>JAREYC010000002.1:115532500-116782500 GCA_030015325.1 Cryptoblepharus egeriae
TCCATTCCCAGCTGGCTGGGTCAGCCACCTTCACCTATAACAGGGGTCAGACAGGAGCAAACAGGGACAAAAGCCTTTTCCCATATCTGCAGCAAAGCATCCACTGAGCCTTTCATGTGCGCTCTGAGCTGGCAACAAGCCAAATCACATTCTCTCAAGTTGCTCAGCACAGAACCCTGAAATAAAGGATAAGCAGCAGCACAGAGACCTTGGCCCAGTAACATGCTCATCAGGAAACCAAGAGCAGCAGAAGATTGGGACGCACACAGTGTTACCACACCAGGCCATTTCCCAAGTGCTTAAATATAGCTTGTCTTCTCTGGTTTCTCATTTGACATTTCTCTGCCCTGCCAGACAGGGCATGCAATACAGCAAAAATGATTCCTTCTAAACTCCTCTATGTGGCTGCCCAAAAGGGAGAAAATATAGTGAGAAAGACTTACAATAAGCAACTTGATTGAGATGCATCCGTCAGAAAGATTCTCCATTCCTATATTGCCCTGTACAGTATAATCTTGGCTCTGTTCATTCAGAATCCACGCACCAAAGACTTAAACACCCCAAGCAGTCACAGAACCTGGCAGCCTTAGGCTGCAATCCTAAAGACACTTTCCTGGGAGTAAGACCCACTGAACACAAGGAGACTTACTTTTGAGTAGACATCGTTAGGATTGTGCTATTAGACAATTTTTGACCTCTGCAGGGAAGAAAGAGTACATTGTACAATGCAAAAAACAACTCAGGAGTTTAGTCCTGTAATGCACACAACATTCAAGCAAACCTGTAAACCAGAAAAGGAAAGCAGGCCCCAATTATGGCAATCAAGGAATCCTAAATAAAGACTGAGTCCCGGGTACCCATCAGTATTCATACATGTTGCAACAATTTCTGATGCAGCACAAGTGTCCTATGCAAAAGACAAATGATCTAATCCAGCAGGCAGTTCTTCTGTGCAAAGCCCTTAAAAAAACTATATAAGAGCACATTTGACTCTTGCATTATTACTCCTGTTGATTTCAATGGGGCTTACCCAAAAAGTCTTCATGACTAGTGCATTGTGAACATAAGCAAATCTATATATGTAGAAATCTATATAAGTTCACCTACATGTAAAATCACTTACAGAATGACTTTATACTAATTTTTGCAGGATCTATCAGAATTTTTTGCATACCCTCTTAAGAACTTTGTAGTTCCCTCTTTGTCCCCCACACATGGAAGATGGCAACTTATTGTCACATCTCTATGTAGTCAGGGCCCAATATCCTATCCAGCCTTCCCGCTCTGGTGCAGGAGTAACCATAATGCAGCTCCATAGAAAAGAACACATGTTTAAGGGTCCAGTGACTGCCAATCCATCACAGGATGCAATGCACTGGCACAACTGAACTAGCACTGGAACACTGCTTAGGATTGGTGCCTCAGGCTGCAATCCTAAAGACACTTTCCTGGGAGTAAGACCAATTGATCACAATGGGGTTAACTTTTGAGTAGATATGGTTAGGATTGTGCTCTCAATCTGCCCGGGATCTGTTGGTAATCTAACCTGTGGGCTCTGGACTTCTACCATAATATATCTGCTAGGAACCAAAATATATTAAATATATCTCCGTTTAGAAACCAAAGAACATTTTTCCACTTCAAGCTACCCTAATACTTTTTGTACTATATAAAAAGTTGAAATCTGTTGGCACAAAAAGAAAAAAAATCTAGAGATAGGAGTTTGGTGGCATGCAATACCTAATTTTCACGGTCTTTCCCCTTTTTTGTAATAGCAAGCTATTTTGACCTTTAATTCTCAGTTTTAGTTTAAGGAAGCACCATCAGAGACAATTATCAAACTGAGAAGCATAATGCCATTTGTGATGGTCCAAGAACAAACATCAACAAGAGACCTGGGGCATTCAAGTCCACCTGTCTCAGTTATACTAAGGATGCAATTCTGGACACATGTACCTGCAAGTAACCCTATTGACTATAATAGGACTTCCTTCTGAGGGCACATGCACTCAGACTGGGCTGTAAGGTGGGCAGATATTAACTGCCTGGATTGCCTGGCTGTAGAACACAAATTCAACTTAGCAGCTCTTTTGTGGAATACTATGAGCTTCTATAGACTCAGAGAGGGGAGGATATGAGGACGTAATAATAAAAATGAAAATAAGGCAGGACTATCCCACTAATCTCTTGATCATTTCATGTCTTCATTTTATGCCGCTCAACACGAGAATAAGATTTTAATTTACCTAACGTGCCAACCATCTGCAATATCCAGAAAGGGGTGGGAGAAGAGCATACTGCAAAGAAGGCCTTTTCCTCTCCCTGAAACTCAGGTTTATTTAATTAATTTGCTGCATTTTTACCTCACCTTTCTCCCCCAAGGGGACCCAAAGTGGCTTACTACAACTTTGCAATTGGATCTTGGGTGAGGTGGTGTTGGAGGTTTGAAGGTTTGGAGGGGTGTCAGCACAGGAATTTTCTGCACATGCTTTAACAAGTTTACTGAATGTAGAAAGAAGCCTCTTTGGCTTTGGTATGTTTGTAAACACTGAATCCACACAGCTGTGGGTGGGGCATGTTCTCGTTCTGGATTCCCAAAGAGCCTGAAAAACTTTTTTTATTTATCCTCCCATTACAGGTTTACTGTTTCTATGCCAGAGGTAGGACACTGAGGCCATGAGAAGATGAACTGTAGGCAACACATCCATCTAGACCACCCTCCAAATCCATGGGATGGAGATCAGGGTCGAATTCTTTCTTTTATCCACCAGACTACACTTGGAACTGATGCCACCATGCTTCTACCTTCTAGACTACTTAACTTTTTGCTTGGTTCCTGGTGCCATTACAAACTCAGACAGCTGCAATAAGTACAAGCCTGTTCTCTGCCTGACGATGACCCCTAAATAAGGATTGTTTATTACGACACACTGTGCCATGGAGCAAACCTCATACAAAAGTTGCACAAACACTCAACACTGTGACGCACGATTTTCTGCACATGCCCAAAGTTTTGGATGCCCGAAGTTGCTTTGATGCAAGGCTCTGGCACTGACTGATGGGAAACCAAAGGCAAAAGGAAAGCTAAATTGTACACACACTCCCAAAAACCATGGGAGAGGGATGGGAAAGAAGGGGTGGCAGGAGGAGAGTGTAAGTCATGCTTGCTGCTCCTGGTCCTATCAAATGTAACTTTTCTCTGCCTAACAGACCTTTCCCTTTGCACTTGGCCTGGAGGTTTCCTGCCCAGCAAGCGTGCAGGAAAAGGGTGGCGCCTGTCAGAGCAAGATCAAAACCAGAAGCAGACGCAGTGACAGATGTGCCTCCCTTCCCCAAAACCCTATCCTACTAGCAAACACATAAAAAGCTAACACAGTTCTTGCTGGAATACAAGACCAGTATTCCAAATGGCTTAATTCAAAACTAATCATAGTAATAGAAATCCAGAATGGCAGCTTTGAGACTGAAGTTACCAGCGCACATGCAAGCAACCCTCTGACCAGGACAAAAAGCATTTCATCAAAAAAAAAGGGGGGGGGCGCACCATCCCTTCCCAAGGGATGCAGACTTCCCAAGAGCACATCTGGTTCCTTTAACCACACATGCAGCACAAAGTCCCCTGGAACAGCCGAGACTCCAACCCTATCCACACTTTCCTGGGAGTAAGCCCCACTGATTCTAATGGGACTTACAAATGAGTAGACATGAATATGCTTGGGTTGCCTACAATCCATCTAGGTTCATGCAGTGGGGACAGGAATGCTTCCCTCCCACCCATCCTGGTGATCAAAGCCCAGCATGTGAGATCGCAACTCTCATGAGTGCCAACAAACAACACCAGGTCCAGTGCCATGCAGCAGGAGGTTGGGTCCCATCCCTTGGAAAAAGCCTGTGGGTGCTGCTAAAATTTTTCAGGTGGCCGAGATGTCACCATGGAAGACTTTGGCTGCCTGGAGGGTCGCTGCATAATTTAGAAGGGATCCTAGGGGCAATTCCGTGGAGTGAGTACCACCCCAGGAGCTTCCAGAGCAGAGCCAACTAAAGGCAAGGAACCCTACGTCATAACCACAAAAATGTAGGGCACTCAAGAAAAATTAAGGACATGACAAAAGCTAAAAACATTCATGTGTATTGATTTCATGTAGTTAATTTATACACTATGGCAGCAATCCTAACCACACTTTCCTGGGAGTAAGTACTATTGAACACAATGGGACTTCTGAGTAGAAATGCTTAGGATTGCACTGTAATTACTTATTATTAAATTTTAAACTATTAAAACATAACTTATTAATTACAAGGCGACATGTCTGCTCACAAACAAGGACAATTAAGATTTTTTTTCTTGGACTCAAGTCTAAAAAAGAGGACGTGGCCTGGCAAAAGAGGACATGTGCTCCTCTTGGTCAACCTGGGTCTGGAGGGGAACCAGGGGACACCACCCTAAATGGGGGTACCACTGCTGGAACATCTGGAGTAAGAACATCTGGAGTAAGAACCCCTTGGGATGCTGCTGCCCAACCTCTGCCCCAGAGTGACCATATGTCATAACTGCAAAAAGAGGACAAGACCACACCAAAAAAATCCAGGACAGCCAAGAAAAAAATGTAGGACAAGACAAAATAAAAACTAAAAACACTCATATATATGTTATATATATAACATATATAACATTTTAAAACTCTTACATATGATTTATTACAAGCAATTCATTAAGTACAAGAAAGCTGCATGCTGTCTGCTCACAAGGAAAAGGGGGGTAATGAAGACTTTATTCCTGGACACAAGACTAAAAAAGAGGACATGTCCTGGAAAAGAGGCTTTAAAAGAGGACATGTCCTGGAAAGAAGACTCCATGCTGTGCCTGTTCTCAAGGAAAGGGAGGACACTGAAGTTTTCTTTCCAGGACACAAGGATGAAAAAGAGGACGTGTCCTGGAAAAGAGGACCTCTCCCCCCTGCTCCACTTGGTGGTCTTGGAGCCCTTCCTTGCTTGCTCCCCTCCTTCCCCCTTCCCCGGCCAGGCTCCTGTCCACCCACCTCACCGCCTTGGCCAGCAGCCGGTGCCGCTTAATGTCCTCCTCGCTGAAGGAGAAATGCATGTCCGTCTGGACGGGGCGAGGGAGACCCGTCGTCGCCGCCGCCACCGCCGCCCAGGCCTTGGCGGGCATGAAAGTGTCCGGGGCGGGAGCCGCTCATGGGGGAGAAAAGAGCCCGGAGAGTCCGACCACCTCCTGAGAAGGGGCGAGAGGAGGCGAGGCAGGCACCGGCTGCTGCTGCTGCTGAGAGTCCTCAAAGAGCCCAGCAGCTCATGAGGGAGGAGCGGCAGCTGTAAAGCCCGGCTCTGGATTCCCCCACACACTGACTGGAGAAGCTCTCTGAGGGGAGGCCTCTCCCTCCACCCTCACCCACCTCCTCCACAGGGCCATGTGGTGCCCACACTGCTCTCCACAGGGCCATGCGGGGCTCAGCCCCTGGCGCCTTCCCTCACAACTCTCCACACTCTGCTTCACTGCTCCAATGCCAGACCCATGGCAAAAGGGGGCAGACCCCACTGTGCACACCTCTCTGGCAGTGCCACAGCTCAGCCTGGAAAGAGGGGGCTCTACACACACCCTGCACACACCTCTCTGGCAGTGCCACAGCTCAGCCTGGAAAGAGGGGGCTTTACACACACCCTGCACACACCTCTCTGGCAGTGCCACAGCTCAGCCTGGAAAGAGGGGGCTCTACACACACCCTGCACACACCTCTCTGGCAGTGCCACAGCTCAGCCTGGAAAGAGGGGGCTCTACACACACTCTGCACACACCTCTCTGGCAGTGCCACAGCTCAGCCTGGAAAGAGGGGGCTCTACACACACCTCTCTGGGAGTGCCACAGCTCAGCCTGGAAAGAGGGGGCTCTACACACACCTCTCTGGCAGTGCCACAGCTCAGCCTGGAAAGAGGGGGCTCCGACACACACCCTGTACACACCTCTCTGGCAGTGCCACAGCTCAGCCTGGAAAGAGGGGGCTCTACACACACCTCTCTGGCAGTGCCACAGCTCAGCCTGGAAAGAGGGGGCTCTACACACACCCTGCACACACCTCTCTGGCAGTGCCACAGCTCAGCCTGGAAAGAGGGGGCTTTACACACACCCTGCACACACCTCTCTGGCAGTGCCACAGCTCAGCCTGGAAAGAGGGGGCTCTACACACACCCTGCACACACCTCTCTGGCAGTGCCACAGCTCAGCCTGGAAAGAGGGGGCTCTACACACACTCTGCACACACCTCTCTGGCAGTGCCACAGCTCAGCCTGGAAAGAGGGGGCTCTACACACACCTCTCTGGGAGTGCCACAGCTCAGCCTGGAAAGAGGGGGCTCTACACACACCTCTCTGGCAGTGCCACAGCTCAGCCTGGAAAGAGGGGGCTCCGACACACACCCTGTACACACCTCTCTGGCAGTGCCACAGCTCAGCCTGGAAAGAGGGGGCTCTACACACACCTCTCTGGCAGTGCCACAGCTCAGCCTGGAAAGAGGGGGCTCTACACACACCCTGCACACACCTCTCTGGCAGAGCCACAGCTCAGCCTGGAAAGGGGGGCTCCGACACACACCCTGTACACACCTCTCTGGCAGTGCCACAGCTCAGCCTGGAAAGAGGGGGCTCTACACACACCCTGCACACACCTCTCTGGCAGAGCCACAGCTCAGCCTGGAAAGGGGGGCTCTACACACACCCTGTACACACCTCTCTGGCAGTGCCACAGCTCAGCCTGGAAAGAGGGGGCTCTACACACACTCTGCACACACCTCTCTGGCAGTGCCACAGCTCAGCCTGGAAAGAGGGGGCTCTACACACACTCTGCACACACCTCTCTGGCAGTGCCACAGCTCAGCCTGGAAAGAGGGGGCTCTACACACACCCTGCACACACCTCTCTGGCAGAGCCACAGCTCAGCCTGGAAAGGGGGGCTCTACACACACCCTGTACACACCTCTCTGGCAGTGCCACAGCTCAGCCTGGAAAGAGGGGGCTCTACACACACTCTGCACACACCTCTCTGGCAGTGCCACAGCTCAGCCTGGAAAGAGGGGGCTCTACACACACCTCTCTGGCAGTGCCACAGCTCAGCCTGGAAAGAGGGGGCTCTACACACACCCTGCACACACCTCTCTGGCAGAGCCACAGCTCAGCCTGGAAAGGGGGGCTCCGACACACACCCTGTACACACCTCTCTGGCAGTGCCACAGCTCAGCCTGGAAAGAGGGGGCTCTACACACACCCTGCACACACCTCTCTGGCAGAGCCACAGCTCAGCCTGGAAAGGGGGGCTCTACACACACCCTGTACACACCTCTCTGGCAGTGCCACAGCTCAGCCTGGAAAGAGGGGGCTCTACACACACTCTGCACACACCTCTCTGGCAGTGCCACAGCTCAGCCTGGAAAGAGGGGGCTCTACACACACTCTGCACACACCTCTCTGGCAGTGCCACAGCTCAGCCTGGAAAGAGGGGGCTCTACACACACCCTGCACACACCTCTCTGGCAGAGCCACAGCTCAGCCTGGAAAGGGGGGCTCTACACACACCCTGTACACACCTCTCTGGCAGTGCCACAGCTCAGCCTGGAAAGAGGGGGCTCTACACACACTCTGCACACACCTCTCTGGCAGAGCCACAGCTCAGCCTGGAAAGAGGGGGCTCTACACACACCCTGCACACACCTCTCTGGCAGTGCCACAGCTCATCCTGGAAAGAGGGGGCACTACACACACCCTGCACACACCTCTCTGGCAGAGCCACAGCTCAGCCTGGAAAGAGGGGGCTCTACACACACCCTGCACACACCTCTCTGGCAGTGCCACAGCTCAGCCTGGAAAGAGGGGGCACTACACACACCCTGCACACACCTCTCTGGCAGTGCCACAGCTCAGCCTGGAAAGAGGGGGCTTTACACACACCCTGCACACACCTCTCTGGCAGAGCCACAGCTCAGCCTGGAAAGAGGGGGCTCTACACACACCCTGCACACACCTCTCTGGCAGTGCCACAGCTCAGCCTGGAAAGAGGGGGCACTACACACACCCTGCACACACCTCTCTGGCAGTGCCACAGCTCAGCCTGGAAAGAGGGGGCTCTACACACACCCTGCACACACCTCTCTGGCAGTGCCACAGCTCAGCCTGGAAAGAGGGGGCTTTACACACACCCTGCACACACCTCTCTGGCAGTGCCACAGCTCAGCCTGGAAAGAGGGGGCTCTACACACACCCTGCACACACCTCTCTGGCAGTGCCACAGCTCAGCCTGGAAAGAGGGGGCTCTACACACACCCTGCACACACCTCTCTGGCAGTGCCACAGCTCAGCCTGGAAAGAGGGGGCTCTACACACACCCTGCACACACCTCTCTGGCAGTGCCACAGCTCAGCCTGGAAAGGGGGGCTCTACACACACCCTGCACACACCTCTCTGGCAGTGCCACAGCTCAGCCTGGAAAGAGGGGGCTCTACACACACCCTGCACACACCTCTCTGGCAGTGCCACAGCTCAGCCTGGAAAGAGGGGGCTCTACACACACCCTGTACACACCTCTCTGGCAGTGCCACAGCACAGCCTGGAAAGAGGGGGCTCTACACACACTCTGCACAAACCTCTCTGGCAATGCCACAGCTCAGCCTGGAAAGAGGGGGCTCTACACACACCTCTCTGGCAGTGCCACAGCTCAGCCTGGAAAGAGGGGGGGCTCTACACACACCCTGCACACACCTCTCTGGCAGTGCCACAGCACAGCCTGGAAAGAGGGGGCTCTACACACACCCTGCACACACCTCTCTGGCAGTGCCACAGCACAGCCTGGAAAGAGGGGGCTCTACACACACCCTGCACACACCTCTCTGGCAGTGCCACAGCTCAGCCTGGAAAGAGGGGGCTCTACACACACCTCTCTGGCAGTGCCACAGCTCAGCCTGGAAAGAGGGGGCTCTACACACACCCTGCACACACCTCTCTGGCAGTGCCACAGCTCAGCCTGGAAAGGGGGGCTCTACACACACCCTGCACACACCTCTCTGGCAGTGCCACAGCTCAGCCTGGAAAGAGGGGGCTCTACACACACCCTGTACACACCTCTCTGGCAGTGCCACAGCACAGCCTGGAAAGAGGGGGCTCTACACACACTCTGCACAAACCTCTCTGGCAGTGCCACAGCTCAGCCTGGAAAGAGGGGGCTCTACACACACCTCTCTGGCAGTGCCACAGCTCAGCCTGGAAAGAGGGGGCTCTACACACACCCTGCACACACCTCTCTGGCAGTGCCACAGCACAGCCTGGAAAGAGGGGGCTCTACACACACCCTGCACACACCTCTCTGGCAGTGCCACAGCTCAGCCTGGAAAGAGGGGGCTCTACACACACCCTGCACACACCTCTCTGGCAGTGCCACAGCTCAGCCTGGAAAGAGGGGGCTCTACACACACCCTGCACACACCTCTCTGGCAGTGCCACAGCTCAGCCTGGAAAGAGGGGGCTCTACACACACCCTGCACACACCTCTCTGGCAGTGCCACAGCACAGCCTGGAAAGAGGGGGCTCTACACACACCCTGCACACACCTCTCTGGCAGTGCCACAGCACAGCCTGGAAAGATGGGGCTCTACACACACCCTGCACACACCTCTCTGGCAGTGCCACAGCTCAGCCTGGAAAGAGGGGGCTCTACACACACCCTGTACACACCTCTCTGGCAGTGCCACAGCACAGCCTGGAAAGAGGGGGCTCTACACACACCCTGCACACACCTCTCTGGCAGTGCCACAGCACAGCCTGGAAAGAGGGGGCTCTACACACACTCTGCACAAACCTCTCTGGCAGTGCCACAGCTCAGCCTGGAAAGAGGGGGCTCTACACACACCCTGCACACACCTCTCTGGCAGTGCCACAGCACAGCCTGGAAAGAGGGGGCTCTACACACACCCTGCACACACCTCTCTGGCAGTGCCACAGCACAGCCTGGAAAGAGGGGGCTCTACACACACCCTGCACACACCTCTCTGACAGTGCCACAGCTCAGCCTGGAAAGAGGGGGCTCTACACACACTCTGCACAAACCTCTCTGGCAGTGCCACAGCTCAGCCTGGAAAGAGGGGGCTCTACACACACCTCTCTGGCAGTGCCACAGCTCAGCCTGGAAAGAGGGGGCTCTACACACACCCTGCACACACCTCTCTGGCAGTGCCACAGCACAGCCTGGAAAGAGGGGGCTCTACACACACCCTGCACACACCTCTCTGGCAGTGCCACAGCACAGCCTGGAAAGAGGGGGCTCTACACACACCCTGCACACACCTCTCTGGCAGTGCCACAGCTCAGCCTGGAAGGAGGGGGCTCTACACACACTCTGCACAAACCTCTCTGGCAGTGCCACAGCTCAGCCTGGAAAGAGGGGGCTCTACACACACCTCTCTGGCAGTGCCACAGCTCAGCCTGGAAAGAGGGGGCTCTACACACACCCTGCACACACCTCTCTGGCAGTGCCACAGCACAGCCTGGAAAGAGGGGGCTCTACACACACCCTGCACACACCTCTCTGGCAGTGCCACAGCACAGCCTGGAAAGAGGGGGCTCTACACACACCTCTCTGGCAGTGCCACAGCTCAGCCTGGAAAGAGGGGGCTCTACACACACCTCTCTGGCAGTGCCACAGCTCAGCCTGGAAAGAGGGGGCTCTACACACACCCTGCACACACCTCTCTGGCAGTGCCACAGCTCAGCATGGAAAGAGGGGGCTCTACACACACCTCTCTGGCAGTGCCACAGCTCAGCCTGGAAAGAGGGGGCTCTACACACACCTCTCTGGCAGTGCCACAGCTCACACCATTGGAAAATTGGAGAGGATTGATCCCTGAGTGCTTGAGCATGGATTGGCACAGTGGGGTTTGCCCCCTTTTGCCATGGACCAGTGAAGCAGAGTGTGGAGATTTGTGAAGGAAGGCACCAGGGGCTGATTGGTCCCTGATTGGAGAGGATTGGTCCCTGAGTGCACTCAGGTTGACCAGATGTCATAAGCATTAAATTGCACAAGCCTTCCCCCAACATGTAGGACATCAAAGAAAATGTAGGACATGACAAAATAGAAGCTATAAATTCTGCTTTCATGTGTTTAACTTAAGTGCTATATTACTTATTAAATTTAAAACGAATATATACAATTTATAACATATAATGTATTAATTACAGGATTCCTCTGTGCTGCCTGCTCAAAAGGACACTAAAGTTCTTTTCCAGGACATCAGGCTAAAAAAAGAAGACATGCTGGAAAAAAAGACATCAGTTCACCTTAAGCATACGCCCTCCTTAACACCAAATAATCACATCATTTGGTTCTGATATTCACATCACATCGGGCAGCAAAAATTCTCCAGTGGTTTCTATCATTCACAATAATTTCAAGTTGTCCCAATAATGTTAAGCTCTCCCTTAAGCTTTTGACAACATGTTTTCCAAAGTTGACCTCCTCTGTTTTTTCTTCCGGGAGATCCTGGCACAACTCTCCGGTGCTGGTCTTTGGATGCTGATAAGACGTGACCTGCATACGGCAAACTATCCTCAAGCAACCACAAGCAGCCTTCAAAAATCTAGGTTTCAAGAACAGAGTTTTCAGGTCACAACTTCCACTGGGACACCTTTTCCTTTCAGAAGCTAAACCCAGACCTAGAATCAAAACTTTACAGAACACTTTGTGCTACATGGTTTCTAATATCACCACCTGGCAGGACAAATCAAGTGCAATCTGGCCCTCTAACAAGTCATCCTAATGGCCTCCACAATGAAGCTTGCAACTTGAGTTTTGACCCACTTTGTTTGGATTGTTAAACTTTTAGATGACAAATCTAGCCATTCTAACAGCACAATTCTTGGCATGCCTACTCAGAAGGAAGTAGGCTACAATCGTATTCAGATTGTCAAAGGAGTAAGAACTGTTGGCTATAATGAGTAGTATGAGCAGACATACAGAGGCTTGGGCTAAACATCTATGTCCAACTCTACCTATATATTTTTCACATTTTTATGCTTCCTTCCAGGAGCTCAGGGTGGTGCCTCCCTTCCTTTTGGCTTCACAACCACTTTGTGAGGTAGGCAAGGCTGAGATATAATGACTGGTTCAAAGTCACAGACGAGGCTTCATAGGGCACAATCAGAGTGAAAACGGGAGCACATAAGAGACATTACATGCACCTGTAGTTACTGAACCACATAACAAAAACCTATGGGAAATTCATATTGCAATCCAGAATAACTTGTTCTTACTCCAGAGCAAGTACTCCCTGTAGTTACTCTGGGTTTCACATAGTCCAAATCCTAGACTGACAGAGAGCAATGCTGCTATTAGTTACCCTTAATACACACAGTATATAGCAACTTGTTCACATTCACAAGGGGAAGTAAAGAATGCTGAGGGTTTCTATTTTACAGCTCTCTCTACCACATCCATGGGTAGACAGGCACCTAAGAATTGTTTGGTCTATGTGAGACTTTGGGTCCATCTAGCCCAGCATCCTTTTCCCAGCACTGACCAACCAGGTTTTTCTAGACCACCCACAAGCAGGGCCTGAAGATAAAATCAGCAACTAATATGCAAAGATACACTGCACCCTGATTAAGGAGGCTCTTTTTAGCTGTTGCGACCAGTAACCACAGCTATCCTCCACAGACCTATCCTCCAGGCATTTCTTTCTAATCTTTAAAGACATACATTTTTTAAAAGTTATAAGCCACCATCATATCCTGAGGCAGTGAATTCCCCAAGTTAATTAGGGGTAGTGAAAATAAAGGTTTCCTAATTTATGTGATTTGGGACCTGGATACTGAGAGTCAACTCACTTATGTTTCTCTTTCATTGAACTCTTGCTTCTTCAGAATTTGTCTTTGGAGTTGGTTGTCTCAAGATGTGGTTATGGCCACCAGCTTGGCTTCAAAAGTTGGAATATAATGCAAGCTGCGTAGGCAGATCCTTTGGTGGGACCAAAAAGGAGTGAATAATGACATTAGAGAAATGTATAACTTGCGCTGGTGAGTGCAGACCTGGGGACAGAGATGAGCAGTCATTCCTGTTTTAAAAGCTAAATTCCCCCCTCCCTCTTTCTAGGCTTGGCACAACTCATGCCTTCTGTTTTGAGAAGCTCCCTAGCAGGGAATGAAAACTTTCAAATACACAATGCACAGAAGCTACAAATTATATTCACTCTTATGGTTGTGCTTCAATCTGACCACACTATATGGGCTTAAGCACCAGACAGGAATTACACATAAAGCAAATATAGGTGTGCCTCAGTATCCGTGGGGAGAGGGTTCTGTTCTGGAACCCAATACATGAAACCACTGATTCTGGTGACACCTCTGGGCCCTGGACCCAGGCCCTGCAGAGGCCCTACACTTTCACCTGCAGCCTCTGCGAGGCTCAGAATGACTGTTCAGGCAGAAAAAGTTATTATGAGCTGGGAAGCCCTTAGTGGCTTTTAAAGGTATTAAAGCATCACTTCCAGTTTTGCAAAAACTTTGTTTTGGTAGGTATATTGCCTTATATAGGTAGATTGTGGTTTTGCTACAATCATAGCTGCAACCCAGCAGTTTCTTGATATCTCCTATTAAAGAGAGACAACAATAGGCATGCATGTCCGTATCTTCCTTTTCTAGTTTCCTTGAGTTTCACCTGTAGGTGGTTGTGTGCTTTTGATGCATCAGGAAATCCCCTGGGTTTGGTTCAGCAATTCTCAGAAGTCTCTGACAAAGTGTGGACAATCTGTGTGCTAGTTGCTTAATTTATATACTGTACCAACATACAGTATATAAGAGACTTGAACATACAAGAGACTTGAAATCACTTCTTTGGACTCAAGACAGCCCTTGCCTGCCTTTTTTATATGAAGGGGACTGATTAATAATACTAAGACACTCTGAATATGTTCAGAGATACCCTCTGCTTTTTGTACTTCAGAACTTCACAATAAGAAATGGATTCTGATCTAACGTAGGTATTCCAACTGACCTTCGGGAGAAAAGTGGGATATTTTTAGGGGGTGGGAGGGAAATCATTGCAGAATATGATCAGAGAGTAAATATTGAAAATTTCTGACTGCAATTTACCACCTATATCTTATAGAGGAAGGCAATAAGGGCTGCTGGGGTACTTCCTGATTTGGAGAGGAAAGTAGAAGAAATGGTGGTGGGAAGGGTTAGGGTTAGGAGACACAGCTCTAGAACTGATTCCTGACTGTACCACTGAGTCACTGAGCCCTACCGAGTCATTTCCTTCTATTGTGCATCATAGGTTTGCTTTAAAAGCAAACAAAATGCCAACCCCTCTGTCGCCTTAACCTGCCCCCACCAAAGCCTCTTCCTGTTCTCTTACAGATGATTCTCCTAATCCAGGCGGCACACAGTTGTAGAGAAAAGGGAGGAAGGAGAAAGTAGTTTCTTTCAAACAAAAATTTTGGCTCTTTGTTTGCCAGAGTACTTAACACAAAAGACAGGGGTCAAGTGGCCGGAAGATTGTAAGCCTGCTGCAGTTGCTCACAGTCACTCATTCAAGAGTGAAGAAGAAGGGAAGAAGAAGGAATCATATTCTGGGCTGACACTGTGTGGTATAGTGGCTGCAGAAACAGATTTGGTTGTGGACAAACTGGCCACAGTGCAGGCTTCTCCCACACAATCTTGGTTATGCAGCACTTTGCAACTGTCAATGGAAACAGTGGTGTGGCATATGCTATCTTGTTGATGGGAGGGCAGTCCAGGATTGTAACCTACTTCAATTTTGACACCTTTCTCATGATATCCAGGACAAATACAGATCTGCTCAGCTGTGGTGACCTCAGGGGTTTGCCATCTCAGGCACTAGCCAACGGCCTCCACCCGCCAGCTCATCCCTGAACTCTCATTACCAGTGGTAGCAGTTGCACCCAATGTACTCTGTGGGGTGGGCATGTAATCTGGTAGTGGCAGTGAAGTCTGAACTATAACTGACAGTTATAGAAGGGTGTTTTCACAAGAGGTTATATCAGAGCTGCTGCGCATCTACACATGGATATTAAGAGTGCATCTGGATGTGCCCACTGTGCACTAGCACATCCAGGCTCCCCACTTCAGGCATACTTCACAAGGAACTGCAGGCAGTCCTGGCTCTCTGAGCAATGAACCTGCTTGATATCCTTGTTTCCCAACTCAGGCTTGACACATGCACACATGACACTTTTGCGCTCTTTAAAAGAAAAAAGATATTGGCATATATAAAAAATTGCATGTAGCCCTGTTCAGACTTTAGCTTTATTTGAAGCAGGAAAGCATGATGAAAGGGAAGTGAGAGCCTGTACCAAAGAGCTTTGAACACTTTGTCCCTAGCAGAGTGAAGAGTTTGCTGGCATAGTCCAACACTGTATTTCTTATAACCTACCCTGAGCCCTCAGGATGGTAGGAAAGGAATTTAGCAAGAAAGTTGCACCATTAAGTTTAAACAATAACACAAAACAAGTCCCAAAAGAAAAAAATATCTGGTTATCCAGGGTTGTTTCTACTTTGAGTCTTGCCAGTTTTCCAGAAAAGAAAAAACAAGGCCAGCCCAAGACATCCTGGCATTTGAGGCACTAAACAATCTTCCCCTTTACCTGGTTGATGTGCCAGCCTCTGCTCCTCTTACAAAGTTTACAGTTTCATCATTGCTACAGCCCTGTGGGACCAAGAGTGAGTGACTGTCTCAAGGTCACCCAGGAAGCTAAAGACTGAGGGGGGATTTGAATCTGGATCTTCCAGGAAGGGTCCACACTATCCTGGCTCTTCTTCCTCTCTGCCCCTTCTTTCTTTTCCAATTCAGAGAATAGGAAAAGGATGGATTTAGGTGGACAGAGCTGGGTACCCCTTGTTCATTTATTTCCTGAAGCAACCACCTCAGTTGGCCTCACATATAGGGCAGCCCTGGGAAGAGATCTAAATATCATTAAGGACAGTAGGCTTGAATGGGGCTTCTACATGAAGCCTTTCCCACAAATTCTACGTGCAAGGTAAGCTATGCTGGCCAAGCTCAGTGTGTTTTGGAGCAGGGAGAGTGATGTTTTAGAGTAGAGGGAGGGTGGAACTGTAGGGAGTGGTGGTTGGGGAGCAAAAAGTGGGCCTGAGACTCAGTACTTGTGCTGGATGCAAGCCCCATTCCTGGACAGCCTGCAGTAGTCCAGGGCTGCTCAGATTTGTGCCACTGATATTGATGATGTAGATTCGAGTAGACCAGCGTTTCTCAAAGTGGGGGTCAGGACCCCTTTGGGGGTCACCTGGAGCTTTCTTGGGGGTCACCTAAAGACCCCTGGTGCAGGGGGCCAGATCAGGATTGCCAGACCTCTGGCTGTAGCTGCGCGCACACTAGGGCTTCCTTAGAGGCTACACCAGGGACTTCTGACTGCTGAGCAGGGGGGACCTTCCCCCAGGCATGCGCGCGCTGCCCACCCAGATCATGCGGGAGGGAGTTTCCTTCCAGGCACGCATGCTGCCTACCAGCCAGCATGTTGCATGCCAGCTGCTGCCCACCAGCTGGGTCTTACTCCCAGGTAAACTGTTGCTGGCTTGCAGCCTGAGAGGCCAATCCTATGCATGCCTACTCAGAAGTTAGCCCCATGATAGTGAATGGGGCCACTCCCAGGAAAGTGCTAGGATTGCAGCTTAGAGCCCAGTTCTATGCATGTGTACTCAGAAGTCATTCCCACTGAGTTCAGTGAGGTTTACTCCCAGGAAAGTGTGCATAGCACTGGAGGAGTAGAGCCCAATCCTATGCATGTGCACTCAGAAGTACCGGTAAGTCAATTCAGTTGCCTCCAAGAAAAGTGCATAAGATTGCAGTCTCGGGGCCCAATCCTATGCATGCTTTAAAGTAGCAACGAAAATAATTTTATGGTTGGGGGTCCCCACAACATGAGGAATTTATAAAGGGGTCACGGCATTAGGAAGATTGAGAACCACTGGAATAGACCCATTGGGGCTCCTGTTGTGTCACCCAAGATAAGGGTAAGTTTCCTCTTGCTCCAGTGTAGCACAGTAGTAGCCCCAAACCTTCACTGGATCCTACACAGGCATTCTGGCCTGCTTGTTCCAGAAGAGATCATTATGCTCTGAGCCAGTAAGGCTCTGTTAAAATCTCCAAAATTACTTTCAGTAGACACCTGGAGGCTGACTGATTCCTAGGACTGATTTCCTATCAACAAGGACCTCCCAACATTTCTACAACCCAAAACAGGTGCTTAGGTAGAAGTACAATACCCCATTCTCAGTTACTTGGATCTTCTTCTCCCTGTTGTATTCATTCCGTCCTGCAGCAGCTTGTCCTGATCAGACTTCTGAAGAAGTTTTATTAGCAAACTGACCAGACAACTATTCTTGTATTGTTTTACATTACATCAGTATTCAGTGTTTAGGGTTTTAACCCCCCCCCCTTTCAGTTTAAAATGCTTAATAGCAGTATGTCTTATCACACTAGATCTGGCTTGGCCGTCTGTAGAAGGGTTGGAACAAGCCAAGCTCTTTCAGCAACATTTACTATTTTGATAGATAGAAGATGGAAGTGGGAGGCAGAAGGGAAGCTGGAGTATGTGTAAAGCCCACTTTTTACAAACAAATCATTTTCTGTTTGTTTTTTTTTTCAAAAAGAACATCTTTAACATCTCTCCACAAACAAAAAACTAGGAAGTGACTTACTAGGGACAGGCAACTGAAAAACAGAAACAATTGAATCATTCAGGAACCAAAATTCTATGTTTAAGATAATTACACACATTGCCATAAACTCATTTGTTTACATAGCTTATTCTGAAATTGATGTTGGGCTTTGGTTGAACATAGAGATTTGTACCAAGAAGTACCTCTGCGACTAGCAGAGTGCTGTGGGAAAGGGAGGGTAGGAGGACTGAAAGGGAGGGTAGGAGCCACATGTGTGGCTCAGAATAATCAACCCCAAGTACAGCAAGCCAGTGTTTCACAGGGGATCTCATCATGTTTTCAGCTATTTCTCAATGCTAGAAATGTGGTCTATGTTTCTAAGATAAAAGTCAACGTTCCAAGAATGAGAAACATTCAGGCAAATATATAAGATCCTTGTGCAATCCTATGTCTGTTAAATGCCAAAAGACGAAGGGAATATATCTGATGAAAGTAGTTGGCACTACTGCTACTCTCACATCTGTTTCCATTAGCTGAAGAAAGCAAAATTTGCCCTTAGATTGTGCTGACTAGCTTGGATGGACTTCAGTTCCCAAAGATCTCTAGCAGAACCAGGCGATGGGATGGGATGAGGAGAAAGGCAAAACTGCAGCTGCTTGGCTGAAATCTCCATAGGTCGTGGGAGTTGTAGCACTCTTGTTCTTCTCTCTTCTGTCCTAGCAGCTAAGCTAAATAGATTGTGGTTGTTTTGGACACACAGTGGTGGTTCAATAAGAACCCAAGAATGAAAAGTGGATGGGGGGGAAGGGATGTTAAGGTCAAAAACAGATCCAGCAAGGGCAAGCCAGTTCAAGACATTTTGAAGCCTGAAGCGGAAAAATCCAAGCAAAAATTTTTTTTAGAAGGACTTCATTTTTTGTATGATGCTGAGTCTGTGAGAATCCATTTTTAAATTATGACCCACTACTGTTTTATTTATCATTCTCATGACTGTTGTTTAGTTTATTAAAGTTATATTTGTTGTACCTAAAAAAAATAGCCTTGGAAAAAGCCTTGAAAATAAGGTTTGTTTTTGACCTGCTGTTTCACTGTACTGTATATTTGAAAAAGTTTGCAATAAACTCTAATCGAAAAAAAAATCCAATAGGCACATCTTACTCCAACTGGTTAACACTGGAGCAGATCCAGCAGGGAGGTCTCTGTAGCTTTTCTGCTGCTCCTTTTCATTTCAACAGGGCTTATACAAGACAGCCTTCTGGCAGATTGAGTTTGTGGAACCCAATCTGTCCATCTGCCTCTTTGCCATCGTTAGCAGTATCCAAAATCTGCCATGCAAAAAAGCCACCCTTCCCATCTCAGGAAATGCAGACTGGCACAATGGATGTATCATCATGGATGTTCCAAGTGATATTCAATAAGTGATGTGATGATGTTTAGGCAACCATGATACAGACAGTGGTGGTCTTCCGGGGGTTCTCACAGGTTCTATAGAACCCTTTGCTAATGAGCGCCTGGTTCTGAGAACCGGTTACTAATTGGACGTAGAACCTGTTGTTAAGTTAGGTTATTAGGACATAGAACCAGTTAATTTATTTGAATCCCACCACTGGGTATACAGTATGTAGAATTTACTTTTACATAAGATGAGACAAGCATGTGTGTGGGGAGGAGAAAAAGGAATGGCATCAAAATATTGAAACTGAACAAAAGCAATTCCCCGCAACAGACAGACAACAGAGAAATGAGTGAATAACAAATCTAACAGAAGATATAAATATTTAGCAAATATCAACTTGCTTGTATTTTTATTTTTTAAATTACTATGTACACGTTTTATCTGTGTATGCTTGCGAGCTGGAAGCAGGAGACATCGTTCTCTCCTCCAGAGGATGGAAGAGAAGGGGATGTCCTGGACTATTATACAGGTAACTCCCACTTTCTGACAGTTCATTTTCTGACGATCTGCTCTTTCAACACATTTCAATTATACCTAGAAGTCATTTATTCAATGCACGTTCCATTCTTTCAACCTCTCTCTGCTCTTTTAAAGGCTAAAATTGCCCTCCTCCATGTTGATTTGCCTTTGGCTTAGTGATTCATTCAGACTGTTTGAGAGCATACATGGTCACTTTAGCTCCTGGTTTATTCCCATTCCTGAAGGAATTGATGAGAATCTATTTTTAGAAATCTTTGTGTAACAGCAAGATTAAAAGGGCATTTACCATTTGCTAGCTAAAAAAAGCATTGGAAGCAACATTTGTAAACTAAAAAAAGACAAGGTTCCACTTTTCAACTATTTCCACTTTTCATCATGGCCAGTGATGGGATTCAAAGAAATTAACAACCGGTTGTATGCCCATCTGGCAGCCACTTTTAAATGGCTATTTTTAAACTTTATGTGTCCTATCTCTTGTTTAACAACCGGTTCTATAGAGTAGGTGTGAACCTGTTGGAGCCCACCACTTATCATGGCTCCAGTTCCTAACCTGTCAGATAAGCGGGGGATACCTGTAAAAGGGGTCAGAAGAGCCAACAGTTGGCCAAAAGTGTCCCCATGATTCTAAGATGGAAATTCTGTGTGTGGCGTCTCTTCCTGGGGCCCATCCCTTCTAATCTCCTTTCTTTACACTAGGGATGGTCAAGCTTTTTGGCAGGAAGGCCACATCATCTCTTTGACACTGTGTCAGGGTTGGGGGAAAAAGAATTTACATTTCAAATTTGAATGCCTTTACACAAATGTGTATATTAGAGAACAAAACTTACACGAATGAATTTTACTGAGCTTTCATGAAAACTATAATACAGGACTGTAGAGCCACACAAGAACTATAAACTGTTTGCCACACACCTTTTGTAAAGTGAAAACATACACATTAAGCCAGAAGCACATCAAGGCAATGAGGAGGCAATGAGGAGTTCAAAGGCAATGAGGAGGTTAAAATAACATTTGCAAACAAGAGCCAGCACCAAAAGTGTCCAATGGGCCAGAGGCTCATTAGAGGCTTCCTGTGGGCAAATTAGGGGTCCCCAAGTACCACAAATGGCTCCTAGGCCCCTTGCCTATCCCTGCTTTACACCTTCCATTCCTTGCTGTCGAAGCCACTGACAAATTTTCCGAACTATGTAATCTTTCCCACTATTTATATTTGTACATGGGATACAATCAAGAAGCTTGAAGGAAAGTCATTCTTTGGAATATATTGTTTGGGCTCAGAATTTATTTGTTATTGTCTGTTTGTATTTCGCTTTGCTTTTTTGGAGAGAACATTCCCTGGCTTCCTGGAACATGATTTTGGGACCACAGTTTGCATTTAACATCATTTTACTCACATATCATCCTCATTCTCATCAAGCTTTCCAACTCAGAAGTTCATAAAACCAACCCCCCCCCCCAAAAAATCCCACCCCAAAAGAAAAGAAATGTTACAGAAAGGATCACAATCTATATAAGGTTAAGCCTATATAAGAGGCTGAAGTAAACAGCCATTAGAAAAGATAAAAATTGAGATGAATAGGGACCTCTCATCCTTTTCTGAGCCACTGCTTAAAGGTGCCTCTTTACCCAGTAATCAGGGATTACTTATCATCACCTACTACTTAAAATAGGGAAAATAATTGGCAGTGCAGACCAATTCCTGCTCTGTGACCTGGAATATAACCATATACTATTTTGTGGGCCAAACTAGCTGAGACAACAGAATGCACCTCCCATGCTTTTTGGTTTTGTTTTGTTTAAAGAAGTCAGATTGTGCACATGTCAGATCAGGGAATTGGTACAGGGGGAATGTTTTTTTGAGAACCTTTCCTCCTGATAAAAAACGCACCCTGATGACATTGCTGCTTGCAAGTAACTGCTCCCTTTCAAATTGTCCTCTTTCAAAGTAGGGTGAGGGTTACAATTACAGTCAGGAGAAAGGCATGGGGATGTACTCCTAATCCAGCCCTCCCTCCATGGCTTTTATCCATAGGTGATCCAATCACAGACCTGTTTGTATCTCATCTCGCTTGCCCTTACCTGCACAAGTACAACAACCATAAAGACAACAACAGCAATGGGCCTGCAGCAGCTTGTAGACCTTGATAAAGTCTTATCTCAAAACTTGCCTTATTGGTGGTTAATGCCAACTTCATTTGGTTCTGTCTGGAATTTATAACCAGCTTCAGACAAATTTAAAACGTTGGTTAAATTCAACCCACAGTAAAGTCAGAGGGTGAAACTTGGTAGCCAGCTCTCTTAAGCATATAGTAAGTGAATTAGGATCAGTAGTATGGATGTTCCACCTCAGGATGGAGCCTTAGCTTACATGAAAAAATGTTATTGATTTCCCAGGAGTCCAAGATAGCTAAGTGGAAAAGGGTAGTATTTGCTTTCCAACCAGCTAAATGGGCTGCTGAATGCCCAGATACAGAAAGATCGATCGATCGATCGATCAATCGATCGATCCATCTATCGATCCATCTATCTATCTATCCATCTATCCATCTATCTACAGTATTTATATAATGCTTTTCAACTAACAAGTCCATAAAGCGGTTTACAAAGAAAATGGAAAAATAATAATAGCTAATTAATAGCTAATGGGTCCCTGTGCCAAAAGGGCTCACAATCTAAAATGCAAAAAAGAACACCAGCAGAAGCCACTAGAACAGACATTGCTGGGGTGTGTAGGGCCAGTTACTCTTCCCCTGCTAAATAAAAGAGGAACAGCCACTTGAAAGACTGCCTCTTGCTCGGTTAGCAGAGGTTAGATGACACTACACAAAAGGTGCCAGGTTTTGACCTACCTCACCAGCACTGGCCAACTGAACAAGATCCATACCCAACACAGTGTCTGCCAGGACTCACTGTCTAAGTGGGTCTTGTAACTACCCCTCAGTGTGACTGTGATGCTCTTTGACAAAATATTCATCACATCGTGCTTGAGTGTGCACCAAGAGCTCAGTAGGGACTGCAGTGGCTCAGCTGGTTAAGATGCCATTCCTTTCATCAGAAAGGCCGGGGTTCAAGACCCCACAGCTACAAGACAGAGTGAGTTCCTGTCCTTAGCTCAGCCCCTGCCAACCTAGCAGTTTGAAAGCAAGCAAATGCAAGTAGATAAACAGGTACCACCTCGTTGGGAAGGTAAACAGTGTTCCGTGCCATTGTGCTGGCCACCATGACCATGGAGATGTCTTTAGACAGCACTGGCTGTTGGCTTTGAATCGGGGATGAGTGTCGCACACAACAGCTATGGCTGGTGCCTGTATGCAGACAGCCATGGCTGGCTTTACCTTTACCTCTTACTTTTTTACACCAGCACAGTGTCTGGTTTTTTCAGTATAGATCACTCTGTTCTTGAATGGCTGGGTGGACATCTGATTTACTATAAGTCTATATACAGTGGCGCTTCACGTAAACAACGCCTCACGTAAAGTATGTTTCACGTAACAAACAAAAATTTCTCCAGGATTCTGCTTCACATAAAGAAAGTGCTTCATGTAAAGAAAACATTTGTTGGCAGTTGGGGCAGACACGCTGGCTGGCAGCCTGTTTTAAAAGCAGCAGGGCTGCCTAGTGCACCTGCCCATAGCGAAAGCAACACTTCCGCACTGTTCCTCCTGTGGCCGAGCGTCTGCTGGGCAGAGGGAGAGAAGAGCAGTGGAGAAGAGGGAAGCAGCTCAGGGCCAGCCAGAAGGGAGCAGGGGAGAAAGAGGCTCAGGATGGAGAGAAGGAGAAAGTGGGGAGACACTTTGAAGGTGTCTTGGATTGCAGCCTCCTAACCATGTCTACCCAGAAGTAAGCCCCATTGTGTTAAATGGGGCTTACTCCCAGGAAAGTGTCTTTAGGACTGCAGCCTAAGTAGACTTCATAAGATCATGCACATTGAATGCATGTTTTGAATTCAATTCCAGTGTTTTGTCATCACTTTTACATCCAGTTAATATTTTTATATGAATATTTTTGGGGTTGTGGAACCAATCATCTGCGTTTCCATTATTTCCTATGGGAAAATCCGCTTCACATACAGAAAGTTTCACGTAAAGAAACTGCCTCCGGAATGAATTAATTATGTTACGTGAGGCGCCACTGTATTTGCCACATGCTAAATAAATGCTTTCCAACTCTCCAACCCTGCTGTGTCAAGGAGTGCCATTGTGGAAAGTGAAATAATACACCCCTTTCTTAAAAAGCAAGAGCAGAGTTATAAACACCCAAATGTAGTTGAAAGTGAGTGCGCAAGTACTGCTGCTGGGTATATGTGAGGAGGCTCGTCCTTGTTGCTCCTACAGCTGTTTGTGATCTTGTGTGCAGCCAGGACCCCACTAGGCTGCCCAGGCTTTTGGGACAAATCCAGAGAACACACTCCTTGCCTCTCCCTGAAACACATTTTGGGGGGGAGTAACTAGGCCAGCCTTGTTTCCCAAAATGCACAAGAGGGAGGGGTCTCCTAGCTTGGCCTATTTTAGGAACCACATGGAGGGGAAATGACTGGAAACTCTGGGATGGATTTGAGAGTAGATTGCTCTTGTGCTTGTCTTTCTTTTCAAAGCAGCTACAACATATACTGGAGTGTAAGTTGCAAAATGGCAGAGAGTTGGAAGCCATTGCTCTTACCCATACAACCCAAAAGTAACCAGCAGTTTATTATGCAATGATAGGGTTGCCATAATTCTTTTCCACAAAACCAGGGCAGAATCTCCTGTCCCATTTGCCAGTATATGAGCACAATCCCCGAAAACTGGGACAGTTCAAGTTTTCAGGGACATATGGAAACTCTATGCTAAGAACTCATGATGCTTTTGAACCATGAACCAGTTCTGAACCAGTTCTGTTAATCAGAATTATATAGATCAGGAAATTATACCCATATTGGATTGTTTTGCTTGTTATTTCCCAGTTCCAAGTGTCAAGTTTTCAAAGAAAAAAAGATTTGAATCTTTTTCAAACTTTGATGGAAAGATGGCAGTTAGAGAACAAAAGATTAGGAAAAAGCCACCCTAGGAAAGCACAGATGATAGCTTTTTCTGTGTCCTTACAGTCTCTAGCTGCAGTCATAGGGACCAGAAACTAAAAATAAGGATGCCCCTTACTGTACCCTTTCTATTATCTTGACTGAACTCTTGCACACGTAAGGCTGAAATCCTGTCTATCTACAGTATTTATATACCGCTTTTCATCTAAAAAGTTCACAAAGCGGTTTACAAGAAAATGAAAAAATTAATAGCTAATTAATAGCTAATGGGTCCCTGCCCCAAAAGGGCTCACAATCTAAAATGCAAAAAGAACACCAGCAGAAGCCACTAGAACAGACATTGCTGGGGTGTGTTGGGCAAGTTTCTCTCCCCCTGCTAAATAAAAGAGGAACACCCACTTGAAAGAGTGCCTCTTGACCAGTAAGCAAGGGCCCTGCGGTTACGCTGATCTAAGCCCAGAAATAAGTCCTGTACTGACCTGGGGGTGTCACAAAAATACTGTAAGGCACTTCTGACCCTGGGAAGGTTAGGCCAGTATACCAACATGCACCGGCCTCCCCTCACCACCACAGCTGTGTAGATTCACTGTCTACAAACATACCAAAGCCAAAGAGGCTTCTCTCTAAATTTGTAGTATTCTCTTCTCCCACTCCTTTCTGGATATTGCAAATGATTGGCACATTAGGTAAAATATTTTTCTCATACTGAGCGGCAAAAGATGGAACACATGAAATGATCAATAGTCTAGTGGGATAGTCCTGCCTTATTTTCATTTTTATTATCACATCGTCATTTCCTCCCCTCTAACTGCGTCTATAAAAGCTCATTGCAAATGAGCTGCTAACTCTACAATCCAGAGTAACTACGGGAGCACACAAGAGACATTTATGTTGACATAGTTACTGCACCACCTAGTGAAAACCTATGGGAAATTCATATTGCAATCCAGAGTAAATTGTTCTTACATCGGAGTAAGGACTCCCTGTGGTTACTCTGGATTGTGCCCTAAGTTGAGTCTGTGCTCTTCTGACAGGCAGTACAGACACTATCTGAGTTCTTGTACACTCAAAAGTGAGGCTCCAATCCTAATCTCCAGTTCGGCTGGCCTAAGCCCATGCATATGTCACGTGCTGGCTTGGGGGTGTCAACAGAATATTGTAAAACACTTCTGCACCACTCCTGGGGAAGGATCAGGTCAGTGCCCAGATATGTGCTTGCCTCCTAACTTCATCATGGAAATGGGAACATCAATGAGTTTTGCTGGCGTAGGTTAGGATTGCAGCCTAACATATGCAAAGTAGCCAGGTTCATTATGCTTTGTTTCCTGTGAGTTAGCCAGGAAGAAGAGAAGGTGATTGCCTGCTGTATTACCACATAAGCAATCTACTGTATTTTCAAATCTAAATGAATGTTTCTCTTTTATGGACTAGTCTCATTTGCTTTGAGATAAAACCATGGATGAAAAATACCTGTATTGATATTAATCTAAGGAGCTGTTGGAACTATGGTTCTGTGCCCCAAACCAAGAGAGATGAATAAACAGTATATTACAAAATCAGATTAAATGGGCCAGTTCCCTGGTAGGTTTAATACTGGATCACCAATCATGATAAATGATTCACAAGAGGCAAATTTATTGTATTAATTTAACATATGTGATTTAACAAAACACTGATGCTGCAGGAAGCCTTCAAAGTAGCAGCAACACAAATAGTACAGCAAGAGCACAAGGACAGCATTTATATGATATACAAAACTGTATTGGATTTTCATAATGATATTGTACTACCCTCTTGTGGATAATACTTGCTACTACACTGTAATCCAACTGATTTTTCAAGGGTGCTTTTGTTGGGACCCTCTGGTTTCTTGGAAGTTTCTCAAGGGATCCACCTCAACAAAATAATCTGTGTTTATTGGGCAGGCTTGAGAATAGGGCCTGGGCAACATTCCACAAAAGCATCCCAAGAGCTCTGCAACAATGAAACATAAAAAGATACTATGTTGTAGTAGATAATGGAGTAGCTAATATTCATATAGCTCGGTTCTGAAGTCAAAATGTTGCTCTAGAATTCATGCTCTGAAGGTAGTGCTTACACCCCCATTCCTCTAATAACTACACTACTGCACATTATTCACAGTAAAAAATTTTAGTAAGTGGAAAAACAGCATATGCTTAATTCTTTCCCAAATAAGACTGGATCTGTCTTCTGTGCAAACACAGAATTGGAACAATTTGGGAAAAGAAATGGGGAACCTTTATCTGCCTGCCAAGAGTAAACACTCTTCTGGTGTCCAATGAGTGGTGGGAACCGGTGAGTGAGAGTAAAGAGGTGCTGAGCCTGGGTGCCTCCTTGCCAGAGCCTTCAACCATCATCAGGCCAGGATACAGGGCTGAATCAGCCCTTGGCCGTCCTAGTCCATTGCCTGGGACCACCAAGGGAAGCAATGGTGGGATCGCCTCAGAAGTGGAGAAGGAATGAGTTTCTGGGACATATGGCAACCCTACTCTTCCTGCACTCACAGATGTCACAACTGCAAAATGTAGGACACCCAAGAAAAATGCAGGGCATGACAAAATAAAAGCTAAAAACACCAATATATTTAACTTTCATGTGGTAATTTGAACACTATATTACTTGTTATTTTATTTAAGACATTCCATATAATTTATTACACATAATTTATTAAATGCAAGAAGGTTACATGCTGCTTGCTCACAAGGAAAAGGGGAACAATGACAATTTCTTCCAGGACATGTCTTGCAAAAATCTGTTCCCCCTTTGTTTGCTATTGGGTGAATTGCTAGAAAAGCAAAAGGCAGAGTTGTCCATGCCTACTTTTAGTTGAACAGATAGGACTCTGCCCTTGGACCAGCTCTGCATTGGGTTTAGTTTTAATTCAAGAGTTGGCAGCCCTTACTGGGAGGGCAATTTAGAGAGAAAAAGTGGTGGCCTGGGAAAGGATAAAGCATATGCTGTTTTTCCACTTCCTAAAAAATGCAACAGTTACTGTGCAGTAGTATAAGGCACTGTTTATGTGTACGTAATCCCATCTTTAGCCTAGCGCTGCCTGGGACAAAGAGGACCAGTGCCACCTTGTGAGCAAGATGAATAATTTGCCAAGACATCCATTGCAGGAATCAACTTGCACATCTGACTTTGTATGACATTGAACAAAAGGGACACCCAGCCACCAACATTTTATTATTCTGCATGAAAACCACAGCTGCAGATATAACATTTTTGGTACCAACCACCACCAGCAGCAATAAACATTCCCTGTATCAGAAAGGTATTCATGCAATCCAAAGGCACCACCTGTATATTTCATCAGTTAAGATATTTGCTTAATTCATCAGAATATTTGTCATTCGGAAATGGGATGAAAGATAAAAGCAATCAAAAGTTTTCCATGCAGCCTAGAACAATTACACCCTAGTTGACGCTTCACCCTACTGCAACTAAGCTTGAGTGCATGCACAGTATCTATATACAGTGTATATAAAATTGAAAAGTACCCGTAAGACATTGACAGATCAATGCCCAGCAAAAACCAGCAGACCTAGAAGAGTGAAATTTGTTCCTTCCATGATGGAGGCACCCACTAAGAACCAATTTTTGGAAATTCATAGGAAAGGGTACGAAAAGGGGTGGAATGCATTTACGTCCCTATACTTTACATTGAAGAATCCCTGACTGAACAATGCCCTGCCCCAACCCCTGAAATTAGAAGTGTGAAATTTGGGGAGGGTTTTCTTTACATGATATGAGCCGATTTTGAGAAATTTAATCCCTAAGGGGGTTAAAAAGGATGCAACACATTTTTGTTCTATACTTAACATTGAATACTCACTGATCAACACCCAGCCCTAACCCCTGCACCTAGAAGCATGAAATTTGTTGAGCACATTCCTTCTATGATGTAAGAAGCCACGAAGAACCTATTTGGTGCCTGGTGGTGCTGGTGCCAGGTGGTACCTGCTGCCTGGTTGTTACCAAGAGAGCAGCAAAAATAGGGGAATTAGCTTGTGCTTTCCTTTGGTTAAATGCAGGACCTGTGCAGGACTCAGAACAGCGTCATGCAGAGGGGATACTCTTATTAGAAAGAGAACCTCTGAGGAAAACTTATCACAAAGAAACAGACTTTATTGTCATAAAGCATAAAGTAACATTATATACATTCAATAGTATGAGAATGAGGTGTACCTATTCCTTGCATAGCGTGTACCAAGGAGAAGAGAAGGCAAAGGAAGGGGAGAGGGGGAGCTAGGAAAGAAAAATGGAAGAAGCAATATCTACCTTCTTCAGGCCATGCCAGGATCCATGTGGAACAGAGAGAGTCCAGGTGGAAAAGAAAAGGATCCAGGTGGAAAAGAGAGGATCCAGGTGGAAGAGAGAGAACAATAGGATACAGGGTTTTTTATACCTTAGGTCTAAGAGGGACATGCCCATTTAGGTGTGGTCAAGATTTGGAAAGGGAAAGAATGGGGAAGGGGCTATGTGACTGGTATAGCCTTGGCAATGGAGGAGGACCATTCTTCAGACTGACTTCCACATTAGCATATAAATGGCAGGATGCAGAGTAGTTAACAAACGAGAAAGGATTACAGGAAGAGTTGTTTGTAAGCCCCAAAGGTTGTTTTTAGAAGTGAGAGGGGGGAAGGGAAATGAGAGACTTTGCTAACATATTAATACTATTAAATTAATAAAAGGTATAATATTGTAAGAGAACAATTCTTGTAACATGGTGTTGCCCACTGGTGCTGAGTGCCTGGTGGTGCACAGCAGGGATGCCCAGTGCTCAGTACAGGTGCCAAATGGTGCCCACTGGTGCCCACTGCCTACTGGTACTTGGTGGGACCCATTGCCTAGTGGTGTGCTGGTGCCTGGTAGGGATGCCTGGTGCCCTGTGGTGCCTGCTGCTCACTGAGTAGTGATGCACAATGCCCAGTGGTGCCTGGTAAGTATGCCTGGTGCTCAACAGGGATGCCCAGTGCCCACTGGTGTCTTGTGGTACCTGCTGCCTGCTGGTGCTTGCTGCTGTGGTGCCCACTACCAAGTGGTGCTTTTTGGTGTCTGCCACCCAGTCATGCCTGGTGCTCACTAGGGATGCCTGCTGCTAGCTGGTGCCCACTACCGACTGCATAATGGTGCCTGATGGTGTGCAGTGGTGCCTGCTGCCTACTGTGTGGTGATGCCTGTGTGGAGCCTGGTAGGGATGGCCAATTTCCCTAGAAAAATAAGTTGAAACAAAAAGTAGAAAGGGTTAAGGCCTTAGAAAATCAATGTATAAAAATTATGAGCTTGGCAAAAACTTATGAGCTTGTGTTTCTTTCTGGTAAGATGGGATTATACTTTTTTAGTAGTTAGGATTAGTGCAATTTTACTGTAATAATAATGAAGTGGGCACCTCTCATGCAAATCAGCAGGCTGGAAATAGGAACACACAGGGAGCTATCAGAGACTGGACCAGTTGTGACAGTTTAGCATTTTTGTTTAACCCTTCAAAGTATGCACCTGTAACCTTATCATACTTTAATTCTCAACAACTCCTACTTTTTTATAGCTCCATACATAAGGTTGTGAATTTGTGACAGTTATGAGAACTTTTCTACCTTGCTAATGTTTTTGTTGTATCCAGAAAGTGTTTGGTTTTTATGTGCAACTAGGCCAGCCTTGATTACAAGTCCCAGATAAACACTTGAAAAATTATTTCACTGCTCTGCTTTGCATAATACTTAAAATAATATAATAAAGGGAAAATCACTTGCATGCACTTTGAGGTCTTGTAGCCTCTGAACTTTCTCTATTAACGATACCCAATTTAGCAACACAATATGTGGTTGTACTGTGGTACATCCCACTTCCAATATTAAAAGCTGCCCCTCTCCCTGGAGAGTACACTATTCACAAATCACTGTCCAAGTGACAACTTATAGCTCAGCGAAAGATCCCTACTATACCTTGAGCATACTTCACCACAGCGGTTCATTTGCTTCACTGCAGCAGGCATCCATCAGTCTTTAGAGACTATGGTATCGTGCTCGGTGCTGCATACGCTGCATGCGAAGCATGAAGGCCTGGGTTAGATTGATATGGAGGCAAAATGTGAATGTTTTGGCCCCTGTTTTGACTCCCTCCCATTCCTTAAATCTCCATGCTAGCAAGCCCTCTCCATCTTCTGAGATCACAGCCATTGCCAGTGGCTGTTTCCAGAAGATAAGGAATCCCTCCCTCTCCTTTATGTGTCTGTCTGCAAGACATTTAGACTCAACTAGGCTTAAGAGTGTTTTCCTGGTCTGCTAGATGGAAAATTTAGTTAACCAAAGACCTTAAGTGCATATGAACAAAGTTGATCTGGCATTTCAACTAAGCATTGATTCAGGACAAGCCCTGCCAGCATGCAGCAGAACTCCCATTTAGAGGATCAAGAGGAGAAAAGTTTCAGTGGATGTGTACCCAGTCCCCAAAACATGTAGTCCATATGGAACGGAGGTTAATTTTAACAGCACAAATTCTAGTAGTAACCTTTATATCTCAGTTTTCTTTCATGTTATAAATAGAAGTCGTCGTATGTACCTGGGCTTCTCAGGCAGTCTCCCATCTAGCCACGGTGTTGTCTGACTTACCCCCCAATCCAGAGTAACCACAAAAGTCATTGCTCTGTCAGAAGTAATTTTTACTGTGGATTGCAATATGAATTTTTCATAGATTAACACTAGATGGCGCCATAGCTGTGTCGACACAAATTGGCTGCTCCGAGACATCTAGAAGAATAGTTACTCTGGACTGGTGGGAAAGTCTTTTCCTGTATTTTACTATGAGATGTGGATTACACATGTACATAGCTCTGGGTGCCTGCCAGAATACCATGGCCCACGTGAGTGTTCTTTGGCTGGCCTGGAGTAGCTGTCTCCTTTTGTATTTTGGAAAATTCCACAAATGGTTTCTTCTTGCATGTACAGCAAAATCTGAAGCTATAAACAAAAGCCACCTCTTAGGAGCTTCCTACATGGAATAAACCGAGATACTAGAGACACAAAAGAAGAGTCTCCAACTTTAGCTGTCACCACCAGCTCTATGGCCAAAGTCAACTGATTCATTGAAGCAATCTCCTGAGTTAGTCCAGAGTTCACTGCTATACCCCTAGCAGGGTGCAAAACACTAGAAGGTAATGCCTGCTTTCTCCCTGGAGGGAGAATTTGACCTTAAACAATCCCTTAACACTGGGTGGCCATTTTTATTTTTTATTTTTTAGTCTGCTCCACAAGGAAAGGTGTAACCAAACCACTTGGGCACAGGGCAGAAATAACTTGACTCTAGTGAGAATAGTCTTTCGAGTGACCACAGTCTTTCGAGACTGAAGGATGCCAATGAATGAGTGAGAATAGATATCAGTGCATCCTTGAATACTAAGGTAATCATAGTGAATAGTTCCCATGATGATGTGGGGAGACTTGCGCATTTCTGTACACTGGCCTAACCCAAACCCCCAACCAGAGTAGCACAGAAGTGCCTTCTGGCACTTTTGTGACACCCTCAGGCCAGAATGGAACTAGTTCTACAACTTTTACCAGCCTAATCAGGAGTTTGGATTGTGCTGTGAATGAATGAATAAAAACACATCAGTTCATAAACGCATTTTCTAACACACATAGAGGGTTATCTTGAAACTAGTACATAAATACTTTCATACACAAAGAGAGGAGGTGTGTGCAGTCAACCCAACCCTTACAATACCCTCCAGATTTGCAGGCAGCAGAGCTTCCCACACCTCTGGAGGATTACAGGCATCTTGCCCTTGGGCTGGTGTTTGGACATCTGTGCTCTACACTAAGAAAAGCTTTACTTCTTGGATTCTAAGGTATCAGGCTTCTAATAAGAAGCAGGACTGAGAAAAAAGGTGGTGGTGACAGCAGCAGCAGCAAGAGGCACCCATTTTGAGATGCCACTGGTCTGGCCACAACTTTCAGTTCCCTATGTTTGTTTCCCTGTTGGGTGGAACATAGCAGGCCTTCAGAGTTATATTTAGGTATGTCAAATAAAAGAGAAAAAGCAGTTCACCAATGAATCAGTTGTCCTGGGGAAAATAATACTGATGGTGAATCCCATTGCTCAGTCCCCACATTCAGAGATTTAGAAGTTAGGACTGGGTTCCACTTGCAACACTTCTGCATATACTGTATTTTATTACATTGGAAAAGAGCTCAGATAAGTTATAATTGGGTCAGCAGAGAAGGAGTCCAGCTCCTCATCCTGAGATTTAAGGTATAATCCTAACCAATTTAGGCCAGCCTAACTCAACTGGTATATATTCCCATAGTGGTGTGGGGAGGTTGGTGTATGTCTGGGCACTGGCTTAACCCCTCCAGTTCAGCAAAGGACTTATATTGGGACTTATGCCAGCCTAACTGGGTTAGGATTGCAGCCTTAAAATTCCTTCCCTGAAGACCCTGAGAAGCATGGTACAGATGATATAAAGATTGCATTACTGGGACTATTTGGTTTTTGAAATGATCAGTGGTCAAACCTTCCCCGCCCCCCACCCCCAAACAAAGAACAGAGATAATCTTATATCAAATACTAATTTCTACATATCAAGTGACTGCTTCATATGGGCCAGCTGAGAAGGCCACCCAATCTACAAATCTGTTTTAACTAGGGAGGAGAAAGGGAGAAGCTATGCAAACTGTGGGAAGCAGTGACACTCTCAAACAACTGCTATTGTCTGATGCCAGATTGACGTAATGAGGTACAAATAGCCAGGTGAAAGGTAAGGATAAGGGAAACAGAGCACAAAGGGAATACTGGCACTCTCAAATATTGCACAGCCAAGTGGACAGATCCTGCTCTGCAAATACTTTGTAAATCAGGATCTGTCCCATATATTTATTTAATTGATAAGCAAATATGATAGGCAGATATGCTATGATTTCACTTCTAATTACTCCTTGAAAGCAAACTGACTGCCTAGGGACAGGGACCCTAACTGCCCTGATTGACTGATTGATTGATTGATTGATTGTATGGCTTTTACAATTGCAGGGAGATCCTTTTTTCTGTGAGGTCCAGTAGCTTCTCTTTCCAGGTGGGATCCTTCACAATGTGGTCGTCATCTTCACAATGCTTCAGGGAATGCTTTCAAGCTTCCAGGAGGAATTTTCAGGTCAGCCAAATGGTAAACAATAACAACTTCTGGCTCTAATGACTCATGACATTTTATCACCTTCCAGTCTCTCATCCAGAGGTTTTCCAGGTCTGTCCCTGCTGAACTTTCTTTGGCAGCCCTGCACTCAACTACTATACCATGCTGCCTTGCTGCCCAGATGATTTATGCCTTGATCAGGACTAAGAATTTGCACAAGTGTAAGGTCCTGGCCCCGCATCCCACTTCTCACCAGCTTCTCCACAGTCTACCTGCCAATCAGTTTCCCATGGTAAGCACCAGAAAATATCTCAAGACATTTTTAACCACAAAGGTCCAAAACATCTATGCTAGGTTCACCTAGGTCCACTAGGACACAGACATATACAAGATGATCCTGCGTCAGCTGATGGAAAATAAGTTGATGGCAGCTCAGCTATCGCAGTGCTGCAGGGATATAAATGATTAAGCTCAGCACATACACCAAAAGATGTTATCAACAAGAACACTAAGAGAAGATGGCAAGATGAAACAGACAGGATAGATCTCTCCTGAAAGTTCATGTCAAGCTATCATGTTCTCTGAAGACAAGCTTCTCTGAAATGTTTATCGACAGGAAGAGGCAGGGCTAGCTTGGGATCTAACTGGCTGAGTTCATTTTATTCTATTGCTCTATCTACATCATATTCTTACTGGTTGAATGTGGTTAATTTAAGGGTGATCAAGAGCCCCACCTTACATTTTTCTCTCTCTTTATACCCTTCTTCACTGTTAAACTCTGGGAATGGTGTAGAGTCTGTACCATTCCCAGAGCCTACCGGGGTTAGGATTGCAGCCCGAGTCTGTACTATAGATTCAGGCTGCAATCCTAACTCCCAGTTAGGCTTGCGCAAGTCCCTTGCTTGCCTGGGGGTTTTGTAAAACTTCTGCACCACTCCTGGGAGGGATAGGCCAGTGCACAGATATGTGCAGGATTCCGCCACTGCGGGAATGGCATGATGGGTGTGTTGATTAGGATTGTGCCACAAGTCCAAAGACTTCTGACTGCAGAAAACAATACATGTATAACCTATTTATTTGTGAATTATTTATAAGCAATTTTGTCTCAAAGCTTGAGGTTGGCTCTTTAAATAATGTTTCTTTAGCAGTAAATGGTTTAGAAAGATGCCTGCTTATCTTGGTAAAGTGAGAGGCAATAAATTTTACACTTCTATCCCTACAATCCAGAGTAACTACGAGAGCACATAAGAGACATTTATGATGACATAACTACGGTACCACCAAATGAAAACCTATGAGAAATTCATATTGCAATCCAGAGTAAATTGTTCTTCCGTCGGAGCAAGGACTCCTCGTAGTTATTCTGGATTGTGCCCTATGTCTGTAATAAAGATCAGGTTTCAACCTAGGACCCCTCTGCTGAAAGGACCCCCTTTTCCCAGGGAGTGATAATCGCCTTCCATTTGCAAGCGAATAAGAACCTGAAACACAAATGTTTAAACCAGGGAAATGGAAACTGATTTATTGCCTCCCTGACTAATGAATCCTAACTACTTGATTCATTTGTTACCATGTAAATACAGTGGTGCCTTACTTTATGAGCATAATTCATTCCGGAAGCATGCTTGTAATACAAAGTGGATCTTCCTCTTAGGAAATAATGGAAACTCAGACCATTGGTTCCACAGTCCAAAAATATTTACTGTGTATGAAAATGATTACAAAACACTGTAATAAAGAAGATACTGTAAAATACTGTACAGTACTTTGAAAACGTTCATGGCTGGTGTGAGGGAGGCAAGGGACAGGAGGGTATTTAGTAGGATGACTTTCACTATCACTAAGAGTCACTGACTCAATGGAATCTTTGTCTTTTTGTGCAGCTTTAACATTTCCATGCTGCTGATGGGGACCACCACTGGAACATTGATAAGGCACACCTTCCTCCTGCCACACACACACCTGATTCAGGCTGCTCCCTTCAGTTCCCCCCGAGTTTCCTTGCCATGGAAGTCTGTTCCAAACAGACAGAAGTGCTCGTTCCAAACAGAAGTGCTCATCATCCAAGACAGTGCTCTTAAACCAAGTCATTCTTAAACCAAAGTACCACCATAATTGCTTCTATATTATATCACAAAAATAGGTTTTCACAGGGATTTTCAGAAACAAACATCACAAATGAGGTTTCTCAACCAATACAAGCAAACTATGGATAACCTCTGGATCTCTAAGACTGCAAACCTAAAGACACTTTCCTGGGAGTAAAACCCATTGGACACAATGGGGCTTACTTCTAAGTAGACATTGTTAGGCTTGTGCTCTAACACTTGAGGAAAGTGGCCTGTGCTAACTGATATGTGTTTGATGGGTGCCACAGACAGAGCATTCTCAGCAGTGGTTACAAAGTTGCAAAACTCGCTCCTTGAGGATATCCATCAAGTGCCCTCTATATTCAGTTTCAGATAATTCATCTTCAGACACTGCTCTTTCACATGCCTTTACCTACACCGATGCAGGTATTTATTTATTTATTTATTTATTTATTTATTTATTTATTTATTTATTTATATCCTGCCTTTCCAATGCTAGCGCAATGCCCAGCTCTGTGATGTTAACAATTTATCTGCAATTGTACTTTCAGCTTGATTTGTTCTACTGCAAAAGGTCCAGATATTTACCACCTCAAGGAAATGCTGTGTTAGGCCATGTTATTGTGCAACAATATTAGAGGTCACAGTGGCCCTGAAAACAATTGTTCCAATCTTGGGCCCTCCTTTGAAAGGACTCCAGCTGAATCCTGGCACAAACTCTATCTAGTTTACTTTAAAGGCTATTCTGAATTGCAGGAACATTCTGCCTCATTTGGGGGTTTGCTGCATCCTTAAGAATGAAAGCAGGCCTCCGTCAGTCTTGAAAGACTATGGTATCGTGCTTGGCGTTGTATATGTAGGCTGGCATAAATCCCTGCACAAAGCTTCTTGAGACAGTGGCAAGAGTATGTTAATTCTTCTGTCAATTTTTTATGTTAATTCTTCCTCTGACATACCCATCTCCCTTACATGCTCAGCACTATCCCAGAAAGTAACCCTAACCACCTGGTTAGGTCACAGAGTGCACAATCCTAACCATGTCTACTCTAAAGGAACAGCCAAATCCAGAGTAACTACATGAGCACATTAGAGACATTATGTGCACCCCTAGTTACTGCACCACTTAGTGAAAACCTATGGGAAATTCATATTGCAATCCAGAGTAAATTGTTCTTACACCGGAGCAAGGACTCCCATAGTTATTCTGGATTCGCCCCAAGTCCCATTGTGTTCAATGGGTCACAGAGCACAGTCCTAACCATGTCTACTCAAAAGTAAGCCCCATTGTTTTCAATGTTTTCAAAGTGTCTTTAGGATTGCAGCCATAATCCAGATCATCATAAGCCAAGAGCAGAGACGGTATGCATCTCAGAACTTCTGGCCATATAGCACTATCCATATCAGGGTGACCAGATGCCACACCTCAAAATGTAGGACAAGGGTCCCCAAAAGTCTGGATTTTCAGTTTAAAATCTGGACTTTTGGAGGGCCCTTGTCCTACATTTTTTTTAAAAAAATTTTAAATGTACATTTTTAAAAATGTAGGACAAAATGTAGGAGGTCCTACATTTTGTCCTACATTTTTATAAAACATTACTCCCCGGAGGGGCTTACCTTGTCCGGGGATGGGGTGTATGTGCTGCTTTGCGACTACAAAATTAGATGCTCGGACCGGCGCATGCCTACAGCAGCCGTCCGAGCACACATGTTGGGAGAGAGACGCTGTGTGCATGCGCACAGCGTCTCTATCCCTGCCTGCACTGTTTTTTTCATCAAGCAAAGGCTGTGCGCATGCGCACAGCCTCTGCCTCTCCGAGATCGCCCGGTCTCTTCTCAGACCTCTTGCAGCAAGCGCGCCTGGCTCCACTGTTGCTTGCTGCGAGCGGTCTGCGGTGGGATGCTTCGCCGCAGCAGACCACGCTCGGTCTGAGAAGAGACCGGGCGATCTCGGAGAGGTAGAGGCTGTGCGCATGCGCACAGCCTTTGCTTGATGAAAAAAACAGTGTGGGCAGGGATAGACGCTGTGCGCACGCGCACAGCATCTCTCTCCCAACATGGGTGCTCGGACGGCCGCAGTAGGCGCGCGCCGGTCCGAGCATCTAATTTTGTGGTTGCAAAGCAGCACATACACCCCATCCCCGGGCAAGTCCCCCTCCTGCCTGGACAGGCCACACATGTCCTCCAATTCCGGACCTGTCCGGGCAATTCCGGGTGTCTGGACGCCCTGTATCCATATAGACTACTGATCCTCCTGAAACCACTCCTTACTGAGAAAAAGGAACATTATGCAAATAAGCCCAAAATATTGTGTTCCCCCAACACACCCCCACAAAGGAGAAAGGCAAACATATGAAAAAGAAGCAAATTTTGTGCATCTTGTTTCGAGACAAGAATCAACCAGTGAAGAACTGAGAGTTCTTTGATGCATGCTAAGTGAAGGATTTTATTTTTGTTACTTATTTTCCAATCACTGTCTTAAATGAGGGTTTTTAACCCTCTACTGGAAGCTCTGGAATTTAAAGTCACTCCTTACCCTAAACCTCTTGCTCTCCGAGCGAATTCCTGGATGCTCCGGTTGACTCTGAGCTTCATGAGATAGGTGGGAGAATGGGTAGTGAAGAAGACTGGAGAGTTTGGTGACTTGTAAGAAGAGTCCTGCTTGGCTGAGACTTGGGTGGAACCGGAGTCACTGGCCAGTGGGGAACTAAGGTCACTAGGTAGGAAGGTTTCATCATCCAGGCTCCCCAAGTGCTCTAACTCGGGGATGCTGGGCAAGTGTGAGAGACTTTCCAAAGACATAGTACAGCCTGGGTCTTCTGCAAAGAACCAGCAAATCAAATAGGCCAATGGCAGGGCCTCCAACAGTAGGTCATAGCATGCCCAGATTAAACAGCACTACTGACTTCTAGGTGCCCAGTGGAAGTATCCAGATCAGAAAACCATGCTGTAGAATGTCCCTGCCTTGCCTTCTCTGTTTGGACTGTCCTGGAGTGAAGGGGAGAAGTCAGACCCCTCCCCTTCACTATCCTTTAGCAAGTCTGAGCAACAATAGGAGCCAACATTTCTAGCCACAACGATGCACACAGTTGATGAAGAAGAGAGAAGACTCAGCAATCTGCAGAGAGTTTTTCTAAATCTCTGGTAGCAAAGTTCCCAATCCAGACCGTTGGAAGGCAGTATTTCTGCTTTCTGCTTCAGTTGTTCTGTTTCCAATTGTAAAAAAAAACAAAAAAACAGTTCCACGCGTCCTTCTTCTGCCCAAGAGTGTGGAAGAAGGGTAAGCAGAAAAACCAACCGTACCTGTACAAAGCCGTCTAAGCTGGCTTCCAAGCGTCCCAGCAGAGGCACAGCAACAGCTGCTACCATGAGAAGAGTCAAGGGCAGTAGGATCTGGGTGTGTGGGTTTCATGCCAAACTTTCCTTCTCTGGTATGTCGCTTATGGCTAATTGCATGCAGGCTTATCTCGATCGTAAGGCCCTCCCAGGTCAGGGAGTTCCAGGCAGTGAGAGGCAGGGAGTGGTCCTTCCTCCTGCAAAAGTCGTAGTTAGATTTATGCAGTTCGAATCTCCTTGCCAGGTACCAGATGATCACACAGCCTCGATCCAGAACGGATACATGTTTTGTTTCTGTTTTTCAAATTGCAGCACAGGAAAGGCATATGATGAGGAACGAGAGAGTTCAGATCAGTGCAGTTCAGCAGTTTTACTGCAGGGCCGATATTAACACAAATGAAACCCACCCAGGACCCTCCTTGATGCTATTTCATGCATGCATCAGGAGTTCTCCCAAAAGTTATTTCCATGATCACTGTAATGTCAGAAAAATTGATCTAATGATGAATCATACAAGGGTCTCCTGGCTTTGTGTTCTACTAGATGAACCAAAGTCTTTCTGACACTATTTTCACCTTGGAAATGACTGGCAGGTACAATTCCATCATCAAGAACAGCAACGTTCTTGAGAGTCTTCTTAAACTCTTTATGCAAGAGTTTAAGAAGACTTTGGGGGACAGATTTCATTTGAGAATCTGTCTACCCCCAACTTCATGCCATCCACCTGTCAGGTTCTTTTCTATTAGCGTTCTTGTCACACATTCTTTCTGAAGTCAAACAAAGGCAAAAATACAGATGCTTCAGCTGGCAAAGTTCAGTGTTGTCCTTAACTTGCAGGCAAGTGGATATGCTCACCAGGTTTTAACAATCCAGAGATTTTAAAATCACAGACAAAACTTAGCTTTTATATAGAACTTTTGAATGTTCAAACACTTTATGTACTCGTATATACAGTATGATTATCTTGCTGAAATTCTAACAACATCCCTGTAAAGTAGTTCAGTATTATTAATTCTTTATTTCATATTGGTGAAACAGTGGTGTTGGATAGTGGGCGGCAGTGGTGGGTGGCGGTTACAGATGGTAAGGTTGGGCAGTGGGCAGCCTTGATGGGAGATGGTGGTACTATATACCTCAGGAACAATCAACAGAAATTGCTGCCCTGTTTCAGGTACAAAACATGGAAATATATATTTGGAAATATATATATATATTTCCGGCCCATGGAAATATATATAAACTTGTGTGTGTGTGTGATTATTATCTTTTATTATGGCCGCAAAATTATAAATTATCTTTTATTAAACCCATTAAACATAACGAGGCTTACTTTTGAGTAGACCTGGTTAGGATTGTGTGCTTTGTCATGTCCTACATTTTTCTTGGGTGTCCCACATCTGAGGGGACCTTGCCTTCTTTTTAAGTTATGACTGAGTTGGAAAGTCTGTATGCAGCTGTTTAAATAAAGTTGGTGTGAAATGTAACAAAGGAAAAGGAGGCAGGCGGCCCATGGAAATAATTTGTATAGGAATGTGTGTTTTTACTAGAATTAAATTATTGCACGCTCTTGAGATCACTGTTTATATACAATTAGGAGCAAACCCATTTCAAAGATGAGTAGTGTGCATCAGACAATACTACTGGACTGGACTGGGATAGAAAAATTGGGTTTTTACTGCTGATTCGATAACACAACTAGGAAAAGATTTTTTCCTGGCCTACATCTGTTGATGTGACAGCATATCCATTTCTCCCCCTCCACAAGACATTTTACTGGGTCTGGTAAAGATTTCTAATCAACTTCAAAGCCCATGTGTTCTCACTCACATCACAGAAGTTTTATTAAGCTGAAGCAATGAGAGAAAGGGTGACACATTTTTGTTCCATCAAATCTCTTGTGCCTTTAACTGTTGTTTGACAAAGGCTCCAATCCTAAAGACAGTTTCCTGGGAGTAAGACCCACTGAACACAATGGGGCTTACATTTGAGTAGACATGGATAGGATTGCACCCAAAGCTGCCATCCTAAAGACACTTTTCTGGGAGTAAGACCTACTGAACACAATGGGGCTTACTTCTGAGTAGACACAGGATTGTGCTCAAAGGGGGTGGCACAAGTGGTTAAGACATTGTGCCTGTTAACCAGCAGGTCAGGGTTCAAGACCTGGGTCGCCACAAGATGAGGAACTCCTGCTATAGGCAGGGGGTTGGACTAGATGATCCACTGGGTCCCTTCCAACTCTATGATTCTATGAACTTCATTTCTGTATCATGCAAAGCTTTACTTTTCTGTCACGCAACAACAGTATCTGGGCATGTTCTAGGGCCTACGTAGTAAGTTTAATGCAAAAGAGACTGGACTTTTTTTTCCTATTTAGCTCTTGCTACATTTGCAAAAATACACAAAGAAGCACAACACATTAACAAGAGAAGGTAGACATTCACACACAATCAAAAAAGTTAACAGCTAATAGAGGTTGATGGAAAAAGATGTGGTGACACATGGCTGCCACCTTCTGGAATATACAGAGTTTTACACTGATAGTGCAATAGAAAGGGAAAAGGCAGCAGAACACACTGGTGAGCAAGCAATCTAGGAGTCTCTCCAGGTATAGATACATACACCTAGTGGTGGGTTTCAAGTAAATGAACAACAGGTTCTATGTCCTAATAACCTAAATGAACAACAGGTTCTATGTCCCATTAGGAACCGGTTCTCAGAACCAGGCACTCATTCGCAAAGGGTTCTATAGAACCTGTGAGAATTCCCTGAAGCCCACCACTGCATACACCCATGTTGTCAGTTCAGGAAAGAGCTTGCTTCCAGCCTGGTCCCAACTAGCGAGTATTGTATGTACACAGCAACAAAGGCAGTTTGTTTTATAGCAGACCATTTACTATTGTTCCAGTCAAACCAGGAAAGAGTTCTCAACAACTGACAGGGTGCCCAATCCTAAGCTTTCCAGCACCCATGGGAGCAGTACCTCCAAAGTGGCTACTGCTATTTCCTGCACTGGGAAGCAGCCAGTGGCCTCCTCAGGAAACTCCTCCTCCCCAAGTTTCATAATGGGGTTTTCCAAGTTGGTGCTGGGTATTTTGCCAGCGCATGCTTGAAAGATTTTATGTCAGGCCTTTAGCATAAGGATAAGGTCCTTCAGGATAAGGTCCACATACATCAGGATAAGGTCCCCTTCAACTCAGGTTCCTCCCACTAAAGCATGTCCTCACCACTTTTACTACCATACATTTGCCTCATAACAATCCTGTGAGGTAGATTTGGCTGAGAATCAGCAACCAAGAACACAATCCTAACAATGTCTGCTAAAAAGTAAGCCCCATTGTGTTCAATGGGTCTTATGCCCAGGAAAGTGTGTTTAGGATTGCAGCCCAAAGCAGGCCTCCGTCAGTCTTGAAAGACTATGGTATCGTGCTTGGCCCTGCATACGCTACATCCGAAGCACGAAAGCCTGGGTTAGATTGTTATGGAGGATATGCTGTTATCCAAGCAGCAAATCCCCCCTCTCCACACCACTGAATTAGTCCAATGGAAAAGCAGAGCCAATACAATCGGATCCAGCTGGTGTCGCAGAGATGGGCTAAGGACAGGCGCTCACCCTGTCTTGTGGGGCCGACCCAGGTCTCAAACCCTGGCCTGCTGGTTAACAGGCACAGTTTCTTAACCGCTTGCGCCACCCATAGCCCAAACTCAATTAGAATTGAATAGGTATTTCCTGCCAAATCTGATTGGTACTACTCTACCAGACGTATCCACTATATCAGAGGGCCTTGCCAATCATGCCATCCTGCAGGGCTAGCACAAGACCTCCTAGAGTCTGAAGTTGCACATCAAGAGCACCCCCACATGATGATATACCAGCCTTTGAAGCTTCCAGAATAAGGGTTGAGGGGAATGGAGAAGGAGCAAAAAGAGGTAGCATGGTGGAGAGAAGAAGGGTGAACAAGGATGTCCCTCTCACTCCTCTAGTAACTCACAAAAGAAGACTGAAATGTTCAACAATGGACTGTAGATGCTGCTGAAAGTATTTGGTTTGCTACTATTCTAAGTACAGCCAGATTCATGATTAAACACTATTTTCAGGAGGAACATTTAAAAACAAAGTGTTATGGTTGCTTCAGAGGCATTGAAGGTAGAAAAAGACTTTCAGTGGCATCATCATGTGGTGGCAAAGTGACTTGGGGCCCAATCCTATCCAACTTTCCAGCACTGATGAAGCCTCTGTTGCATTTTTCCTTTCTCAGCATACAATAAAACTGCAGGCAACTGTGTAGTTCTTTATGAGTGCTTGGAGAACAGTGGAAATGTTCAAATGAAATAGCTCCAATGCTCAAATGGAAATGGCTTTGAGAGCAAGTGCCCAATTACTATTATGCCATGTTCCCAGGAGGACCAAAAGTAATTCATCCATCAAGAAAGGGGCTTTTAAAGGAGCTCATAAGTCAATGACCTACAAACCTTGCACGTAGTCAAAATATATGTGACTAATGTTCCTCATTGTGATAATATCCAATACTTCTCTTCCAGAGAAGACGCAAACATGCAGCTCACAAAGTAAGGAACAAACAACATTTAGCGTTACCTCTGAAGCCATAAATGTTGTATGTGAGGGAGGAGCCCATAGCAATGTTGGATCAAAAGAAATGGATAGTCCAATCCTGTCATTCCCAATCTGCCACCAAGACTGTGTGTGTGTGTGTGTGTGTGTGTAGGGAAGTAGGACAAAGTTCTACTGTGCCATGACCTCCAATGGGTCTCTTCAGATGTCACCTAGCTCTTTATCTCTTTAGCTGGCACAGTTCCAAGGAGACAGAGGAGGAATGCCAGCTGCTATCAGAGGGGATAGCACCCACTGTATGCCATGCACACAGGGAGCCCTCTGTTCCATCACTCCCCAACCTCCCCCATTCTGCCCTCTCCACCCTGTTCCACGTCCTCTGCTGGCCTACTTGATTCAGTGGGCCTTTCTCAGAGATAGCATTTGTCAGTCATCCAGATGCCTTTGAGACTCATTGGCCAGAGTGCAGCAGCTAGGAAGAGGTTCATTTCCTACTGAGTCACATGTTAGAAATGCTACTTGCAGGATTTTGTTTACATCTCCAAAAAATGAAAAATATTAGAAATGTGTTAATTATTTTAAATAAAAGCTTAGACATCAAGAATAGAAACCATGGGAATCAATGGGCTTTTAGAACCTTTTTCGTTCAGGAGGGCTTTTGATGACTGGAAAGATGGACTGGCATTTTAATGCTAATTGAATGGGAATTTAATTTGGTGATCCATTTGATATTCTATTTTGTTTTATTGTTTTTAAACTTTATGTTTTAACCATGTAAGCTACTTCAAATGGGAACAAGTTAGGCTATAAATTCATTCATCAAGCAACCAAGCACACAAACACATACTTTAGGGCCAGGGTTTCTAAAGTCCCTATCTCTCAAACCACAACCCTATTGCATCCTCTTATCTAACTGAAGAAGCAAACCAACTAAAAAAGCAGGCCTCCATCAGTCTTGGAAGACTATGGTATCGTGCTCGGCGCTGCATACGCTGCATGCGAAGCATGAAAGCCTAGGTTAGATTGTTATGGAGGATAGGCTGTTACCCAAGCAGCAAATCCCCCCTCTCCACACCACTGAATTAGTCCAATGGAAAGGCAGAGCCGATACGATTGGATCCAGCTGGTGTCGCAGAGCTGGGCTAAGGACAGGAGCTCACCCTGTCTTGTGGGACCAACCCGGGTCTCAAACCCTGGCCTGCTGGTTAACAAGCACAGTGTCTTAGCCACTTGCGCCACCCACAGCCCACAGCAAACCAACTACTGAAGGGTTAATTAATGCAGAAGTAGAATCTCTTAAAGACAAAATGCTTGCCATTTGGCTTGCCTCAAACAATCTCCTTCTAGGAAAGAAGAGCCCCTAGTAATTGCTTCCCAGAATCTGTCCCTATCCACACACCCCCAAATTTGCTGCAGCTCCTGCCTTGCTACAAGTTACCAAAAGATTCTGGTATTCATTCTCAGAGTGACTGGTCAGCTATGTACATTCTTATTTGGCTGTGCCATTAGGTACCAAGAACTGGAAAATCCAGACTTGAGGCTGCATATAAGGGGATGAGTTCTGAGTCATCCCCTCATTACTCATTCTGAGTAAAAAACTTGAGAGTTTTTTAGTCTTCCACCTGAGCAAGTCATGTGTCAGCAAGTCGCAAAAAGCATGCATTTTGTCATCTGGAGTTCGAGCCATCTGACCTGCCTTTCTAGGCAGGCTCAACTTACAAAACTCTCTTTGGACATTAAGTGTTGGCTAGAAGTTGGGGCCAAAGAACTAGACAAGCAGTGTCTAGACTGGGCATGAAGAACTAGACAAGAAGTGCCAAAATATTAAGAGCACACAATTAAAACACTGTCTGCAGGGTTAGAGTGATTATGATCGACCCAAATGGAACAATTTCCTGTTTCTAGTTGTTAATGACACATGAGTAATGACATAATCTCTCTTCTTTCCACAAGGAAACACTGTCTCTCAGGCATGAAATTTGACAGTTAAGTGTTTCAGCGGCTTGTTCTGCTTTCACGCATACCATCCTTTGAATTTGGACTAAAGATGTTTGGATTCCATCTCTTCTTTTTATGGTTCCTAATGTGATACTGTGTTCCACCAGGCAACTGGGGATCTCATGGAGGAAAGGGCATTTGTCCAGGGTAAGCCCTTGCAGGGTCACCTTGACCTGTAACAGCAATACGGATTGCTGATGCAAGTCCGACTTGATCCATGAAGGTGGATTGGGTCCAGAAAGGGGATTAGGATTTGGCATGTACCACCCCCCCAGGCCCAGTCTGTGCACCCACCCAATCTCCTCCCCATTCTGCCTTTGCTTTACCTGTATTTCCCCTGCCACAATTGCTCCTGTGGAATAAAATTTTCTTCTGGCATGCGTGTGATAGCTCTACCTTCTTGCTCTGTACTGGTGCAATGCACTTTACGGCCCTTTTGTGGCAGCCTGCACTGGCGGAATGCACATCTGGTCATTAGATTCACATATTATATTCTCTGCAGTGTGCTAGTATCATAGTTTGGTGCAAGAAATTGTAACTATCAAAGCTTTTGGCCCAAGTATTACACTTGGAATGGGGGAACATAAATAATGGAGATTATTTCAATCAGGAACAAAGAAGTCCCTGTCAAAATCCAGCAGAAGAATTTGATTTTGGGTGTTGCAACAAAGCAAGGGGAATGTTTCCTGCCAAGACTATAATGCACTGTACTCTACAATTAATGCCCTTGGCTCCCTCCAATTACCATCTTAACAGATGCTTATGAGAAACAGGTGTCTCTTTGTTTTTCTTTATTCAGCCTTTCTGATGACTCAATTAGGAACAGACCTCATGACAAAGAAGGCAGAGCTGCTGAAACTCTTTAACAATTGCAAGAGTGGCAGTCAGGAAGAGACACATGGATCTGAACATTGAGCCACTGTAATTCTAGGTCACCAGCTGTTTTATAGCAACCTTGAAGTACAACACTAGAATAGAATGAAATGGCCTTATTTGGAACAGAGGAGGGAGAAACTTATCTGAAGACACCTTTTAAATTAGTTTCCTGGGAAAGAGACTCTGCATCCATAGCCTCTTCTCTGGGGCTTACGTACTGTGAGCATCACTTGGCCCGATCTCTGTTTGTCTTTTGTCCATTAATAAAGGTAAGGTTGCTCTGCTAGTCATGACTGATTTTAAGGATGGTGCTCATCCCCATTCAAAGGTCAAAGAACCAGCATTGTTAGGAGATATCTCTGGTCATGTGGCCGGCATGGCTAAATGAAAAAGGTGCACAGAATGCTGTTACCTTCCCACTAAAGCGGTACCTGTTTATCTACTTGCATTTACATGCTTTCAAACTGGTAGGTTGACAAGAGTTGGGAGCTCATTCTGTAGCGTGGCACTCAGGACTCAAACTGCTGACATGCTGACCTTTAAGTTGACAAGCACAGCATCTTTAACCACTGACCCACTGCAGCCCACACTTTGTCCATTAATACTGAGATGCAATTTGGATCTTCCCCTTCTGTTCCTCCAAAAGCCAGTATGGTGCAGGAGTCTAAGAAGGACTAGGCATAATTGCCTCTGACTTGAATCGAACTGGGAACTTTGTTCTTGAAACCCTTGTCAGCTATTGAGAGAATGACAAAATCAGCTGGAAATAAAAAAAGCACACTTTGCTCACTTTCTACTAACGCTATTGTATTTTTGAAACTCAGTTCCTTACTTACCGTAAAAATTAACTCTGTAGGTCAGTAGAGGGTGCTATTGTCTTCAATTCATCATCAAATACCCAACTGATGAGAATCAGAAGTCTGTCTTCCAGTCGAGTATTCATTTTTCTCTAGGACTGGGATGCAAGCTTATCTGGTTGCATATCTGAGATCTGATCCCCATCCAAATTCTACATTTGGATCCCCAAATGTAGATCTGAGATCCCCATCCAAATTCTACATTTCCTCAACTCCTTAAAAATCACTTTTTCTTCTTGCAAGTCAGATAAGCAATGAGTAAATATGTCAAGTCAGGAAACAGTTGGGGTGGTCAGGTTATGACAGCAGACAGCAAACAGCAAGGCTTTGCAGCACCTGGATGATCCTAAAAAAGGCATTTTTTCCTGCCTCAGATCTAAGGGTAATAAGGATTTCCATGCAGTTTCTTGCCTGGTTTCCCAGTTCTGGTCACCATGGCAAGGTGACAACCCTCCTTGTTTTGCAGCTAATGTTGGGACTCTCTTGGGTTGAGTAAGGAACCAGCAATTGACAACTGAGGAGGCTAGAAGTATTGTCAAAAGTGGATGCATGTCATGAATGACACATGGATCCCAGCAACACCTAAAGCAGCAAATTGATCCAGAACACAAGTTCCCCAAGATTAAAGAAGAGGAATAATAATAATAATAGGAAGCAGCTGAAAGGATTAAAAATGAGCCCAACTAATGAGCTTTATTCCCCTCATTGGGCAAGGTAACCACAAGAGTAACCAGAGGTCTGTTTCAACCCAATTACTTGCTGAGATATAACTTAGCCCTGCTGCTAGTGGGAGTATGTCAATATCAAACCATTGCAAAAAAAACCAAAACACCATGGAATTTGATGTGTATGTATTATAGAAGGACAGCAAACTTCTGGAGCAGTTAAGATGACTTTCCATAAGATAACACTAGAGGGTGATGTAACTACGTGGACCTGTAACTGCTCTGGATTTAGCCCATACTCTGGCTACTCCAAAAGCAGTTGTAATCCACCCAAGAGTTTAAAAACCTTCATTAGAATCAAACCAAAAATTCATCTTACTAACAGCTCAGTCCTACCTAATTCCCCCAGGTGATACAGCCATGCCAACACAACCTATGCTGTGCCTTGCTGGACAATTTCAAGCCTCACTCCTCCCAGTGTTTCCCTGAACATTTATTCCCTTACTCAAAGGTAATACTGTGTTGTCTGTATGGGGATCTGTTAGGATCTGCAATAGCAAATCTGAGCACAAATGTCAGTGGACGTGGGAAGGTGAATTGAGGCTGCAAAGGGAGATAGGATATTGGTGGCACCGCCGCCACTGATACCACTCGTGCCCAGCTTGATTTCCTCCCTCCCTCATCCTCCACTCTCCTCTCCCTATCTTGCTCATCCCCAGCAGAAGTCCAGTAGAGGTCCTCCCCACATTGCTGAAATGAGGCCTAAAATGCCCACTGGTTGTATATTATGTATACTTCTGGAAGCTATTTTATGTCAGTGGAACACAAACCCTTCTGTGTGATGGCCCTGATCCTAGATAGGATTGAACCATCAGTGTTCAGTCTGTTTCCAACAGTGGACAATCAAATTCCACTGAGAGCTTACAAGCAAGGATGTAGCAAAAAGTTCATGCTTCTGTACACAGCGCTTCTATTTAACTGTCATGGCTGATAACCACTGATAGACTTAACCCTTCATAAATTTGTCTCATCCTTTTCAAAAGCTCTCTAAGCAAGTGGTTGTCATTACACCTTTTTTGGCAGTTATTTAATTACAGTCCATGCTTGGGAGAGAAGATACAACTGGTGCTGCTCACAGAAATGCTTTGTTATTTATTTATTAAAATGTCTTATCTCCTGCACTCCTGCCTCTAAAATGAGATGCTTAGGGCAGCTGACAATAGATAAGAAGCATCACTATAATTATAAAGAAAACTAAGAATAGGCAAATCAAACAATAGCCTGGTAACATCCACGCACAGAGTGGCTCCGGAAAGGAGTGTCAGAACTGACATGACACTCTGCTTTGCTCAGGCTAAAAGGAGCCACAATTTATATCCGCCTCCGGTGCTGCTGTAGGCTGTAGCAGTTCTCAACTCAAGTTATGAGCGTAGGTTGAGGGCTAAAAGACGGAGCTGTGACGCAGGAAGTCATCATCTCGCCATAGCCATGAACTTCCAAGCTGGACTTGGGCAAGATTTCATTCTGCCAGTCTCCCATATGTAGGGTTGCCACAATTCTCTTCCACAAAATCGGGACAGGATCCTCTGTCACACTTGTCCGTATATGAACACAATCTTCAAAAATTGTGACTGTCCTTGTTTTTCAGGACATGTGGCAGCCCTGCCAATACACAGTGGGAGGATAATAATAGTGAAATAGCTTATGTCAGGGGTGTCCAACCTTTTCGCTTCCCTGGGCTGCATTGGAAGAAGACGAGTTGGTTTGGGCCGCACATAAACACGAACAACTTTTTTTTAAAATGTAGGACAAAATGAAGGATATCCTATATTTTGTCCTACATTTTAAAACCTTGAAGTGTCATTGATTTTAATGGGGCTTACTTCTGAGTAGGCATGATGCATAGGACGGGCAGTGATCCTCTCCAAGCTAAACCTTGGAGTAAGTCTCATTGATTATCATGGTTTTCTGCTGAGTAGCCATGCATAGGATTGGGCTCTCAGACTGCAACTTGGGAATAAGCCTCATGGAATTTAGTGGGGCTTACTTCTGAGGAGGCGTGATTCATAGGATGGGCTGTGATCCTCTCCAAGCTTAACCTTGGAGATATGCTGCAATCCTGAACACACTTTCCTGGGAGTAAGACCCACTGGGTACAATGGGCCTTCTGGGTAGACATGGTTAGGGTTGCAGCAAATCTCCAAGGTTAAGCTTGGAGAGGATCACAGCCCATCCTGTGCATCATTGGGCTTTCAAAATGCAACTTGGAAGTAAGCCTCATTTACTTTAACGGGGCTTACTTCTGAGTAGGTCTCAAGGGCAGCAGGCAGCAGTTGGGATAGAGGCTGAGCATGCTTTTGGGGGATGCGGTTGGGTGAGCGCTGCAAAGTCTGCAGGGGCCTGAAGTGCTCTGAGTGCTAGGAGGCAGGTAGGGGAGGAGGCAGGCAGCCAAGACCAGCTTTGTGGCAGCCGCCCAGGGCAGTGCGCAGAGAAGCATGTGAAATTTGAAAACCAAAGCTGGTTTTTCCAATGGTGGCCAGCTTTGCAGGAGGGCTGCACCCATACTCGTACTGGGCCACATGCAGCCCTCGGGCCTCGTGTTGGACACCCCTGGCTTATGTGGTTGTTGTAAAGATGACCGCGTCAGTGTGTGAGAAGCATTCTGAAATGTCACATGGGTGTTAAATGTTCATAACAAATTCCTGTGATTATTTACAGCAGAGTTATATGCAATATTTTTGGCTAAACGCTGCTTAGCTAACATACATCCAAGGCCAAGCATATGGCGATAGGGAAACTCTCACTTCCCAATTGGCTAAGGTAGTGTTGCCATATATCCTGAAAAACAGGGACAGTCCTGATTTTTGGGGATTGTGTTCATATACTAGCAAATGGGATGGAGGATCCTGTCCTGGTTTTGTGGAAGAGCATTATGGCAACCCTAGGCTAAGAAGGCAGATCCCAAACTTACTGTGGTCACAGCACCCCTGGACCTTATCCTCTGCCTCAGCCAGACACTATCATTTTGGGTCTCATGAAATATCATTAGATCCAAGATGGCAGTGCCCAGGTAGATAAGAACATCAGGGAATTCCACAATGTGTTGTGATACCTTAAGACAGGAGTGTCCAAACATTCTGAGAAGAGGGCAACACAATTTCTCAGATACTGTGCTGGGCTGGAAAAAATGATTTACCATACATTTCAAATTTGAATAAATTTACATACCGTAATTTTAATGATAAGAGCGTATTGGATACATTACAAGGTTTGTTCGTGGGCCACATTGAGGCTTACTGAGGGCACTTTCTGATCCCCTGGCTGGTGTTTGGACACATCTGCCTTAAGGGAAGCCAATTTTAATTGAATTCATCTCACAGCACACTGACAAGGCACTGAAATTGTCAAGGTACACCATCAGTTTTTTTGACAATTGACAAGACTTGCATCCCCCAATAGCCCTACTGACAAATTACCTCCTCTCACATGGATGGTCTCCTGGCACTCCTGAAAACCATCCATGGCACACCAGCGTGCCAAGCACAGTGGTTGAAAATGGCTGTCCTGAAGTGTTGCAATACATACTGTGAGAACCTCTTGGTTAAGCTTTCAAACTGAGCTGTTTTATGAGGTGACAGGGCTTTTTATAGGCATTTTTTCCCCAAGCAGTAAGACAGCCCAAAAGAAAAGGCATGAAACAGCAGCAGTTTTACGGTTCTGTTTCACTGGATGATAAATGCCTTTTGCATCCCCAAATGGTATTTCAAGTGTGTGGATAGTTTCTGACCTGAACACTGAACACCTTGTCTTGCTCGTCTCTAGGAAGCTTCCTTCAACCTCTCTTTGTCACTCGGCAAATGTTTTTTGACAGCCCACCCAGGAGAAGGCGATATCTCCAGGAGTTGATAGAAATCGTGTCCAACCATCTCAATTAATATAGGCACCCAACTGGCGGTGACGCCAACAAAATGAGTCATCTGGCTCTTCATTAATAAGAACACCCTTTTCAATTCTGAAGCCTGTGGCTCCTGAGCCTATGGCTGACGGGCAGTTAGCCAGCTTCGAGGAACGACAGGTCAAGCCAGGTTGCTCTCTGGACATTGCAGGAGGATTCCTGACAGACAGGCAGAAAGGGATGACACCGCAGGGCTGATGATTGGGATGGGTTTGGGTCTGTGATGACCATAAATTTATTTCACAGGCACCATAGCAAGCTGGCAGGCCTCACATTCTTGCTATCGATCACAAAGGATGGCCTTGTCATATTGTGGAAGGTAAGTTGTGATCCTCAGTTATCCAAGGGGAAATAACTGACATTCCTTTTCACATAGCCCCAATTAGGGTTTCCAGTCCAAAAGATAAGACTTTTATGTCCTTGCTCACACAGCCTCACGTAGCATGGGAAAAGGCTTGTCTCCTGCATTTTTGTTGTGCTACTTTATTATCTAGGGTACTATAGAGAAGGACCATGTTTCCCTCCTCACCCTGAGATCACCACAATAGAGGATTGAGGCTGCAATCCTAACCCCCAGGTAGATCGGCACAAGTCCTGTGCTGGCTTGGGGTTACAAAAATGCTGTGTTTTTGTCTTCTTTTAGATTGTGAACTGCTTCGGTTGAGGGAGCCATCCTTTCATTTGCTGGAAACCACCTTGAAAACTTTTTTGTTGAAAAGCAATACACTGTAGAAGGTAAAGGTATTCCTTGCAGCTTGCCCTACTTGCTGTGACTGGCTATAGGGTACAGTGCTCATCTCCATTTCAGTGCTGAAGAGCCAACACTGTCCTAAGAAGTCTCTATATTACATTGTACCAATTGTACCATTTTATATTGTATGGAATATATTGTACATATTTGTAAAATAAAATAAAAACATTTCTATCACCCCCAAGAGACCCTCACAAATTTGGGGCTTCCACACTCAGAATATGTGCAGCTCCCACTCAAAGCCCCACTTCCAGTCTCTTTCTCTGCGCACATTTACTTTTATTTCTTCCATGATTTAATGAGACTCAAAACTTTCCTTCCTCAAATACTTGACAACCCGAGTGAGCATAATGTTGAAATGATACATAAAAGTTCCCATTTCCACCATAAACCCAGAAGAGAAACCTATATTGTGTAACTCTGTACAGGTTTCATAGCATGCAAATTAAGTAGTTAGATTTGCCTAATGTACTCCAGCTGCAAACTTGGTTCTGGGCCTGACGATGGCGCAATTAGGGATGTTTAATAAAACATTTCAGACTCCCAGGGTACAGCTGAATCTGTAACAGAGACTGGCTGCATAATACAGGCTGTAATCCTATACACATTGTCATGGGAGCAAGCACTATAAAAAGAGATTTATTTCTGTGTTGATATGCATAGGATTGTGTTAGTCTGTAGCTTGACATACATAAGTTTGGGTCAGTATAGTACCTCGTCTCTAGGTCCTCTCCTGGCTGCTACTTCTTGTACAAGTTTCAACAGAAATTCAAGATCTAACACAAGATCACAACAGCAGTGGTGACCCCGCATGGGCACCAAACAAAAATCTCTAGCCTTACCATTAAGTAGGGTGGTTGCTTTTCAAAAATTCTAGAAACTCATGCTTAATATCGTGGACACAACTTATCCACTGGTCCAGAATCTGCAGATTTCACTATCTGTGGATCAAAGTAATGATCAATGCAATTGCTGATTGTTCAGGAGAAATTGCTCTTCTTAGATGGAAGCTGTCTTTGTTTTTTGTTTTTTAATCATCGTAAATAATTCAGAGAAACACCACTACTACCACCACCACGACCAACACAATTGAGGTTGGTGGGCATCATATCCTCCTGGCAATTGGAGCAAAGGATACCATTCTGGCCAGCTGGCAACCACATTGGGCAGGAGAAACGAAACTGAAGCACATACATGTACACAACACACATACATCTCTCTCCGCTGAGACCTAGAGCTAGGCATGCCATTCCATGGAAGTTGACACAGCTTGACAGGTAGAGCTGGGGTTGCTGCTTATCTTGTCACCACAAAGGTCACCTCATCACCTTCCCAGGGTACATCGTACTGCCATGGTTTATTAAACAGCCCCTGCGGCTGCTTCCCAGGCTTCCAGCCGGCGATGGCTGACTCATGGCATCCTCTCCCCGTTTTTTCCTAGGCAGATGGAATACCATCGACTCTCTTCATAAAGATGCCAAGCTAATCACACAAAGCCAGCCCTCCCCTATTCCTGTATGTTCCTGCATGATATTCTGGGTCTGGAGATCATCATCATTGGCATCCTTCAGTCTCGAAAGACCATGGTATCGTGCTCTGGATGGAGGTCCTAAAACAGCATCTAGTATGGCTAAAAAGGCCGATTTGAGAGTGGCAATCCCATCCACACTGAGGACAGATAAATTCTGTCCCCTGCCCAGCCCCCAGAGATATGGGCTTGGTTTTTTTTGGGGGGGGGGGAGAAGGTTTGATGAAATCAACTCACAATCAAGAGAAAGATCCTTTGTTAAATATTTTCAGCCCTGCATGTTGATGAGCATTTCTGAATGCTGAGTGAGGTCATGAGCTCAAGAATTGAGTGGGAAGAAGGTGATTCTACTGAGTACAGAAGTTTGCCCCTTGTGAAATTTGCCCGTTTTCAACACCACCTGGTGAAAATGTATGAGATGGTTTACAAGGAAACTGGTGAGATGAAGCAGGGATATAGTCCTCTGCTGTAGCAACCAGTCAATGCTCCCCACCACCTAGCCCAGATTAGCTCTCAGGAGGAATTAACTATCAACTATGAAAAAACAAAGGTACTGGTCTTTTCTAAACGCCATAAGACCTACTAATGGTTCCTAAATAGCAATCCGTTGAACAGGTCAAAATAATAAAATATCTGGGGGTTATTTTCCATTATCAAGGAGGCCGATTGGCCCATAAAATATATATCTCTCAATCAGCACACAAAAACATTCAGTGCCATTTATCGCTTTTATTCATCAAAAGGCGCTAAATTTCTTCCTGCGGCCTTAAGGCTGCATGCTGTTAAAACCAGGGTTCAGTTGCTTTATGGCTCTGAGATTGCCCCCTATTCAAACATCAGATCTTTGGAGATGATTCAGACCAAATTTTTGTGCAAACTTTTGTATGTTCCAAGATGTGTGCCAAATTCGGTGGTTATGCTGGAAAATGGTACTCCAAGTATAGGGATGTCCATGTGGCTAAATGCTTTATGTTATTTTTTAAAGATCCTCCTGAGGAGGATAATCTCACCTATTTGATTTTTTCGGACCTTTTTGTGGGCTCTTGGGAAAAAAGTTGCTTGGAATACTTACAAAAGTGTGACCTCTCCCCAGAGTCTTTAATGATGATGAACCTGGGTGATGCTAAAACTATCCTACGTTGGAGGTTGGAGGACCTCAAATTGAGATCTGTAAGTGCCAGATTTCCTGCCTACATTTTTCTTGGAGATCAAGCTTTTTCTTTTTCCCCAGCTAGATATTTTTTCAACATCACTATCCCCAAATTTAGGATTGCTTTTACCAAAGCCAGGCTTAACACCTAGTTATCATCAGTCCTTTTGGGACATTTTGCAAGGTGGCCCCATTCAGAGAGATGGTGCCCCTGCTCTCATAATGCGGTGGAGACAACTGCCCATATTATTTTACAATGTCCAATCTATGATGATCTGAGGGCTAAATTCATCTCTCTGATCCTAATGGGATTGCAAATGGATATGCAAACTGCTTTCCTTTTATCTGATTCAGATTCTGAAATACCTCTGAGGGTTGCCAGTTTCTGCCATGCTGCTCAGTTGGTTAGGAGGACATTTGAGTGCACTAACCTTTGATTAATATAATGTGTATATGTATTTTAATATGATGTGTATATGTGTTGTTAGGGTTTGTGGTTATGTTTTTATGAATTTCTGTTTCTTTTTTTGTGCTTTGGCTGGTCGGTTGACCGTAACAAACTATAACTAACAGTCAATGCTCCCTCACAATTCTGATGCACCTCTGAATTTGGAAATCATTCTTATATATTGCCAATGGCTTTCAATGAGATGGGGGTTTGGATGTATAGCCCAATTTAAGTGAGAGTCATTCCAGTTGCTGTGGCAACATACACAAGGTCCCTCCTTCTCAAACCGTGGAAGATCAGAGGAACTGTGGCTGAAAAAATACATGAGAGGAATTAGGGTAGGATTTGCAAGAAGAAGTATTCAGATATACCGTCATGACAAGTTTCTAAGTGAAAATGAAATCTGGTCCAGAACGAATGCCATGTAATCATCACAGAATGTGAGACGACCAGAAGGTAGGGAGGAACCAGCCAGACACCCACCTGTCACACCTGGGCCCAGCTCTAGCTCCCAATCTGTTCCCCCCTTCTCTCCCCAGCTCACAGCGACATGTAGCAGAGGCTCCTGACTATGAAAATACATACGCTTTCAAAATATTGCAAAACAGCTTCACACTATGCAAATCTCAACCTGCTCTCTGGGAAGAAGAAAAAGTGTAGGCTGACAATTTATTAATGTGACTGACTCCAGTCATCAGCCACTGACCTGACTGACAGGATGAGAGATGCAGATCAAAGAACGGGACTAATTAGAGGTACTAAGTGATTTTTGAACTGCACTTCCATTGATGTGGGTTGGGGGGAGAAGGATGGAACAGTTCAGCCTTCAGTAAACTTCATTTTTGAGTACAGATTTCAAAAACTAAGGTGAAAACATTTAGCTGAAAGGACTACAAAGCAAACCTGCTTTCTATCATTATTCCTAACATTTAATCCATGTTATATCAAAAGGGTTTGAGGTTCAATTACACTTGAACATCACAGGATAACACTAGTCCAGTTTTGACCACCATAGCCTGGTTTGTTTTTCAGAAACCAGAAGTGAGATAAATTTAATCCACCTGCTTCCAAAAGCCATTCAAGCTCAAAGGTATTATTACCCTTTTGTTCTTGCAGAACAGGGTAAGCTATTCCCACAAAGAATAATGATGAGATACAACAAAATCAGGGTGGCCCCAAATCTAAGATAAAGGGTCCTCAAATTTTGTCAGTATGAGTCGTCCCCAATGCCGCCCCTGTCAACCAAGTATCTAAAGCCAGTCCCGGTTCTCTGGTAAAAAGACTTTTTCTTCCTCACCACATTGTCACCAGGCAGGTGGGCAGCAGCGTGAAAGAAAGACATAACTTATCCATGCATCACAATGGAAAGTTCTGGGAGGTTCTCCTGTGCAGGGATGTTCCTGGGAAGTTCTCCTGTGCAGGCCCCACTGAAATGAACGGAAGTCACATAAAAGCACTGTCCACCTCAAAATTTGCCTGCAAGTTGTGCCCCGTGTTAACTAGTGAAGAAAGCAGGCACTGTCATTAAGATTTTTCTCAATTTTGGGGGGCCAGTTGAATCTTTCAGAAAACTAGTGTGCACGCAGAGCTAATGAGAGATGAGATACATGTGCACATACGCCTGCAAATGCACAAAAATCACACAGTGGGAAAAACAGCCTTGAAGTTTTTAGCAATATGGTGCACAATCATGTAGTACATAGATACTATTTAAATCCCAGATACCAATGGGATTGAAATCCTAGCTCTCAAAAAGCAGCAGTTTCTCTAGTCAACCTTCTTTTTCCTATTTCTTCATGCCCTGTGTAAGCTACATAATGGGAGTCGGGGGATAGCTATCCATTGATTGATGTAAAAAAATGGCATTATTTGGCTTGAACCACTAGAATGGGGCAGGCTGTAAATGTAAATCAATAAACCGGTGATAATTTAATGCAAAGCTCTGAGTGAATGTCTTTTTCCCTTTTTTGAATGAGTAATGTTCTATAAATAGTATTTGCTTGAATTAAGAAAAACGGTAAACTGAAAGTGGTGATGTGATCACAGCATTGCTTCTTCAACAAAAATAATGATTACTTGACAAGGCCTGCCAGCTATCACGTTATTTAGAATGCTCAAATTGTGAGGCTTGCGATAATAATCAACATTTTATATCCCTCAAGACTGAAAGGGAAAGGTTGAAACCATGACTGCAGGATCTACGCAATGACAATCTTATATCCTTTATGGATCATCGCTAAGTGTATTTGAAACATGAGAAATCTATAAGATAGCTCACCTCAGGCTTCATAAAACTTCAGAGAACAGTTTCATAAAATGGGGAAAAAAGAAACCTATCAGAGTTATGTAGCATCCTTCACTGATTTATAGATGTTAATTTACAAATTATTTTAGGATAAAAAAGCTTAGCAATTTTACAGCCCTGTCCTATCATCCAGTATTCACGGGCAGAATCCATATGCCTCTGATAGAAGTGTCAGGATCCAGGTGGAACTGCTTAGATCCTAGTGTTCATTGTCATACACTGGCGAGGACACCAGTGCAATCACTGGCAACTGGGCGTGCAGGCTCTTGGTAAGGTCACCATCCAATAGGGCTGATAAGACAGTGGTGGGGGCAGGCAGTGGAAAGGGTGGGGAGGGACTGGGAAGATGTTTCTGGTGGGGGGAGAGGAAGCAGAGGGAGGGAATGAACTCAGCTGCAAACGCACACAATGGATCTTATGTCCTTCTGTCCTTTTCCTCTCGTTGGACATACACTATCAAAATTTGTGTTGTATGCTTGAGGAGATCCATTGGCAATTGGGCAACCTACCAGGAGGTAGGAAACCAATGTTTTACTAACCTCCTGCAGGCTGTCTGATCACACGCACACTCACCAGCTGGATGCAAGCGCACTTAGTCTCCTGAAGCTGAGCTTCAGGAGACTCAGCGCGCATGCGCTAAGCATGGTGCATGCGCAGTGTGGCGGGGTTGGGGCCTGTCCCTCGCCCCGCCCTATCCCCACCCCCTGACCCCAGCCCCGCCCCCAACTTCCGGCGAACTGGATCTTGGGGTTGGCTGGGCCCACCCCTGACCAGGACACACTCTTCCGAATGATCTGGGGGACCCCCAGAAGTGATGTCATTGACCTGGAAGTGCCACCAACAAACAGGAAAATTTAATACCCTCATGTGATAAAATCAAATCAATTAACTTAAAATTTTACAGAAGGTTTAAAAATTTATTTTAAAAATACTCTCCTACTGTATTGTAAATGCTCCCAAGCAATGACCCACCTGAAACTGGCTCAAGACCCACGTAGTGGGACCCAACCCAGTTTGAGAAACAATGATCTACACAGGGCTCAATCCTATCCATGTATACTCAGACATAAACCCTATGAGTCTCACTCATACGTTCAATGAGTCTCACTCCCAGGAAAGTATGCTTAGGATTGCAGCCATAGTCACGTACTGTTAATTCTGACTGTCTGCTGCCCTCCAAAATTTGAGAGGTCCTGTTTCTTTTGAGAAATCCTGGAAGGTGGAGATGCTGCTAGACTGGAAGCAGGCTAACATACCCTACAATCCAGAGTAACTATGGGAGCACGTAAGAGACATTACGTGTACCCGTAGTTACTGCACCATCTAATGAAATCCTATGGGAAATTCATACTGCAATCCACAGCAAATGGTTCTTACACCGGAGCAAGGACTCCCCGTAGTTACTCTGGATTGTGCCCATAGTCCCACAGCACAGTCCTAATATGCACTGTAACAGGCAGGCCAGCATGTCTGTGCTGTTTCCAACTCAAGTTTGGGGCTGCTGCTCTGCTACCCCAAGATAAGGAAAAAATGTTCCTCTAACCCTGGGTAATGCAGCAGCAGCTCCAGTCAGTCTATTTGGATCTGCACCACCAATTTCAATGGCCCAGATCTGAGTAGGCTGCCTGGGAACAGGTCTTGGATCAGTTACAACAGCCTGGTTGCGGCTTTACCTCCCACCTCTGGCTGCCTGTCTACAATCCTGCCCACTTTATCCTGCCTTGAAACATCTCCTTCCTGCCTCCTCCCTGGCCTCTCAAACACCCAGCTGGCAGAGCTGGGCCAGTGGAGGAGTAGGGAGGCTTGTGCCAACACATCCTAAGTGAGTGGCATGAAAGTGAATTTACAGCACTTCCATGACACTTCTGGGCTGGCTCAGGATTTTGCCCCCAATCTTTAAAAAGGAAAATCTGGGAATTACATCAGTCTAATTTCAATACCTGGAAAAATATTATAGAACATACAGTCTGTGAACATCTGGATAACAGTAAATCACTTGAGGTGGTGAAAGGCTCATTCAACCCTTCCAAAGAGAACCTTGCAAGGAAACCCACTTATCATTTTGGAAACCTGGAAGGCACTGAGACAATCCATTTTCAAGTTTGCTGCCTTGGAGCAGAAGTTTCCCAGAAGACGACATCTCTCTCTCTCTCTCTCTCTCTCTCTCTCTCTCTCTCTCTCTCTCTCTCTGAGGTGATACGATCCTAGGCCTTTCATCAACACAATTGGCTCTAAGGTAGGGGAGTGTGTGGGCAGGAACAAGTGCGCATAGTGATTTTTAACTGTAGTCCCCCCTCCAATGCACCATCAGTACAGAAAAAAATAATGTGCTTTGTGCTTACATATAAGGCAGCGTTTCTCAAAGTGGGGGTCGGAACCCCCTTGGGGGTCGCCTAGAGCTTTCCTGGGGGTCGCCTACAGACCTCTGGTGCAAGGGGCCAGGTCAGGTTTGCCAGACCTCCAGCTGTAGCTGTGCATGCACTGGGGCTGACTGACAGCCTCAGGGCCCAATCCTATGCATGCCTACTCTGAAATAAATCCCATTGTGTTCAATGTGTGCATAGAACACACATTTCATTTGTAACAATGAAAATACATCCTGCATATCGGATATTTACATTACGATTCATAACAGTAGCAAAACTACAGTTATAAAGTAGCAATGAAAATAATTTTATAGTTTGGGATCCCCACAACATGAGGAACTAATAAGGGGGTCATGGCGTTAAGAAGATTGAGAACCACTGATATAAGGGAAGGAAATTGATGAGTCTTATTGGATGGCTGAGTTGGAGAGAGAGAGAGAGAGAGAGAGAGAGAGAGAGAGTGTGTGTGAGAGAGAGAGAGAGAGAGAGAGATTTTCCTCTAACAGCAGCAGCCCCAGTCCGTCTACTTGGATCTGCGACACCAATTTTGATGGCGCAGATCCAAGCAGCCCTGGATCACAAGATGGAAGGAACTAGGAGATAGTTTGCTAAACCTGAAGATTTTGTTTATGTGTATGCATGCCTGTACCTGTATATGCACACAGTGCTCTACATGGGGAGGTGAATTTATTGCATTTAAAAGAGTTGACTAAATAGCACTATTAGGTTGTACACTGTAAGGTGAAAATTTTTAAATTGTATGTGTAGGAGTGTACATGTTTCAGAGATACACATAATAATCAAGCAACAAGTTCTTTGTCATCTGAAACCCTGAAGAATTTTATTACAACATAGTACCAAAAGTGAATTGCATGATGCTTTTACCAAGGGGACAAACTTTACATGGGCAAACCTAAGTGGTAAAATGGTGGTGGCACCTAAGATTGCCTACCCCTGCTGTAAGTGTGTGCACCACTGCATGGAGCCACAGCATTATCTCCAGATGCTTTTCAATAATGTCATGCTCATAGCTACCCTTGATATTCTCATAACTTTCTTATCTCCCGTACCATTCCCAATGCTGGCACATAACCATCCCATCTAGATGGGCCACCAAGCAAGGTAAGAGATGATCCGTGGGTGGGTCCTCTGCTAAGGTTCTCCTTTCAAACTTGGACCTAGCCTGCTGCCCCACACTTGGCATTTAAACAGTAGCTGTCTAAAGGCAGGGACCTGTGTCTACCCATCCCACACATTACTACTCTGTAAAGTTCATGTACTGGGATGCTCCATAGAAGTGTAGGACAATACTGCAGCATAGGACTCCTGTTGCATTGTAGAGACCTAGACTGAAAGCAAAAGTCTGTTATATGAGATGTGACATCCAAACCTGATCTCTTCCCACATGTGATGCAAGCATGTGATACAGGCAGCAGTTTACGAAGACAGAAAATGGGAGGTATAAGGTATAAGATTCTGTTTTTTTCCGCCTGATGCACTCAGCAAGAATATGTCCATCCTGGAAGGATGAGCAACCCCACTGTTTACATGCTCTGTCTGAATGAAGTGATCAATAGGAGACTAATTTCCAACTCCACCCACTTTCCCATTTACAGGCAGCAACTGATTGCTTTATTTCTTGTGCCAGACACAGAAGATGGAGAAGTCAATTAATTGCAATTTCATCTCATTACAAATCTGAAAATTTCTATATCATTGATCATTTTCCTCTCCCCACTTTCTTACCGGGGGAAAAAAAATGTACTGGGTTGTAATGAAGCAAAAAGCAATCAATAATCTGGGTTACTTAAGAAACAGCCTTTGAAGCATAGCCTCATCTAACCCTCTCCCCTAAGACTAGAGACACAGCAATAAGGAAGTCCTCATCCTGATGCTAACAGGCAGAGAGAACAACACCTCTCACCCTTGCTCTGCCCCAGGCATTTTGTGTGTGATATACAGCATCAATTGGCATGGCCCGTGTTCATCTGTCAGGATGAGTTTGAGTTCTGCCCAGTTTCACCAATTTGATTGTCGGCTCCAGTCTATGAGCTCACGTTCTGCCAGCACTAGCTGCTTTATGTTGCTGCAAAAGTTGCACTATCAGTGCACAAATACTGTGGCAGAATGCCAGCAGGAAGGCCTGCACTCATCAGAGGAGCATGCTAGATCCACTGATGCAAGTCGTTTGTCAAGGGAGGCGAGAGGAAGGAGGAATGGGGCAAGCGGATATTGGATCCAGGATGGGGAAGGGGCATACGGCGAAGGGAAGAGGCAAAACTGGGCAGGGAGGAAGCGGAACGGTGTGGAAAAAGCTGTGTATTATTGATCCATAAGCAGATCAGGCCCAGGAAGGGAGTTAGGATTTGGCAGGAGCTGCTGCCCATTTAGGTTTATTAAAGAAAGGCTGAACTGTAGGTTCAAACATATCCTTAAGCAAACAACTGAAGTGAGATTGAAGAGCCTCTGTTGTGCAGGGTACAGCAAAGAAGACATCCCCCCCTTTTTTGGCTATGCTTGATGAAAGTGAGGTTGAAAGCCGAGCTTAACTTCAAAGCCGAGTAAATATTTTATATCTGAGGTTGAAACCACCATAGTTTTTCTTTTAATAGCAAGAAGTATTTGCAATTCAAATACATGATGCTTTACTGAAATCAGTCAGATTTTGCAAATCTAAATCTCCCACAATAATGATGGGATCTGATCTTTTTCCATTTAAGAATGGATCAGACCATATGGTCAAGCATTCTGCCAGGGCAAGTTACACTGGATGTACATGTTATTATATAATATACTTTTCAATACTGAAAACCACTAGCGTTTTAAGACTTGCTTTTTCTGCCCGACCATCCCACTTAATTAGTTGCTTTTCCATTGACTTTTTAAAAAATGTACTATTTGTTATTGCACTTTTAATTTTGTTCCTATTGAAATTTTACTGTTTTTCCCCCTCGGTGTTATATATTGCCTTGAGAGCACTCCATTTATTCAGAGGGATATCAAAATCATTTAAACCTATATACACTGATTCTCAAGACAGATTTCATAGGTTGTTGCCTATACATAGTAAGAACATTGGCCCAACTTGTTCAGTATTGTCTATGATGGCAGGCAGTGGCTGCCCAGGGTATCAAACATTTGTGGGCTCCAGCAGGTTCTCATCTACTCTATAGAACCAGTTGTTAACAAGAGATAAGACATATAAAGTTTAAAAATAGCCATTTAAAAATGGCTGCCAGATGGGCATAGAATCAGTTGTTAATTTCTTTGAATCCCATCACTGGTATCAAACCAGGCTCTCAGGTGCTCTGCAGTGCGCACCTTTTCTGGGACAGCAATATCAGTGCTGGTTGGGGTACTGGTACATTTTCCAGTACAGTTAGGCTCCAGTTGCACATCCACAAATGCTTAAGAGATCAGACTTAAAAATGCAGATGAATGAGCACTAACATCTGAACTAACATTTGGGTGAGAACTAACGTCTGAACTAACCAGACATTAGTTCATTCTCTTTGATGCAGCAATTTCCACTACAGAAAAGGTAAAGGACTTTCCTTTAACTTTACATGTCTTCTTTAGCAGTGGGATTCACTGCCACAAATATGGCAAGCAAAAATCTTGCTGTGAACAATTCTCCCCCTCCTGTGCCTATTACTTCTTTGAAAACTGTCATACATAGAAGAACATATAGGTATGGTACAAATTAAATATGCATACAACAAAATGGAGCAGATGGTTAGATTACCACTAAAGTTCCTGCATAAAGAGTAGAAATGTGCTTTTAAAACCCTCCCAGAAACCTTAGAATCAGAGGAATGCAAATTATCTCTCTGAAACTAAGCAGCATATGCATTTTGTGCTTTCTCAGGTATGCTCTTTATATATTATCTAGCCAATGACTGGAAATGAAAGCAGATTTAAGATCTCAATGTTGGGTCAACATTGGGTCAGATTTAAAATTTGAATGCATTCACTGACAGAAAGGAAAAATGGGCACTAAGCATCTTCATAAGGCATACATAATAAACATTTTCTGAATGAAATCTGTCAAAGAGGAAGTTCCCTTTGAAAACAAGGTTAGGATTCGGGTGTCAAATGCATGAGTGGACTAGCATTCATAGTGTCTGCTGAGAACCAGATGATGCTCAGATGATGGTCAGACAGAAGCACTTTATTCTCCTGTAGGTACTAATCAGGTGCAAATGACAAAAGATAAAATTTGTATATCTTGATCATATTTTCAAGATCAGTTATTATAGAACTATAGTTATTTCATGGGCCACCCATATGATATAAGGGTCATTTTATTATATGGGCCACCCTTTCAGCAGTGCCATTTCTGCCAAGGCATCTCATGAGCTAAGAAAAAGTGGCATCTTGGCAGAAGATGACTGCTGAAAGTGCAGCGCATGTGATAACTGGGCTCACCCAGCACCTTGACAGTGTCTCTCTCACTCATTAGAACATAAGAAGAGCCTCCACTGGATCAGGCCAATGGCCCATCTGGTCCAACTTCCACACAGTGGCCTACCAGATGCCTCGGGGAGTACATGAGACACCTGCATCCAGGTGCCTAATCTCCCTCTCGGTCTCCCCCTCCCTATAGCAGCCTTTTTCTTCTCCCATCTCTCACTCCCATCATCTCAGAATAAGCAGAGGCACTGAAAAGGCAGCATTGTATGAGCCCAGTTACCATGTGTATCGGAAAAAGAGCTTCCATTGGTGACATTCAGCCAGTGAGCCTTATGTTTGATCCTTGGGATCAGAAAACAGGAACTCTCTTGGACAATCCAAGACAACATATGCTTAAGGCCTAAAGAAGGCATGATTTATTTTATGCTTTAATTTAAAACTGGATACTCTCAACTTTCTTAAATCTGAAAGATGGTGTCTGGGAGACAGCTATTCACTTGGCTCAGATCTTTATTCAGACTTGTGAACAGAGGAATGATTATGAAGCAAACTGTTAAATATCAAAAGGTGCATGGAGGAGTCTGTAAGTCCGTCAGCGACTCCCTGTCTTATTTTCCCGTCCTCCCTTGCATTTAAAGAAGAAAAAATTGCTACTTTGCAGAACTAATGAGCTATTAAACAGCACGAAACATACCAAAGGTTTTGCCCATCCCAGCACGGAGTGCCCAATTTGCTAGTGCAATGGATCCCTCTGGCCCTTTACAGAGCTACAAATGGCAGCTGAGTGGATGCTAATGAAACAGAAAGAAGGATGCTGAGGAATTTGCTAAATAAATTATTAACACACCAGGTCTGAATCGGTCTCTCAAGACCAATGTCTGTAATCGCTCTCTCTCCACAATGGAGGCTTTCAGACCCTGTGTAAAAAATCAGGAGCAAGACGTTTGCACTGGGGTGGGAGTAGAGGGGATTCCAATTTAATCTGAGCCAGAGCTGAACATAAAGAGCTGCTTACGGCATCAAGGTTTAGTTAAAATAGGTGAGTTATTACATTTTACTCTTATCTATGAAAGCTTCTGAGAGCTAGTGCAGCATACTGAGATACAATCAGAAGACACTTTTGAAATTCAACTCCACTGTAAACTTGGCTGTTTGATTCTGTTGGATTGCTGCTCTGGTGGCGGGACTGGCTGCCAGTTCCTGGGCCCACTTAAAAGTGCTGATTATTAAAGTCTTTCATTGCTTGGGACAAAGGAAGGTATCCATGGGACCACCTGCTCTCATACATTCCATCCCATCCTCTTATAGATGGAGATGGGGCTTCTGTTTACCTGGATTTAAGCACCTCTAGAGATGACATAGACCCTTTGGAGCCACGCTTCTCTTACCCCACGAAAGGAAAAAACTTCCCCTTCCTGTGGTAGCACAGCAGCAGCTCTATTCCTTGCACAACAACTCAGCCTCTGTCAGCCAGCCTGATCCAGTGCAAGTCAGGATTGCACTCTTACTCTCTCAGCCTCAGCCCCCCAACATCTGCAGTATGGAACAGGCTGTCCAGACGTCCGGTAATGCCCGGACACGTCCAGAAATGGCAGGGGGTCTGGGAAACCCCTATTTTACCCCATACATTTTAAATTGTATGCGCACCTCAGTGCTCACACACCTCTGCGCTTCACAGCGCAGGAAACTGGAGGTGAGCCAGGAGGAGGTCCCTCTCCCGCCTCCTAATTGGCCCTGGCCTGGAAGCCCTGCCCACAGTCCAGCCCCTCGCCTCCTCTGCAGTCACTCGGAGCTTCCCTGGCCAGCCAGGGGGTTGTAATGGTGGCCGCACAGCTGCAGCGCACCTTCCGCAGCCTCTTCTGGCCAGGGGAGGCTCAGATGGCCCCTGTGCAGCTCCTCCACTCCTTCCGCAGCTTCTGCATGGCTGCAGTGTGCCATCCACAGCCTTCCCTGGCCCACCAGGAGGCTTGGATAGCAGCCACAGGGATCCCCAAGTGAATGCCTCCCTTTCCCCCCAGATCCCCACCTATGCCCTGCCTCACTACCCCCAGAACTCCCCACCGACCTTGCCTGTACCCACCACTCCCCAGAAACTCCCCACAAGTGTTTTTAGCTTATTTTAACATGTCCTACATTTTGTCCTACATTTTTGGGGTGTCCTACATTTTGGCTTGGGGTAGGAATTTTGTTTTGCGGTTCAGGAATTTTGGGTTTGGCATCTGGTCACCCTGGTATGGAAACAATACTGTACAGTCCTCCTTGCAAAGTTGTTGGATCAGAACCAAAGAAGAGCACATATTCATCCTGCTCCTGCAAGGTACTTTGGTATAATCCCTTTCACATGAAATTCAACTACTTCGCCTTCAGGATAGGAGGCAATTGGCCACAATGGCATTAAGGCCTACAGACCTGAATTCTGTAAATGCATGGAAGTTTTTATGAAAAGAGGGTTAATGAAAAGAGCTATCCATGCTTTGTCTATGAGTGTGCCACAGAATGTGGGTTCAGGACTAAAGCACGAGAACAAACAAGTTATCAAGATGAAATACATCAAGCTATGCGGGCTCCAATCCAGATGTGGTTAAAATGCTACGATGTGGGAAACCACATTCAAATCAAATTAGATATAAAGTTCACTTGCTCTTGAGGAAGTGAGCACACTCACAGTCACCCATCACCTAACAAAATTTACTTCTGTATGTGTGTGTGTGTGTGGGGGGGGGAATTCATGGAGCACTTAGGCTGTAATCCTAACCTCTTGTTATGCCAGTCTAAGCCCCAGCACAAGTCCTGTGCTGACCTGTCGGTGTCACAAAAGTGCTGTAAGACACTCTGCACCACTCCTGGGGGAGGGATAGGCCAGTGCACAGACATGCACTTGCCTCCCCACATCACCACATGAATGAGAAGAATGCACCCTTAGTTTTGTCTTCCAGTAAGATCTTCTGCAAAAGACGCTCTGCAAAATCACTGCTACATTAAAGTAATAAGAATCCAAGGATACTGCAGTATTGTTCCAAGTGGCTGGTTAAAGACTTCAGGGAGAAGAAGGGAGTGGAGAGGAAAACAAAACTCCCCAATTAGCAGTGGTGCTTTATTGCTGCGTTGTTATGCAACTCCTCTGGAAATAAAGGTTCCCTCTAGCACTTGGCAATATCTAAATGATATTCTTATGGGTCCCAGGGACCAATTGACATGTTCTGCTGTGAACAAGGGAACCCTGCAACAACTCAAGCAAAGTGGTTCCTGTTTATATCGAGCCATTCTCCCAAGAGCTTTCCCCCTAGATAACAGCATTTAAGTTATTTCTGCTCAGCCTACACCCATCACCCAGACAATTTGGCCAAGCCTAATACACCAGCTCAAAAACGGATTAAAATCGAAATGTTTACATGCGCAATTTTATCTTACGCTAGCTGCCAAAGTGCTCTCTGTTGGCAGGGGCTGCAGATGCAAACCGATATGAGGCCTGGCAGCTTGTACTTGAAGAGCTGCATTGGGAGGCAGCTCAGGATGAGATTCCAGGTTTCAGCCTCTTGCTTTTCAGAATCTCCAAGGGAAGGAATAAAATCTCACAGTAAATGTTCAAAACCAAAAAGGAAAACGTGATTTCCTATTTAGCATGGTAAGAGGTTTCACTGTTATTTCTATCCACCTTTACTTCAAGCACTGTTCCTGAACTGACAGGTGTTATTTTTATCACGTCGTTCCTTGATCTGCCAGGCACTGCTCTTCTCATAGCGTGGTCTTTGGGGAAACTGACAAAAACATAGGTCGCCACATTGATCCATTACTAATAACCTGAAAGTCAAAATCCATTGAATACCTTTATCAGGACCTACCCAAAATGATAAAAAGTTTTGAGCAGCAAGCTTTTGCATTACTTAGAACAGTTTTCTTCAGCTATGGGCCCAGGACCTAGCTTCTGTTGCAGGATTGCAGCTACTATTGGGAACGGGTTGAAGACCACTGGACTCGAGCATTACCAGGAAAAGGGGAGACATTACCTCCCCAGGTGCCAGGCGATTGTGTCCCAGTCCTGCTTAGGTTCTTTGCAATTGTGCTAAAATACTTTTCATTAATACTGTGCTTCACGGTAACTTTTTCTGATCTCTCTAGTAAGAATACTGAGGGCACAAGCCTAATCATGTCTACTCAAAAGTAAGCCCAATTGTGTTCAATGGGTCTTACTCCCAGGAAAGTGACTTTAGGATTGCAGCCTTAGTTACATTGGATAGTTCTTGGAGGATGTTAACAGTAAAAAGATCAACAAAAGAGGCAAGGTGGGAGGATAGTGTCCCAGGAAGGGAATGGATCAATTGTGAGACCCCAGTCTCATACTATATTTATTGCGGTTATGGCATGAAAAATGTTGAAAACTACTATCCAAGAACTCTCCATCAATGAAAAACTGGGCTCAATAGCACAGCCTCAAAATCTATACTTCATATAAGCCTTAAGATGGAATGAAGGGGGAGTTACACAGACTTACTGCACAATCCTATGCAGGTTTATTCAGAAGTTCCATTGAAATAAAAGCTTCTTTCAGTGTTTCTATTACAAATTTGTGGCTCATCACCAGAAATAGATAATGTCCAGATAATTGAGAGAGCTCAATTATCACACAAGCCTTAAAAAGCAGGACTTAAAAAGCAGGCCTTATGGTAAGCAGGCATTATAGCTGAAAATCCTAAAAGTAAAACAAAGCAGATGCTTAGATCACAAAAATATAAGCAGGCTCAATTAGAAGATGACTTTAAACCAGTGGTGGGCTTCAGGGGATTCTCACAGATTCTACAGAACCCTTTGCTAATAAGCGCCTGGTTCTGAGAACTGGTTACTAATGGGACACAGGACAAAATCCTTAGCAGTTATGGGTCCACACAGTTACGTCACCCTCTGGTGTTATCTTATGGAAAATCATCTTAACTGCTCCAGGGGCAAGGGGCTTAATTTCACTTTAGGATATAGGCCATAGAACCTGTTGTTAATTTAGGTTATTAGGACATAGAACCTGTTGTTAATTTATTTGAATCCCACCACTGCCTTAAACCATGGTTTGCCTTAACTATGATTTCAATGCCCAGCAACCAGGCAAATCATAGTTTAGAGCTGCTTGTCTGCTTTTGTTTTACTGCTGCTCAGCACTTCCATCTCAATGCAATGACCACCACAAACATACATCAAACCAGAGTTAGCGCAAACCTTGGTTTGCAAACCCTCCTCAAATCCTAGTTTTGGATTCTAGTTTGCTGACCCATCACAAGCCACAGTATGCCAACTTGTGCACTATGCCAAACATTACTAACTATTCCTAACGATATTATGGTGTGATGTTAGAATTGAGCCAGGAAATTGTCCAAAGGCAGTTTTGCAGAAACTGATTCATGGAGCGAAACAGTTTTAGTGGTGGAGAGAGCGCACATTTTTAAGTGGCTATAACATTGTGGGGGCACAACAATAAGCTGCAGAATACCAAATATTTAAAGACCAAGTTTCAAAACCACATGGATTCTTATCTGAAAGCTGTTCAAATCATCTCCTGCATGGCAAACAAAGCATGAGACAATGAGACAGTCCATAAAGAAACAAGTCATCCAGGTTAATGTTCTGTAGTACAACAAAGTTTAAGAATCGTGACTGGAGGCAGCATTTCGAAACTCCCAGGTGGCCTCTGAGAATCTGTCTGGGTGCCACCATTTTGTTTGCCTTTCTCTAACAGCCTAACTAAATGTGCTCTTCAGACAAGAACATCCTTTCACGCTCCATCTGCCCTCTGAAAAGAATGTCAACAGTGCCAATAAGATATTGTTTTAGCTTGAGAAAAGCCTAAAATTAATGGATATGGGACACACAGAGACACAAGGAACTGAAGTCAACTCTTTATATTCCTATGTTTCACATGTATACAATGCCACACCCCCGCCAAAATTATCTAAAGGTCAGTCAGCAGGAACTCCAGATGAACCAAATTCATCCAGTAAATCCTTCACCACAAGTGCCTCCGAGGCATATTCATCAGCATTCTTCCAAAAAAATATCCAGGCATTAATGATAGGGTGGGTGTTAGTGCTGGGGTTGGAATTACTGATTTTCTGAGTGAAAAGTATTCCCTGTGTCCAGTTTATACACCAATGACCTCATTTGGTTTGATTTTCTGGATTGTCACAGAGATGCAGAGTGCATTAAAAAAACACAGTACCACAACTGAAACATATTTTATGAACAATCTTGCGTTGCTGCATAGAATCTGGCAGCACTGAACATTATTATTGTCTCCCCTTCTCAATCACAGAACAGCCAATGATATTGTGTGTGTATGAGTGAGTGTCCATAAGGTAACACATCAAACAGGCTAATGTCATGGGACACACATAAGGGTGTTGTCTCACTAAGGGACTGGTGGCTTTGCAATCGTGCACACCAATCCCAGAGTTTGATTTTCAAATCATATTCCAAGTAAATTAAGCCATTCTTCAAAAACAAAAGGAAACTTTGGACAAGAGTGGAAAGGGAGTAAAATACAGGATTGTGGGCACAATCCTATGTGGTCTATTGCTTTTAGTAGGGCTGGAGGAAAGTGTGGATAGGATGGCAGTTTGTGTAAGCTAGGGTACAATCCTAATCTAGGGCGGCACAACACGTTGGTCTTCCTGTTCCCAGGGTGAAGTAGGGAGGCAAGCAAATGTTTGTGCACTGGCCTAACCTTCCCCCAGGAGTGGGAGAGAAGTGTCTTAAAGCACTTTTGTGACACTCCAGATCAGCAAAGGACTTAGGCCAGGGCTCAGGCTGGCCTAAATGCAGTTTAGGATTGCAGCCTGAATCATGTAAACATGAAAAGCTGTGATTGTATGCTCCAACAGCACAACTACAAGGGAATGGGAAGAAGCAGACTCTACGCTGTGAAATGAATCACAAAACTAATCTCATTACTCCTTCCAGTAGTACCATAACTAGAGAGCTAGCAGAAGTTAGAGAGCAGGGTGAAGTTTAGGACTAGAGTGTTGGATTAGGATCAAGGAGTCCTCCCTTAGCCACATTGACTTTGAGCCAGTCCTGTCAGCCCAACCTACTGCATGGATAGTTGTGAGATGAAGGGAGAGAATAATACCTTCCACTGAGATATCAATGGAGGAAGAGAGAGCTAGAAATGTAATAGAAAAATGAAATAAATATTGTGTTGGTTGTTAATATAGTGGGCAGCAGCACAGAAGATACTACTCCTTGGGCTTAATTTAAGCCTTATTAACTCCAGTATTTCTAAGACGCTCCAGTAACAGAATCCCAGAAAACCATATTTCCTATTAGGAACTTGTTGTGCATAGTGGGCCAAAAGCAACAACTAATCTTTTCTGTAGGCTTTAAAGTACATTGCCAGTGTAACCCTAGCAGTGGCTAAGTTCTTGGCATTCTTGCAAGGTTTTGAGTACCATCTTTGCCTCTGTTATGTCGGCTATTAAAATACCCTCCTAAGGGGCAGCCAGTGGTCAGATGCTCCATAAACTACTGGAGTCACATAATGTGACAACTTGATCAATGCCATCCGGTTTCTAAATTCTTTAGCGTGCAGACAGGCTTCAGCGGCTCAGTCATCATGCTGTTGGATTAACAATCCTCCAGGGGTTCATGTGTGGCACTGAAAGCTAAAAGTTTAAGCTTTAAATGCAGACATCTGCCTGAATGAAAACAAAAAAAACACTGAGAAGAGGATGTGAAAAGATGGAAAGCAGGTTCTTTCTTCATTTAGTTCTTCAGCAAGAGATAGACGTAAATAACGCACAGTGCATAGACAATAGAAGTAAATAATGCACAGTGGATTATTATGGAAACTAAGCAGAAAAAATGCCCAAGCAGACTGCCATTGCAGCACATTCAGATGGAAAGAATAATGTTGGTTTGGACACCAGCATCACCTTGTGGGTCCAAAAGCATAGACCTTGCACTGAACTCAGAGATTTGGGAGTAAGACTTGTGTTGGTGCCACACAAAAGCTTACAGCTACACTTGTATACACACTTTCCTAAGAATAAGCCCCACTGAACATTACTGGACTGACTTCTGAGAAGACGTGTAGAACTGAGATGCAAGAACAACACACCACCCCAGCCACAACCTTGGAGACTTCAAAAATCGGCAGATATTTTATGCATTACTGTTTTTAACTGTACATATGATACCATGGATTATGATAATACATTCGTATAATCTTTTTGCAGATATGTCCCTCAGGATGAAATCCTAATCAATTTAGGTCATCACAACTCACCCACGCCCCGTTCCCACAGTGGTATGGGGAGACCAGAGCATGTCTGTGCACTGACCTAACCCCTATAGGAGTGGCATAAAAGTGCCTTCCATTACTTTTGCATTATCCCCAGGCCAGCATGGAACTTGGGCTGGGACTTGTGTTAGCCTAACCAGGAATTAGGATTGTGCTGGCAAACGCACCAATTCAACAGGACTTATGCATAAGTAACCAGACAAAATGTTGTACAGCCTATACTTAAAATGTTATTATTCAAGTTTAAGGAGTATTATTCCTAACCATGCATAAATAATATGCTCATCCATACAAATGAACTGAAGATGTTTCTCCAAGTTTCCGCAATGGTTGAGAGTCAGACTGAATAATAGCAGACATGTAGGGAAAAAATCCTAATGGTAAGGGCATTTTGGCAGTAGAACGGACAGTTGACGGAGATGGTAGACTCTCCCTCAATCTTCAGAGATCTTCAAACAGAGGAGCCCTTCAAACAGAGGCTTGACAAGTACCTGTTGGAGATTTTCTATGAGGATTTCCTGCAACATGCAGGGGTGGTTGGAAAAGGTTATCTTTTAGGCCCCTTCATCTCTATGATCCTATGTATATAGTGTTTTAGAAAAGGGATGCTGAAGTTAGCATTCATGGTGCCTGCTGAGGGATGGAAGCGACATCATTTAGTAGAAAGTGACATCATTAAGCACATGGCCAGAAATAAGCACTATGTTCTATATAGAAACTCATTAGCTGCAAATAACAGAGTTGGGGGCAACAACTCTTGGCCAGAGACTTAAAAACAGTCTTTATTACAACTAGGCATAACTGATCCTGTTAAAAAATAAACCTCATACACAGCTACATGTGAATGCTGCAGTGAAGCTAGTAAATGATTTCACATAAGCAACCTGGGAATTACATGTGATTCCCACCACCAAGACCTAGTGCTCAATCCTGGTGCTTGGACTGTGCCAGTTCAGAACATAGATGAGGGTTCATATGACCTAATGCTCCTCTTTGCCCAGAGATGCTTTCCACTTTGACACCAGGGAAGAAGTTTAGACTTCTCAGCATGGCAGCTTCCTTTGGGCAGGAAATGGTTTCACATGGGGGAGCACTCTTTGCCAGTATGGTGTCTGAAGCATTACAGCAAAAACACAGATTTATCTGATCCGTGGAATCAGTCAATGTTCAGCATAATCTCAAAGCACTTACATAAACTTGGATGGCCATTCTGCACTTCTATTTTCCCTCTCCCCCATACCAGAACCATGAAATTCACTCCAGTTCTAGACAGAATCACAGCAGCTTGGGTAAATTAAATCCTAGCCAGGTGTCCAGTACTGAGACATTTTGAGGATTCATTTCATTTCAAATTCTTGTGATCTATCTGGAGGAAGATTGCAGATTGGCACGGTTTTTAAGTCTGAGGTTTCTCCGTCTAGGATTAAATCAAAATCCCCAGAGGAAACAGCCCAGGATTCCTGCTGTTCCAGGCAGACCTGAGAAGTGGTAACAGCAACTCTTTAAATATCTTGCAACTGCAGTTCTTACATTCGCTCTCCATTGCCTTACCTGATTCATGGGGAGAGGAAAGAGGGATCAATTCAATTCAAGTCTATGGGCATTCCAAAGGAAGCTGATGGGTTACTTTGGGAAAGAAGGTATTGGACAGGGTGGGCTTCTGGCATGATCCTGCAGGGCTCGCTCTCTCTCTCTCTCTCTCTCTCTCTTGCTCTCTCTCTCACTCTCTCTCGCTCTCTCATGTAATCTGTCACTGGCAGAGGCAAATGCAGGACAGACTGCAATACTGTTAAAAACAGTTCTATGGCATATGCTTCACTTCAAAAGGTAGAAAGATGTTGAAAAAAAGAGGAGGGACTGGCAAAATTTACACAGAATTTCTCAAAGGAACTAGTTAGTGGGCTGAGCTTTCCAAGAAGGAGGAAGCCCTAACATTTTGGTGTGGTAAAGGAGGCATGATTCCCAATCATTCCCCTCTTAGTAATGTTCAGCCCTTTTTTAAACTGACTTTCCAGTGCTGATGCACTGCATCATTAGGGTGCCCATTGCATCCTGCAAAGGGAAGCAGTCAACTTCCTGCAAAGGGAAGCAGTCAAAGGGAAGCAGTCACAGCAGGCTCCTCAAGATAAGGGAATGTTTGTTCACTTACCTTGGGGCTGCATTGAGGCTACATTAGTACCGAAAAATTGGTTAGGATAGGGTTGAGATTGAACCCACCCTGTCTCCTCCCATCTTCCATGTGCTTCTCCCAGTTGGATCCATAGACTTTGCTAAGCAGAGTACAAAGGATCACCAAGAGGAGGGTGGATTAGTCTTAGAAAGGCTCTTGGGTTTGGAAGTTTCTATGTGGTATGGAAGAGAACAAAAGAGATCACATGGGATCCTTGGTAACTTCAGCATATGTCACATATAGTGGGGGGAACCTCTATTCTGAATTGGAATCATCTGATCCATCCAATGTTGATGAAACCATCCTGAGACAGAGGCCTATCACCAGGTTGTTACCTTCTCACCAGAGTAGTACCTATTTATCTACTTGGATTGATTGTTTTTGTACTGCTAAGTTGGCAGGATCTGGGACAAGTGACAGGAACTCATTGAGCCTTGCAGTACTCAGATCTCAAACAACCAACCTGCTGACCTTCAGGTTGACAAACCCAGCATCTTTATCCACTGAACCATTGCAACCCCTTCATATGGGATCCTTGGATAATGGCACTTCCAACTAGGCTCCATGAAAATCTATCCCATGGAGGATGCTGAGGTTTGCAAGAAATCATTATGAATTACAAACAAGGAAATCTCTTATTTTAGTTTCCTCCCCCCTTTATTCCCTTTACCAACAGGAGAGTTTGTGAAGAGCTACAAAAAGCAACTCAAATTTTTTTATTCTGTACAATTTTTATTATTAATCTTGTCTGCCACTAAGTTTACCCCACCGGCTTGAGTAAGCAAGACACAGCTAGAACTGGGTCTCAGGCTGCAGGCAGCCACCTACTTGCTCCGTTTCATCTGCACCTCTTTCCATCATCCTGACACATCCCCACAGCTAAGAGGTCATGCGCCATAGTTCTGATTCTGCTGCTGTTTGCAAAACACAGCACTGCTTGGGCAGCAGAATTAAAAATGTATCAGGGCATACTCTGCTTGCAATATGGTCAAAAACAAATACACAAACATGGGTCCTCAGAAGTACATGGAAGAGAAATGGGATCCTGCTCTCTGTGGTGCTGTTTGCTCACCTCATCCTCAAAGGCACCTGAGGCTGCTAACACCTTCTAAAATACAATAAAACCTTAAATCAACACTAAACAAAACAACCACAACAGGAGATTAAAAGCAAAACCAGAAACTAAACCATTGTGCATCACTGGTCAGAAGGGGGATTAGGATCCAACCTATATTGTAGAAGCCAGTCTTAACCCTTCCTAGGCAGTCCATCCATAAGCCTGCTTTGGCTAGCACAGGGCAGCCTATCTGGGCAGCACAGGCCCTCGATCCAAGCCAGTACATATTTGTGTGCTGGCCCAGCCTGCTTTAAAGGAGGTGCCAATGTGCTGTATGGAAGGTTCATGGCACTCCTGGGCTGTCACAACAAACTTGGCACAAAGAATACAACTCGTATGTGCCAGAACCTCTGAGAATAGGTCAGTCCTGAGTGTTCAACAGTACAGAAAAATGCAATGAACCTTGCATGGGAGAGTCCTTAAGAGAGAAGGAGCTATCACCTCTGATCCCATGTGGGAAAGCATGGAAGGCATAAAAGGGCTACCAATTGACCTTACAGGAAGGGTAGATTCTTATGGGGGAAGGCAAACCCTCAGTTAAAGAAATGAACTTTACAGTCTCAGACGAAGAGACAGTGCAGGGTTTGAGAAAGTATAACATTTTATTTTTATGTTTCACTTTTTTATACTTCTCCTAAGAAGTTCAGGTTGGTATAAATAGTTCCTTCGCTCCTTTTGTTCTCACAACAACTCTTTGAGGTAGATGATGCTGAGAGAGACTGGCCCAAAGTCACCCAGGAAGCTTCATGGTGTAGCGGGGATTTGAATCAGGATCTTTCAGGTCTAAGTCCAAATCCAGACCACTAAACGATCCTGGCTCTCTAACACTACAATATTATTCAAGGGAGACTGTGTGGTGTGATGGATCAAGAATGGAATTGAACTAGGCAGATCAGAGTTCTCACTCAGCCAGCCTACGGACCTCAAAGCGTTGTTGTGAAGATAAAATGGAGGCTGCTCTCAGATCCTTGGAGGAACAGCTGGATATACATGCAATAAAGATTTTCACATTAGTGGAAGAACCAGGAGTTCATACTATGGAAGAATCAATGTAAAACAATGTTAATGTGCACAGTTCTGGGTGAACTGCAGCCAAAAGAATACATCTAATTGTTTCTATACATAGCTCCTTGTTCCCTCGTCTCAGCCTCACAGGTTAGATTATGGAAACAGAAATAGAGATTACAGAGGGACAGACGTCGCGTGGGATGAATAAGCAGGGATCGTAGTATGCATCTGTTCATGTGTGAGTGATGCTTGTGAATGTGACAGAGAATATAAGCATGAGCTTGGCAGCTTTTTCCAGGAAGTTTGTGGCATACACTGGTTTTGGCTGGGATTCAGAGTGGCCCATAAATCAAACCAGCAGCTGTAATTTCCTCTTATATTTTTCGAGCCCATCTTCTCCTGAGTATACACAACAGCATATAAAAATGGATAGAATCTATCTAGCTCAGGAAGCAAGAAATATTTGGGACGATACATTTGGGAAGCTTTCCATCTTTTTTGTCTCCAAACCACTTTGCATCCAATGTGAAGTAGTTTACGTAGTGATACCATCCACTAAACCAGGATTGTGGTCTGAGAGCATCTTTAACTTGAGATGTGCAGTTATTTCCAGGTCTCTTGTCAATCTCTCACTGCATATGAAGCCAATTTCTTTGTTGAGCTGGTTTTTATGCACAGGATTTCTGCCACCATATCTAGCCTTCTTGTTGCACTTATGTACAAGAAATTCATCATTGCCTCAGAGAATCTTTGCTATCATGCAAACTCACTTTATTCATATATATACATATACACCGTATTTCCCGGCTTATTACACGCACTGGACCATGAGACGCACCAAAGTTTAGAGGAGCAAAACAAGAAAAAAAAATTCTGAACCAAATGGTGTACTAATATATTTAATAAAATATAGCAGAATAATATTTCAACCATGTAAAGTCAACAGTGGTATTAAGAACCATCATCACTCTCATTAACAAATGAGGAAAGTCTTTAAGCTTCAAGCACTCTTCTAATTTTCTGGTAACCCCAAAAACTCATAATCTCTAGTGTCAGTGATTTGTGACTTTTGCACAAAACTCACTGCAAATGGTCCAGGAAAGTAGGTAGGTTGGGGGGAGGGTTCTTTTGGGGGTAGGTAGGGAAAGGTGAGGGGATCTAGATAGATAGGGAAGAGTGAGGGAGGCACAGGCATGGAGCAGGAGGGACCAGGTCTTGTGCATGTCTACTTTGGAGCAAGTCTCCAAGCCAGGGAAGGCTGCTTAGGATTGCAACTGTGCCAGGGTGACCAGATGCCAAACCTAAAATTCCTGAACCCCAAGGCCAAAATTCCTACCCCCCCCCCCCCAGGGCAAAATTCCTACCCTCCCAAGCCAAAATTCCTACTCACTTAAAAAAATTGCTAAAAAATATATTTTTTTGTTTTTATACTTTTGATTTTTACTTTTTTGGCCATAACTTTTGATAGGAAGGAGCTATCTCAAAACTGATTATTGCATTGGATTCTGCTCTTCAATACAAATTCAATTACATATGATTTGATGGGGTGAGGTGCTCTAGGATTGGCCCTATCACTCTTTAAGATGCACAGACATTCCCCCCCTTTGGGGAGAAAAAAGTGCGTCTTATAAGCAGGGAAATACGGTATATTGTTCAGATATATTCCTGATTCTCTGGTGGTGCAAGTTGTTAAGACACTGGACCTGTTAACCAGCAGGCCAGGGTTCAAGACCCGGGTGCATACAAGCGGAGGATTTCCTGCTACAGGCAGGGGGTTGGACTAGATCATGCCAGTCCAATAGGCAGCCCGCGGGCCGCAGGTGGCCCAGGACGAGGGTGGATGCAGGAGCAAAGCTGGCCACCACCACTGGAAAAATCAGCTTTGTGGCAGCAGCCATTTTCAAATTTCGCATGCTTCTGTGTGCGCTGCCGTGGGTGGCCACCACAAAGCCTGTCTGGGCTGCCTGGCTCCTCCCCCTACCTGCCTCCTGGCACTCAGAGCACTTCAGGCCCTTGGAGACCTTGCAGTGCTTGCCCACCCGCATCCCCTGAAAGTAGCCTCAGCCTCTATCCCAGCTGCTGCGTGCTGCCCTTGAGATCTACTCAGAAGCTCCATTAAAGTCAATGAGGCTTACTCCCAAGTTGCAGTCTGAGAGCCCAATGATGCATAGGATGGACTGTGATCCTCTCCAAGCTTAATCTTGGAGATATGCTACAACCCTAACCATGTCTACTCAGAAGTAAGGCCCATTGTACCCAATGGGTCTTACTTACAGGAAAGTGTGTTCAGGATGCCAGAATATCTCCAAGGTTAAGCTTGGAGAGAATCACAGCCCATCCTATGCATCATGCCTACTCAGAAGTAAGCCCCCACTAAAGTCAATGAGGTTTACTCCCAAGTTGCAGTCTGAGAGCCCAATCCTATGCATGGCTACTCAGCAGAAAACCCCATGATAATCAATGAGACTTACTCCAAGGTTTAGCTTGGAGAGGATCGCTGCCCATCCTATGCATCATGCCGACTCAGAAGTAAGCCCTGTTAAAATCAATGAGACGTACTCCAAGGTTTAAAAATATAGGACGAAATATAGGACATCCTACATTTTGTCCTACATTTTAAAAAAGTTGTTAGTGTTCATCTGCGGCCCAAACTGGCTCATCTTATTCCAATGCGGCCCAGGGAAGCTAAAAGGTTGGACACCCCTGGACTAGATGATCCACAGGGTCACTTCCAACTCTATGATTCTATACAAATTGTTTTACACTAAACCAGCATGGGTGTTGCCATGTATACGTTCCTTTAGGTTCAAGGGCTCTATGACTTCCAGAATTGTTTGCTTTTGGTTAAGCAGGTAGCTTCTGTCTACCTTTCTTATCTGGAATCAGCATACATCAAAACATAGGTCAGGATTGGCCCCTCCTTGAGGCCAACTGAACCAGTTGTCTAAAGCAGCGGATTTGTTAGATCCGCTTGACCACAATATGGCCAATATCTGACAATAGTTCACTGCACGCCATATATGAAGATATTTTGACAATTGGACCAGGTGTTCTGTCTAACTGACAGTTGGAAGTGACAGGACAATTGGAACACCTGGACAGTAGCAGTTTCTCTCAAACCTCCTCCTTGGAGCAGAGCTAAACTGAGCACACTGGTGCACTGGGGTGCATTGGGGTTGGGCGCTGGGGGCATGTGACAGGGGGCATGTGGTAGTGCTACAGCCATGTGCCGGTGGAGAGAGCTTTGACAGCCCTCCCTGGCATGTGTGCCACAGGTTTGCCACCACTGCCTTAGGTCATACTGACCTAACATCAAAGGCAGACTGTAAAAAACATATCAATGATGTTATGCAGCATGCAACTCTTAAGGACTTCGAGTTAACTGGATTTAAACTAGATGAGGATCATCGTGTTTGGCTTTTCCTGTGAACATTGGATGAAGATTATTTGGTCCATTTTCTAGCATTATATTTGGAAGGGAGATAAACCAGTTTAATAAAGTATTTGATGAGCTAAGAATTATTGCACCTCTTTCAGAGAGAGAGGTGGGGGAGGCAGAGCCAGAGGGAGAGAGCAATGTCCCAACCTACAATCTGCAAGGTAAACCCCAGAATAAAAAAAAACAAAAAACTACCATGTGCTTCACCTGTGGAGGAAGGGCACATTTTTGGAAGGGAGTCAATGCCCCACCTCAGAAAATTATCCTGGTCTCTGCCCCCCTAAGGGAAGGCAAAAGGAAAGGAACAATGGGAGAGAGTAAGTAATTCCTCTCAATGGAATGCAAGAAGCAAAAATCCAAATACATAGAGCAATTCTTTTCAGCACAATATGCAATTAAGAGGAAAACTTTCTTACACAGGTCAGTCCAATAGATCAAACCATATCCGGATCATGGATAGTGAGTCAACAAGCCATAGTATAGGAAATAGTGAAGGCAGTTCTTTCTTAGCCTGACAAAAGCACAGGAAAGGTTGCTATTGCAAATAGACAAACCTTAAAAATTGCAGGCAAAAGAAAAGGAAGATTAAAGCTGGCAGAAGTTGACATTGTAGTGCAGTGGTCTTCAAAGTTGGGGTCAGGACCCCCTTGGGAGGGTCACGAGTTCATTTCAGGGGGTCACAAAAACCTGGGGCAGCCATCTTGGAATCTGGCACTGGGCACTTTTAGTGCCACTTCCAGCCTTGACATCACTTCTGGAGGTAGTAATGGTGGTGGTTCCCAGGCAGATTGTATCTCTCAGAAGGGAATCCCGAGCTGAAACAGGAGTAGCACTGCTATAGGCATACCGGGGCTGTAAGGAAGCACCTTAAGTGTTCCTCAGCTAGACAAAAAAGAATTTGATGTGAGGTTCTTTAATAAAGGACATTATCAAAGGACATTATCAAAGACAATGAAATTGTTTCACAAGCCTTTCTGCATGATGGTGTGTTTGTTTTAGATTTGGTGCATGATAAAAAAAGTCTGCAGAAGAGAGCAGTGAACAAGAAAATCTTGACCTGTGGCACTGGAGATTTGAACACCAAGACACAAACACCATACAAGCAATGGGTATAAAGGTAAAGTTTTGGGACAACCAGATGGGAAGATACACAGTCTGCATCAGAGGAAAAGGAGGAGAAACTTTCCAAAGGAGAAATGCTTAAATCCATAAAGGCAGAAGAGGGTATTTTTATTGGATATTCTGAGACATCTGAAAGCTATTGTGTTGCAGACCTGAACGTTCACCAGATGACAGTGAGACATACCGAACAAGACAAGAAGTTCGTGCGTGTGCTAGCAAGAACCAGCCCCAGAGATTCGCTTGTAGGGAGAAGGGAAGACATCCAAAGGACCAAATCCAGAGATCAGTAACTTGGTAAAAGAAGAAAATGACCCAGAATATTGGGAAGGAGGTTGAAGTAAAGCCCCAGCATTGGCATCCATCAGTCTCGAAAGACTGATATCGTGCTCGACACTGCATGCGAAGCACAAAGACCTGGGTAGATTGATATGGAGGATAGGCTGTTACCCAAGCAGCAAATCCCTCCTCTCCACGCCACTGAAATAGTCCAATGGAACTGCAGAGCTGATACAACTGGTTCCACTTTCTACTTTTTCTTTAAGAGTTGCCATGGCTTGCTTGAAACTTTGCCTTGATTCAATTCATAAATGGTCCAAATGAATCAAACAGGCTCACTAATAGCAACACAATATAGTCTTCAGGAATCAACTTTCCAGTCAGCCAATTATCAACATGCAATTAATGTGATTGTGGAAATTGTCCCCTTTACTCAGTCTCACTAGAGTTCCTACAGTAACCAAAATTGGACTTGGAAGCTCTTCTAGCATGCAAATCCCTTAAGATTTGCCATAGTTCACAAGTTTTTTTCTTCTCTTTATCTGAATTAATTGGGAACTGTATTGGGGTCACTCTTAGCTTATCTTTCTTATCCCATGCATCCAGATTTTCTTGTGGTCTTGTGCTTTCAAGAACTTCCAACATGTCATCCTCCATCATTCACATTTTAATCCTGAAGTTTCAAAACTCATAATTCACAGTGTTAAATCTCGGGACTGAAGTTTTCCTATTTGGATGTTGTGCAGCCATTCTGATAACTTTAACTCCCTATTGGACCCATAACTTCTCAGTACCTGGTTTACAGAGATATGACATACTTTTTTCAGATCAAGCCATGTGGTCATAACAAAATAAAGCAAATATTTTTATTTAAGATCAATGATTTTTCTGGCCAGCTATAATCTACACAAAGTGGATTATAGCTGGCCAGAAAAATCATGTTGGAAGTTCTTGAATAAATACACATTTATTTCTAGGTTTTTTAGTGACTGAAAAAATTGATTTTTAGAGTCTGATATTTCGCCACTTAAGCAGTTCAGGACAATGTAAATATCTATCTGTATGAGTGGACTTCGGGTATACTTGACATCCCAGAGTGCCATCTTCTTTTGTATCACATACCCTACATCTGTAACAAAGTTTATATAGATAACACTAAGTATTCAGTGGCTACTACAGTTAAAGAACATGAAAGGAACTGTCATCTGTTACAACCTGAGAAGACAGCTACAGATAAGGATAAACTGGACATAAAATGTGGTTTGAATTTACAGATCTACTGTCCACTGCTATTAAATACCATCAAAGATTCCAGTTAGAGGCAAATGAAATTTATAAACATGATAATAACATCAATCAAAAAGAAGAGGCTATTGCACTGACTGGCTGTTGGTACCCATTGCTTTGAAGAACTTCTATCAAGAAAGTTTCAGAAAGAAAGGATTGATAGTATACAAGAGGGGAAATCTTCATTTTAATTTCTATCTCTTTAAGAGGAGCAGTGTGGCAGCCATGTCACTTAACTGATTCAATTCAGTTGAGTGATGGTTCCAAACTGTCCCTAACTGCTCAACTGCCTTTAGATCGAAACAGAAACTATGCTTTCCTATGTACACCTTTGCAGTGTTTTTTTCCATTTGATAATACCACCAAAAGGAAGCGGTGAAACGTCAGGCTTTAAAAATCAATTTATTCAATGGCTAGAAAACCCGAGAATAAATACACAACAGAAAATATGTTATTTACAGGAATGCCACACTTGGATAAGGAGTGAAAGTTGGGTCATATATGTTCACTATCTTGATGTGATGGGGAATCTGGGAATATGAAGGAGGGAAAAAGATAGGATAGATCAAGATTAGCAATCTGGATACCAAAGAGAGCTTTACTTGGGGTAAGAGCAGAAGACCTCATATCAGAGCAGGAGTGCGCAGGATGCTTAACAATAATGGAGAGTGCTTAACATTTACCACCCACACAACTTCTTTTAGCATGCAAATCAGACACACACACACACCCAGCTCCATAGATAAATGGATGAGAACATGAACGAATGTTTGCTGGGTTTCTCCCATTTAGTGTGGTCCTCCATTCAATATTAAAATAATCATCTGTTGCTGCTGCCGATTTCCCTCCAGCAGTTGCCCTGACTGTGTTTGCTTTTTTGCCGCTGCCACTCTGGAGCATCCATTCCAGACAAACAACTCATGTTGCCAATCTATTATTAATGGGGCCGCCAGGCAGCGCCCTGATGGATGGCTTTAATAGTTCAGTGAAGTGGAAGGATGTGGTAAGTACTGCTAGGAGTCACAAAGAAAGAGTGGGGAAACCTTTTGCCTTTCTGAGAGTCAGAGATCTGTATCTTGGACACACATTTACCAAACACTTTAACCTCAGGCAAAGCGGACACTGATGGGATCCACAAGGTCTCCCTCTGGGTTTCCAAGCAATCTTAAGAACTTTCTCCTAGAACTCTTTTATGTTTAGCAGTAATAGCTACAATATACTTCACTGTAGGGCATACTGATGCAACAAAGAACTGACATGAACTTTGATGAAATGTGGTTTAGGTGACCACACAACCATCATGTAGACTGTATGACCCAGATCCAGACATTCCTGCCCACAAACCAAATTGACCAAGGATTCAAAAGCACCAGATTTGTGCTAAATAGTAAGACAAAACTTGGGAGATTCTAGATGTTCCTCCATTCTGGTCTTCCATCACAAAGTTGTGTCTTGCAAGATATGAACCAGGACTATTTCCAGGTCCATTCATGTCCATTGGGTGCCTGCACTGTTGTTCATTTTGGGAGATGCTGTGGTCAAGCATGAAGGGAGACCAGTGGATTCAGGACATCTCCTAGTTCCCCGAGTCCTCAAGAATAATCAGATGGATATTCTGTGATAGTCTTTTCAGTGGGCTTGTCCATGTCTTAGTGCAATGTAATAAGAACTGCATCTGTTTCTCTCATCCCTAGTTCTTAGAAAATGTCAAAGGTGTCCTTGAAATGTTGATTGATTGATCAACAGAAACATTGACGTTACCATAAACATTCTCATATTCTCCCTTGATTTGCCGTCCACTCTGAAGAGATAGAAACAAGTACAGATGAGTCAGAAAGTGAATGGCAGGGTAGAATGGACCATGTCAAGCATGATGCCCACAGATGTGCTATTTATACTTCCCTTGTCTTCTGCAGGAAGAGGCGGCCTCTGGTACATTCAGCAACAAGTATGAGAAATGAAAACAACTGCTTTCTTCCATTGTTGCAAAAATTTTTTTTTTAGTAAATTCTCCTGTACTAAAGAAGCAGGAGAAATTGACATGTAACACAGTCACAGACAAGTGGTAGGAAGCATCACTTGTATCAGAAGAGGGTATCTCCAGAAATACACATTCTAGAGCAGGGGTGTCCAACACGAGGCCCGGGGGCCACATGCGGCCCAGGACAAGGGTGAATGTGGCCCTCCTGCAAAGCTGGCCACCACCATTGGAAAAACCAGCTTTGCGGCAGCAGCCATTTTCAAATTTCATGTGCTTCTCTGCGCACTGCCCTGGGCGGCCACCACAAAGCCTGTCTGGGCTGCCTGGCTCCTCCCCCTACCTGCCTCCTGGCACTAGAGTGCTTCAGGCCCCTGCAGACCTTGCAGCGCTCACCCACCTGCATCCCCCAAAAGCAGCCTCAGCCTCTATCCCAGCTGCTGTCTGCTGCCCTTGAGACCTACTTAGAAGTAAGCCCCATTCAAGTCAATGAGGCTTATTCCCAAGTCGCAGTCTGAGAGCCCAATGATGCATAGGATAGACTGTGATCCTCTCCAAGCTTAAGCTTGGAGATATGCTGCAACCCTAACCATTTCTACTCAGAAGTAAGGCCCATTATACTCAGTGGGTCTTACTCCCAGGAAAGTGTGTTCAGGATTGCAGCATATCTCCAAGGTTAAGCTTGGAGAGGATCACAGCCCATCCTATGCACCATGCCTCCTCAGAAGAAAGCTCCACTAAAGTCAATGAGGCTTACTCCCAAGTTGCAGTCTGAGAGCCCAATCGTATGCATGGCTAGTCAGCAGAAAACCCCATGATAATCAATGAGAATTACTCCAAGGTTTAGCTTGGAGAGGATCACTGCCCATCCGATGCATCATGCCTACTCAGAAGTAAGCCCCATTAAAATCAATCAGACTTACTCCAAGGTTTTAAAAATGTAGGACAAAATATAGGACACCCTACATTTTGTCCTACATTTTAAAAAAAGTTAGTGTATATGTTCGGCCCAAACCAACTCGTCTTCTTCCAATGTGGCCCAGGGAAGCTAAAAGGTTGGACACCCCTGTTCGAAAGGGTGGGGTGATCATGCTAGGGCCAAGTTACACAAGGTTGCAAACCCATGCACACTTTCCTGAAGGGAAATAGCATTGAAGAGAATAGGACTTCTGCATAAATATGCCTAGGATTGTGTAATTAGTTATATTTCTTGTTTAAGAGGCAATCTTCAGGCTGACAATCTCTTCTCTCTCTTTCTCAGTTATGTGACTACAGTGCACACAAAGAGGTTTTCCTACTTTCTCTTTCCTCCATGCTGTTCTGTTGGAAATCTGTCTTCCTCTAATGATATTTGCTTCTATCATGGTCTATTTAAAATTGTTACCTTAAATGAGGGGGAGGGAGGTTTAGGAAGATTGGATTTCTGGTGGAAAATGGCATGGAGGAATGGAAATCTCTTCTATGTATGTTGTGTCTCGATCCGACCTGTGAAAGATAATTTTTTCATTCAAAATATTTCATTTGCTAACTCTAGTAATAACTCAGTGGTGGAATACACTGAAGGCTAGGTAAAACATGTAGGTAAAACATTTCTCTGACTCAGTAAAACATCTAGCATTAGTATTATTTGTGGATGAAGGGAAATGGGTGGATTAGTCTTCCCTGCAGGGCTGTAGCATGGGGGGGATTAGCAGTGGTGGGCTCCGGCAGGTTTGCACCTACTTAATAGAACTGATTGTTAACGAGAGATAGAACATATAAAGTTTAAAAACAGCCATTTAAAAGTGGCTGCCAGATGGGCATAGAACTGGTTGTTAATTTCTTTGAATCCCATCACTTGGGCATAGTACATGTGTTGGCCCCCTCTGAGCCATCAGCTTATCCCTCCTCCTTTCACAAACCTTGGTTTTTATTCCCTGAGTGTTCATTCCCCCCCTTGCAGGCAGTCTTGCCCGATCAGGTCAGGTCAAGGATTGCCAAGGGGCCATCAGCAATCCCTTTCTGCATTACAAAGGGGAGAAGTAAGCCTGCTGGCTGCTCTGTCTTTCCAAGGAGGGGCAAAGAAGATCATGCCCAGCCCTATGCAGTTCCTAGAGCATGCTGCTTTACTCTGGTCTTCTGGCATCAGCTGGGAGCAAGTTAGAGAATATCATTTTCTCACACAAATTATTACAAAGTTATTGATGTTGGGGGTAGAGTGGGGTGGGAAGAAATGTTTCTCTTTGGAGAAACCCTGGATAGGTTTCTGGTTTCAGATATATTTTTTAATTTAATGCCTGCTTGGAGGGGCAAAAGAATTCAAACCATTTGAGGGACCACATGGGATCATCTGGAGTCTTGGCTTTTAGAGTTCATTGAATGCAGTACATCTATGCTGGGGAAAGGGTGAAAAATCCTTACATATAGGGGACCACTACGGATCATCTGTGTCCTTTTCTTAGTTTTCTGAATTCACTGAATGCAGGAATGGCGAGGGAAAAGTCATGCAATTGTTTTTTTTATATAGACTAGATACAACACAGGCAGTCCAATTCTATCTACTGAAACTCCACATGTGGCAATTCAGTGTCACTGCCAACATATTTGGGGAATGAAGCCACAGATAACAAAGGTTGCAAAATTGGTCTCCAACTTGCCTCAGCTGAGAACACCATCACTATGGCTACAATTCAGAGTAACTACGGAAGCACGTAAGAGACATTACGTGCACCCGTAGTTACTGCACCACCGAGTAAAAACCTATGGGAAATTCATACTGCAATCCAGAGTAAATTGTTCTTTCTCCGGAGCAAGGACTCCTGGTAGTTATTCTGGATTGCACCCTATGTGTAGGGGGGCATCCAACCAACTAGCTACAATAGTTAACAGCATGTGAGGCACTGCTGGCTCCAAAACCATGATGCAGCTGCTTCACTATGAATGTGTGTATATGTGTGTCTTACACAAGCCAAGCATGCTTGTGTAATGCATTAATGGCCAGGTTACAGCCCCACACAAGCATTAATGGCCAGATTACAGCCCCAACTAATGGCCTGTTTTCTGCTTCTTTCACCACACGGCTTGCTTAGGAAGATTCTTGGTTCCCATCAAAGATTTTGACTATAAACATTTGGATGAGATACAACATGTTGGACAAAGATTTCATAGCACAGAAGAGGTTTTGTTGGATGAACACCAGGCTCTGAAGAGCAGCTAAAGCAGACATTCTTCAGCTGGACACTCAAACCAACGGTTGGTGACTGGGATGATGATTTATATTGCAAAAATTGCTCTTAATTTCTCCAAATGCCTACCCTCAGGTCTTCTGTGCTTGTAACAAACAGAATATTTTCTGTGGCAGAGATGCACCAGAAGGAGAATGAAACTCAGTTTCATCCACTACTAGAGTTGCAAACACAGTTTCATCCACTACTAGAGTTGCAAAGGAAGATTAGTGAGACCATCTCCAAGGAATGATTTATTCCTTCGTTCATGTACTTCTGATACGTATCCTGTTTTAGCAGCTTGAGGGTGTTTTTTCAGGCTCCCCCTTCTACACAGACATTATTTCATCCCAGTATCCAGACAAGAGGAAACTAGCACATTCCCAAAAGAAACAGGCTGATATAGCAGACTGGGTCTTTGTTTGTTTACTTCTGCATCTATTTATCCTGCAACCTCAAAAGAAACAGATTGAGAAGAACAAAAACGATGAGGCTTACAACAACAGCTCCCTTTCTCTCTCCGCCTCTCGCACGCACACTGGGCACGCTCATTAACAATTCTGTGCCAGCCCTGCCACCGATTGCAGAGCTGGATTTCCAAATTGCCTGGTAATCGTTCTTTCCAAACTCCTTCTGACCATCTGCTCTGAAGAGCTGCCAAGCAAGCAGCCACTCACACATTCCCCTAGGTGCACTCTGGCGCACTGAGATGCCACCCATGCTCAACACTCACAGCAACGCATTGGGGGATTCCAGACAAATGCTTCAATAATAAAGCAGTGATGTGATGTCGGCTTTGCCAAAGAACTATAAGGGCACTGTCAAGCAGGAGAGGGCAAAGGTGTGTGGGACATGAAGATGCAAGGTGAGCAGATCAGCAAGGAGCATGCTCAATGCTATTTTGAAAAATGCTCACTACAAGAGGAGCGTGCTAGAGAAAGGTACTACACAGATTAGCATCTGCTACTCCACACTGGGTGAATGAGAGCAGAAGTAGGCAACAAGCCGGAACTAAATGTCACTGAAAGGTATCAACAAGGGACTGGCACTAGGCATGTGCATGGGAATAGTGGAGGCTGGGGCAACCATCACTCTTCTGATATGACAAATGCTTTGCCACCTGTGCTAGGCCATCTAGTCTGCATGGATTAATATCATCATGGGAATATCATACCCAACAGAGTACTGATTCTGTTTGTTTGTTATGTCAGTTGTTAGCAGACTAGGGCTGCGGTCCTAAAGACACTTTCCTGGGAGTAAGACTCATTGAACACAATAGGGCTTACTTTTGAGTAGACATGGTTAGGATTGTCCAGATAGAGTGTTGTTTTAAAAAAGTGGATCATGGTGCTTAAAAGTTTGGGAACCACAGTTTTACACTTATCATTTCTGCAGGCAATCTAGTGTAGGTTTCTGAGGGTGCAATCCTAACCAATTTAGACTGGCATTACTCACCTACTCTGTTCCCATGGTCCACTAGCCTATCCCTCGCAGGAGTGCCTTAGGACACCCTTGCAACAACCCCAGGCCAGCAAGGTGAATTCTTCATTTCTCTTTCTTGGTAAAAGATGGTAAAAGAGATCTGGTCATGAGTGACTGGGGCTCTTGTTTTCAAGCTGGCTCTGTGCACTCTTCCTTCAGGCTTAGTCAACTGGTCTTCATGGGGCTGTCTGAGCTCCCCCCATCTTGCAGTACTCAGGTCTTGAACTGCTGACCTACTGAGTGGAATTCCAGTCATGCAGTGTTCTAATCCCTGCGTTCTTAACTGAGCTACTGCAGCCCTATAATTGAGAAATTATCCATAGCTGTTGTTTTCAGCAATCTGGGGAAGCTTCGGAAAGCCTTAACCCCTTCTATATCTGTATAATTGCCAAAAATTTACAGATGACAGGGTCCTCAGATTCTCCCTGGATTTTTTGTTTGTGACGGCACTGTCCGAGCTCCTGTCCTTAGCCCAGCTCTGCAACACAGCTGGAACCAATCGTATTGGCTCTGCTGTTCCATGGGACTATTTCAGTGGCGTGGAGAAGGGGGATTTGCTGCTTGGGTAACAGCCTATCCTCCATATTAATCTACCCAGGCCTTTGTGCAGGGTATTCCTAAAAGCATGAAATTTGAAGAGGGTACTTGGCACCACTAACAACCAGTTTTGGAAAATTCAAACCGGAACGGGTTGAAAAGGGGAGCGATGTGTTTTTGCCCCTACATGGAAGAATTGCTGACTGAACAGCAATTCAACACCCTGTCCCAACCCCAGTAGTTTGAGTTACAGGTCTTTGTTTCCCCAAACTTATTGTTTTATTTTGCACACCTGTATAGCTATTGGACATAACTGACCCCCTACAAATTGTCGCCCCCACCTCTAGAATCTTGGGTATGGCCCTGGATTGTGCACCCCATGTTCTTGAATGGTTGTAACGTGTCCTTCAGATAAGCATCAGCCATAGTGCCTAGAGTAGCTCCGAAGCAAGTGTAGTGGCACTAGATCCACAAGCCCAGATCAGAAAGGTTCCTAGGTTCCAGAAAACAGCTCAAGCCCAACTGCTTTTTGATGACAGAGATACGTTGTGCATGTCATAATAAGGCTGGCCATAGAGACAGGGAACTTGCGTAGATCCAGTGACATAATGGGGCAGAGACGTTGAGCTCCAATTGATCTGATGACAGAATGGGGGACAGAAATGGGGGCGTAGAAGGGAGCAATCTATCCATGGTGCATCAACCTTGAACTGAGTACTGGAGACGGGGCAGGAAGAGAACAATGGTGACAGTGTGGGAGAGCATTGTTCAGCTGTGAACAAGAGGAAATGTCCCCTCTTTATCCCTGGGCCCCCTTTTCCAGGACATGTCCTCTTTCTAAGCTTGCTGTCCTGGAAAGAAAAGATCTTCATTGTCCTCCTTTTCCATGCAGGCAGGCAGCATGGAGGCCTCATGTAAATAATTACTAGCAGAATGAACCAGCCACTGCCAGAATAAAATTGGGCCCCAGGCATGGTTGAGTACTGCTGGGCACCACTTCAGTGAGTCAGTGACTCAGTGAGTGAGTGAGTGACTCACTCACTCACTCTGTATTATCAATCATTAGCAGAAAAAAACTGCATTGAAGAATGCAAACCTTCCTAATAATTGCCTGTGATTCTTTTTTTCCCAAACCAAGAACTGTGAAGGTCCACCTTGTGTATTGCAGATCCACCCTGAGCAAGTCCACCCCAACTGCTTCTTCTCTCACACCCCCATAGCATAAGTATATCATGGAGTACAAAGTAGCAGAGAGTACCAAAGCACAAGAGCAAAAAATGATATGGCTTGCATCATTTGCCCTTTTAAAAACATTTAGCCTCTGATGAAAAGCCTCAGCTGCTCAATGCTAAAGGGCTTTATTCCATTCTCTTAATTTTTACTAGTTTTTTCCCCTCAGCGAATGACTCACATGGCAAAAGCACCAAGATATTTTATGCAATTCCCTAACTGCAATTCCAGAAAGGCAGGAGAATATAGCTTGGCATTCAATTCCCTCCAATCTACCAAAGCAGTAAGAGCATCCTTCAGCTTATCTGAGTTATGTGTCAACATCACACAAAACAAGGATTTGATGTTATGAGTGCCAAGAGGATTAGCCTTATTTCTTGTTCCCTAGAATACACATTGTCCAAAGAAGAACCAATCAAATTGACTCAGAGCACAATCCTAACCATGTCTATTCAAAAGTAAGCCCCATTGTGTTCAATGGGTCTTACTCCCAGGAAAGTGTCTTTTGGATTGCAGCCTCAGTGACCATTTTAACTGAACAAAACCCAGAAACACAAGTCTGTTGGTCCATTATAGCCAAGCAAACAACTCCTGAGGCACTTTCAATATTGTAGAGGCACAATCTTCAATCAGCAAGAAAATACCCAACACAGCTTTCTGCACAACTCATTTTTGTACAAAAACCAAATAAGCCTTAAATCTTCAAATTATTATTTTATTTGGCTCAAATAAATGGTATTCAATGGGGGGTGAATGGTTAATAGTTGCTGCAGCATCTGCTGATACTATCACCCACATGTGATAGTGGGTGAACGCACTATTGAACCATTGAACACAATGACTCTTATTTTGAATATACATGGTTAAGATTGCACCTGAAGTCAGCACTAGCTTTTAATGGGATTCTCTAGGACAACATGTCATACATGTAATCTTGCTTTCTTGTAAACTTGATCTTCAAAATGCCATCTGTGATCATATATTTGAAGTCTAATTGATTGCAGGAACAAACCCAATGAATGCTGACCTTGAACTGGAAACAATGAATTTCCTCCAAAGACAAACTCCATCAATTAATCAATGTTAAGTCATTACAAAGCTCATCTTAATTTACTTTTTCAGAAATTGAGACTATTTATTGACAAAGAGCACAATCCTAACCATGTCTACTCAGAAGTAAGCCCCATTGTGTCCAATGGGTCTTACTCCCAGGAAAGTGTCTTCAGGATTGCAGCCAAACTCACAATATCATAAAACTGAATTGAAGATAGATATATTTAACTAAATTCCAGCAAAATCAGAGAATAGATCTATGGATACAATCCTGAAGACTTTCCTAAGAATAAGACCCACTGAATACAATGAGGCTTACTTTTGAGTAGACATGGTTAGGATTGTGCTCTAAGTACGTCTCTCTCACACATGCACGCACATGTACACAGCTACTATAGTAGAGAGAAAAACTAATATGATCTGAAGAAAAGGAAAGGATATGTGGTGAAAAGGAAACAGTTAAATACAGATAATCACACATATCTCAGACTTTTCTTCCTTTACAGAAGAAAGATGAGTCTTCTGTTGGGGTTTAAACATCCTTTTACATGTAATTTATACTTTCACCCTAAATTTTTCCCTCCTAGCTCCATATCCATTTTGATGTCTGGAGGCCATTTATCTTTTTATATATGAGAGCAAACAAAATGTGCATCTTAGAGTTTTGCCTGGAGAGACAAAAAGAAAAGAACATGACATGAAAATGATAACTGCTCATCAGACATACATTTACACCAATACATGCTGTGTCACACGCTGCTCTTAACCTTTAAGTGGAATGCTGTAAAAAAGGCAAGTGTCAGTCAAAGGTGAGAGGAGGAGGGGTTCCTTGAAAATGTCAAAGGCTTGACACAATTTGCATAGGGAAGCCATTAGAACAACCAACTATTCATGCCGGCTGACCTTTCCTGTCAAGAGGAAACAACAGTACTCCATCACTGCTTCATGCCAGTGCCAAGGAGTTCCTGGAAATTTACTTGACCCTTTTGTGTTATTTACTTTTTATGGAGTGCAACCCTTGACCTCCATGCTTATGCCCTGTGGCTACTATATATGACACAGGGCCCTATGGAAACATCACCCCTGCTAATTGAAAAGGCACACATCTGAGACAGAGTTGAGGAAAAACGGCCAAGGGCAGGCTCCCTTCCCTGAATCTTCAGCTGTTATTTATCAAAATGAAAACACAAATTTATAGTCTTTTAAACATATAGAGATATATTGAAAAAAGCAGGCAGCACTGCCATCTCATTACCCATTCTGTAGTAAAACTGCACCCAGGTCACAGCATTTTGGCCAAAGAGCAAAAAAGTTCATTGTGGCTAATCATTTTAAAAGCTTTCCAATATTAAACTTTTATTACTTAAGTTATTTAATAAATTAATTTGCTTTAAATGAAGAATAGGCAACTACAAAAGGCTCCACTTGCTATCTTCATACTCCCGACACCCCTAATGAAGATTGCAGATTGGGGCGGGGGGTAACCAGGGATGGACGGACAGATGGACAGCAGTCTTCTCTTGCATTCTCTTTTCCTTTGCTGATGGGAGCTCCACCAATTTAATCTGTGCCTCAGCAGTGGAGGAAATGAAGCTGATACACCTGGATTTTTAGAAAATAGCTACATTTATATTCTGGCATTCCTCCATGAGTCCAAGGGGACATACATATGATTTATAAGTGGCCTTCTATCTCAGACCTGCTTAGTATCAACAAGGTAGCTGCATCTGGCAGCTTCAAGTCATGCCCTAGGCCAATTATTAGAATAGATATGGGCAGGAGGCCTTGAGATGGCACAACCTTCAAAACACACAGACGCTCACACTCATATGCACCACTAATAAAGGGTTGGTGCAGAAGATGAGACAGCTATGCTGGTGCAATATTAATTTCCCTCCCTTTTAAAAAAAAGGTTGGATGAGTACTCCTCTATTAAAGTTATGTTTTGAGAGAGCTACTGACCTCTTTTAAAAAGACCCTCAGATGTAAAAGTGTATAAAGAGTAAACAATAAGAGCACAAAAATGGTAGAAGTCTGAATTCTTCTTCACTTGTGATTGTTAGGGCATTAGCCAATAGGTCCTTGTACCATTTGCACAAACCCATTCTGCTCAGGACTCATAAGTGCTCATACATTGTGAAACAACTTTTTCCCTTTGCTAAAATCCCTAAGTTCTGAGTTTGGGGGCAAGTAAGATTTCATCACAAATAATTGCTACCAGAAGAAATGCTTCAGAACAACAAACATCACATGTTATTAATATTGGGGGGAAATCTTCTAGAAAGAGCCACCACAAAAACAAGAATAACACATTGCTAAAGGAGAGTGAGGCAAAGACACCTTACCTTTTGAGCTGAACCACAGGTGAGTTCAGTTTTTTGGAACTCATACTGGAAAACATATGCTAGGCTTATCATCCTTTAGCCCGCTGAAGAACATTGGGTAATTGCTTAATGAAACAAGAGAACAATTGCCCGAAATCAAGCGATAATTGCAACTTGGCATGGATTACAAAATGTTTCCCCTTTCCAGATTTCCAAGGTCTACGTATTTTGCACTACACAAAATGCAATATGTCACATTCAGGGAGCCTATATCACCGCAGCAGTGAGACACAGTTTTAAATGGCCTCTCAAAAGCAAAGTGCATACAGTAACATCAGCTTATTAATCCAGAAGGCAAATTCAAAAGCATACATTTCAGAACGTATGTGTTTTGAATACTGGCAAGAGGGAAAGCTACTGGAAACTGTATCATGACCATCCCCTTGCTAGGATCTTTGATTCAACCACTAGTCCAAAAACGTAGTATCATTCTGGCATAATTTGGTGACTAAAAAAAGGGCAGCTGAATAAATTTTCACACAGCATGAATGATGTGGTTGACACTATGAAAGGGTTAAGAGTCAGTAAATAAGAACTGATTAAGAGCCAGTAAATAAGAACAATCCCTTCCCTGCTTCTGGGCTCCATATAACTACATCCTTCAGGACTTAGGGCCATAACATCTCCCTTTTCTCCCCCTCCCATAGTGTGATGTCATGATTAGAGTATTGGACTAGAACTGGGAAGGCGCAGATTCAAATCCCAGCTCAAATCCCTAAAAATCTACAGATGATGTTGAGTTCATCTTTTCTTGGTAAAAGGATGCAGTACTACTTTAGAAAAGCCCCTAAACCAGTGGTTCTCGAGCATTACAGCCCAGGATCCCCTTCTGAGATTGATGATCTGTCTAGGACACGCCAAGGAGTAATGTCATCAACCTAGAAGTGATGTCATGGCTGGAAGTGACATCAAACAGGAAGTCTGTTTGTGATGCCAAAGCTCCCCCATGTCTACTTGGAAGTAAGTCCCATTGTCTGCAATGAAACTTGCTCCCATGAAAGAGAGGATTGCAGTCTGAGCACCCCCATTCCCCAGTGCCAGATTCCAAGATGGTGACAACTTTTCATGACAACTCAAGGGGATCTTGACTCCCACTTTGAGAACCACTGTTTTAAGGAACATGTATGATTATTTGAAAAGAAGCATGTGTGACCCTGAAACCTGGCTGTATGTTTTCTGAGATGTGAACATTGCTGGTTTGAATCAGACTTCTATTGGGAACAGACCTATTGTTGCTGTCTTGAGAAAACCTAAAATGCAGCCCCAAGCAACTGTGCTTAAGCTCAGTGAAGCAGACTCCCTGATTTAGCAAAATCCTCTTCCATCTGCATACAGCCCTCTCATTCTACATCCATTAGGTTAAGGTTTGCCAAACTTGGAATCCCTTAGGAGAATGTGTTTTGTTTGCTTGTTTATGAGGTTTTTCAAATGCCCTTTCCCAAGAAACTAAAGAGAACATATGGTTCATTTTATCCCTGCAACAACTCTGTAAGACTGGGAGCATCTCTTTTGTTTAGACACTGCAAATCTTGTTTTCTCATTTTTGTCCAGAAGTGCATTCCAGCATCTCCTCTACATGCATCCAATATATACTCTGCAGTCCAAAGCAGACAAGAGTTTCCTAGTTTGAGGGAATGGTTGTTGGATCTGTGGAAATTCTCTAAAGGACTACAAAATTGATGCAACCTACTTTAATTCCTAGATTTTGAACCATGCGTTCAAAATTGGTGTGTGGATAATTAAAATTCATCCACAGTTTGGTGAAGAGTCTGGCATTATGAGAGCTGTTGAGCACAGTCCTAACCATGTTTACTCCAAAGTAAGCCCGATTGTGTTCATTGGGTCTTACTCCCAAGAACGCGTCTTTAGAATTGCAGCCATTTTCATGTTTTCACAATGACATTTTCGTGTTGATTGAAAAACCAATGACTTGTTTTCATTAAGCCTTGTTTTCTTCACCAGTTTTTCTTCCCTGGCTTAGGGAAACAAAACATTCTTCCTCTGCATTCCATGAACAAGGCAGACTTGAACATGAACCAATTACCAGGCAAGGAACCAAGAAAGATTCACATGAGATGGCACTGAATAAACAACACACATAGGGTTATTTTGAATCACACATCAAACTATTCCAGGAATAGGGCTTTTTCACACTTGGGCTGCAATCCTATGAACATTTTCCTGGATGTAAATCCCATTGGACTTACTTCTGAGTAGATGTGCATAGGCTTGTGCTGTCCACTCCTATGCATTCAAAGGGAAACAGAAGACGGCTCTTTCTATACATTTTCTTCAGGGATTATTGCCCTTTGGGTTAGTCTTAATGATAGCTACTCAGCACCACACCAGGAGATGGACCAGAAATTACTGTACATGAAGTATGGCGAATCAGCTGCCTCAAGGGCACATTCTGGATAGCAGAGAGAAGGCCAAAAACTGATCCCAGGGCAAAGTCCACTGGGATGTTCTCCTATGCAAAGGTCCAGATTTAGACTTGGTGGATCTCTAGGCTATTTCGGACATGAAACACTTTTTACAGTTACCCCCTCAAAAATTTTTACATCCACATTTACAAACCTTTATTAGGCATACCTTCAAAATTTAATAAAAGTATTTTAGGCCTGTAGGTTGTGTAACTTCTGTAAGGTTGTTTAGCTTATACTTAAATCTAGCACTAGCTTGTTTAGCTTATATCTAAATCTAGCACTGCCTGCACACCAGCCTCTGTGAAAGGAATAGGACAGTTGCTGCCCCTGCTCCCCTTAATTTTAACAATATTTCCTATTAGTAGGAGATGGCATTTGGATTTTCCACATTAGCCAAAGTACGTTTGGGACACCCCTACTGTGCACTGCTAACACTCTCAGGCGGACTGACTTGTCTGTGACTTCCAAAAATAATTATTACTATATGTAAGACTACTGTAATACCTGGATGGATGGGCAAAGTGGACAGCAATTGACACTCATTTCCTGGCCATTCTTTTGTGAAACTGGGAATTTCCTGAAAGCCGAGATGGTAATTTCTGCCAACACCCAAGGTCATGGGGACCCAGACCATAGGAGGCTGCCAACCCAGTTGTATGCATACCGGTAGCTACCCACAAAGAAGTACATCCCATTATAGCCAATAGGGCTTAATTCCCAGGAAATAGGATAGGATTGGAGTGTTAGTTGGGGAAACTTCCCTTGTAGCACAATGGAGAACTCCCCCCATTCCTGGGCAGCCCCCTTAAACAACAGGTGATCTGGGAAGTTGTTGCATCCATCTCTCAACTCCGTCCCAAGAGATTAAGGATTATTAATCTCAACATTAATTCAATATTATTGAAATATTCAATAATTCAACAATATTGAAAAGGTGAAAGCAACTCCCAAAAAGGGCAATGGTAAAGGCAAAATGGGGCATTTTTTGAATCAGGTGTAGGTAAGGGATAACCAGGTGGGTGGCTAGGAGAAGAGGAAAGTACAGAGATTAAAAGATGAGCTGAAACTTAAAATAAAATAACAAAATGATCTGTCTGGGAAGCTTCCCTATTCCAAGAATTCAATTCAGGCTCACAGTTCTTTTTTACTGGTCAGTTTGGGGAAGAAGATAATGTTCCCACAATTACTGCCACCACAGTAGGACAAACACAGCTACTGCCTTCGAATGACTCAGAAGCTCTTTCAGGATCACATAAACCATGGAGAGAACAAAAGTCCAAAACAGGTTAAACAAAAATCCAAAAAATGGAGCCGGGGAAGGATCAGAGATTTTCACCACAGCTATAAACACAGATGTTCAAGAAGGACACTGTTTCAGGAGCCAAGTCATAATTGGAGCTGGAACCAAGCCATGAATTTGCAAAGCATCCATTTAAATCTTGACCACATTTGATAACTTCAAACAAAAGAGTTCCAACACACTTGGCAATTTGTACTTAGCAGTGGCAGATTGCAATACATTTATTCCAATATTGATCTAACAAGATTTCCACATTAACAACTATTTTCCATTCAAATGGCCCTTTAATTTGCCACATCTTATTAATTTTTTAGTGCTTGACTTCATAATAACTATGTCAGATTGCTTGCTGCAGGAACCAATTCTGCACAAGGAAAAATGAAGCAAACAATTACTTCAGATCAATTCTTTCCCCATTGCCTCTGGCTCTTCTCCACACTCGCACCAACTAGGTGCCCAAGATGCTCTTTGTGTCTATGGTATGGGCAAGGCAAGGATATTGCTATCACCACCACTATTACCACCACCACCAGGTGATCAGGAAACCAGAAATGCATGCAGTTATTACACTGCACCTTTCCATGAGGTGAAATGGCAGGTTTGGGGAACTGTGAACTCAGGTTGCTGACATGTGCATAACTAACATCCCATGCATACACAACCCAGTGTGTTTGTTACTGCTGTTAGAAGATGAGAGGGGTGTAATGGTATAGATTCCAGACACATAGTACATTCACAAGATATATAGTAAGCCACTATTGAAGACAAGTTCTGAGATTTCAAGGACAGCGGGTTGACACTAGGATATTTGTCACAAGGATGAGCTCTAGTCTTGACCAATCTTTGCAGGAGTTACCCAAACAAACAAACAAAATGCTCATGCAATTAGGGATCACGGTAGGACAAATGTTTACAGGGACATTTTCAGTGGTAGTAACAGAGAGGATAGGTAGGGCAACGCTGCTTATATTCTTGAATGGGCCCGTTATTGCATCTGATCCTTGCGGAATCAGAATTTCAGAGTGTTGGACAAGAAAGCTGAAATGCAAGAACTTGCTTTATTGCATCTCCAGTCCCAAGCTGTATACCTAACCTATATTAAACTCATATACCTATATTAATTCATTCAGAAGAATACCATGCTCCACTGTCTAGCTTGAGGGATATGAATCATACTAAGGTCAGTGATTCAAAACTACCAAATGGACAGTGTGCCACAACAACAAATGTGTAGTGAGTGAGTGATGAAGAGGTGTTAGCCTCTAAGCCAGAGCACTGTCCCTTTTTGTTCTCAACCTAGGGACAGACTAGCCATCAAGGCCTGAAATAAAATCTGTGGCTTTGCCTGCTTTCAAGCTTCTGCTGCCTGGGAAGTGTCTTGAGTGCAGCAGATTCTGTTATCTTCCCAAACTCTCTATTGGCTGCCCACTACTCTGCAACCTATTCATTTAATGCTTGGAAACTGCCTTCTACTAAGTCAGACTCTTGACTCCATCTAGCTCACTGTTGTCTCCATAGAATGTACCTGCTCCCCATGGTTCAGGTGTGGGTCTTTCCCAATCCTATCTGGAGGTACAATTCCAGAGATTGGACTGTTGGCCCTTGTGCACACAAAGAGGCTGCTTTACCATGCATTTACTCAACATCTGCTCCGTAAATGTGCATCCAGTGTTCTCTGGACACTCCATCACTACTGCCTTGATGTGCTCTTTTCTCTAGGATGCAGTCTTTCTCCATCCTTCTCATAACTTAGGATCATACAGTGAAACTGATTGGAAGGATATGTACAATAGAAAGGGGAAAGTATTCCTTTATTCAATATAACTGGAAAAAAAATCACTGCTACAACATGTGGTGATGTTAACTGGCTCCCATGACACTGAAAGCCAGACAATTTCTTTGTTGATCTGTCAATTAGCCAGAACAACCTTGAATAAAATGTTATTGATTATTGTTTAATCCATAAACAATATCCATCAGATATGTATCCATCAGAAGAAACATAGAAGTGAAGTTGTGTGTGGTGACATAAGGAAGCCACTGCATCACCACTGAACTACTTTCAGTGGGCTACACAGTTTGCGCCTGTATGCCAGGCATTGTTGGGATCAGGCCCACTGTTGTATTGCAACTGCTAGCACGGTGGGGGAAGGCTGTTGCATGTCAGGGGGATGCCTCAGCATGGCTGGAAGCAACACACTGCAGAGATGGATTCTTGGTCTTATCATACAGTTTGAGCACAATCCTAACCATGTCTACTCAAAAGTAAGCTCCATTGTGTTCAATGCTCTTACTCCCAGCAACGTGCCTTCAGGACTGCAGCCTTTCTCCACTTAAAACTAGCCCTGTACCACCATGAGAAATGAGTCTTCTCACCACATTACTCAAGTACTCTTATTACTAGAAGCTTATTTTATATATACATGGGTCACATAACAAGAGTTTCTTTATTGGGCTACAACATCAGAGGATTTACTCTTGGGAATGTTATCGATCTGCAGAGGTGGCATTCTCAACTGTGGTGATCTGAGTTCTACTTGTCACTCCAAAAGGTTATTAGATGAGACTGGAGGTAACTGCAAGAATCTTTGATTCTGCAAGACGATGCAAGATGCCCTCCTATCTCTCAAATCCAGCAATCAAACAACTGCCGGAAGCCACATGAATGTATTTAGCCACGATTACTCTAACACTTTGCCATAAGTCACAGAGTGCTACTTCACTAACTATGAAACACAAAGAGCTGTTTATCTCCTCACCCTCAGCATGGCTCACCATGAGTCACTAAGCATAGGGCTTTGTTAGCTTGCTATTCCTCCCTCTGCCAACTTCTTTCCAGGTTCAATTCTTCTGACTAATCTTTTTTTAGCAGTATCTCAGCCACTTTATGATCTAGTTTAAAAATCTGCTTCAGAAACTGGAACAACATCCATTTTTTCATTCACAGTTTCATTCTGTTTTATACCGATGTATTGGCATCAGCTGTGTGCAGACATTCTGTCCAAGAACATTGCAGGTGCTCAGGGAGTTGACCTCGGCAAACAACAAGAACTGCCTGGAACAAATGTGCAAGAAAAGAAGCATCTATTTTGTACAAACTTACCCATGCTGGTGCAGTACAGCCCAAAAGGCAGATGCTCTAGTGAGGAGATCAGTCACTGTGTCAAATGACTGATTTACATAGAGATGACTCCTGGTTTAAGGGTGACTTTGGTAGATAGTTCTCCAGGTGTGTCCTGAGACATGAGTGGGGCCTGAGAGAGCTGTTCCACCACCATCACATGGATGCTATGGGTACAGACTGGGTCTCAGGGAACACCAACCCCAACACCAACCCTGATGGGATACAACAACTACTGTGAGCATCTGTCTGACATGAATTGGCAATGACAATTGGTTTGGATCATGATCCACTAAGGCACAACTTCCTGCATTATCTGACAGGACAACACACCAAAAGTCATGAAGAGCGCAATCCAGAGTAACTACAGGGAGTCCTTGCTCTGGTGTAAGAACAGTTTACTCTGGATTGCAATATGAATTTCCCATAGGTTGTCACTAGGTGGTGCAGTAACTATGGGTGCATGTAATGTCTCTTACGTGCTCCTGTAGTTATTCTGGATTGTAGGGTAAGTAGGCAAAACAAATGTGAAGAGATTTTTGGTGGGTGCAGGAGCATCTTGATTAGCTTGGCCACAGGTTCATTACCTGTTATTTTTCCATTTTCTTTGTAAACCGCTTTGTGAACTTGTTAGTTGAAAAGCGGTATATAAATAATGTAGATAAATACCTCACCAAAATTTAGGTAATTGACTCAACCTAACTCCTTTCTGCCTGGCCCACAGGTGGCCCACATTTTGTCCCTGATGAATATTATGCAGCTTTGGGCAGAAATGCTAAGAAAAGCAACCTGACCCACAATCTAAGCTGTTCCAAACTAAGAGCACAATCCTAACCATGTCTACTCAAAAGTAAGCTCCATTGTGTTCAATGGATATTACCCCCAGGAAAGTGTCTTTAGGATTGCAGCCTATACCTTACTACTTCTTTTGTACCTCATGTCTGGTAATGATGCAGTAAGTGGTGGGATGCAAACATTTCCACTGAATTAATTCTGAGATCAGATTCCCATGTCAATTGAAAATCATCACACCAATGGGAACTGTTAAAACAAAGCAATAACGAAGATGTTCAAGACTGCAAGACATATCTTAAAAATATTTTAAGTTATGAAACCTAGATTGCAGGAAGAGTAATAGGTGGGTTTAAACTTTTTATCAGCTGGCCTAGGTGCTATTTTTACTTTTATGGAATTGTAAAACGAATTCATTTTATGAATTCATCTTCCTCTGGGTTTAGAGTTTTAAATACTATATAATGCTCCAGTCTTCCTTCTTTGGAAAATAAATTCTCAATTAGTGGTAGAAGAAGTAGGATTGAGTGATCTGCAGCTCTAGACAGATGCTTTGACTGAATAGAGGACAGTGCTTCAAAGTGAACCAAGATCACTGAAGAATATGATTGTATGACTGTAGGTAGTTAGGCTTGCATCTGATAAATGTTACATGGATGGCAAGAAGTAGGATTAAGGATAACAAAAAAAGAAAAGAAAAAAAGAGGAGCTCACACAGCAGTGCTAGCTCTATCCTCTTGAGTGACAGGAAACAGCAGCTGACATTTCAGGGGTGCTTATGAGAATGAACCCTTCCATTTCTGTAATGCCTTTCATTTCAAAAAAAGCTCTGCAGGTGGTGATCCTTCCCCAGACTGTCATCATTGAAAGGCAACTGACAGCAAGATGAAGAAAAGGCAAAAACAGAGCTGTTGGCATAGGCTGCCCATTAAAATTTTTGGATTAAGAGCCTTGGGGACCAAAACTACTTTTCTTGCAATCAGGGATCACATACTGAGGGTGTTATCCTAACCAATTTAGGTGAGTGCAACTCACCCAGTCTTCCCATCCTCACGGTGGTGTGTACAGGCTGGTGCATATCTGCGCACTGGCCTAACCCCCCCCCCAAAGAGTGGCACAAAAGTACAACACCCCCGGGCCAAGACAGCTCTTATATTGACCCAATCAGGGACAGGATTGAGCTGTGAATGTGATGATTAGCAATACTGCATACCCTATTATTTGACTATGTTCTTGCATTTCTATGCACAAATGAAGTTAGTGTAACACTTCCTGAACTAGTTACATGAGTGGTCTTAGCCAATAAGGCAGTGGTTTTCTACCTTTTTCATGTCACGGGACACTTAACAAAGCACCGAAATTGTCAAGGCAATGTTCAAATCTCACAATTTTCCTATTAACGAATGTCAATCCCCAAATTGCCACGGCACACCTGAGGACTATCTGTGGCACACCAGTGTGCCGTGGCACATTGGTTGAAAATCACTGCAATAAAGGATCAGACAGGGAATGTGACCACAGAGACAGATTTGTCTACATGCTGCTCTACCCCATCTAGCAGGCTACAATCCTTTAAAAAAATAACGGAAGACACCAACTTGACTGCATTTGACTGCATCAAGCTGAACTTGACTGATCTTGATTGAACCTGAGGTCTCTCCAGGCAAAGCAGCAGCTTCCCCTTTCAGCTCAGACATAAGAGAAATCTGCCACATTGCAGCTTCGCTAGGGAGAACTTTTATTTTGAGGGTCTAATAGGCATGTCTCAGTACTGATTGAGCTGGGAGACTTCAGCACAAGTCTCCAAGAAGGTAGGCATCTCAGGCAGCAGAAAGAGTTGCAACATGTGAAAACTATGCACTGGGGAAAACTTGCAAGCCAGCCAGCTCATCTGCCCCGACCCTCTTTGAATCAACAGCCTTCTCTAGGGTGGAGAGAAAGAGGCTTCTAAGGACTCTCTTAGAGGCTCCTATATAAGCCCATTTTCTTTTACCACTTGCATTTTGAAAAGCTGAAAATTCCAAGACCATCAAGGACCACAGCTTAATCCACTTGGCTATGAACACGGATTGAGGAATGGGCATGGATGGATGGCCACAGTCACAGGAATATAAGCATCTGTGGTGGTAAATGGTCCCTTCTGCAGAATCGTCAGGATTCATTTTTTACTGTAGGATTAAGAAAACTCACCAAAATCAGTCAAGTCATCCAAAAGGAAAAGAGAGAATATGACAGTGTAGGTTTCTGATAAAGACTTCAAAAATAGTAGGTGGCTGCAGGAGGCTCTCACAATGGCTCAGAAAAGAAGATCTGTGCCACCAGCATTTTTCTCTGCATGCTATCCCCCCAAACCTTTTATCTCTGATTACACAGTGCTAACATGCCCCAAATGGGGGAAGAAACAGTCCTACAGCATTGCAAAATGTGAATGCATGTAAAATTATTCCATCTGGATGTGTTGTTCCAGTCTCATATTTTGTGGAGTTTGCTTTAACCCATACACATTCGGTTATGAATCCGGCTCCCCAAGGCCTCCTACCTAGGTGGAATTGTATGGGAATTGAACTATTGTTTCCACTGCTCTATAAAAGAGCAATAGTCAGCAGTGGAAAGTTCCCAAAACTGCTCAGTTCTCTGAGTCAGTCCGAGCACAACAGACAGAATTAGAACCTCCGATGACAAGGCTTCCTTTCTTCTGGATTTCTGTGAAGTATACTAGAGTTTGGCAGCCCAAGCCAATGCAAATTCCCCCACACTGATGCAGCAGCATCAGTATAGGTTTTGCTGCATCCTGCACAGGAATTTTGCAGGCCATAGGGCTCTGGGTGGTAAAAGTATTTATCCCCTTGCTCCAGGGAAAGACTCAGCCTGAGCAACAGGTCTTCTGCCAGTGTATGCAGCCAACACTGACTTTTGTGACTTTGTTGGGAACGTCTATTCTATTGTGAAGGTCTTTATAGCAGTTTCATAAAGGTCAGCACCAATGCAACACATGCTTTGCTCGGGCAGGGACTGGGTCAAAATATGCAGAAGTTGCTCACCTAAATGAGGATGCAAGACTCATTTTTAAATTTTCATCCTTCTTAGAATTAAGAGGGGAAGTAGGCCTGGTCGGTCCAGAAATATGTAAGTATTTCTGTTTGTAGGGAAGTAAGGTCAAAAAGCAAGGGGGAAACTTAACACAGAAAGGAGAAGGCTGCACTATAATTTCTTTTCCTCTTGTAACAGTTTTCTTCTCGCAGGAACTACTCCTCTTCATGCTTTAATGAACAGCCAACCTAACAGCCCACAAATTCTATTTGATGATACAAAAAGAAAATGGCAAAATACAACTCTCTGAATTTCAACAAGTGTTTTAGGGGGAGCTTTCAAGAAATCCCTTTCAGTTTAGGGACACTGAATTGCTGAAATTTACAAGGACACAATATACTGAAAGGCAAATGTTTCTACAACTGAAATACGATTTTGCATCTCTAAAGTGTATTTGTTTAAGGCAAAAAGATAGTGGCCTAGATGGGAACTATAGTGCCTGAATGCTCATCAGTCCAGCTTCTGCAAAGAAAGACAATATTGTATGCTTCAATTTCAACATCAGCAAAACTCTAGAGACAGGAATAGATTGGTGAGGCAGATTGAGGACTCAAGAAAAAATTCCATAGGTCAATTTCTGAACAGGGAAGTTCAGCAATGACAGCACAGCTGAGGAAGCTCAGAAAGTGAGCAACAGAAAGGGAAAGAAGAGAGGGGAAGATTGAGAAAAATAAAGCTCAGTGAAGATGACAGAACAGAGGAGGAAAGAGTGTGGGAGAAGGAGACTTGAGAAAGGGTGGTTAGGAAGAACTGCATGCTGTGGGTAGGAAGGGAAATGGATATGAATTTAGAGAAAACACTAGATGGCTAGAGGAAACTAGAGAAAGTAAAATAAGCAGTGGAAACTAGTCAATCAGTATCTTGATGCACTGGCTTTAGTGTTCAAGGATTGCCGTCAACATTTTGCCTCTCACACTTTCCTAGCAAACAGTCATGAAGTGGGAAGGTTTCCACCTAGCCTAAGTGCACAAGCCTAGTTTGAAGTGAACTATCCTTCCTCCCCACCAAACGGAAGAGTCACAAAACCTGCACTTTGCCGCTAAATCATCAGATCAGAAGCTCTCTTATGTGGTCCTGCATCTATAATAGCATCCTGACACACAGAGTTGAATCTTGTTTTGCCACCTCACTTATGTGAGATGACACAAAAGTGATCTTACTTATGAAATTTCTGTATGTCACGTATGGCACTTATGACATTTCTGTATGTCAGGCTGCTTCTAACGAAACAGGAATCAAGGAAAAATTGACAATCCTGTTGCTACAAAGGCTGTGCCTAGAGGCTCTGCCTAGAACCACTTACCAGTATGTTATATTTAAAGGGACTGCTAGGAAGGAGAGAAGGGAGAAGTGAAGATGACTCCTGGCAAAGGAATCAATCTACTCTAGGGCATCATCTCACCTCCTCCAAGGATGCAGAACTTTTCATATCTGATGACCACATGAGTTTTCCTTAATATATGTTCAAAGCCCATGCAACTCACAGATTTCCCTTATTGACTGGAGGAAAATTAATAGACAAGGAAACCACATAGGTTTTGCATCCAAATGTATACTACATCTGTGGGAAATGCTGATTTAAATGGCTGTTTTTGAATGTTTTTTTCAAGAATATCAAACTCTGTGTTGAGAATGAGAGAGGAAAAGCAGCCTATTTGCAATAAGCCACACAGCCAAAGTACAGTTTGATTCCCTTCTCCCTTTTGTCCCACAAGCCAGATAATGACATATTGATTCCATCCCCAGGAACTGATGGTGGAATAAAAACTGAACAGGAAGAATATGGGGCTTGACCTTAAGTAACTTTTAATTAAAACTTGTTAAAAGGCACAATCAGCTGCAAACAGAAGTACTGTACTATTTGTAAGAGCACAATCTATACACATTTTAAGTAGTGCCATGGGTACTACTTTATTTGTTCATTTAATTAAAAGGATTTGTTTATTAAATTAAACATAAAATACATTGCTTAATCAGAAAATATTGCAACATGCTTGCCAATTATCTGAAGAAATACACCAAAGAAATATTACACCAAAGAAATAGAAACTCTGCAGTGTCACAGCGTCTTACCACCCATAGTTTAAGGCCAAATGACACATTTCATTAAACATGACCCTGACATGCTTAATTTTTCATTGACATGAGCAGGAGTTTTCTTCCTGGAAAAAAACAACAGGGTGGGTGGATTGGAGGTAGGGTGAGAGAGATCCAAATTGGGATCAAGACTGACTCTCCAGTTGGCCCTAGAGTCAAGCAGTCTTCTGCATGGAAGAGCAAATAATAGCTCCAGGTAGCAACTCCTTTCATTCACATTCTTCAGACAGCAGTGTTTCACTCACCGTAGTCTTCTGCCACATCACTCTTTTCAAAGGGCAGGAGTTGGGGTGGCCAAGGAGAAGTGATAGGATAGTTTCCATCAAATCCTTACATGCTCACTGCCCCCTCTTCCTTATTACTTTTTTGATCATTCTTCATTTATCCCCTGCCTCAGCCTAATGCTTTTTTCACACAGCATAATAGGGGGTGGCTCAATTTGTTTTTAGGTAAGGTGTACGTATATCCAGGTTTAGAAACAAGCTGCTTAGATTTCCATTGACCTAGTTCATAAATTACGCTGTTGAACACCTGGACTGTGTTTTGCTGGCAATAGCTGTTTTTCATCATCTATACATACATATAGCTGCTTTTTAAGTCTTTTAAAGTCTTTTTTAAGTCTTTTTAAGCACTTTTTAAGTGGGCTGTGGGTGGTGCAAGTGGTAAAGACGCTGTGCCTGTTAACCAGCAGGCCAGGGTTCAATTCCCGGGTCAGCCCCACAAGACAGGGTGAGCTCCTGTCCTTAGCCCAGCTCTGCGACGCCAGCTGGATCCAATCGTATTGGCTCTGACTTTCCATTGGACTAATTCAGTGGCGTGGACAGGGGGATTTGCTGCTTGTGTAACAGCCTATCCTCCATAACAATCCAACCCAGGCTTTCGTGCTTCGCATGCAGCGTATGCAGCACCAAGCACGATACCATAGTCTTTCAAGACTGACGGAGGCCTGCTTTTAAGTCTACAGGGCAAGCTGAAGCATTTAAGAACACAAGAGAAGGACAACTCCACAGTCTCCACTCTTTTCAGGCCTGATCCTGTGCTAATACTGGTATAGGAGTTTGTTCTCTTCTCAGCACACTTAGTGTTCACTGAATCAAGACCATCTGCTTTACATGACAAGTCTCAGAAGACAACCAAGATATTCATAGTGGAGAACAGTGTTCTAACACTGGGACCTATAAACTACCACTAGCAGTAAATTCCATGAATCAACTGTCAAATGCCATGGCTAATTGTTGGATAGGAACAGACTCTGTGAATGGAAACTCAACACATTTTGAATTCTAAATTCAATTTATGTACATGCATCAGTGGCTATTGTGGCACAATGGTTAAAAACAATGTACTTGTCAAGGTTGGCTGTTTGAGACCTAAGTACTGCATGATTGACTGAACTGTCACTTGCCCAGCTCCTGCCAACCCAGTAGTTCAAAAGCTTGTAAATTCAAGTAGATGAATAGATGAATTTGGTGGAAAGGTAACAGTGTTCCATGCACCTTTAGCGTTTAATCACGCTTGCCACGACCATGGAGATGTCTTTGGACAACGCTGACTTTTCAGCCTTGTAACAGGAATAAGCACCAACCTTACATTCGGTCTCAACCAGCAGGTCAACCTGGGGGGGAGCATTTTATCATGACCTCACCACATGAACACACTGTAACCCTCCCCATCCTGATGGGTGGGAGAGGGAGAAGGGGCTTTGTATTCCAAGCAGGTAGGAAAGGACTCAAAGTTTATACTGGGGATCAAGTCTGTGCAGATTTCAGTTCCTTATTCGGGAGTATATTCAGCACTCTTTGGCTGGGAGCAAGAAACCAACCTCAGCCTAGATCTGAAGCAGTAACTGAAAAATACATATTTATTTCATTTTAAAGAGTGATATCACTTCACTGCAAAATAAATCCTATCTATCATTAGCCTCATGAGAGGATTATCCAGATATAAGAAAAGGAAAGTGTCTTCAGGTGAGGCTTGAGGAAGAAAACAGTTTGTGATTGATTGGAGGACAGAACTGGTTTCTCAGTAGGTGGGTGTTGGGGTTGCTGCCTTGATCTCTTGCACCAGGCCAGTAATTCATCTTGAGGGAGTTCTGTGGCATAAGCCATCTCCCAGTCCCGTGCCCCACTGATCAAGGTGATGGATGGCGAGCACGCAGCCCCACTCCATTAAGAAATCAATCAAGCGCAAGGAAAGTCCTTGGCTTACTCAAAGGCTCATTCTCTCTCCTCTCCACCTCCCCCTCAGGGTGACATTTATCATTAAAAGAGTCTCTTCCGCCCACTGACAGGCAATAAGCACAGCTGCTTGGTACAGATTCAGAGCCTCAGAGTGGGCGCATGTGAACATCCATATACTCAGGATACAACATAGTCCTGGGCACAACGATCAAAACACCACACTCTCCTGCACCCCAGTTCCCCTTCCAAAAATACTGGCATTTGACATCATCTCCCTTCGGCCAGAAAAATTGACTCTACACTAAAGCCAGGTAAAGAGACGGAGGTTGCAACAGATTCATATAGGATTCTAGTCCTCCAATTCAGGACCAGCTCTCTGTTCTATGACAAAGCAGATAGATCAATCTTCTGTATCTGTCTAGAGACAGGGTTTAATCTAAGGTCTGTCTAAGGACAGGGACCTTAATCAAGCATTTGGTTCAAAAAAGCAGAGAGGTATCACCTTTCCAAAAGGTGGAAGCAGTAAACCTTGTGAATACATACATATGATACATACATACAATATATATTGCACCAGATATAGCATCAGTTAACATCTAAAAGCACCAATCTCATCTTCTTGATCCGTTGTTCTCAAGCATTTCAGCCCAGGACACCCTCCTCAGAATGACAATCTGTCCAGGAACACACACACCCTGGAAGTGATGTCATGGCTTGAAGTGACATCAAATAGAAATTGACCTCATTATGGTTCCAGTGCTCCTCCATGTCTACTCAGAAGTATGTCCCTTTCTGTTCAATGACCCTTATTCCCAGAAAAGCAGCCTGAGTGTCCCATTCCAAGATAGTGGCACAGAGTGCCAAATTCCAAGATGGTGGTGTTCAGCTTTCCACGACCGGCCTGAAATGAAGTCGCAATACCCCTAAAGGGGTCCTGACTCCCACTTTGAAAACCACTGTTCTTGATCATATGATTATTTCTGCACTCCCACAGAGACCATTAATATTGCTTTGTAGAAAGACCTGTACAATTACTATACTTAAGATACTACTGATGTATCAAGTACAGACTCCAGCCACAGGGGAGTTTATTGTGACAACCATCTAGAGAATCAGAACAAAATATATATACTGCATATTTGCTATCAGTGTTGAAATCTGGGATTCAGACTAAATGGTATTCTAATGTTGAACTTTTACACCCCAAAATGTCAAACTTGGATCTTTTCTAATTCAAACAGGGGAAACCAACGCTAACAAATTTACAAGTGGATGATTTGAATGCATTTAATGTCTAGCTCAACTCAAGCTCTGCAGCACATCTACAAGAGCTTGCTGTGCCCCTTCCCAGACTTTTCAAAGGTCAGGCTCACCTGGAGATATGAGGGATTTTGATGGCAAAGACCTAAGAAACAACAACAGCAAGCAAGTTCCATTTCCCCTAATCATTGTGGCAGAGAAGTTATTTTGTATGTCAGCACAAAAATAAAAAACACAGTATGAAGCAATTCATTTTACAGGGAGAGGGGTAACCATGAAAACATTCAAGCCTCTCTTTAGATAGAACTGAATTTGTACAAAAGGAAACGTCAGCACTGCCAGAATAAACTCATACAACTTTTACCCCAGTGCACCAAATCTGAGCTGAGACACATCACACTGACATTTAGTTCCCCACTGGGACATTCATGAGAAGTTCCAAGCATGTAGCGCAATGAGCTAGCAGAAAACAAGGTGCTGGGGTCCTAGTAATCCAAGCTGTGGATCTTGCAGGGGTACAGAGGGGTAATTCCCCTTCCACCTCCACCTCCAAAGCCACCAATAAACCTCATAGGCTACTGTTTGTTTTTGGCATGGCTGCATCATCAGGGATGGAGAAAGATAGGATTGGGCTTTGGCTGAAACAATTTCCAGTACAGGTGGAGCTTTGGTATCTGTAGAGGATCTGTCCTCTGATCCCTCCAACAGATATAGAAAACTGCAGATAATAAAATTCACAGTTTTAGCTCCTTCAAGACATCTGGAGAGCTTTCTGCAGCAATATCTGCCTGTGGCTCTGTGAGCTTCAGAATGGCTGATAATTTTCCTCTGCTTCTCCTCCTGCCGTAAACTCCTTATAATAAGGAATTGACTCTATATGATTCTATGTAGCATAATGAGGTCTTCTGAGTGCTATCAGAGCCAAATGGCAGAACTATACAGTCAAATGGACATGTTTTAAATCAACAATAGGGAGAACAAAATTACAGACAACCAGCCTTTTTTGATGGTTGAATGTGCTTCATTCTATCTTGAACAGTAAAGCATCGTTGACAACATGCATCACAAATAGAGAACCAACAGAATGAACAGTGCAAATTGCCTGGGCAGGGCTATTCAGCAAAGTACTAAACTCTCCAGTGCTGGCCAGGCTACAGTTCAGAGAATAGTATTTTGTCTTTCCCTGGTGCTTTATTACAGCTCATGCTTTTCAACTATGCCTCCTCAGCATCTGCTGGTTAGGAGGGCAGGGAAAGAAAACTAGATTTATAGTCCTATGCAACAATTTAAACTAAAGGTTTAATCCTATGCAATAGATGCACTAGAAGAACACTTGTTCCACTGATGTACGCTGACGTAAAAGCGCCAGCAAAAGTGTTAGCAGTGGTGGGAAACTCGCTGGACCAAGTAAATCCAAGGAATGCCGGGAGTGGAGGGAATGGGAAGAAGATGGTGCAGGGAATGGGGACTTGTTTCTGCACCATTGGTGTGCACCATTTTCAAAACCCTTCCTGAGGCGGATTCACTGCACAGATCAACTCGGACTTGCACCAGCAACATTGCTGGTACAGATCCAAGTTGACCCATAGTGGTGGCTGGAGCTTACCATGTGAGCTTATCCTTACATTAATTTCAGCAGCCAAAACTTCATCACCACATACGGATTTACTTAGGTTTGAGCTGCTTTACTTTTAAAGGGGATTTTTTTTTGCTCTGACTCTGCAATGGTGAAAGATTGTGCAAAGAAAGGCACTGAAAGTACTGTAGAAAATTCATATTACTTATTTACTAGTAATGACCCACAGCTGTCACCCCCTTCCCAGCATTTCAACCGCCCTTTGCTAAAGTTGGGAATGGATACTTCTCACCTCTTTCCTTCACTATCCCCTTGACCTTCTCTACCATAGAAGACCATGGGAATAGAACCCTCAGCCTGCTTGATTGATGCTAAAAATTAAGGATCATTGCAAAAAAAGTAAAATAAAGCCAAATTTTCAAAGCAAACATGACACAAGATGCAGCAGCAAAACCAGAAAAATGAACAGAGAAGTGAAGAGTAAGAACCAAAACTCTAGACAGCAGAAGGAACAACAGCTTGCAGAAAGAGAAGAGTTTTTAAATGGCAAATGAATGGCAAATGAGAAGGAGGAAGCTAATCTAATCTCCAGAAGGTACAGATGAAGCAAACTTTTTTGCAAGACACCAGCAACTGTGTATTTCAGCAGGTAATGTCATTCATTCAGAAGACCATTCCTTTTTCCATGCAGCTTCCTCCCAAAAATTCTTTTGTAACCCTTAGATGACCAACCAGATTTTTTTCTGGCTATTATAATTTATGCAAATTAGGCTATTTTAGATGGTCATCTAAGTCTGCATTCAGAATTAAATGCACTGAGCAAATGCAGTCAGAATTTGGAAAATTGAGGAAGGCTACAATCCAGAGCAACTACAGGAGCACATAAGAGACATTACGTGCACCCATAGTTACTGCACCACCTAGTGAACACCTATGGGAAATTCATATTGCAATCCAGAGTAAATTGTTCTTACTCCGGAGCAAGGACTCCCCCATAGTTACTCTGGATTGCGCCCTAAGCCATGCGAATAAGTACACTTTACTACATTCATGATTGTCATGACTTTGTCTCTCCCCGCCCCCCCCCCCCCCCCGTCTCTCTCCCTTCTCTGGCAGTGACATGTTTATCTGGAGGCACAGATACTTGTTTCTCATCTTTGTCCTCTCGTAGGCTGTACATTGTAACAGAAGACACACTACGCGGTAAGAAGAAGAGTACGTTTACTTGTTCAAAGCTTGGTGGTTACTATCAGGCACATATCTTAACAGTTTCTCCTTTCTTTTACAACAGGTCCCCCATCCAACATGAACAGGCGGATCCAACTAGCACAACAACCCTGGATTCCAGGCGAGTAAACACAACTATAAAGTCCAACGAAACTTAGGCTGCAATCCTAAAGACACTTTCCTGGGAGTAAGACCCATTGAACACAATGGGGCTTATTTTTGAGTAGACATGGTTAGGACTGTGCTGTCAAAGTCTTTAGTTCTCATCTCCTTTCTTTTCTTTTAGGACGGGATCCTTTGGGGCATCTGACTCATCAGAGGCTGCAGCTTGGCTCACTCCTTTTCTTCCGGACTCCTGGCAGGATGCGCTGAGCTTGGCTGCCTGCTCCTTCTGTCCACTCCTTCTTTTCCCCCCAATCGAGGAGGTGGCTGTCACTTTAACCGCAGGAGCCTCAGTCTTAGGGGAGGTTACTGTAGACAAGGTGCTGCTGGCTTGCCCCGACTCGGCTTTTCCGGTCTTCCCTGTAAGCCTGGTACACGCCACCCTTCTTTCAGGGTAGCTCCTCCCGAAGTAGCACTTCCTGCAGCAAACCTTCCAATTCCCTCAAATCCCTTGGTCCCCCTCCCATCTCTTCCTGCCAAATTCCCTCCAATGACTGCACACCTCCATGTGCGTACCATCGCAGAGATGGGCCCACTGTGATGCCCCTCCTTGCTGGTCCTCCCCTCCCTCCAGTCTTCCATACTTCTACCATGTCCTCCATTCTCCACACCTCCACTGCTTCAGGGAAGAGCCTGATGTCCAAAGGGGCGTAATTTGGGCGGTCCCAGATGCCCAGGCTCTCTCCCATGTGCACACTCATGGGCTCCAAGTTATAGTTGGTATAAGCGTCCCAGTCTATGTCACAATGATGCTGAACAAAAATACGTTTTTTAAAGGTACAATTTATGAAAAGGCCTGGTTAGGCTACATTATAAAAAGACCAAAATTCTTCATACTTGCAGAAGAATGTGCAAGTCAAATGTGCTATGCACAAGTATGTTTTCCAGGACAGCAACTTAAGTGTAAGATCCTGCCAACCATTTATGAAGCCAAATGGCAAGGATCGCCACAGTGTTATTCATCACAGAAATTAAGGGTCTCTTTACAGATAGCTCAGCTTGTGCTGAATTTGGAAGGGACAACCTTTGGCGGATACATTTATTTGAGCTGCAACGCCACTGAAATGGAATCTAACCATGCAGGTGCCTCCATGTCATCCTCTCACTGCACAAAGCAAGGTGCAATGGCATTGGCAAGCAGAAGGGGAAACCCAAGGATGGCACTGGCTTTCATATTTTTGTCCCAGATGCCTTGCAGCAAACTCCTAGCCTTAATTAGAAGATGCTTGGCAGACCTCTCCATGTTTAGAAAAACATTTTTGGCGTGATTCAGGTGGAAGTCAGGTGTCTGCTTGAATTGCACCAGAAATTTTCCCTTTTCTCCAGCCATGGAGAGCCCTACTCAAGTCATATGCAGAGCTCCCTAGGACTGCCCAGACCCTGGCATAGCCTGGCAGGGCCCCTGGGTGGGGAAAAAAAAATCACTCCATTTCCCTGCAGGCGCATGATCCTAACAATCACATCACTGCCCCAGCTCCTCCCCTGTAAAGACTTAGGGAGAGAGTAAATCTCTCCTGAAGTTTGATAACCATGCTGGCATTATCAGGATGTACCTTACTGAGAGAAGGGTGCCAGTATATTCAATCCACAACTCCATGCCAGATTTTAGGGATGTGGAGAGCTGTGCTTTATCAACTTGACTTTATTGAAGGTCTATCCAAATGAAGAAGTTGGGGACAAACAACACCAGAGAGGACCATGATAAAATATTTGTTGAGAGAAATCAAAACTGAGAGGGAGGAATCTCTGCCTTCCAACTATTCATACCTCCTTAGCATGACTCTGGAAGCCATAGAGCACCAGCCTAACCATGTCTACTCAAAAGCAAGCCCACTGAGTTCAATGTATCTTACTCCCAGGAAAGTGTCTTTAAGATTGCAGCCATAATCACGCAGGCTCAGAACATGGTTAGCATGGAAGCACAACTCGGCAGTTCTCTGCATTTGCTTGAACAGAAGTTTAACTGGTATGACAGCACCTAGGTGAAAACACACCAGCTGCAAGGTTAACAGCTTCTGTGGAGCTCTCCTGCCGTGAGAACAAGTCCAAAAGGATTCCAGGGGGCCTTCAGCAGAAAGGAAAGTCTGCCAATGCCCATCATAGCCAGTGTTTTCTCACCTCAACCCCGCCAAAGAAGTCGTGCATGAGGAAAGTGCATAATCAATAAGGGGCCTTAGCACACGTCTGGCTGTCACAAGCAATCTATCTGAGGTAGGCAAAAAGGCATGGTCTGTCTAGTTCTGCACAGAAGGAGACCATAGACTACAAGGAGCTTCCTGTCTCCTTTTTTCACCAGAAGAATCCCAGCCTAATTCCTGTTATTTGGACTAAATCCAACAAAATAGAACCACCATCTGTCCATCCTCTAATAAGACTCCACCATGTTCAATGCTCTCGCTTATTTGCTCATGACATGCTTCCAGCTGGACAACTGTCAAGGGGCGCATGGCTGGAAGCACAGAGCATCCCATTTGTTATGAATTTGGGAGATCCTTGATTGCATCTAAGGCTGAGATCTCCTTCCCACTAAAAATGAGCAAACCCCTGTAAATGAGTCATATACAGCCAACAACATACAGCAATCATTTTGCATATGGAATTCAGATTGGGAAAAGTATGCAGGTTCATCTAGTACTGGGGAAGGTTAGGTAGATTAGGGACATTCTGGACCAGTTAAAAGTAGTCTAAATTGAAAGATATATTTATCAGATGGCAAGAGGCAGCTGGTGACCTCGTATCATCCTGGTTTCAGCACTATTCAAAGGCTATATGTTGGACATCCTAATCCTACCTTTATTTCTGCAAGGTGATAGAGTTGCCAAAGTGGCATCTACTGTGTTCAGGAGAGTTTCTGCATGGTGAGGCCTTCTTGAGGCCTTCTTCATATTTCCATTTAGTGCTAGTAGTTAGGGTTCAAGTCACCTACATCCAAAAAACTGAAAGCCAAGTTCTGAGGCCAAACGTTTCACTGCCCCAGGGTAAGCCCCAACTCCCATCATTGGTCACCTCGTGCACCACCCCGAGAGCTGGAACAAATCCACATTAACTAGTGAAGGTGGATTGGGCATAGGAAGGGGACAGGACTTGGCAGACACCACGACTGTCAAACTAGCTCCATTCCTGGAACTGATGGTCCCTCTTCCTGACACATGTTGCCTTCTCAATCTTTCCCACTCCCTTTACCTGACCTCTGCACAAGGGTTATCTACAGTTGTAGGCGTCTATGGTCCACAATCATGTGGACCAGCCAGTTGCAGTGGTGACAGCCAAGCCATAGTTACAGACACTGTTAAACATGCAACAGCCATACTTGCAACAAGCCATACTTAGAGGCATTGTAAGACACGCAACAGGTGTAAAACTGCTTGCACTGCTGGAATGTGTGTTCCAATGGTGTAAACATCCCTTAGGACAGTGGTTCTCAATCTTCCTAATGCAGTGACTCTTTTATAAGATCCTCATGCTGTGGGGACCCCCAACCATAAAATTGTTTTCATTGCTACTTTATAACTGTAAATTTTGCTACTGTTATGAATTGTAATGTAAATATCTGATATGCAGGATGTATTTTCATTGTTATAAATGAAATGTGTTCTATGCACACAATGAACACAATGGGATTTATTTCAGAGTAGGCATGCATAGGATTGGGCCCTGAGGCTGTCAGCCAGCCTCAGTGCACGCGCAGCTACAGCCAGAGGTCTGGCAAGCCTGACCTGGTCTCCTGCACCAGGGTTTCTTTAGGCGACCCCCAGGAAACCTCTAGGCGATCCCCAAAGGGGTCCCGACCCCCACTTTGAGAAACACTGCCTTAGGATACCATCATTTACTACTGATCATCTACATCATCTTCTACTCAAGGACCATGCCCAGATTAATTAAGAACTTCACTAAGAAATGAAGTTTCTATGACCACAATCCTAACCATGTCTACACAAAAGTGAGCCCCACTGTATTCAATGGTCTTACTCCCAGTCATTAGGATTGCAGCCTATGTGTTACAAATCAGTAGGCCTGAATTCATAGACATTTATGGAGAACATTAAAGAAATGTGGGTAGCAGAAAGCATGCAGTGGCAAACACATGGAAAAGCTTATCCTGCCTTCTCTGGTAGGTACCAGTGAGTGTTGACCCCCTTCACCAAACCAAGGCAATTTACTGCCTGTGGTTTTTAAGCAACATTTATGAAAGGTGTATTTTCATGTTGATAAGGGATTAGAATTAGCCTTTGTTGCCAAGAGACACAGCTGAAGGCCGTTGTGCAAGCTCTGAACATTCAAAAACGGTCAATTCTTAAAAAATTAGTAGTGGGCAAACGTTCATTAGCCTGATTCAAGTATCACGTCAAATTGCCTTGAGTGCCCTTACAAAAGAATGGCTGGCTATACATTTATTACATAAATTAATTAAATAATTTGAGCTTTCCATCAGTTTTTGAAAGACACAAAAAAGAAAAAGTCTCACTCAGGGTCTTAATGCCAGTTGTCTCAGGGACCGGGACTGTAGCTGGTTAAGACACCGTTCCATTCATCCAAGAGGCCAGGATTCAAGACCCTGTTGCTGCAAGATGGAGTGAGCTCCCGTCCTTAGCCCAGCTCCTGTTAGACCTAGCAGTTCGAAAGCATGCAAATGTAAGTAGATAAATATGTATCACCTTGGTGGGAAGGTAACAGCGTTCCATGACATCATGCAGACCATGTGATCAGAGAGATGTCTTCGGGCAGTGCTGGCTCTCAGCACTGAATCGGGGATGAGCACCGTACCCAACAGCTGTGGCTTGTGCCTTGTATAGGCAGCAGGGAAACCTGCAGCAAGTCATGGCTGGCATGGCAATCTGCCAGGGACCTTTATATTTACCTGGGAATTTATCTACATAAATGCCTCAACCTGTTTGTGAGGATGTCCACATCTTCTGGCCAACATTCCATGTCAATCAACCAGAGTGAGGAGAGGGAACTGTCACCATTCCAACTGTTAGCTGTCAACTGTCAACATTCCAGCTATCACTAAAAATGCTGGAAGGTGATGGCTTTTTACTGATGCAGGCCTCCGTCAGTCTTGAAAGACTATGGTATCGTGCTCGGCGCTGCATACGCTGCATGCGAAACACAAAAGCCAGGGTTAGATTGTTATGGAGGATAGGTTTTTACCCAAGCAGCAAATCCCCCCTCTCCACGCCACTGAATTAGTCCAATGGAAAGGCAGAGCCAATATGATTGGATCCAACTGCGTCGCAGAGCTGGGCTAAGGACAGGAGCTCACCCTGTCTTGTGGGGCCAACCCGGGTCTCGAACCCTGGCCTGCTGGTTAACAGGCACAGTGTCTTAACCGCTTGCGCCACCCACAGCCCTTTTACTGATGAATGTTGTTACGTTGTACCTCCAGAAGTGACAGCTGTGGGCTAATACTAGTTGTACTAAGATTTCATCTGCCCAGAACCAGTTTAAGTATTCAAGAGAGCACACATGGCAGCAAGGTTAGATATTGGATAAGGGACAACCATCCTAAAAGGAAACGGTCAAGGGAACTGACCCAAAGAGAGACACATAAGATTTTTTTTAATGGCGACTTGGCTAGCTGGTAACATATAGTTCACAGATAAGGAAATGAGTTCCACCTAACCTAAAGATAAATCTTAATAAACTTAAAAATAAATCTTAGATAAACTTCTGAGCAGATGCTTTTAGACAGAAGTGCACTGCACACTAAAAAATGAGGAAGAACATCTGGCACCCCATTTCTAATATGATTTGAGCATTAGAAACACAAAATTGGGTACTAAATAAAAATAATGGTGAAGTCACAGGTGAAAAGGTTTTTATTTTCTAGCTGCTGAAGCAGCATTTCTGTGAGGAAAGGATTCCTCCCGTAATGAGGGCTTCCAAATTAAGAAGCCTTATATTTCAGTCTTTTATTTCCAGGCAACACAGAGCATGACTTTTGACAAGCATTGCAAATGCTTGTGAAGGGGGCATTACTTATCATTTGCTTCATTGCCTTCTCCATAAACTCTGCCAACAAAGGTCTACTCGTGTGTCAATATAAAAAGATTTTGATCACTATCCATTTAGCTTGAAAGGACAGTGAAAAGGCAATGAATGACTAAGGAAGTTTCCAGCAGCTGCTGCCAAATTAGGTGCAAAGAGGTATTACAACTTGCCAAGAGGGATTGTTTAAATCCCATTTCCTTGCCTGCTTTTTATGTGCTGCTTTGCAATCATTGCATCAGAGTTTTTAATCTCCAAATAGAGTTGGCTATAACTCTCTTCCACAAAATCGGGACTGAACATCCCTGGGGATTGCTTCACTGTCTTAGCCCCTCTGTTGCAAAGACTTAGGGAGTAAACCCAGTGGTGGGATTCAAATAAATTGACAACAGGTTCTATGTCCCATTAGTAGCAGTTCTCAGGACCAGGTGCTCATTAGCAAAGGGTTCTATAGAACCCGCGAAAACCCCCTGAAGCCCACCACTGAGAAAACCTCCCTAAAAGTTTGAATACCACTGCCTAAGGAGTTAGGTGAGCAATCCAACTGCAGCTCAGGGGTGAGGCAAAAGACAAAACTGAGAGCAGATGCAACACTAGACTTGTTGGTTTATCCACCCATCATGCAGCTGAGAAGCTGAACTCATACCATGGGCAAAGAACCCAGTATGATTTATTGTTATTTACAATACTACATCAGCCTTCACTCCAAAATGCACCATTTCTGCAGATGGTTGGAACCAAAAACTCAGATGAATTCAGATGCTCAGATGAATTCTGCTCAAAAGTGGACTGTTCTTGCATCCTGACCGAACAACGTCTGAGGAAGGATTCCCACCACCTAGACAAGTCATCAGTTAGTGCCTTTTACATGCCTGTCAGAGCTTTCAGCTGACCCTGGAGGTTAACAAGACCAAGCATCAATTAGCCTAATTGAATAGATGCTGAGCTGGAGGGCAATCTGTCTTCATTACAGAGCCACCCAAACAAAGCCGCTGTTTTGCCACTTTGAAGGCTACCACTGAAAAGCGGAGAGGGTGATATATCCATGTGGATGTGCCATCACAGCACACGCCAACATCACAGAGGGAGCCTTCACATCCCATCAAACACTGAAGTTTCCAAGAAACATGCAGGCTGCCACCAACTGAGGAGATAGTCACTTGCAATAGCAAGGAAGAACTTTACTACTTCCTCTCCACTCTATATAATGTAGGGGTGGCCCAACCCCTAGCCCAAGGGCCACATGCTGCCCACAATGAGCCCAGCAGCTGCAACAGGTTTTGCACTCAAAACTGGTGAGGAATTGAGATGGTAGGATTGGCTCCTAGTTGAAACTAACTTCAGACAATATTGAAATAATAGTGAAAAGAAGGACTTGTGAGTTAACAAGTGACTGGCTCTCCCATCACTACCCTTTTTCAATCGGGCAGGACTGCAAGCACTGAGATGTTGCTGGATTCATCAGGGGACTTGAAGACACAACTTGCAGAGGCAGACAAGGCTACTTTCTACCTGCTCTGCTTAATGAGAAGGTTGCATCCTTATTTCACAAATGAAAACTTAGAGCACTATCTTAACCATGTCTACCCAAAATCTTAACGGATGTCTACTACTTACTTTTGAGTAAGCCCCACTGAAAAGTCCCATTGTGTTCAATGGGAAAGTGAACAATGGGAAAGCTCTCAGGAAAGTGTCTTTAGGAGTGCAGTCCTAGTGATGTCCATGCATGCCTTCATTACGCCCAAGATGAGTCTTGAGTGAAGCTCTTTATGAAGGTCTGTTCTCTACTACATTTTGAGGCTTCAGCTAGTGCAAGGGATAGACATTCCTAGCATAAGCACAGTGTTTGGTGGCCAGTATTAGGGAAGGAAGGAGCAGGGTAACATCTCAAGCTATTGTAAAGAGGCAGATTATAAGTCTAATAATATGGTGGAAGGTGTGGTTGGGTGGTTGCCTGAAGAACCAAGTAGAAACAACGGGCAATGTTGATAAGGTGCTCTAATCTGTTGAGAGGAGGAGGAGTTGCTGATGAGCTGCAGTGGTGAGAAAGCTGGTAAGAACGGATGAGAGAATCTGCCTGGCATGATTGACAGTTGGCAGAGGAAGCTCAAAGGCATGCAGCTAGAAGACATAACACCATGAAGGGAAACATCTGGTGAACCAAGGGTCCTACAAGTTCCTTTCTCAGAACAATATTGTAAAAATTCCATTGGAAAATGGTGATTTAGGATTTGCCTACCACTTTGAACACTGTCTAGAGAAAAAGGTGATATATAGTGGCTTTGAATTAAGCCCAAAAATCCTAACACAGGAGAGACAAAATGGCCTTACTGTAAAGACAAGATGAGGTAGTTGTCTCATAGTGTTATCCTAACCCCTGGTTACGGTGGTACAAGTCCTGGGCTAGTCTGGGGTTGTCACAAAAAATGCCACAAGGCATTTCTGTGCCACTCCTGGAGAGGGAATTAGGTCAGTGCACAGACATGTGCCGGCTTCCCAACACCACCACAGGAATGGGGAGATGGGTGAATTGTGCTGGCCTAAATTGGTTAGGATTGTGCCCTCAGGCAGCCAATTACAACCATCAACAAAGGCAGTATAGGCAGTGGTGGGATTCAAATAAATTAACAACAGGTTCTATATTCTAATAACCTAAATTAACAACAAGTTCTATGTCCCATTTGTAACAGTTCTCAGAACCAGGCGCTTATTAGCAAAGGGTTCTATAGAACCTGTGAAAATCCCGGAAGCCCACCACTGAGTACAGGGAGAGAGGTTACTATAAGCCACAGGCCCCATTTACCCATAAGTCTTCCCCTGTCTAAATCCCCCAGGAGTGGCACTGTGGGAACAGAGATGGTATTTCAACTGTCTGCCTGCATGAAAGCTTTTCCCCCAATAAGTCAGTAATTTTAAGGCAATAGCCCCTTTCTAAAACCTAAAGGTGTTAACAGCATTATGTGGTATTGTTCCTGTACAGATGCTCAAACAACCAGAAATAAATCTTTTATGTGACTGAGGCTTTGGAAAGACAATCCACTCACTACCTCGTAGAGCAGTACTTCTTTGTTCTTTCCTTTTTTGAATTTTCAACAGCTCAATTGGGTTTTTTGTGTATCATTTAAGGTTGCAATTAAGGTTGCAACCTGCTAAAATGGAAAGAAGTTTATGTGGGGAGAAAAATCCGAGTTTGAAACAAATAATATATTTGGCCACCATGCAATCAATCACATCAGCCATCCTTTTGCCATATGTTGCAATCTGTGAAAGCTGTTTTTTTTAAAAATAAAGCTTCTGGGAGCAGCACCTTCTCCTTCCGGCATTTTTGACATGCAGGCAGAAAAGCCGGGGGTGTGAGGGGAAATATCAGCGCCTGGCCTCCTCCTCGGCTGCTATTTTTGGAAGGCAGAGAGTGTGCATCATGCCGGCTGGCGTGGGATTTTCTAGTAAACTGGATATTATCCGGGAGTTTTTAAAACAAATGTGAATCACTTTTAATGGAGGCAGGTGACTCATCTGGCACTTGGAAAAGAAAGAGATTAAGCACCTTTATAAATGAGCCAAAATTATCTCCTCGACATCCATCAAAGCAGTGGAAAACAGTTAATCTTTATGGAGTTTCATTTGGGGCAGCAACGAGCTCACCAGAATTTGCACAGCTACATCTGCAACTTGTCTATAATATGAGGAAAATAATCAGACACTAAAATCTATCACAGCTAGTTGTTTTTTAAAAAGGTGCTGCCTTCGGATGCTCTAATCTAGGAGGAATGATAATAAAGAACAGGGAAAATATTAAACCCAAAACAGCAAGAGGCAAACAAGAGTTTTTGGAACAGGAAAGAGTATCTTTTTTCTCCACCAGCCTAGTTCTTTTTTAGTTCTCCCACACTTCACCAATGGGATGCTGTTGCCACTAGGGACAGGTTGTTGGCAAGAATCAAAATGCATCTAAAGTAGGCTTTTTGTGATGTTCCAGGGAAAAGATTTTATTCAAACTAAGTGCTTGACAGATTCTTACTCCTAATAGTCTGCATCAAATAAAGGACACAATAAGAAAAGAGGATGCACCCCAACCTAATTTTTTTTACAGGGGAAGACATTAGTAATTCCAGGCTCACCAAAACACAACTGGATACATTATTGTTGTTTTATTTTTAACATCATTCATCTCACGTGGCCTTCCACATCCAGAGCCCAGCGTGCCAAGGCATTGCCACTGTGGCAGCTTGCAAACCAAGGAAATGTCTGAATCAATCTCTTAAAAAGTAAAGGTAATCTCTTGCAGGTTACTCTGAACTGAATCTAAGGGCAAGTGGTCATCCCTATTAAAAGGCAGCACAACTAAGTGCCCAAGATGCATAGAACACTGTTATCTTTCCACTGAAGTGATGCCTATTTATCTACTTGAGTCTTTTTCAATCCTGGGGAGTTGAGATCCCCCCCCCCAGTTTGAGCACCATTGCTTTAATCTGTTGAATATAAATTTTTGAAAAAAACAATCTTAAGAGTTAGGTTAAAAAGATATTTATATTTTTAACTGAAATCTGAAAGAACAGACCAAAGTGGTAATGGCACACATCTCTGGAAAATATAAAAATTACAAGAATATGAAAACAGTGGCAAACTGATTCTGCTATATTTTTTCCCAAAAATAAGACATTGTAATATATACAGCTCCAAATTCTTAATGCTTATGAATGCTTGTGTAATATGAAGTAATTTTACAGTAATGATAAATTTTAGATATTGGATTTCATATTGTGGAGAAATAGTTTTAGGTATTCTTATAGTTCCCTGAAGAAGGTTATAAATCACTTCAAACATTGGTGGATATTTTACATTATTGATTATTCTCAAGCACATAGTGCTTTGCTGCACAATTAATCTTTGTTAATATAATGCAGCTTTGTTAATATAATGAGTACAACAGTTCTCTTTTACTTTTGTTCTCTGCTGATAAGAGTCCTGGGTGTTGGAGAACTCCCCTGAGTGTTGGGTTTTGGGGATGTTGGGGAGTGACAGGCAACACCCCTGAGTGTTGGGTGTTGGGGATGGAGCAGAGTCACTGCTGTACTTTATATCTGGAAAATGGGAGAATAGCCATTTTGTTCTCCTCTTCTTCATTCTAGAAGACCTAGATGCAAATTAAGATGCTGTCTGGCACCTGGTATAGCTGATCCACATGAAGTCTGCTCAATTCCTTTTCTACCTCATGTTAGGGCTGTTATAAACTGCCTATAATAACTATAAACATTTGATATTTTTCCTTACCCAAAATGAGTGAACACTACAATTGTATTGTTGTAACACACTAATGGCACAATCCTATCGGAATTTCTGTGCTATGATGCAGAGGCACTGCAACAATCTTGTTGTATCTATTGTGGGAACAGAAGCTGCTGAAAGTCTTCCCAAGGTAAGAGAACTTTTGTCTCCTTATCCAGCAACCTCTATGGGACTATTCAGGCTAGCATCAGCAAAAATACTGAAACAAATCCAAGTTGTTCAGGCTCATGTTAGCATTTTAGACCTGGGAATGGGAACAGGATATGGTGGAGATTTCAGCCACTGATTTTTAAAAACTTGAAATACAGAATTGTCTAATTTTTTTTATTTTTGGTGAAAGAATCCAAACAACTTAGTGCACCCTTCTTGGTTCTACTCTGTTTCAAAATCTGCACATCATGGATAAAGGGCTTGGCTTCTGTCCCACAATCTCAACGGCTGTAGTTTCAGAAAGACAAATGCAAGCTTTTGTAGTGTCCAAAGTATCTGGGCTGGCTTCCCAATCAACAGACAACAACACAACAGGAGCAGAATGTGAAGGCAACATGGCCTGGAAAAAACCCTAAAGAAGGATTGCACAGATACCAGTCAAAGACCTAATAGCTGCCAAATTGCAGTGGGGGGGGGGGGAGAGAGAGAGAGAGAGAGAGAGAGAGAGAGAGTGAGAGAGAGAGAGATGGTTTGTAGGAAACCTAATGAATCTAATTATACTTCAGCCAGCTCAGATTGTTTTTATAAAGTTTCCACAGGAGAAAAGAACAGGAAGGAAAGCAGACGGGCCATGCAGACATGCTTTCAACCTATAGGGAAGAGAAAAGAAATGCCAAAAATCAGCCTCAATTTGCTTTTTTATCTGCCTAGAATTGGTCCAAGTCGTTCTGTAGCATCTGAAGGCAGAGATGTCAGTATCATTTAACACAGTGGGATGAAGTTTACATTCATGGTGCCTGCAGAGGGCCTGAAGTGACATCGTTATGCCGGAAGTGACATCATTAAACAGATGATGACCAGAAACAAGCCCCTAGGATTTCATTAGCTGCAAATGACAGCTGAGAAAATATGCAAATTTTTATCATATTTCCAGGATACAGGAGAGCCCATTTGTCACATGAGCTTTCCTTTCAACAATACTGATTCTGCCAAGCAGTGTTCCCTCTAATATTTTCCCTACCCTGTACAGTAGTTAATGATCCAAGCTGTACATAACTGCTCTCATCTTAAAATGGACAATGGCCAGAGTGCTCTCTAGGGCGAGCCAATAAGTGAGGTACTATGACCAGGTGGCATGCAACTTATATATAACAGGTCCAGCTCATATAAGCGAGGTTTCCAATGCTGAGCAAAATGCCTGTGACAAATCGTTTCCAATCTTGATGGTTTTAGAGTTTTAGCAGGTTTTAGGGTTTTAGAGTTTAGAGTTCAGGGTTTTAGAGTCCTTTGTGCCAAAACTGTATACTTTATTTACCCCTATCCCCATAGGGTCCCTTGAACTCTCATCTAGCCTTTACTGACAGATGTCTCTTTGGAGACACTGTTAGTGTTAATGGGATTTTGAGAACTAATTTCCTTTGCCTGACTCAATCTTGGTATTTAATGACTTGCTTATTACTTCAAATGTCAAACTATTAGAGACTGCACAGAAACCCTACACGAGATAGCCAGGTCACACTGCATCAGAGAACCAGTTCTGCATAGGATATTTGGTGAAGGATCAGACAGTTTATCAGATTTCCATGGAACTAGTCTGCAATTAAACCATCTTTGCTAGTTGAAAAACACTTCTTTTCTAAAGCCATTTAGGTATATATCGGGCTGTGGGTGGCGCAAGCGGTAAGACGCTGTGCCTGTTAACCAGCAGGCCAGGGTTTGAGACCCGGGTCGGCCCCACAAGACAGGGTGAGCTCCTGTCCTTAGTCCAGCTCTGCGACGCCAGCTGGATCCAATCGTGTTGGCTCTGCCTTTCCATTGGATTAATTCAGTGGCGTGGAGAGGGGGGGATTTGCTGCTTGGGTAACAGCCTATCCTCCATAACAATCCAACCCAGGCTTTCGTGCTTCGCATGCAGCGTATGCAGCGCCGAGCATGATACCATAGTCTTTCAAGACTGACGGAGGCCTGCTTAGGTGTATCACTGGGTTTACCATAATTTTTGTTCCTGTCTCAGCATTTGGGTAACACCTAATCCAAATCCACTAACACAAATCATGTAGTTTATTATGATTATAAATAGGCATAAGCCTTGGGCTTGCATGCAACTACTCCCTTTCATCCTCCTCTATGCAACAGAAGAAACAACATGCAGCCATTTGATTTAACTAAAAACTATAATTTTTAATGTCCCATTTTCTAAGTGCTAGCAAGGCAGACCATGTCACCATGTGAGTATAATGGAAAACAATTGTTCAGCATTTCACTAGAACCAGACCACAGCATTAATGAGCATCATCTTTTCTGGTTTTTTTTAAAAAGCAGTCTGAAAGTGTGTTCTGTTTTCCTAATAAAAGCTATTTTAAAATATAATTGTGTTTTGGTCAAGTGTGTCCTGGCTCAGTTCCAACTGACTGGCTCCTGTTTGTACCCATCACTATGCTGAACATTAAGCACACAGGCTATGGCTACAATCCAGAGTAACTACGGGACCTTTTACACCGACGTAGTTACGGTGCCACCTATGGGAAACCTATGGGAAATGCATAGAGCAATCCAGAATAAGTGCCTCTTACGTCTTCCTGTAGTTACTCTGGATTGTAGGGTATGTCGGCTTTACATCATTTAGCACACAGGCTATTACTGCAATCCTATACACACTTTCCTGAGAGTAGGTCCCATAGAACACAATGCTTAGACATTGCAGTAGATATGCTGAGGATTGCATCCTACATCAGCTCTGACCACTTTATCTCAGTGACAGGCAAACATTATGGTCCCAAACGTTTTTCTCTGCCTTTGATTTTAATATGAGTCTCTTACAGCCTCCTTCTCACCTGCCCGTTAACCTGTCTTGCCACTCTGGTGGTGCTGGGTGACTAAGGTCTCCTCCTTCCAAGGACCTGGCATTAATGTAAGTCAGGAGACCGAAAGGATGTGAGGGTGGGAAGAGGCTTCCTTTCTTTATTTCATTGCTATAAGCAATAAGCAGAAAGATGGAAAGGAGTTTGGGAGGAAGATCAGACTCCACTGATCTCTCAATAATGCAGGGAGGTCAGGACAGGATCCCACTAAGCAAAGCACTGCAATAAACCAAGCTATTTTCCAAATTTGGGGGTAATGATTAGGTTTGCTGAGCTCACTATTAACCCTGACCCAGGATGCTCATAAGTTTTCACTCCTATCTATTGTAACTCCCCAGAACCCCTCTTACTTTGAACACTGAGAAGGGTCAAGATGATGGGCAGCAGCCTGAATTGTGCTTACCCAACAAGGTGGGCACCCACCTCCAATGCCATCACAGTAAACAGAACAAAACATTTTCACAAGGCATGAGGAACAAATAACAGAGAGGGAAATTCTGATACTGCCAGAATGGATGCCAAAAAAGTGGGGGGGGGGGGGAGAGAGAAAAATAACCATTTGATTAGAGGGCCAAAGTTTCTGGGGATTTGGTGGAGTTTCAATAATTTCTTATCCTGTCACATGCACGTCCCTACCTGCTACACGTACATAGATTTGAAAAGTGAAAACATACAGGGCAACTCCTCACCATCCACTTTTGATTTTTGTTCTCTTTCCAAATGTACTGTGCTCCCCAATTCATCACTTCAGTACACAAGTACCTTGATTTATTTTTCTTTTTATCGAAGAGTAAAACAATATGACTGCATCCCACCACAAACCCTCTTCTTCTATAGAGTAGATTTGAATTGGATTTCATGCTGTTTTGAATCACGAGGTTACATGCAGAGAATAATACAGTTCTAGGCACACATTCACCAATTTGCCTGCAAAATTCTTATGCATCACTCTCCTTCTCCACCTGCTCAAAGACTGGATCCAAAAAGGAGAGAGGAGAAGAGCAAGGCCTAGCAGGAAGGTTATTGAATTATTTAATCACTGGGGCAGCCCTTGAACACTGTCTCTTAATTGTATTCAGAGATTGAATAAATAATGCACCCATTCACTATACAGTCAAGGTCTGGCTAAGTGCCACATTGCAACATCTGCTAGAAAGCCATTCATAGCCGCAGATAGGATGACTCAGTAACTCAAATGATTTAGCATCTCCTAGGAGGCCAACCAACACTAAACAGAAGCACAGAACAACCTGTGCTGCCTCTGCTGCACACTCACTACAGCAAACCAGATGGCTATGTAGACATCTCACAAAATCTAGGATAAGGATCAGGAGGTTCCCCAGTCCTCCACATTTTAGTGTGGTTAGAGCCATGCATACCTAAGAGACAAAAGAGACTGGGCTCCAGGCAAGGAACCTGTAGGCAAACACCTTCCAGAACTCTATCCCATAAAAGGCAAAGCCATTCAAGAGAAAACCCCAAATCCAGAGTAACTAACACGTAAGAGACTTTATGTGCACCCGTAGTTACTGTACCACCTAGTGAAAACTTATGGGAAATACATATTGGAAGCCAGAGTAAGTTCTTCTTACACTGGAGCAAGGACTCCCTGTAGTTACTCTGGATTTTGCCCATAAACCATTGAACACTCCCTTTTCCCTTTTAGGCTGCAATCCTAACCACACTTTCCTGGGAGTAAGGCCTATTGAACACCATGGGACTTACTTCTGAGTAGACATGGTTAGGATTGTGCAGTTAGTCAGATCTTTACGGCACATAAAATAGTAAATAATAAAGTGCCCCCCAAACTTAACATGTTTATTCTACTTACCTAAGTTACAACAATCCAAATTTTAAGTTCAATTTAAATGAGATTTCATTTGTGTAGGAACATAAGTAAAATTACATTGTTAGTAAAGCTATTTCCCTTCCAAAAAGAACACCGTAAAAGCTTTTCCAACACAGGGTGACTATTATATCTTTTTAGCATAGACATCAACTACTTTCCCCTTAAATCTTGGTACTGCGGGAGGGGGGAACACGGCTTGCATTTATTTCCCATCTGCGTTGCCAGAAGGCAATCTCTTAGCTTTTGCCTTCTTCAAAGCACATGTAAAGAGTCTCAAGTCTGTGCTGTGTTTGGTTGCTGTCTTGCTTAAAATCAAGCTCAGGTTTTAATGACTGGTCTTTGTAAGAAAAAGCAAAGAAGCAACAGAAATCAAACCTTGAGAAAGAGCTTGTTAAGAAGGTAGAATAAGCCCTCTTCTATAAAACTCCAAATTTGTAACTTACACAAGAGACACCCAACACCAAAACCTATGACGCCTCAAGAACAAACGCTATTATGTTTGTGAATAAATTAGTCTGATGCACTTTATCAACGTTCATGGAAACAATTGTGGGTAAAAATAGATCTAATTCTTCTCTTGTACCTCATTATTAAATAATACAACAATTGCTGCAGTTGATTAGTGTAATTGCTAAAAAATGTACCTATATAAACAAAGTGCCAAGCATGATTTCCTTGACTCAAGGAATCCAGGAAACCGAATACAGCATATTCTTTCTTGTGTGCTCGCTTAGTTCCTTGCCAGCACAATCCAGGCCCAAAGAAGCCGAGTGGAAATTGCCCTGGCTATGATTTGGAAGCTAGTAACATGTTGAGAGTGAATTCAGCCATGAGCCCAGTTGATAACTGGGCCACCAGAGTGAGGAGTCCCTGTGATAAACTGGGTAGAGGAGTGTGGTGGACAGCTGCCAAGAACGAATAACACCTGGCTGATTTGTGACCAAAAAGAAGCAGGCATGGTCTGGTGGTTGAGTGAAGGGGTGCTGAAGACTGCAAAACCAGGGAAAGACCTGGAAAATTTTTGGATGGGAGGCTAAAAGCTGATAAAGCTGTCATCGGACAACACAGCCAGGAGGTGTCACCATCTACTGCTCAGCTGACCTGAAAACTGCTCCTGTTGGAAGACTGAAAGACATTCCATGGTGCCAGATGTGAGGGCTGTGGGTGGTGCAAGTGTTAGGACACTGCCTGTTAACCAGAAGGCCAGGGTTTGAGTGGCGTGGAGAGGGGGGATTTGCTGCTTGGGTAACAGCCTATCCTCCATATTAATCTACCCAGGCCTTTGTGCTTCTCATACAGCATCAAGCATGGTACCATAGTCTTTCGAGACTGATGGATGACACTACCTGGTGCCAGATGTGATGACTGCATTGTGAAAGGGTTGCATTTGGAAGAGAAGAATTCTAACAGCTGTTGTGTACCACCTGTTGTGTACCAGGGTTGTTGTGAGGACAAAAAAGGATAAAAAGCTGTGTAACCTGCCTTGGGCAATTGTGTTGTTATGGAAAGGTAAGGTATATAAATCCCTAAAAGAAACAAAAATAAAATTTACGGCTGCTTCTGCTGGAAGCAAATCAGCAAAATAATGATGACCAAACCATGAAGAAAAACATCTGGAAATGAAGAGTTCTATGAGATTCCTACAGAACATTAATTGTAAAACCTCCATTTGTAAAAATGGGCTTTGATGATGTGAACTGCCTTGGTTTTGTAAGACTCTCACTCATTCTGAGTCCGTCAGTATTGTACTGTAATACTAATAATGATTTTAATTCAATATTATGAGTAAACTTCATTTTCAATGGCTTTTATGTGTGATAAAAACAGACTCAACCCAAAAGTTCTCAAGATAGTTGGTGCTATTAACAGATCCAGCCATATGTGATTCTTTACCAAAAGATACTAACCTTCAATATTTTCCAGAGGAAAACAAGAGTTGTATTTCCAGAAATTAGCCGCTTTTCACTGTAAGGTCAAGGGCCTGCAGCAATGCTAAACTGCTTTTGTACAGCCTGCCACAAACTCAGACTATTAATGGGTTTTGAAGATAACAAATATTAAAGGACCATCCGTACTGGACATCCATACTGTGCAAACCTCCTACTCATGGACTGTTAATTCCAGAACTTAAGAATCAACATGTATGTGTTACCTAGGAGGCAGATGTGGAATTAAAAGTAAGGAATCCCTTACATATGTTTTAGATGCCATAGAGCAGTCGTGAGGATTACAAACCAGAAGCTTACCAGTTCAAATCTCACCTTAGCCCTGAAGACACTCATCCCTTCCCATGCAACATGGGGATAATAATACTGACCATCACATACAAGGTCACTGTAAGATAACCAATATGATTTGGGAAAAGTGCTTTGAATATTTGAAAAACAGTTCATTGTATAAATGCCAATATTATTAGTATGTATTTTGAAGGTATTTTTCCAGACAAGTCTGCAACGCTCTAGAAATATATGCAGATGCAAGCAGAATAGATAGAACAAAAAATAGAAAATAAAAATGGGAACCAATAAGTAGGGACATGCAAAAGGTGAGATTATTTTTCCTAACAAAAGATAAAACCCCTGTGTCAGGAAAAATAACCTCGCCTTCTGCAGGTCCTTACCAATATGGTATACACAACAATACAATAACAATACAATACAAATACCTTTATTGGCATAGAATATACAAAAACAGATTTAAAATCAAAATAAAAACACAGATTTAAAATCAAAATAAAAAGCAGCACAATTCAAAGGGTCTATAATTCTCAAATTAAAGACTATTGTTCCAGTTTAGTCTTCAATATGGCTGATACAAAGATGGCTGTCTGTCTTATTAAGATGGGATCTGGTGAGGAAAGCAGTTGTTTTAGCACCAGTCTATCGGGTGGGTGTGGAAGGTAAGGGGTTAAAAACTTATTGCGTGCTTCCACATGCAAGGAGCAATAAAAAAAGATGTGTTCAATCGACTCCACTGCACCAGAAGAGCAGGAACAAAGTCTCTCCCTCATGGGAATGCCATTAAATCTGCCTTGCAAGACAGCTGAGGGGAGAACTCTTGCAGCGGGCAAGAGTGAGCGCTCTTCTCAGATGCGGATTACCGAGCTGGAAAAGGTAGTCTCGCACTTTGTTGTGGGAAACAGGTAGGTGTAGAAATAGTGGTGAGCACACCTTGTTCGCCAGACTCTGAAGATTTTGGGTTTGAATGTCAAATAGCCTGGTTCTAATAATCCGGAAAGCTTCTGCCCTGGTAATCGAACCTAGTAAGTCAGACCAGACGCCGATACTCTTCATCTTGTCTTCCCAGCACTGAAAAGCCATGTGAGGGTCTTCTAGGAGATGGCCCAGAAGGTTGTGTTGGTCATTAGTCAGCCGTTGATTGAAAAATACTTTTAGCCAGTGGTTAGACACTCTCAGCCAGGCCTGCGTTGCAATCAATGATTGCCCCGTCTCTAGACATAAGGCCGAGTATGGGACACAGTTGGGCACTCCCAAGATTTTTCTTAGGAAAGCAGCTTGTAATTGCTCTGCAGAATAATTGAGGGCTGTAATCCACAACAGTATTCCATAGAGGATTTGCGCCATGATCTTGGCGTTGAAGACCTTAAGAGCCGAGGGGACGAAACGTCCACCTTTATGGTAGAAAAACCTTGTGATCGCATGGGATGTTGTTTTAGCAGAGGCTATAGTTATATTCCGATGAGGGGACCAGGAGAGATTATAAGAGAAGTGTATGCCTAAGTACTTAAAAGATTTGACCTGTTCAATCTCATGGTTCTTAAATTTCCAGGTCAAGGGTTTCCAGGACTTAGAGAAAACCATAATCTTAGATTTGGCATAATTCAGCTGTAATTTATTCAATCTTAGATAGTGTATACACCTCTCCATCAGTCTCCTCAATCCTATGCGAGAACATGAGATCAAAATAGCGTCATCTGCATAAAGAAGTAGTTGGATTCTGCGACTCCCAAGTTTAGGAGAGTGACTCTCAACTGGTGCCAAAAAAGAGGCTAAATCGTTCAAAAAGAAGTTAAAAAGTGTTGGTGCAAGCATGTATCCTTGTTTTACTCCTTTGTTAGTAGGGAAGTTTTCAGTTAGGTGGCCCTCACTTGAGGTTTTCACCTGGCAGGATGTATTTGTATATAAACTTTGGATAAGGAATAGAAGTTTGCTGTCTATTCCCATTAGAGCAAGTTTGCACCATAGAAGATTTCTATCCACGCTGTCAAAAGCACATTTTAAGTCAAGGAAAGCAACATACATTTTTGATTTGGTTTTTAAAGCATACTTGTGGATTAGATGGGAGAGAATGAGACAATGATCCAACGTGGACCTGTCTTTGCGAAATCCTATTTGTTCCGCCCCCAAGATCTTTTCTTGGGCGATCCACTGATTAAGGTACATTAATAAAATTTTAGCGTACAATTTCCCGACCACTGATAAAAGACTTATAGGCCTATAATTGTCAGGTGAGGTAGGGTCCCCCTTTTTATAAATGGGAACTATAATAGACTTCAACCAACTACTCGGGATTACACCGATGCAGTTAACCGATGCAAAAAGATCTGATAAAATTGGGGCCCACCAATCAACATCAGCTTTCAGCCAGTCAAGAGGGACAGCATCAGGCCCAGCTGTTTTTCCTGATTTTAGACTCAGAATCATCTCTTTAACCAATGCGGGAGAAACCGGAGGCCAATCAGACATTGAAGTCATATTGATTATAGGCCCAGAGGAGAAGGATATAGCCTTGTCATAAAAAAGATTGGAGAAGTGTTGAGTCCAACAATAGTTAGAAATTGCTCCTGGAGTTCCTTGTTCAGTTCTGGAGGCTCCATTAATAATTTTCCAGAAAAATCTTGAATTGTTCTGCCTCATAGCTTGTATTAGTTTTTCCCATTGTGCCAGCATATGGCTGGTTCTTTTCCGATTTATAGCATCCTTAAGCTGGGCATTTGCCACAAAATATGAGTGTAGAGTCTCTCTAGAGTCAGAGCTTCTGAATGCTCTAAAGCGCTCCCTGGCTAAGCTTTTCAGGCATAAACATTCATTGTCGAACCAACTAGGAGACGCCTGCCAATTTTTTGCTTTAGATTGGTTTGGGGGAGGAGCAATATTGTTTACTATATAACTAATTGTTTCTTCAAAAGATTTAATGAAGTTTATAGGGTTCTTGTCCATGTATGTACCGGTATTGAATGCTTGGCATATGGGACACTTTAATAAAGAATGAACTTTTGACAAGGATGAACTATTCCACTTGAAGGAGGGGAGAATTACCTTCCCGCGTTGGGTCGATGTTGGCGGCCATTGAATGGGTGTGTCCAGATCTAGAAGAAGAATCAATGGTAGATGGTCGCTTACTTTAAAATCACTGACTGAAAATTCAGACACCCGGTATAGCAATGGAGTCGAAATTAAAATATAATCTATTACACTGCAGCCTGCTGGAGAAACAAAGGTAAACTCTGAGGCTTGGTTGAAACAGTTAAGGCCGTTTAGCCAGATCAGATTTAATTGAATGCTTAGTCTGGCCAACATAGCTCCAGCCTCGTTCACAAGTTTGTCTTTGGATGATCTTTGATGAGAACAGATGTGTGGAAACTGGTCCACTAGGTCAGCCTCCAATGCCTTGTAGTAAATATCACTATGCGCCCCCACTCTGGCATTTAGATCTGCCCCAAGTAAAAGATGAGCAGAAGGGAACATTGTCTCCAGTTTTCCCACAAGGGCTGTGAGCTGCTCCCATTGTTGGGTACGTTGGGTAAGATTGGGGCTAGGCGAGAGGTAGGCGTTGATTATCACTAACAGCAGGCCACTGAAAGACAATTTAACAGCTATCACGCTGCACTGGTTCTGAAGAGTTGTCACAAGTTCTGGTTTGAAGGCAGGTTTAATTAAGATGGCGAGACCAGCTTTAAAGCGGCCCTTCTTATTAGGTCTGTATGTGGGTAGGGTGAAGGATTGAAAGTCCGAAATATTTATACTATCAGGAGCCCATGTCTCTTGGAGTAGAATGATGTCAAAGTTCGAAATGAATTTTAAAAAGTCACTGTTGTTATACTTACTCTTCCATCCTGCGATATTCCACGAGACTAACTTGAGCTGACTCAAGTGAGGAGGTAAGGTTACTGAGGATTTTAGATTAGGTTTGCTTAATTGTAGTCAATCACACCTAGGCAGCGAATTGTCCTTGATATATTCAGGGTGAGTAGGAGACGAGTGACCGACATTTGTAGTAACAGCTGACTGGTGGGGGACTGAAATGTGCAATGATGGCTGTGGTTCCTCCTCAGGGCTCTCCAGCTCATACTGATTAGGGAAGAAATCTTCGACTAAGAGAGGCCTTGCTGCTCCAGAAAGAGGATCTGGGATATTAGGAATCACTGCCTCAGCAGGGTCTGTAGTGTCAGAGGATGCATCAATAAAAACAAAATTTCCGCTTTGACGAGTCCGATCTATCACACATATGGGAGATAGAGGAAGGCCAACAGGGCAAGGTGGAGATGCAGGTGGTGAGTGAACTGGATTTAAGTCAATAAGGTTGTGATTAAGAGGAGTCAAAGTGGCTTGCCCAGATAATGGTTCTCTGGTGTTAGAAGTCATGTTGCAGTTTGGAGAGGAGATTTCCTTTGAGGTAGTAGTTGTAGTCGCAGGTTTTGCTGGAATCAGATTTTTTTTGATCTGGTTTTGGAAATGTCTTTGGGGGAAAATTCCAAGAGCCTTGAATCTTTGAATTTGGGAAAATATCATCTTGGGAATTTTACCAGAATGGAAATGGAAGAGGACTCTTTGTTGCCAAGGAGAGGAGGGCAATCACTCCATACTGAGTAGACTGATGTCTGCTTGTTTAAGTTTTAGGATGGATGCTAGGTGTTTCTTGATTTTCCAAAATTGGGACCAGTCCAATGTCAGCCCTGGCTGTTTAAAAATTAAGAGAGCTACACTCTCCGCTTTTAAGATTAGCTTTGAGGGGTAGATATCACCCAGATACAGAGGATATTGATGTCTATAGAGAGGTGGGGATTGTATCTCTGCGTCTTTAAAGGAAAGCTCTTCTTTCCTCTGTTGGGTGCCATTTACTGTTGAAATTGGGGGCCTTTCCTTTAAGAGAGCATAAATACTTTCCAGAAGATTAAGTATTTTCCTAATATCTGAAGCAGTTGAAGAAGAATGATGCAAAAGCTGGTCAGGAATGTGTTTTGCTTGCACATTATCTCCAACTATCGATCCATGACACCTCTGTTCGTTTATCAAGTCCGTAATTAGGCCTCTAGTTAGCGGAGAAAATCCATCAAAATCAATCCCCTCTGGAGGATTAGCGCAAGCACAGTTCGAATCAGTGTAGGCACATGTGGGGGGTTTTTAGAGGCGTCAAAAAATTCATCTAATCTTAACTGCTTGGATGTTTTCTGAGAATTAGATTGTGATCCTAAAGCTGGGCTCTCCGGAGAAAGTTGGCGTTTACGCCTCATTTTGGCAAGTTATTAAAACTGACACCAAGCGTACTCACAAAACAGTGTTGATAGCGGCTAGAGTCCTCTGAGGTAATCGATGGAGTCCACTTCAGGCAGGAGGCAGGAGATCCTGCAGACACTCAGGGGACAGCTTCACTCGGCCAGACCCTCTTCCCTTTGAAGCCCAGAGATTTATACCTGAGGTGAGAGATGAAGTCCACTTCAGGCAGGAGGCAGGAGATCCTGCAGACACTCAGGGGGCAGCTTCACTTGGCCAGACCCTCTTCCCTCTGAAGCCCAGAGATTTATATATGGTATACACAATGTATAGTGAACAAGAGTTCTGCCCCTCAGAGAAACATCACTAATGGTTCACTCCTGTTTAGGACCTATGGCTATGGTATAGTTTTGCAACTTATTTATTGAAGGAATTTTTATCCTGCCATTCCCATGCCAAAGCAAATGCCCAAGGAAGCTTACAAAGCTTTTATCCTTTTGTCCTCACAAAAACCCTGTGAGGTAGGTGAGAATGAGAATGACTGGCTGAATGTAGATGAAGCAGTAATTAGAGTGACTGGCTGAATGCAGATGATGCAGTAATTATCTCTTGTACAAAACTGGGCCTCAAGCGCTTGTTGAATAAGTGTCTGGGGTATTTGAAGATAAATAAACTCCAGCTAAACTTTGAAAAGACAAAAATTTTAGTCTTTGCCAGGAGTTGAAGTCCCTGCCGGTGGACTCTGAGCAAATGAAATCTTTCAAATATTTGGGAGTCCGTTTTCAGTATAATGGCTCTTGGGTTTTATACCGCAGCTGACTGATAATGGGGCTATTGTGTTAATTAATCAAATGATTACCAGATTTTTCCATTCTGGATGGAACTGGTACATCTCCACTGTGCTAAAGATTTTTAAGGTGAAGGTGTGCCCACAACTTTTATATGCTGTCCCTGTACAGACTGCAGACTCAGACAACATCTTGGAACTTTAGGGACATTCCAAGATGTTGTTTGGGCAAATTCCTACAAAAGATCCTGGCTCTCCCACATTGTGTTCCCTATGCAGCCATGAGCCTTGAAACAGGAAAAGATCTAACACGATCCAGGTCATGGATGATGATTTCTAAATTTTAGCTGCGTATCCTTTATAATTGTGATACCAGCAGCCTCTATTACTCATTACTCTCAGACTCCCCCCGACCATCTGCCCTGACTTTATGGCAAAACAAACTTAAAGCTATGAGGCTATCTTCTGAGACACTGACCATGCTCTCTCAATGTGAGACTTTGCAGAGTATATAATGTAGGATACTTGATATCAAAATGCAAGATCTCTTTAATGCGGCCAGTAAGACTTGCTCTCCTCTAAACTCACTGGCCATGGTCTCATGTGGCCGTATAGCCTCCTATCTAAACTTTGTACATCAGCCTCAGGATCGGAGAGTCTATTTATTAGCCTGTTTTAGTGTGATACCTTCGGCAGTTCTATATGGAAGATTTCACAATATACCACACGTGGACAGACATTGTTCATGCACTATCAACTGTGTGGAAACTATCACGCATATATTTTTATACTTCCCATTGTATGTTGCTTCACACACTTGGTACTTGGAACCCTTGCTAGAAAACAAAAGGGACTCATCTGACACTGTAGATCCCTCACCTACTTAGCTCCAATTCTCCAGTGTTTTTATAAGGTAATAGACGTTTTGAAACAGGCAATGTATATCCGTAATATAAAAGCTTGAAGGTGTCCAATATTCAGTCCTGGGTTCATGATGTTTTATGTTTATTTGAGTTTTGTGCCAATAAAGGTGTTTGAATTTGAGAGTGACTGGCCCACGACCACCCAGGAAGCTTCATGGCTGAGGGGGTTTTCAACCTGGATCTTCTAGGTCTCAGTTAACTTCCTACCTACTACAACATCCTGGTCCTCTGCTGCCACATCTTGGTCTGGCGTCACAAAAGCTACGCCACTTTGTATGCTTCAGGGCCACCGGCACAAAGTGCTGGAGGCCCCATGTCCATAAGGTACTGTCTTCTGTACTTGCTTGCTTGCTCACTCATTCATTCCCCACCTTTCTACCTAAAAATGATACTCTAGGTCAGCGTTTCTCAAAGTGGGGGACTGGACCCCTTTGAGGGTCGCCTAGAGGTTTCCTGGGGGTCGCCTAAAGACCCCTGGTGCAGGGGACCAGGTCAGGTAGACCTCTGGCTACCAGGTCAGGTAGACCAGATCAGGTAGACGTCTGGCTGCCAGACCTCTGGCTGTAGCTGCACATGCACTGGGGCTGACTGACAGCCTCAGGGCCCAATTCTATGCATGCCTACTCTGAAATAAATCCCATTATCGTCGGGGGGGGGGGGGGGGGGGCTTTACTCCCATGCAAATGTGGATAGGATTCCAGCCTCAGGGCCCAATTCTATGCATGCCTACTCTGAAATAAATCCCATTGTGTTCAATGTGTGCATTGAACACACATTTCATTTGTAACAATGAAAATACATCCTGCATATCGGATATTTACATTATGATTCATAACAGTAGCAAAATTACAGTTATAAAGTAGCAACGAAAATAATTTTATGGTTGGGGGTCCCCATAACATGAGGAATTTATAAAGAGGTCATGGCGTTAGGAAGATTGAGACCCACTGCTCTAGGTGGCTTGCCTTGCCTAGAATGGCTCTCACAATGAGTAGGAGGGACTGCTTAGTGTGTTGTGGACCTTGCAGTACATACCATTTTGTCTCCCAGCAGTAGTGCGTGCCAAGTAGTGCAAGATAGTGTTTTCCCCACCTAACACACTCCCTGAGGCTCCTTGAACTTATGCCAGTTAAATATCTAGTACAGATCCAAGGAGTCTCATTAGCAGCCAGTCAATTTATTGGGAAGTAGATTTTGATGTACCACTCCCAGGCTGTCTGGTCACCCTCCTGTCCTCAACACAGCATTTCCCATGTGCTCTGCTGGCACCCGTGCACTGCATAAGATGATGGGGGATAGCACTGGGTTGCAGGTGCTAATGTGGCTGCACTGGCTAAGAGACACATTGATGCTGCTGTTTTGGAACAGAGTAGCTAATGGAAGCAGTTGACATGGGTTCTTCATTTTCTCATGACATATCTGCTCATAACATGCACTGATGTCAGGGCCTGACAGACACCACATTGCACTTGCATTATTCACTGTTAATACTTAGCACTCATGTAGCATGGAATTTCCCAGTGATTTGGAAGGAAAATCAATTAAATATGGCAGGGGTGGGGGTGTTGATGGGGGGAGGGAAGGTGTCAGTTCTGACATGATAAATGTATGCATTACACACAGTGAGCACCTTTCACTCCCCAGGATCTCCTAGCACTTTCCAAAACATAAAACTAATTAGCTATTGTTTGCACAGCAGTTACAAGATGCAAAGGTATGTGCCTGAAAGCAATGTGTACATTCATTAGACCAAAAGCATAGCAAGGAAGACAAGGAGGGAGGACGATGCCTGCCTGAGATTATACCAGCACAATGGCAGAGACCGAGTGGAAGCCTCTCAAGCTGTTCTCATGTCATTACAATATGTAATGCAGCTAAAATTATTCGACTCAAAGGAATAACCATGCTAGCTTGATGCAGCAAATACAACCAAATATTCTGATAGCATCTTAAAGATTTTCTGTACTAAAAGCTTTTGTGGAGTGGAGCCCACAGTATCAGATGTTCAAGCATCATTTCCAGAAACTGGGCTCTCTAGTTCTTCATTTTCTCATGACACTCACTATTTACTTGAAGTTGAATAGTCCGCTAGATCAAATACGGTATTAACATTGGAATGCATTCCCCCCCAGCTAACACTGTTACCATAGTCCTAATATATCCAATTGGAAATCACAAGTTAAAGCATAATAAAAGCTTCTGGGAGCTTCAGGGCTGCTGCTTGCTTGCTTCTCTTGCTATAATAAAACCCTGATTTTTCTTTTTAAACAAAGGAGATTCCTGCCTCTAAGAGATATTCATTATAGTACTGAAAAGGAAGAAAAGTGCTGCAAAAATGTTTATTGAAAAGCATCTTTAGATAATGTGAAAAAACAGGTAATTTTGTATTACTATGCATTGGCTCAATGGAATCTTTGTCTTTTTGTGCAACTTTAACATTCCCATGCTGCTGATGAGAAGCAGCATTGGAACATTGATAAGGCACACCTTCCAGTGTCACATACACACCTGGCTGAAGCTGCTCCCCCCAGATTTCCCCCATGAGTTCCCTGACTATGGAAGACTGTTCCGAGCATCCTCAGAAATGCTCTTCTTTTAAGATAGTGCTCTTAAATAAAGTCAAAATTTCTGAGAAAATTTTGCTCTTACTTTTCCTATCCCAAAAAGAAGTTCAAAGTGGCATACAAAATTAACATAAATAGCATAAAAAACAAATCTAAAACCAACCAGTTAGTATGGGTAAATATAATTTTAGCTCTGGAACCCACTTTTTAGAATGACAATCTTTTGGATCATCCAGTAATGATGTTATTGACCTGAAAGTAATATCATCACTGGAAGTGACATTATCAAGAAAGAAAATTTTAATATCTCCTTCAGACAATAAAATCAAGTCAAATTAATTAACAGTGCAATCCCAAGCATGTTTACTCAGAAGCAAGTCCCACTGTGTTCAATAGTACTTCAATAGTTCAATAGTTCAGTATGCAGTAAAGAGTTGATGCTACCTTGGTATGTGACTTTTGGGGGGAAATGTTCTATATTTTAATAGGCTACTATGTATAAGCCATGTCAGCCTATGGGATGTTTGAGGAATTTCAGCAACTGGTTCTTTATCTTAAATCAATTTTTAAACATATATATTGTAAACATTACTTAAGTTTCAATCTTAACCACACTTGCCTGGGAGTAAGTTCCATTGACTATCATGGGACTTACTTCAGAGTAGGCAGGCATAGGATAGGGTTCTCAGGCTGCAGTCCCAGCCACACTTGCCTGGGAGTAAGTCCCATTGACTGTCATGGGACATACTTCAGAGTAGGCAGGCATAGGATAGGGATAGAAAAAGAGGAAGGGAGAAGTAGAGAGAGAGAGAGAAAGAGGGGGAGGAAGGGGAGAAGAGTGGAGGGGGCACCTGGGGACTCCTTCAGCCAACCAGGGAGGGAGGAATAGTGGAGGGGGCAGCCAGGCCAGGAGAGGCTTGTACTCTCACACAGGGGGGCTGCCTGGGCTTCTCATGGCCTATGAAAGTGTATTTAGGATTGCTCCTGCTGAAGGAGTCCCCCAGAAACAGAGGCAGGGAGGGGGGAAAGTGGAGGGGGCAGCCAGGCCAGGAGAGGCTTGGACACTAGCATGGGGGCTGCAATCCTAAAGACACTTTCCTGGGTCAGGAGAAGCCCAAGCAGCCCCCCCCCCCACCAGGAGAGGCCCCAGGGCAGGGAGGGAGCTGGCAGGGGGGCTGCCTGGGCTCCTCCTGGCCCAGGAAAGTGTGTTTAGGATTGCAGCCTTTACCTGGGAATAAGCCGTGGGTCTGGGGGTGTGAGCTCTGGCGCTGGGACCTGTGGCTGCTGCTTGAAGCAGCAAATTTAAAAGTGCCCGGCCAGCCTCTTTAACTCTTTAACTGCTGCTCCAGTGGCCGAACGAACCGGTTCCCTGGTTATCGCCCCCTCTCCACAGCTACTGGATTGCTAGCGCCAGGAAATTGGAGCAACCGGTTCTATAGAGTAGGTGCGAACCTGCTGGAGCCCACCACTGGGTCCACCTGAAATTGATTTGTGACCCACCAAGTGGGTTCTGATCCATCATTTGAGAAATTGTTCTAAATGGTTCAGCTAGTTCTAAAAAAACACCCCAAAACAAAAAAATCAATGCAAAGAAAAAAGAAGAATAAAAATATCTTCCTCCCTTTTTAAATGCCAATGCAGAAGGGGCAGTAAGTACTGTTGCCCCCAACAGGAGTGAATTACTACAGGCTGTGGGCCATAGTAGAAAAGGTCCTGTTGTTGAGGTATCAGCAACTATTTTCCAATGGAGAAGGCAATCACAAGAAAGTCTTCCTCACTGATTTCACAGGACGGGCAGATTCATACAGAGATGCCTTCAGGTAAACAGGTCTCAAACCATTAACAGCTTTACAGGGCATTTTGCATTGTGCTTGGAAACATTCAGGCAACAACGTGGACTGTACAACTAGTTGTGGCATGATCTACACCTTAACCATGGACTTGGTGGATGACCTTGAACATGTAACAAGTACTTAACAAATGAATAGTAATGGTCTACCTCGCAAGAACATTGTGAAGATAAATGCAAAAAATAATGTTAGTATTGTTAGTTTCCTTGAGTGTTAGGACAGAATAAAAACTTTCTCCAAAATTCTGGCCTAAGACATCTTAGCAACCAAAGTAGACAAAAACTGCACTGATGCGCTCTCTCTCTCTCTCTCTCTCTCTCACACACACACACACAGTATGAAAGGGCACAATTCAACAAGGTCTTCACAAGCTCCAGTTCAAAGGGGCTTAGTATTAGAGAACATCTGAGGGACTGCTTCCAACTCAGACTGGTGCATCTCCAAATCTGCTGTACCCAGAGGTGGGCTTCAGGGGGTTCTCAGAGGTTCTGTAGAACCCTTTGCTAATGAGTGCCTGGTTATGAGAACCGGTTACTAATGGGACACAGAACCTGTTGTTAATTTAGGTTATTAGGACATAGAACCTGTTGTTAATTTATTTGAATCCCACCACTAACTGTACCTATAATAGCACCCAAACAAGCCACTGCCAGCATCAGAAGGGCTACTTCTGAACAAGATGAAGAACAGCAGAAGAGGCCCAAAGACATAAGAACATGGTGCTCTTGCTCTATTCAGAAGAACAGAGAGCTCTCCTTTCTCTGCCGAGGTTTGATCCCTGCTATATTTAGTTTTTAGCTGCAGCTTTTGAACCTGCAGAATAATGTATGTGGGAGGCAAGGGCTGTAACTGGCAAAGCCTTCAAAATGCTTCCCCTTTAATCTCCCAACCAAATGCTTGTGCAAGGATTGAGAGCCTGTTTCTTGCATGCTAACAATGGGGTGAGATATCTGGCAATAACCCTTGGAACCTTGGAACATGCTGGAGTGTCACCCACTATCTTGCTGAACATTGTTAAGGAGGACCATGATGGTTATGCATTCTCCTTTGCAAATGGTCAAAAAAGCTTCTCTATTCTGTGCCTGTGAAAGGAAGAAAATGCTGGTCTGAACAAAGGCTGAATTTATGCTTGGGGTGAGGCAAATGTTGCTGTTACACCAAGGTTGCAGCAAATTCACCTTCGAATCTTCCTGAGCCGAGCCAGCAGATCCATTGCAATTCAGTTTTGCCAGCTTACATATTGATGCTTATTGATGCTTAAGATATTGCTTATTGATGCTTAAGATATTGCTTATTAAGCGATTCTCAAGCATTTCAGCCCAGGACCTCTTTCTGAGAATAACAATCTGACCGGGATTCCCCAGAACTGATATCATCAAGCTGGAAGTGATGTCATGACCAGAAGTGACATCATAATGTTCAGTCCACGTCTTCTCAGAAATTTCATTTCTTATTACAAATAAAACTTTAAACAATTCTGTTTAACTTTAAACAATCCTAAAGACACTTTCCTGGGAGTAAGACCTACTGAACACAATGCGGCTTACTTTTGAGTAGACATGGTTAGGCTTGTGCTCTGAGAACACAGAGAAGAAACTTGGACACCACTTATGTCTTTGAAACACATGTCGTCAAAATTATGGATTCTGGACAATAGTATGAGATACATGTTTTAACATGTGATTTATACAAGCTGGTTTTTATGTTTATTAACTGATGTAGGTTTGCAAATTTATCAATAATTGTTTTTAAATATTCTTACAATGAATACAAGCAATTCTTTTACGAACGAAAGTGATCAAATGGCCAATATCTTCAAAGCTTATCAATTCAGGGACTTGCCTGTCTATACTGTGAATTGGAAATGCTTGTTTTGAATTATTAGCTAGGCATATTATTATGCCCAGTTATATTTATAGCAATATATATAGAATTTATCTATGTAGCGCCAGGCAAGATTTTCTATGCTTATTCAATATTCACTAGCCAATTATTCTCTGAATATGATGAAGTGTTTCTGAATTGATAAAGATAACTGTGAAAATGTCAGTTCTTCGGATTTACATTAACCTGTTTTTGTAAAAGTGCTGTGTGAGTCTTTTATCTCTTCTCCTTAACATTATCAAATCAGCACAGCAGCTGACAGAAAGGAAGTTGTCAGTTGCTAGGATGGGATCACCCAGTAATAAAACAAAACAATACTTATCAGTGGAAGGCACCAACAAGAAGACTGAAACCAGGAGCTGGATGAGATTCAGCATCAATTCTTCTCCATATGGAATTTAAACTCAGCATTGGCATCCATCTGTCTCGAAAGACTATGGTATCGTGCTTGATGCTGCATGCGAAGCACGAAGGCCTGGGTAGATTAATATAGAGGATAGGCTGTCACCCAAGCAGCAAATCCCCCCTCTCCACGCCACTGAAATAGTCCAATGGAACGGCAGAGCCAATATGATTGGTTCCAGCTGCGTCGCAGAGCTGGGCTAAGGACAGCTTACCCTCTCTTGTGGGGACCTGGGTCTCGAACCCTGGCCTAATGGTTAATGGCACAATGTCTTAACTCAGGTTCTGCTCATACAGGTTTCCTTCAAGACAGACAATACAGAGATTGAGGAAAACCTCCTGCTGTCCACAGACTACTCTGAAAAAGGAACGGTGGTGAAAAAAGAAGACATTTCCTTCTGACTTTCAGTAAATAACCATCATTCAAATACTTTAGCTATTCATTGCCCACACATTCCTTTGTTCATTTTACTGTAATTTGTTTTGTATTTTAACTATTTGTTAAACAATTTGTGTTATTTAGACTTTTGCAAGTATTAGTTATGTCTTTTGTGGCCATTCTGAATTTGCAAATTGAAAAAGACAGTTTTCATTTTTGGATGGTGCTCCAGTCCCTAACCCAGTGATTTTCAACCTTTTTCAATTCAAGGCACACTTAATAAGACACTGAAATTGTCAAGGCACACCATCAATTGTTTTACCATTGACAAGACACACCAGACTGTTCAAATCCCCCAATTTTCATATTAATGAATGTCAATCCCAAATTCCCACAGCACACCTGAGGACTATCTGCTGCACACCAGTGCGCCATGACACACTAGTTGAAAATCATTGTCCTAACCTGTATTAGACTTTCATATACATTAGACTCCCCTAGATGGCTATAAGCAGACACTGAAAACATGAAAGAGATTTGCCTGTTAGCTGTTACCTGGCTCCACTGCCCTGCAACAACAGAGTCTCATCAAGAATGTTACATAGCTTTGGGCAATGTTTCTGAAGCAAACATTGGAGCCTCATTGGAATGAAGCATAGATATGCCAGTGGTTCTCCAAGTAAGAGTGAGGACCTTCTTGAGGGTTGCAAAAAGCTGGATGCAGCCATATTGTAATCTAACACTGAGTGCAATCATCTTGAAATGGGGCATTTAGGGTGCTTTCCTGGGAATAAGTTTAATTGAATATGATGGGACTTGTTTGTGAGTAGACAAGGAAGAGACCTGGAAGAGATCTGACATACAAGGATGTATGTCACTTCCATTTTGATGTAGCTTCCAGACATGACATCACTTCTAGAGGGACCCAGACAGATTGTCATTCTCATATAGGGGTCCTGGGCTGAAATGCTCAAGAACCAGTGGCATGAACCATGATAGGGGAAACTTTACAAGCAACATTTACTTATCTTTATTGTAGCCAGGCAGCAAAACAATCATAAGCCTGAATACTTTCATTTAATCAGCATGTATGATTTTATGTCATGTTTACTTTCCTGCCAGTGTTACAAACAGGAAGTTGGAAGGGAGCCCTTATTCTGCCATGAACAACAAACTAATCTTGGGCCTTCTTAAAGCGTGCCTTTCATCAAAACCTCCAATTAGTGGGTAATCAGGTATTTAATATGCATCTGGCTGATCCAAGAGACACAAAGCTCCCACAATGGGGTATGACATTACAGGCAGAATTAAAGCTACCAACCTTCACCATTATAACAGACAACAGTACAAGAATGCTCTCTCTTTTAGCTACAGGATATTTGCATTGTCATCTGCTGTCAAGGCTGACTTGGAGAGGTTTTTTAAAAAAGAAATTAAGAAAAGAGAGCTGTCCCAGGAGCCTGCTAATATCAAGCAAAGATACAAATGATGAGGCAAAGAGCAGCAATTGACTGCACAGGTCGCAAAACTATCATTATAAATATTTAAATTGCAGATAACCTCTTTGAGTCCATTCTCTGCCTACCAACACTTGATTTCCGAAGTTAGAGAGCATCAATATTCCTGGCTCATAGTTGTCTCCATTTTTCCAATAACATCCATCTGAGACCATGAGAAGAAACAGGTTGAAATCAAAACACTTTTTGAACATCTTCACATCAGGAACAGCGCAGAAGGGAATCAACAGTGCTGGCAAGACTGGTGTCAATCTGTGATGCAGATAAAAAAATCTGCAGTTGCATAAAATCAGCAAGTTTCTGGCCAAGCTTTCCTTAGCTCCTGGATTCTCAGGCTAGAAATTAGGTCGGATACACTAGTGGGCCATGAAGGTGTCTCAAGGGTGACTTTTAAAACTAAGCCACTGTGTTGGATGCATCCACCACTCTATGTCAGAACAGGGAAGCCCCATGAGTATTGCCCTGAAGATGCATGAGCATTGGCATCCTCCCAATGTAGAATGCAAAGGGATTCCCTGATGTAGCCTGTACTGTGGCTGACAAGTGTAGGAGAATGCCAAAAGCATTATTTCATCCCTGACTGACTGGGCAAAAGAGTGGGTGAAATGCTAGGAGGCAAGATCAACTGAGATGTAACTGGAAAGCAGAAACTTGTACACTGTTTTGGAAGCAGACTAGCAATATATTTCTTCTTTCAAAAGAAAGGCTTTTTGTGCCAGGCGATCCTCCTTCTAATAGAGGAAGGGAATGGCGGGTATGCATGTGGGCAGTTGTGGCTCAGTGGTTAAAGATTCTTTGCTTGTCAAGTTGAAGGTCAGCAGTCAGTGGTTTGAGACCCAAATATTATGGAATCAACTCCTGTTATCTGCTCAGCTTCTGCCATCCTAGCATTTTGAAAACACATAAATGCAGGTAGATAAATAGGTTCCCTTTGATGGGAAGGGAACAGCATTCCATGTACCTACTTGTTTACCAGACCCATGACCATGGAGATGTCTTCCGACCATACTGGTTCTTGTATCGTGGATGAACACTGCCCTTAAAGCTAGTTATAACCAGCAAGGAAACCTACGAGACATACCTTTACTTTTATGCATGCGTCAGAGATCCAGGCTGCAATCCTAAGAATGTCTACTCAGAAGTAAGTCCCACTGAGTTCAGTAGTACTTGCTGCCAGGAAAGTGTGGTGAGGATTGGAGCCCCAGTCTCCAATTCTGGGCCAGACACAGGATACCATTCCTGCTGTGTCAAAGCTATGTGATTTTTCTCACTAGCCCAAGCATATTCCCATTTCACCTTTAGCGAATGAACTGAACATTGATAAAATATAATTGACTTTATTGTTACTATAGAACATTTTTATATGTTGATTTGTCAATAATAACCATAATGTTAGAGCAATGTATTTAGCAAATAAATGAAAAGAAGGTTCCCAGCCTCAAAAGGACCCACACTCTTAAAGAAATGATGCTGCCAAACAGACACTGGAAAAGATGGGGGTGAACAGTGACAGTGGCTCACTCTCTGGTGGTAGCAGGCCTCCGTCAGTCTTGAAAGACTATGGTATCGTGCTCGGCGCTGCATACACTGCATGCGAAGCACGAAAGCCTGGGTTAGATTGTTATGGAGGACAGGCTGTTACCCAAGCAGCAAATCCCCCCTCTCCACGCCACTGAATTAGTCCAATGAAAAGGCAGAGCCAATATGATTGGATCCAGCTGGCGTCGCAGAGCTGGGCTAAGGACAGGCGCTCACCCTGTCTTGTGGGGCTGACCCAAGTCTCAAACCCTGGTGGTAAATATATAAGAATCACCACTAAAGGGTGCCTCCTAGTGAAGGTAAAAGGTTAACTGCTAAGACTGTCTGTGACCACAAAGGAGCACAGCCAAAAGCTGAAGCTAAGCAAAAAGTAATGAGAGGACTTGCAAGCAACCAACAGCCATTTTTCAGTTTTATATGCCCTTGCTGACAGTCCAGAAGGGTCACCACTTTCCTCCTGGTCCTCATTCTAACTCCCGTTTGATATCATCTTCCCATGTTACAGCTAGAAACTGATTTCTCTCACAGAGTGGCTATTTCAGTCATTGCAAGACTTCATTTATCAATACAGAAACTGTCAGGATCACTTTGTTTTCTCCCTAGCTTGGCCCGAATGACTCAGGCACATTGCAACTGATCTTCCCCGACAGAAGCACAGTTGGCTTATTTTACCTCTGCACAGCCCCAAGGCATAATTTGATTTTGCCACTTACAAATTATGCATTTTTCCTTCCACTTGTTTATTGTTTGGGCTTCCTTCAGGGACAGGACTTGCCTGGACTCAGTGATTAAGAGTTATATAGATTCAATTAAATGGCGAAAAATAAATCATACCTTTCAACTCAGAAGCACCGAAGTAGTAAAACACCCATTCATTAACTATAATAATATACATGAGAAGTACACATCCCCATCCTACAAGGACTGCTGTGCCATTCTACAAGGACTGCCTTGCCATTCTCCTACAAACTATTATGGAGTGGAATATTTGATTTATCGATGGACGTGATTCTTTTCAAATATGCTTAGCATATCTGGAATGATTTTATAGGAGTTTATTGACTTTACAGGAGTTTCCCATGCCTCAGTGGAATAAAATTCTTAACAATCTTGCGGTCCTATGCAATGCCAATGTGTTGAGTGGGACTCCTAGATATGTGTATACGAGTTGTAACTTTTAAGTTTTAGCACAGTATTTCCTTTCTGCCTATAACCATCAAACACTCTCACCACAACATGGTAGCTACTTCAGCCCCACACTGCATTAGTCAATACAACTAGAAGGAAAGTATATGGGTTCAGCAACCTTTCAACTGTGTCACCAATCCTATGTTACATGTTTATTCCATGTACCTGGCATGTACCTGGCTGCATGATTTTATATATATATATATATATATAGAGAGAGAGAGAGAGAGAGAGAGAGAGAGAGAGAGAGAGAGAGAGAGAGAGAGAGATCCGCCTCTCTCTGGCCAGAACATCTCCTTTCTCCTCCCCAGAGAGAAGGAGACCCCAGCACACTATTTGGGATTCTGGCAGTAACACAGCTCTTCAGCCTCTATTCAGCCTCTAGGGTTAAGTCTGGGGGGCTGCATGCCAGTGAGAAATCTTCTGTGTGCCAAACTTGGCACTTGTGCCATAGGTTGATTCATTAACAAATAACAGAATAGCAAAGAAAAGGCTTTATCGAGGACCTTGACCCATTGCTAAAATACTCCAAGTTTGAGTATTAGCAACACTGCAATTACTCACCCGAGGTTGGGTCACAACCCACCCGACATGACACTACTTGGTGACATGGAAAGTAACTTTGCATTCATGCAGCTCCTTATTACAGCACTAGATGGAACTGTGCTGAAATTGGAATCCATGCCACAGAGGAAGGTTTTGTCAACATAACCACACCAGGGAAAATGTGATCGTTTTCTGAAAGAAGGTCTACCTTAATCACTGGGGAAGCTATTTCCCCCGATTTCCTTTGTGTAACTGTGATTTATAGGGGCTGCAGAACAAAAGGAAAGGGGCAATCTTATCCTCTTCTGGTTTCACGTAGCTCCCTGTCACAGAGTCTTACCTCTGGTGTTCTGTTACCTCCCAAAAATACTTTCATTGCCTCAACACAATTTTTAAAAAGTTAGCATATGCTTACAATGCTCCTCATATGCAGACGTGAAGGACTATCATGTTCAATTTAAAGGGGTCGTGTGAATGAGGGAGCTCCTGCACTTCCATTTTTGCAAAAACCATGCAAGAAGATTGTACAGTTTGGTCCACTTTCTGCTTGCTTTTAGTTGGTGAAAAGCAGATCAGTATAGGTTCATCCAAATCAGATAAGAGGGAGGAAGTGGTGGCAGAAGATCTAGAATGAAGGACACCCCTAATCAGCCACCATCTTGACCTCCTACTATCTGTTACTGATGCAGCCTGATGGATCAGGTTGCCTGCTGAATGGGGCACCGTGGCTCTTGACAACCGATTTTGTGCATAAAGCTGAAAGCTCCATAAAGACAACAATACAGAAATGTCAAAAGCAAGCATCCTACTTTTGAGAAAATTCCTTTCTCCTCCCTAAAAGACTTTGCTTCCTGAAAGTGATCTGGGAAGCAGCCTGCCAAATGGTTCATTTTTACCAGAGCTCTGCACCAGAGTATCACACATAGCTGTCCTCTTTCAGGTGTAAATTGGAATTTTGTGACAGCCTTCTAGAACCAGAGAGCAACATCCTTGACTAGCCAGTTCACACCTGTTCGTAAGTCCAGTCATGAAGTAAGCACAGCTGGACTAATGACCAGATGTGACCTAGCTAGCCAAGACTGTTGCTCTTAGGTGATACCAGGCAATCATTTGACTCCAATTTATTTGAAATGGAAAATCTGAATGTCAGTTAAACAAAAACCAGCCAATCATAAGTGAGGGAGGGGTGAGGCTGCCTGCAAGAGCATAAAAGAAATTGTTGCCCATCAAGTTAGGGAATCCAAATCTAGGGCAGATGGAAGCCAGACCCAGAGACTGCAAGAAGCGAACTAAGCTTCACTAGCCAACCCAGTGTGCTTAGGAAAGAGTTAATGCCTAAGAAAATCTTTCCCTCCAGTGCCAGGAGGATGCTGCTTTAAGTCAGTGAAATCTTAGATTCTTTTTTCAAACTTTATTTTATAACTTTGCCTCTTGATCTCAAATATGATATTTGATTGTCAGTTTTTTTCCTTGTTCCTTTTCAATTCAATGGGTGCAATCCTAACCAATTTAGGCCGGCCTAAATCACATAGCATATCTTCCCATGGACTTCTGCAACACCCCAGGTCAGCAAAGGGCTTGTGTTGGCCTACATCAGCGTATATGTTTTCCTTTGATTTGAATAAAACCATCATGCCCAGCCCTTTGAGCAACTGACCTCGCATCCAATGGCTCAGCCTTACACACTACCCAGAGAGAGAGGGGGGAGGGGAGATGTATATGGGGATGCATAGATGAGATGGAGAGAAATAAAAAGAGTTCAGTCAAAAATGATCATCCTTCTCCCCCACCAGGGAATGCAGGGTGAGGGCTATCAGTGGCAGAGAAACCACCAACTGGCTGAATGCATAGAATCATGACTCACATCCTGTGTTTTAGATGGCAGTGTAACCTATCCCACATGTGCAGCCATACTGTATCTGTGGTCTTGACATGATATCAGGGTTGAGAGAACCACTGCACTTTCCAAGGAAGAGCAAGGTCCATCATGGGCACTACCTTGTAGATTGCCAAAGAAATGCAAGCACAATTTCCATCTGGCTGTTTTGCAGCTCCCAGTGCCCTACTACCTTTTCTGCACTCTATCTTGTCTCCTTTCAGAGACAATCCCAGGGAGTGGGATTGATAAGTATACCATAAAGCCTAGCTCAAACAGCTTCTATAGGCCAAGTATTGAGACAAGTCCTGATCTTCCTCTATTTTTCTTCAAAAATTCCAGACCTCTACAGCACGCTCAAGACCTCTGCAATCACCTGTCATCCTAAAAAGGTTGAGAGACATCTGAATGCAACAGATATTACCTTTGTTGCTTATTTTTTGAACATTTTCTTCCCTAGTTGTCAAATTCTGGTTCTGATCCAATTCTGAACATGAAACCCACCTGACTTTCAAGAGATTGGCCATCCTCAATATTCAGCTCCACAGTTGAAACTTGATAATGCCCACAGGCTATAAAAAGAAGGTGTTGCTTCTTGAGAGTTTCCTAAGTTGCTGCAAAGGTGGGAGCTACAACCAGGACCTTGGACAGCATCCTTTTCTGATGCTGCCACCCCACCTTCTCCTTTTGCTAGTTTATCAGTACTGTACTTGGAGTTTGTGGTTGTGGGTGGCGCAAGCGGTTAAGACGCTGTGCCTGTTAACCACAAGACAGGGTGAGCTCCTATCCTTAGCCCAGCTCTGCGACGCCAGCTGGATCCAATCATATCGGCTCTACCTTTCCATTGGACTAATTCAGTGGCGTGAAGAGGGGGGATTTGCTGCTTGGGTAACAGCCTATCCTCCATAACAATCCAATCCAGGCTTTTGTGCTTCGCATGCAGCATATGCAGCACAGAGCATGATACCATAGTCTTTCAAGACTGACGGAGGTGAGCACTTGGAGTTTATACTTTACATTTTTCATCTTTTTTTGACTGTTTAGCATTTTAGTAAGCGCCTTTTAATTTTATGGTGTACCTGCCTCATCCTCATTGACTTGTAAAGGAGCAAATTATTGTTATCTACCTGTTTAGACAGGTTGTGTCTCACAAAAGACCCACATTTTCACTTGCACCAAGTATAGCAATTGAGAGGGTGAGCCACAAAACTGAGACCATTTTTTAAGTTATTAAAGATAAGATACAGCTATTACTGTACACGTATATTCGTTTCCTTTGTTAACATCACTGGACAAAAACATTTGAAAGGACCATATTAACCAAAACTGTTTGGCAAGACAGCCCAAGTGGCAAATCCTATGTAGGATTTTACACAAAATATACCTTGGTCACATTGTTGAAAATGGGGTGTATTTAATAACCATAATTGCTGTTGGTATTCTCAATATCTCTCGAGCAAAGACTACATCACAGCAAGAAAGGCTCATCGCTTCAGGGAGGAATCCACTGTTGAAAGAGGACAGGAGAAGGAAGCAAACAGTTTCTGAGTCCTGTACTATTTTCATTTGCCTGTGGCATAGAAAGAGACCTCCTGCCTCTTTCTTTGCTTTGCAGTCCACATGCCTAATTGAGGAAGAATCAAGTGCCACCAAAAAGCAGGTGACACATGCTTTTGTGTATGAATATAGATGGAGAGTGCATTCAGCTGTGTCCAAATATGGGAGAGGGCACACACAGTGAGGGTTTGCATTTGCTTGCTTGCATTTGCTTGCTTGCTTGCGGGGGGCAGGGGTGTGGTGTATTTGCCTGCGTAAGGAAATCCACATCAGTGTGCACACAGATTTGAAAACTGACAATGTAACTCAGAGGCAAACAACAGTTTCTCCACTCCCAGCATATTACTGCAGCCGCTGCTGTTAATTTGAGGGTGAAGGAGAGAAGTGTGAATAGTACACACTTTCCTCTTCCTCCTTTGCCCTTTCTTTTCACCCCCTCCTTACCTTGGGCTACAGATTAATTCAATTCTGGGCCTTGCTCTCAGAAGTTAGATAATTTCATGACAGCTGTCACCATCCTGAGATCAGATACAGTTAATCCAAAGCTGTGTGAAGTTTGAAAAGTGATTCAGAAATGTGACCTGAATGGGGAAAAGTGTGAAGCACGATGGCTGAAGAGCTGTCAGAGAATAAAAAAGGCAGTCAGAATGGAGATCTTTGTCACCAAAGTACCCTGGCTATAAACCAGCAGCTCTAGCCCACCCAAGTACCACCAATTGTTGTTCAGAGCTAATAATAGAACCCAATAAATCCTTGCTGATGCAGTCATTCATTAGGGCTTGCCGCATGCTTTGTACATCTCATGCAAAACACACCACTTTACAGTGGTCATGCAATTGGCAAGCCACAATACACAGCTGGAGGGCTGCCTACAAACTACAGAATGCTACATTTAAAAAGAACTTAAGTGTTGAAAGCATAAAGTGTAATAATTGTGTAACCGTTTCAACCAATATATAAGGTAGGCCAGTATTATTTGTTCCACTCTGCAACTGGAGGGGGGTCAAGTGCTGTGTCTCAAATAATAACTGTTCTAGTAAGGAAATACATCCTAATACGTTTGAGTCTTCAGCTACATTGGAACTGAAGATTCCTCAGCTCACAGCTGCTATGGATATCCAGTTCCCTCCTACTGAGAAGGCAGCCTGCATGGCTTGAGTGCATGGAGAGAAGAGAAGGGATAACCATTTTGCCACCAAATACTTTGTGTCTAGCATTAAATGGTATTTGGTGCTATAGTTGAGAAAACCAATAGAACATACCAAGTTTCTGTGGCACAGATCCTTGTCACCTACCTACACAAGATCAGAACACAAGATTTCTTTCAAGACTCGGTTCTTGGCAATGTGTTAAGGCAACTCACCTCAGTCTGACATATTTATACATTTGATAGACAGAGGTGTCTGTCTCAAGAACATTTAAAAGATGTGATCAAGCTTGATTTCCCTTTCTAACTCAACCAAGCAATTATGCTTGAAGCAGCATTCTCCCAATACCAGAAGCAGAAAAGCATTTAAGCTGTCTTTCTATTTTTTAAAGTTCCCTCCAAAGTTCTTTACTGAACAGCTGTATTTCAAAGTTATTCCAAAGGCCAATATTAACAATGGGGAAGGCCCAATGGCATCCAAACATACAATTTCAAAAATGCAAAAAACTATTACTTTAAAAAAAAAAATCACTAGGTTCCAGGAATGACTCATGAAATCACAGCTGGAAATGAACCAAAAGGTCATCTAGACTTACCCCTGCTTATTGCATGCAGCAGGGTGTTCAGTTCTCAATTCTTGATGGCTCTATTAATGTAGCATGGGTGGTGCAAGTAGTTAAGACATTATGCCTGTCAACCAGAAGGCCAGGGTTCAAGACCCAGGTCCCCACAAGACAGGGTGACCTCCTGTCCTTAGCCCAGCTCTGCAACGCAGCTGGAACCAATCATATTGGCTCTGCCTTTCCATTGGACTATTTCAGTGGCGTGGAGAGGGGGGATTTGCAGCTTGGGTAACTGCCTATCCTCCATATTAATCTACCCAGGCCTTCGTGCTTCACATGCAGCGTCGAGCATGATACCATAGTCTTTCAAGACTGATAGATGCCAAGTTTTTTTATTAATGGTGGTTTAATTAGGTAATCAATGGCAGGAAGAACCATTGAGGTGTGAAGAATATCTTTTCTTGGAAGGCTTTAGGATCAACAGCGATTTGCATGAGACAAGCTCAAAAACAATACAGACTTCCCTAGAAACTGAGACTGGCTTCCAACACTTTGGCAAGAGTTTCAAGCTATGAAGATTTTTGAGACAAAATAATAAAATACCAAAAAATACAGAACAATCCTGTTCTGAATATAAGACTATTTTTATGTCAAGACGACAAGCAGCACCATTGTGCATTGACAGCACACAATAGTTTTTTTGGGTTGTTTTTGTTTTTGTTTTTAAAGAACAAAACAAGTTTGCAATAGTGACAGCTTACCTAGCAGGCAACAGCAGTAGATGTAGATCTTCTGCCTCTGAATATTTAAAATTGGATGTTTTTCAACAAGTACAGTTGCTCAAAAGCTGGTAAGCAAATTACAGTGCAATTCTAATGCAAACTTGGAAGAAAGTCTCACTGCTGAAAGGAGGCTACTCTCAAGTAATTGCACATAGGATTGCAGCCTGATGGCCCAATCCTAAACTGCCCAGAGTACTGGGTCTACTGTGGCAGCAAAATGGTGCTGTGGGCAGCCACCGGCACATCGACATTGTGAAGATGAGTCACTGAAAGTAAAGGAAATGTAGTCCAGAGCCAGCAAGGAGCCAGACCAAAATCTCCCACCATTCAGAGAGGGTGGTATAAGAGGTGGACAATATATTTTTTTTAAAAATATAGTGACCAGAAATGCAAATGTTACTTCACTACTGATTTATATAACAGAAATACAGTCATTGGCTATCAAGTGACACACCTAGTTATTTTCCATACCTTATTTCTGAAAAGGAAAGATCAAATTCTTTACAACCTGTTTTGATTACCAGGAATGAAATGAAAATATTCCCCCTAACCCCACCCGCTATTTAGTATGAGAAGAAAGAATTCAAATGAAAGCTTTATTCAAATGGCAAACAACATATTTAAGGGGTTTCAATCCAGATGTATTTGGTGGGAGGACAGGCTACAATTTCCTCAATCCCCTGCAATGGCCCTAGATCAGGTTACTCTCCCTCCCAAACTTGGCACTTGCTATTAACATTTAAAACAGAAAACACACAGAGCCATGTAATATGATTGAGGTCACATCTAGCAGTGTCTCTGCAAATAACAATGGAAGAGTTTCTTAACATTGGATCTCCATATTTCTTGGGAGCATGGAAATAAAATGAAGGGGTATGGAACTTGAAGCACAATCTTAACCAAGTCTACTCAAAAGTAAGCCCCATTGTGTTCAATGGGTCTTACTCCCAGGAAAGTGGCTTTAGGATCACAGCCTTGATTTCAGAACAAAGAATTGTTAGACTTTAATTATTAACTGCCACTATTACAAATACAAACTGAGGCATTCCGTTCTGAGTTGTCCATACACAAAGTGAAACCAAACTACAGTATCTTTTCAAGTCATACTGCAGTTTAATAGAAGTGGTGAGGATGATTTCATCAGACTGGTGAAGGGGCTATGGGGACATATTGAGCAATCCATTGGCAAGGGGTAATTGTAAAAGCTTAAGAACCCCTCCGCAAAGGTTACAGGCTAGGAATAAAATGAGTCATTTGGCGTGAGTGTGGCCCAAAAACTAAGTAGCGTTCCAGTACTGACATAGCTGTACCAATGGGGAATATGCTACATGTTGTAAGTTGGATAGTAGTCATAAGACCTCTAAGGGAATAGTTGTTCCTTTGGAGCTACACCATCCTTTGCCCATTGTTGGAGATGCACTGTCCTTACTTCAGTATTTAGGATTATTCCCTAAATTAGATGCTGGAAGCTGAGCCTAACATGCTATGAATTTTTTGCATTGGAGGGCCCCAAACCCAAGATTTCTTTGCAAACCCAAGTGTGTGAAACTTTCTCACAGAAATGACACAGTTGTTGGAGAATTACTATACTCTGCCCTGATTTCCTCATGGTTTGAAAGAAAGGAGAACTGTACACTTAATGGCCTCTGCAGAAAGGCACGCTGAGCAAAAAGAGTTAATCTCCTTATTTCTGAGAAGCCAAGCCATAGCATACTTAGGATTTCATTTCACACAATGATTACGCCACTGGAAATTGAAGACTAAATTAACAAGGAGGTAAATTTGTTATTAAAAAAATACTGCAAAGAGGGAAAAAGCTTAAGCAGTAGGGGTGAGTTAAACTGCTAAACCTTTGGATACATTAATTAAATCCAGGTTTAGATCTCTAAAGGTGTCAGCTCAGTCAACAAAGAAGAGACAGCATCTTTGACAAAATGATCTCCTGCTTTTATTTTTAATTATGTAGCAATTTATGGTCTTGTGAGGCCCAGTGGTTAAGATGCTGTGCTTGTCAATTGGCAGGCCAGGTTTCAAGAGCTGGGTGATACAAGATGGAGTGAGCTCCTGTCCCTTGCCGAGCTCCTGCCAGCCTAGCAGTTTGAAAGCATGTGAATGCAAGTTGGTGCAAAGGTAACAGCCTTCCATGCACTTTGGCATTTAGTCATGCCAGCCACATAACCACAGAGACATCTCTGGACACTGCTGGCTCTTCAGATTACAAAAAGGGATGATGAGCACCGCACCCTACAGTAGGTTATGACTGCAGTACAATTTGCAGGGGACACCTTTACCTTTAATTAAAAGCTGGGCATCTCAATTTTGTTGAAATCCCCTCATGCCAATGCAATGGTGCACTATATTCTGCAGGAGAATTTTGCAGACTGACAGACTCCTTGAGGTATTGCCCCCTTCCCTGGAGAAAGCCACAGTAACTGGCACAAGTCTGAGTGGATCCTTGTCAGCGGATCTGGCCCAGAAAGGGGATAGGATCAACGGGCGCCAGCACTGCCAAACCCTCACAGGACCCAATCTGCCCATTCCCAAACCTCCACACCCTCCCTGACCAATACCACATCCTCTCCACCTCTCTAGTCTCAGAGCTGAGCTTACCTGCTCTAGCACAGAGTCTTGCATTGAGATTGGTGAGACAGCACAGTCCTTCCTGGCAACTAACTCCAATGTTGTCACAACATGCTTTATGGCAGTGGTACTTGGGCATTTTAGCCCAAAACCTCCTTTTAAACTCAATAATCTGCATAAGACCCCCGTCAGACTTTACAGGATGTGACATCACATCTGCTGTGAGCGCCTGTATGTCTTCTCAGATGTAATTCCCATTGGGTTCAATGAGACTATTCCCAGGAAAGCCCAGTGCCAGATTCCAAAATGACAGATCCTACTCTCTCCTACCCTCACATCCCAAGGTCATGAGCCCCACTTTCTTCCATAAGGTTTCTTCCATAAGTCACTTCTGCGTCACTCCTGGGAGAGTTAGGCTAGTGCATAGACATGTGCTGGTCTCCCCACACCACATCAGGAATGGGTAGTGTATGAGTTGTGTTAGCCTAAATTGGTTAGAATTGCAACCTAACTTTATAGTACCTTCAGCCAAGGAGCAGAGAGAAAGATAGCTGACATGCCAAAAAAGCGAGCTTTGAAACCTTCAATAAATTTGATTTTTTGTTTACATTTGTTCATGAGTAGATAAGTCTCTCTTATATCCAAGATGTTTCTTGCATCTGCACCAAAGACTGCACCTATGTCAAAAGTGGGCACAATCTTGGTGGTGCAATAGATGCCACAAGGTGGTGCTATCTTATAATTCGTGTAATTTCAGAATTGTGCTTACAACTGCGTAATTTTTAAGCCCCTGGAGGAGATTCTCATAAACAATCCATTTTGGTACATTTCTGCCAAAGCTGGAAAGTTTTGCAATTGCTTTGTTTGCCCAATTAAAATGAGTGACTGAAGGCACAATCCTAACTAATTTACTCACCCACTCCCCATTCCTATGGTGGTATGGGGAGGCCAACGCATGTCTGTGCACTGACTTAGCCTCCTAGGAGTGGGACAGAAGTGCATTATGGTGTTTTTGTGACACCCCAAGGCCAGCACAGGACTTGTGCCAGTACTTATGCTAGCTTAACTGGAAGTAAGACTCACTGAACACAATGGGGCTTACTTTTGAGTAGACATGGTTACAATTGTACTCTTAATTGAACCTCTTGAAACAATAGCCAACATCCAGTCCTCTCCCTTATTTTGGAGACACATTTTTCAAGCAATTGATTTTCAAACAGTGTTCCAGGAACTTTTAGAGGCTTATCGAGGTGGGTGGATGTCCTCAACATAGAGAGCAGTTGTGGCAGATAAGCTTCTCCAAAAGACAGCTCATCCACAACTATGTACTGAGCTGCCCTTGCAAGGCTGGTACTCTGTGGATAGGGACTATGTGCCCCGATCATGCCCCAGAACCCACTGCAGTGACCATGAATGACAAATTATCCTGTCAAAGAGTCTGTACCACTCAGGACCAAGAAGTCTACTAAAGAAGTCCTGTGTAAGTGCTCTGCCAGTCACTGTGACACTAGTATAGCGGTCAAGCAGATAAACCTTTCCAGAGCAGACTGCTGAATTACAATGCATCAGGAGATTCAATACTATTCACGTAGGCTTCAGTCAGAATAATAGTTTCCTGTCACACTACAGATGTTAGTTAAAGTCATTCCTAGCATTTGCTCAGTTATCACCAGCTACTGAAGTTGGAAACTGTCACTGTGCTAATCTTACATACATTTTTTTATGTTAAACTGTCAGATTACTATACCTCTTGCATTTCCTGCCCATGTATTACTATTTGTTTTTATACATAGCACCATCCATATTGATGGTACTTTCCACAGAATGACAAATTCCTGTCCTCAGTCTAAAAGTGATACAAGGAACATTGGAAAGAGGTGGATGCACATTAGGCTAGGGAAGAAACATATAGTTACTGAGGCTTAGAGCACAATCCTAACCATGTCTACCCAGAAGTAAACCCCATTGTGTCAATGGAAAGAAGTGGATGCACATTAGGCTGGGGAAGAAACATATAGTTACTGAGGCTTAGAGCACAATCCTAACCATGTCTACTCATAAGTAAACCCCATTGTGTCCAATGGGTCTTAGTCTGAGGAAAGTGTGTTCATGATTGCAGCCTGAGTTGCACATAGTAATTAATAATAACTATTTCATATAGTAATAACTATTTCACATATAGTTACTAAGGCTTAATTACAGTGTGATATCAGGATTACAAAGTCAGCAATAGTCATAATGACTTTAAACCATCTTTCTCTGTCCATTAACACCTCTCACAACATGGGGAACTGCTCCAGAAAGTCAATCTCCCTACCATACAGCACTTTGCTAAATTACATAGGCTGAAACAGATGTAGGATGCATAGCTGTTAATCATGCTCAGACAAAGAACACTGTAATGAATAATCAAAGAATGCTGTAGTGTAATCAGCACTAAACAAAGCAGTGTTATGAAAGGCATTAAATACCAATATGTGGCGCACACACCAAAATAAGGATACATGTTATGTATGTGATGAAATGAACGACTACTTGCAAACGCTCATGCATTAGTAAATTTGTTGTTGTTTAAGCATGATTGGAAACTCATGTTCTTTAAGCATGATTGGAAACTCAACTTGGATGTTATCTCGTCATAAAAATGCTAGAACTTGAGTCAATGCATGTTTTTCATTGATTTGCATGTTTTTCATTGACTTGGTGACTCGTGAGTTGTGTGCGTTGAAGAATCTGAAAAATACTTGAGTCAGGGCCCCCCAACTCAGTGCTCAACCCCATTACTAGAGATTCATGACTGCCTATATATGTGTGAGCTTGCTTATTGTTTCAACAGCATGGAAAAGATGATTGCGCTACCATTCAAACAGGAGAGCCACAGGGAGTTCCAGTCAAGAGGCAGGAAAGTGTTAATGCCCCCTTTTCCAACCAAATGGGCGTAAGTCAGGAGTGGGTTTTTTTTTCCATCTCTGATAGGAGGGAAGGAACCAGTAATCATTGGACAAAGGACGGGCATTCTTATGGGGAGGGGGAAACTGCATTGTTTCTGAATGATTGACTGCAGCAGACTACTTTTGAGTAGAGCTGCCATGGACTGGATCATCCTGGTAAGCCTTGCAACTGCGGCTTCTGACCATACTCCTTCCTGCCACTTCTGTCTCCACTCTTTTGCAGTCTCTTCTACCCCTTTTGCCCTGTAAATAAGAACCACAAATACCAGTGAGGTCAATCCGTGGCCCACTGGCAGCTGTCCTTTTTAAAAAGGGAGGGAGTTGACTCAAACAGAGTCCTTTAGAATTATGAGGAGGAGGCTTGCATACTTGTAAAGTGCCCCTGTTATGACTCTTCCAAGTCATAACATAGAGTCACAAGGGATCTGTGACTCTAAATTCAACTGGAATCAAGCCACGTTGGATTTTCCCATCCTATTTAATCAGACGGATTTTCCCATTTCAATAGCTAGTTACTTAACTTTCTCACAGAAAAAAAATCTCACAGTAGCCCAATCTACCTTCTCTCTCGGTCCCAAAGGTTATTAGGAGCAGAAAAGTTCCAAAGTAAAACCTCTAGTCTCTTACGTTCTCACTCCACAGTCTGTACCTGACTGGCATAAAAGCCCTTCATTGAGCGCAAGATAACATTTTCCCCCATCTCCTTTCAAACTGCTCTTGGCAATCTAAATGTCAGTTCTTGAGAAACAAATCTTTTAACAGGAAAGAAAGGTGTGATGAGAATGCCCTCACTGGGCTTCCTTCACGTTTCATGCTTTGGATCTGCACCTCCCCCACCATTAAATTTTCCACCCCCCACCATTATTATAGTAGCTCCAGCTGGCTCTTGAATTCCAAACCCCATCCCTCCTCCACTCTATCCTCTGGCACTCAATTTTGTCACAACTACATAATAGCAGGGAGCTAATCATCTTGGCATTTCAGAGAGCAGAAGGCTCTGCTGGGAGAGGTATGTGGGAGGCCAGAGCACCATTGCTGGTATTCCCTATCTACCCTCATGGAAAGTTATGGATTCCAACGGAAAAAAGAAGATTGGGTGTTGGGAGATCTTAAGCTGCAAGTCTTAAGCTAGTTAATATCAAGAAGAAATTAACTAGCTTAAGACTTGCAATCCAACAATCCAGCATTTATCAGATGGAAATTAGGGATTTTTGGACTCTAGCATATCTTAAGGCTCCCTAAGGCCAGGGTGGAAATAAAGGGAATAATACTGACCACCAGTGCTTATGTATAGCAGCAGGACAAGCCAGTACTGATACAATTCAGCAGTCAATATGGGCTCCAATATTTGTATGTATGTATGTATGTATATATGTATGTATGTATGTATGTATGAATGTACAGTATGTATTTAGTTATTTATTTACAGTATTTTCCTCCTTTCTTCTTTGAAAAAGGAAACCCAGGGCAGCTAACAACATTTAAAAACAACAACAATTGAAACTAGGCAGAAACAAATACAATTAAAATACAATTAAATTATATAAAGACAGGAAAAAAACCAGATTAAAAAACAATATGGAACATTCTAATAATCCCACTTCTTTCCAGTAGTTGTTGGCACAGCAAATCCATGGCATAGTAACAAATATTATGCATGTCAGTTACCTATTATACGTAGCTTGTGTAACCTGAATGTTTCTGCTACTGTTGCTATCCTCTTACATGTAAACCAGGTGACTAGGGTGGTAATAGGCATTTTGATCCAGAGCCTTTAAAAGCTGCAAAGACAAAAAGGAGAATGGGTATAGATCCCAAAATATAAAATAGAACTTTTAAGAGCTTTGGGTAAACTATTACAGACTGTATTAAAACCTCAGCATGGGGTAGGTATGACAGACTCAAATCCACATCAAATTTGGGTAACTGGTCAGATTTTTTTCTCAGAACAACCTACTTCACAGAGTTGCTGTGATAAGTAGGGGTGGAGCAATCATTAACATTGCCCTGAACAACTTGGAATAAAGGTGGGATAAAAATGAAAATCAATCAAATTAATTTAACAGGCCAGATCCAGCCCCACTTTTTTACGAGCCAAGCAGAAAGTGGCATATCTTCACTTCCCAGTGCCAAAGGACATAAGCTGCCAGCCACTTTTAGGCCAGCACAGCCCTGCTTCTAATGTAAATCACTGGCGGGCAGAAAAAGGGGAAATTCATTTGGGGACGGTCTATCTCATTTATTTCTCAATTTTTCTCCTCTAATGTATCATTACCATCACTATTTCTCCACAATGATCCACCTTATTTTAGGTATAAGAAAAAAGTTAAGTACCACCAATATTAGTGACATCAACCCATGGCCCCACTCCTCTCACACTGCCCCTTCCAATCCCATTGTATGGAAGTTCCCAGGGAAGGGGGAAGTCAGGAAAAAGTTCATACTCTTACTAGTTGGCAGCTCACCAGCTGATTGTTAGCAGCACCATTGACAATCACCTAGTGAGCTTGTCAAAAATAGGAACACATTTCTTCCAATATTACTTGTTTGGTTTCTCAGACCGTCCTGCAGGGAGAACGGGTACAATGCCTTTAATGTTCTAAAAAATTAAATGGTAAAGCGAAAGGCTTGGCTGTAATATCACAAAAAGTGCTATACCCACTGCAATGTCTGAAACCAATGCCTATCTCAGAGAAAATGCTCAGAGCTAGTGTAAGATATTTCGGTGCCTGAGAATCTAAACAGCACCTTATCCTAGGAATTAACACTGACAATATTTTAGGAAGTTCTATGGCAGAAGCACCATTAAAAGTAATAGGAGATGTGAAGAAGACTACCATGCTTTTAGTCATCTCCTGTATACTTCAGTTTAGCTTTTTCAGGAGAACTTTTCAACGAATTGCATCTCATGGGTTAGATATGTCTGTCTTATATTCTGCTATACTTAGAGCCCAATCTGATCTAGCTTTCCAGTGCTGATCCATCCAGGTGAACGGGGTATATATTGCATCCTATGGTAGGAGAGCTATCATAGCGGTCTCCTTGACGCAAGGGACTGTTTCTTTCCTTACCTCAGGGCTCCATTGAGGCAGTGCTGATGATGGAAAGACAGATAGGTCTTAAAGGTATCCAAGTGTAACCACCTGAACTTGCTTCCTCCCACTGTCTCTAATGGATCCCCACTGGTGACCACTGGGAGCAGCTGTTCACTGCCACTAAAGAGAGACAGCCTGATTATACACTTGTAGCAAGTGGTCATACACTAGATTAGTGATCCTCAAACAAAAGGTTATCATCGATGGGTCACAAGTTAATTTTTGGAAATCTAAATGCTAGCACTATCTGGAAACCAAAACGCATTATTAGGCGTGACACACTGATAAAGTGGATTACGCACTACCGCAATCACTAGTTCTGCAAAGCATTCATGGGTGTTATCTAGAAGCCACAAGGCATGACATGGTTGCTGTGGTTAATGAAGTGGGTCGCAGTAGTATGAAGAATGAAAAGTACCTAGCTAGGGAGTTAACTTCCACAAGCCTCACCAAATTGAACAGACTACAGAAAGAGCCAATGAATTATTTCTCATGTTAATGTGAGAAGATTTCCTTTTGAATTTTTTACCTCGGGCATCATAATACCTTAGCCAGCCTTGGCCAATCTTTGACAATGAAGATTTTGTGTACAAAGTATACTGGAGTCAATTCACCATGGCTAATTCTCCTTCACCCCACAAAGAAATGTTGACAAGTCAAGGGGGTTGGTAACACCCTGATCTTTTCAAGTGGAACTGCTGGCTCTACGCAGCCCTCAAGAGAGTCACGGAGCACGCTTTGCCTTGGGCAATAATCAGGAAGGCCTACGAGGTATCCAGCTTTTTCCCCACTGGCCATCTGTATAAAAATAGCTTTTACCCAAGCATGAATCATAGTTTCCTTGGCATTGTTATGTAAAGTTGCTCACCTCCCAGGGCCACAGGAAGGTGGAAGGTGCACATTGTTGAAAGAAGCACCTTTATAGGAACATTCAACACCACCTCCTTCTTGAGTAAAAACTCCCACCCACTGCACCCAGGAATGAACTCTGGTCCTCACTCAGTCCACTCTGCAGGACGCTTTTCCTTTGGAAGATGCTTCTGTTCAGTGAAGAGAGCCATAGATTTAGCATATGCCTCGCTCTTAGACAGAGCCTCAGAGATTCCACTGCATCAAGAACAGATCTTTTTTATGCTTATGTCATTTCAGCTCATTTGGCCCCTTAAACCAAAACCACACACACACACACACACACACCACTCACAGATGGGAGAGAGAGGGATATAAATTTAAATACTGTAATCATAATTGTTATAGTTGTAATGAGCCATCCTTGTATCTCCTGTTGGAGCAGAAGGGCGCAATTATGGTAAAATGTTTAAATGACCTTCCAGGTGGCCCTCCAACAGAACAATTCCCATTGCATTCAAGTCTTTCAGGGGTTACCTAAGCTCAGTACAATAACTAGAAAGTCCTGGTTCAAGTTTTGCATTAGCCACAAACTTTCTATTCAATATTAGACAAGCCACTTTTCTCTTTCAGCCTCAGACTCTTGCCAACAAATACCGGGGGTAATACTGATCTGCTTTCCAAAGATGCTGCAAAGATTACTGGGCTTACCAATTATGCAACGTGCTTTGAACACTTGAATGTGCTACAGAAATATTTATTATTCCCATTTCTCTATAGATAAGGAGAGGACAGAGTTAAGCCTTTTTTGTATGGGGAGAGGAAAGAAGGAATTAAAATAAAGTATGTCCACTACAGGGTCTCCAAACTTTCAACCTCAGGGTTTCTAGACTTTCAACAATTAAGAAGAGGTGGGAATTTCAACAGGTGTAGCTTGTGATCCAAGAGATGAAAGGCTGCACTTGCTGAAATTTCTTCCACACAATTGTTAAAGGTCCTGGAGCCCTTAAGTTGAAAATTTGGAGACCCCTGGAGAGACTATGGATGGATATGGTCCTGAAATGTGCTGGTCCATATTAATCGTCTAAGACAGGTGTCCAAACCCTGGCTCTGGATGCAGCCCTTGTCAAGCAATAATGTGGCCCTTGGCAAGATCCGTCCATCTGACCTACAGGCAAGCCTTGTAATGTCTCTAATGCACTCTTATATGGAAATTTATTCAAATTTGAAATGTAAATCATTTTTCTGGCACTCAACACAGTGTCGGAGAGATGAAGTTGCTTTCTGCCAAAAAGTGTGGACACCCCTGGTCTAGGACTAATATTTACTTTTCCATCAATGTGCCTGAGTACCTTTGTATTCAGTTTGTCATAATCACTTCTATAACCCAAAAAAGCATCATTCTGAGAATGAAAGATCATGATTTTCTGATCTTCAAGCAGCAGTTCAACAGGAACCTTCTGGAAATGCTCTAGATCTAAGAATATTTCCTAATACAGCAGGGTTTGGACTAGATGATCTTTTATGTGATATTTTAGGTTACCCATGATTCAATTATCCTATGATTACCAATTTTATAGTTCCATATTCTAAAGTATAATATATAAAAAACCAGCTCAGAAGCATTATGCTCTCCCCAAATTAGGGAGCAGAAGCTTATAAAGAGAGATGTAATTAGTTATTAATAATCACATGGAGAATTCTTAATAACGCTGCATTAGAGGTAACATTTCAATCCTTGCATACTTGTTCAATAACTCTTTTGAGCTCTTACAAAAATCTCATATGAACTTTCCTCGGCAAGAATATTTTTGAGGTCTTTTAATTTCGTTTTATACTCTTCATTATACCATACATTGTAAATGCCAGTGGTGGTCTATTAAGTCTAATGACAGTCTGCGGGCAGTAGAATGTCTGATGTTAGCCAGCCCAAAGGCAGCTTATCTGAAAAGCAGCTTCATTTTCCCACCAAAGGACAAGTGCAAGCAGCTTTTTCTTCCATCATATACGAAGTACATAACGAACTTGCGAAGCCGGGCAATTTTGAAAGATAGAGGAAAAATGTGTGGGGAGGGAAGGGGGCCAAAGCCTGAACAAGTGCCTCCTAGAAAGTGGGGGAGAGGAATCATACTCAGGAGCCATCAGTTTTTAAAATTAATACTTCCAGCTCTGCAAAATCTAGCAGAATACCTAAGGCATTTCAACATATCCTTCTAAGCCACCGCAGCCCACTAATGTCATATTCTTATACCTGAGCTGTGTAGTCATGCTACTACCCTCCCCCAAATGTACTAACATGAGCAAGCAATCCAAATTCTATACCAAAAAAGATAAGTTATGTACCCTGTATGAAAATTTGCATGGTTTCTATGTATTCTAGTTATGCTAGTTACAAAGACAGATACGGAAGTATACAGACACTGAAGCTCCAGCCGTTGACCCCTGAAAATCTAATAAGCTACACCTCTTTCCTGTTGAAATTTCAGTAGCTGTTACACCCACACACTTCTGAGTATTTCTTTGCTAACCATAAGGATTAGGAAATCCCACACCTTAAAATGAAAGTTGACATTTCCAGGAACTTAAATTTTGTGCCAGGGATGTGAGGTCTGGGAAGGCAGATCCTCCATCCTGTCCTGCTTCAATGAAAATAGCCTCACATACCAAGAGAGCTCAAGATTGTGGCAGGGATCACTCAACCTCCACTGTGATTGTTCAGGTGCTGGGGAAGACTCTGCATGACTTGTGGTGTTATGAAATCACATCATCACCATTTTTCCAGATCTGCCTCCCCAGGCTTCGACCTTACCACCAGTCTGGTGTCCACTCTCTAAGGCTGCAATCCTAAAGACATTGTCCTGTGAGTAAGTCCCATTGAATACAATGGGGCTAACTTTTAAGTAAACATGGTTAGGACTGTATTCTACAGCACAAAGAGAGCCCTACACATCCATTTCGATAACAATAATGCACAGTGGCTGTATCATGTCCCCTATGGTCAGTAGGGGACATGATAAGTCCCTGGGATACTTACCCTGGGATAAGTAGAAGTTTTTGCCTTTAGGTCCCAATGACTGGCTGGTCTGGATATATCCTTGTGTGATTGGAACTACCGCTGAACCATAACAACCTAATAGAAAACATGCATCTACAAATAGATAATGTCATCTTCAATCTGACAGTTTTTTCTTTTTTCAGTTTTGTACAGCGCTAACACCTAAAACAGGTGGAGGGGATCCAGCCCCAGTGCAAGAAGGATCTTTAGCTGTTCCCTGAGCTGACTTTTTCAAAACATAACCTGCACAAGAGATGTATGTTTTACGAATATATAAACAGAAGGTGGCTCTTTTCTAAGTGCATCGAGGGCAAGTAGGCTCAGAGACCCCTCCCAGAGATAAGCAGACCTCATGCTTGGAAGCGATTCCCTATGGCCATATGGCAACTCTCTTACTTCACCAACTCCCTCCCTCATCTTCTGCTTCCAACTCTTCTCCCAGCTACATCAAGACATATGTCAGCATCCTATGCCAGCTGGAGCTCCCATGCTGGAACTACCCATCAGACAGAAAAGGAAGGCAAGGAAGACTGACAACAAGAATTAGGGTCCAATCCTTTTCAACTTTCCAGATTCGAGGCAGCCACAAGAGAAAGGAACCAATGTTGCCTTACCTCTACAACCCCCACCTTCCCCCACCTTACCCCTTCCCCCACCTTACAACCCCCACCTTACCTCTACCTTCCCCCCCCCCCCAGGTTGCAGCACACACCCCATTGGTATGGCTGTATTAGTGCTGTAAAGTAGGCCTGGGCTCTTAATTTGTAAAATATCTACAAGAAGCCACAGACATAGAAGGAATATGGAAATACATTTGCTGAAGGAAGAGTAATGGGAAGATCTATTAAGAGTGAAACAGAGGTGTGGGCAAGGCAGCCACGCTACAAAAAGGAGACAGGAAACAAGGACGCAACCCTAACTCATTTTCCAGCTCTGGGGTAAGGACAGAGTAAGGGAACAAGAAAGGGAACAAACATTACCATTATCTTGATGAGGTCTCTGTGACTCTCCCACCCCAACTGCAGTATGTAGCACATGCCACACTAGCCCCACATGCCCCATCTATGACTGGGCTGGAAAATTAGTTAGGATTGTGCCCCAAGTTATATGCAAGAAAGTGATGGCCTTCCACCTATGGAACACCACTAATAGAGGGATAAAAGTTATTCTGGAGATGGCTGTGAGGCAAAGTTGCACAAAACGTAGGATTATAACCACCTTAACCACTAACAACATTGTTTTAACGTTATTTCTTATTAACAATGAATGTCTAAATTTCCAGAACAGAGGGGCAAAAGTGACAAAATCATGTAACCACTTCTGTCAAAAGCTCTGAGGACATGCTTGATCAGTGTCTGTTATGGAGAGTCTAGGGCAAGAGGACAGGGTTGTAATTGATGTGATTTAAACTCTCCTGGTTGCAACTGAAAATCTGAGTGAGCTGCTACATATCAAAAGCTACAGATGATGGAAACCAGACAAGGATTAGCAATCAAACTGACATAACCCACAGGAAGGCAAATCATATGGGGAAGAGCCAATTTTTTTCCACCAGCTCCAGGCTGACACTCAGCTGGAGCACAGAAACCCTGATCACAGTCATAGAAAGTGGAGGGAATCTGTAGAAGTGGTGATAGTGCATACCTGAATGACAGGTTTCTCTCTTTTAAAAGGAAGTGGTGGGCAACGATAGGCAGTTCTTACTTTCCGACTGTGAGTTACCTATAAGTATGACAGGTTATTAGGGCACATGCCATGTGGCTCTAAACTGTGGAATGGATTTTATTTATGTTTATATCCCATCTTTCTTCAATCAGAGTGCCAGTCAGTGTACACTGGGTTCCCAAACAGTCTCCTATTCAGCCGCTAATCAGATCTGCTCGGTTTCAGCCAGACTGCTGTACCATGCACCCTCCAAACATACCTTTAGGACCATACTACTGATGTGACACATCACCAGGATAATTTATTTTATGGTTGCAGGAACCACAAGAAAATTAATGCAATGCTTCTCAAACTTTAAATCTTCCAGGATTGCTTTTCATAGATCCACCTGCCAAAGAACTCTAAAGCATATGTCGCAGGAACAAATGTCTTACAGAAGTGAAAACATGTTCCATGATACCCCAAAGAGATGTCACAGACAGATGCTGACAGAGTTGCCAACTTCTCAACTGGCCACTGTAGTTTCTAAAAGCATCACAGCTTTGCATGCAGACACTGATAGGTGATAATGCTGATCTTCATGGTGCAAAAAGCCCTCCCCTGCTGATTTTTCCATATCAAGTTTGTGTTAAAGACAGACGAGGCATAGAGGGAAGGATTCCTTTTCCCTTTAGATTGCAATAATCCTGACATTCAATATAGTGTGCAACAGCGTCTCACGCTATTTATTTGAAAAATAAATACCATAAAATAAAGACAACGTGTTCCACCAGATTTCAATTTCCCAAGGGCCTTCTCTTTTCCACCTCCTGTTCATCTTGTTACAAAAATGTTAATTGGATTTTAAAGGAAACAGCATGTCAGGTCATTTACTGCCCTCTTTCACAGAGATGCAGAAATCCTGCCACACAATGTTAGAGAAAAGCATGATTCAGTGTTTTCTCCTCCAAAAAAACAGGAAGGTTGGAAGACTGAGGGGAGGGGGTGGTGTGAGAACTTCGTTCCCAGTTCACCTTCATGTAAGGAACCACAAAAGAGAGACAGATACATAGAAATGGAGGGGGCAGAAAGAAAACCACAATGCATCACAACCAATAAGGTTGTGAGAGATAGTTACAATGGTGACAATGGGACCTTGCTTTCACAAGAAAAACAAAGCAGCAGACTTGCCCATCCATACCAAGCCTCTTGCTTTACATTTCAGAGGCATACACTATAGCAGATGTTCTTCAGCCTGGTACCAAATCTGAGAATGACAATCTGTGTGGCAACTCCCCTCCAGAATTGATGTCATCAACCTGGAAGTGATGTCATGGCCAGAAATGCCATTAAACAACAAGTGACATCAGTGTGGTGCCGCAGTTTCCCCATGTCTGCTTGGATGTAAGTTCCACTGCATTCAATTATTTACTCCCAGGAAAGTATGGACTGCAGCCTGAGTGCCCCATTCCAAGACGGTGCTGCCCACCTTTTCTGACCCCTCCCGAAATATAATCATGACCCCCCAGTGGTCCCAGCCCCCACTTTGAGAATCACGGCATTATAGGCCTATTAATTTATTTATTAACCTAAATCATGAGGTCATCCACTGGCATATTGCTATACAGATTTACACCACCGAGACCAGGAGTTTTGATCTGGGTGGGAGTGCCACTTCTGCTTTCTAATTCTGCTGAAAATTAGAAGCAAGGTCACTGGGGAGGAAAAACAGCACATCATTATCTTGAGTCGCCAGACCCTGCACGGCTAGAGCAGCCAGAAAGTAGCTGAGGCTACAGCAACAGCCACAGGCAAAAAAAAGCAGTTTTCATTGTGCCTGGCCATTGGGTCTCTGCATTAACTGGTGTTGCTAATGCAAAGTAGGTGGTGACTTCAACACACCACTAGGTAGCTTCAGGTAGAGCCAAGTCCAGCTCCACTGTCAGCACACTCAAGCAGTTGCCAATAGCCCTGAGACTCAGGATGGCCCAGTAGCATCACCTACTGACCTGACCTGCTGCTGAGATGCAGCATCCCCTGAGAGGTTTGGACCTACTGGGTGGCTGAATTTCCTCAGCCTGTGCCATACACAGCAATGCTTCTTTTCCCATGGTGTTAGGGGGCAGATGCAACTTGTTTGTGACCTCAGGTCAGGGGGGTCGTGACAGGGGCATCCATCTTGAATCTGGCATGGGCTTTTCTGGGAATAAGTCTCATTGAACACAATGGGGTGTCTGGGACAGGGGGTCCCAGACAGATTTTTAAGTTTGTCAGGGGGTCCCGGGGTGAAACTTTCTCATCTATAAAGTGACCACAAGTGAGTGAGGTTGACAAGGAATTGTTGTTGCTGCCTCCAGTCACTTGTCCGACAAAGAAAACTAGAGCTGCTGTATACCAATGGGTGGGAGAGTGGATGAAAGAAAAAGGATGGAAGCAACAACTGACCCTTTTTCTACCTACTTTGAGCATGGAGGACTGATTGGAGGTACCCAAAGAACACGAAAAGAAGGTAGTTACTTTTCTGGGTAGGCTTTCTTTTGTTGTTTGCTTGCAATCTCTCTCTCTCTCTCTGGCCTAGATTGGGTTCTGGCCAGGGAGAAAGCACATAAGAGACACTACCTGTGCCTGCTCGTTCATGTTCCTTCTTGGGACAACCCAACAAAGACAAATGCAGTAGAAATACCTGCTCTTTCTTTGGGCCTGGTAGAGGGAGGCTTATGCCTACTGGTCCCAACCAGTAACATGCATTCCAGACTCCAGAGGATGCTGCACTGGCATGTGAAGAAGTCTGTAACAGTGGTAGGGGCTGGGCCCAGGAATCCCTAATGGTTCTTGCAACCATCACTTTGCTCACTCCTCCCTGCCATTTTGCTGTGTTACAGAGGCTGCAATCCTAAACACACTTGGAGAAAGACCCACTGAACACAATGGGGCATACTTCTGAGTAGACATAGTTAGGCTTGTGTTCAGAGAGAGCACAAGCATGTGGATACAATAGCAGCTGCTTCTCCAAGGAACAACCTCTTTATCAGGCTTGGTGGCCACTCTTGTCAGTCACACCCTGCCTAAGAGCAGTGCAACAGGAAGGATTAGGCAAGTGAAGCAGCTATCACTGCCAGTGGCATAGCTAAAGAAGTGCAGAGGGTAGCAATTGCAACAGGCAATAAGGTTTAGGGGGGCAATAAGCTGAGCTAGACACCAGCAGCCAAAATTGTGGAAACCTTGATATGCATGAATAATGCCATTGTAGATAATTGGAAAGGTAATTTAATGCAGAATGTAATGAAACAAACAACACTGGAATACGAATTTGTATTCCATCACAAGTTATGGCCAATTAGGCAGATTTTTTAAAAAATAACTGAACAACTTGATTCTTTGTGAGGAAGGCAGGATTTATATAAATAATTTGTAAAAATTGATTGGGGGGGGGGGGAGATGCTACAGAATCCTCTTTGACCCCAGATACTTTAGCTATGCCACTGCCCCATTTTTTACTTTTTAGAAGCCTTGTGTGACATCATTTTCAGAAGTGATGTCACTTCTGGGACATCATTTTAACATCAGGTGATACCTTCATTTGCAACGCCACTGACCACAACTTCTGATCGCCCACATGGCTTCCCCCACTGAAAGGCTCTAGGGTTGTTCAGCATCGGGCCTGCAGAGCCACCTGAATGAGTGGCAGTCTGCACAAGGGAAGATTAGGCTCAAGAGCTGCTGTCTCCACCAGCCAGGAAGAAGTGATTGTGCAGGCTTTTCTCTTGCTGGATAGCAGAACCACAGAATCCAACCCTTTCCAGGCCACCAAAACATAATACAATAAGAGTGTGATAAGACACTTCATCCCACTTGCCCATCGTCTTGCTCCCCCACTCTTGTTCAGTAGTGTGACGGTGATGGCTGGAGCTACAATCCTATCATCATTTTCCAGGGTGTAAGTTCTGGTAGTGGGACTTACTTCTGAGGAGACAGGCAAAGGATTGGGCTCAGGCTCTGTAACGGAAGATCCTGAGATCAATCCCCAACATCTCCTGGTAGGGCAGCCTAACACACCTATTCCATACTCTGGGGAAACAGCAGCTGCTCATTGTTGGTAGTACTGGAGGAAACAATTAGACCAATGCAGCAGGGAAGCAGCTTCTAGGATCTCTGGAGTGCTCCTAAGTATGTGCAGAGTGCCTCCCACTAATATCGAGTAAGGACATTCTGACTGAGAATTAGAGTCAGTGGCAATGGAGGGAATAAAGGATCTGAGTTTCAATCCTTCACCACTTCTCTTGGTTTAAACCCTATTGACTCTAATGAGACTGATTTCTGAGTAGACCTGCATAGGATTGGGCTGAGAAGGTGTAATCCTATCTATACATGCTTCCCTAGGAGTAACCCCAGTGACTACAATTGGACTTACTTCTGAATAGACATGGGCTGAGAGACTGCCACCCTGTCTACACTTTCCTGGGAATCATTTCCCATTGATTCTAATGGTCTGACTTCTGAGTAGCCATACATACGATTGGGCTCAGGCTCAGTAAAAGAAGGTCCAAAGATCAATCCCCAACCTCTCCAGGTAGGACAAACACTCCACTAATGCTGCTTAGTGTTGGCAATACTGAAAGCGATAGAGTAACAGCCCCAACACAGCAGAAGGCAGCTTCTAGGTCTGGAGTGCTCCCAAGCATGTGCAGAGTGCCCCCCTACTACTACTAAAGACCTGCCCAAGGGGAAAAGCAGTGTTAGAGAGGCCAGATGTAAGGAATAAAGGATCTGGGTTTCAGTGCTATACCACTTCCCTGGGAGTAAGCACAACTGACTGCAATGAAACTGACTTCTAAATAGACATTCATAGGATTGGGCTGACTGCCATCCTATCCACACTTCCCTGGAGTAAACAGCATTGATTGTAACAGGACTTACTTCTGCACATAATTGGGGTGTGAAGATGCCACCCTCTCCACACTTTCCTGGGAAGAAGCCCCATTGATTCTAATGGGACTGACTTCTGAGTAGACATGCATAGGAATGGGCTGTAAGGCTGCAATCCAGCCACAAGTCTTAGGAGTAAACCCCACTGACTGCAATGGGACTTACCTGTGTGAGTAGACATGGCTAGCTAGAAATTGGGCTGTGAGGGAGTAAGGTGAGGGACTCCACGCTTCCCTGGGAGTAAGCCCAGTTGGATGGAATGGAACTTACTTCTGAGTAGATATGCATAGGAATGGGATGTTAGGCTGCCATCCCATCCATGCTTTCCTGGGAGGAAGACCCATTGCTTCTTATGGGACTGACTTCTGAGTAGACACGCATATTGGATCGGGCATTTGGAAGGCTAAGGCTGAAATCCTAAAGACACTTTCCTGGGAGTAAGACCCATTGAACACAATGAGGCTTACTTTTGAGTAGACATGGTTGGGACTGAGCTCAGAGGGACACATAAAAGCCAATGTGAAGCCAGGCTGGACGGTGAAGTTTCCTTCCAGCGGCTGCACCTGCCCTGCGCCCTCCCGTCGGGGGTCCCTACCGCTTGCTGGTGCTGGTGGTCCCGTGGAAGGAGGAGGGCCAGGACATGCGGGACTTCTTCAAGCCCGGCCGGTCGCTGGTATCGACGGCATCCGCCCTCTCGATCTGCCGGTGGGGATGCCTCTCGGTGTCGGAGTAGCCCCGGTGCTGGATCTTGATGGGGGTCCGCGGCTGCCTCCAGAGGTGCTGAGGGGGCTTCAGGGTCGCCTGGCCCTCCCGGGGCACTGGAAGGGACAGCGACAGGCTCTTCTTGGAGCAGGGCGGAGGCGCCGGAGGCTCCATCCCGATCCTCGACGGCACAGCCAGGCAGGCAGGCAGAGAGCTCCGTCCGCTGGTGTAGCGCCGCCGGGCTGAGGCTACCAGCGGGGCTCAGAGTTGCCCTTCAGCGGGCGCCCCCTCCATGCTCTGCCACTGCCCGTCCGCCCCCTCGGAGCGCACCCAGCACTCACTCACGGACTGACTGACTGGCGCGGCTCAGGCGGACACTCTCCCGCCTGCCTCCCTGCCTGCGTCTGCGCCACCGGGAGGAGGGACTGTGCCTGCCGCCGGTGGGGCTGCGGGAGGGAGGACGGCTGGCTGGACGGACACACGGAGGGAGGGAGGGAATGGGCTGAATGGCACCTCCCTCCACCCACAGGAGACCTACCTGTTAGGCTGCCTCCCTCTCCACCCTTTCCTGGGAGGAAGCCCCATTGACTGTGAGGGGACTGACTCCTGAGGAGACCTGCCTGGGAGGGGGCTGTGAGGCTGCCTCCCTCTCCACCCTTTCCTGGGAGGAAGCCCCATTGACTCTGGTGGGACTGACTCCTAAGGAGACCTGCCTGGAAGGGGGCTGTGAGGCTGCCTCCCTCTCCACCCTTTCCTGGGAGGAAGCCCCATTGACTCTGAGGGGACTGACTCCTGAGGAGACCTGCCTGGGAGGGGGCTGTGAGGCTGCCCCCTCTCCACCCTTTCCTGGGAGGAATCCCCATTGACTCTGGTGGGACTGACTCCTAAGGAGACCTGCCTGGAAGGGGGCTGTGAGGCTGCCTCCCTCTCCGCCCTTTCCTGGGAGGAAGCCCCATTGACTCTGAGTTGACTGACACCTGAGGAGACCTGCCTGGGAGGGGGCTGTGAGGCTGCCTCCCTCTCCACCCTTTCCTGGGAGGAAGCCCCATTGACTCTGAGTTGACTGACTCCTGAGGAGACCTGCCTGGGAGGGGGCTGTGAGGCTGCCCCCCTCTCCACCCTTTCCTGGGAGGAAGCCCCATTGACTCTGAGTGGACTGACTCCTGAGGAGACCTGCCTGGGAGGGGGCTGTGAGGCTGCCTCCCTCTCCACCCTTTCCTGGGAGGAAACCCCATTGACTCTGAGTGGACTGACTCCTGAGGAGACCTGCCTGGGAGGGGGCTGTGAGGCTGCCCCCTCTCCACCCTTTCCTGGGAGGAAGCCCCATTGACTCTGGTGGGACTGACTCCTAAGGAGACCTGCCTGGAAGGGGGCTGTGAGGCTGCCTCCTTCTACACCCTTTCCTGGGAGGAAGCCCCATTGACTCTGAGTTGACTGACTCCTGAGGAGACCTGCCTGGGAGGGGGCTGTGAGGCTGCCTCCCTCTACCCTTCCCTGGGAGGAAGCCCCATTGACTTATTCCTGGGTACATATGCATAGGACCAGACTGTCAGAGCACAATTCTGTGTTTGGCTATTTAGGAGTAAATAGTCCTATTTTCTTAAATAGGGCTCACTCTCACAATTCTGCAGAGAATTGCAGTCTTAGGGTCTAATCCTATCCAACTTTCCATTGCTGATGCAGCTCTGAGGAAAAGGAACAAACATTCCCTTATCTTGGAGAGGCCTCCATGACTGCCTCCCTAAGTGAAGGATGCAGTGCATACCCTCATTGGCACAGTTATGCCAGTTCTGGAAAGTTGGTTACGACTGCATCCTGAGCCTCCATATTCAGAGGCAGAATACCTCAAGGAATAGATGCTGAGAAGCGAACAGGAGAGAACTGATTGCTTTCAGGTCCTGCATGTGGGCTTCCATGAGGCGTCTGGTTGGTGACTCCTGGAGTCAGAATCTGAACCAGCAAGGTTCTGTTTAATGTCTGTTAGATCAGTACAGAGTTTTCCTGGAACTTTTATACAATTAATATTTCATTTGTAATTACATTTCCTCTGAAACAAGGCCCAATGATTCAAACAGATTTTGCTTCCGTATAAGGCTGCAAAACTTTCCCGCAGATCCCATTCAAATCAATGGAACACCAAAGTAAACACATCAGAAGGGAGGCAAGCTTTGTCTTGTAGAATCACTAGAGGGTGACAGACAGCAAGTAGCACAAATTTGTTCCACACCTCGGCTTGTATTTATGCCATCAATTGATATAGTATGTGGTAAAATGTTTCCAGGACTGCAGGTGGGATGGAGGCTGCACACATAAATGCTTGAGAGGGGGAAAAAAACTCTCTGCACATGGAAGATATTTATTTATTAGACAAAAATACAGTGCCCCATCCTTCCCTCTAAGGAACCAATACAGGGAAGCTTACAATACAGGTAATTATCAAAAAAAGCAAATCACAACTGATGAGCAAAAATGTCCACTGCAAAGGTGAGAGGCAGATGATCTACTTTCAGTTTGTGGCTTCTGTCCATACCAAGTTGGGGGAAAGTGGCAACAGCAAAATCTGTAAAATCTTCCTATAAAAAACACTAAACAATTACAGATTGTACAGATTGAACAGGATCTCATAGACAGAAAAGCAGTCTGAATAGAAACCTGAATTTAAAAATACTCACCCTACAGTCCAGAGTAACTACGGGAGCATGGAAGAGCATGCAGAGTAACTAAGGGAGCATGCAAGAGCATGCAACTACATGCACCGTTACTGCACCACCTAGTGAAAACCTATGGGAAATTCATATTGCAATCCAGAGCAAATTGTTCTTACACCAGAGTAAGGACTCCCCGTAGTTACTCTGGATTGCGCCCTAAGAAACACCAGACTGAATTTAAAAACAATAATAGATTTGACCACTCAGGCTCCCGTAGAGAGTTAGAGCAAAATCCTAAATGTGTCTACTCTAAATTGCATTGTGTTCAATGAGACTTACTCTTAGGAAAGTCTCTCTAGGATTGATGCCTTACAGCACAATCCAGAGTAACTACAGGACCTCTTATGTCGACATAAGAAAAATTTACTCTGGATTGCTCTATGAATTTCCCATAGGTGGCACCATAACTATGTCGATGTCTCTTACGTGGACAGAAAAGGTCCCAGTTACTCTGGATTGTGCTGTTTAGTTTTACAGCCTGGGAGACACCACCAAGAAGACCCTGCCTCTCTGCTGTCAGTTATTGTTCACAAAGATGCAGGATCTGAAGGAAAGATAAAACAGGGATGGCCAATCATGGGGCTGGGTGATGTGGTGAGAAGTCAGCAGGTTCAGATGGAGGAGGTAAGAAGGTAGTTGATTCAAAGCATTCTTCACCTGAGGCTGATGCTGTTGCCACCTTCCTCCAACCTGTAATGGACAGGATCAGCAAACAGAATGTCCTGGCACTGTTTCTTCAAATGTGGAAGTGCGGGTTTTCTGGTTTGATTTATAGGGACAATTGAAAGAGTTCCTACCTATGGGCAATCCCTCATAAAACCAGGAATCTTGCACTTCTGTAATCAAAGAAATTGTCCCTGGAGCATGTGCACACACATATGTGTGCAAACATGGCTTTTTTGTGCACCTCTGATTATGCAAACAGAAGAAAGGGTCTGAGATTTCACCCAGCTATTGTCTCTGTGCTAGACTGCAAGGCAGAACAATTGCAAATGAGCTTCTTTCCACAGCAGCCATACAATCTATAACTGGTACCATTAGATAACAATAAAACGCTAAAAGCACAACAGCATTCCTCCACCCTTCTTCCAGCCATGTAAACTGTTTATATCTGCAACAACAACCAGGGTCACTTGAAGGATCAAAAAAGAAAAAACAGGGAGGGATGTGTTGACAGATGTCTTGAATTCTTATCCTCTGTCCCAAGACGTTGGCAGGCCCCTCTTGTTGATTAGCAAAGGGAACCACCACAGGGAAGTTCACAAACCTCACCATTACAAATGGGAGCTGTACAAGAACAGCACTGGGCTCTCTGTGAATTATAGGATCCACAGATCCACTGGGCTCTCTGTGAATAGGATCCACAGATATATCTTCTGGGACATACAGATGAGAATTCCCCTACTGACTGAGAGCCAGGTTTATGTAGTCCAGTAATTTATTTCCAAGTCCTGTGCAGCAATACCTTAAATTTAATCCACTTGACTTTCATTGCTTTGTACTTTTTATCCATTTTCAATTATAAGCACATTTCAAATTTCTTCCATGTGCTTTCCAAACCCATCCAATCTTCCCCAATATTCATAAACATTCAGTGCAATCCTAAACACGTCTACTCAGAAGTAAGCCCCATTCTGTTCAATAGTATTTACTCCCATGAAAATGTTAGGATTGCAGCCAAAATGTTCATTTTTTTAAATTCCTGTTATTTAGGTTTTGTGTACATTTATATGTTTCATATAATTAGTTACATAAATTTTTTCCTGGCCATTATAAATTTGCAAGCTAAAAAAGGCTATGCATTTCATCAGTTTTTGACTTTCACTCCTGCTCTGGTTCCTAACCAGATGAAAGTCCAAGGTATTGCTGTATTGCTATATACCTGATACCTCTAGAAAGCTCAAAAAAACAAGGCAGAAGACTACTTCTGCTGTTTAGTTTCAGTGTCTGGTTGCCACACCTTTTGCCACTGAACATGGAGGTTCTATTTATCTATGAAAATACTGTGCTACACTTTATAATGCCCCAAATTTAATGCTCATTTTCATTGTGCCTGGCCCAATCATTAAGCCAGCATGGATTGCCCTGACTGTATGAGTGATTTATGCTGTAATCCTAAAGACACTTTCCTGTGTGTAAGACCCATTGAACACAATGTGGCTTACTTTTGAGTAGATATGGTTAGGCTTGTGTTCTTAGGCTGCAGTCCTAACCTCCAGTTATGCCGGCGTAAGTCCTTTGCTGACTTGAGGTTGTCGCAAAAGTGCTGACCTCAGGGTGTCACACTTCTGCCTCACTCCAGGGGGGATTAGGCCAGTGCAGAAGAATATACCAATCTCCCCACACCACCATGGAAAGATATGCCATGTGAGTTAGGCCAGCCTAAATTTGTTAGGATTCTGCTAATAAGCAGGAAGCTGTGTGTATACCTTTGAATTGCATAGTTATGTGGTTACACAAATGAAAATCTCACATACACAAAGGCTGAAATCCTACCCACACTTACTTGGGAGTAAGAGCCATTGACTATAATGAGACTTTATTCGGAGCAGATATGCATAGAATTGAGCTCAAAATTACTTAGGCCCAGCCTTATCTGCTTCAAGAGTTTGCAAACAATAAATATATTTCCACTGCCATAAATCTAGGTAAAGGTAAAGGTGTTCCCCACCGGTCATCCTGCTAGTTAAGACGACCAGCCCTGTCCAAAGGCATCTCTGTGGTCATGTGGCCAGCATGACTATATGGTTACATGACATGGTTATGGTACCTATTTATTTACTTGCATTCACATGCTTTCGAACTACTAGGCTGGCAGGAACTGGGCAAGGAATGGGAGCTCACTCCATTCTATAGGACCCTGGTCATGAACCCCAGCCTGCTCGTTGACAGGCATGGTGTCTAAACAATTGAGCCACTACAGCCTATATGTCTATCCTCCTCCAACTCTCACAGAAGTGGCACTACCAAGTAAGATATTTCTCTGTCTCTCTCCTTTTAGCTCTACTTTAAGCATTCAGTTCTGTACAGTAGTATCCCACATGTGCTATCAGTGCTACATGGTAAAGTGAAAGCATAAATTGTTCCAGGATGCAATTTAGCTATTTTGGTCATCCTGGATAAAAATAAATGCCTAGACGAGAATTGTGTTCTACATATTTCATGATAATCTTGTACATTACTCAAGTTTTTATGCACACCTTCAAAATAACATATGTATGATTTCCCAAAGAAGAACACAACTAGAAGCGGGCTAAGGAGAAGGTCATAAGAAGGAAAACTAAAGAGAATGGGATGAGAGAGGAGTCAGTTCACAGGACATAGCCACAACACAATTCCCTGTATGCAGTACAGAAAGGATGAAACAAGTGCAAAAATATAACAGTGCCTCTGAGTGTGTGCAAAGTGCCTTTGATAAGCTGCTGCCCTTACTTCCCTACTTTATCACATCAGAATAAACACATGAGCATTGATCACTGGCCTCAGAAGCAGCTTTTCCTGTCCCCTTTGCTAAAATGTCACACAGACTTGTCCATGAGTCACTGGCGGCTTCTCCTTCATAAAGGGTGGTCCCACTTAATAGGATCTGATGCCGAGACTTCAGAGTCATGAAGGGAAACACCTCCAGGGTGTAGCTCTTGAGTGCAACTACCCACAGCCAACTTCAGAAGCTTTGGTGCAACTCCCACTTTGACTCCCACAGTCCCTAGTCCCAGTTAAGGGACCAGGGACTGTGCAGGCAACCTCTTAAAAGCACGCAGTGAGCTGCATGCCAACTACAAAAGGATGTGCACAGTTTATTGCTCCACAGGAGGCTAATGGTGAACTGGTGATTTCTTCTCAATGGAGAAAAACAGAATATCCGATGGTTTTGGTAAAGAGCTGCCAAACCCCACTGTGCTCGAAATCCATTTTGTTTCCCACATGCTCCTTCAGAGCACTTATCTGATGTCTTCAGAAAGGGTAGCTGGAGAGGGGAAGAAGTATTTACAGCAAAAGAAGTAGTTGGCATGCCCTTATCTGGTTCTCAGGTGGACTTGAATTCAGGCTATACTGAATCAGGAAGAGGAGATTAGTGCAGGACTCAAGGCACAATCCTAACCAATTTAAACCAGCACAACTCATTATCTCCATGTATCTGCAGTGGTGTGGGGAGACCAGCACATGTCTGCGTACTGGCCTAACCCCTCCAAGAGTGGCACAGAAGTACCTTATGACAGTTTTTTGACACTCCTAGGCCAGCATGGGACTTGTGCCAGAACTTGTGCCAGCCTAACCAGATGTTAAGATTGGGTAACGGGTGCAGCCAAAAGGAAGAAGGGAATTGGACAAGCATTCTCCATTTGTATAGTGATGACAGCTCATGAGGGAATGTATTTTATAAAGGAATGTACTTTATAGAAGAATGTGTGCTTACCATGAAGGCCAAGAGCACAGTAAATGAATGGCCTTTCCCTTCCTCCTATGCACATGTCATAGGAGTCAGGAAAGGGCAGGGTCAGGAGCAACTACAGATAACATCTGGTTTTGAATAAGCCAAGCCAAAACATGTGGGTCCCTTGCTGAATGCCTCAAGATTTCTGCTGGAAATCCTGAAGCTCAGAGAAATTGCCTACAAGACAGTCTATCCTTTGCACCAGGAAAAAATATAGATGCAACTATTTGTTAAGAAAAACCTCATTGTGTTACAGAAAGTAAGTGAGCGTGCATTATTTTTCCAATTTTGCATAATTTATTCTGGTTTGACTAGTCAGAGGGATGGGTGAGGAGCACTGCAGGATGCTATAGCCCCACCTCCCTGGCACAGCCACCACTTTGATGCTTCAGCAGGCAGCGCCCACACACTTTCAGAAGATATATTTGCAACCATAGTGATTGGAAATACGTCTTTTTCAGAAATGAAAGTCCAGAGACTTAGGGAGATGAATTTTGCATCCAGAAAGCTTGCAGCCTCTGCAGAATTGCAGTATACAAAAGCTGTGCTCCCACTCACATATCCGAGCTGAAAAACCTTTTTGAGATTCCCAAGGACTTCCAGTCTTTGGATTCCCAAGTCTTTGCTGGCTTCATTATGAGATCTGGGAAAGGTTGCTGCATATTAGCTTCAATTTTCCATGATAAAATACGACTTGTAAGGCCAGGCTAGGCACCACATAGTTGTTGTTCAAAGTATGTTTTTCTCAAAGTATGTTTCATGATGGGAATGTCCAATCTGAACTGGAATCATGGTGGAGGGGGAGAGTTAACTCTTTCCTTCTCCATGATCAAGCTTCAACTGAAATGTCCCCCCTCTGCAAGTCTAGCAGCAGTAGAAAGAAAGCATCTAAGCACTGGCCTCTTGTGCCTTGCTTTCCCAACCAAAGCTGTTTCAGGTGAAGAGCTGAGAAAAGGATTTTATTAATTTTAAAATATATATGCCATCCTCCAGTTGTTAGAACAACATCAGAACAATAAAAACAATCTGCGATAAAGCTCAGATCTTAAAATATCAATACCACTGACCCATCAGAAAGGCTGTGGGTGGCGCAAGCAGTTAAGACACTGTGCCTGTTAACCAGCAGGCCAGGGTTCGAGACCCGGGTTGGCCCCACAAGACAGGGTGAGCACCTGTCCTTAGCACAGCTCTGTGACGCCAGTTGGATCCAATCGTATTGGCTCTGCCTTTCCATTGGACTAATTCAGTGGCATGGAGGGGGGATTTGCTGCTTGGGTAACAGCCTATCCTCCATAACCATCTAATCCAAGCTTTCCTGCTTCGCATGCAGCATATGCAGCACCGAGCATCATACCATAGTCTTCCAAGACTGACTGAGGCCTGCTTTGACCCATCAGAGTGATAAAATTCTGATCAGCCAATAAAACCCATGAAGCACCCCCAGCTCAGATGGCTTGCTGAAAGGCCTGTGCAATTCAAAACAGTGCTGGAAAGACTTCCATCTATTATGGTGCTGGGTGTACCTCTCTGGAGACAGCAGATGCCACAACTGAGAAGGTCCTCTCTCTGCAGAAGTCATGGGAACCCAAAGGAGGACCTCTAATGGAAGTCATCAAGTTTCAGAAAGCTTATGTAGGGGAAAACTGAAACTTAAGACAGTCGGGTCTTTAGGACTTTTTTTAAAGCAATCAGAGCCCTCTGAACAGACTAGCAGCTAGTACAGCCGCTTAAGTGCAGGCATCCCCCACATACTGGACAGGTTAGGGACTGGAGTACTGTCCAAAACGTGAAAACTGTTGAATAGTGGAACTCAATCTTTTTCCTATTATAAATGTTGCTTTCAATGTTTTTTACCTAGCAAATTGCAAATGCCCCCTTTTATCTTGCAAATTCCTGCTGCCGCAAAAAGATTTCTGCAAATGGATTCACATTAATTCCTTTGGGAATGGAGTTGACTAGGAGCTATAACATGGGGAGGGCAATTTTGACCTTTAGAACAGCAGCAGAGAGGTTGAAAGAGGGGAACGTGAGTTGAATAATTGAGTTTTGGATATAATTGAAAGAGTGGATCGTCAGAAAACGAACCATCAGAAAGCAGGGGATACCTGTACTGGCAAGATATGTGCCTTAGAATCAGTCCTAGCATGTTCCAGCAACTGCTTTTTGAAGTCACTGGAGTAAAGTAATGCACTGCAAGGTTTATGAACGAAGTGCTCATTTCTGACCACCACCTATTTAATGACATCACTTCTTGGTTAGTGGTGTCACTTCTGGCCTCCAGGAGGTACTATGCAAATTCTTTGGCTCACTATATGAAATGAGTTTGACACACTTGATCTTGAGCACTAGCCGTGCCCATGGATTATTTTAAGAAATAGATCAGAAAAAGTGGAAGACCCAGAGAGACATTGGCTGCAATCCTAAAGACACTTTCCTTGGAGTAAGACCCATTGAACACAATGGAGTTTACTTTTGAGTAGAAATGGTTAGGACTGTGCTATTAAAGTGTGGGGCTTGTTTAGTGACTGTAAGTTTCCTGGAGAAAGAGAGAGGTCTCTGGAACATCACAGATGACATAATAAGTTCCAGCTGGTGAGAGCTGTAGCCAAATAAACACAACTGGAAATGCAGAACAAACAGCCAAACAATAAGAAAATAATTACCGATAGTCACTGAGGCAACTCTCCAAAAGCATGCTATTTGAGGTTTTCTTAAATGAAGCTTAAGTGATAAGTTCTTTTTTTTTAAGTTTAGGTGACACCTGAAGCTAACTCTGCTTCAGAATTAACTTTCCTGCAATAGGCTTTATCTGTTGTGAAGTGGAAGGGCATTATGGGAGAACAATTCCACATCAGCCTTACTCCTGGAAAACTGCAGACAGCGACTGCAGCTCTCAACAGTGCACCAGGGCATAGTGTGCAGCCTATTCAATGGAAGTACACATTTCACTTTAAAAAACCTAGACCCAAAGTTCATTAAATCAAGCTCATCTAGACCTGTCCAGCTCCACTAAAGATAGCTGTGCCTTCAAATATGCTCTGAGAACCTGGACTCTTCTGCATGCTAACTAGGTGCTCTATGACTAGCTTGTAGTTCCCCTTCTTAAGTTATCCTCTCAACAAATAATTGACAAAAGGCAATACATTTTATACTTTAGGGCAGTTGTGGAACTTTGTCCTTCAACTTGATGCTTGATATAGTCCATCCAATATCTTGTCAATGTTTGCAAAATTTTGAGTTACACCAGACATCTGGGAAAAAATAATGAGAAAGCAGGTAATTCTCTGCCATATAGAGAATTATGGTTACTTGCCCACACTGACAGCTGAGTCATTTTGAGCAACTACTGGTCTAAGTAGTCTTAAGTACTTTGAACCTGTTAGGTACGATACACTGACTAGCAATTTATGGAACCCTGGGGATTCCAGTCAATCTCTAGCCATCAGCTTTCCATCTCAGGTAAATTCAGTAGGCGTAAGGTTCTTTCACAGCAGTCTTCCAGTGCACACACTGCAGTGACAGATTGTTCTGCTCAACAATTTGTTCTGGTCATTCCTCTATAGGAGCACATTTACAATTAAGAATTTGTTTTTCTCCAGTATTTACTATTATTTGGAGATACAATTAAACACTCTGCAAGTTGTGGCCTGTGCAGCAAAGGTGGTCTGTTATTGTTGATGCAAGGATTGCGACCAAGATAATGTATGCAAAGTTTTTTGAACACCATGCAGGTACAGTATTATGACCAAGGCAGACGTGCGGATATCTGCAAATATGTTTATGCGATTGCACTACGTTTGAGTTATCCTCTTTCTTTCTAAACATCTATATGCTCTGTTAACATGCAGTACACAGATGGAGATGCTGTTCATGCAAGCCATTCACGTATCAATCAACATTTCAGTCTAATTACAAACTGTGATATTGAGGTCTTTGCTCTCTTTTATGCTACATTCCTTCCTCTCAATAGCATATTGCCCCATCTGTCTCCAGGGCTCATATACTGGCAATGTTCTAAACCTCTGAGCAGGTGGAATTTTCATTTACATTCCATAACACAACATTTGAGCCAAAGCTCAATATTAGATTCATTTCAAATTACTGAAGCCAGAATGCTTAAAGCCAACAGCTACAGAGGCTGCCTTTACTTCTTTTTTTCCTTGATTGGATGTTGATACCTAATTAATCACTCTACAACCATTATCAAGCCTATAAAGATATGTTTGATGAAGTGAAAAGATCTACAGACTTTGGCAGCAGAGCAAGACCTAGCTCCTTCCTAAACTAGATTTTGGCTGCAATCCTGAAAACACTTTTCTATAAGTCAACCTCTTCCAGAGGGGCTTACTTCAAAGTAGACATGCATAGGATTGCAGCCTTTCTTTTGCTATGGGGCCTCCTGATTCTGATGCTCAATTCAGAAAAAATTGTGGTTCTTTAAAAGCCAGTAACCCTACAATCCAGAGTAAATATGGGAGCACGTAAGAGACATTACGTGCACCCGTAGTTACTGCACCACCTAGTGAAAACCTATGGGAAATTCATATTGCAACCCAGAGCAAATTGTTCTTACAACAGAGCAAGGACTCCCCATAGTTACTCTGGATTGTGCCCTTGATGTTCATTCTGAGTTCCCGTTCTGTATATATTGATGGTTTGTTAGAAGGCACATTCCTAGCTAGAAGTACAGAGTTCAAAGATATAATTTGCCAAAAGTAAAGGGACAAAAGGTCTTTTTATTAAATTACAGGCCTCCACTAAAGTGGTTATTAATTTGCTCATCCTTAAGACATAGCAGAGAATGACATGTATCTGGAAGAACAAGTGTACAGCATACGGCTATTAATAAGCACTGGCGATCTGGTGCGCACATCACAGCCCTCAGGCATCCACTCATGTGTCAGCTTCCTTTTCCAAGCACTGTCCAATTTGGCTTTTGTGCATGGCCACCAAGCTCAGTTGTGGGAGGCTGATGTGGAAAAATTAAAAATCATGTATGATGTTGTAGAGAGTCTGGCAGAGTGGTGGAGAGGAAGGAAGGGTGGATGCAACAGGACACTGCTGCAGAAGATTTCAGGCATAAATGCCATCAGCTCCAGTACCTGGAAAAAAGGTGGCAGTGCTAAATTACCGTACATCCAATATTTGCTTATTTTGATAGAGCTTCCACCATATATATGAGTTGCTTTGATAGCTGAATTTTAGAAATCACCTCCTGTGAATAAATAACAACAGGTGTAATAATTCCACACTTATTTCAAAGGAAGTGGCAGTGAGCTCGGGTGAGAATTAAGCGGACTTTGGATGACTGCTTTTTGTGATGATTTTCAGCGGAGGCTCCATTTAGGTCAGGGCTAAGTCCCTACACTTGATTTATTTTCCAGTGATTATTTACAAAAAGGTAAAATGTCATTAAAATGTCAATGACAACATTCAACAATTAGCAGGTATTAAAAGATACAGTGGCTCAGTGGTTAAGACGTCAAGCATGAAGACCCTTAATGTTGACTGCTTGGGACCCAAGTTCAAGACCCAGTGCCACATGACAGAGTGAGTTCATGTCACTTGTCCCAGCTCTTGCCAACTGAGGTTTGCCATATGTACCGGAAAACTGGAACAACCCCAGTTTTCAGGGCTGGCATTGTCATATTGGGAAATTGGACAGAGGGTCTTATTCTAGTTTTGTGGAAGAGAATTATGGCAACCCTATGCCAACCTAGTAGTTCAAATGGATGCAAGTGCAGGTAGATAAATAGGTACCACAATTAAAAAATGCAAGGAAGGTAACAGCATTCTATGCCAGTAAAGGTAAAGTCATGCCAGCCATGATGTGCCACGCAAGTGTCTACAAACAACATTGGCTCTTTGGCCTAAGACAGGGGTGTCCAAACCCCAGCTTGGGTGCCAGATGTGGCCTACAGTGAACCTCAATGCAGCCCATGGCAAGATCCCGTTACCTGGCACTCTGGCAAGCCTTGCAGTCCTCCAGATCTGTCTCTAATACACACTTATATGTAAATGTATGAAAATTAATTCAAATTGCCAACAAGGCAACAAAGTAGCTGCTCCTGATCCAAACCTGAAGACAAGCTCAGTGAGAAAGGAAGTTTTGGGGCAAAGAGTTCTGCTGTTTGGGAACAGCCAAAAAGGTTCTGCCTTTGGTACCCTTCAGTCTAATCTGTGAAGGGAATGCTAGGAGTGAGGCTTCTCTAGATGATGTTAATGAAAAGGCAGGCTCCTATCATTCAGATAGCACTGGCCACACCATTTAGGGTTGAACAATTACTAAAAAAAAAGATGTGCCTCCAGATGCATCTGAAATTGGGATTGGGGAGAAAAAGATTCCAAGCATGCGTAAGCTCCATAACCTCTCCTTATAATGTAGAAAGTACAGCAATGGAAATTAGTAAATAGTTGTGAAAGAGGGATCACCTTTCCTGAATTGTCAGTATTTGTTTTATCTCCATATAAAGCTGTTTTACTGGGGTTCCTCAAAAAATGTACACCAATTTGAATGAGATCTAATTCATACAACCAGGCTGTGGGTGGTGCAAGTGGCTAAGACACTGTGCCTGTTAACCAGCAGGCCAGGGTTCGAGACCCGGGTCGGCCCCACAAGACAGGGTGAGCTCCTGTCTTTAGCCCAGCTCTGCGACGCCAGCTGGATCCAATCGTATTGGCTCTGCCTTTCCATTGGACTAATTCAGTGGCGTGGAGAGGGGGTTTTGTTGCTTGGGTAACAGCCTATCCTCCATAACAACCTAACCCAGGCTTTCATGCTTTGCATGCAGCATATGCAGCACACGATACCATAGTCTTCCAAGACTGATGGAGGCCTGCTTTTTAATTCATACATCATTTTAGAAAAAACTGTAACTAAGGACTTCTAAGCAATATCTAAGGACTATCTAAGGACTTCTAAGCAATTGAAGGGATGTGTTGACTCATTCCCACACACACATTGTTGGATGCCGGCAGATCCCTACATGAAATATGGTAAATAATGCTATACAGATGCCAATGAGGAGCAGTTCAAGCATCTGATCTAATTCCTTAACTGATTATCTGAAGGTGCAATCCTAATCAACTTTCCAGCAGCAAGGTAAGGGCAATGCAGCTCTGAAATAAGGGAATAAATAAGTGTACGTACATTTTCCTGAGACACTTTCTAGAAGGAAAAAAACATAAATTACTGTACTCTTCAAGTAGGAGATAATGTGTATTCACTAGTGTATGAAACTCATCACTAGTTGTCTTTCTCAGCACAGGGCACAGATTAGGTAGCATGCTATCTCTTAATGCTATTATGAATTTGTGTGCTTCAATTGTAATCTATGACGTGGCACTATGTGTACTAAACTTGGTCCATCAGAGACATTCTGCACATAGCAAGCGATGCTCCCAGTATGCATCCCTGTGCTGCTCTCCAAATGTTGCTTTCTGCAAAACTCTCTCTCTCTCTTCCAACTCCAGCCTCCCCAGGTACATCATCAAGTCAAAAAACCAAGCAGGAAGCCTGTGGATTCATTAAACCCACTGAAGCTGCCCCCAAATCCCACTGGGGTCAACTTTTCATTAAGAAAAGACTTTCTTCTGAGCCAGGCATTCAGCCCTAGTGAACTACTTAAATATCTTTTTTTTAATCCTCCATATGAACCATCTGGCAGACAAAGGAGCCTGCAAATGGTATGAGTGAAATCAATACCCACTGTGTAATGTAATGGTTTTGTGAAGATGCTAAGCTGGTGGAAGATGTTAAAGAGCTATTTATTCTTCTCTTGCCCATAGCAGATGAAAGACTGTGATTCAAACTCATCTGTAGCAAGTCACTATCTGATTCTGTATAATTTGCACCAACTTTCTCCACCACATGGCAGGGATCCTTACACTGACCCCAGGAGACAAAAAAAAACTGGCAATGAAAAAGCAATAGGAGAAACTGTGTAAAGAAGAGACAATAATATTCTTTATCCCCTATTGGTAAAAGGGAAGAAATTTAAAAATTAGAATTTTTTTCTCAATCATTTTTGATAGAAATAGGACATTTTCTTACCCTTGCTACTATTCGTTCACCTTCCTCCGATAACTACTTGGGGGATTCTGCAGACTGAGGGAAAAGATCCATATTTGTACATTATATGTATAGCCAACTCCTCAAATCACTCAAGGCCAAGCAGAATGATTGCTTATTCATATTACCCAGTTCATAAATACAGCTGGTGGGAGAGGTCTAATGTTAGTATCTGCATTATTCCCCACCACCTGACTCACCTTTCCATGGCTACTTTTCTCCTAGCTAACTCTTTTATGGAACTAAGCTAGAAAATTAAGCCTGGATGATCCAATACAGGGATGGGGGAACAGAAGGCTAATCTCCCCTCACCGGTGCTTCCTCTTTCATGTTAATACCAAACCTGCCTCTCTACTTTGATTCATACACATCTAGCTTGACCCTCAGTGAATCAGAGGGTCTTTCTTTAAAAGCAGCAAAACTTTCAAGCATCTTCATGAAACTGGCTTGATCCAAGGCACTTGAGCACCTGAAAATCCAACCAACTGTGGTACAGCTCATACAATTGTATTGGTGAATTCATATACTGGTCTTCCTGGAGAATGGTGCCTTGGAGGTGTACCACCAGAAAGCAATGGTTCTTTTCAGATTTGGAAGCAATAAGCACGCCTGTCACTAAAGCAAATGCTTTTTATTGATAATACAGAAGCACCGTTAACCATCTCAAGAAAGCAAACAGAACAGCTAATACGCTTACGCCCCCTCAGGTGCGGAGAGCACCGATTCGGCAGCAAGTGACTCCTGCAGGCAGGGCCTCTGCTAGATTATTCTGCACCCAAGGCAAAGCTACCTTACTTGCAATCCCCAAAATGGGACCGTAAGATTAAAAATTAATAGCACTTTCACTTTTTTTTGTATGTTGTGGTGTTTATTTTGAAAGTAAAAATATATAAATTGTGAGATGCATTTTATATGGATTGAAAAAAAAACTAATCTGTATAAAACTGTGCCCCTGAACGATCAGTGCTGTGCCCTCTGAATTCTTTGCCCAAGGTGGCTATTTGGTTGACCTATAGCACTTGTCCTGCCCGCAAGACACTGTGATTGTGCAGTATCTTCCAAGACTACATGGATGCTCACTAATAAATGGGCTCAGGACTTTCTTATATATGTCTCAAATGTCTTATAAGAGTGATTGATATATTTATATTTTCACTAACTAGCAAGGGAGGAAAACCATTATTAGGGAAAACCCATCAAATGAACTCGGCTCCTCAACTGCAGGTGTAGGAGCTTGGAGCAATGCCCAGTTATTTGCAGGAAGAAGACTCAACACATTGTGTGATGACTGCCTGATCCCCCAATCCTCAAACTTTTTATAGGACCTTTTAAGATAGCAATAACAAGGCTTAGATGCCCCCAGGTAAGCGATAAGGATGGCATAGTGTTCCTCAGAAGATGCTACCAATTGTATGCACTACAGCAGACTGTTCACCTCTAGAAAGATTGAAAGAGGCACATGGTACATCACTAGCTCATCAACATAACCACAGAATCCCACAATTTTCCATTACGGCAGATCAGATCTCCCACTCCTGTGTTCTTCAAGGCAAACACAATCTTCTGCCTGACACAATTGTCCCACTTTGCCTCAATGTACAGCAGGTTGTGGTATGAAGCTCATTATTCCCTTTCCGCCCACCAGCATGGATGCTACAACTGGTTCGGGTGGTACCAGCTTCCAGTCACATATCCTGTATTCTCCTCTTAGCCACCCGCTGGAGACAGCAGCAGAAAAAGTTATACCCAGGAGGTGCCTGCAAAAACTGTCCATCCATTCCAGTGATGCTGAGCTCCCTGTGCCAAGCAGTAGTCACAGTCCCTCCTGTGCAGAATAATACTCTGCCTGGCAGTCTAGGCCACATCACCCCAGAACCAGACTATAAAGGGGGAGCTTCATGCCCTTTTGCCCACAGCTATCCATTTTATACATCTCTATATAATCTCATTTTGAACATTTATTAATGTACAACCAAGTCTGAAACATCCTCCCCAAACACTGCGGGTAAGTTATTACCACATTAAAATGGTCTTTTGGATTGAAGTCAGCTTTCATTTCTTCACTGCAATTTACAGTGCAACAAAATGAAGCAAGGGACAGGAATTGCACATAAACTTCAGGACTGCTGTTACAATTATCATGTGTGGGTGGCACTGTTTATTTCTCCATGCCCTCCACAGCCTGCCCCCGTGTTACCTTCAACTACACAACAATCAATGAGTGTAGCCTTGTAAACTTCTTCATCTACTCCAGGCTAAAGAGGCATTTTATTTTTCTTACTTGCCCGTAAATTTCACAATTGCACATGCATACAAAAATAAAAGGACAACTGTAATTGCCACACTGTTAAGGGGTTTTGCAAGTGCACAATCAAGTTCTCAACAGAAGCTGATCTGGAAAACTGATGAACATCAACATGAATAACTCCACACCTACAGGTGGGCAGCCCAATACTGTCCAACCCCCTTCTGTACTGATGCAGCAGGGCCAATGTGAGCCACACTACATCCTGCACAGGGATTTTGCATATTGGAGGTCTGCAAAGGGGTAAGAGCATTCCTTGCCATGAGATAACCCACAGCATCTGCAATGGTGCAACTCAGATCAACTGGTGCAATTCCATGTTGATGTATCAGACTTGGGAAAAGGATAAGATTTGGTGTGCATGCTGCCTATCTTACCCCAACCTGGCCTGATCTTCTCATGCCCCAACTGCTGTCTTCCCCCTGTTCTGATATACCACCTCCCCTTCATCCTCCTTCATTCTGACTTTGTGCCGCTTTACATATTACTTACCTCCTGTGGTGCATATTGCTTCCTGTACTGGTGCAAGCTTTATGACACTTTGTGATGACAAGGGTTTGTGCTGCATGCACTGCCACAGATTGCACAATGAGAAGAGCAGTAATGTGCCTGGAAGACAACAATGCTTAGCATTCATGTATTGTAGGCATAGGCAACCTATGGCTTAGGTGATGCAGCCCATAACTAGAAGTTATCTAACCTGCAGTCTCCCAGCCCATAGCAGAGCAATGGGTGACATTTTCCATTGGAAAGTGGCAGTGGCAATGGGACTCTGCAAGCCTGGACAGGTTGCTTTGCCATTGTCTGTCCAATGCACAGTCAAAATGCAGGAGGCTTTTGCACTTGCAATGGAGTACAATATGAGTGACAATGAGTCAGAGTGAAAAGGGGTGTGGGTTCAAAAAGGGGGTGGCTGTCTCATGGGCTTAGCAGTGCTACCGGTCAGGTACATGACTGGCATCACAGGCAAAATGTACACGTGGCCCCAGCCTGAACTGGCCTACCTCTGCTCCATCCCCTTAATCATAGCCATTTCAGCAATGCAGGTCTGGTATCTCAGAAAGTGGGCCTGCTGTGTGTTGCATCACCATCACTGTTCCCACTAACATGGATGGCCGTAGAGCTCAGACACTCACAAGGGTGACAATGACTTTATGATGTCAGTGTCAAACATCCAGAAGTGACGTTTGATACAGTGGCCTACCATCCACTCACAGCCATGGCTTCTGGCTCCTATGCCAAAAAAGAAGATTGCAAACCCCTAATGAAGTGCTACAGTTTTCTTCTTGCAATACTCCAACAACTGTATAAGACAGACAGGTCATCCCCATCTCATAGGTAGGGACAGGGTGGGGTTAAGGAAAAGAGGAAAGCAGTTTGCCCAAGGCCACTTGTGAGATTTCACAGCAGAGGCAATATTGCCTCTGAAAATTGAAAATCTCTACATTAACTTTACTGTCAATGTTAAGGCATGTCAGGATGATGGAATCACAGTGACACAAGACTGACTTGCACATTCGTTATTATGAAACACACCGCTACGATGATTTGTACCAGACTTCTTTCAGAGACTTGCAGTGCTCAGTTACTTAACCTGCATGGAAGTAACTTCTTGGAAGGCACTCATCGGCTTGAAACGTATGTTGTTCCAAAGCTTATTTTAATTACCTTCTGGAAGACATCTGGGTTTTGTTTAGCAGTTCTGCTGTTAGAACATTTGTTTCTGCCAATGGCAGGGATGCCATTCAAGTTTGTGGGGAAGCAAGATCCATAAAAACATCTCAAGGAATGGGACAGAATGAAAATTAAATCACAAAGAGCTGCGTATTTTAAGAGAATTTGATACAGTTTTCTTTATCACATTTCCCCCCTTCTTTTAAAGCAGCGGGTTCTCCAGCATTTCAGCATGGGACCCCTACTGAGAATGAAAATCTGTCCAGGACCCCTCCAAGAAGTGATGTCATGCCTGGAACAGGAAGTGCCATTACTGTGAAGTCAGAGCTTCTCCATGTCTATTTGGAAGTAAGTCCCATTGTGTTCAATTAGACTTACACCCAGGAAAGCAGCCTGAATGCCTAATTTCAAGATGATGATGCAGAGTGCCAGATTCCAAGATGACGGCACCCAGTTTTTTGTAACCCCCCTGAAATGAAATCATAACCCCACAAAGGGGTCCCAACCCCCACTTTGAGAACCAATGCTCTAACTAGCTCATGGCTACACACAACAACCCTTTGAGGTAGGTCAAGCTAAGAAACTGTGCTGAGTCCAAGACCACCCAGCAAGCTTTAGAGTGGAAAGGAATTTGAATCCTGGTGTGTACTTAATTACTTAATGCAGTACTTTAGAGCTACATTTCCCAAACTGTGGGTTGTGGCCCAGTGTGCAGTAGTTTCAGTCTCCATATTTTTTTGACCCACCACAAAGCCTTTATGGGATCACCCAGGGGTCCTGTAGAGGCCAATGGAGTGAATTGTGCATTAGAGTGAACCAGAAACTGCCTGTAGGGTGCTCGGAAAGTTTTGGGGTTGAGCATTGATCATGCTTTTGCAACCTACAGCAAAGGACATTGTGGGTTGCAGAGGGCAGAAACTGTGTAACACTGATCTAACCACTATGAACATAGGACAGTCACCTTTTTCTTTAATCAGTGGAGGTGGGATCTGGAGCTGTGGGTGGCACAAGTGGTTAAGACACTGTGCCTGTTAACCAGCAGCCAGGGTTTGAGACCCGGGCCGGCCCCACAAGACAGGGTGAGCTCCTGTCTTTAGCTCAGCTCTGCGACGCCAGCTGGATCCAATCGTATCGGCTCTGCCTTTCCATTGGACTATTTCAGTGGCGTGGAGAGGGGGGATTTGCTGCTTGGGTAACAGCCTATCCTCCATATCAATCTAACCCAGGCCTTTGTGCTTCACATGCAGCATATGCAGCGCTGAGCACGATACCACAGTCTCTCAAGACTGGGCCTTTGATAGACATGCCCACCACATATTGCCACTTAATTCTTTACAACCATTAGATATTTGATTTTCTCTGTAAACCACTTTGTGAACTTTTTGTTGAAAAGTGGTATTTAAATACTGTTGCTTGATTGAGTGATAACAGTAAGTGAACAGAACCAACGACCTAATCAGAGAAAGTTCCCTTTATATCCTTAAATGAGACTCCCAACCATTGTCAAATGAAATTAAAGCTATCTGATCAGAGTACACCCTGAAGAGGCTATTTACTACAATGGCACCTTCAGGGCAACTGGCTAGTTTGAGAAAGTGATTTTTTGTGTGGAATAATACAAAGTAAAAGAACAGAAGTTCTGTGCTGCAACCCTGGGTCATGCTGGCTCTGCAGCTGGTATTCACAGAGACACATGCACACACATGCAGGAAACAGTGACATTTTTAATGTCTAGTTTGGCAAACAATAGCCTAGCTCTCGCTGAAGTAATGAACTGGTTTGGATTATACCAGAATGAAGGTGAGGACCCACAAGGTCAAGTGCTATTCCATTCAAAAAGAATACCCTGCACAATCCGAGCTAAGATTGCTGCATGCCTGTCGTGTTTGGAGGATCAAAGCACTTCAAGACAGTCCTGATTAGCTTCTTTAATCCATGACATGTGGAGAATTCTGGGGGGAAATAGGCAGCTGCCTGCAGTCCACGCAGCTTAAAAAGGGCAGGTCAAAGTCTAGCTTCAGTGCTGCTCCTTCTGTGAAATTCGATTCATGACCTTCAGTAGCTTTCCAACCACACTGCAATCAGAAATGTCACACAAGGTCTGTAATTGGGAGAAGGGAATCTGGCCATATTGTAGTGGTGTTCCCCTGGCTTTCTGAATGTTTTGCTAACTCCCGCAGGCCAGGGTTTGAGACCCCAGTCCCCACAAGACGAGGATTTCCTGCTACAGGCAGGGGGTTGGACTAGATGATCCACTGGGTCCCTTCAAACTCTATGATTCTATCCCTACTTCTTTTCTACAAACGACTAATTGTTTTAAATTGCCCAGCTGAGGCCTAGAGGGCCTTCTCCAAGCTATTCTCCCATTGTGCAGGAGATCCCAAAGTGTAATTGCTTAATAAGCTCCGAAGTAAGAACAACAACCTTTCCTATCTCCAATGGAAGGGAGAGCATCATATTGCCCGAAAGAGAAGGAATTAGACAGCGTACCATGGTGCAGAAGGGATTAGACCAGCAAGTTTCAACCAGTGTGCCATGGTGCACTTGTGTGCTGCAAGTAGTCCACAGTGTGCCATGGAAATTCATCAAATTTATATATTTATTAAATGTTATTTATAAATAGGGTTACTGAGGGATGTGCCTTGCATGGTGCAAAGTGTGAGCAGAATGGTATGCCTTGTCAATTGCCTGAACACTAATGGTGTACCTTGACAATTATAATGCCTTGTCAGTATGACACAAGATGAAAATGATTGAAAATTACTGGATTAGATTGAGTATTGTTCCGCTTGCCTGTTATCAGACATATTCCTCTGTCCATGAGGACTAGAATGTTTCTGTAAAACAAAGGAGTAATGCTCCAAGAATCCAAATTCACATGTGATTCTGCACACATGCAGAATTTCAAAAGGCAAGCCAATCCATCCATGCCTGAAACAGAAACTGCTCTGTGAACACAATCTTCTGTTCAGAATCTAAGCTTCCCAGGAAGATCCGTGTTACTAAAGGGATGATCAGCTAGAATAGGTTAACCCAGTGTTTGGCTTGCATAAGGTCCCATCTTCAGTTCAAAGGGATCAGGTTGGAGACTGGAAAGGACTGTTGCCTGTATCCTTGAGGGACTGCTGTAATCCACAAAACAATATTGGATTTGATGATCTATTGGTGTGTGACTCACTGTAAGAGAAACAAGGTCTACCCCATGAAGGTATTGTATGTACATAAACTGAGAAAGAAAATGAACTGATTTTATACACAATGTAATATTTTAGCATAGATTGATAGAAGCAGGGAATGACAACTAACAGCCCAATCCCCCCACTGATGAGGCAGCATTGAAAAGGCATACAGTGCATCCACCCGGGGACGAGAAGGGAGTGGGAGGCTTTGAAAGAGAAAGGGGAAATCACTGGTGCAAGCTCAAGGAGAGAAATGGGATGGGGGGAGGCTGATACCAAAGATGATAGGATCCAGTGCTCATTATCACTGCCAGATCCACCTCACTCCTGCAGCCACACCATCCTCATTCCTCCTGGTCCCTACCATTCACATCTCCCACCCTGTTCTACCCTTCCCTGACTCCTGCCTCAGAGAACATATGGGTCACCTCCCTCAAAACATGTAGGGTTTTGGCCAGGGCCGGCCCATTCAGGAGGCCAAATAAAACTGTCTCTAGTCAGCAGATTGTCAGGGATCACTCATCTCTACCTGCCTACTGGTCTTTGTTGATCTCCCTTCTCCTTGGATTGGAATAAGAAGAGGGACAGAGTTAGGAAGAGGAACTATGAAGGTGGGAGACTGCTGAGCTACAGCAGGGGTCTCCAAACTTTGGGGCAAGAGGGCCATATCATCCCTTGGACACTGTGTCAGGGGCCAAAAAACTAATTTACACTTCAAATTTGAATAAAGTTACATATAAGAATGTAATGGAGTGGATTACATGGCTTACCCAAGGGCCGGATAGAGGGGTCTTGCTGCGGTCCACACTGAGGCTCATCAAGGGACATAACTGGCCCCTGGGCCAGGGTTTGGAGACCCCTAAGCTAAAGCATTGGAGGGTAGAAGGAGCAGATGCTGGCAAATCATTAGATAAAGGGCACCATCCTGAGGGCAAAGATGGTGTAGTACTGGTACAGGAATTGAGAGCTGAAAGATCCAGGTTCAAATCCCTCCTTGGCCAGAGTGACCTTGGACCAAATCCCTCCTTCCAGAGTGACCTTGGACCAGTCACTCACTCACGCTCAGCCTCATCTACCTCACAGGGTTGCTGTGAGGACAAAACTATAAAAACTTTATAAGCTGCTTTGGACATTTGTTTTGGCATGGGAACGGTGTTGTAGGAAGGAGGGAGGAAGGAAGGGCAAGCATTTGGCATGCTGCTTCAGTCTAATCTTAGGCCAGCCTGGGTTGTGACCTCTCTCCAAAAGAGACAGTAATGAAACAGCCACCCAGAAATAAACTCACAACTCTCCAATTTTCAGAGAGAAAAAAAGATTTAACGCAGTAACTTTATCAAAGCTGTCATCATGACACATTTTATAAAATAAATAGTGAATATGTCACTGTGCACACGATCTAGAAATAATATCATCCATAATGAAAACTTCCCTCATTGTCCAGAGTGAATGGGGGAGCATTATTATCCCTACTCCAATATAATTTTTATTTTATCAGTGCAGATTCAGCATAATAAAAGGAACACCCAACACACCAGGGTAATGGCTCACTGCTAAACACAATAAAGCAGGAGGATTAATAGACTCAAGAAATAAATATGGGCCCAGCAACGGGACCCCTGTCCTGTTGGAAACACAACACTGGTGGTGTAGATGAAGCTCAATCTTATACAAGACATTTTTTTCCCTCTTGATCCATACTATCCCCAAAGCATGTTGGTATACAATTAATGTCATGGGCAGGAAACTAAACTGCAGCCCACTAGGATCATGGATGCCAAGTCAAAATGTTACTGTGGATGCCAACACTGAAGCGATTACTAACATTGCCCACGGGGATAACGACAGAATGGTTTTAATGTGTGGTTCTCCCACACCACAACATCCCTTTGTGGCACTTTCTCCTGCAGCCTGGCTTCCTGTTATTTGCTTACACCGATTTCATTTCTGATGTGCTTTATAAGCTACCTCAAGAGTTTAAAGAGACATGCTCCCAGGAAAGCAGCCTGAATGCATGCGTGGCAGTCCCTTGTGCCAGATTCCAAGATGGTGGTGCCAAGCTTTCTGTGACCGCTCCCCCTGAAATGAAGTTTCTGCCCTCACATTCAGAACCACTGGTCTAGAGATCAAGGCCAGAAGAAAAGGGGGACACTCTACTGCTACCTGCCACAAAGAACAGCTCTCAAAATAGCTGAAGTCACCACACCTCAGAAAGAAGTAAAAGGAAAGTGATGAGAAGAAAAAAATCCTATCGAGAAAAACATGGAGTTACAGAAACTCTGAGGATTAACTTCCTATCCTAAGAGAGGTACGACTGGTCAGAGATTAGGATGCCCTCTGTAACAAGAGGAGATCATGCTTTGGATTGGTGGGAGTGGCATCTCACAAAGGGTTAGGAATGCCTTGCCTGCTTTACCAGAAAACATCTGGTCTGCCACAGTGGTGGGATTCAAATAAATTAACAGGTTGTATGTTCTAATAACCTAAATTAGCAGCAGTTTCCATGTCCTAATAACCTAAATTAACCTCAGATTCTATGTCCAGTGGTGGGCTGAAGCCAGTTCGGGCCAGATCGATCCGGTGGCTGGGGGGGGGTCCCAGAAAACCGGGTACACCGGTTTGGCACCCAGCCCCACCACTGCACTGCGCATGCGTTAACCTTCCAAATAAGGTTGACGCATGCGCAGTGTGTCCTGAAGCTGGCCGGCTGGCTTCAGGACGCACTGTGCGTGTGCCAACCTTGGCGCAAGCACAGTGCGTCCTGAAGCTCACAAGCTCAGGACGCAGTGCGCTTGTGCCAAGGTTGGCACACGTGCAGTGCGCCAGGATTGGGGCCCGCCCCTCACTCCGCCCACTCACTCCGCGCTGGGGTGGGTGGTGTGCCCTCCCCGGCCCCGCCCCTGACCCTCCCTGGCTCCTCCCCCGGCCCTGCCCCTGACCCTCCCCACCCCAACCCAGGCCTGGCCATGCCCACTTCCGGTGAATCGGATGTTGGGCTAGGCCAGGCCCACCCCTGTCTATGTCCCATTAGTAACTGGTTCTCAGAACCAGATGCACATTAGCAAAGGGTTCTATAGAACCTGTGAGAACCCCCTGAAGCCCACCACTGGGACTCTGCCACCATTGCTAGGAAAGTACATGGCTGATCTGTTTGGTACTTTGACTAGACAAAATCTTGTGCAGCTACACAGGCTAGAATTCCTCTAATCCCAGATTCACACCCACCCTGAAATCCTGAAATTCACACCCTGGCGTCCTAACAACTGCTGCCTGTTCTGATGAATACAGGAATCCCTTTTGTTCCTCCTTCCCTTTCCTTTTCCATCCCCTAAGTCATATGCACTATCCTAAGATATCAGGCATGCATGGAAATTTCAGAAAGGTCATCGCATCCTCTTTCAGCCCCACTGATCATGCTTCTGCTCTCCTTGCTTTATCCCTAGAGGGGGCGAATGCTACAGCAGATGTGAGCCAAACCCTTCCTTCTCTTCTTTTCTTCCCTCCCCTCCTCCAAATAGAGAGAAAGGACAAGTTCATTACACTAACTAGGAATTCAGTGCGACTTTGTTTTGATTAAACCAATTAATTGAATTAATTTGTAGCTCTGAATAACCACTAGATTTAGCATTCTACTGCTCGTTAGCAAAGCATCAAAATTTCCCCATAGCCACCGTCCCATAGCCACCGTCTGATTCATGGGAATTGTCTACGTTCCTGCTTATAATATTGAGTAAAGGAATGCTTCCAGGTTCCAGAGGCCAATGAAAGGTAGGCAAGAAGCAAACATCTTTGGAAATGAACAACAGAGTCCCATCCAGGCATTGATTTGAAGATTTTCAAACAGAACCTTGGCTATAATATAAACACACATAAATCAAAATTTATGTGAAATGCAACTTGGATTGATACTGTGAGTTATACACAGGGCTGTGGAGTTGGTGCCAATTTTAATACCGATTCCACTGCCCTGGTTATAAGCAGAATCTTTGTTTTCAAAACTTCACTGATCTTTGCAGATCACTTTTTGCAGATCTTTGTAAGACAAGATCCTCAGATCCTACACGACAAATCCTTGTCATCATCCACCTGCTCTGGATCCTGACCACCAGCCTGATTTCCAATGCCAGTAACATCAGACCATTTTTGGGCCCAGCTGGCGTCTTCTCATGATGTGTTGCAAGATGTAATAAAATGATCATTCACATGGAGAGTGTCTCTCAGGAGTTTGAACTGGTATTTGCATTGGCATCCTTCAGTTTTGAAAGACTCTGGTATCATGCTCTGAGTGTCCTCTCCAGAGTACGATGGCCTGGGTAGTTTAATATGGAGGATAGACTGTTACCCAAGCAGCAAATCCCCCCTCTTCACATCACTGAAATAGTCCAATAGAACGGCAGAGCCAATGGAACTGGTATTACAGTTGCATTGGTGATGACCTGCAACTTAAGTACAATTCCTGGCTCAAGTTGTTCATCTGTTTCTGAAAACCATTATTTTATCCCCCCCATCAAATTAAACAATCTGTTACTCAGAACAAGCAGTTACAGGATGCAAGTACTTCAAATGTCTTGTCTGCATGACATTTTACTGTCTGCTTCTTTTTTCTGAGCACCACCTTGGGCCTCATTACTACAATCACACTTAGCATAATATTAACTTTGCTTCATCAGTCTGCTTCTGAAATACGAACATGAACGGTGCCTGGCCAAGAACTGCACCTGAGCCAAGAATCACAGAGCTGAGCAGGCAAATGAAGCAGCCAGTGTGAAACACATTGTTATCCATGCTAAAATGGATTGTACTTATATCATCCTTTTTCAGGACCTGATCAGATCCAACTTTCCAGCACCAATGCAGCCCTGTTTCAAGGGAAAAAAATGTTCCCTGTCCTTGGCAAGGCCCCCATGATTGCTTCCCAACTCAGGATGCAGCACATGTCCCACTGGCATAGCTATGCCAGTGCTGAAAAATTGGTTGCACCCTTGATTTTCCCCACTATTTCCTTAGCATTGTCTCATGGCAGGAAGTCCAATATTGGTATTAAATACTTTACTGTCTAAGAAAATGCGGGCACAATCCTAACCAACTTTGATTGGAATGATGGGTGGTGGCAATGGTGACAGGAAGGCACAACTGGGCAGTGGGAGCAATTTTCCCACCCTTCCTACATGGCACCCTGAGGCTCCCCCCAACATTCCCTAGGAACACCACTGATCTGGTGTACCCCTTCAAGTACCAAGAGACAGTATCTTACATCCTGCTCCAGTTCTTGGCAATTGTACTAAAATAGTTTTTACTTGTGCCAGGCTTCATGGTAACTTTCTGCTCTCACTAATAAGAGAGCTTACTGTGAACAGTGCTCGGAAACCATTACAGGGGTGGTGAGTAGGCAGGAACAGGGATAGAGGATCCTCAGAGGGGATTTGGATAGATGGTGAGGTCTCACTATGTGTTTGGTATCATAGTATGAAAAAAATTGAGGCACATTGCAATAGAGAATTCTAAAACGGAGCAGGGTTTTTTTCTTGACACATTGATTAAGGGCGCAATCCAGAGTAACTACAGGGAGTCCTTGCTCCGGTGTAAGAAAAATTTGCTCTGGATTGCAATATGAATTTCCCATAGGTTTTCACCAGGTGGTGCAGTAACTACGGGTGCATGTAATGTCTCTTATGTGCTCCCGTAGTTACTCTGGATTGTAGGGTAAGACTACAATCCAGAGTAACTACAGGACCTTTTGCACCAATGTAGTTACGGTGCCACCTATGGGAAACCTATGGAAAATGCATAGAGCAATCCAGAGTAAGTGCCTCTTACGTCTTCCCATATTTACTCTGGATTGTAGGGTTAGTTCATTATGCCAAAGGTTCAGTTTCAACATGTGGCTAAGGATGCTTAACTATTTCTTGGTGAGTTGTATGTAGACAAACCAGATTTGTGGTCAGCTAACAAGACAGTGTAATTGCTTAATCATGGTTTGTGCTCAACACAATTTGGCACATTGCTTTGCCTAGAGACAGACACTGAGCAGAGAGAAAAATGAGAACAGAGAAGCAGCTGTAGAATTATTATTATTTGGAATAATAATTATTCCAGAAGATTATTTGGAAGATTATTTGGAAGTGCAACCCATTCTTCAAATTCTTAACTTTGTTAGCATAGACTATGGTTTGGTACAATCATTTGGTACAATGATTGTTTATAAACCACTAATTTAGAGAGTGAGCAGAGGAGGATGGATGCATCATGTCACTGCTTCTCACAACATCGGAATAAAAGAGTGCGGCATATCAGGATAACTGCCAGGGTAAAAATTCCTATACCTTTGTAGCAGTGGTTCTCAATCTTCCTAACATTGTGACCCCTTTATAAGTTCCTCATGTTGTGGGGACCCCCAACCATAAAATTATCTTCATTGCTACTTTATAACTGTAATTTTGCTATTGTTATTAATCGTAATGTAAATATCCAATATGCAGGATGTATTTTCGTTGTTACAAATGAAATGTGTGTTCTATGCACACATTGAACACAATGGGATATATTTCAGAGTAGGCATGCATAGGATTGGGCCCTGAGGCTGCAATCCTATCCACATTTACATGGGAGTAAAGGCCCCCTGACTATAATTGGATTTATTTCAGAGTAGGCATGCATAGGATTGGGCCCTGAGGCTGTCAGCCAGCCCCAGTGTGTGTGCAGCTACAGCCGGAGGTCTGGCAAGCCTGACCTGGCCCCCTGCACCAGGGTTCTATAGGCAACCCCCAAAGGGGTCCCGACCCCTACTTTGAGAAACGCTGCTTTGTAGGAAGGTTCAGGGTGCAATCTTAAGCTGCATTTGCACTGGCATTAATACAGAAGGATTGGTGAACTGCAGGTATTTCGGTGATGATGCTTTTCTCTCTCTCTCTCTGGCCCAGAGTTGAACGATGAATGAAACTTGAGTTCTGTCATGTTGGGAAATATTTTTGTCCAATACATCTACATCATAGTTATTTCCAGCTTTTGTCATTCTAAATAACTAAATTTGCTTTTTAAGGGAGCTTTTTTCTCTTCTACATCACTAAGGCAGAGGTAGCAGTCACAACATTGGCATGGCATGCCAGGTTGTACAACCCCTGAATTTTTTCACGACCATATTTCCAGTCTTTCACACTTGCTTCTATGCTTGCTGCACCAAACTGTGTAAAGCACTCAGTTGCCCCAGTATAGTAGTTTAGAGACTGAACATCAGGACATCTCTAGTTTTAATCTTTGCCTATGTCATGAGGCAAGCCACTCTGGCTTTGTGCTCCCCACTGAAAAAAAATGGGGATTACAATTATATTCTACCTTACAATATTGTTGAAAGAATTTAAGATAATACTATACTGAACATGTCTGTGGAATAAACTTTCAGAAGACCTGAGAACAGTCAAACGTTGCTGCACACTGTTTAGGCACCCAGGAGCGCTTGTCACAGTGGATTCATGCACCTCATTACCTCTCTTGTAGAGGCTCCACTTTAAGAGGAGTTTCCATTTGAAGGATCATGAAGCTGTCAGCTACCCCCAGAGGGGCTTGGGGTCACTTGAACACTGTAAATGGAATGCAACTGCTACTGCTCACTACCCAAGTCCACATCCACCACCCTACCTGTGGATCTCAGGACACTTGCCCTATCACACCACTCTCAAGATACATACCTGGGCAACCTCCCGCTCTAGATGGTTTCCAGCAGGGTTTAAAAACACATTTATTTTGCTTGGCTTTTGAGAAGGCATGATTCCTGTGACCAGTGTTCCCTTTTAGCTCTGTGGCTGTGCTGGTCAAAGTACTAAATGTGAGCTACGCTCTGCCCAGCTTGGAGCTTGGCATCCCAGAAGTCTGGCAGTTACTTATGATTTAATTACTACTATGTCTGGAAATGCTGCAGGCTCCAGTGTATCAGTCAAAGAGGTCTATGCCCTAGCATGGACCTCAAAATTATTGCTAGTGAACCCTTTTTAACCACTGTTTATAGGTTTTGTTGTTTTATGCTGTTTTTATACTATTATTGTTATCATACATGCTGTCATACATACTTATTCCTATGCATCATTGTTAGTTGGTCTTATTTTATTGTATTTTAATATTATTCTTAGCTATTGTTCATTATTTTTATTATGTTATGCAAAGCTTTGAACGTCTGGGAAGACGGGATATAAATCTTTTAAATAAATACATTTCTACGAGCAGATTAAAACACAGCAACTCTGCCCATAAAAAGAAAAGTAACCCTACCCAAGGGATAATTTTTGGAAGCTTCTGTATAAGACAACTGATTAAAAAAATCACACATTTTAAGTCTCTGATGCCATACTAAAGGGAAAAGGTCCTTGAAGGTGAGGGCAAAACACACAGCCATGTTGTAGCTAAAAATACAGTTGCAGCCTTGTAAAACTGGTTTGGTGTTCCATTGTTAAATTGACCATTTTGATTTTAAAGGGAGTAGAACAAAGATCCTTTATTTTTCTTTTGGGTTTTTTTCTTTGGTTTCCTTCCTTTGGCTGAGGGGAGTTCTAGCTTGGGGCCGCGTGGTTCCAAGGGGAGAAGGAAAGCTGTTTTGAGCTTGAGGCCAAATATCAGGAACAAAGAAGTATAAAGCTTGAATAGCTGCAATGAAAAGGGACTTGTGATTCAAGGTCATTCCTATGTCAAATGAGGAGTTAGCATCTGAATTACTGTGTACAGTTATAGTTGCTCCATCTAAAATGGTTATCATTGGGCTAAGGAAAGCACACAAAAAAAACCCCTGCAATGATCATCAGAGCATCTCCTCCGCAAAGAAAGGTAGCATATATTTAACTTATGGAATTTCACTTCTCTCTCTCTCTCTCTCTCTCTCTCTCTCTCTCTCTCTCTCTCTCTCTCTCTCTCTAAGCAGTAGACTATTATGAGCACAAGCCTAAACATAGAATCATAGAATCATAGAATCCTAGAGTTGGAAGGGACCTACTAGGTCATCTAGTCCAACCCCCTGCCTGTAGCAGAAATCCTCCTATAGCATCTCTAACAGGTGCTCATCAAGCCTCTGCTTGAAGATCTTCAGTGAGGGAGAGCCCACCACCTCCCTTGGCAATCTGTTCCACTGCCTAACCACCCCATGTCTACTCAGAAGTAAGCCCTATTGTGTTCAGTGGGTCTTATTCCCAGGAAAGTGTCTTTAAGATTGCGGCTTTTGTCTGATATCACCCCCTTTTCACTATCTTCTTAAAGCACACATTCTGCAGGTCTGAAGGTATTCCTGACTATGTTTGTATGCATCAAACAGAGCAGGAAGCAAAAGAGTCTACCTATTCATCCTTCTCTGGTCACTAGCAGTGAAGTGTTTCTTGTCCCATTTTTACTGATAAAACTGTGATTCCTTCCCTGTGGAGAACCGAAAAAAACTATGCTAAGATTGTGTATTACGCCTTACTACTGCCTAACCACTTCATCAGAATCATTAATATATCCTCACCTGGCAAGTGTACCTAGACAAAAGAGAAAGTCTAAGGCAGGGTCTTCAAACTTTTCTGTAAGAGTTCTACATACAATACATTTTCTTGGGCCATGAAGACAGATGCAAAAAACTCAGAATACATATAATCCAAGATTGCATTTAGGTCAATACAAGTCTGCGCCACCATCAGGGTGGGTAGGTGCTGGCTCATGCTTCCACTAGAGGTCATCTACTAAAATTTAGTTTTGGGAGAGTTAGAACAGATAAAAGAATTCATTTCTATATCCCAGGTGTAGTTAGTCTGTGGAACTCCTTATCTCAAAATGTGTCCAAGATAGTGTTATCACCCAAAGCCTAGAGAAGTGGTGTTGTCCAGGACTGTCACTGATGATATGAGTATGCCAAAGTGTTTTAACTGGGAACTGAAGATTGCAAATAGTGTTCTCTCATTTTTTCCTTCAAAGTCTGCTCTCCTCTAGGTTGTTCCTGGGTATCAGTCTAGCTACCCACTTTGGGTGCGATTCTAATGTAGGCTGGCACAACGCATTGGGCTTATTGGGCTTACTGCCCCTGCTAACTGGGCAAGAGACCCTCTTACAAGTGGGTGTTTATTTAGCAGGAGGAGAGTAATGGGCCCTATACACCCCAGCAATGTCTGCTCTAGTGGCTTCTGCTGGTGTTTTTAGGCATTTTAGATTGTGAGCCCTTTTGGGACAGGATTCCATTAGCTATTAATTTTTCATTTTCTTGTAAACCACTTTGTGAACTTTTCAGTTGAAAAGCGGTATATAAATACTGTAGATAGACAGATAGATTACAGTCCCCATTGTGATATAGGGAGGCAAGTGCATGTCTGTGCACTGGCCTACCACACCCCCAGGAGTGGTGCAGAAGTGCTTACACTTCAATTGTGCTGAGGCTTAGGCTGGTCTAACTGGAGCTTAGGATTAACAGCCTTTATTAAGTGAATACTGTAGTTTTAGGAATGCTGAAGGCAAATCCTTCAGGTTTGCGCCTCCATCTGATGAGCTGGAACAAATGGGATTGTACTCATGTAAGGCAGAACAATTAAAATTTAATTTCATATGGTGTAAATGCCATTCCAAAGAAGATGACGTACATTCACAAAGTTCATAAAAAGAGTTTGTTGGACTTTTTCAAAAAGAGTTTGTTGGACTGTACTTCCTATAGTGTTTCTTTGGCAGTGCCACCTTTGAATAGATCTCTGACTATCGGTGCTGATTGCTATAAATGTTCCTGGGAGATTAGACTAATAACAGCTTTGCTTCCCTGGAACACTTTTCCTCTAAAATTAACTCAATTGACAAGAGTGTAGCCCCAAATAGATGCAGTCGAGTCTTCCAGAGTTACAAGTATGATACTACAGGATAAGAACTAGAAAGATGGACCCCTTTTGCCTCCCCCAAGAATGTCACAAGGAATAAAATTAGGGAAAGCCATAAACCACCTTCTTTCTCTCACTGGTTCTGAACACACTGTATGAAGGTTTATTTGCCCTACAGAGTCAGAACATCAGTTCTTCCTGCTGAATATTTTTTTTCTTATTCTGCTTGGCAACTCCATCTGCCGCAGAACCTTCTAATATGAAATGCTAGACACTGAACCAGGGATTTTATGCCAGCAAAACATATGCTCTACACACTGAATTATGGCCCCTACCTTTGATAGGCTGCCTCAAAGAGATACCAAAAGCTGCCTAAGGCTGCCTGCAATCCTAAAGACACTTTCCTGAGAGTATGACCCATGGAACACAATGGTGCTTATCTTTGAGTAGACATGGTTAGGATTGTGCTTTTAGCCTAACTCATACCATTGGTTCATTACAGTAAATACCAGTGGTGCAGATAGGGGGTGCAGTTGCACCAGGCTACAACCTTAGGGGGACAACAAGCTGAGCTTGAGACTAATGACTAAAAATTGTGGAAAACAGGTTACAAATGAATGATATCATGTAGATATATCATTGTAGATATCATGTAGATATCATGTTATATATCATTGGAAAGATAATTTAATGCAGAATGCAGTGAAACAAACTGCATTGGAATATCTATATTCTATCAAAAGATATGGCCAATTAACCATACAATGAAAACACAAAAGGCGATGGAACAAAAAATGGATTTTCTTAACTCAACTTTCCCATGATACTGATTGTTCTGCGAAACAATGAGATGCAATTCTGGTTCTGTATGGAACAAATAAGGTGTTAACATGAATCAGCTCTCATTTCCATATACATATAAATAATACAATTAACTCATGCTAACTGGATATACAGGCATCTCTAGGTAATGCTCCTCTTATAAATAGCAGGGAAAGAATAACCATTTCTCTTTGCCCCAGCACAGTTTCCATAACCAATAAGGGGCACCATTTTCATATTTTTACTTAATTAAATTTGATTTTGTTGTTGATTTTGTCTCTCACTAAGCAATGGGTCTTCTCAATTACTCCTAATGATATTCTTTATTTATTTGTTTATTTTTATGTTCTTTATGTAATGGGCTTCCATTTATTTATAAGTAAATTTGATCTTGATCAAAAAGTGAACAAAGCAAAAACAAAGCAAGAAGCATTGTGGTGACAGTCTGAATCTTATTTTTTAAATTTTGGGGGGGACAATTTGTCTCTATTTGAACCCTTCTAATCCTCAGAAGCTTTCCAAGATGTCTCAGCACCTGTAAGAGACTGCTGAGTCATCCAAATGCAGTTCCTATTATTTTTTAAAATGTTGCTGTCCATTTTTTAAAAAGTTGCTGTCCTTTTTAAAAAATGCCAATTTTCCTTTTGACCAGTAAATAAAAAAAACTTGAATGAAAGTCAACTTACTGAACCATAAAACTCACCTGAGGTTCAAAGTGGCAGACTGAAAAACCCAGTGTTAAATGCCCCTGGTGCTCACTGGCTAAATAAAGAAGCACAACAACATACTTTTGTTGTGCCTTGTCCAAGTCTGTTGCTGAAAACAGTAGGTTGACATATGTTTACAGTAGGTTTGCATGTACACCATATTGCATATGGAATGGAAGGACCAGAACCTTAGAACAACACAAGTAATCAGTGATTACTCCCATTTAGCCATGTCAGGGATTTGTTTGATATTCAACTTCCTTTTTAATCTATGCCAGTCTTTGCTGCCCTCCCTCTTTCCATGAACAGCTCATTGATCAGCAGCTTGTTTTTATCCTGTCACACTTTTTCTTGTCAACTGACAAGTGTGCTGCTTACACCCATTGCTTTTATCCATCCATTGATTTGGTTCCTCAGCCCTTTAACAACCTTCTTGTACTTTTATCATTTTTACCTGCCTGGTCTTTGTTCACCTGGGAAGAAATAATTGAAATTTCTCTTAAATTCTCCTTTTTTGCAATTTCTTGGTTTTAAGAGATCCTCTGGGGATCTCTGTTAATCAATCAATCAATCAAATCTATCTATCTATCTATCTATCTATCTATCTATCTATCTATCTATCTATATACCACTTTTCATTATTTATATACTGCTTTTCAACTAAAAAGTTTACAAAGTGGTTTACAAAGAAAACGATAAAATTAATGGCTAATCTGTCCCTGTCCTTAAAGGGCTCACTAGTCTTCTATCTGGGCTTCAAATACCTAATCTTCTCAGTTAAACCACTAAGAAGAGTGATACAGCTAAACACTAGGTGCCTGTCAGGGTTAGGATTGGGCCAGTTGACCAAAGTATTTCTTTCTCATATTTTTGTCTCATAAGAGACTTGTAAAGGCTGAGTAGGTTAAATGACTAGGGTGAGGTGGTGACAGCAAATGTCTGATTTTATGCTCCTTTTCCCTTTCTGTCCTTGGACTTGCAGAGGTCTGAGGAAACTCATTGTGGGGCAGAGGGAAGGGGAATTTAAATGTTTCCTTCTAAAGCCTACAGCCCTACCCCCTATACTCTGGATTCAGCATGCACTTTTCAGCATGGCTGCACCCATGGTGGGGGAAAACAGGAGTGGGATATTAGAAGCAGATGCTCAGAACGCACTCCTCTGGTGCTAAAAAAATTATTCCCAGATCAGTCTAAAATGTGGGCTGCAGATTAATACTAATCTCTCCATGGTATATAACACTGCTTCAACTAATAGGGCTCCTGGGGACTAAAGAACTATTTATGGAGGTATGTTTTTAAGGGTCTGCTAAAAATAAGACCGCTTTTAGCTAAAGCCCCTTCTCAAGCACACCAGGGAGCACTAATGATGGCATATGGTGCTTGCTTTAATTGCATAGAATTAAGAGACAAGATATGTGGCATCACAATGAGCTGGAATCCAAAATACACCCCATCACATAGAACTACTACCTTATTGGTAATGCCTTTATATCTCACAATGGTCAAAGAATTACAAACAGTTCAGTGGACTGAGGGCAGGGCTCACATCCAGCCAGAAATTTATCCTCTTGGCCAGCCACCAAAAGGAGAGGTTGTAGAGTCAGAATCAATTATACCCAATCTGATTCTGCTGTTAAAGAGCCTCCTTGTGTACTAAGGCAGTATTCGTCAGCCTGTGGGTCTCATTATTGAGAGGGGGGTGGGCAAAGCAGTGGTGGGATTCAAATAAATTAAAAACAGGTTCTGTGTCCTAATAACCTAGATTAACAACAGGTTCTATGTCCCATTAGTAATCGGTTCCCAGAACCAGACGCTCATTAGCAAAGGGTTCTATAGAAACTGTGAGAACCCCCGGAAGCCCATCACTGGGGCAAAGTAACCTTTGAAAGTCTTTGCAAGTGAGGGCTTTGAACCAATCCAATAATGGACCTGCCTTATCAAACCCAAGTTGTTAGTATAATCCTGCACAGCCACTTCTCACAGTCTTCCTCAATGCTGTTAAGGTAAGTAAGCTGATCGTACTCAGGTTACTATCTTTCAGAGCTGTTTTGAAGACAAAGAGGAAATGTGGCAGGTGGATTGGGCCCCAGGAGGAGGCCAGGATTGGCGGTGGATCCCCAATCTCATTTGTTTGGGTCAAAGACCACTGTACTAAGATATCATGGGGGGGGACACACGTCCAGTTGGAATGCAAAATACATATACATTGTACTACCGTATGAAGCATTAGCCATTAAAAGAGTTTGTGGAAGTCGCTGGCACCATTTTGGAAAGGTTTCCCATTGTCCTGGAGAACATCTGGGGGTGCTTGGTTCTAAGAACCAACATTTTCATAAAACATAAGTAGCAATCCTTTGTGGAGAAAAAACCATGGCTCATTAATAGAGCACATGCTTTAACACAAATATTTCCAGGTTCACTACCTGAAATAGCCAGAAAAAAGGTGCTGGGACAACCTCTCCCTGAAAAGTTTGTTTGAATCCAGATTGGCTGAACCAATCATCCATACAGTTCACATATCTGTTTATTATAATTACTCGTCTCTGGCATCCAACATTAATAGGTGAATATATGACAGTTCCAGTGACTACACATATTCCCCCTATCTCTGTCCAAGGATCAGAAACGTTTAAACATTTATTCAGGATCACACTGAGCAGTACACTATCTGTACACAGTACAGTACCTCACAGTACATTTGTATCAGGTCTATAGTATAGTCCCCACAAGACAGGGTGAGCTCCTGTCCTTAGCCCAGCTCTGCAACGCAGCTGGAACGAATCGTATAGGCTCTGCTGTTCCATGGGACTATTTCAGTGGCGTAGAGAGGGAGGGCCAAAAATAGGAATCTGTTCCAGCCCTCCCCCCATACCCATTTCCACATAATTGCTACAATCATAACCTCCAGTTAGGCTGGCTTAAGCCCAGGCATAAGTCCTGAGCTGACCTGAGGGTGTCACAAAAGTGCCGTAAGACACTTGTGTGTCACACTTGGGGCAGGATTAGGCCAGTGCACCGACATGCACTTGCCTCCCAACATCACCAACAGGATTGAGAACACCAATGAGGTGCCAACCTAGGTTAGTTCTTTACACTAAGTTAGTACTTTACAATATCTGCCAGGGTGTGGGGATGCCAGCAAACCAGATGTGACTTTCAGAAGCTTCCAGAAAGCCTTCCAAGTTGCAGGAAAGCTGCACATGAACATCACACACTTCAGAAGGCCTCTCAGATGTTTGGAAAGGCTCTTCATTTGATGAGGAAAATGGAAATGTCTTTCTGAAGACTTCTGAGACTTGAGGAGGCCACACCCGGCTTCCCCATACCTCAAAACAGTCCTCAATATGACAGGAAGACATACAGATAGGGTCCTTAAGGTCCTCAAAATGCAGGCTCGGTGCCTGCACTCAGTCAAATCCATAGGTTCTGAACCCTAGATAAGGAGTGCCCCCTATATACCACACCGATGGTATTAATTTATTTATAACACAATGGCTATTCTTGAGCAGGATATATTCCGAGGTGTTAATATAGAAAGTGTATTGTAATATCTGCATATCCTTGGTATCATTTTGGAGACTGGGTGGAATATCCACTTGTCACCTTTCCCATTCACTAACAGCCCAATCCTCCCCTATAGCTCCAGGTGTCAGAGAGGCCAAAATGTCTACCATACAAATGGGGGCAGGGAGGCTGTTGCAGGTCTCCTTGGGATAAAGGAACAAATGTTCCTGTGTCAACCTACTGTGGCTATAACCTATAACCTATAGATCTGCACTGCAGTTGCACAACCAAGGAGACCTGTTTCAGGTCTTCCAGCTTGGGAGGCAGCAGTGACAGACTCAGCCACCAAACATCATGCTCCAACCATGCCCTTGGGCCACCCTCCTTCTGTCCAGTTCCATTTCTCTTCATCTTCCCCTCTCATTATCATCAAAAAAGCCCTTCGCAATGACCGGTGGCAACTGAGCACTGGCCAACATTCACCACCACCCTTGTCGATCTCAGTGTTGAACTCCTAGCACTGCAGCACAACACTGCTTCATTGGGCAGCAAAGTGCTTTATGAAACTTCTGCGAAAGTTGGACCCAACTTTAGCAGTGTATAGCTAACACACTACCAAAGTAAGGATTGGGTCCTAAAGAAGTAGAAGCATAATCCACTAGTACCACCTGCTTCTTTCCCTTTCTCCAGCATCTCTTCCTGTTTTCTGATTTCGTGTCCTGTGACTCCTCTAGTGTTTGTCTCTCCCCACTCCTCTTGAGCTATATGTTTGGGCACCTATCCAGGCTCTCTCTCTCTTCCTGTCAGCTGCCCCAGTCAGATGCCTCCAATTACCACTGGCTCCATGATGTCCAGCAATCACGTTATCCCCATTTACCTTGGAGCCAACTGGATAGTCAGTATGGCCCTGCACAGCTTATGCCCCTGTGTGGAATGCCACTGAGTTTCAAACTACTGAAAAGATTTTTATTATTTCAATTATTTCCCAGGGGATTATAATCCATATGTCACATCTATATACACAAAAGAGTATGCAGAAACTATCTTCCTACCTTGTTACATGGCAAGGCCACTTTTGATTTTACAGCTTTAGCTTGTTTTGTTTGCATGTGTATGCGTGTGTTGGATCTGATATACATGAGACATCTGAACAACACAGCAACATATTTTGATGCAAAAATGCTATTTTAGGAGATGAATCTGAGGATAATTTCCTATCACATTAAAATGGTATAATGTACAACTGAATGTTGTGCATTTATGCATAACAAATACCCAGTGGGTGCCACTACATCACTAGAACCAAGAGCAAATGCTAAGTCTTGCCAGAAGTTCTCTGAATGCAAACATTGCTCATCAATTGGAAGCATGCACATATTAGCAAGGATGGGAACACAAAGAAAGAGTGCCCTTCAGAGGCTGAAATCTCAGAAAAGGGGGAGAAGTTCCTACAATGTTGACATCATTAAAGGAAAATTATCGAAGGTCAGTGAGAAATAAAGGGTGACAGACTGAACCACAAAACAGAAAAATCACCATTCAAATCTGATCTCTTCTACAACTCACTGAACAGTCTGGGAGGCTGAATTCCTTCTCAGTGTCCACATCTGCAATATGGGAATAATACTTTTCTTGCTGGCAAAGATGACCACGATAGTACAAATGAAGTATTCTAAAGCACAGTATAAATGCTTGACTTCAATGTTCACGTGTAACCAGGCATCTTGTTTTCCTCAGTGGAAAACAAGATGCTGAAGAAGGATTTGCCCTACAATCCAGAGTAACTACGGGAGCACGTAAGAGACATTATGTGCACCCGTAGTTACTGCACCACCAAGTGAAAACCTATGGGAAATTCATATTGCAATCCAGAGCAAATTGTTCTTACACCGGAGCAAGGACTCCCCGTAGTTACTCTGGATTGCGCCCTTAGGTTCTGATTATTTTTAAGAAATCTATCTACTTAAAAGCCTTGAGTTGTGTGAAGGGTGTCCACATATTCTGTGTCAATCAAGCAGGATGAGGGTTCTACTCCCATGTGTCTTTGGAGCAGAGAAGATTGGGGACAACTGTCAACATTCCATGCACACATCACTTGTTATTTCTAACTGTCTCTGGGACAGATAACAGGCCATTGGGGCAATTGAGGAGAGAAGTCGCAAAAGGACAGTTGAGATGCTGGAAAGGGGTGGTTATTTACTGATGAATATTGTTATATAATGATAACTAGGCATTTATATAACGCTTTTCTGGTCATTTTGGATTGCTCCTCAGACTTTATTCAAAGCGGTTTACATAGGCAGACGAATCTAAACCCCTGAAGGGATTTTTACAAACACAGATTGGTTCTATCTTTCAAGAACCGGCTATGTTCATGATGTTACATTCAGTCTGGTTAACAATACTGGCCCTGATGTCTGAGATGCTGGCTGACAAACTTCTCCTTTTGCTCTTACACGAAGGGCAGCTGAGAGAGCTTCTTCACTCCCACTGAAAAGCAGATGGAAAATCTCAGCTACAGCAGCTGCTTTTCAAGGTCTTGCTTCGGATCTGACTTCCGGTTGTCTTGATCCAGCAACCTTCAGTTCTTATCTTCAGGCAAATGGATGCTCTACCCTCTAGATCAGACCTCCTGCCCATATTGAACCGCCACCAGTGACAGCTGTGGGCTGTTTAGTATTTATATACTGCTTTTCAATAGAAGCAGTTCATAGAGCAGTGATTTTAACTAGTGATTGTAACACACTGGTGTGCCGTGGATGGTCCTCAAGTGTGCCACTGGATTTTGGGGAAGTTCAATTATTAATAGGGCAATTGGGGGATTTGAGCCTCCGACAAGCAGCGTAGTGTGCCCCATCAATCATCAAAAAAATGGTGGTGTGCCTTGACAATTTTAGCACCTTGCCAGAGTACAAATGTTGAAAATCACTGTCGTAAAGCATCCTCAGAGGTTCCAGTCCCAGTGTTCGCTTATATTTAGCAGGGGGAAAGAAATGTCCTACTTCACCCAGCATGGCATCTTACAGTCCTGTTCAGGAGATGGTCTGAGGCTGGGGAGGCCACACATGAAAATCAAAAGTAAATTCATAAGGCCTTTTCCCAGACCATTTCCCATGTGTGACTGGAAATAACACTGACATTTGTGACTTTAGAAGACTAATGAGAATCAACCCACATGTAAATAAATGTGGGAATTAATAGACAGCATTTGAATCTATTATGACCCTTAAAGAGGCAAATTTCAATCTAATAGGGCACAATCCAGAGTAACTACAGGGAGTCCTTGCTCCAACGTAAGAACAATTTACTCTGGATTGCAATATGAATTTCCCATAGGTTTTCACTAGGTGATGCCATTAACTACATCAACGTAAATGCCTCTTACGTGCTCCCGTTGTTACTCTGGATCGTAGAGTCAGTTTCAAGCTGCCACAAACCATGCCAAACATAAGAATATCAACAAGGAGATCACCATTAACTCAGGATTATACTGGGACTTCTGGCAGAATGGCTTGAAAGGGAGGCTGGCTAAGGAGATGAAGAAGGTTTTAAAGAGGATTTCCGTCATAAGGAAATGTATATCTCTGATCTGAATAAGCCACTTATTACATATGAGGTACAGAGCCAGATTTAATCACAAATCTCTCTGCCTTGACCATCACACACCGAAGTGTGTATGATAACAGAGATGGATTGGGGTGTGTGTGAATATGCATGTGTGCATGTAAAAAGCTTCTTTTTGGAGTTAAAGTGATCTCTTACACAGTTCTTAGTATCTAGCCTCTGGAGGCACTGCCAGGCTCTCCAGAAATATTCCTGTTTAGTACACCTTCAGAAAGAGTAAACATAATCATCACTCTGCCAGGAAATCCTCCACTTTGGAAAAGTAAAATTCTCCTTTTACAATAACTATTCTCGTCAATTAAAACCCAAATTACCAGCACTTCAGTGGGCTTATCTAGTTGGAAGCAAAGCTACTGGCATCAATGTCTGAGGTCTGACATCCACTTTGAATGGTTGACAATATGGAAGGTTAGGACAGATGAAAGAAAATATTTATTTATCTAGCATGTAATCAGCCTGTGGGACTCCTTGCCAGCAGAATGTGGTGATGATGGTATCCAGCCTCAATGCCTTTAAGAAGGGATTGGATAAATTCCTAAGAGGAAAGGGCCATCACTGGTTACAAGCCATGATAAATGTGTGTGTGTGTGTGTGTGTGTGTGTGTGTGTGTGTGTGTGTGTGTGTGTGTGTGTGTGTGTGTGTGTGTGTGTGTGTGTGTGCATGCACATAAATAGATGTAGATGTGGGCAAACTCAAAATGCCAGATGCAGGTGAGGGCAGCTGGATACAGGTCTTGTGTGTTCCTTGAGGCATCTGGTGAGCCACTGTGAGATACAGGAAGCTGGACTAGATGGGCCTTTGGCTCTTCTTATGTTCTTGTGAGGTGCCAACTCCTAAAATTAAACATTTGTGACCTATGAGTGCAGAAACAAAAGCAGGTTCAGCAGCAGAGCCAAGAAATAGAATTAAATTATTTTTGGCAGATGCAGGGAGGACTGGCTTTAGAATGAGGCAAGGTGGAACTACTGCCTCAAGTAGCATTGTAACTTTGCCAGCCAAATCCACCATGGGCAGACAGCCATGCTATGGCATCACCCATCCTTCCCTATGAGTATCTCCTCCCAGCAGCAACCATAATGTGTAGAACAGCTCTGCGCCAACTGCCTATAAGTTTGCAGAAATACACCACCAGGGGTCTCTTCCTCCTTCAATGTGGGCAGTGGGGTGAGCACAAGGCCCTTTGAGTGTAATCCTAACTGAGGCTGGCACACCTCACCAGTCTTCCTGTTCCTGAGGTGATGTAGAGAGCAGGCGCATGTCTGTCCAGTGGCCTAATCCTCCCACAGGAGTGGTGCACAAGTGTCTTACGGCACTTTTGTGACGCCCCCAGGTCAGAACGGGACTTACGCTGGGGCTTAGGCCAGCCTAATTGGAGGTTAGGATTGCAGCCCAAGTATTTCACACCAGCAAGCAAATCTTCCCTTCCTCCCCAATGCCAAAGCAGTTCAATTTGATTCCCAGTCCATTGTATCTTTCTCCTCCCCTCCATGTCAGACTGCAACAGCCAGCCAGTGCCTTACCAGCCAGTGGAGCACTGGTTTTAAAGTCAAAAAACTGATCACATTGTGTTTTTTCTCCTTACCTACCTTACTTTGTTTTTTGTGTGTGTCCATATGTGATTAAACTCAGAACTGTTATTGATGTTTTAAAAAACATCCAGAGCACAATCATTTGTTCATTCATTTCTTATACCTTTATGGCATTTAGAACAGAGCACAATCCTAACCATGTCTACTCATAAGTAAGCCCCATTGTGTTCAATGGGTCTTACTCCTAGGAAAGTGTTTTACGGATTGCAGCCACAGAGTCATAGGATAAAACCAATAACACATCCATGGGAGATAAAGGTAAATGACCCAAATGTAGTCCATTTCCCCAGGTCTGTTGACAGTACTACAATGTCTCAAAAGATGTTTTAAGATCCCCATAGTCTCAATTAAGGTTGTATCCTCAGTTATCAACAAGTTCTTCAGTAGGATGTCATCTGACCAATTTGCCCATTTCCTCACGTACGGCATTAAGAATTTATTGAAAGCATTTGAGTTGAGGTTAGAACGTAAAATCATATGTGAGAGAGATCCAACCATACCTGACTCACAAACACACTATCTTTTACTATACAAAATCTTGTTATATCTTCTGGATAAGAGAGAAGAGAGAAATACATTATACCTGGCCAGACTAAATCAGTGTTTCTCAAAGTGGGAGTCGGGATCCCTTTGGGGGGTCACCTAGAGCTTTCCTGGGGGTTGCCTAAAGACCCCTGGTGCAGGGGGCCAGGTCAGGCTTGCCAGACCTCCGGCTGTAGCTGCACACACACTGGGGCTGACTGATAGCCTCAGGACCCAATCCTATGCATGCCTACTCTGAAATAAATCCCATTATAATCAGGGGGCCTTTACTCCCATGTAAATATGGATAGGACTGCAGTCTCAGGGCCCAATCCTATGCATGCCTACTCTGAAATAAATCCCATTGTGTTCAATGTGTGCATAGAACACACATTTCATTTGTAACAATGAAAATACATCCTGCATATTGGATATTTACATTACGATTCATAACGGTAGCAAAATTACAGTTATAAAGTAGCAATGAAAATAATTTTATGGTTGGGGGTCCCCACAACATGAGGAACTTATAAAGGGGTCAGAGCGTTAGGAAGATTGAGAACCACTGGACTAAATGCTTGCGCTTGTGATGACATTTTAATAAGCTTAAGATGCAGTGGTGGTTGCCAAGTTATAATAGAGAGGTGAAATAGTGACAGAGAACAACACTTACAGCACTGATTAGATTCTGTACATGTGTGTGTGAGTGTGTGTGTGTGTGTGTGTGTACGCGCGCGCACACATGAGAGAGATTGGCCATGTGTGTATCCGAGTAGATGAGAGAACATTTGTGATTTTATCAGTTTTGCTTACTTTTCCTCCCTACCCTTCCTTCACTTGTTTATTCTCTCTCTCCATCTATTCCTCCTCTTGGAGACAGCCTTTTTCAAACATTTCTCTTTTGTTTTGGAGAACATTCCTCCGATAGGTTAAGGCAGTGCTTGTTGCCATATTTTAATGCTGTAATATAGGGATGTCCAAATCCTGCTTTGGGGCCATATGCGGACCATGGTGAGCCTCAGTGCAATCTGCAGCACAACTCTTCCATCTGGCTCTTGGGCAAGCTTTGTAATCCTACCAATCTGTCTCTAATACATACCTATAGTCAAATTTATGCAAATTTGAAGTATGAATCATTCTTCTGAACCCTGAGACAGCGTCAGAGAGATGATCTGGCCCTCCTTCCAAACAATTTGGACACCCCTGCTATAATAGATGGGTTTTGAATTTTCCCTGACCAATGTTACAGAAGATCCATTCAACATTCAAGGCTTCTGTGTTCTATCAATGAGAACTTGAATAATCCTAATAACTATATCAGATCCATGTGCTTTTGAAATATGCAACAAAATCAAATAGAAGGGTTGTTTGCATAAAAGAGTATTGAGAGATACACTTCTGATTTACATAATCTGGCCAAATACACTTGTTTGTTATATTTTCAAATAGCAGCCCAAAGAATAAGGATCAGGACCAGAGCAATAACAAGAACTTTAACAATAGTCTTTATCATAGTCCTGATGCCAAGTAGGCTGCCTCCTGCCACCGCTGTAATTTCTTCAAAAGGGGAGAAATGGTGCCCATTGGCACCAATAAGAGCAGGGATGGCTTCAGGGTCCTGCAAGCTGCCTTTCATAGCCCCCCTCCAACACAGTCCCTTTGTCACCATCACTTGAAGCTTATGGGCAAGCAGGAAGTGTCAGGGGTAGGCAGTGGGCGTTCAGTCACTCTCCAATAAAAATAAGGATGCAGGACTAAACAGTATGTTTAACTTCTTGTTTGGCTCTCAGCCTACTATAGCAAACACAACCAAGAGTCTTGTGACATTTTATATCCTAAGAAATTTATTTCAGCAAACATTTTTGTGGACTACAACCCACTTCATCAGATTTATGAACTGTTATCCTCAGTTGGCCTATGTGTGTAGGTCCCCAGCAATTACAATTTAAGATGCCACAGGATACTTTGTTGCTTTTACATACCAATTGTTTTTCTTCCTAGTCAGATAAGCAGTGAAAGACAGCAATAACACTTTTTTAAAAATGAAGTGGTTTTCATTGATTCTGTGTAAAAATACACATTTTATTGGTTTCATTTATGGGAATAAAGAGATCAGTATTCTCAGATTTCCAGTAAGCTTCCTATAAATTGGGGAGCCTCCAGACCAAGGGTCTTACATACCACTCATGTGGTTTTGATGTGATACTCAATCTACTCTTGGTATTGAACTGATGAAGGAGCTGCAGCATCAACCAAACTCACAACCTGATTCACAACCTGTTCTTCAAAGCCCTGAGTAATGTAATGGGTCGACAATCTTTTGGTGATTCACACTGCAGAACAGTGGTTCTCAAGGCTACCCACTTGTAAGTCCCTTTCACCTCCATTTGTCTGTCAAGCCAGAAGTTCTGGAGCACATAGAATTCTAGGGCTTTCCAAACAGAAACCTACAGAAGTACAGAGGCAGGTCTTGAATATTTAATGTGAACACTGTCAGTTCCCATCACATATAAATGATTTTGGGATCATATAATAAAGCTGTGAGCTGAAAATGGCTTGCATCCAGCAGAGAAGACCCAAGAAGCACCCTAGTACATATAAAGGTACATAAAAATTATACATAGCCATTTCATAGATTTATCACGGCTCTTCCCCCCAACATTTCCTGCAATAGTGGCATTTCAAGTTAAAGTAGAGGAGGAGGGAGAGAAAGGCCAGGGCCAGTCAATTCAGCTTCACTAAGAAAAGATTGCACTGCAGAAGGGTGCAAGTCTGCACTTTTCCCTGGTTGCTCATTGTATTTTGGCCTCTTAAACCACAAGGCAGAAAATCTGGTGAAAAAATCATGCAACTCCCATGACCTCTCCTTTGCAAATACAAGGAGTAGCAGATACCAGAAGTCAGGAAATAATCTTTGTGTCTTTCTCTTCTTCCTTGCTTAGTCAGACACTGTGCTGACATGCAGGAGACCGTTTGCCTGAATAATATTTTTGTGGGTGGTGTTTGCTTTTGCCACACAATATCACCACTACCATCAACCTTGCCTCTGTGTGCAATTGTCAAGTAAACTTACATGTTGACATTTCTATCATGAGGTGAAATGTAATTTCCACTCCACATACACTCTTCCTTCCAGCCACTTGGAAAATTCAGCTTCCTACCTGATGCCTGTGTTTCTCCCACTAAAACAGCCACTCCTGTATCTCTCTTTCCAGACATCTGCAAATATGAAGCAGCAAATAACCACCCCCAGATCCTCCCACTACCACTACCATTTGCTATTATCTCATACAGACATCTGAATTCTTACTGAAACAATCTGCTTCCCTGTTTTGCATATTTGCCCTTGGAATTATACACTACCCTGCCACACTATTTTCCTTTGCCCTACCTGTCTGGATCAGCATGTGTGATAGAAATTCGAGGAGGGATGCGGAGTGGCAGAGTGGTCGGCCTTGAGACGTTGTCTGGCTCTGGCGAACGGGCTCTGTCCACGGGCTTCCACGGTGGGACCTGCAGGCTGGAGGACAGGCGTCTACGGCTTCGTCGCAGGTCTGCACCCAGCATATTGGAGGAAGTATAAGAACGGCTGCACCGGCCAGGATCCAGTGTGTCTTTGGGTTTCTATAAAGGAAAATAGGCATAGAGGAAATCAGGTAATTCTGTACAACAAAATACTTTGTCTCTACAAGTGATGAATACAAAAAATTAGATCTAGAAAATATTTGGAGACTTGATTGTTTTATTCCTTCTCCACCTTTAAATCCACCTCCATCTGCCCCCTTGCCTCCACTGTTCAATCTCTGCCCCCTTCCATGATGAGGAGAAGAGGGGGACATAGCAAAAGAGGCAGTGTGAACAAAAGGGACCCACGTAGCCCACCACTCTACTTCTCCAGGCTTACAGTTTGGATCTGTTCACTTTCAGTCCAGATAGTTGGGAGAGCAAGGGTTGGTGTAACCTCAGGTAAGAAAAAAGCAACATTTAATACACTATGAAGAGGGTATGGATAGAGGTATTTATTTCCAGTGAGTAAATCTCCTTACAGCCTTGCAGCACAATCCTGACTTGTGTTGGAACAGGCAGGGTAGCAATCATGCGTGCTCTCTCTCCCTGTCTCTAAAACAAACACATGCACGCCAAAAGTCTGAATCACCAAGTCATATGTAAATCAGCATGGGGAGGGCAATTTCAGCCTTTAGAACCACAGAGAAAGATTGAAAGAGTGGAACATGCAATGAATGAATGACTTCTGGGTATAATTGACAGGTGTTGAAAGAGTGGAACATCAGAAAACGGTCAGAAAAAAAGGATTCCTGTAATAGCCAAAAAAAAATAGTATGGGGTAGGATGTCCAAACCTTTTGGCAGAAGGGCCCAACATCTCGCTGATACTATGTTGGGGCCAGAAAAATGATTTATATTTCAAATTTGAATAAATTTACACAAATTTAAATAAGAGTGTATTATATACATTACAAGGCTTGTCCCGTGGGCCAGATGGAGGGATATTGCCAAAGGCTGCATTGAGGCTTGCTATGGGCAGCATCTGGACTCTGGGCCAGGGTTTGGACACCCCTGGAGTAGGGTAATGGTGCATTACCATGCTCACTGCCCTAGGGTCTTCCCCCATTGCATGGGAAGAAATCCATAACGGGGATGATGCAACAGCCTCTGGCACGGTGTTCCGCAATCCCTACTGACACTACTGAACTCAGAACACCTTGTGTATTGGCCTATCATTTGATAAGTAGGGAGCACCGAAAATAGGCAGCCTTGACAGTTTGCTGATTAAGTTAAAACTGCACAGTTATCCCAGAGTCCAAATTAGAGGTGACTTGTAACACTATTAGGTCTTGTGAGTCTGTGGTTTTTCCCCTGTAAATAGCAGTTATGGGTCATCTGTATCCAAATCAGAACCACCAAGTGGAGAGATTTAACTTGCCCCCTCCCAAACTCATGACAGTCCCAATGTGTGGGTCCTTTTCCAAATCCACTTTGTGCCCTGGAATAAAATTGCCACTAGCACCTGATAAACATACCATACATTCTGCCAAACTTAGTAGAAATTACTTTTAAGTTAACATGTCTATGCTTGGGCTGTTTGTTACATTAGTTTCCCCAATTTATGAGACTAAAGGAAAGATTCTTTCTGAAATTGAACAGAGATGTACAGAGGTGGTGTAATGACAGAAAATAATCAGTAGAAAAAAACATTCACATCCCAAAAGCCATTGGAAAACATCATAAATATGTCATACTGTATACTCGCAGTCAATATTCCCATTACAAACCCAGGAGGATAAAAAGCCCATAAAAAGCCATCATAAAAAACAACAACTCAATAATTACAGTTCACCAAACTCACCTACTGTGAATGTTTTGCTGTTTTGCTATCCATTTAGATTGATCCTTGTCACAAACTTTCTGGAAAAACTGTGATGATTGCCTTTAGATAGCAAGAACATTACGTACAGGAAAACATAAAACTGCAAACATTCACAGCAAGTACTTGGCAATCAGAGAGATTCTTCCCTATTTTTTTTCCCCAAAACCTGCCCCTCTCCCCCAAATCTGCCAAAGTCTTGCACATTTTCAGAGGCTATATAAGGTGCAGCCCATAAGCTTATATGTGGTATATATCACTTATTCTTAAATGCATTCTGGGACAGAATGCATCTCATTGACTCAGAATCATAGAGTTGGAAGGGACCTAATAGGTCATCTAATCCAGTCCCCTGCCTGTAGCAGAAAATCCTCCTATCTGGCTACTTTAGCCTGCTTAGCTGCTCAACCTAGCAAGTGTCATGTCCCCAGAAATGGAAACCCCTCCATCCAGAGATAGACCAAGGAAAGAGACCAAGTGGGGAGAGAAGTCCTTTGATGCAGACCACAGAGCCCACCTTAACGCCACCTCATAGTTGACACCTACAAAATCTGCCAAGGGCTCTTTTAAGATCCGGTAAGGTTTTCTTATTAGGGAAAGAATCAACCACTCTAGTGGTTGAGGCATGTCAGAGCCTAATCAGAAGCAGAACCAGCCTAAAATATCCTGTCTCCCCCTTAGAGTTATCCAAGCTTTGGATCCACTGCTAAAACTCTCATCCTTCTGCTCCAGTCAGATCATCAGCACAGCTGTAACCCAACCTCAAACAAGATACTAGCTAGATAGGACTGATGATTTTCCCAGCTTCTGATACCTAGAAGGTCTGTGTACTGCTTGCAAACTTAACTTTTCTCTTCCTATCACTTGTTCTCTTCTCACAATAGCTGTTTTCAGTGCATTTCAATTTGAATTCCATACAGCTTTCCTGATGATCAGATAATGCCTGAGAACCAACCAGTGGCAGTCCAAGAAGAAGCAGAGTAATCATAAGTCATAACCACAAAAGAGGGCAAGGCCCTCCCAAAATGTAGAAAATCCAAGAAAAATGTAGGACATGACATAATAAAAGCTAAAAAGCAATCCTAACCATACTTACCTGGAAGTAGGCCCCATTCACTAAAATGAGACTTACCTCAGAGTAGACCTGCATAAGACTGGGCTCTGATATATATATATATATATTGCTTTCATGTGGGTAATTTAAACCCTATATAACTTATGATAAAAGTAAAACTATTAATTTAAATATATTATCATTAAATTTTGAACTATTACATATAACTTAAAGAAGGCTACATGCTTCTTTTCACACGGAAAAGGAGGACAATGAAGTTTTTTCCAGGAGATATGACTAGAATAAAGAACATGTCCTGGAAAAAGAAACCATTTAGCATCCTAATCCACTTGCCCACACCCAAACATTTCATGCTGGCTTCAACTAGGAATGCTCAGAACTACAGTGATGCCTCACGTAACAAATTTAATTCATTCCGGAGGCATGTTTGTTACATAAAACGTTCTTTATGTAAAGCGGATTTTCCCATAGGAAATAATGGAAATTCAGACGATTGGTTCCACAACCCCCAAAATATTCATATAAAAATATTAACTGGATGTAAAAATGATGACAAAACACTGGAACTGAATTCAAAACATGCTTTCAATGTGCATGATCCTATGAAGTCTACTTAGGCTGCAATCCTAAAGACACTTTCCTGGGAGTAAGCCCCATTTAACACAATGGGGCTTACTTCTGGGTAGACATGGTTAGGAGGCTGCAATCAAAGACACTTTCTTCTGTAATCCAAGATACTTTTCCAAGTGTCTCCCCACTTTCTCCTCCTCTTCATCCTGAGCCTCCTTCTCCGCTGCTCCCTTCTGGATAGCCCTGAGCTGCTTCCCTCTTCTCCACTGCTCTTCTCTCCATCTGCCCAGCGGACACTCGGCCACAGGTGGAACAGCGTGGAAGTGTTGCTTTCACTAGGGGCAGGTGCGCTAGGCAGCCCTCACACTTTTTAACCAGGCTACTGGCCAGCGCTTCTGCCCCAACTGCCAACAAATGTGTTCTTTATGTGAAGCACAGTTTGTTATGTGAAACAGAATCCTAGATAAATTTTTGTTTGTTATGTGAAACATACTTTACGTGAGGCGCCACTGTATACCCCTTTTAATATTCTGAAACCTACAACACTGGCATGAACTGGAAATGTCTTCTAATCATTTCCAGGAGTATCTTGACATCCTCTAGACCAGGGGTCCTCAAACTATGGCCTGGGGGCCGGATACGCCAGGGCCCTCAATCCGGCCCGCCGAGGCTTGCTGGCCGCCACTGGGAAAAGAGGCTTGGTGACGGCTGCCATTTTAAATTTGGCATGCTGCTGTGTGCGCTGTGCTGTCCTGAGGGCACAGCTCCTCCCCCTCCCTGCCTCGCTGTTGCTGAGTGACTGCCAGGCGAGAACAGGCAGGGAGTGGGAGGAGCCATCCCCTCACGACAGTGCCAGGGTGGGTGCCCACCATGGCAAGGGGCTGCCTGTCTGTTCGCTTGCCCGCCCACCTGCTCGCCCAGCGGAAGAACTTGACTTGGATGGGGGGCTGTGTAGCTGAAGCGCCCCATCCACAGCTTCCTTGGCCAGCCAGGGGGCTTGGATGGGGGACCGCGCGGCTGCAGTGCCTAATCCACAGCTACCCTGGCCAGCCAGGGGGCTTGGATGGTGGCCGCAGGGCTCCCCTGGTAAGTGCCTCCCTTTCTTCCCCCGATCCCCACCAGCCTTCCAGTAACCCCACCCCCAGAACCCCCACCAGCCCTGCCAGTAACCCCCACACCCCAGAACCCCCACCAGCCCTGCCTGTACCCCCACCCCCAGAAACCCTCCTCTAGCCCTGCCAGTACCCACCACCCCCAGAACACCCACCAGCCCTGCCAGCACCCACCACCCCCGAAAAACCTCCACCAGCCCTGACAGTACCCCTCCACCCCCCAGAAACCCCCCTACCATCCCTGACAGGCCTTCACCCCCCAAAAAATCCCCCACTAACCCTGACTGTACCCACCACCCCCCAGAATCCCCCCACTAGCCCTGCCAGTACCTCCCACCCCCCAGAAACCCCCACCAGCCCTGCCAGTACCCACCACCCCCCAGAAACACCCCCTATTGTCCGGCCCCCGACAGTATCTGAGGGACAGTGAACAGGCCCCCTGTTTAAAAAGTTTGAGGACCCCTGCTCTAGACTTAGACTCAGCATCTGTAGACGCTGAAATCTGTGGATGTCAAGTCCCCCAAAAAGGAGGGCTCAGTAGTGAGAAAGGTACATACATACATTTCTAATCTGGATAGTAAATATGGCACGGTGTTTTAATAAATGCACATATGAGCTTTCTGTAGCAGTAATTTTTAAAATACGGTGGGGGTGACAGCAAGCTGTGCCTGTCCCTCTTCCAAAATTAATGCTAGAAATTATCCACATTAAAGCAGAAGGCAGGGCACAGCCATCCCACAGGATGAAGAGGAGACAGAACAGGGGAAATCTGCTCATCCACAGCAAAAACAGTCTACGTGTGTGTTTGTGTACATGGATAAAGACAAGCAGTTGGATCTCAATCATAAAAGGAACAGAGAGCAGTGTCGATACATTCCAAGAAAATAAGTAACAGTCATGAATTTTATCAACAAAACTGGAGATTACCGGTAGTTGTCTTAAATCATCAAAGAGACAATCCAGTCATACAACATAGTTGATGGACCTTGCTGTGTGCCCTCTCCAAACAAACCCCATTTTCCTGACTCATGCAAAGCTTAGAAGACACCCACATGTAGCTTTCTCTGTGCCTACTTGGCACGTGTCTAAACCTAGTCACTCAGTACTAGCTAACATATCTTATGAATATACCTTAAGAATTTGGAGGCATGAAATGAGACATGAAAATCTTCCAGGCATCCTCTGGGAAAGCCTATCTCATGAAATGCCTTCAGGTTCCAGCAGCTTAACCTGTTCCAAAGGGAGTCTAGACATTTATTATTTTCTGTACGTTTGCCTATTCATTCCCACGCATGTTCAGAATGATTTTGATTCATCTAGTCCTCTGTGATTCTAATACATTAGGCAAAACAAAAAGCCATAGAACAGTGGTTCTTGAGCATTTCAGAGCAGGACTCCTTCTGAAAATGACAGTCTATCTGGGACTACACCCACGGAAGTGACGTCATCAACCTGGAAATGATGTCATGCTCAGCAGTGACATCAAACAGAAAGTGACATCACTGTGAGACATAACAGAAGTGACATCACAGAGTTTTTCCATGTCTACTTGGAAGTAAGTCTCATTTTGTTTAATGAGATATAAAAAGGTAAAGGTGTACTGCTAGTTGTGACCGACTAGGCTGTGGTGCCAGGGTGACCAGATGCGTGAGCCTAAAAAGGAGGACAAGGTCATGGATTCCTCTCAGCCTGGCCTTTCTGGTGGACAATGGCACATTTCCCTACTCACAAGTAAAGCCGCGATATTGGGCACTTTCACTTTCCCATAGAGCTCAATGCATATTTTTGATTTTTAGTTTTTTTGGCCAGAACTTTTGATAGGAAGGAGATATTCAAAACAGATTTTTACATTGGAGTCTGCTCTTCAAATGAATCCAATGACATATGACCCGATGGGACACAGCACTCCATTGCAAATTTCCAAAATGAAACCAAAATGGAGGACAATGAAGCCCTTTTGGAAGATACCCAGATAGGCTAAAAAAGAGGACAAATCCAGAAAAAATCCGGTCATATGATTACCCTGTGAAGTGCTCATCCCCCTTTCTGAGCCTATAGAGCCTGTGTTGTCTGAAGACACTTCTGTGGTCATGAGGCTGACATGACTGCCAAGGCACATGAAATGCTGTTTTACCTTCCACTGAGACGGTACCTATTTTATCTACTTGCATTTGCATGCTTTTGAAAGGCTAGGTTGGCAGGAGCTGGGCTAAGGATGGGAATTCACCCCCAGCAGTGTCTTAACCACTTGTGCCACTACAGCCCTCTTAAGGAGATATACTCTCAGGAAAATATAGATTGTAGCCTGAGTGCCCCATTCCAAGATGTCAGTGCCAAATTCCTAGTGACAACCATCTTTCCACAATCCCCCAAGGGGCTCCTGACCCCCCACTTTGAGAACCACTGCCATAGAACATACCAACTGTGGGATTAAAGGCATTTGAAGAGATCATTTCAGAGTCTCTGACTCTTTGACAATCCATTACATTTCCGACTTCAAATCCTGGGTTGAGCCCTTCTCTAATTCTAACCTTTCAAAGCTGCCCTTTAGTTCTTTCCCCTTGAGAGTGCCCAGCAAGACCAACCATGTGATAAAAAACCGCAAAACCCACAAGTCAGGCAGGAACAAACCCGAGCACCAAATGATTACTATTCTTCTTGCTTGCAATGATTTCCTTACATATTCAGAAGGGGAAAGAATGAACAGATGGATCCATTATTTGCCGTGGTCTTGCATTACTTTTGTTGTTTCAGACTCTGGAAATGGACAGATCTGTCAAGAAAACACCCTGTTACTCAGCAACCCTGACACTTTAAATGCCCCTGCTGACAGGCTGTCTGTTATTCCCTGCCTCTTTTCCAGTAGCCTAGCATTGAAAGGCAACTTGCAGTAAAGACTTTGTCCTATGTGACATACCCAGGATGATAACACAGGGCCCAATCCTATATAACCTTTCCAGCACTGATAAAGCTCCAAGGTAAGAGAACAAACATACGCTTATATTGAGGAGCCTCTGTGACTGTTCACCCTCTAGGATAACGTGCATGGCTGACATAGCTGCATCAGTGCTGAAATGTTGGATAGGATTAGGCCCACAGTGAGCCTGGATCAGCAGAAACTGACACCAAGCAGCCGCATGCGGGTTTGGCCAAGAAAAATAGATCAGGATATACCAGCTGCTTTAACAACGGCAGAGTAATCCATTTTCTTGCCCAGCACAATTCCTAGCATTAAGGTAAATTTTTTACCAACAAGAATAAAAATTTTTTATTTTCACAAGGTCAAATTTTTACCAACAAGAATAATCCTAATTCCTGAATCTCGAAACTAAGAAAAGTAGAATATAACATTTTAAAATTTAAGTTTCCCGGGGGAGTATTTCTTCTACATATTTAAAAATAAAAGAAGTATAGAGCTGTTTTCAATCTTGAGTCACCAGAGCACAACCCTAACTATGTCTACTCAAAAGTAAGCCCCATTGTGTTCAATGGGTCTTTCTCCCAGGAAAGTGTGTTTAGGATTGCAGCCTAACTCTAGGAAAATGCCCTCCCTGCCTTTCAGTTTGCAAATGAGAACTGCGTGAAATCCCCCTTCCTGCTGGCAACAATCATGTGTGTGACAGATGTTCAAGACTGCTTTATCCACTGTTGGCAATGCACCCTGGTGACATCTCTCCTACTACCACCCAGAACCGTACCATAGAAAACACAACCCACCCACGCCCTCCAGGGCAATCTGTTTTGCAAAGACGAGTTCTCCTTAGCCTCTCAAAGTGATGAGAGGGCTGGTTGCTTAGCAGAAGTTCCTGGCAATGACAAGTTGACTTTCAGATGGGTCATAAGAGCAAAACGTCCCTTTGTTTGTAAGCAGAAGAGATTAAGTTGCTCTCATGTGCTCGGGCATGCACCGTTTGCAATGTATTAGCAATCTAACTTTGATTGCATAGCCATCTTGAGAATCCTTTGATGCCACTAGACAAATGAATTGGAGTTTCAAGCAGGGTGTAAGCACATATTTATTTTACATATTTTATTTATTCACATATCCGTTTCTCCAAGGAGCTCAGGGTGTTGTACATAGTTTCTTTCCAGTTCTTGTCCTAACAACAACCATATGCAGTAAGTGCCGCCAAAATACAGTAGGTAGCCCAAGGGCATATAAAAAACTTGATCTAGCTATTCCAGGTTGAAGTTCAACTCTAGAACCACTACACCATCCCGGCTCACAGGAATAGATCACAGTCCTGGATGGATTATAGACACTGGAATAAACTCAGTTCCTCTCTGGGCTAGGAGAGGAAATAGAATTGCAAAGTTGCAGAGTTTGAAGCTGCTTATCGAAGACAAATTCTTGGAGATTCTCTCCAAAAATACTCAAATTTCTTGCTCCAGTCTCAGAAAAGAATAGCACTGAGTGATATGAATGGTGAAATTGAGTGACTGAATTATTTTCATTTTCTCCCCCTCTGTATAGGTGCATAAGAGGTAGGAAAAAAAACAAAGCATTTGCTTAATGCAGGGATTTGTTGATGCAAAACTGAAGCCTCTTTAGATTACACTGTTAATATTTTTTGTTGTTTTTGTCAGGGTTGCTACAAACCCATAAAGGAACATCCCTCTGATCTATGGATAAGGAAAGAGGCAGAGCCACCATAAGGAAAGATGGATTCTGTGTACAGTTCAAGAAAACTGTACCGACCTTCTGGGTCGGTTGGCTGGGTTGGGGATTGGAGGCACTCTTTTGCAGTGGTTTTGCTCCTTCCTGGCTGACCGGTCCCAGAAGGTGGTGCTGGGGGATGCTTGCTTGGCACCCTGGCCTCTTCGGTGTGGGGTGTCACAAGGTTCCATTCTATCCCCCATGCTATTCAACATCTACATGAAGCCGCTGGGAGGTCATCCGGAGGTTTGGAGTGAGGTGTCATCAGTACGCTGATGACACCCAGCTCTATCATCCTTTCCTCCTGAGTCCAAGGAGGCAGTTGAAGTCCTGAATCGTTGTCTGGAGGCAGTGGGGGACTGGATGAGGGTGAACAAGCTGAGATTAAATCCTGATAAGACAGAGGTTCTCCTGGTCCAGAAGTCCTCAACTTGGGTATTGGAACATCATCCTGTTCTGGAAGGGGTTGCACTCCCTCTGAAGGAGCAGGTTCGCAGCTTGGGGGTTCTCCTGGATTCGCAGCTGCTCCTGGAGTCCCAGGTGGCGGCTGTGGCCAGGGGAGCCTTTGCTCAGCTTTGGCTGATTCGCCAGCTGCAACCATACCTGAGTCGTTCAGATCTGGCCACGGTGACCCATGCCCTAGTGACATCGAGACTAGATTATTGTAATGCGCTCTACGTGGGGCTGCCTCTGAAGACGGTCTGGAAGCTGCAATTAGTCCAGAATGCGGCGGCCCATGTGGTTGCTGGGGCTCGTCGGTTCGACTCTGTCAGGCCACTGCTTCAGCGACTACACTGGCTGCCCATTCGTTTCCGGGCTGAATTCAAAGTGCTGGTCCTGACCTTTAAAGCCCTAAACGGCTCGGGTCCTGGGTACCTGAGGGACCGCCTCCTTCTGTACAATCCGACCCGTCACTTAAGGTCATCTGAGGGGGCCCTACTGACTGTGCCGCCACTAAGAGACGTGAGAGTGTGGCGGCCAGAGATAGGGCCTTCTCGGTGGTGGCACCCCGGCTTTGGAGCTCCCTCCCCATAGAACTTAGGAAAGCTCCCTCAATACAGAGCTTCAGGCGGAGCCTTAAAACCTTTTATTTTAAAAAAGTGTTTTAAATGGGGCAGAGGGTGGGGGGCAGTGTGTTAGTGTTTTATTTTATTGTTTTTACAAATGTCTTTTAGCTTGTTTTTAATTACCAGTCTTTATCATTCTAATTGTATTTTAATGATGTTTTAATTTGTATTTATTAGCAATTTTAACGATGTTTTATTCTTCAATGTTAGCCGCCTTGGGCTCCCCCTTATGGGGGAGGAAAGGCGGGGTATAAATGGAGTAAAATAAATAAATAAATAAAAAGCAGTTCTCACCTATGGCACAGTCTTGTTAATGGGAAAAGTTGCATTTTGTTGTACAAAAAAGAAGGGAAATCTCTAAAATGTAAACGATATAAATGTAAATAATTTTTAAATACTTATATTAAAACAAATGAACAACCTACAAGGTACTGAAGATTCTCTTCAAGTGAAAGGCTGAAGCCCAGTCTGTTGGCTAAGAAATTGTGATTCTGTGAGAATAAAAATAGTCACTAGACAATAAAATGCACTGTAATGAACATTCCCACTTCGAGTTATTTCAGTTCTCTTTTAAACTGTCTGGTTTCCAACATGCTTTAATAAAAAACCATTTCCTCACTTTTATAGGGTCCTATCTGTCTTTTTATTTGGCACTAATAATCTTTACCATGGTTCCAATGCCTCTTAATGCCAACTATTTACCACTCTTTCCTTTTGCTGCTTTTCAAATACATTCATGCAGCTTGACCGGCACTTTGGACCACACCATAATTATAAGAAGCTTTTCGAATAAGACAGTCTGGCAAATAGATTTGTGACTAATGTCCAGACAAATCAGTGAGACAACCACAAAAAATTCAATTTAAGCCCTGCAGGAATTGCAATGGTGAGTGAAGGGAACCTGAAGAGCTGTTGAATTTGTCAGCATGTATCTGATGGTTGAAGACAGATATTGGCGTTGCATTGTTTATTCATGCTTCACATGAACCTTCATCTTCTAGGTGTAATTTTTGCTTCTGGTGCTGTGACATCTCGCTCACAATTGCACCTTACAAACGTCATGTTTGGATATGATTCTCTATTGCACTGAGTGAAGCCATTGATTTCACTAATAAGCAAACTAACTTTGATTGCATAGCCTTCTTTAACACCCTTGAAGCCACTTGAACAAATGGAGTAGAGTTTCTATTTTTATTTATACCAACTGATACAGTGGCTCTACAAGGGTTCAAGCAAAGACTGTTTCCCACCCAGCCCTGTTACCTGAGATTCCTTAAGCAAACCTCCTGCATGCTATGGGTATGCTATAATACTGGACTACACCTATCAAAAAAAGATGGATTTCTCCTTATAAGCTGGATTTGTCCTTATAAACTTAATACCTCTTTTAGTCTTTATCTAGGTCCAAGAGTTGCAGCTAGGTGTTGAACAGTCTTCAATATTAAGTATAGAGAAAAAAAAACATGTTGCACCCCTTCCACCCCCTTATGGGTTTAATTTCTAAAAACCTGTTATTGTTAGTGGGCACCTATATCACGGAATAAACATCCTCCCTAAATATCATGCTTCTAGATCTGGTGCTTTTGGCTGGGTGTTGATGAGCATGTGAGTGAGTGAGCCAATAAATCAGTCAGTGATTCTTCAATTTTATATATATACTACCAAAATGAACCTGTAGCAGGAGTAAAATACTTCACATGTGCAGTGGCGTAGCTAGGGGGTGCAGGGAGTGTAGCTGCAATGGCCTACAAGGTTTAGGGGGGCTACAAGCTGAGCTTGACATTAGTGACTAAAATTGTGAAAAATGGGGGTGTGTATGAATGGTAATACCATCATGTTATATATTGTTGGAAAGGTAATTTAATGCAGAATGCAAAGAAATAAACTACAATGGAATATCTATATTCTATCAATATATTCTATGCCCAATTTACCAGAAAATGAAAACACAAAAGCCTATGGAACAAAAGTGGATTTTCTTAATTCAAACTTTCCCATACTGATGGCTCTGAAAGCCAATGAGATGTAATTCTGGTACTGTATGGAACTAACAATGTGTTAATATAAATCAGCTGACAGTATAAATATCATATGCAGTAAATACATCAGAAAACCTTTTCCCATGCTAACTGGGTATACAGGCACTTTTAAATGGTGCTCCTCGTCTGTTTAGCAGGGAAAGAATAACCATTCCTCTTTGCCCCAGCACAGTTTCCCTCACCAATAAGGGACACAATTTTCATTTTCTTACTTAAAAAATGATTTTGATATTGTTGTTGTGGGGGGAGGAGCAACAAAATCTTCTTTGACTCCAGATAGCAAATAGGTGCTTTAGCTATGCCACTGGTAGAGCAAATGGGTGGTGAACTGCTGAGGAGAAGGCGACAGGTTTTTCCTCAGTTTTCTTTTTAAATAATACCCGGGGATGATGTCACTTCCAGTTGTGATATCACTTTCAGGCAACATTTTGTGTGTTGCACTGGGCTACATGATCGTTAGCTACACCACTGCCCATGCGCATCACCCCCATGTGCATCAACCTTCACACAACATTCGCCCATGCACACCAGGCACCAAATTGGCTGAATTTTGATCAGTCAGTCTTCAACGTTAAGTATAGGGCAAAAACATGTTGCACCCATTTTCTTCCCCTTAAGTGTGACAGTCCTCAACATCAGTTCTTACTGATGTTCATGTCACATGAGGAACACCCTCCGCAAATTTCATTCTTGATCCAGGGGTTGGGGCAGAGTCCATCAGTCAGGGATTCTTCAATGTAAAGTACAGGGAGAAAAATGTATTGCACCCCATTTCACCCGCTTCCAGTTGGAATTTCCAAAAACCAGTTCTTAGTGGATGCCTCCATCACAGAAGGAAGACCCTCCCCAAATTTCACGCTTCTATGTCTGGCAGTATTGGCTGGGCATTAATGAATGAGACAGTCACTTTTCAGTTTTATATATACTAGATATGGATTTTACATTGAATGATTTGCTAGTTTATAGGTAACTGGACAATCCCTACTGTATTTCACACATTCTGGCATGTATGGAATTCTGGCTAATGGAATCTTATGTCACCTCCCACCCCCCACCCATGTTCTCCTCCTGCCACACATTTAAATGCACCTATCCTACTCTCCCTTATATTTTCAAACTTCAAAGCACATGTTTGTTTTCATTCACCATTGGCCCTCATGTCCCATAACTGGACAGCTACCTGTACATACGAACACAACACCAAATGGTTGCAGTTGGATTTATAGACTCTGGCAGATAAATATACCTCAGTATCTAGTATAAAGCCAAATTCATGGCACCTGCCACAGTTTTAATGTTCCACGACATGTCACTATTTGATCCAAGACAAACAGCAACCCAAGGCAAGGCGGAAGAGGTGTTGACGGAGATGGGGAATAGGCCTAACAGCATAGATGTTTATGGCACACATAAGCTCACAACAGTCCTGGCTGATTAATCTTGACATAAAACATGAGCTCTCTGTTGCGATCTGAGTCTGTTCGATCTGCACCACTAACAAAAAACCCTAATTCATAGCAAAGAATTTGCTAAAGACCTATAGGGGAAAAGCAACCTCCCTCTCCTTGCAAGACAATGCACATCATTTTAAAACCAAAATGAAATGTCAAAAAGCACATGGGATGTAGCGTAGCTTAGATTGTGGCCCACGATCATTCTGCTGCTGTTCATAGTAACCAGGGTCACCCCATCTTGCCTCTTTGTAAAGCTGTTGCTACTAGCCCAGAGGATTTGGGTAGCAAAGACCAGAACCAAAAACATGCCCTTTTGGCAAGTTACTGGCGCCATTCCTCATACCTATTTCCGAGGAGCCTGTTACTTAGAGAAATTATTGTAGCACTCCCAATTCATATTTTCCTTTTCAGACTTAACTTTTTAAATTAGAAAATGTAATTAAATGGCAGGGGAACCTGGAGAGGCAAATTAAATGAAGAGCGAACTCATTAAAGCAAGCTAGATAGCAAGGAGGTGAGAGGATGGAGGTGGGGAGCACTGCCCTCTGCTGCATCAAAGCAACAAAACCATTGCATTCCCAAGGAATTTCCATAGCCATAGGAAAATGTTACTCAAGAAAAACTGAGCAAACAAAGGAGAACACTCAGTTTAAGAAGGATGTGCGGGAAGGTCCTTATTAAAAATATATATCTCAGAGTTGCAACCCTCCACCCCAATTTTTGGACTGTCTTCTCAGAAGACTTTGCAAAGAAGGTAGACAGCAGGACTAGGTCTGCTGAGTCTGTACAGAAAACACACCCAGCTCTTTAATAATAAGGACCCAACTACATTGGATCTTAATGCATTTGCTTTGTTTGCATGTATATGTGGTGATGGGTACATGCCAGGAAAGCATGATCCAGGAAAGTCTCAAGGCACTTTGGACTGGACAGATGACAAGGAGCTTCAGGTCTCACATGCCTTAAGGAGGCCAAACTTTTTTCAGGACAACTCATCCACCATCACCACCACCCAGCTCTGGTTGGCTGGCTGGCTTAAGGGAAGCTTCGCCATTCATTTCTTTTGAAAAAATCTTTTGACTGGCTGTACCTTGCTTTGGACAGTTTTGAACCTATAAAAAAACCAAACCTTGAGAACTTTCCGACTTTAACCAAGTAAAAGTAAGACCCCATAACTGTTGCCTCCCCCACCAATTTCATAGCCAAACATAATGAAAAGTTATATTTTCTTCATGCCAATCTCCCAAGTCATCAAAGTGTTCACTGAGGATGTAAAAACAACAAAGGCAGTGCTCTATTCTGTGTTGGTCAGACTCCATATGGAGTATTATGACCAATTCTGCGCACCTCAGTTTAGAAAAGAGGCAGCTAAACTGGTGTTCAGAGAAGAGTTACACTGATCAGAAGACTGGAAAACAAGCCCTACAAGGAAAGGTTGAGAGAATTTGGGTGTATTTACTGTAGAGAAGAGAATGCTTAGAGAGGGTATGATAGCACTTTTCAAATACCAGAAGGGCTATCCAATTGAAGAATTAATAAATTTGCCTCTGAGAGTAGAACTAGATCTAACGTGTATAAAGTGGAAGAGACGATATTCCAGTAGGATCTCAAGAAGAAATTCTTAATAGCAAGGGTGGATAAGCAGAGGAAAGATTGCCAAGGGTAGCAGATTCATTCTCATTGGAGATCTTCAAGTAGAGACCTGAATAGCTGAAGTAGAGATCTTCAGGAACCTGAAGATGCTCTAACAGGACTTCCTGCTATCGGCAGAGAATTGAACTAGACAATTTTGTATGAGGCTTCCAACTATATGATTCTATTAACTCAGCCCCGGGATGAACACTCAAGGGCCACTGAGGCACAAAGGAAAGACAGCACCCCAGAAGAGTCTCTATGACCGTCTATGAGAATGTAAAGTACGGAAAGTTTAAGTTACAGACCTCTTATGTCAGTGGTTCTCAAACTTCCTAATGCCGTGAGCCCTTAATACAGTTCCTCATGTTGTGGGGACCCCCAACCATAAAATTATTTTAGTTGCTACTTCATAACTGTAATTTTGCTACTGTTATGAATAGTAATGCAAATATCTGATATGCAGGATGTATTTTCATTGTTACAAATTGAGCATAATTAAAGCATAGTGATTAATATAAAAACAGTATGTAATGATAGATAGATAGATAGATAGATAGATAGATAGATAGATAGATAGATAGATAGATAGATAGATAGATAGATGTGGCATAGCTAAGAGGGGGTGACTGGGAAGGAAGGAAGGGAGGGAGGGAGGGAGGGAGGGGGGAGGAATGGGAAGGTAAGTACCTGGGTGAGAGGAGGCCTCCACAGGATTGGGATCTCAGGCAGCAGAGCCAGCCACTGTTTCCTGGGAGTAAGTCCCATTCACTATCATGGAACTGACTTCTGAGTAGACATGCATAGAACTGGGCTCTAAGGCTGCAATCCTCCCCACCCCCAAGGCTCCATATTGTCTCACAGCTGCTCAGAGGCTCCTTCTGAGCTGCTTCTCAGCGGCTTCTTCCAGCTGCAGCAGCTCCAGCATTTCTGCCAGGTCTTGCCACCTGGCCCCCTGCACCAGGAGTCTTTAGGCGACCCCCAAAGGGGTCCCGACCCCACTTTGAGAAACGCTGTCTTATGTCCACCATTTATTGTTCACCTGCTTGCTGCCATCCACACTCAAACTGCTCAGCTGCCATGTGGTGCTGCATCAAGGACCCACATTTCCTCCACTACACAAGAACCACCATGCCAGCTGGCGCATAGGGAGAGGCAAACTCTACAGAGGGTGCTGCCCGTGTGGTGCTTACCTGTAGAAGCCTGGCTTTTTAGACAGTTGTGATGTTAATGTAATCGTGTTGCCCCCAATCTTCCAGACTATTGCACTGCCTTAAAGTATGAAAAGCTTATTTTCAGACAGTCTGTTTGGCAACCTTCAGCTCACTCTGGATCCATTTGCTTTGAGTTTTCACCCAAATGGCCAAAGCACAATACTCAGCGCAAGGGCAAGGCAACTGGAGCAGTCCAAAGATCCAGAAGGTGACACCCCTACCTGCACTCCCTACCTCTCTGTTTTGACACCACTGTAACTAGGACAGGTATCAGATTATTCTCTTCCTTTCCAACCTCTCTCTCACATTCATTCCTGTCTTCTAAGCACTACTACAGGCTACTACTACAGCATCTGCTGGAGCATCTCTCAAGAATTCTTCCGGGGAAATAATCTTGATTCCCTTCAGTAGTGGGCTCCAGCAGGTTTGCACCTACTCTATAGAACTGGTTGTTAATGAGAGATAGGACATATAAAGTTTAAAAATAGCCATTTAAAAGTGGCTGCCAGATGGGCAGAGAACCGGTTGTTAATTTCTTTGAATCCCATCACTGATTCCCTTGCCTTGCTTCTCTCTCTGGAACAAGCTGCCTCGCCCTCCTGGGTTGGTTTGGCAAACCCCTTTCTGGCTTGGCAACAGGAGATTGCAATTTATTACAACCCTAGGTCCATGATCTCTGCAACATTTCAACAAGCCTCAGTTGATATGACAAGTAGCCTTTGCCTTTGACAACCATGGCCCACTGGTCCACAACCCTCCTCTTTCTCTTCTGTATCCCATGTACAGTAAATATATAGGCACACGATGCTTCTATCTTTTCTGTTTACATTTGTTTGGGAAGTTAGGATTCTTGGTCTACTTTTCACAGTTTAAGCAAAGGCCCCCAGGCCTCCAACGAAGAATTCCTTTTAATTGCTCCATCACTGCCTCTTAGAACAGGGGGATACACTTCTTATACAGCCTCTCTCATGGCCTTGGCAGCATGGGACCATCAGTTAGAAGCAATTAAGCTGTGGAAGAGGCAAGCTTTTTCCACTGCAGGGAGTGAAATTATTTCACAACCTGCCAAGAGCATCATCCCCTTGCCATTAATCCCAATTCTGAGAACATCAGTGTTTTTCAAAGTATGGGTTGGGACTCACTAGATCAGGGGTGTCCAACACGAGGCCCGGGGGCCGCATGGGGCCTAGGACGAGGGTGGATGTGGCCATCCCGCGAAGCTGGCCACCACTGTTGGAAAAACCGGTTTTGTGGCAGCAGCCATTTTCAAATTTTGCGTGCTTCTCTGCGCGCTGCCCTAGGCGGCTGCCACAAAGCTGGTCTGGGCTGCCTGGCTCCTCTTCCTACCTGCCTTCTGGCACTCAGAGCACTTCAGGCCCCTGCAGACCTTGCAGCGCTCGCCCACCCACATCTCCCCAAAGCAACCTCAGCCTCTATCCCAGCTGCTGCCTGCTGCCCTTGAGACCTACTCAGAAGTAAGCCCTGTTAAAATCAATTAGGCTTACTCCCAAATTGCAGTCTGAGAGCCTAATGATGCATAGAATGAGCTGTGATCCTCTCCAAGCTTAACCTTGGAGATATGCTGCAATCCTAATTCATGTCAGAAATAAGGCCCATTGTACCCAATTAGTCTTACTCCCAGGAAAGTGTGTTCGGGATTGCAGCATATTTTCAAGGTTAAGCTTGAAGAGGATCATAGCCCATCCTATGCATCATGCCTCCTCAGAAGTAAGCCGCATTAAAATCAATGAGACTTACTCCAAGGTTTAAAAAATGTGACAAAATATAGGACATCCTACATTTTGTCCTACATTTTTTAAAAAGTTATTAGTGTTTATGTACGGCTCAAACCAACTCGTCTTCTTCCAATGTGGCCCAGGGAAGCTAAAAGGTTGGACACCCCTGCACTATATGGATTGTGAGCCCATTTCTGGGCGGGGGGGGGGGGTCCCCATTGATTTCAAGCTGTTATTTTTAACATATTAAACATATTCCTACCATGGTATGTGGTTACATTTGGGAAAATGTGACAGATCTGTACTGAATTGGGCTGACATTCCTATGCTTCTAACAATGGTAGTCCACGGGGCTCACACCTGAATAAGTGTGAATAAGATTGCAGCCTTTGTGGTGTTTGGGAATTTTTTTTAACAGATCAACAATTGCTTGGAAGAGTTAGAAATGTTCTTTATTTTAAATAAAATTTAAAGCTTATATCTATTGCAAAATTTTAATGTACTTTTAATTGTTCTGACTTGATTTTGTCATATGGGGGGAGTTAAATCCTCCTGCTTGATGATGTCACTTCCAGCCATGATCTTTCATCCAGGTTAATGACATCACTTCCAGTAGTTCCTAAGAGATAGTTGTTCTAAAATGTGGATCCCAGTGCTAACAAGTTTGAAAACCACTGCTCCATCTCTCCCCCCCCCCGCTGTTATCTCAACATTTGCTTGAGCGATTACACACCTTGTATCGAGTTCCTTTTTCCTCCTTTAAGCTGACAAATGTACTGAGCCTTATAGAAAGTGAAAGTAAGCTACACATTCATGTTTACCTGCGAGTATGAAAATGTGGCTTGGCTCATGTTCATGTCTGGCAAAGAAGAATGCAAGGCTACCGGACTACCAATCCAATGAAAGTGGAGCTCAGCAAGTGTTCCAGAAGGCAGCCTCCTGCCTCCCCACAAAAAAATTAAACAGAGGCTTGGCTAGATATGATTAGAAAAGGAGGCAGGGTATTGGTACCTCTCCACACTTACCAGAGAGCTATTGATCCTGTCCACTGCATAGGAGGTGTTCTATCATGGGGGGTAATGTGCTGCATACACATGCAGTAGATTTTTCCCATGTAGACATGTGGTATGCCCAGGAACAACCTCAAACACGCAGCTGGTATGCATTTATCGAGGTAAGTAGTCATTTGGTACTTCACCAAATTTAACCCAGAGAAAAGCAGCTTCCAGAGGGACAGTTGTAACAAAAAATGATGAATGGGCAAATAATGAAGCTTTCCCTCCTCCTGCTTCTTCAACTCCACATCACCCCTTCTCAAAGCTGTGTTTCCCCTATACATTTCAGTTGCCAGTGGATACAATCTTCACCAGGTCTTCCACTTGTAGGAAGACAAATGTAATATCATTATAGAAAACCAAAGCCCCATGAACAGGCATGTGGAATTAATGAGTATTATTATTATTTAAGTCCCGCAGGAATCAGAGGTCCCCTTTAGCTCTCAAGAGAGTATTGCTCATCCCCTGATGTGATGAATACAGATCATGCCCTAACATCCCACAGGCAGAAGGATTTTAGTGCCTCGTTAATGCCCTCCTACCTAGACTTAATAGAATTACAGCAGCAAGAAACAGAGCAAGACCTCTTTCTCTCTCTCTCTCTCTCTCTCTCTCTCTCTCACACACACACACACACACACAAACAGACAGAGTCAGGCAGTCACCAGCATGGAAAGAATAGAGACAGACAACATGGGCTGCTTCCTGTCTGCTAGCGTGGCTGACGGTTACAAAGCTGTCCTCACACATATTCTTCTGTGGAAGAGATACTGTATTGTTAAAGGCAGAAGTGGAAGCTTAGAGGAGGGTGGCTCATTAAAACCATGCCCTGCTCACGGCTTCACCACCGATCCACCCACTCCCGTCCTGTTCCCAAAAGACTATCTTGTGACGTACACAGGCACAAAAAGAGGCAGATGTTCCTTACAAAAATCAGAAGGTCCCTCCCCAGCCTTGTCCGCTATCATTGTACACGAGCTGATGCTCCACAGTAGAAAGCCTGATTTCATGGGGATCTGGTATGGGTGAAGGGAAAGCAGCATGATTAGGAGTTCATACAAAATGTTATCACTAGAGCTAGAAATGGAGAACAAAGAGATGCAGGTAATCCAAACTCTCCATTAAAATCTCAACACTTTTTGATTTTTTTAATTGGGGAAAATGCTGAAGTAGAAACGGTTATTATGAGAAATATTAATAGAACTAGCGAAATTGTATCCACGTTGCAGCTGTAAAATTCCCCCGTACGCCATCCCACACTATGCACCAACTCCCCTCATGCACATCAACCCCCCATTCACAACATCCTCCATGTTCATCCACCCCATGCACATCATCCCCCATGCACATCATCTTCCCATGCGCATCAGTCCCCATGCGCAACATCCCCCTGTGCAACATCCATACCCATGTACATCATTTCCCCTTGCGCAACAACCCCCATGCGCAGCATCCTCCCCAGTGCAATCCCTCCCTCTGAACAACATCCCCCTCCCCCAGCGCACCAGGCACCAAGCACCAAATTGGCTGGATGTTGGTTAGTCTTCCATGTTAAGTATAGGACAAAAAAACACGTTGCACCCCTTTTCACCCCCTTAAGGGTTAAATTTCTTCACATTCTTCATTCATGTCACATGGGTGTTCATAAGGAACACCCACTGCAAATTTCATAGGCCCAGTGGTTTTTGCTGGGTGTTGATGAGTCAGTCAGTCACTTTTCATTCATTCATTCATTCATTCATTCATTCATTCATTCATTCATATATATATATATATATATATATATATATATATATATATATATATATATATATATATATATATATATATATATATATATATATATGTACAGTGGCGCCTCACGTAAAGAATCCTCATGTAAAGTATGTTTCACGTAACAAACAAAAATTTCTCTAGGATTCTGCTTCAAGTAAAGAACATTCTTCATGTAAAGAAAACATTTGTTGGCAGTTGGGGCAGACGCACTCGCCGGCAGCTTGTTTAAAAAGCATCAGGGCTGCCTAGCGCACCTGCCCATAGTGAAAGCAACACTTCCATGCTGTTCCTCCTGTGGCAGGATGTCTGCTGGGCAGAGGGAGAGAAGAGCAGTGGAGAAGAGGGAAGCAGCTCAGGGCTAGCCAGAAGGAGCAGGGGAGAGAGAGGCTCAGGGTGAAGAGAAGGAGAACGTGGGGAGACACTTTGAAGGTGTCTTGGATTGCAGCCTCCTAACCATATCTACCCAGAAGTAAGCCCCCTTGTGTTAAATGGGGCTTACTCCCAGGAAAGTGTCTTTAGGACTGCAGCCTAAGTAGACTTCATAAGATAATGCACATTGAATGCATGTTTTGAATTCAATCCCAGTGTTCTGTCATCATCATTTTTACATCTAGTTAATATTTTTATATGAATATTTTGGGGGTTGTGGAACCAATCGTTTGAGTTTCCATTACTTCTTATGGGAAAATCCACTTCACGTAAAGAATGTTTCACGTAAAGAACATGCCTCCAGAACGAATTAAATTTGTTACGTGAGGCGCCACTGTATATACTCGTGTGTGTGTATATATATATATGTATGTATGTATAGATTATGCATGTGAAAAATCCTGCCAGAACAGGCCCATCTGATTCAGCTTCCTGTACGTCACTATGGCCTCAGGAACTCAATATAAGAAAATACAGTAATATCTGTGTATTCAATATGTTTCCACTTCCTTGTACATGGAAGAAAGTGCATGAAATTGGAGAGGTATGGAAACGTGTATTCATATAATTTTTATCTCTCCACCACAACACTAGACCTCTAGGCCACCAAAGAAAATGAGTGGCAGTAGACCCAAGATAGGACTTCACACAGTAGATAAAAGGAATTTACTGCTATGAGAAGCACTAATTTCTTGATAGGAGAACCAGACCATGGAGGGGATTAAATACTAGCTATTAGTAACAGAAATTAAGTGGAACTTCCAATCTCAGAGACAGGATGCCATAGAACACAGGTGAGTGGGGACAATGGCAAGGTTGGTGCATGGAACTCATCCTCACTGGGCGGCTTTCCCAGAAGGTATTTGGCCAACCACTGGGAGAAACAAATGCTGGTTCTTGTTCTGATACAGCAGCATTCTTCTTGTACCCATCTGGAGAAAACAACGGCTTGTGTCTCTCCATCTGCAATCTGGGCTGAATTTCAGCCAGGGCCAATGAAAAAACTAGAGCTATCCATGTCAGGATGTCCTGGGCAAACTTGAGTGGTGATAATAGATCAGGGGCTGAAAAAATAGGTTCAGACAGAATCAGGAAAGAACAGACAAACAGACCCTGAATTCTAGGAAGATCTAGACAGGATCTGCAAGGACCCAGAAAATAGTAGAAAGCTCAAACAATGCTCATCAAATAAGTTATAATTGGAGCTGTTGACTAGCCTTTCCCTGCTACTTGTTACATCAAAGAACATCAACCCAAAGCAGGGTGGTGCTGAGGCACAATCCCTTGCATTGCTATGTTCATGGAACTGGTGTGTATATATACAGGTTTGCAACCCTCAGGTGTTCAGAACTTGCTCTCAAGTAAGCATCCATATGATTTCAGCCTCATAAGATAAGCCAAGCATATCTACTCGGAAGTCCTATTCAACTGACTCCCATCTAAGCATGCAGAGGATTGCAGCCTAAGAGCCTAACCCTGTGGATGTCTATTCAGAAATATGTCCCATTAAACCCAATGGGTCTTACTCCCAGGAAAGCATGGATAGAATTGTCAAGTCACTTATGGCCAATCCAGACTTGGACACTTATTTCAGGCTAGTTCAATGTTTGTGAAAAATTCTGGCTCTTGATAAGTGTGTATATGCCATGCCTTGAAATCCTGACAGCTCCATGTGTCCTCATACAGCAAAAACAGCAGATGGCACTCCTGTACCACCTCCCTCTTTGTTGGTACCTCAACTGTTTATTCCAGAACAAGAAAATGGGAAACAGGGGCTGATGTGGAAACCTGCCAAATAGATGGACAGGAGGTCGTGGTGTGACCAGCACAGTTTGTGTGTACATTATTTTTCACACCATTAAGTTCTTAGCCAGTGATCTTGATCAGGACTGGAGTGTTTCTACACAGGTGCATGTATACCAGTAAGCAAATCATTGCAGTCTTCATGGGTAATGACCAGTATTGGGTCAAAATTTCACAGGGTTTGATTCTGAATGCAGAAGTTGCCATTTGGGGACAAAAGGTGCACAGTATAGTTTCCATCAAAAGACAAGCCATATAAGGCAGGAAGCTCCCCTTCTTATCAAGATCTTTACCAAGAGAAAAGGAAGGAATTGCACTGTGAATTGCACAAAATAATCTCTTTTAAAATGGAAACTTCATTTTAAAGAACGTGACCTGCAGCATGACCTTCATCTCTTCGCCTCTCTTAACTAATACTTTGCAGAGAGCAGAAGGATCATAGGTATGGATCACCTTCTTTAAAGCAGAAGCCAGCACTGAAGGAAGCAAATATATCTGGTTCAGTTCTCCTACATACGCACACTAGAAAGACTGCGAAAATGGAATGCCTTTTTGTCGGACAGCTTGAAACCTTTTACCAAACAGTCACACCCTAGCATTCCACTTCATCTCATCATTGGCAGCTACCAAGGCTGAGTGCAGCTGGGTACATCTAATACCATTCCTATAGTTTTGCCCCTTTACACAGATATCCATCTCCATGCTACCGGTGTGAAGGAATCTTTAACTGTTTCTCCCCATGTTGTTTCCAATAACCATGTGTGTTTCCTTCTCCTCCTATATCATATTGGGCTAAACTTTCTATTAGTAGGTCAGGCTTAGAATTTACAGACATCCCTTGATATACGTGGGGGATACATTTTCTCCCTGAAGCCACAGATAAGGGGACCCCCATCTCTCCCAATGCCCCATCATCCTTGTTTTAACAAGTGCTATAAACAGAAATCTTATAGAGCAAGATGAGCAGTCAAGAAGCCCACAATTCTAAAATGAGACTTAAAGTCCAATCCTGAGGGCTCAACACAGGGCAACCATGGCAATTGGGTGCTCAGAACTAGAAAAGATAGCTGCATCTATGCTTATATCATATCCTCCTATTTCTTCTGCAGGAACATGGTGGCCTCCATAGTGTATGGACTGTATAATAACAACATGATGATCACCGTACAATTGATTTCAATTATGGGCTGCCATTCTGTCATTCTTAAAAGAACCGTGCTGGAAGCATGCTAGCACAATGCTGGAAGTGTCACTTCCACCTACTTTTCAACCTGAAAAAAAAGAACTACCAGAACTTTTCTGAAAACATCCTGCTTTCTGTTCAGTCTTTGACTTCCTTTTAGGCTGCAGGCTTCCTGTCTGCTCATCTTACTATAAGCTTTCTACTTAAAGCATTTGTTGAAGCAGGACATGTTCTCACTTCAGCACAAATGTAAACAAAGGTATGGTGATGTGTGAGGAGGGTCTCCAGAGGTGCAGGAACCACATATAACTGGATCTCCAAATACCAGGAGACACCTATTTTGACTGTACAAGATTTTCTACACATACATACTTAAATACATAGCTCATATTGTCAAATGTGTACAGAATCAGGAAAGGAAAGAGTTAGAATTTCTATAGCATCAACAGTTTGAATAAGCATGCTTGACATCTATGAAAAGGCATGTTTGTACCAACTATTTTTTCCCAAATCTCTCTTAGGAAAAGATGATGCTGTCAACTGTCCTGCTCACCTCATCAGTAGTCACAGCAAGAACACTGGAGCTTTTCTTCATGTCCCCCTCCAGCTTGGCAGTCTTTGTTTACCTTCCTTTCTGAAGTTTTATGGTTCACCACCTGCTAGCCATTGGGGATGCACACACTTTGTGTAGGGCAGACTTGTCTCTGGATCTGAAAAGAATGACAGAACAGAAAGCACATGAGATGCCCCATGATAAGCTGGTTCATGCAAGAGATGACTCTTTTTCACTGTCACTGAGAGCTGGTATTGAAAATAACCCCCTCTGGCTGTACACCTCAAAAGCATACAACATACAGACATTAAATCAGTGTAGCTCCATTAAAGAGATGTTGCTCCATTAAAGAGAAATGGGGCACCTGTTGAATTTCTATAGAAACCAAAGAGTCTCTATGAGCTGAGGAAAGTCCTTCTCCAAGGGCTTCCACTTCCACCATGGAAAAAAGAAATTCATAGATGGCAATCTGGCCATAAGACATTGTTTTCCACAGAGGTGGAGTGTTGAATCACACACATCTGCACACATCTGGAGCTTACTTTCTCTATATAAAACTGAAAAGTCACTGACTGACACACTGACCAAATCACTGACTCATCAATGCCCAGCCAAAACCACCAGGCCTAGAAGTACAGAATTTCAGGAGGGTGATCCTTCCATCATGGAAGCACCTACTAAGAACCAGTTTTTGGAAATTCCAACTCGAAGAGGGTGAAAGGGGGCACAATGTGTTTTCCTCCCTATAGTTTACGTTGAAGAATTGGAGACTGATCACTGCCCTGCCCCAACCCCTGAACCTAGAAGTGTGAAATTTGGGGACGGTGTTCCTCATGTGACAGCAACATCCACCAAGAACCAATGTTGAGAAATTTAACCCATAAGAGGTTGAAAAGGGGTGCAATGTGTTTTTGTCCTATACTTAACATTGAAAACTCAACATCCAGCCAATTTGGTGCCTGGTGCCTCATGCACTGTGAGGAGGGTGCACTGGGGATGTGTGGGATGTTGCTTATTGGGGGCAAGTTTCGCACTGGGGGAATGGTGTATGGGGAGTATTTTACTCCTGCAATGTGGGTACATTTTGCTAGTGTAGACTAAAGTTCATTTTTTAAAGTAATGAGACATATACAAAGACAGGGTGCTAGATGCAAGAACACGGCCACTGCTCTGGACTCTGCCATCAAAAGCATATTGCAACCAGACAGAGACAAGTACAATAACGGCCTTTTCTTCCTTCAGAGAGGGGACAACAATGTAAAAACTACATGCTTCCTTGGGTTTAGATGGATCACATGCTGAGGATTTTGAACTGAGACTAAAACAAGAGGTGGTGTGACAAAAGCATAGCATCTGATACTCTGGGAGAGACCTATGCCAGCTTTCATTTTCAACTCAAACATGGTTTGCCTTGTGTTTGGACGGGTGCCCAGCTGAAGAGACAATCTAACAGGCATACTTGCTGATTCACCTATCACCTGATCTCACCCTTCCTTTGGGACCTGTTTTGGGATGGTCCAAGGGATAAATACAGCACTGTCTACAAGCACAGGATGCTGTCCTCATACCCAGTCAGACCATCAATCATGTAGCCCTATGCAGTTTAATGATATTTACAGAAGCTCCCCAAGCTTGGAGGCAGGGGGTTTCCTTGCACAGCGTGGCTTCCTGACATCCTCACAACTAAGTCCCATTATCAAGGGAACTTAAGAGTTCATGGAACTTACTCCCAAAAGGGTGTGAATAAGATTGCAGTGTCAGCCTCTGAGCTAGGACAACTCCCCTACTTTAAGTGAGCTGGATGATAGCTCCAGGCATGTTTCTTGCAATTATATGGCAGGACTGAAAGGAAGCTCTGGCATCTGTAGCAAGAGAAGACAAATGATCCTTCCAACTTGATTCAAAACCTCTTTCATGCATTTTTTTCAATAATGCCAGGAAGTGGTGAACCTGCCTCCTGATCAACATGTTGCATTGATAATATAGCTTTAAGTTTTATACAGGATGGGTTGCAACATTAATATACCTTGAAGAAAGCCTGACATGAGTTGTCAAGCTTTTGAAGAGAGAAACAAAAACACCAGCAGAATGCTAAAAGCTGGAGAGCAAACCAGAGCTAGAAGCAGTAGACGGGTTATAGGAGAAGAGGGGAAAATAAAACAGTCCAGCATCAGCCCAGAGCTCCCAAAGCAAAACATCCACAGGAGTACAGAAAAGGTGATGAAAGGAGAAAACCAAAGTAGTTGTGCAAGGAGTCTGTTAGGAGTCTATCCAATGACCTACACAGCACATGTTGCAACAGAAGAGGACATTTCACAGTACGAAAAAGACCTACAATCAAGAGGATGCAAGAATGAATATAGGGTCATGCTGGACCAGATCAAGGGACTTTCTAGTACACAACATTAGCCACCCAAATACTTTCACGAAGTTCACCAGCAAGTCACAAAAGAAGAAACTCTCTCCCCACTGCCTGCCCTTGGAAAATAAGCATGGAATCAGCCCGGCTATACCTCTAAGTAAAACAATGGTAGAACGATAATGTTCAAAAATGATATTATGGTTATTCTCAAATTAACTGCTGGTAAAATGAAAACAAAGCCTGTGTGCTTAAAATTATAAGAATGTTACTTTGGGATAGAGATTTCATTGCAGTTACAGATATCCATGAGTTAGAAATTAGACACAAGATAAATCTTGTAATGGTTCCAAACCAGGAAGTCTGGTGCCTGTTGCAAGATTAAAAACCTGCTGAGCTTGGTTTCTTCAGCAAGCGGATGCTGTTGAGCAGCACCTGCTTAACAGAAGAAGAGTTCCCTGGTGTATTTGGTAGAACAGGAGAATTGTCTACTCAAGACGGAGGTAGATATTTTCATTTTGAACTACCTCAAAATTCATCACTAGGGAATGATTACTTCTGCTTTAAGACATAGAAGGACAAACTAGGTTCAGTTAGCATTATATTAGACAATTCATCACGGACAAGATAAAAATGTAGACTGCCTAAAGCAACTCAATAACACTTAAAGAAGAATGGATGCTGGCTGAAAATTCAAAAGAATCTTAGTACTTAGAAGAAACCATTCTTGAAATACTTAGAAGTACTTAGAAGAAACCATGCTTAGAAAAGATTGAACTAGGATCTTAGAAGACATGATCCAAGTGATACTGCCACTTTGGGCTTCTGGTATGGTCCCTTACAAAAGGGACCGACAAAAAACAAAACAAAACTGTTAGGAATGTGAGTCCCTGCAGGATTAGCAGGGCTAAGCAGAGTAGTTGTGCAGAGGATAAGAGGGCAGCAGCACAAAGTAAACACACAGCTGTTTATAGTTCAAGATAACTATATTGTTCAAAAGACAGGCAGAAGATAAGTCAAGTAACACAGTCCAAGGTCAAAGCAGTAGATCAGTCATATACATACATCCAGTTGCAGGGTTATTCCAATCTCAGTAATCCAGTTAAACAGTCCGCAAGTCAGTCCACAGATACAGTCCAGTCTTTCAGAGTATCAAACAGTAATAATACACCTCCTCAGTAACCCACACTTTGCAATAATCTCATACACACTTAAATATAGTGAAACACCAATCAGTTAGAGATATTGCAGTCATGTGACTAGTGACTCAGCACTTCCAATTCTGCTGAATCATGCTGTAAGAGCAGTTACAGATTGCATCAGCCTTGAATCAACTTGCCTGACCAAACATGTTTCATTATTAGATTCAAACCCTAACATTCTCCTCCTTTGGACAGGTAAGTTGTTCCTTTACAGTTTAAGATAACATGCATCGTTTTATACAGTTTTCATATACATATTCCATACAGTTCACAATGCTCATTGTGCTTAGCAATGTTTTGTGCCTTTGTAAAATGGTCAGCAATATTATTTTCTGTAGCACAGTATTCTAAACATATTAACCCATTTTTCACACTTTCTCTCACATTGTGGTATCTTATATCAGTGTATCTTGATCTAGATTTCACAGCAGAAGAGTTAGCCATGGATATAGCTGACTGACTGTCTTCATATACAGTAATTGGATAGTCAATATTTATTTCTAGATCTTTTAACAGTTGTTTGTACCAAGATTTCTCAGTGAAAATTTCTTTTCTAGCTTCTGAATTATTTCATTAGCTTCAGAGTCAGTTTTGGTTATAATGGCCAAATCATCTGTGAACAAAAGAATGATCTGTTTGTTTTGTTCAGTATCCTTTGTAAATAGACATGGCTCTGCTAGGCCAGCTTTAAAACCTAGCTGTAATAAAGCATCAGTAATACAAGTATTCCATTCATAACCAGATTGTTTTAAACCACACAGAGATTTTTTCAGTAACCAGCAATCTTTTCCAGTATTTGCAGTTACACCTGGGGGTTTTTGCATATAAATTACATGCCTTAAAGGAGCATTCAAGTAAGCAGTTTCTATATCTCAATAAATTACAATATATTTATGTTTTGCAGCCCATAGAAGTGCAACCCTTAGCGATTCAGAGCGTAAACATGGTGAAAACGTTTCATCATAACAAGCAGAGGTGTGTGAAAACCCTTGAGCAACAAGTCTAGCCTTGCATTTAGTTACACCATTTACTCCTTTTTTCAGTTTAAACACACATCTGCAGCCAATAGCATGCTCACCAGGAGGCAGTACAGCATCCTCATAGACTTGTAGTTTCTTTAAAGAATCAAGCTCATTGTTAACAGCTGTTTCCCAAGCATTTTTGTCTTCTGGTGACATGGATTGCAGATCATTATAAGATCTTGGCTCTACTGATACTTGACAAATTGCACCAGGACTATAGCGATCTGGAGCTTTTCGTTCTCTGGTGGAGCGTCTCAGTGGTATAGGCTCCTGTTGTACAGAGTCTATTGGACTTAGCCCCTCTTTTGTTTCTTGCTCCTCCTCTCCCAAGACCCGAGAGTGAGGGGTTAAAGCTGAACTTTCAGTTTTGGTTTTTGTAGCCAATTTGTTGCTAGGCAATGAGATAGGAGATTCAGAATTTCTTTTTCCAGAAATGTCAAAGTCTAAGGAATAATGAGGCACAAATTCATGTTGTAGCCTTTCCCATCCACTTTGCTCTAGGAATTTTGCACTAGCACTTTTCCAAATTTGAGTTGAACCAGGAGTACCAAATTGATAGGATTTATGGTTTGATTCATAACCCAAGAAATAAAGTTTTCTGGCTCTATGACCCCCTTTTCTCCTATTTTGGGCTGGAATATGAACCCAAGCAGCACAACCAAAAGTATGCAAATAATCTAAGTTTGGTTGTTTACAATGCCAGCGCGTAAAAGGTATTTCCACTGTGGAAGAGTGTGCAAGAACATTCAGTAAATGGTTAGCGCACATAAAACTTTCATCCCAAAAATTATTAGGGAGACTACTGTCATTCAGCATTGTTCTTGCCATTGCTTGCAGAGTCTGACCCCTTCTCTCAACAAATGAGTTGTGTTGAGGCCGATATGGGGCAGGACATTTGTGGGAGATGCCTGCCTTTGCCAAAATATTCTGCAATTTTTGATTGCAAAATTCTAGACCATTGTCAGTAATTAGGCATTTTACCTTTTTATTGGTTTTTCGCTCTGCAAATTTAATCCAGTTGGCAATCTGCTGAAAAGTTTCATCTTTTGATTTTAGCAGATAACAGAAACCATATCTGGATTAATGGTCCTCTATTTCCAGGACATATTTAGCTCCTCCCAAACTGGGTTTAAAAGGACCGAGTAAATCGGCGAACATGATTTGGAGCATGTCAGTAGTTTTAAATTCACTGCCGCGTTTGGCTGGAGCAGCTTTTGTTTTCTCTTCCTTGCAAGCCTCACACTCCAGATATTTGCTGCAAGGTTTCAGTTTTGTTCCTTTTGACAATTCTACAGTCTTTTTTAAAGTTTTGAAATTAGCATGACCAAGGCGCTTGTGCAGCAAATGAATACAGTTATCATGGGGTACCTTGTTGTCATATACAGACTGAGCAGTTACATGGTTCAGTACAAATAGCCCATTTTGCAGTATAGCAATAGCAGAATTACCATCCCTTCCTTGGATAAGGCATTGGTCCTCTTCAAAAGGTACTTTGAATCCTTCTTTTACCAGAGCACCCACAGACAGGAGATTGTATTTTAGTGTAGGCACACACATCATATTTAAGGATTTAGCTAAACAAGGGAGATATACAGTTCCTTCCCCAGTCACATTTACACATAGCCCATCAGCCAAAGATACTTTTTGAGTACTTACAGGCTCAAATGATGCAAAGATTTCCTTGCGCTTTGCAATGGAGTGAGAGGCACCACTGTCTACAACCCAGACATCGGAGCCCAGACCATCTGTGCCTGTTAGAGCCAGATGAGCCCCAGTATGGGTTTCAGCAGCACCAAACTTTTTTCCTTTCTTTGATTTGCAGTGGCGTGCAATATGCCCAGTGGCACCACATTTCAGGCATTTCTTAACAGTGTAGGCTCTTGCCGCTTGTCCTGTGCAGTCCTCAGTTGGCTGTTCTCTGTCACGTCGAGTAGTGGAGGTCTGGCGGGAATCACGAAGCAGTGCAGTGTCTTTGCGCCGTCTGGCTTCGTCTAGCAGCCTGCTGGTAATACCTGCCATCGTTAGCTCAGTGCGTGGCAATACCTCCATGTTGGCGATGAAGTTGTCATAGCTTTCGTCCAGCGATGAAAGTACAATGTACGCCTGCTGGAGTTCGGTAAATATCAGCTCCTGCAGCTCATAGAGGGTGTGCTTCATAAACTCAAGATGAGCAAGCATGTCCCCTCCGGGAGCGAGCCGTGCTCGAAATAGCTTGCGTGTCAGGTGTATTTGAGCACCTGCACTATCACGAACATAGATAGGTTTTAGAATGTCCCAGCACTCTTTTGCAGACTCAATCCCTCTGATGTGGACCAATTGGTGATCCTCCAGAGTTAAGCCAATGAAACACAATGCCTTTTCATTGTCATGGTGGTAGTTAGATATTTCTTCAGCATCATCTTCCTCATCTAGGTCCTCCAATTTAGGTGGGTTGGACACGACATGCCAAAGCCCCTCCTTTCTTAGGAGTAAGCGCACCTTTTGCGCCCAAGTGGCATAGTTCGTCCCATGTAGACGGGTAATAGGGAATCCACCCAGTGATAGCAGACTTGACTCCATTTTATGACCTGGACACTGGACTTTCTCCAGGAATCAAACGTCTGGAAAATTGCCTTCAAATGTCAATATAGCCACCAGCAACTCCAGCAAAGTTCACCTGTAGCACACTGCCAGCTCTGCCAGCCACTGGGCCCGTAACCAGTGCTAGGAATGTGAGTCCCTGCAGGATTAGCAGGGCTAAGCAAAGTAGTTGTGCAGAGGATGAGAGGGCAGCAGCACAAAGTAAACACACAGCTGTTTATAGTTCAAGATAACTATATTGTTCAAAAGACAGGCAGAAGATAAGTCAAGTAACACAGTCCAAGGTCAAAGCAGTAGATCAGTCATATACATACATCCAGTTGCAGGGTTATTCCCATCTCAGTAATCCAGTTAAACAGTCCGCAAGTCAGTCCACAGATACAGTCCAGTCTTTCAGAGTATCAAACAGTAATAATACACCTCCTCAGTAACCCACACTTTGCAATAATCTCATACACACTTAAATATAGTGAAACACCAATCAGTTAGAGATATTGCAGTCATGTGACCAGTGACTCAGCACTTCCAATTCTGCTGAATCATGCTGTAAGAGCAGTTACAGATTGCATCAGCTAGATTGCATCAGCCTTCTGCAGTATTGCATCAGCCTTGAATCAACTTGCCTGACCAAACATGTTTCATTATTAGATTCAAACCCTAACACTGCCTAAAGCAACTCAATAACACTTAAAGAAGAATGGATGCTGGCTGAAAATTCAAAAGAATCTTAGTACTTAGAAGAAACCATTCTTGAAATACTTAGAAGTACTTAGAAGAAACCATTCTTAGAAAAGATTGAACTAGGATCTTAGAAGACATGATCCAAGTGATGCTGCCACTTTGGGCTTCTGGTATGGTCCCTTACAAAAGGGACCGACAAAAAACAAATCAAAACTTTTTTAAAGTTACCATGAATTGTTGAATGAATATAGGACATTTTGGAGACAATGAGTCCCAAAAAGTCATTGCATTTGCCTGTTTGGCTTTAATTCTCGGGATGTGGAATAACTCATAAACTCATTCAAGCAGCTCCACTGGAAGGAAGTTGATATCATGGTGGCTATACTGTTCAACAGCCATGTTCAACCACTATGCTGTGACACACTGGTGTGTCACAAATGATCTATAGGTGTGCCACAGGAGATTGGGGATTGTGAGCCCCCTATATTTGTCAATTGTCAAAAGACTGATGGTGTGCCTTAATAATTTTAGTACATTGTCAGTGCGCCGTGAAACAAAAAAGGGTGAAAATCACTGCTGTACAGGGTGACCATATGTTATCTGGCAAGGATTTAGTCCTTTGAAGTTCTTGGCTGATGTGCTTGCCTCAATGCAAAATGCAAGAAGCTCATATGTAACACAATTTTAGGGGCTAAAAATTAGGACTGCTACTAAATATCTGGGTGCCTTATCATAACATTCTGCTCAAACATGAAATTTATCCCCAATCTGAATTTCTTTTTGTGGAAATTCAATGTGCAATGTGGTGCTTGCATCAGAAGTTGGTTACAAAGGAGACTGTGACTGGATATTAAGTCCCCTGGAGGGACATAACAAGAATGTGTCCAAGTCACTAAGCAGTAAGTTATGAGTCACTGACTCTGCAATTCAATTCATGAGCCAGAGCGTGTGTCCATCTCAACTTGAAATTTTTTTTCAAGTCGTGAGTCTGAGTCACTTCAAGTCATGAATCCCTGAGCAAAAATCCACAGCAAAAAAGAAGTTATTAGTGCAGTGTGTAAGCAAGCAAGAATACACACACTAGATGGGGACATGAGAGATTTCAAATTGAGATTCTTTTTTTCAAATCACTGGTCCCAAGTCAAACCAGGGTCAATAATATACACAGCTCAAGTAATCAAAAACAGCCACCTAATTCCGAGACTAGTGTTCATCCATGGAAAGTAGCTCTATAGGGTGCATTAACTCGATCTTATTACTGTTTGAAGTGTTCAAAATCATTATCCTGGGCCTCTTCCAACACTATTTAACAGAACAAAAATTCTATTTTTTATTCTATTTCTGTTATTATTATTATTATTACAGACACCATCCTTCCCACAGAATGTCATATAAAAGGAACTAATAAAGCCTAGACCATGCAAAAGGTAGGGGGCCCTTAATCAAATCCAGAAGCCCCTACCTAGCTGTAGTCAGATAACACCTCCCTGCTGCTTTCTCAGAAGAGAAACTAATAGCATAATCAGGTTTGCATCAGCAGGAAGTCCCATTGTATTCAATGAAGCTTACTCTCATGAAAGTGGGTATAAATTACAGCCTAAGGGGGACATCACAAAAGGCAAGACAGTGAGTTCCCCTCCTCTATAAGTTGTGCACTTAAGTCCTGTTATGTACTACTAAACTATAACAATCCATTTGCTCCAGCACTGAATTATTTCTTGCTCCTACATTCCTTCACCACCACCCAGGCACTGTAAATCCCATGTAGAGCTTTTCGCTGCTCGCTTCACTGACTTTTTCTTCCATTTTAAGCAAGCACATTTCAAAATTTCATCTGTGGGTGTTGAAAGAAGAGCGGAGGCGATCTGCGTTGGCAGGTTGTTCCCTGGGTAAGCTTGTTAGGCACAACTTGGCATATCCTTAGCAGCACAACCCTTTTGCTCCTTATCTTATGCACAAGACAGCCCAGCAGCTCAAGGTACACGATGGCTGGAATCCTCTTGGTCCAGATATGGTAAATTACAGAGATGGGAATTCAAGTCAAGTGACTCTGACTTAAGCCGTGATAATGTATGATTTTTCCTATCATTGCAACTCCTAAGTCATGCACATGAAAAACCCAAAATACACTCTGCTGACCTGAGCCTCATATTTGAGTCATATGACAATGGACACACATCACATCAATTCCATTTAAACCACTAGATTTTTTTTCCAAATGATCACTTTGGCGCAAGCAGGCTAGCAAGAGCAACAGTTGGGAGGGAGTGGAGTGAAAGGGTTAACCCTATCAAGTCACATAGCATTGAACATGTATAATCAAGCAGAACAGAATGCAAAAAAAAGTTCTGGAATATCTCCTTCCTATCAAAAGTTATAGCCAAAAAAACTAAAAACAAAAAAATGCATGGAGCCCTATGGAAAGTTAAACTGAACCACATCGTGCCTTTACTCACAATAAAAAAAGCAGGCCTCCGTCAGTCTTGAAAGACTATGGTATCATGCTCGGCGCTGCATACGCTGCATGCGAAGCACAAAAGCCTGGGTTGGATTGTTATGAAGGATAGGCTGTTACCCAACCAGCAAATCCCCCCTCTCCATGCCACTGAATTAGTCCAAAGGAAAGGCAGAGCCAATACGATTGGATCCAGCTGGCATCGCAGAGCTGGGCTAAGGACAGGAGCTCACCCTGTCTTGTGGGGCTGACCCGGGTCTCGAACCCTGGCCTGCTGGTTAACAGGCACAGCGTCTTAACCGCTTGCGCCACCCACAGCCCTGTGGCTGTGCAAACATGCCTCAGCAATATGCAAATATGCCTAAGCAAACATGCTTCAGTTTGTTGGAAGGGGCAAACTGAGCGGAATCCAATATGCCCAGAATGGTCCTGATCCAATGAAAGCAGCCCCCACAAATCAATCCAGAAGGAAATCCCTGAATGCATTGAGCCCCATGGAAAGCAGAACTGAGCTACACAGCGGCGTTTGCTCACCAGTAACCAAAGGTTACTCATGTTCAGATCTGGCACAGAGTAATGCAAGACCATCCAGTAAAAGTGGAGCTCAATAAGTGGTCCAGAAGGCAGCCCTACCCCCCCTCCCAAAAAGAATAAAACAGAGGCTTAATTGATATTGTGATTTTTAAAATACGAAAATATTAATATCTATTTAATTGAATTAATTGTATCAAAAAATTTGTGGACCCTGGGTCCCAAATGGCCTAGCTAACGCCACTGGTGCGGAGTGTTCTCAGAGGGTAGTAAAGGAGATCCCAACCACCAGGCCAGCATAGGACTTGTGCTGGTCTAAACAGGGGATAGGATTACGCAGACATTTTTTCTCTCAACATAGCCTACCTGATAGGATTGTTGTGAGGACAAAAGATGGGAGGAGGAGAAAGTGCACAGTGTTAAGCTGGTCTGAGCTATTACACCAGCAAATGGTAAAAGACTGACTTCATCTGGCTAGGATCTGGAACCTTCTTGAATGTCCAAAAGAGCTTGAGGGAGGGTAAAGGAAGTTCCAGCCTTTTCCATAATCCAGTGATTCCCAAACTGTGAAACTTGGCACTGCTGGAAGCCACAGAATTCTCATGAAAAACTCACCACTCTATACAATCTATAAGTGTAGGACTGTAGCTGTAATGGGGAATCACGGCCAACGGTCCAGTAGGTCAAGCTCTTTGTCATTTGTCATCCTTTTATTACACTTCTGTAAAAATCTCTTGCGCCTTTTCATTCCTAAAGTGAACATTTTAGCTTGAAATACTGCTAATTGCTCTAGTAGTGTATCACTGATGAATAGTAGTTGGTGATTTCTTTATATGTTGTTGCTACTGCCTATGTCCCTAGATGAGACTGCGTTTGTACTATTAGCAAGCTATTGAAGCCGGAGAATCAAGGACAGGAGAGGAGTAGCAACAAGACAGAAGCTGCTCCACACTGCTTTATAGAAAGAACACTCTGTACACAACCTATGAGCAGAGCTACGTACACCTTTTGATTTTGAAGGAGAGCAAATAATCAGCAAAATGTAGAACTGGCCACTGGGTTTAGCTTTTCAAACGTCTCAGTTCTCTTCTTCATTAAATAAGAAAGCACAATCCTAACCATGTCTACTCAAAAGTAAGCCCCACTGTGTTCAATGGGTTTTACTCTCAGGAAAGTATCTTTAGAATTGCAGCCAAAGCAACTATCTCATCCTGAAGATTGCAAAGATATACAGTGCCGCCTCACGTAACAAATTTAATTTGTTCTGGAGGCACGTTTGTTACATGAAACGTTCTTTACGTAAAGCGGATTTTCCCATAAGAAATAATGAAAACTCAGACGATTGGTTCCACAACCCAAAAATATTCGTATAAAAATATTAACTGGATATAAAAATGATGACAAAACAATGGAATTGAATTCAAAACATGCATTCAATGTGCATGATCCTATGAAGTCTACTTAGGCTACAATCCTAAAGACACTTTCCTGGGAGTAAGCCCCATTTAACACAATGGGGCTTACTTCTGGGAAGACATGGTTAGGAGGCTGCAATCAAAGATACTTTCTTCTGTAATCCAAGACACTTTCCAAGTGTCTCCCCACTTTCTCCTCCTCTTCATCCTGAGCCTCTTTCTCCCCTGCTCCCTTCTGGCTAGCCCTGAGCTGCTTCCCTCTTCTCCACTGCTGTTTTCTCCCTCTGCCCAGTGGGAAAATCCACTTCATGTAAAGAACATTTCATGTAACAATCATGCTTCCGGAACAAATTAAATTTGTTACATGAGGCACCACTGTACACATAATCTTAGGCTGTTGTGTAATGTTTGGATCTGTCCTTGTGCTCAAACTGATGTTCATTTCCACAGTCACAAAAGGTACATCATCTACATCAGCAAACCTTTGGGAAGCGGAATCTATTGAGTACTGTGCCTGCTTTGCAAGAAACAGTTCTCTGAACTCCTCTTGAACTAAATGGGCAATTTAATTAGGAGATGACCTTGGCAAGCTCAGAGCGATAAGAAGGTTCTGCTCTTAATTATTGCAAGCAGCATTTTACAAGCCTGTGCCTCTGCCTGGCAAGAAAACCTTCCACCTTGTGCAAAAGGCACTCAGCTGGCACATCAGTTATAAACAAGGATCAGAGTCCCATAAATTAATTCTTTTACTTCCAAAGGCCAAAGAATGAAACATATCAGTAGATCACATTAACACTCACATTCTTGCAAACATATAGGCAATTTATACATACACCTTACTTTCTTCAAACTTATGGGCACATTCTGCTGGGGAGTTCTCCTGAATAAATTTCATCTAAAATGAATGAGGGATGTACACAAGCCACACAAGTATTAGTCATATGGAAGTGGAGTCATCATGGACCACAACTTGGATCCAGAAATCTCAGCATCAGAGGGAGAGTCTTGAGACACAGGTGATCATTCCCCTGCCTTTGGAAGCAGTCTCTGGGGAGTCCACCTTCCGCAGCAAACCAACAGTTCCATGACTGCAAATCCAGACACAGGTACTATTTGTGAGAAACAGACTAAAGTGTGGAATGTTACAACTTCTTACATTTTTTAAGCTTTTTGTAGGAGTGAATTTGTGGTACATTTTTTGCCTGTCGTGCTCACAAATGTCTTTGGGTCTAGATTTGGCATGCAATGCTGTCTGCTAGCCCAGGGTGACCATATAGAATGGAGGACAGTACCTTTAACCATTGCATAGAAGAGGGAATTTAAGCAGGTTTAGCTCAACACAGAAGGGTTTAAAAAGCAGCACCTGTCAAAATCCCCTCTTCCATGCAATGGTTAAAGGTACAGGAACTCTGTCCTCCATTCTATATGGTCACTAGCCAGGCTCAGCATAGGGTGTACATATTTCGTTTTAGACCCATTGCTGCATCACTTTAAGGTTGAATCTGAACTTGATTTGGTCAGTGCATTAACTCCCCATCTATCCAATGTGGCATATGCATATGCCACAAGAAAATGGTTACTGTACCACCAAAATAAAATTAAGTGATGGATGCAGTGAAAGCATCCATACACCCAGATAATTCAGTGCTCATTCCTATATGATTTCCTGCATCCCACCGATGTATGAGATTCAGTGGCTTGACTCACACCATATGAACACAGCTGAATGACTGGCCCAAGCAGAAACTGTCATCCTGCATGGTTCCAGGGCATTGTCTGTGGCTGCAATCCTAAACCCCAGTTAGGCTGACAAGTCCCATCCTGGCTTGGGGTGTCACAAAAGTAAAGCACTTCTGTCCCACTTCAGGGAGAGGGGTGTTAGACTAGTGCACAGACATGTGCCGACCTCCCCACACCACCATGAGAAGAGGGAGTCAGGCATGTTCTGCTGGCCTAAATCGTTTGGGATTATACCCTGTGTCTGTCAATCTAGCAACAAATCAATTTCTTTATTGCATCTATAGATTTTATCATCTTTGTGATGTAATTGATTCAATGATCTGAACAAGTCTCCTTCCAAACAGAAGGCACTGTCCAAACAGAATTTGTGCAGAGACAAAGTAGAAGGGTTATCCAAGGGCAGGCATCTATTACACAAGTATATGCAAGTCTCACTTACCCTGTCCCCCACCCCATGCTGGGAGCTTTAAGGAGGAGAGGTTCAAGGTCTGCTCCATCTATCAAAAATAATCCAGTTTGTTTACATATAATCTCACCCACAGAACAAAAGTAGTAAGTCAAGAGCTCCTGATCTTGCCTGATCACGACTGTTTCCTTTTGGCAAGTCACCTTTTCCATACAAAACCAAAATCAATGGGGTGACAAGAGATCAGAAGTTGTTACCATGAACCACTCACTCCTCTGAGCATTCCTCTGAGCATTTGTGAATTTTATTTGGACCTCTTCCTGGCCAGCTTATTAAGAATGCAACAGAGAGAAATCACCAGGCAAACACAAGCAGCTCCTTTGGGGACATCTCAAAATAGTACAGATATTAAGAGCTGTACAGGCTGCAGCCTTGAAAGCTGGTAGCTGCCAGGAGACACCATCCATTCACGTCACAGCACTTAAGCAAAAAGAGACTTTTCTGCTCTACAGCTTTCACAGTGCAGGGAGGGAGGAGCTGCATTGAATTAACGCTGTCTGCCACCTGTAGAAACACCTCCCCACTCCCAAGAAGCACAAAAAAGAGAGCACAACTAGGATGTAGGGTGGGAAAAGTCGGGTTGTCACTGCCCTAGTCCGAAAATCAGGATATTATTTAATTTATTATTTAATAAGTATGCCATACTTATAACCCAACCATGGCTATAGAGTCACACACACAATATTGTATATATACACAGTGTGCATGGCTATACAAACATACAGTAAAAAGGTAAAGGTGTCCCTTGCAGATTCCTCTGCTGGTCGTGACCAACTCTAAGGTCAGTGTTCAAAGCTGAAGAGCCAAAAATGTCCAAAAATGTCTTCATGGTCATGTGGCCAGCATCAAACGCCAAAGACACACAGAATCCTGGTAACTTCCCACCTAAGTGGTACTTATTCATCTACTTAGCTATCCTTTTGAACTGCTAACTTGGCAGGAGGTGGCTAGTGATGGAAGCTCACTCTGTCATGTGGTACTCAGGTGTAGAACCACATATCTTCAGGTTGACAAGCACAGAGTCTTTAACCATCACAGTCCTATTACACACATACATGCATGTTAAAAACAAGAAAATTACTATCTGTTGTTACAGATAACATACACTTTAGTCATCAAAGTACAGTACTGGTCTGTGGGGGGTGTAAGAGACTATAAAACTACAGTAGGGGGTGCAGGCTTTAGCACTTAGCTTTTGCTACAGTTCTAGCCAAAATGTACCCTCCATGCACTGGTTTTTATAACTTCAATTGAGGGTCCAATGTCCATTTAGAAGTAAATCCCATTACAGAATAGTCAGTGGGGCTAACTCCTAAGTAATGAAGGGATTACAGCCCATCTTTCACAGTGGGAATAGAAGAAGAATATACAGTGTGCCTTGAACAGGGGAGGGAAACAAATGTTATTTGGTCCAAAGACCAACCATATAAAATCTACTAATGGTACCAAAAATATTTGAAAAGTGGTTTTAAGGAGACCTACAGAGGGTTCTATGGGGCTCCCCACAACCTTTGAACACCACAGCAGATAGGGGTGAGTAACAACCAAGCCCTTGGTTCCCCACTGTTTCAATTGCAGCACCACAATCCCCGCAAACCAACTCTTCACATGAACCGTTTCTGAAGCTGCCTGAGAACCAAAGTCCAAAGTCCTAAGGCTGGAAACAGACAATATACATAGTACACAAATTCTCAATGTACAGTTGAGTATTATACAATGTAGAGCACACAGTGAAATGGAAGCAAGCTAGATGGTGTCATCCACGTGCCCTCAGAACCTATACACCTATATTTAATTCATTCCGGAAGCATGTTTGTCTTACAAAGCATTTTTTTTACAAAGCAGATTTTCCCACAGGAAATAATGGAAACTCAGATGATTGGTCCCACAACCAGTGGTGGGCTTCAAAGAAATTAACAACCGGTTCTATACCCATCTGGCAGCCACTTTTAAATGGCTGTTTTTAAACTTTATATGTCCTATCTCTTGTTAACAACCGGTTCTATAGAGTAGGTGCGAACCTGCTGGAGCCCACCAGTGCCCACAACCCAAAAATATTCATGTAAAAATATTAACTGTATGTAAAAAAGATAACCAAACACTGTAATCAAATTCAAAACACTATAATATAGAACACAATTGCTGTAATAGAACATTGTAATATACAGAAGAGAAAAATCTTTATGGCCAAGAAGGGTTTCCCTTCTACCTAATGGTGGCTGCTGCAGGGCTCGGCTCACTTGAGGCCATATACTGGCTGAGGAGGCTCAGAGGACGCTGCTGCCAGTGTGTCCCTCTGCTGGCCACGTGTGGGTACTGTAGGCAGGAGGAGAAGTCCCTCCTCAGCCACCGGAACCCAGCCAATGGGGATTTGTCTTACAAAGCACATTCGTCTTACAAAGCAGAATCCCATAAAAATTTATTTAGGGCAAAATCCAGAGTAACTACGGGGAGTCCTTACTCTAGTGTAAGAACATCTTGCTCTGGATTCCAATATGAATTTCCCATAGGTTTTAACTAGGCGGTGCAGTAACTACAGGTGCACGTAAAGTTTCTTACATGCTCCTGTAGTTTCTCTGGATTTGGGTAAAAGCTTTCAAAGCTTTTGTCTTACAGGGCATTCGTCTTGCAAGGTACCACTGTATTTGCAAGGGATCATGTCTGTCATTGCTACTTTTGTCAATAAACTTGTTTCACTCTAAAATATAAGCAGAGTCAGGCACATCTCACTGCTTAAAAACTGTATGTTACAAAGGAAGAATCCAGAGACAGCAATGCATCAGCATTCAATTCTTTTGTTGACGTCTTTCAGTTGTTTGACTTCTTCAATTCCTTAAGCCGTCAACTGTCATAATGACAACTATTCATGAAATTCACTTCATGGTACTCAATGAACTTTGATCTGATCCAGTAGGGGGCAGTTCCTATTTCCTTTATGATTCGAGAACAGGGTGTGGGTTGTGCGTCTGGAAGCAAGGAATGATGCCAAGAGAGGAGTGGTTTTAAAGCATGTTTTGGGGGCTGCCCGTGACAGGGATTCATACTAGGCTAAACAAAACCTCTGTGATCAGAGATGGCAACAACAATCTGTACAATACTTTGTACGCAAAGCTTTAGATGTATGATTATGATGCAATCCTTACAACAACTCTCCAAGGTAGATCCATATTTTCCTTATATTACAGCTGGGAAGCTGATTAGGAGGGTTCAGCCTGCAGCCAGCATGCATGAGGTCAGAGCAGGGTTGAGATCTGAAATAGGGATGTCCTTTTTGCAATAGAATCTCCCAGCTACTATATTACCTTCCTCTCAAATACATATATCAATATAGATCTCTAATTTTCAGTTGCCAAGTGGGGTGCACAACAGAGAGAAGCTGCCTATACGCCTTGCTCTTGGACTGCCCAGAGAAAACTCAGCTGCAACCAATCCTAAACACACTTTCCTAGGAGTAGAGCTCAGTGAACACAATTGGGCTTACTTCTGAGTAGACATGGTTAGGATTGTGCTCCTAGTCATTGATCGCTGTGGGAAACAGATGTTGTCAGTGTGTGAATCTTACTCTACAATCCAGAGTAACTACTGGAACACATAAGAAGCACTTACTCTAAATTGCTCCATGCATTTCCCATAGCTTTCCCATAGATGGCACCGTAACTACATCGGTATAAAATGTCCCGTAGTTATTGTGGATTGTAGCCATACATGTAGTTCTGCTAAGCTACTGAAAGAGTGCAAGCTGGATTTTCCCATACTGTACCTTGAAAATATTGTCAAGATTTGCACATTTTCAGCCAATAAGTTCCTTAGCAAGAAAAAAGAGCTTATTTCTGGTCATGCTTAATGATGTCACTTCTGGCCCTCAGCAGGTGCCATGGATGCTAACTTTAGCGCACCATATGAAACATGTTTGACTGCTACACAGAGTTGCAACAGATAGACCATGGAAAGCCCTCCAACCAGAGATTCAACCAGGTAGGCCGTGGAAAGCCCTCCAACCAGATATCCTAGAGATGCGGGAAATGGAAAGGAGGACTGCCTGCTTGCAAAACAGCAAATGCTCTGCCACAGAGCAACAGTCCCTCCCCACAGGCAAGATTCTGCAGGAAATTTCTGAGCACTTCGGACTTGATTCTGATTGTCTTTATAACTCCTGTGCCATTCCAGAAGAAATACTTCATTCGTTCTTACATAATCATTAGATCGCTGCTTGTTTTGTCTGAATGACGTCAATCCCCTGGCAAGTGGCCCTTGGCCTGGAACCTTGCCACACTTGACATCATCTCCCCCAAGACAGGTCTATCTCAATGTCAGGCAAACCATCACACCGAGAGGGAGAGCGTGTGCCAAGGAAGCCTTGATTGGGAATAGCTCAGGCTACAGGGATTTTTTCAGATTTGCCAAGTGCTTTATTTAACATTGCTGCTGAGCAATGCAGTCTGTTTAAATTCCCACATGCACTGCACAGAAAATGCAGCTGTATTTACATCACCCAGTACTCTCAGGCAGTCTCGCAGCTTGGGGATCCTTACAGCCGAATGTCTCTCTGTGGCTGTGCACAGATACAATGCAAAAAATAAACCTCACACTATGTTTAACCAATCCTTGGCTCAATGCCCTAGTGTGCCCATTTTAGGATTGGTTTGTTTGGGGCTGGCAAATTAGGATCTGAAACAGGTTTGCAAAGCACAGGGCTACTAGGATGTGCTGTTTTGCCTTCATGTCCAGACCATACTAAGGACCACAGCCTCAAGAGAGCTAAACAGGAGAGTAAACTCATGAAAGTGGGTGTTGAGCAGTTGGGAAACAAAAACAGACAGGACCATGCTATAGGTCTGAAAACTCAAAATATAGGATGTAATCCTAACCAATTTAGGCCAGCATAATTCACCAGTCTCCCCTTTCTTGTGGTGGTGTGGGGAAGCTGGCACACGTCTGTGCATTGGCCTAACTCCTCCACTAGGAGTTGCACAGAATATCTTTATGGCACTTTTGCAACACTCCAGGCCAGCACGGGACTTGTGCCAGCCAAACTGGGGATTAGGATTTCAGCCACAGCTCAAGTTCTTAGCTACGGTTATTACAAACTATGATATCATGTTTCATCGTAACCAGGACATTCCCATTAAATCCATATGGATTAGGCAAGAGCAACCTAGATAATTTATGAGACACCCAACAAAGTGAGTAATTCTTGAAGAGTACTCCATGAATCCCCCCACCAACTGCAGGATGCAGCACATGCCCCACTGGCTATGCCAGTGCTCAAAATTTGGTTAGGATTGTGCTCAAAAGTCACATGTGGATGAAAGTCACCAAAGCTAACAATCCACCCGTTGACATTTCTAGTATCAACATCTTTAGGGATTCCAGGAACAAGTGAGTTGTAGCTAAGTATTTTCATGCTGTATGTCAAACTACTTGTCAAACAACTTGTCAGCTTGTTGTGCAGGTGGAGGGACTAACGGAGAAAATCAAGTCATGCAACCAGCATTCTCCATCTCAGGAGCAGTGTATGGTTGGAATATTTCACCCTTGTTCCAATTTCCTGCAGGCCACCAGCGAACCTAAATTTTCACATACCTGCTATCGGAGACTATGGGATTTGAAGTAGAAACCTTGTGGCCTGGGATTACAAATTAGCCAACTTACTACTCTGCTGTAAAATGGAACAGAAGTTTGAGCACTCACAAAAATAGCTGTAATTTGGGGGTTGTCACCAAAAAGTGCATATGTGTGTGCAGTATCAGTCACTACAATTGGCAGGCAGTAGTCTATATGTATGAACACTTGGCAGTATGTCTTTAGTCCTTACCTGACCCACAAAACAGTACCTTATAGTGGATGAAGGTAGCGTTTTGGTACAGGTACATTTTTCGTGGCCCACTTCAGTGAGGCCACATCAGCAAATGCATCCCCCAAATGACCACAGCAGGGTTGAAAGAATTTTGCATTTGTGTGACCCCAGGATGTATCTATGCATAGATTTTCCACACCATGTTAAAAGATCTCTGGCCAAATACCAGCTTACCAAGGCACATATTAGTAAGTCCAATGCAAGCTGCCACCTCTAAGTAGCAGTTTCCCACATGAAATAGTGGCTCTGTGGCTGGATAGAAATACATGCTGTCTCTGAACCTTAAAAGCAGGCAATAAGCAAGGTTGTCAACCCTCCAGAATGGCTCTGTAGATTCCCGACATAAGCACCAAATTACAAACTGAAAGTGACAGCTGAGCACCATTCTGGCAACAATGGAGGAAATATCTTCAAGAATATCGGATGCCGAGCTGGCAACCTTCGCAGAAGGCAATCTAAGCAGGGAGCCATACAGCCTCCTTTTTTCCGTACAGGCCAATGAGGGGGCATTTGAACTGGCAAAGAGAGGAGGGAAATCACAGCACCAGCTTCACAAGCAACAGCAACTACAAATGGTTCAGCTAAAGCATGCTGGTTTGGAAGGCAGCCAAGCATGGGGACTCCCCAAATGACGCACATACACTGAAGCCAGAGAATCAGGGCAGGGCTCAGTGTGGAGGATGTGAAAGCAAGGAGAGACAGAAAGCCTTTTAGCTGCTTATGAGAAACTCAACAAGAAGAATGGCCCTTCCTGCAGCTACCAGCGCCTGCATCTACCAGATTAGCATGCTATTAGCACTGCCCACCACTGTATCAAGGACTCAGCATTTGTAAGTGTGCAACTCATTTTGAAACATATCTATGGCTAAATCATGAAGCCTCTGTGTTCTACATTGGCTTTAAACTCAGTAGGCGAGTCGGGCAAGCTACAATTCTCTCAGCCTCCCGTTCTCCAAACCTGCAATATGGGGATATGACCACTACTCTTACTCACCACCTTGTAATCTTCATAACAATCCTAAATTTATCAGGAATAGGTGCAAAGCACTTTGAAGACTCTCAACCTCTCTCTGAATACTACTTTCGTGTTAATGTAGTTGACATTCAAAAAGTTACACATACTATAGTTTTCCTTTGGGACACATAGTACACTTGTACACACACACACACACACACACACACAGAGAGAGAGAGAGAGAGAGAGAGAGAGAGAGAGAGATCAATATAGGAAACAACTAGTAGAAGGGAAGCACGGCAACATGTGCAAGCAAGCACATAGAGACCAATGGATTCTCAGAACAGAGCAGCAATCTAGCCTTTCCCAATTTATACTTTATTTAGCACTATCCTAACCATGTCTACTCCAAAGTAAGTTCCATTGTGTTCAATGTGACTTACTCCCAGGAAAGTGTCTTTAGGATTGCAGCCATCATCTGCTTTTTCATTATCTGCAGCCATTATCTGCATCATCATGCTTTTTCTCCCTGTTCAATAACAAGAAAATGGAGGTGGCAGTGGCAATTATATTAATAAGGTAAAGATGACAGATGGGGACAGTATTCCCATTTTAAAGGCAAAAGGGAATGCAATAGGTCAGAGGGTCAAAGTAACAAGAGCAGGAAGAATGATTTGTTTTATACTTATTCTAGGCTTCTACACTGTCTGCTGACCCCAGACCATAACCTAAAATTATCGTAACAGAGCAGTTTATAAAGAACTTCCCAGTGTAAATTCTACTATTATCTCCTATCAGCAGGAATTTTTCAGGTTAGCCTTCCCTAAAAACCACTACAATCCAGGATCAACTCATGCACATGCTTTCATTCCAAGTGCTTCTAATTCAGCCATTTGCAACACTGTTAATCAGTCTCATTGGTCAATTTGAACTAAGAAAATCCTGCTGTTGCTATATGACAGTTATATATATGCAAGGCCCTAAGAAGCCAGCTAGAAAGAGAGACTAAAATTAACCCATAAAGGGAGGCCAAGCCCTTCCCTAATTTTGTTCCTCTGTTATTGGATCCAAATAATGAGACTGAATGTAAATCCGGAGTGGTATGCCAGTAAATTTTATGAACCCTTTGAAGGTGACACCCAAGGGGAAGAAGATTTCAGTTCAAATTTCAAGCAGAAATATCAGTACTTTACAGAGCGCTACAAGTCTTTGGATGATGGTAGGAAAGATTCTGACGATACTGCAAGTTTATAGTATGTTACAGAACTTTCATTACAAAAGTTTTAAGCAATTGCAAATGTATTCAGTGGAAGAGGAAGTTTCTGAAATGAGGTACACACAGACTCTATAGAAAATTACAATAAGTTGAGATGCCTGATGCAATTTTGCTACAACTGTTGTCAGCAGCAGTTACAGACTGTGAACAAGCAAGTCCAAAAAATCGTTTTTTGTTATTTCTGCTATCTGCTGCATGGGATTCTGTGCTTTAGCTCCCCAATGTCATTCCTGCAGTTGCAAACTATACTAGGGCATAGCAATGGCATGACATGCACAATGAGTTAGAATTTGCCCCCTTGTGCCTGCTACATGGTAGTACCCACTGCCCAAAGGTGCCCATTAGAGATGCCAAGTTCTCACTGCTTCCCACTGCCAGCTGGTGTCCACTGCCCAATGGGGCCCAGTAGGGATGCCTGGTCCCTGCTGGTACTCACCACTGCCCACCACTGTAACCTAGGACCTTTCGGTGCCCAGTGGCCCACTGCCTACTGATGTCTGATACCCACCTGATGCTTGCTGTCCAGTGCCCATGACTGGTATCCACTAGTGCTTGGTAAAATTCCAGGGTCAATGACCAGGAACACCCATAGAAGAAAAAATGAGGGCAGAAAAAGAGAACCAGTTAAGCATACTTAAATTATAAGCTCCTGTGATTTTAGGTGTGACCATTACAGCTGAAGACCTTTTCAACTTTACCTCAGCTGGCTATGCAGTCTAATTCCAAGGACGGATGGACAGGGAGAGAGGAGAATTATTGGTGGCTTCATAGCTGGGCATGAAGCTTCAAAGGAGAGGACTGGAGAGTGAGAATCAGGATGATTAGGAGGAAAGGAGGCAGGATGGGGTGAAAAAGCCAAAATTACCTTTCTGACTTTCTGGGATCATGATCTCTGAACCAAGAGTTTGAGGTGCAGAAACTTAGCATGGCAGGATTCTTATCCAGATGCATAGAGATGGAATTCCCAACTGCAGTTCTTTGGTCAGATTTTCTAGGGTGTTTTCTCCTAGACTAACATTGAAATCATTTGTTTCTTAAGGTTTTTGTCCCGCATCCTTTGTATTATCTTTCAATAATTATTATCGTTCAAAGCTGGGTGTCAGGTGGGGTCTCTTGTTTTACTCCCTGGCAGGATCCAACAGGCAGTGGCTTGATAGGGGAGATTCCAGGTTCAAGCCCATTACTCTGCCTCAGCAACAGAGACTTACTTATCACATGCGTAGTGTGTCCAAATACTTTAACAGTTAATAACTTAACATCTCAATATCTTAACAATTAAAATACCTTAATATCTTAACAGTTGGTCAAACACTGGCTGCAACCCTGGACTTAAAACCAGAACTTAGCATATTCAGGCTTTACTCATAATATGGAAAAGGAAACTTGGAAACAACTGGGAAAGAAGGAAATTTGATTTACAGGCTTTACTTTTGCCTGGTTTGGCCTTGATCAAAGTTCCAAACATACAACCAGAGTCAACCCATGGATATGGGTACGAGGTAGCAATTCAGAACACTGGCAACTCCAAATCTCTATCCCCAATTGTTTCAGAAGCATGTTCATCATACTTAACTACAGTGGTGCCTCACATAACAAATTTAATTCATTCCGGAGGCATGTTCTTTACGTGAAACTTTCTTTATGTGAAGCGGATTTTCCCATAGGAAATAATGGAAACTCAGACAATTGGTTCCACAACCCCAAAAATATTCATATAAAAATATTAACTGGATGTAAAAATGATGATGACAGAACACTGGGATTGAATTCAAAACATGCATTCAATGTGCATTATCTTATGAAGTCTACTTAGGGTGCAGTCCTCAAGACACTTTCTTGGGAGTAAGATCCATTTTACACAATGGCGCTTACTTCTGGGTAGACATGATTAGGAGTCTGCAATCCAAGACACCTTCAAAGTGTCTCCCCACTTTCTCCTTCTCTCCATACTGAGCCTCTCTCTCCCCTGCTCCCTTCTGGCTAGCCCTGAATTGCTTCCCTCTTCTCCATTGCTCTTCTCTCCCTTTACCCTGAGGATGCCCAGCCACAGGAGAACAGTGCAGAAGTATTGCTTTCACTATGGGCAGGTGCGCAAGGCAGCCCTGATGCTCTTTAAACAGGCTGCCAGCGAGTGCATCTGCCCCAACTGCCAACAAATGTTTTCTTTACGTGAAGCACTTTCTTTACGTGAAGCAGAATCCTAGATAAATTTTTGTTTGTTACGTGAAACATACTTTACGTGAGGCGTTCTTTACGTGAGGCGCCACTGTATATTCAGCTGTTCTGCCTTAGAACATGCACCACACATAACAAAATGCTAAATGCTGCTCTTTGCTTGGCCACCTTATTTCCTGCACTTTTTTACCATTTCCTTCTCCTTTCTGAGTTACTTCAGTTTTCATATGCATCCACCGCAAGGTTTCATATTGAATGCTGTTAGAAATTTTATAAGATTTTCCCTTTGGAAATTTTGGGATAGAAGCTGAAGCTAGGGAGCTTCTTGGAAAAGAAGTAAACATTTCATCCTTCCTAAATAGTGAAAGCAAGAATGAATAAGATTGCCATTCATCCCCCTGTTGTATTACTGGTAAATGACCCTCAATTTTATGGTTTTTTCATCTTATAGATACATTCTCAAAATCAGCCCGACCCCAACAACTAGAGATGGTGGGTATCTTGGAAAGTTGGTGATTATCCTGCTTCAAATCCATTTGCCATGCATTATGCAGCAGATTCAGAATAATTGATTAAGCTAAGGAGGAAAGACAAAACTGAAATATTTTAGCAACAGTGTTCAGCAGAATGAACCTGTTTTCTGGAAGACAAAAAGCAGATTAAAAATTCTGCCTTTATTAAACTTCAATCCAGTCCAATGCACATACACTCAGAACGATGCTCTGCAGGGCTTACTCTTCAAGGGAATGCCCATTAGAAATCAAGACTGTGGAACAAAGGGTTATACTTCTCCCCAGCTCAGAATAACTAACCATGGCAGGGTCAAAAATGCTAATATGGAATAAGTAGCTTGGCCCCCATTTGGAAAGACATGTTTTGGCTCCTATGTGGCTTTTGGAGAGAATCAGCATGCATCATTCTTCTGATGCCGCAGAACAACACATGCAGCAAACCATGCACATGCTCACATATGCAAATAAATGATGATGGGGAAGCCAAAATATAGCACACATTTAAAGCATGGGAGGTGGGCTCAAAGGGTTTGAGAGAAAACGGCTACATAAAGGACTATTAGAAGTACTTGCCAGTAGCATTCATAGTTGGCTATCAGCCCAGGCAGCAGTCAACAACACTGCATGTGCTTTGTAGCAGGCAAAAAATTAATTCTCCTTGGATGATATAGAGAGTATGATGTACTCCCAATGCTGCTCTTACTGCCAGATTGGGAAGAAACCTATCTAGCGACCCAGGGGAATTTCTGAAAAGCACAATAAGCTGGCACAGCAGCATCTATCTGAATCCCAATGAGAGACCATCATTTGTCTTGTTAATTCACTTGCATGGATTTGCTCAGCTGGGCAGAAACCAACCACCTGGCCCGCACAGGTTCAAATATGAAACAGACTGGATAATAAGCCGGCAGGAAACAAAAGATACATCCCATTCCATTCCATAATTAGAGATGTTTCTTTCTAGAGAGTGAGACAGGATTACAGCCCACGTCTTTCTGAACACAATGGGACTACTTCTGAGTAAGGGCTTACTACTTACTGTTTTCAAACACCTCTACCCACGACCTTCTGAGTGTGCAATCCTAAACAATTTAGGCCAACACAACTCACCCATCTCCCTGTTCCCACAGTGTCATGGTGAGGCTGGTTAATGTCTGTGCACTAATCTAACCTCCATCCCCCTCCTGGAATGGCGAAGAAATGTCTCCAGGCACTTTTGTGACACCTCAGGCCAGCATGGGACTTGTGCCGGGGATTTGTGCCAGCCTATCTAAAGGTTCACTCTCAGGCTCACCCCTAGTGGGTGAGCTATTCCCTCCAAACAGGACCAGAATTAAATGTTTCTAAAAAGGAAAAAGAAACCAGCTACAACAGTGGTACTCAAAGTGGGTGTTGGGTACCCCCTTGGGGGGGTCACAACTTGGGTTTAGGGTGGGATCTGCCATCTTGGAATCCAGCACTGAGCTTTCCTGGGAGTAAGTCTCATTGAACACAATGGAACTTCGAGTAGACTTGGAGGAGCTCTGTCATCACAGTGATTACGCATCATGGTAAGTTTGACAGGGGTCCCAGACAGATTTATAAGTTAGGAAGGGGGTCCTGGGTTGAAATGCCCAAGTACAATTGAGCTACATGTTCTCATAGTTATAGAAATACTGGAAAGCATAACTTGTATTTACTTGACAGATCCAAGGTTGACAGCAGGAAGCATCTGTCAAAGGCTTTCATGACATCACATGATATTAGGAGTCTGGGCAAAATATCCAGAGACACTTGAAACTATCTCAGAAGGAAAAGGACAATCAGTTCTTATGTGCTGAGAGACAGGACAGAAGCCATAGCTGTCAATGTCATAAATGAGAAAGAAAGAAAATTCTTAAATCTGGTAGTGGAATAATTCTCCCAGGAAGTCTCCCCCTTGAAGCTTCAAAACCCGTAAGGTTGAAGATGTACAACGCATCAAGGCACAAAGATGGACTCTTCAGGAATGGCAAATGCGTTGGGAGGATAGTTTTCTTTCCAGACTGTCAGAAGCATGTTGCATCTTTTATGTAATATGGCTTTGCCAGCTACGACAATTTTATTCCAATTGTGGTGTATCATAGTGTTAAATTGCTGCCTTCTGTTTATCTGCAGTTTCGTAGCTAGTTTTAATACAAGTTTTTAAAAATTGTTTTATGTATTCTGCTGTTGTATACTGTCCTGGGCATAATTTTTCCATGACTGAAAGAGAATATAAATTCCAAATATAAATTTTGTATCATACCTAATCTTCTGACAGCCACTTGACCATCTTCGTAGCAAATGATACATTGATTTCCTATATAGAAAGTATGACCAATACAACAAGGCTGTTTTAAGTCTGCCAGTCACTTGCCTACCAACCAATGGCACACTTGCTACTTGGCCAGTTTGCTGAAGATACCCATGAGGAAGTGTGGATAGCTATTGTTTCCAGAATAGACCCCATGCTTCCATTCTGACTTGCCTTCAATTTAGCCACCACTCCTATAGCATAACCCAATGCATGCTTACTCAGAAGTCTCACTTTACTCATGGGACTTTCTCCCAGGTAAATGTGTATCAGATTGCAGCCTTAAAGTTCTAAGTTGGCCCCATGAACAGAAGGAAACTATATCTGGCTCCCTATAAATCTTGAAGACATCTAAATATTTATACTGCAAGAAACGTTAAGGGCTGCTGGATTGTAGAGGGCAGCCAATCTTCCCTTAAGTACAGGGGTGGGAAGAGGATAAAGAAGTACAAACAGACTCCTCTATGTCCATTCCAACTCTTTATATAAGAATAACTGGAAGTACAAAAAAGTTCAGCTTACCCAAACCAACCTGCTCAACTGTGAGATCTCAGTCCTATATAGGGCTGCCAACTCCAAGATTCTATAGATACCAGAGATACAATCAGACCTAGTTCTCTCTGAGGTGATAATCTTCAAATTGGGCCTGAACCCCTTTAGACTGGAGCTGGGGTCTGACACTGGGTGATGATATGTCAAAACTGCAAAAGAGAACAAAGCCCCCCCCCCCCCCAATGTAGGCTGCCCAAGGAAAAAAATAGAACAGTGGTACCTTGTAAGACAAATCTAAGTGTACCATCTAAGACAAATGTTTTGTAAGACAAACTAAATTTTTAAGGAATTCTGCCTTGTAAAACAAACAGTGCCTTGTAAGACAAGCAGTTTTACAAAGAAAATTCATTGTAAAGCAAACTAATTGATGGATCTGCATCGTGAGCAACGTCAAGAGGTTATGAAGGAGATCTCATCTGCAGAGGAGGAGAATAAGGAGGAGGAATCCCTCACATCAAATGAGATTAAGGACATTTGTAAACATTGGGAAATGGTGCAAAATTTTATAGAAAAGCACCACCCAAGTAAGGCTGGAGCAGTTTAAGCTATGAATCTGTTGAATGACAATGCAATGCCACATTTCCATGAAATCCTCAAAAGGAAACAGAAGCAAGTGTCTTTAGATAGGTTCCTTGTTAAAGCTGCTCAAAACACACCAGTGTTTTACCCTACAATCCAAAGTAACTATGGGAAGAGACATAAGAGGCACTCTGGATTGCTCTGCGCATTTCCCAGAGGTGGCACCGTAACTACATCAGTGTAAAAGTTTCCTACTCTGGATTGTAGACTTAGTGAAAATTAGTCATCCTTGGCCATAAAGGTTTTTCTTTTCTGTTTTACTGTACAGTATATCGCAGTGTTTTATTAATATTACAGTAATTGTGTTCTGTATTATATTACAGTGTTTTGAATTCAATTACAATTTTTTGTCATCTTTTTTACATAAAGTTAATATTTTTATATGACTATATTTGGATTGTGGAACCAGTTGTTTGAGTTTCCATTATTTCCTATGCAAAAATCCACTTTGCATAAAGAATGCTTTGTAAGACAAACATGCTTCTGGAACAGATTATGACAAAATAAAAGCTAAAAACACACATATACATTGCTTTTATGTGGTTAAACACTATATCATTTATTAAATTTAAAACTATTACATATATTATATTACATAAACTATAATTTATTCATTTCAAGAAGGTTATGTGCTGCCTGCATGTGAGGAAAAGGAGGACAATGAAGATTTTTTTTCCATAACACAAAGCTAAAAAAGAGGGCACGTCCTGGAAAAAAGTAACCCTGGGGCTGACATGATAACAATGTTTATTCCAGTTTATTGCAACTGAGGAATAAATTCCTTCAGTTCAAGTTCAAGTGCACACAAAGCAATGTCTCATTCTTAACAAGAGGGACAACCTCCATTAGCAGGGAAGTAGAGTAACCATCTACCTACCCCTACCAAATATACACTAAACTCCTGCCTAAGGCTGTGGGTGGCGCAAGCGGTTAAGACGCTGTGCTTGTTAACCAGCAGGCCAGGGTTTGATTCCTGGGGCGGCCCCACAAGACAGGGTGAGCTCCTGTCCTTAGCCCAGCTCTGCAACACCAGCTGGATCCAATCATATTGGCTCTGCCTTTCCATTGGACTAATTCAGTGGCGTGGAGAGGGGGGATTTGCTTCTTGGGTAACAGCCTATCCTCCATAACAATCCAACCCAGGCTTTCGTGCTTCGCATGCAGCGTATGCAGCGCCAAGCATGATACCATAGTCTCTCAAGACTGACGGAGGCCTGCCTGCCTAAGAAGGAATTTCTTCCAACTATATAATTTGAAGTGGGTTTGGAGCTAACCGGACAGTGTTGCAATCCCAGGGAGTCCACATGTTCTGGCCGGTCTTCATAACTAGTCAAGATCTGTGGTGATCCATCAACATTCTATCTGAGGAGGGCAAGGTCTCAAGTCCCGACTTCACAGGAGGATTGGGAGAAACTTGGAAGCAGCCAATTCCAAGAGCAACCACTCTTGTCTTGAGCACAGAGTATGGTGTGACTTCCCAGACTTGTGCTAGGGTTCAGAAGTACATGAACGGTACCTCCAAAGCTCAGCCCAAAGCAGAGACAGCCTGCGGCCAGTGGTGGGCTACAGGGGATTCTCACAGGTTCAATAGAACCCTTCGCTAATGAGCACCTGGTTCTGAGAACTGGACACAGAACCTGTTGTTTATTTAGGTTATTAGGACATACAACCTGTTGTTAATTTATTTGAATTAACTGGCCTAGTCTCACCGGACTAAAAAGATGTGCTTGCCTATGTATTTTTTTCTTCTTCCCCCCTCCCCAAAGCAAGGATGAGAGAGAAGAAAGCAACTAGTAGTTGCCTGGCAACAACCTAACACCTTCTCTCTCTCTCTCTCTCTCTCTCTCTCTCTCTCTCTCTCATTTACTAAAGAGCTGTTAAGTGCGTCATCCCCTCCCCACAAAAAACCAAGCAATGCCATGGTGGCTGTATTGAGGAGTGATATGTGGGTGTCATCCATCTGTCCATCCCCCACCCACCCACCCGCCCGCCACTGCAGGGCACTGACAAGCTGTAAGGCAAGAAGAAACACAGTTGGCACACTTTGAAGCACTACACTTATTGACTTTGCCCCACTGCTTTTGAAGGCCTTACCGGCAGACAAGATGGCAACTATCTTTGACCTGATTTTCTGTCACTGACCCTCACTTAAGCCAGAGTATTTGATGCTTCATAGGGCAATCCTAATCAATTTAGGCCAGCACAATTTATCTATCCCCTTGTTCCTGCAGTGGCATGGGAAGGCTGGCACATATCTGGGCACTGATCTAGTCCCTCCCTCCCCAAGTAGTGCAGAAGTGCTTTAAGGCACTTTTGTGCACCCCCAGCCAGCATAGGACATAGGTTTGTGTTGTGAAGATGACAAGGAGGTATGGAACATATCCATATCTTACATCTGTTTTCCATATCCGTTCCTAAGCAAGAACAAGGGTGACAGATTTGGCCGCTTTACTGATTTTAAATGCCCAAAGAAACCACTGCTGTACCACTGTTGCAAATCTCCATTCTTAATCACTTAAAAGCTGAACACAAACAACACTAGGGGATTTGAGACTCAAAAGATGTCACACCACATGGTTTCTCCAAGGAGGTCCGCTTTAAATACCATAAACCCTTCCACTCCAGAGCACACTTTATTTTTCAAACACTGTAACCAGCCCTATCATCTTGGGAGGCGACCAACAGCAGATCCTGTTAACACCCCCCCCCCCCAAACCACACGCTAAGGAAACAGTAATTGCCATATAAAGTCTTTGGAAACTCTTTCCTTTTGGGACTACTATACGTGAAAGGAGCTGGCTGGTTGAAGGAATGCCTTTCTGAAGTCCTGATTCTTGGCTGCCACACCGTGAGGATTAATCTGAAAAAAACACATCCAGTACTTGTCCTTACCCAGTACAAATGCAAGAAAAAAGTTATTCTGTTCTTTTGCTTGCAGGGGAAATCGGCAACTTTTCCCTGGTAATTTTGGCCTATTGCTGTCAAGATGCCAAAGAAAAACGATTTCCTGGTAATCCAGTCAGAGAAGCGTGTAATTAAATAGGACAATGTACCCCAATGCAGTTTTACTAGGAGTTGCACAAGATCAAAACAGAGTTGTCTGTTCCCCAATTCAAATGCAAAGGTACTAAAGAATGGATGGACATTGATGGCCCCACAGAAACCCAGCCACTCAATTCCTTGAAACCTCACATCATTCATCTATTAAAGCTCCCCAAGGAAGATATTGTGCTGGAAATGCTCCACTAAACAAATGCACAAATTTAGAGAAGACTGGCAGATTATTATTTAAAATATTAATATCTCATTGTGATGAATAGGAACTATCATCCAGACGAAAGCCTTTCTCCCCCTTTCCCCCACACATATACCTCTTTCATTACCATGACCTCCAGTACGGCTTAACTTGGTTGAATAATGCCACCAGTTTGAGAAAAACCTATCATAGACAGAACCTAGATAGCCAGGAGGAAAATACTGGCATGTTGCTGGAGTTTGCTCACACCTGTCCACTGACTGAGTTCATCCCCCCATTACTGGGCATGAGGAAGTCCAGGAGGTGGGGCAGAGCATCCTGCCTTGGAGTAGCCATACAACATTATAGTTGTGATCCTTCCAAATCCCTATTAAAAAGGAGCAGCATGTGTCTTGTTCCAGCACTTGCAGAAGTTGACACACACCCCCAGGGCAGAATAAGGAAACAGCAGCTGTGTACACAGTTTCTAGGATGAAACACTGGGGTTTATCATTTAGTTTTGGCTCTAAAGTGCTAGTTTCTGTCTGTTTGATCTTTGCCCAGTTCCCTTTTTTCCACCTCTCTCTTAATTGACTCTAGTTATTTTTAAAAGTTGCATGCCTGTTTCTTTCTGACCTGGTTATACCCCTTGCTCCCCATCACGTCACTCAGTGCTAATGCTACCCAAGGCATGGTGAGTAGAGTGGCTCGCTCAGGTTAGTTGACTTCCAGCATCTCTCTGCTAGTGGCCAGTGTCCATGCTGAGACACCCCAGTAACTAGGATCTCCCCGAGATCCTTTTAGCAAGTCTTCTTTCCTCGATTTCAGCATCTACTCTTTCTATATAGACACCAATGAGATATGTGGGGGGCGGTTTATTGATAAGATCAGGTATACAAGAAATGTGTCTTGCTTTCCCCCACCCCCATAACCATACAGAAGGCTGCCACAGCCTCTTTGGTTCACCATAATCCCTTTTCAACAACAAGTTCACAAAGTAGTTGATGCTGCAAAATAAATTAATCCAGTGCATGCTTATTACTTTCTTCCAAGTACTATAAATGTATTTACAGTCATATTGTTATCTATACAGCACCATCTACAGACAGGGTACACTGCAGAACACAAAGCAAGAAGCAAACAGATCTCAACCTCAGGGTGCTTATAGAATAAATTTCAACAATAGGAAAAAATGTACACTGACATGGAACAGACATGCAAGGATCCCATGGATTGAATATCCTGAAATATAGTTTATAATATTTCTATCCTTCAGTATTTATGGTATTTCTTTCCCACATAACTCCAGGAAGAGAACCCAATACAGATTCAGTTTGTTTCAGATGAGGAAGAAAGCTAAGAGGAAATACAAATTCCTATTGCAACTACTTCATCACATGCAATAACACATTTACAACAGCTCTTTGCCATTGGAGTTGCTACAGTTTGAGCTTATATAATTAAATTGGATTTGTACATCCCCAGAGAAGGGTTGGTGTGAAATACTATGCTTTAAGAATTGGCTGCGGTTTTAAGCATCTCGAGAGAATTAGTGCTAAAAGGGCACTGATCGTTCTGAATTATAAAACTCCATATTCGAACAGTTAGCTAGCATCTCCACATGTTTTTTTCAAACTTCAGATTTAAGAAAAGAACTTTTATTACATTAAAAAAACAGAATTTGTTGTTAATAGAAATGGGGAGAAATCACAAACCAATTACCGGTAAATTTCACAGGTCTTCCTGCACCCCTTAGAGTTAGACAGTTTAGACTTCCTTAGGAGGTTTCTCAAACTTCTTAGCACGAGAGCCTGCTTTTTAGAACGACAATATGTTGGAATGCACTGGAAATTATGTCATTAATCTGGAAGTAATGTCATGGACAAAAGAGACATCAAGCAGGAACACTATGAGCAACCCATACAACAAATCAATAATTAAGAAAATTAAGAAATCAATAAATTAAGAAAACTCAAAGTTTAAATTTTTTACTTTATATAAAAGCTCTCCTAACCAACTCAAAAAGTTGCTAATCTGTTTGAAAAAATCTCCAAAGGCTGCAAATCTATTCATACACACCCAGGAATAAGCCCTTTGATCACTGTTCAAAGCATGTACATAGTCGCCTGCTAAAAGTACAGATCTGTAACACTTCCCAAATTCAGTCACATACCATGGTGGTAAGTCTACAATTTTTAAAATATACATCAAAATGAATGGGGACTCTCCTGAAATAGGCCTACAACCAGTTGTGGGATTCAGATAAGTTAACAACAGGTTCTATGTCCTACCTAAACAACAGGTTCTATGTCCATAGATCAACAGGTTCTATGTCCCATTAGTGATTGGTTCTAGTGACTAGAAGCAGGCGCTCATTAGCAAAGGGTTCTATAGAACCTGTGAGAACTCCCTGAAGTCCACCACTGCCTACAACCCACCTTAGGGTGCAATCCAGAGCAAGTTCAGCCTGCTCTGTCCTAACTGCTCTCTCCTAACTATTCTGTATCCAGAACATAAAGTTATGCTGCATCCAGAGAGTCAGGAAGCCTGGGCTGCCCTAACTGCTCCAGAGCATGCTAAGTAATTGACACATGGAGAGGACTTGCTCCTGAGGAGACCCCCCTCAGATCACACTGAACAAGGAACAGCTGTGGTGTCTGCCTTATAAGGAAGCCCAGAAGTTCCTGACAATCAGTTACAGCTGCAGTTCCTCTAGTGGAGGGTGGATGTTTGGAGTGGCCTGCTGTATCCCCAGGTTAGTGGGCTGCCGTAGTTGTTCCATATCCTGAGGTTGAGAGGCAGGGGTTGCAGCTAGGCTGGCCAAGAACTCAGATTTTTGGTCAACACTGCCATTCTTACTCAGGCCTTATCATGGACCCCATGGGTCTACTCATTACTATACCTGCTCCTGAGGTGGTATAACTCTGAGGGCTGGAAGAGGGCATTTCTGCCTTGGAAACAGGCTCTGGATACAGAGTAACTGCTCTGCCCTAGGCAATGCTAAACACGCCCTCAACATGCCTCTCCTGAACTGCTTAGGGCAGAGCAGTTAGGGCAGAGCAGGTCCACCTCTCTTAGGGCACCCTGTGTTGCCTTGCTCTGCCCTAAGCCTCTTCCAGAGTAACTGGGGTGGAGCATCTTGCAGTTGCTCCAGCCTAGTGATAGACAGGGCAACCCAAGGGCTCTTATGTGGACAGATTAGTTGCTCTGGATTGTGCTGTTAGTGCGTCCCAACCCAGTTTCAGAATCACTTCCTTAGAGCCCTTGAGAAGACAACCCACAGCTACACAAAATCTCAAAATACTGCCTAGAATAGATCAACAGTGAACCACTGCAAAGTTATTTTGAATTTACACCTAGCTATATTTTGCACAATACATACATACCAATACATACCTATAACTGATAAAAGTATAATCAGTGACAGACAGGTTTTTCAGCCCAAGTCTGCCTGCTTTTCCAATATGCTGCAAGTGCTGAATGCATGATTTACCCCACCCAAGAAAAGGCTAGCAGTGAAAACAGGCCCCATGGAAACAGTCGCTAGACCGTCTTTGTCCAAGAATTTGCACATCAGTATAACTGGCTGAGCATTTGGTTCACCTACTCAGATTTATGAAATCTTATGCATTTAAATTCTGGACACCCACATTTAGCAGCTACATTGGCAAACAGAGTGGAGGGAAAGGAATACATGACAGTTCCAAATGCCTCCCACATATACAACCTCCAGAATCAGCAGATCAGCACAAGTGCTGCACAAGCACACCTAGAAAGATTTGAGGTCCCACCTCCCGCATCTGTGTATGCTCTTCTGCTAGCATCAGAAACCAAAAAGAAATACAGACCCCTGCCCAAGACCTGCAGCCATTCTCAATACACAGGCTCATATGGGGCAGAGTTATATAGGTTCATAGATTTGGGGATCAATAGGACAAGAAGTTGCTGTAGCATTGAATTTACACCTCCAGTCTTCAAGACAAAGAACTGTATCCAAAAGATCCTCCATAATTCCTACAGAGTGGCCACTAGAAGCCTTTTTACCAAGTACATGTTGTAACTTTTGTGTTCCTATGTCCAGCAATATGTCAATTATTTATCTTTTACCTATGCTTTAAGCAAGAAGGCTTGCACTTTGTCTCTCCACAGAACTATTCTGCCCTTTTTAATGAGAGCTTATGAGGTGCTGCCTGGGCATAAGTCTGAGGGGATTCACAAACCTCTTGATCCTGAAAGAATGAAAATCTTTACTCAAGCCAGTAATGTCTGAACATGCATGTATTCTGTCACATGTGCAGGGGATGTGAGTTATCCAGTTATCTTTCCAGGCGGAGTGTGTAAATCCCCATCGTGACTGCACGAACATAAATTTTACTGTGTCCAAAGAGGCTCTATATGCACTAGTGAACACTATCCAATCCCAGCTTGCATACACGAGGCATAATATATGCAAGCAACCATCACCATCATCAATGGTCACTTTTTTTCCCAACACAAAAATACTTTCTAGACGAAAAAGTATAGTGTGTGGGAAGGTGCATGGAACTGAAATTATTCTGCAAATAAAATTAAAGTGAGTGAACTGGAATGAGAACTGAAGACATACAATGGCAACATTATTCTCACCTCAACCATTAGCAAAAGTTCACTGTGTAGCCACAACATTAGCTGGTGATAAATGAGCACAGTAAGCAGCCGTCCACTGAGTAAGACCATCAATGTTAGTACTTCTGATATGTAGCAACAGCATTCTATATAAACATAAGGTAAAGGTGTCCCCTGCAGTTTGTACTGCTAGTCATGACTAGTGTTGTGGTGTTCATCCCTGTTTCAAAGCCTTTAGAGCCAGCGTTGTCCAAGGATACTTCCATGGTCATGTGATTGGCATGCCTGATGCACAGAATGCTCTTTTTACCTTTCCACCAAAGTGGTACCCATTTATCTACATGCATTTACATGCTTTTCAACTGCTAGGTCTGAAGGAGCTGGGCTAAGGACCGGAGCTCACCCTGTCTTGTAGGACCCAGGTCTCAAACACCAGCCTGCCGGTTCACAGGCACAGAGTCTTAACCACTTGTGCCACTACAGCCAATATAAATTTACCTAGGAGTAAATTCCATTGAATTCAGTTGGGTTCATTTTTGATAAGACATGACTAGGACTGTGCTGTGGGGTTTCAGGCAGAGATATCCCAGTCCTGAAGACAAGGACTGGTCTAGAGGGTAGAGCCTCCATTTGCCTGAAGATAAGAACTGAAGGTCGCCGGATAACCGCAAGTCAGATCTGAGGTGAGCTTTCTCAGCTGCCCTTCATGTGAGAGCTGAAGGAGAACTTTGTCAGCCAGCATTTCAGACATGGGGCCAGTGTTGTTAACCAGACTGTGAATGTAACACCTTGAATGTAGTGTTTCTTGAAAGATAGAACAAATCTATGTTTGTAAAAATCCCTTCGGGGGTTTAGATTTGCCTGCCCATGTAAACCGCTTTGAATAAAGACTGAGGAGCAATCCAAAATGTTCAGAAAAGTGGTATATAAATGCCTAGTTATTATTATTATTATTATTATTATTATTATTATTATTATTATTATTATTATTATTATTATTAAGGACTGAACCTGGGGCCTTATCTGTACAAAGCAATAGAAAAATAGACTGAACCTGGCCTTCTGTTACTGAGGGCATAATTGAAACCAATTTAGGCCAGCATAACTCACCTGCTCTCTCTGGGGAGACTGGCACATGTCTGTACACTGGTCTAACCCCCATAGGAGTGGTGCAGAATTGCCTTACAACACTTTTGTGACACCCTCAGAACGTGACTTATGCTGGCCTAACTGCAGTTCAGGATTGCAGCCTGACTTTCAGGCTCATCTTCACTTGCCAGGCATGAATCTTACCATATCATATTTTTTAAAATGCACACAGCACAGCCACAAAACAAAAACAAAAAAGTCTGAAAACAGCTGTCTAGGGTAAGACTATCAAATAAACCTTCTTAGGCACTACTAAAATGATTCTGGATTTGGTGGTTTAGAAGAGTCACAGCCAGACCATAACATTGGGGGGGGGGGGACTAAGATGCAATATAAACTCTCACTTCCTCTTTTGCACTTCAGCTGTGTTCCCGTACTTCCTCAATTTAATTTTTACTGTTCATTCCCAAACATTTCCCTAGCCACATGCACCCAACAGTCTAATCTAGCAGGCCTCCCATCCAGCCCTCTCTGATTTGCTGCCACAGCATGAATCCAGCTGAATCTTTTCCTGAGGATTCAGGAAAATTCCTGATCCATCACACAAGATTAAGTCATACACGGTAAAAAAAATCTGAGGTTGACAAATATGTTTGGGTCCCAGTTTCCTCCAAAGATCAGAGGAAGGGGTAAGTGGGGGGGGGGGTCTCTGAGTTGTGCTGTGCTTTCCAGGTGATCCAAGAGTCTCATAAAACAGAGGGAAAGCCCCATACATTCCTCCTTAACTTGGAGCAAGAAAAGGGCTGGAAGACTCACTGGAGGAATTACAGTGTCCTTAGGAGCTACACTTGGGGACACAAAAGGAGAAAAGAGATAATTCCTGATCTCACGCTGCACTAAACACAGCATTATGTCAGAAACAAAACCTGCCCATTTGTTAGCCATAAATTGGTGTTAATTAAAACAACCTGGGGGGGGGGGGGTGGGAAAGGATCTCAGCAAAAAAAGAGGGAAAGGGATCAGGGATAAACCAGGAAAGATATTAGCCAAAAGTTGAGATGCAACAAGTGCCTGATCAGCCTGATACTGAAGGCATGTCTGTACACTGGCCTAACCCTCCCCCAGGAGGATGACACTCTCAGGCCAGCACGGGACTTGTGCTAGGGCTTAAGCCAGCCTAACTGGGAGTTAGGATTGCAGCCTAAAAACACCAATTTTATTTCTAGACAAGTGTTTCAATTCTAATGCTTTGGGTTATTCAAAAACACTTCTGAGATGTTTCTACAGCATTGAAAAACCACAATGCACACTTTTTAACATTTTTATTTACTAAATATAAATCAGACAGGCTAATCAGATCTCAACTGATTTAGGAACAGGAACATTTTCAGATATTAGTAGAAAATAATAATAATTTTATAGAAAGCTTTTCAAATTTCCCAGGAAAACTCCAATCAGTGAGGATGATGGTTTGTGTGTACAGCATTCTTTGCCAAAGAATGCTAGGTTGAACCTATCAGCCTAGGTTCATGTCTATCATGAACCTAGGTTCATGATAGACAGCAGATCTCCCCATGGTATACACCCTTCTGCTTTCTAACTTCTATTTCAGCAGCAGTAATCTCTTTTTCAACAGAACATAAGATAGATTGCATGGCAATATGAAGTCACTTGAACACTAGATGTTCAAAGGACACCAGATTTTTCTCAGTACTGTATTAAGTGCAGAAGCAGCCCTTCTAGGCTGTGAAAGAATTGCAAAGGCCTCTCAACAGTGCAATTTTGGCCTCGGTCCTATGTCATTTCCGCAACACAGTGACATTGCAAGGGCCTGAACTGGATGGCACACACTAGGGTGTATGACGCAAATAGAGGGGTGACACCACTAGTGACCAAAATTGCTAAAATTGTGGTTTTTAGGAATAACCCATCTAGCTATATACTCTTGGATGTGTAATTAACAGCAGAATGCAATTAAAAAAGAATTCATCTATCACCTTTCTATCAAAAGTTATGGCCAAAAAAACAGAAGACAACATTTTTTTAACTGCCATTTCTGACTTTCTCTCTCTAACAATGTGTCCTGCCTGGGCTCAAATTACTTATCACAACATTGGAAACAGTATGGATTTTATACAACTTATCATCCAGATAAGTCAAATCATTAAAAAGATTACATTTTTTAATTACATTACATCACTAAAAATACATTTTCTTAATTCAAAATGGACCACTGATACCGATTATTTGAAGAACCAATGAGATGCTATTACCACACAGCATGGAATCAATAAGGTGTCAGTAAAGTTGACACAACCAGTGGACAAAGCCACAGTTTGTAGTAATATTTCCATAATTACTCATTATTTGATGAATAATGTTCAGCAGAATGCAATGAAACAAACCACTCTGAAAATCTCTGTTTTATCAAAAGGTATGACCAGAAAACCAGAGGTGGTGGGGTGATGGCAGTGGTGGGCTTCAGGGGGTTCTCACAGGTTCTTCAGGGGGTTCTCACAGGTTCTTTGCTAATAAGCACATGGCTCTGAGAACTGATTACTAATGGAACATAGAACCTGTTGTTCTATGGACATAGAACTTGTTGTTAATTTAGGCTATTAGGACATAGAACCTGTTGTTAATTTATTTGAATCCCACCACTGGGCGATGGTACATCACCTGGTTGTCATTCCACCCATTGCATGTGAGGTGGTCCATCATGAGGGTGATGTACAGTAACTTCTAGGGTGACGCAAACCCTAATGATGCCATTGCACTAGTATGGAAGGGTGGGAGCAAGCATGGGGGAGAGTTGGTATGAAGTGCCGGGACAAATCTAGGGTGTCAGATTCCCCACTGCAGGCAACCACATACCCAGTAGTTAGAAATAACCACAAATCCACACTGAGACGTGAAGTTCACTGGACAGGCTGCAACTACACCACTCAGCCACAATGAGCAGCTCCCTCCTCCTAAATCTGTTTTCTTTCTGCATTGCACTAAAAAGGGAATCCCAAAGCATTCCAACCACAGCAACCCCACACTGACCAAAAGAGAGAGAAAATTTTTCAGATAATTACTTTGGATTTGCACCATGGTAAACAAAAGAGGGAAAACAAAGCCTTCTGGAGCTTGCTTTCCCCAGCTACAGCTTGCTGTACCAGTTCGGCTTCCACTGTTTGCAATGCAGCACACGCTTTTCTCTGGCGTTCTGGGAAAGTAGGGTAGCCCTGCTTTGCAGATGAAGCTCCCATCTTCAGCAGCCTGTTATCAGACTGCTAAGGAGAAAAACAAGTGGATCCACCTGCGTGCACAGGAAGCAACACTATCACCAGCGTAATACTGAACAGATAGGAACTGGAACCCACCCAAGAAATTGAGATGTCCATATAACATTCCACAATTAACATGGGGCAAGATCCACCAGGAATCTGACAAACGCTGGAGTGATGCTTTCTATCTATTTTAATGGGGGTTAGGCAGAAAATGTCCCATTGGTTTGTGCACATGAGTTTGGGAAGGCTGTTTCTACTGGCAAAAGCCACCATGCACGTTGGAAATGTTACAAGAGAATGAAGTTTCTTGAATGGTTAAGGCACTACAAGAATGGGGGAATCCAGGAGTAGGAAAGCACTCAGTTATGGGATGATGAGAGGGTGACCTCAAATGAATGGGCAAACTCAGGTCCACAACTCACTGAACTTCCACACTCAATTTCAAACTTCCACACTCAATTGACTTAGGCTGCAATCCTAAACACTTTCCTGGGAGTAAGCCCCATTGAATATAATGGGACTTACTTCTGAGTAAAGAGGATTAGGCTTGCACCTTAGATGACCATCTAAAATTGCCTAATTTGCATACATTATAATTGCTGGACAAAAAATCTAGTTGGTCATCTAAGGGTTACTGCCTTTAATTCATTAAGGATTGTGCTGAGGGGACAATGGATACTGTATTAATGAAAGACTCATTAATTATCATTAATCAATCGTTGTATTAATCATAATTAACAATACAGTAATTGTAGTAAGACTCGTGCAGAAGCTTAACTTCAGCCACAACAAACTCATCATCAGTGACCTCAGCAAAGCCTGAAAATGCCTTGGGAGGATCCCTGAACACTCCCAATTGTTGCAGTCTGGAAAAATTGTGTATCCAGTGTTGTGAATCCACCTTATATGTACAAGTTACTAGCTGAGAGTCCATTCTTTGCAACCTGTCACAGGTAAGAGCCCTCAACCAACAGTCATTCACCACAGAATGAAATCAGATGTAACAGATAGACAGACACACAGACCAACCCTGACACACATCCATAGACTTTGCACAGATGCTATTGTTACTAAAACACATCCAGCTGCACATCCAGTTGCCCCTCTACTCAGATGTGTAAATCCTATTCTAGTCAGTGGGACTTAGAACACAATCCTAACCATATCTACGCAAAAGTAAGCCCCTTTGTGTTCAATGGGTCTTACACCCAGGAAAGTGTCTTTAGGATTGCAGCCTTCCTCCCACGTAAGTGTGCACAGGATTGCAGGAATAGAAACCATGCCCACTGAATCTCATTAAGAACAAGAGGCAGCATAAATTACTCTCCATATACACATCTCTCCAGATGTGGTCCTACTGTATATGTGGATTTCACAACACTGCTTCTAAGTCCACCAGAGTGTCAAGTGGGTGTAAAATCCTTAGGTGGGGGATACCCTTAATGGGAAGGGGGAAATTCCCAGATCCATACATCTACCTTGATAGGGAAGGGATCAGGAAATCCCCGATTAGAAAGTTATTCTTTCCACCTCCATAAGAAGCCTATGTCAATGCTCCATCTCTGGATTTTACTCCATGCTACTGCAGCACACGCACCGTCATCCACGCGTGCAGCAGCCTTCCACGCAACCCCACGTGTGCACAGCCCCATTTCCACCTCGATCTACCTGGTGTTGTGAAGCCACCGATCCACGCTTGCAAATCCCATCACCCGACCACACGCAAAAAGCTGCCACCCTCTCCACCCTTTCCTGGGAAGAAGACCCATTGATTCTGATGGAATGTACTTCTGAGTAGACATGCCTAGGATTGGGCTGGGAGGCTGGAGACCTATCCACCTTTTCCTGGGAGGAAGCCCCATTGACTACAATGTGCCTTACTTTTTGAGTAGACATGCATAGGATTGGGCTGTGAGTCTGCCACCCTCTCCACACTTTCCTGGGAGGAAGCCCACTGACTACAATAAGACTTACTTCTGAGTAAACATGCCTAGGATTTGGCTGTGAGGCTGGAGACCTATCCACCCTTTCCTAGGAGGAAGCCCCACTGACTACAATAAGACTTACTTTTGAGTGGACATGCATAGGATTGGGCTGTGAGGCTGCCACCCTCTCCTGGGAGGAAGCCCTTTGACTCCAGTAAGACTTACTTGTGAGTAGATATGCCTAAGATTGGGCTGTGAGGCTGGAGACCTATCCACCCTTTCCTAGGAGGAAGCCTCATTGACTCTGATGGAATTTACTTCTGAGTAGACACACAGTGGAAGGGGCTGAAAGAGTCAACAGAACAGCCCTCCAAGGGAGATGCATGACATTCTCACACACACAACACACACACACACAACACACACAGAGCCCTGCGTCTTGGTGCGGGAGAGGAGGCAGCCATCCATCCATCCATCCCTGCAGAGGCCGAACTGGGCTCCCTGCAGCACAGGAGCAGCAGCGCTCCTCGTGCAGCTCCTTTCCTGGGGAGCTCCTGGTGCAGGGCAGAGCCTCGTGCATGCGGAGCGGTGGGGAGGATCTCCTGCCTGCTTGCCTTGCCTTGCCTTACCTTGCAGGGCGGGCGTGGGTCCCCCCGAGGCGAGCGGCGCAAACAAGGGCGATGCGGCTGAGAGTCAACCCAGCTCCAGTTCCAGCTCCTTCGCAGCCACCCCATTCATTGGCCAGGCTTTTGTTTGGCTGGCTGGCGTCGTCCTCTGGACGCAGAGTAGAGCCCAGCAGAGCTCAGCACACAGCAGAGCAGCCCGCCTGAGCTCCGCCTCTGCTCAGCGCTCCCGACCCAAAGTCCACCGGTGGGGCGAGGGAGGCAGCACAGCACCCGCCTGCTCTGGAAGTGGGGAGCCAGAAAGGCCGGGGCTGGGTTGCTTCCCCATTGACTCTTCAGCAGGGTGACCTCATGTCCTCTCTTTCCAGGACACCTCCTCTTTTTTAGCTTCAATGTCCTCCTTTTCCTTGTGAGCAAGCAACATCCAGCCTTCTTGCAACTCATAAATTAGATGTAATCAGGGTGACCACATGTCCTCTTTTTCCAGGACACGTCCTCTTTTATAACTTCACTGTCTTTTCCCTTGTGAACAGGCAGCAGGCAGCCTTCTTGGAATTCATCAATTATATATAATCTGGGTGACCACATGCCCTCTCTTTCCAAGTCATGTCCTCTTTTTTAGCCTTCAGTCCTGCAAAAATAATCTTCATGTGCCTCCTTTTCCTTGTGAGCAGCCTTCTTACAATTAATAAATTAGATGTAATCAGGGTGACCATGTGTCCTCATTTTCCAGGACACATCCTCTTTTTAGCCTTGTGAACTACAAAAAAAACTTCATGTCCCTCTTTTTCCTTGTGAGCAGGTAACAAGCAGCCTTCCCGTAACTCATAAATTAGATGTAATCAGGGTGACCACATGTCCTCTTTTCCCAGGACACATCCTCTTTTTTATCCCTGTGTCCTGCAAAAAGAATAAATCTTCATGGTCTTCCTTTTCCTAGTGAGCAGGCAGCATGGCACCTTCTTGGAATTCATAAATTACCATATTTATTCAAATCTAACATTCACCTTTTCCAGAGTGCACATTAGATTCAATGGTGCATTAGATTCTAGTAAATACAGTATTTTGATTACACATCAGACAGCATGATGTTTTGGTAAACAATCAGTATTTAGTGTAACAGTTGACTATATTGTAATGAAAAATGTCTCCTGTCAACCTAGCAGTTTGAAAGCATGTAAATGCAAGTAGATAAATCGGTATCACTTCAATGGGAAGGTAACAGTGTTCCGGGCTCAAGCAAGCCACATGTCAAACAATGCTGGCTCTAGAAATTGGGATAAGCACAGCACCCTACAGTTGGTCATGACTAGCAGTATGACGTCCTGCAGGGGTCACCTTTATTTTTAATGAAAAATGTAATATAAACCCATTGTTACATAAAGCAGTGTAAAAATAATAACATAAACCTATTGTCATATTACTATAAGTCATTATTTCATGCAGTAAAATTAAATTTTGCACCTGCTTTGCAGCTGCACATTACAATCATCAGTAAATATCTTTTTAATCTCAAGCCTTTTAAAATAGGGGTGCACATTAGATTCAATGGTGCATCAGATTAAAATAGTATCAATACCTCTGCAAGTGCAGCCCTGGGTAGGACCAGGAAGGGAGTTTTCCTAGCACAGTTTTCCTTTAAGTATTCCCACTTAACATTCCACTTATGGGGGATGAGCAAATAAATTGTAGGGTCTGGGTGTGACTGCGCTGCTGTTGCCTCCCCCACCCCATATAAAAGAAGAGCCCCTTTGCATCCAGCCAAATCCCTATCTGGTCCAGCTTTCTGTATCACAGTGGCCGACCAAATGCTTCAGGAGGCACACAAGACAAGAAGAGACCTGCATCTTGGTGTCCTCTGCTGCATCTGGCATTCTGAGGTAGCCTACTTCTAAAATAAGAGGATTGCACATTCCCATCATGGCTTGTAACACATGATGGATTTTTCCTCCAAAAATTTGGCCAATCTCCTCTTCAAGACTTCTAGGCCACATGCCATCACCACATCCTGTGGCAAGGAATTCCACAAACTAACTACACACTGGGTAAAAAAATATTTTCCTAACTCTCCCAACACGAAATTTTAAGCTGCAATCCTAAAAACACTTTCCTGGGAGCCATTGAAAATAATGGGGCTTACTTTTGAGTAGACATGGTTAGGATTGTACTATTTGTGCATCTCACAGTGGTTCTGGAGTTGTGTGAGAGGGAAAAGAGCACTCTGTCCCTCCCTTGCACAGTTTTGTATGTCTCAATCATGCCTTCCCTTCGGCGCCTCTTTTCTAGGATGACACCTTGGGTAATACCTGCAGCCAAAGCCATGAGACGGCTGATCCATGGGATAGGGAGTATTTGTTTATGATGTTATAAAATATTTTATTTTACTAATATGGAATGCAAATTAAGGCTGCAATCCTAAATACACTTTCAAGGGAGTAAAACCCATTGAACACAATGAGGCTTACTTCTGAGTAGACATGGTCAGGATTATGCTCTAAATAACTTTAAACATATCTCAGACTGCAACCCTATATGTGCAGTACACACTTTTCAGGAAGCAAGTCCTATGGGCTTACCATTCATTAAATACGGATAGGATTGTGCTGTAGATTCTGGCTGTTCTGCCTTGAGTTCACCTTTTCTGCCCAACATCTGGCTACAGATTTGATGGTACTAATTTCATAGCATCTCTCACAATTGAATTGAACTACTGTAAACAAACCTCAGAAATAATTTGCTGTCTGACATTCTTTATGCAAACTTCTATTCATCCTAACATAGAGACTTCGGCTGCAATCCTAAAGACACCTTCCTGAGAGTAAGACTCTTTGAACACAGTGGGGCTTCTTTTTGAGTAGACATGTTTAGGATTGTGCTCTTCCTAAATGGCCATTATACTACTCCACAACAACTTAACATGAGGTGCAGTCCTAACCCTGTCTACTCAGAAGTAAGTCCTATTATATTCAGTGGGGCTTACTCCCAGGAAAGTGTGTTTAGGATTGCAGTCATGATTTCATAACTGTTCTGTAAGCTCCTTGGGTGCATCATTGCTTCCTGCAAGTCACTTTGATTTTAATAGGCCATCCTGGTCTGTGTTCTACCCAGCATGATGAAACCTGAACCTTGGCCAGGACTTCAGGATGCTAAAAGAACATATAAATAATGGATATATAATAATGTATTAAATGCTTCATTTTAAAGAGAGTGTTTTTTAAAACCATGACATGACAAGCCCAAAAAGGGAACGTCAATGGATCAGAATTAAAGGGACTTCCAGATATTTTATCCTGAAACATAAGTATAGTATCTCACTGATATTTCCTCTGACATTCAGAATCCCAAGCAGCTTATTTGCTCTTTAACACAGACAAAAACAGGCCTCATATCTTAGGGCTGCTTAATACAGTCAGTATAAGTCAAACATTATGGGATGATACTGCTTCAAGACAGAAATATTTTTCAAGGAAAAAATTCCCTACACAAGTTAACAGAACTGTCCCTTGGGTAGGGAAACTGGGGCAGCAACCCTGTGCCCCTTACTTGGCTGTGGTGTGCTATATCTCTCCAAGATGCTGCTGCAAGCAATGACAAGAAACCACATCAGAGAAAGCAACATTCCTGGGAGTAAGTACTACTGAACACAATGGGACTTCCTTTCTGAGTAGGCATGCTTAGGATTGCACTGGTAGTCTCTGATCTTATATTTACAGAAATGAGATACTAATCTTTACTAAAAGTTTAAGCATATTATGCATGTAAATTCACTAGAAAAGTCAATGTTAGGAACAGTCAATGGAATAAAAAAAGGGGCAAACAATGAACATGTGGCTCAATGCCATCCAAACTGATATCAAGATGAAGTTCCAACAATTGAAAGGCTTGACAGAGTAGCAAGGAGAGTGCTACCTTAAAGTCGCAATGAGTTGGACACGAATAAATGGATAAAACATGTACATTCAGTTCCTCCTTTGTGGGACTTGGTTTTCATCCCATGTGTGTATCAATAGCACATCATAGAATAGAGTTGAAAGGGATCCACAAGGTCATCTAGTCCAATCCAAGGCTTGTAGCAAGAAATCCTCCTAAAGCATCTCTATCAGATATCTGTTGAGATTTTGAAGATTGTTAGTGAAAGAGAAACCAGGACCTCCCTCGGCAATCTGTTCACTGCAGAATCAGCCTATCAATTTCTTCCTGATGTCCAACCTCTCTTGTACCCTTTGATCTAATTCCACTTTCAGAAGTGTTGAGAATTAATGTATCCTTTCTTCCATATGCCACTCCTTCACATATTTGAAGAACATTTCCATATCCTGTCGCAGCCTTCTCTACTCCAGGCTCAACCTTTCCTTATAGGCAGGGGTCTTTTCAAGGGGTACATACTCGTACAGAATACTGGCACCTCTGTGGGTAAGTACCGACACACATAGACACAGGTGAGTATCTGTGAGTACTGGCACTAGCACCTATTTTCCAGAAAAATAGTACTGCTTATAGGGTTTTTTCTCCAGCCCTCTGTTCATCCATGTTATTCTTCTTTGAACCCATTGCTGTTTAGCTGAATCTTTGGGTGCCCAGAACTTGACATAGTACTCCAGGTGAGGTTTGACCACAATTGCGGCAGAACCACAATTTCTCATGACTGGGAAGCAATGATTCTTCTAATGCAGACTAAAATTGTGTTACCCTTCTTTGCAGCTGTATAGCTCACCCACATCATCCAAACTAACACATCCTCATCATGTATTTGATGAAGTTGATAGTATCTGTTGCCAGTGGAGGCTCATGCCACAATAAATCACATAAGTGCCACTTAATCCAGAAGTGCACTTGGGTTAGCATATCTATCACTAGGCTGACCCAACTGCAAGATGCTCCACCCTAGTTACTCTGGAAAAGGCTTGTGGCAGCCTAAGAGCACAATCCTAACCATGTCTACTCAAAAGTAAGTCCCATTGTGTTCAATGGGTCTTACTCTCAGGAAAGTGCCTTTAGGATTACAGCCTCCTCCCTGGGCCGCCCTAGCGGGGGCAATCTGACCTATTCAGGAAAGGGATGTTGAGGGCATGTTTAGCACTGCCTATGGCAGAACAGTTACTCTGTGTCCAGAGCCTGTTTCCAGGGCAGAAATGCCCTCTTCCAGCTCCTCAGAGTTATACCACCTCAGGAGCAGGTATAGTAATGAGTAGACCCATAGGAGTCCATGATAACCCAGAGTAAGAATGGAAGTGTTGACCCCCCCCAAAAAATCTGAGTTCTTGGCCCGCCTTGCTGCAACCCCTGCCTCTCAACTTCAGGATATGGAAAAACTATGACAGGCCACTCCAAGTATCCACCCTCCACTAGAGATACTGCTGTATTGAATTCTCATGCTGCAGCTGCTACTGATTGTCAGGAACTCTGGGCTTCCTTAGAAGGCAGGCACCACAGCTGTTCCTTGTTCAGAGTGATCTGAGGGGGGGTCTCCTCAGGAGCAAGCCCTCCCCAGGTGTCACTTACTTGATGCCTACATAGCATTCTGTGGAACAGCTAGGGCTGCCCAGGCTTCCTGTCTCTCTGGATGCAGCATAACTCTCTGCTCTGGATACAGAATAGTTGGGGCAGCCCAGCTTTTACTTTGGACTGTGCCCTAAAGCTGCAATCCTAACCATGCTTTCCTGGGAGGAAGAACTATTGAACACAATGGGGCTTACTTTTGAGTAGACACACTTAGGTAGGATTGTGCTCTAAGACTTTAATATTGTTTATTTGAAGTGTCTACAAGTACAAGCATTCATGTTTGTAGCAACTTTACTCTCTGCATAGGAGAGAATGATGTTTGTTTCTACTTTGTCTAATAAAATGTATTCCAAATTGATTAAACATAGCAATCATGAGCTGGAAATCAAAAGAGTTCTTGCAGTTGACGGCATACAGTTCCAGAAAAGCCTCCTGGGAATAAGTGAAGCAGCAAAATATGATAGATTTGGAATTTTAACCTGTCCAGCCCCTCGCCTATGAACAGGGTACAGGACATTTAAAGATGTAAAACAGAAACCCAGACAGAAAACGTTAAACCTGTCACTTCATCTGCATTGAGATCAGCAGCTTACCTGGCAGGAGCAGGAGAGCTGGCTGGGGAAGCATCCACCTGTGAAATAGACTGTGCTTCGATGAACAGGGAGATGTCACATCATTCTCTCTCTCTTTCTCTCTCTCTTTTTCTAGGCTGCCAATTAAAATTCTTCTGAAGATGTTGACTTAAGATGGATAGTCAGGATTGGGCTCTGGAGAGTATTGAATCTGGAGAATAGGAAATGCAAGCAGGAGCCAGAGAGAGGGGAATTGGCAGGCTAAGGGAGGGAAGCAGGTGAATGGGAACGGAGGATAAAGAGCAGGCATGCTGGCCTCTCATAAGGCTTTGGATCAGATTAATCATATAAAAACCCAGGGCCAATTTAGCTGCTGAAAGAAAGGGTCAGTTGCTGGCTGATTGCCAGAGTCTTATGTTCCCAGTTAATGAGAGAGATTAGCTCTTTTGAAAATCATGCTGAGCCACCTAAATCAGTTCATTCCAGGAATTCAACTTTATCTCCAAATACATGTTTCCACAAATTCTGAGGCTTGTATCTCCCACAGGAGGTTTGATGTTTCTCATTTGGGAGGAAATTAGGATTTGACTCAGAAGATATCTGCCTGTGTCCTGTCTTCATCACAGTACTGTGCTTTCATAGACCAAAGAATATTCACTGTGAAAGGGTTGGTGACTGTGAAATAGAGATATATTTGAATAGTGCACAGCAAAGCTTTGGACTATGATTCCTAGCCAGAGAGAATTTGGGCATACAGCTGTGAGAAGCAGTTGATGGCAGGTAGGTTGGCTATGCAAACAAAGCTAAGATTTTTGTGGGCTTGAGGCTGCAATCCTAACTCCCATTCGAGCTGACATAAGTCCCAGCACATTGCTGGCCAGGAGGTGTTAATGTGTCTGAAGCTCAGCTGCATTCAGTCACTAGATGGGTGAATAATGGAATCTAATGGTATCTCAACTATGAGGAAGGCTAGGCTAAGGGGCAGTTGAGGAAAGCCGTTGAGGAGAGAGATAGCAAAAGGGCAGTTGAGATGCTGGAAAGCCTAGGAAATGGTTTTTTACTGATGAACCTTGCTATATTGTACCTCCACAAGCAATGGCTGTGGGCTGTTACCAACTTCTTCAGCATTTGTACTTTGTGAGACAGTGTCTGCTTGTTGTGGATTGGAGTTTCCTCCAATCCATGATGGATGTGACATGGGGATACCTGGCCAGCAGCTGTGGGCTGTGACCAATCTATACTAATAAAAGGCTAATCCTGCCTGTACCCCTCTAGCTCTGCATATGAATTCTCTACATAGACGTATTATACCTCTTAGGAATCAGGATGATCTCGGGATTAACCCCCACATTCAACCGCACCCCACACTCCACACCCACAATTCCACATCCAAAACCCCTCTAGGTCCGCCCACACCTGCTCAACATAGACATAGTATACCTCTTTGGAATCAGGATGGTCCTGGGATTAACCCCCACATACCCACACCCACTCCACATCCACACATAACACAAGTCCACACATGTCCTAAACCCGCCCACACCTGCTCTACATAGAAATATTATACCTTTGTGGAATTGGAATGATCCCGGGATTAACCCCCACACAAAACCCAACCCCACACTCCATATCCACTCACAATACAACACAATTCCACACACATCCTAAACCCCTATAGCCACACCCACACCTACTCTACATACACATATTATACCTTTCTGGAATCAGGATAATCCTGGGATTGAACCCCCACCACACACACACACACACAACAAAACTCCACACATGTCCTCTAGCTCCACCCACACTTGCTCTACATAGACATAGTATAACATCTAGCATTGGGATTTGTGACTGGATGAGAAGGGAACAGTTAAAAATTCAAATTTGAAAATAACTGACAAAACCTACAGTGAGGTTTTCAAGTTCTATGGACTGAATTGAGGAATTCAAAGTTATTTCTTCAAAATTGCTGTTTTAGAAGCTGGACCAGAGGTCCCTTTAGTTTAGGGCCAATGACCCAGTATGCCCTCCACAGGAGCTGGCTTAGAAGTGCCGCACATAGTGTGGCTTTAAATCTAGTTATTAATAAAATAGTAATAATAATTTCTTCAAGGCAGTACCATCTTTTTCATTTGCTTAGCATCTCACTATAAACTGGGATTATTCTCTGTGTGAGTGTATTTGATAGCAAAACCCTCCTAAGGGTTTAATAATATCAAAAATATCATAATAAAATAATATCAAAAATATCATAACTGCTTAAACCCTTAAAACAGCTTATGATGGTTCCTTCCAGGTCAGAGTAATGAAGTATTTTTAGACCATCTCAAGGACCTCTCTGCAGTTGGCCTTGTGTTATCTGATTTCATCATCATATATACAGTATATATTTGAGACTTGTGGAAGTCAAATATGGGAAATACTTCTTTCAGTATAAATTTGATATAATTTTTTCAAACATCTGATAGTGTTTGTATGGGAGAAATATCTGTTTTGGCCATAGTCAATAGAGTTCATGATGTAAGCATATCAAATGGAAATATTTAAAGCTAAAGTCCTGGCCTCCAGGGCTTATCTTCAGACAGCACTCACATAGTAGTCACACATAGAGGACAATCCTAATCATGTCTACTCAAAAGTAAGCCTCATTGTGTTCAATGTTTCTTACTCCCAGGAAAGTTTCTTTAGGATTGCAGCCATACAGGCAAAATCTTTAGTACCTTGGACAGCTCCAGGCTTTCATTTTTTTGTATGAGAGGGGCTATCTTTCCCAAAAGGAGGTGCATCTAAATTTACTTTTATGTATGCTGCCATCCCCACCACACACACAAGTATGTCCCATTAAACTCAGAAGGGCTTTCTTCTAAGCAGACATACATTGGATTCTGCCATTAGCAACTTGATGACTACCAAACTACCAATACTGTTAAAGGACAGTTGTTTTTTTTTGGAGGTGCGCACTCTGGATCCCTTGCAAAGCCACAAAATTATGTCTGTTGCTGTCTCTGATGTGGATCTCCTTGGTAGTACTGTGTAGTTTTCATCCTTATCAGAACCACCTTTAATCCCAGTCTTCAGTGTATAATTCATTTCAATCATTTTACTTTAAGCACCGTACTTTGCTCATCAGGATTACTAAAGACCAAGCAGATGCATGAACAGATGAAAAACCCATGCCTAGAGGTATCTTCTACCAAATCATTAAAAATTAAACTATCTTCCCTACCTTCTAGCCATTTACTCTCTCACACACACTCACATACCTGTGGCAGTGGTAACACCTAATATACAATCAAGGGAAGATGAGTGGGATGCCATGCAGGAACAGAGCTTAGACCTTTGCTCTAAGGTCCATATCAAGCTTATGTTAACACCCACCCTGACCTACCAATTGAAAAGAAGTACTAACTATTGCAAAACAAGAAGTAGTTAGTAGATTGAGACAATCCTATACACACTTTCCTGGAAATAAGCCACATTGAGCACAGTTAGATTTGTTTCTCATTCAAATCCATAGTATTGTGCTACCTGACTCCTCATCCAAAAGACCTGATCTGGCAGCCTCAACACAGTATTTGGTAATATGTCATTCGCCACTTGTACAGAGAGTTTTCCTCAATCTTGCTTTGTAGAGGATTAAAATGTTGGATGGAAATAGAAGGTTCACTATAGAACTGATCCAGGGTTTGGAAGTAATTTCTCCTCTTATACTCATATAAGCCAGTTGGATTAAAAACCCTTGACTGTCAACTTCATGGAGGCCCTTCAGTGGAGAAGAACATGCCTTACATCCAGAAGGTCCCAGTTTAACTTATTGGCATCACCAAGTAAGACTAGGCGCAATCCAGAGTAACTACGGGGAGTCCTTTCTCCGGTGTAAGAACAATTTGCTCTGGATTGCAATATGAGTTTCCCATAGGTTTTCACTAGGTGGTGCAGTAACTATGGGTGCACGTAAAGTCTCTTATGTGCACCCGTAGTTATTCTGGATTGTAGGGTAAAGAAGATTCCTGTCTAAAAACATGGATAGCAACTGCCAGTCTGTGGCTGCACACTTTCCTGGGAGTAATACCCCATTGAATACAATGGGGCTTACTTCTGAGTAGACAAGGTTAGGATTGTGTTCTGTACTAATAACACTGAGACAGATTAAACAAAGGTCTCATTCACAAAAAGCAGCTTCATATTATTTGGTATTGACATTTCTCATCCTTTATAGGACACTCCTGCATTCCTTGTCATCTTTTTTCATTTGTAAACCAACAGTTCCCTCCCACATGAAACCATCATTGCCTGGTACATTTTATTGGCTATAACAACTATACAAAAACTCCCTCTGTGGGGAAGCTCATCTAGCTCCTTTGAGGAAGTTGGTGATGTGTATTGTTCTGGGAGGTGTTGAATTTGTAATGATTTGTAATGATTTATTTTATCTAATTTGCTGTTCAGATCAGACCATTCATTACTGATGTTAGCTGCTTTTTATCTCTTTACTTTATTTGGCTTAATTTTATTCTGCTATTATGTTTTTTCCTTTGTATTTGATAATAGTTGTGCACTGTGTTGGGGGGCTGTTTGGCTGAAAACTGGCATATGGATTTTAATATAAAGAAAACAGCAGTTTCTTTCAAGAGATACTGACTGTAAGAAGGCTGTTCTGGACATCAATTCCTCAAGGGAAAGTGAAGCAAAATAGGGGAAAGGCAATTGATCAAGCTGTCAGAGCAAAAATATCCAATCTCACCTCACAGAAAAAGATTTTAATTAAGCAGCTTACTACTAAACCAGGAATCAATGAAACAATTAAGCATCATTACAGGTACTCCGGGAAACATGCAAGGAGCAAAAGGAAGATGTTTCTTCAGCCCATTCCCTATGGTTATATATTAACTCACCAGAACAAATTTGCCTGAAGATGTGTCACAGTCCCAGGAATTGATCCCATTTTGGAAGCAGGTGGAACTGAGAAGACAGATTCAGAGGAATTCACTGAAAACTTTTTAATTTTGCTGTCACTTAGAGCACAATCCTAATTATGTCTACTTAAAAATAAGCCCCATGATGTTCAATGGGTCTTACTCCCAGGAAAGTGTCTTTAGGATTGCAGCCGGGTTAGTCTATTTCTTGCTGATTTCCTGAGAAAGTCAGTGTTGGAAGTGACCTAAAAGGTCATCTAGTCCAAGCCCGCCTGTAGCAGGAAATCCTCCTAGAACACATCTTGCACATGCCTGTCAAACCTCTCCTTGAAGATCTGGAGCTGAGGAAATACCCACTGACCTGTCCCTGTTCCATTGCTGAACTGCCTTTACCATGAAGAACATTTTCATATACTCCAACTGGAATCTCCTCTGTTGCGATCTGTACCTATGGTGTCTAGTTCTGCTCTCAGAGGCAGTTGAGAATAAATTTGACATCCATTCAAGCACTCAAAAAGTGCTTTTATTATCCTCCCTCAGCATCATCCTGGCAAAACATACCAAGTTCCTTCGACCTTTCCTCATTGGACTTATTCTCTAGTCCTCTGATCACCCTCATGAATATTCTCTGAGTCCGCTACAATTTAGCTGTATCTTTTCTAAAGTGAGGACCCCAGAATTGGGCACAGTACTAACCCACACAGTGTGAAGTAGAACCACTACTTCTTATGACTTGGAAGCTATGATTCTAAAGCATCCTAAAACTGTGTTAGCCTTCTCTGCAGCTGCATCACTCTGCTGACTCATGTACATTTTGTGATCTACACAACTCCAAGATCCATGTTACATATTATGCTGCCAAGCCTTGTATCTCCCATTCTATAATTTTGTGGTTATTTTGGCGTATGTACCAGCTCCAGGTTAAGGGCAATGCAACTCCAAAGTAAGAAAACCAACATTGCCTTACCTTGAGGAGGCCTCTGTAACTACCCCCAACTACAGGATGCAACACATACACCACTGGTACAGCTATGCCAGGATCTTCCTGAAGACTTCTATAGTCTTCTGTTGTATTTGTTATTCCTCCCTGCTTGGTGTTATCTGTACTGTATCCTTTCATCCAAATCATTGGTGAAGTTGTTACAGTACAGAGAACTGGGCTCAAGATAGAGCTCTGGGACACTCCACTCAAAACCATTATCCAGATTTACACAAAGCCACAAAGATGGGCTTTGTGTACAAGCGTCATGTTACAAATCTATCTAATGATTATATCATCTAGTCCAACATTTCTCAACTATGTGTGCATTTCCCAACTATGGTGGTATGTGTAACACTGGTTGGTACCAGAGCTTCTGTCCAATATTGTGGTACAGGAAGCTGATTCTCCTTGTGAAGCTCCATCTCTGCCGCATGAACCAATTTTGGTTGATCATCTTCTGTCTCGGGCAAGCTCCCACTTACCAGCTCATCGTTGGCAGCATTGCAGGGATAGGAAAAACAAAAGTTCCTGCCTTTCCCATGAGCTTTCACATGGCAGGATCAGAAGGAGCAAAGCCATGGGTTGACATCACCAATATTGGTGGTACTTAAGACAGACTATGAGAAGTGGCACATTAGGTTGCAAAGGTTGAGAAACACTGATCTATCATGTATTTTACCAACTTTCCAATTAAGATGTTGAGGGAAACCTTGTCAAATGCTTCACATAAATTGAACTAAGAGCACAATCCTAACCATGTTTACTCAAAAGAAAGTCCCGTTGTGTTCAATGGGTCTTACTCCCAGAAAAGTGTGTTTAGGATTGTAGCCTAAATTACATTCACTGCATTCCCAGCATTCAGTAAGCTAGTAATCCGATCAAGAAAGGAGATGAGATTTGTCTGGCAATATTTATTTTTGACAAATCTAATTTTTGACAAATCTATGCTGGCATGCTTAATTCTTTATCAGACTGTGGCACCAATATTTAACACCCAGTCTCTAATATTTGATAGCCAATGTAAAATGCATTTAGTATTATTACTTGGTTGGGGGTACAATCAAGAGGCACTGGCTTTCTGAGAGGGGCACTCAGGCACTATTTACCTCAGGAACAAGCAACAAAAATGGCCGCACTCAAATTCTGTTTCAGACAGATGCACCCACTGGTGCAGAAGCCCACCAGCAAGTGGTGGACAAAAGACATACTCAGAGCCTGTTCAAACACTCAAAAAGACTTGGGGCTGCAATCCTAACCATTTAGGCTGACCTAACTCATCTTCCTGTGGTGGTGTAGGGTGGTTGGCACATAATTTTGCACTGGCCTAACCCAGTGGTGGGCTTCAGGGGGTTCTCACAGGTTCTATAGAACCCTTTGCTAATGAGCGCCTGGTTCTGAGAACCGGTTACTAATGGGACATAGAACCTGTTGTTCATTTAGTTTATTAGGACATAAAACCTGTTGTTCATTTATTTGAATCCCACCACTGGCCTAACCCCTCTAGAAGTTGGGCAGAAGTCCCTTACATCACTTTGGTGACAGCCCTAGGTCAGCACAGGACTTATACCAGGGCTTAGGCTGGCCTAAATGGAAGTGGCCTCCTCACCACTTCTTCTCTTCTCTAGTGGTTTTTGCTGGTATTCTTTGACATCTTTTAGATGATGAGCCCTTCAGGAACATTAGTTCCTGAACCATTAGTTATTCCATTTCTCTGCAAACCACTTTGTGAACTTCTTATTGAAAAGCAGTATATAAATACTGTTGGTTGATTGATAACATGCTGTGTCAGTCACTGTGTTGCACATGAGAACAGGTCCACTTTGAGGACCTTACTTTCCGCACAATCCTAACCATGTTTATTCAAAAGTAAGCCCCGTTGTGTTCAGTGAGTCTTACTCCCAGGAAAATGTCTTTAGGATTGCAGCTTTGATCCTTCTTCATGCAAGGGCTGAACTTGTTAGCTCCATATTCTGGTGATGTTGAAATGTGACAACCACAAATAAATGCTAGAAACTTGTGTAACTCCATGTTGGGAATGCACACAAGTGAATATGGCTAACGCCATGTAAGTGTTTGTCAGCATTCACCTGTGTATCTTGGATTACTTTTTCTGGAATTGTAAAAATTTACCAAATGTCAGACTTTCGTTGTAACACCTGTAACAGCCAGTTTCTAGTGCTCTATCCCTCTCTACTTTTTGGTGGGTCCCAAATCTCTTGCTGAGATTGGCCCAAACCCATTAAACTTTTCAAGCTGTTGCAGCCATGATAATGGGGGAAGGGAGCAGTCATGGAGAACTCCTCAAAGTAAGGGATTGGGCCCTAGAGGACTGTATGTATAAAAGGCACTTCTAACAATTTTAGCTCCTCGGTTTTTATTGTGTAGTTTTTATGGATACACACTGATTCCTTTGCAGTGTTGCCGGTCCTTCTTTGTAGTACATGACTTGCCTTTGGAAAAGATTGAAACAAAATTGAACAGCGTTAACTAAATGTTCAGCTCAGGTCAAGTAGAACTTTTATGATAAAGAATATCTATCACTCCTGGATTTTAAAATACTTGGTTTTTGGAGGTAGATGAAATTTATATCTTTCTCTGGCTGCAAACCTAAGAGTGCTTTCCTGGGAGTAAGCTCCACTGAACTCAGTGCAACTTACTTCAGAGTAGACATGAATAGGATTGCACTGTCAGTCACAAAATTCTACTTGTTTTCTCTTTCTTCTAAAGCCAGCATCAAAAGTGCTTTCTGTATCACCCTAAATTGTCAGAAGGTAGGACACACCTTTGTTACCTCACCTACTGTCTTGAATCATTTTGCTACTGCCTTGTCATTGCACTCAGAATTTATTAAATTAAAGATAAATGTTTTGTAAAAAGGCCAGGTCCTGCCCTTGGCAGAGACAGAAAAGAGATGCTTTCCATTTCAGACAGTCCTGCTTCTTGTCCAGCATCATAATTATGAGTAGCAAAGGACATAAGAGAAATGGGGAAATGGGGGTGGGGAGAAGCAGCCACAAGCTATGTGCATCTTAAACATTCAGCCCTCGCTATTTGATCTGAATGTTTCATTATGGAAAACAGAGAGATGAAAACTTGTTCCCTGGATTTTTAAAAAATTATTAGTCATCCTGTTTTATGCACGAAAAAGGAAAAGAAAGCTGTTTTAAGGCCACTGGACAACTGGAATTCATTCATCCCCAATGTAATTAAAAATGAAACTGGCTACAATCCTAAAGACACATTCCTGGGAGTAAGACCCTTTGAACACAATGGGGCTTACTTTTGAGTAGACATGGTTAGGATTGTGCTTCAAGGCATATTGTTCGTAGAAAAGGACCAGACTTTGTAATTCACTTTGATTTAAGCCCTTCACTGACAGGTTACCTGCAATCAGCTGTGGAACATACTGGTCCAGAAATGGACATACTGTACCTGAAATGTAGGAGTCAAATTGAAAGGCCAAACCTAACAAATGCTGATGAAGTGGCTCTGCTGTATCCAACATGTGTCAGGAACAGGTTGGGGTCCTCATCAGGGCAATATTTTCCTCCTCACCCCAAGAAATATCCCTTCCTGTCCAACTGGGGTAATCAGATTTCTGCTAGTTATTTAGCTCATAGAAGTCCACACAGTCCAATGTAAGACTGCCAGGCCCAGGATGGAGATTAAGATACAGCACAGATCTGCTCCACCAATTCCCCTTCCCAGGCCTGATGTTCAACTGTTCCACCCCCTTCATCACTTCTGTTTTAACCTCCCACTACCTTCATTGCTAGGTGGTCACTCCCCTCTATTGATGGTTGATCCTGGGATGCAGTGTTGGGGGACGGAGCACAGACAATACTTACTGGGTATTGCAATGTGCCTTAACACATATTTGATACACTTCCACTACAGGGGTGATTGCTGTGCCAGCACAACAGCTATTTGGAGTTCCACTCCATCATATGAAGTTTAATTTTGAAATTTTGATGGGGATACAATGCATTATTTGAACTGAGAATAGGAACTGAATTTTCAAAATTTTCTGAATACAGGAATCCCCCACTTATGTCAGGTTAGGGACTGGAGGTATGCTGGAAAGTGGAAATGGTTAAAAAATGAAACCTTTTTTTTTTTTTTTTACAAATGTTGCTTCTGCTGCTTTGTTTAGCTAGCAAATTGCAAATGCCCTTTTAATCTTACAAATTCCTCCTATCCCAGAAAGATTTCTGCAATTGGATCATCATTATCTCCTTCAGAAAGGGAATAAACCAGGAGCTAAAGGGGCCGTGTGCACACACTCTTTCTCACACTCATATACACACAAACACCAATAGTCTGAATCTCCACATCATAAGCAAATACATGGGGAAGATCAATTTTAGCCTTTAGAGAGGTTGAAAGAGTGGAGCATGCGCTAAATGAATTTTTGGTATAACAAAGGTTTTGAAAGAGCAGATCGTCAGAAAATGAACTAACAGAAAATGGGATTTCTGTACACATTTTAGGGCACAATCCTGGCTGAAGCATGAAGCTATGTCAGTTGGAAAGTTGGTAATGATTTGAGTCTTATTTATTTTAAAATATGGAATATACACAGGTTTTGATTTCCTCTTGTGCAAGCCTATGCAAATTGGCCCAAAACTCAATTTCATTGTATTCCATTTTTTATTTCCTCTCAGGTAGAGGCTTGGGCTACAGTGATTCGGTAGTTAAAGAGTGTGCACCTGAAGATTTGGGACCCATGTGACATACAACAGAGTGAGCTCCTTTTACTTGCCCAGCTCCTGTCAACCTAGTAGTTTGAAAGCAAGTTAAATGCAGGTAGATAAATAGGTATCACTTTGGCTGGAAGGCGTTTTGTGCATTTAGTCATGCTGGCCACAAGACCAGGGAGATGTCTTCGGACATCCCTTTGGACTTGTTAATGGAGATATGCACCGCCCTTAAAGTTGGTCATGACAAGCAGGACAACCTGCAGGGGGATGTCTTTACTTAAGTATTGGTTTACAGCAGGCATGTCCAACACAGGGCCCCGAGGGCCGCATCTATGGGCTTTCTAAGCCAAATGCGGCCCTCGAGCCTCTTGTTGGACATGCCTGGTTTACAGCCTAGATTCTTCTTTCTACCCCAACTCACCAACAACTGTAACATCTGATAAAATGGACAATGGTCCATTTTGCTAAAATACATTTTTAGGGTGCAGCTCTCTGCATACGCAGGAATAAATTCAGGAGGATTTACCTATTTACATGAGCACTATTAAGTCCTTACAGCCTACAGAAGCTTGTCAGGCCCAATGCTATCCAACTTTCCAGTACTGATGCAGCTGTGCTAATGGGATGTGTGGTATAACCTGTGGTGGAAAAGCAGTCACGGCCTCCTCAAGGTAAGGAAATGTTTGCTCCCTTATCTTGGGGATGCATTGGTGCTGAAAAATTGGATAACAACAGTGCCCCAAGTGTCCCAGCGAATAATTCTGAGCAGATGTGTGGGTTGCGCTTAGAACTGTTTTGTCTTTTCTTTCTAGGTGTCCTTAGAAATGACCCACACACTCTCACAGAGCAACTTTTACAACCACTTGTACTCTCACTCACATTCTCACAATCACACTTGCTCTCTTAGTCATTCTCACAAACACTTGTACTCCAACCCACACTTGCTCACATTCTCACAGTAACTCTCACACACTAAAATATTTGTACTCTCACTCACTCTCTCATACGCAGTCTAAGACTTGTACTCTCACTCGCTCCCATACACACTCACTCACACTTGTATACTCTCACACAGAGTAACTCTTACCAAGACTTGCACTCTTGCTCCTTCTCACAGTCACTCTCTCACTCAGACCCTCACTCACACACTTTCTGTCACTCACACTCAAACACTTGTACTCCAACTCACATTAACTCTCACACACTCAAATATTTGTACTTTCACTCACACTAAGTCATATGCAATCTCAGACTTAGACTCTCATTCTCGCTCACATACACACTCATTCACACTTTCATACTCTCACACAGTAACTCTTACAAACACTTGCACTCTCGCTCATTCTCAGTCACTCACTCACACTTGCTCTCTCACACTCACTCAGTCACACACACACTCAAACACTTATACTCCAACTCACACTTGCTCTAACAGACATTCTCGCAGTAACTCTCACACGTAAATATTTGTACTCTCACTCACACTCACTCTCTCATATGCAATCTCAGACTTGTACTCACTCTCATACACACTCACTCACACTTGCATACTCTCTCACACAGTAACTCTTACCAACACTTGCACTCTTGCTCATTTTCACAGTCGCTCTCTCACTCAGACAGTCACTCACACTTGCACTCTCTCAGTCACTCACACTCAAACACTCACACTAACTCACACTAGAACTCACACACATTCTCAGTCACCATCTCCCATGCAAATATTAGTACTCTCACTCACACTGTCGCACTTGTACTCTCACACTCGAACTTACTCACACTTATATACTCTCTCACACAGTAACTCTTACCAACACTCGCACTCTCACTCATTTTCACAGTGGCTCTCTCACTCAGACCCTCACTCACACTTGCTCTCTCTCTCACACTCTCTCACAGTCACTCACACTCAAACATTTGTACTCCAACTCACACTAGAACTCACACACATTCTCAGTCACCATCTCCCATGCAAATATTAGTACTCTCACTCACACTGTTGCACTTGTACTCTCACACTCAAACTTACTCACACTTGTATACTCTCTCGCACAGTAACTCTTACCAACACTTGCACTCTCACTCATTTTCACAGTGGCTCTCTCACTCAGACCCTCACTCACACTTGCTCTCTCTCTCACACTCTCTCTCACAGTCACTCACACTCAAACACTTGTACTCCAACTCACACTAGAACTCACACACATTCTCAGTCACCATCTCCCATGCAAATATTAGTACTCTCACTCACACTGTCGCAATTGAACTCTCACACTCAAACTTACACTTGTACACTCTCTCGCACAGTAACTCTTACCAACACTCGCACTCTCACTCATTCTCAGTTGCTCTCTCACTCACACTTGCTCTCTCACACACTCACTCTCACTGCCACTCACACATTCTCAGTCACCCTCTCCCATGCAAAAATTAGTACTGTCACTCAGTAACACGTACTCACACTCACTCTCCCTCACAGACACTCAGTGTCTCTGCTCCTCCACAGGGAGCTCCAGGGGGCCTGAGGGGATTCATTCAGGGCGTCCCCCGAGAGGAGGAGGAACGGCGTCCTCGTTCCACGGACGTTCCCCCCGCAGGGCCTGGAGCCGGATGGCCTGCCGGGCTCTCCCGTGGGCGGCGCAGGCGGAGGGAGAGAAGGACGGGCGGAGGGAAGGGGGAGGCGGCCCCGGAGGTGACGCGAAGGAAGCGGAAAAGTGGGGCTGTGGGCGGCTGAGTGGGGCGCTGTGGAGGGAGCAGGCAGCGGAGCGCAGCCATGGTGGACTACAGCATCTGGGACCACATCGAGGTCTCCGACGATGAGGACGAGACTCACCCCAACATCGACACGCCCAGCCTCTTCCGATGGCGGCACCAGGTGCGGCTCCTGCTCTCCCTACCTGGGCACCTCGCCTGGTGTGTCCTCAGGGGGAGAGGCCTGCTTGAGACCCACACACAGGCTATGGGCTGGAAGGGGAGGCACAGATCCCTCATTAAGGGGGTGGAGAGGCATTGGGTCCACCGCTTCGCCCACACATCTTGGACAGGGACTCTCCTCCTCTTCCCCACTGTGACCCACCATGAGGGGCCTTCTTGTCCTACATGGTGTGTGTGCTTAATGTCCCCCCACATCTTGGGTAGGGGACACTCCTCCCTCCTCTTCCTCTCCCCCATAACCCACCATGGGGGGCCTTCCTGTCCTACATGGTGTGTGTGCTTAATGTCCCCCCACATCTTGGGTAGGGGACACTCCTCCCTCCTCTTCCTCTCCCCCATAACCCACCATGGGGGGCCTTCCTGTCCTACATGGTGTGTGTGCTTAATGTCCCCCCCACATCTTGGGTAGGGGACACTCCTCCCTCCTCTTCCTCTCCCCCATAACCCACCATGGGGGGCCTTCCTGTCCTACATGGTGTGTGTGCTTAATGTCCCCCCACATCTTGGGTAGGGGACACTCCTCCCTCCTCTTCCTCTCCCCCATAACCCACCATGGGGGGCCTTCCTGTCCTACATGGTGTGTGTGCTTAATGTCCCCCCACATCTTGGGTAGGGGACACTCCTCCCTCCTCTTCCTCTCCCCCATAACCCACCATGGGGGGCCTTCCTGTCCTACATGGTGTGTGTGCTTAATGTCCCCCCACATCTTGGGTAGGGGACACTCCTCCCTCCTCTTCCTCTCCCCCATAACCCACCATGGGGGGCCTTCCTGTCCTACATGGTGTGTGTGCTTAATGTCCCCCCACATCTTGGGTAGGGGACACTCCTCCCTCCTCTTCCTCTCCCCCATAACCCACCATGAGGGGCCTTCTTGTCCTACATGGTGTGTGTGCTTAATGTCCCCCCACATCTTGGGTAGGGGACACTCCTCCCTCCTCTTCCTCTCCCCCATAACCCACCATGGGGGGCCTTCCTGTCCTACATGGTGTGTGTGCTTAATGTCCCCCCACATCTTGGGTAGGGGACACTCCTCCCTCCTCTTCCTCTCCCCCATAACCCACCATGGGGGGCCTTCCTGTCCTACATGGTGTGTGTGCTTAATGTCCCCCCACATCTTGGGTAGGGGACACTCCTCCCTCCTCTTCCTCTCCCCCATAACCCACCATGAGGGGCCTTCTTGTCCTACATGGTGTGTGTGCTTAATGTCCCCCCCACATCTTGGGTAGGGGACACTCCTCCCTCCTCTTCCTCTCCCCCATAACCCACCATGGGGGGCCTTCCTGTCCTACATGGTGTGTGTGCTTAATGTCCCCCCCACATCTTGGGTAGGGGACACTCCTCCCTCCTCTTCCTCTCCCCCATAACCCACCATGGGGGGCCTTCCTGTCCTACATGGTGTGTGTGCTTAATGTCCCCCCACATCTTGGGTAGGGGACACTCCTCCCTCCTCTTCCTCTCCCCCATAACCCACCATGGGGGGCCTTCCTGTCCTACATGGTGTGTGTGCTTAATGTCCCCCCACATCTTGGGTAGGGGACACTCCTCCCTCCTCTTCCTCTCCCCCATAACCCACCATGGGGGGCCTTCCTGTCCTACATGGTGTGTGTGCTTAATGTCCCCCCACATCTTGGGTAGGGGACACTCCTCCCTCCTCTTCCTCTCCCCCATAACCCACCATGGGGGGCCTTCCTGTCCTACATGGTGTCTGTGCTTAATGTCCCCCCACATCTTGGGTAGGGGACACTCCTCCCTCCTCTTCCTCTCTCCCATAACCCACCATGGGGGGCCTTCCTGTCCTACATGGTGTGTGTGCTTAATGTCCCCCCACATCTTGGGTAGGGGACACTCCTCCCTCCTCTTCCTCTCCCCCATAACCCACCATGGGGGGCCTTCCTGTCCTACATGGTGTGTGTGCTTAATGTCCCCCCACATCTTGGGTAGGGGACACTCCTCCCTCCTCTTCCTCTCCCCCATAACCCACCATGGGGGGCCTTCCTGTCCTACATGGTGTGTGTGCTTAATGTCCCCCCACATCTTGGGTAGGGGACACTCCTCCCTCCTCTTCCTCTCCCCCATAACCCACCATGAGGGGCCTTCTTGTCCTACATGGTGTGTGTGCTTAATGTCCCCCCACATCTTGGGTAGGGGACACTCCTCCCTCCTCTTCCTCTCCCCCATAACCCACCATGGGGGGCCTTCCTGTCCTACATGGTGTGTGTGCTTAATGTCCCCCCCACATCTTGGGTAGGGGACACTCCTCCCTCCTCTTCCTCTCCCCCATAACCCACCATGGGGGGCCTTCCTGTCCTACATGGTGTGTGTGCTTAATGTCCCCCCACATCTTGGGTAGGGGACACTCCTCCCTCCTCTTCCTCTCCCCCATAACCCACCATGGGGGGCCTTCCTGTCCTACATGGTGTGTGTGCTTAATGTCCCCCCACATCTTGGGTAGGGGACACTCCTCCCTCCTCTTCCTCTCCCCCATAACCCACCATGGGGGGCCTTCCTGTCCTACATGGTGTGTGTGCTTAATGTCCCCCCACATCTTGGGTAGGGGACACTCCTCCCTCCTCTTCCTCTCCCCCATAACCCACCATGGGGGGCCTTCCTGTCCTACATGGTGTCTGTGCTTAATGTCCCCCCACATCTTGGGTAGGGGACACTCCTCCCTCCTCTTCCTCTCTCCCATAACCCACCATGGGGGGCCTTCCTGTCCTACATGGTGTGTGTGCTTAATGTCCCCCCACATCTTGGGTAGGGGACACTCCTCCCTCCTCTTCCTCTCCCCCATAACCCACCATGGGGGGCCTTCCTGTCCTACATGGTGTGTGTGCTTAATGTCCCCCCACATCTTGGGTAGGGGACACTCCTCCCTCCTCTTCCTCTCCCCCATAACCCACCATGGGGGGCCTTCCTGTCCTACATGGTGTCTGTGCTTAATGTCCCCCCACATCTTGGGTAGGGGACACTCCTCCCTCCTCTTCCTCTCCCCCATAACCCACCATGGGGGGCCTTCCTGTCCTACATGGTGTCTGTGCTTAATGTCCCCCCACATCTTGGGTAGGGGACACTCCTCCCTCCTCTTCCTCTCCCCCATAACCTACCATGGGGGGCCTTCCTGTCCTCCATGGTGTGTGTGCTTAATGTCCCCCCACAACTTGGGTAGGGGACACTCCTCCCCCCTCTGTTTCCTCTGCTTCCTCTCCCCCCATAACCCACCATGGGGGGCCTTCTTGTCCTCCATGGTGTGTGTGCTTAATGTCCCACCACATCTTGGACAGGAAACACCCCCTTTCCTCCAGCCCGCCCCTTGCCTCTTCCCCCCATCAGTGCCTACAGAGACCCTCAGCATGCTTAGCATACCAAGCATACTTAGCAGACATACGTTAACTCTTACATGCTCCCATAGTTACTCTGGATTGTAGGGTTAGTGTGTCTGTGGTTCTGTTTAAAAAATACTGTTATGTATGGCATACATGTAGCGCTAGAGTAACAGTAAACCATATTTAATGGTTGGGAAGTAATAATTGTCAGAATGCTTTTTGTTTTACTCAATTTTGATTTCTGAGCTTGTTTGTCAGGAGCAGTGTTGTGAAGAGTGTTTAGTAGACCACTAAGAGCACAATCCTAACCATGCCCACTCAATGGGTCTTTCTCCCAGGTCTTTCTCCACCTTCTCCCAGGAAAGTGTCTTTAGGATTGCAGCCTAAGTGGTCTAGCTTGGAGGTGATATAGTGTGGAAAGGTGTTTACTTCTGAATGACTGCATCCTTCACAAGTAGTTCCCAAACTGTGAATCCAGACCCACTGGGGGTTGTGATTTGATTTTTGGTAGGCTTCAAAAGGGTGATGGAAATATCAGATAACAAATCTTATCAGTTAACTAAACTATGAGGCTTTTTCACAAGCTCTCTGCTATTTAAAAATAAGATACTAAGCACAATCCTAACCGTGCCTACTCAAAAGTCAGCCCCATTGTGTTCAATGGGTCTTACTCCCAGGAAAGTGTCTTTAAGATTGCAGCCACTGTCTCTGTTTATTATCCTGTAAAGCAGTGGTCCTCAACCTTTTTGACCCTAGGGACCAGTTCTATGGGAAAAAAATTTTTCCAGGGGTGGGGGAAGAGTCCTGCCTCTGGTGACCTGGAGGGAGGACTTCCCCACCTAATGCACAGCACAGCTGCCTCCAGCTGTAAATCCATTATAATAAATAGAGCTATCATTGGTTACTGTGGATAGGATTGCAGGTGAGAGCCCAATGTCTCAATGCATGTCTACTCAGAGCAGAGATTTTCAACCTATTTTCAGTGCAGGATGCACTAGTCACTCTTATTGGAGAGTAAGGGCACAATTTAGAGAAACTACAGGAGCACGTAAGAGACATTACGTGCCCCCGTAGTTACTGCACCACCTAGTGAAAACCTATGGGAAATTCATATTGCAATCCAGAGTAACTTGTTCTTACTCCGGAGCAAGGACTCCTCATAGTTACTCTGGATTTCACCCTAAGCCTCATTGACTCTAATGGGACTTATTTCTTAGTAGACAGACATTGGACTCTGAGGCTGCAATCTTGTCCGCACTTTTCTGGGAGAAAGCTCCACTGACTACAATGGGACTTACTACTGAGTAGACAAGCACAGGATTGGTCTCTGAGGCTGCAATCCTCTGAGAGAGCCTCCTGGTGTGAGGAGGGGAAGAGGCAGTTAGGGTGCAAACCAGAGTAACTTGCTCCGGTGTAAGAACAATTTACTCTGGATTGCAATATGACTTTCCCATAGGTTTTCACTAAGTGGTGCAGTAACTATGGGTGCACATTTCTCTTATGTGCTCCCGTAGTTACTCTGGATTGTAGGGTTAGAAGAGTCCTCTCGTGGATCAGTCAGTCAGCTGCCAAGGACCACCAGTGGTCCCTGGACTGGTGACTGGTTTCTCAAGTGGGGGGTTGAGAAACCCTGCTGTAAAGAACTGGGCTCCTGCAGTTTACAAGCATGTGTATGGAGATGTTAGAGGGTGTTTTTCTTGTTATCACTACTTATAAATAAAATATTTTATTTCTAGATCTCCTTTTTGAAAAGTCTGGCAAACCTAGATGGGTACTGATCAGGGTGACCAGATGACAGGAAAAACCCGGATTTGTCCAGATTTTTAGCCTCCTGTCCGGGTGTCCTACATTTTGGCATCATTGTCCTACATTTTGGCTTCATTTTGAAACTTCGTGATAATGCACACTACCCCATCATGCCATATGTCGTTGGATTCGTATTGAAGAACAGAATTCAATGCACAAATCAGTTTTCAGATATCTCCTTGCTATCAAAAGTTGTGGTCAAAAAACCAAAAAACAAAAACGAAAAATACATTTTTGGCAATTTTTTTCAGTGGGTAGGAATTTTGGCCTAGGATTAGGAATTTTGGCCTTGGGGTTCAGGAATTTTGGGTTTGGCATCTGGTCACCCTGGTCCTGATAGTGTCTCAGTGCTGAAAAGTTTGGGATCCACTAATGTAAAAGCATGTAGGTGAAGGCAAAGTGGTATGTTCACCATCTCTTGAAATGTGTGCGTGTAGTACTAGTCTGAGAAATATGCAAACAGGAACTTGGTGTCTTCTCAAATAGTTTTGCATAGTAACTATGTTTCAAAATCTCAGGTATCTCACAAGTAACAATCCTCTTATAAGAAACCTCTCAAACCCTTAGTTCAGGAGCATGGCTGGTTTATAGCCAAATCAGAAACACAAAGCTGCTTTCTTCTGTTGTAGGTGGTGTCTTTTCATTAACCAGCTGAGTTCTGTATTTTTGCCTATTCTGAAATATTTAGTAAAGTTACAGTTTTTGAAATGGGAGGGATGATCACCTATGCGGTACCCAGAAGTAGCCTGCATGCTGTCAAGTAGAAGTGTATAATCCATCAATTTCCAACTACTGTGCTGTGGCACAGTTGTGTGCCTCAAATGATCTATTGCTGGAGAATGCAAGCCCTGCTGTCAATGAAAGTGCCTTGTCAAAAACCTGATAGTGTACTTGACAATTTAGCACCTGACAATCTGCCATGAGATGAAAATGTTGCAAATTGCTGATATAATATTATTAATGAAATGCACAATACTTATTCCAGAGATCTTCAGCAATTCAGACTCTGTAGGTGCAATCCTAACCACTTTAGGCCAGTTCAACTCGCTTCTCCCCTTTCCTATGGTGGTGTGGGGAAGCCAGCACATGGCTGTGGACAGACCTAACTCTGCCAGGAGTGGCACATAAGTGCTTTACAGCACCCTCAGCCTAGCATGGGACTTATATCAGCACTTATGCTTACCTGACAGGGGTCATAGGATTGGAGCCTATGTTGTCTTGCCTTGACTATATCAAAACTAATAATGCTGGTTGCCAAAACCTGAAGAATAAACTGAGCAACTTACAACTGTGAGAATGAGCTGTAGTTTTAAAGATAATGTAATGACAAAATCACACCCATACTAGCTTAAACTATTCATAGCCCTTAGATTGGAAGAGTCGATAATCGCTTCTGATCTTCTTATATATAGGATAGGAAATTTACCTTAGTGAGATTAAAGCTGTGCGCTGAGGATGGTCTACTGGTGTGCCATGGGATTTGGGTGGAGGTCTTTTATTAGTAGGACAGTTGGGTGATTCTACCAGCAGCATGGTGTGCTTTGTCAATAGTCAAAAAACTAATGGTGTCTGGTTTGACAGTTTTAGCATTTTGTCAGTGTACCGTGAACTGAAGAAGGTTGAAAATCACTGGATTAAAGCATATCATTTACTAGACCAGTGTTTCTCAACCTTTAAAGGAGATTTAGGCTGCAATCCTAAAGACACTTTCCTGGGAGTAAGACCCATTGGACACAATGGGGCTTACATCTGAGTAGACATGGTTAGGATTGTGCTCTTTCTCCCTAAGCAAGTCTTTGCAAGGGAGGAGCAATGGCAGTAATGGGAACTCCAGGATCACTTCATTAAGGGGGGATCATATGCGAATGCTCTCCCTTACTTTCCCTTGCAGAGGCTCTGGGAGATGCAGAGGGCTTTGAATCTTTGAACAGAAGCTTAGAATCTTAAAGGGCAAATTTAGGCTGGAATCCTAAGCTCCAGATAGGCCACCAAAGCCCCCGGCATAAGCCTTATGCTGGCCTGAGGGTGTCTATAAGACACTTGTGCGCCACTCCTGGGAGAAGGTTAGGCCAGTGCACAGACATGTTCTTGCCTCCCTATTTTACCATGGGAATGGGAAGACCAATGAGTTGTTCCAGAGAATTTTTACACAGACTGGGGAGTCACAATCCCTCAGTTTAAGTCAGTGGTTCTCAATCTTCCTAATGCCATGACCCCTTTATAAGTTCCTCATGTTGTGGGGACCCCCAACCATAAAATTATTTTTGTTGCTACTTTATAACTGTAATTTTGCTACTGGTTTGAATCGTAATGTAAATATTTGATATGCGGGATGTATTTTCATTGTTACAAATGAAATGTGTGTTCTATGCACACATTGAACACAATGGGATTTATTTCAGAGGGTTGGGCATAGGATTGGGCCCTGAGGCTGCAATCCTATCCACATTTACATGGGAGTAAAGGCCCCCCTGACTATAATGGGATTTATTTCAGAGTAGTCATGCATAGGATTGGGCCCTGAGGCTGTCAGTCAGCCCCAGTGCGTGTGCAGCTACAGCCGGAGGTCTGGCAAGCCTGACCTAGCCCCCTGCACCAGGGGTCTTTAGGCGACCCCCAGGAAACCTCTAGGCGACCCCAAAAGGGGTCCCGACCCCAACTTTGAGAAAGCTGGTTTAAGTACTGCTGTTCAACACAGGAACAATCTAAAGCTTTACAAGTCTGAATTTAACGTTTGAGCCAGTGGTTTTGGAAGGATCAGTGAGCTTTGGCAAAACAAAACGTGTCCTGAAAATGCCTAGTTCTTGATGATATTCCTTCTTTATGAACAGTTCTGTCATGCAGCTGACACATTTACATTTTGGTTGTCAACTTCGTCAACTGTAAAAAAAAAAGTTAAAAAAAATAGTCTTAGGAAACCATTTTTTTCTTATGTGAATTTAGTTGAAAACTCTTGCTGTAAAGCTGCGCATTATTCTACATGATTCCCTTATAGATACTGTACCAAATGACAGTGGGCACAAGGACATTTGTGCCCACTGTTTCTGTCTGAATAGTTAATGTGAAACAAGGTGCATAACATTTATTGTTTGAATGAATTCAACAGCAAAGACCTTGAGAGATTCTCTTGCACTGTTAGTGAATCTAAAGAACTTTGAAGTACTTCACTTTTCTCAGACAAGCAGTAAGTTGGTGATAAAAGCTTTGCCAGCCTGCCTTAGTTTTGTTAACAGTTGTCAAAGCTACAGCTGAAACATATTGAATAAATAAGGCTGCAATCCTAATCTCCACTTAGGCTGGCCTAAGCCCCAGTCCTCTGTTGACCTGGGGATGTCACTGAAGTGCTGTAAGGCACTATTTCACCATGTAAGTGTAGAAGAGTAAGGCACTTCTGCGCCATTCCTAGGGGAGAGTTAGGCCAGTGCACAAACATGCGCTGCCTACATCACCACGAGAATGGGAAGACTGATGAGTTGAGCTGGCCTAGGTTAGGATTGTACCATTAGTAGAACAAATTAATGTTTCTACATTAGTTAGGTTAAATAGTTTCTAAATAGGTCACATCTGTTTAAAAAGCAATTAGTTCAAACTATAGAAAGCAGCAAAGTAACTAAGGGTCCAGTCTCATATAACTTTCCAGCACTGATGTTCCTTGCTGTGAGGAGGTCTCCATGACAGGCAGCTCCACCACAGGATGCAACGCATGCCTTGTTCGCATAACTGCTTCAGTGCAAGAAGTTGGGTTGGTCCCTGAGAAGCCTTAGAACAGGGGTCTTCAAACTTTTTAAACAGGGGGCCGGTTCACTGTCCCTCAGACACTGTCGGGGGCCGGAGAGTGAGAGGACATCCTACATTTTGTCCTACATTTTAAAAAATTTTTAAAATGTTAAAAATTTTAAAAATGTTAAAAATCATGTTAAAAATGTCCGACATTAAAAAAATGTAGGACATGTTAAAATGAAGCAAAAATGCTTGTATTGCTTTCCTGTACTAAATTTCAACACTTTTGAAATTGAAAACCTTTTAACATGCCTGATTCTCACCCAGACATGCAAGACACCCTCAAAGCAGTTTCCAGCAACATGTTACTTCAACATATTTTACTTAACATATTTTTCTATAATGTCAGTTTTCTATATTTTACATGTCAGACTTAAGACATGTAATTATAAGACATCCTCAAAGCAATTTGCAGCAACACAAGGAATGTCAGTGACATGCACTGACACACACCATGCACTCTCTCTCTTACACACACACACACCCATGTATTCTTACACACAAACACAAGCTCACCTCAATTTTGGGCTTGCTGTTCAGGAATTTTGCCCAAGTCTATGCATGTCTACTTAGGGGTAAGGCCCATTAGAGTCAGTGGGGCTTACTCCCAGGAAAGTAAGTCCAGCCCCCTGCATGACTACTCAGGAGTAAGGCCCATTAGTGTCAGTGGGGCTTATTCCTAGGAAAGTAAGCCCAGCCCCTGCATGTCTGCTCAGGAGTAAGACCCATTAGCGTCAGTTGGGCTTACTCCCAGGAGTGTGTGGATGGGAGGGTGGCCTTAAAAGCCCAGCTCTCTGCTTGTCTATTCAGAAGTGAGCCCCTGGCAGCTGGGGTGGCTGTGAGAGAGCGGCGGAAGGCACGCATGCCAGCCTCAGGCCCCTGGCAGCTTGGGCGGCTGTGCAAGGGCAGCAAGAGGCACACACAGCCAGCCTGAGCCCTGGCGCAGCCACAAGAGAGTGGCGGGAGGTGCGCGCACCAGATTCAAGCTGAGCCTCTGGCAGCTGGGCGGCCGCACAAGGGCGGTGAGAGGTGCACGCTCCAGCCTGAAGCCCCTGCTGGCTGGGGTGGCCGTGAGAGAGCGGTGGGAGGCGCACACACCAGCCGGAACCCATGGGGCAGACGAAGTGCATGCACAGCTCCAGCTGCACATGCAACATTTAAAAAAATTTAAAGGGCCAGCTTGAAGCTGCCCAAATTCCAGAGTTTGGAGGGGCTCTCTTCCCTTGCACAGGGCTGCTGCGACTGGTGGATCTTCGTCACGGTAGCCAGTGCCCAGAAAGCACCTCCAAAACCCCCCAAAAGGCTGGCAGGCCGGATTGAGGCCCCTGGTGGGCTGGATTCAGCCCATGGGCTGTAGTTTGAGGACCCCTGCCTTAGAAGATAAAAGCCAGAGTAAGAGCACAATCCTAACCATGTCTACTCAAAAGTAAGCCCCATTGTGTTCAATGGGTCTTACTCCTAGGAAAGTATCTTTAGGATTGCATCCTTAAAGATGAAACACAATAGGGCCACAATCTTCTATACATTTTCTTGGGAGTAAGTCCAATTAAACCCAGTAAGATTAGGTCTGAATAACATGCACAGGATTGTAAATAAGGGGTCTGGGTGAAAAATTGTGGGGCCAAAAATGGCAGCAGGTAAGCATCCCTGATGAAATCATTCTAGAATTAGGGGTCTCACAAGGGAAGCAGCCTTATCTTTGGTTACTTCATTGCCCCTCTCCTCAGATATTATGAAGAAGGGCCTCAGAGATAGATCTCTGAAATCAGGCATGTTCATGTCAGAATATTATTCAAAATAACAAGAAAATTGTCCTGTGGCACCAAAATAACATAACTACAGTGGTATCTTGTCAGACAAATGCTTTGTAAGAAGAACACTTTGTAAGACAAACTAAAATTTCTAAGGAATTCTGCTTTGTAAGATGAACAGTGTCTTTTAAGACAAACAGTTTTGGCAGAGTTTGGCAAACAGTTTTACAAGGAAAATTGTTGTAAAACGAACAAATTGATTGATCTGCATTATGAGCAATAGCAAGAGGAGGAGATCTCATCTGCAGAGGAGGAGGAGAATAAGGAGGAGGAATTCCTCACATCAGATTAAGGACATTTGTAAACATTGGGAAATTGTGCAAAATTTTGTAGAAAAGCACCACCCAAATAAGGCTGTAGCAGTGCAAGCGATGAATCTGTTGAATGACAATGCAATGCCACATTTCCATGAAATCCACAAAAGGAGACAAAAGTAGGTGTGATTAGAAGGTTACTTGTGAAAATTGCTCAAACATACATCAGTGACTCTATTAATGAAAATTAGTCATCCTTGGCCATAAAGCTTTTCCTTTTCTATTTTACTGTACAATATATTAAAGTGTTTTTATTAATATTACAGTAATTGTGTTCTGTATTATATTACAGTGTTTTGAATTTGATTACAGTGTTTTCTCATCCTTTTTACATACAGTTAATATTTTTATATGAATATATTTGGGTTGTGGAAGCAATCGCCTTGAGTTTCCATTATTTCCTATGGGGAAATCAGCTTTGCAAGAAGAACACTTTGTAAGACAAACATGCTCCCAGAACAAATTAAATTTGTCTTACAAGGCACCACTGTATTTAGGAAATTGTTAAATTTTTATAGTTCCCATTGCATGTTTTATGAAATACTTTTTTTAGCAGATATACATTTGCTCAAAGAGTTTCAGAGGAAAAAAGTGACAAATAGCAGTTCAAAGATAGTGAACTGCTAGGCACAGGTGTTTGGTCAGTCATTCTTTTCTGCAGCATCACAAAATATACAGCATTGGTTTCCACCTGGAGACTGCTATGTGCTATAAACAGCCTCCCCAACATGAGTTTATTATTTTGCTCAGGAGGCTGTCATTGTTGCTTCTGATCACCCCCAGGTTTGTTTGCTTAGCTATGTCCACCATGAACACAAAAATGACTAGGTGGAGCAAACATTAGGGGAGATTGATGGTTTCAGTTGCAAACTCCATTCCCATGGGGCAGGGTTAGTGTGGGTATTGGATTTGGCGCATAGGCCACAATTTGGAATGATATGCATTCCTGATATATCTTGCATATCCCTGATATGCAAGATTGAATTAGAATAACCCATCTACCATAACAATAATGCTCTTATTTTTTCTTATCATGCTAGTATTGCCCAAAGAGAAATAGCTATTTTCTATAAAAGGATCTTCTTTGAATTCTTTGTTGCAGTGTGGTAGCTTTGGGGTCAAGAACTGAGTGTAGTCTTAAATAGAAATGCTCTCCTACTGCCTTCTGAACATTGCCACTTTCTGTTTTTCATATTTGTGCTGGTAATGCTCAGAAACCCCTGGCTAACCACAACAATCAAACACACTTGGTGCCACTGGCAAGATTGTCATGAATGGTGATGATAACTGTCTGGAACTGTCTGGCTCCATGCATTCCCAGGTGGCATTGACTTGCTTCCCAGGCAAGACTGGAAGGATATCTGCAGAGGCAACAACAAGGCATTTTTGTAAATAATAGGGATTTGTCACTCCTCCTGTGTGTGATGCTCAGGATGCGTATTTGATGGGATGCACCCATTTTAAACTTTGTGGGCAGCAGCTCCTTTCCCTTCATTTGGTTAACAGCGCAGTACATATGCATTTTCTCTAAATGCCTTATATATATATAGAGAGAGAGAGAGAGAGAGAGAGACAGAGACAGAGACAGAGACAGAGACAGACAGAGAGACAGACAGAGAGAGAAAGTAAAAATGGAGCAATATTAAATGGTATACAGTTCCAATAATTCAGCATCTGCAGAAGAGGGGGGGAAACAAACCAAACTAATGGCTAAGATTTGAAATCTTATGGCTAACTAATGGCTATCTGATTAGTGGCAATTCTTTCTAGCTGTGATTTTCTGTATGATAAACTGAGGAAAGTACTTCTTGCCATTGGCAATTTGTGGAATCCAGGTCGCTATTGACTAAGCAATCCTAACAATTTAGGCCAGTGCAACTCACCCATCTCTCTGTTTCTGTGGTGGAATGGGGAGGCTAGCACATGCCTTCTCGTCCCCTGGAAATGGCACTTTTATGATACATCCAGGCCAGTGCGAGGGACTTATGCCATCCTTATTGGGGGTAGGATTGCACTGTAAGAGACAAGGCCTTTGATTGTCAACTGGCAGTGGTTTAGTATTCTTCTATCATTTATGATGTGGCTATCATAAAGTGGATATGGCTCTTTCTGGATTGGATTCAGTGATGGGGTTCAAATAAATGAACAACAGGTTCTATGTCCATTAGTAACCAGTTCTCAGAACCTGGCGCTCATTAGTAAAGCGTTCTGTAGAACCTGTGAGAACCCCCTGTATCCCACCACTGGTTGGATTCCTTAGTATACATTAATGTGCTTGAGAAGAAGGCATTTATGCTACTAAGGGGCTTTAATTGAACTATTATCAATATAGCACAAAAGGTAAATAATTCTCTCAATTGATGTTTTCTAGGCCCGAGTTGAAAGGATGGAGCAGTTCCAGAAGGAGAAAGAGGAGGTGGACAAAGGATGCAGAGAGTGCAAGCGGAAGCTAGCTGAGTGCCAGAAGAAGATGAAGGAGCTTGAACTGGCCACCACAGAGAGTAGCAAAACTGAGTTACAAAGACTGCAGGCTGAATCACAGCAACTGAAGAAAGAAGAGAAAACCTGGGAAAAGAAAGTTGAGGAGATGAGGAAGAAGGAAAAGACCATGCCTTGGAATGTCGACACTCTTAGCAAAGATGGGTTCAGCAAGGTATGTCTGGGTGCTCCCCATTGAGCTGGGCCTGTACTCTTTTGTATCCTAGCCTTAATAATCAGCAATCATTTGCAACTGAGTAGGCTCAGACTTACCTGAAAGGTTAACAAAATTATGTTAATATCACAGTTGTTTCTGGGAAGAGAGAATGTAGATTTGACCTTTTGCAGTACTGTAATTTTTTTCCTTTCTCAACCTGCTATGTTTCCCAAATTGATGCATTATAGAGTAAATTCCAAAATACAGCGTGATTCAAAATAAATGGGACAAAAAGGCAAGCAGTCTTACATCTTTTTGTCCCATTCATTTTGAATCACTCTGTAGATACAAAAACATTGTTTCAAGTCAACTAAATTATTCATAACCTTATTTCATAGAGAAGTCATATAAACATTTTATACACAAGAAGGCCTAGAATCCAAAGAGCCGTATAACTCACTCCATGAAGCCACAGGGGCTTTCACACTGTTTCTCAGGTAGCAAACCATTCCCTCCTGTGCTGTGCTGTATATGGGTTTGAAACTGGAGAGTGTTTCAAACACATGTTTGTGACATTTGGGAAGTCAGCTCATCAAAACCGAAACTCCTTGATAGCTATTTGGATTCCATTTGTAAGATCCAAAGACTTGATTATATTGTCCAAAACCTGGTCCAGTCAGAAATTGCTGAGCCTGGACTGGAAGATGTAATGGCTTTGGGAAACTGGAGCAGGAGAAGAAATTCCTAATTATATTTGCAGTCAGAGAGTACTCTCTCTATGCATTCCTATGATGTCTTCTTGAAAGTAAGCCTCATTTAGTTCATTGGAACTTTCTACCATTTAAGTGTGTATAGGATTGCAGCCGTAGTATTCTCTCCAGCCTGGTTTTATGCATAGCTGTCATGCCTCTGTGAGTTCCTGGGCTGAGGGGAGTGGGTCTCATAAGGGCAGGCCTCTCTATCTTCCCTTCCTTCCATACCTGAGGATTGAAACATCAATGACTCCGGACACAGGCAAGTCAGATAGATACTTTGCTTTTTACTTCTTGTCAGTTCCAACTTTCATCAGTCACAACAACACAGGTAAGCAAACAGTTCAACATTCAAACAGACTGAAGCAGCTATCGATCTGTGGTGAGGCTAGGCCTGCTCTCCCTCCCATGTGGTAAGTTGAGGTCTGTGGTGAGAGGCAAGGCACTGATGCCTCCCACCAACCTCTGCAAGAGACTGCTCCACCTTCTTCCTTTTCCCGTCTCCATTCCCCTTTTAAAGGGCTCCCCCTTTGCTCCTCCTTCATGTGGCCTATCCCACAGGAGGGTTCAGAGTGGACTCCTCTATTTCTCTGCATGAAGCTGCTACCCATAAACACATCCCTGGCTTCTTGCCTCCTACTGGGTGTGTCTCTAGGTGGTACAGCCTGCAGCTCTCCAGCCAGCTCCTGGCAATAGATAAGATAAGATAAATTTATTGTCATTGTACTCAAGGCATGAGAACAACGAAATGAGGTGCTCTCTCTCATAATACAACACAGATATCCATTTGAACAAATAAAAACACACACAATTTAAAAAGAAAAAAAAAACTATACACTTAAAATATATGTATTACATTGCATCCACCAGATTTCATAATTTTGCATTTAGCCAGATCACCACACTTGGGTAAAAACTAAGTTTAAATCTGCTTGTCCCAGCTTTCAACACTCTATATCGTCTTCCTGATGGTAAAATCTCAAACAGCGAGTGGCCCGGATGTGAAGAGTCTCGCAGAATGTTATGTATCTTCCTTTTACAACCCATATTATACAAATCCTCCAATGAGGGAAGAGAACAACCACTGATCTTTTGCGCCCTTTTTATCACCCTTTGGATTGCCCTTTTCTCCATCTCTGTGCAACTTTTAAACCACGCACAGATACAATAAGATAAAATGCTCTCTAAAGAGCTTCGATAAAAGGCAACCAACAGACTCTCTGACAGTTGTTGAGATCTTAAAAGTCTTAAAAAATACAGTCGTTGTTGGGCTTTTTTTACAAGAGCTAAAGTATTTGCACCCCATGTTAAATCTTGTTTCAGCATGATACCTAAAAATTTACATTCTGCCACCTGTTGCACTAAAACCTCCTCAGTGTATAACGGTTGGATGCTCATACTGCTTTTCCTAAAATCCACTATAAATTCCTTCGTCTTATTTATATTAAAGATAAGATTGTTCTCTTTGCACCAAAGGGACAACTGATGAACTTCGTCCCTATACGCTGATTCATCATTGTCAGAGATGAGCCCCACCAACGCTGTGTCATCTGCAAATTTAATGATCTTGTTACTCAGGTGAATAGGGGTGCAATCAGACGTATAGGTAGTAAATAAGAGTGGACTCAAAACACAACCCTGAGGAGTGCCAGGATCTTCACAGAAGAGATATGTTCATTCAGCCTAACCTTTTGAGAACGGTGAGATAAAAAGTTCAAAATCCACCAACATATAGAGTCCGGTAGCTCCAGATTTTTAAGTTTAAAAATTTAAAGTCCTATGACTATAAACTCCAGATTGCATGTAATTTTTGAAATTTCCTTTTCTGTGCGGTGCCCTTGCTTTCTTCAACCTGGAAACATCCTGCCAACTTTCCATTAACCAATGGAGGCTTCAGTGAAATCACAGTAGTGGTACCAAACAGCTTTCTTTCTCTTTGCAGAGTGTGTTCAATGTCAAGACGGATTCACAGGATGAGGAGTCAGAGGAGCAGAAGGAGAAGAAACACAAAACATTTGTGGAGAAGTATGAAAAGCAAATAAAACACTTTGGTAAGTTAGACACCAACATAATGTAGCTTATAAAGGGATCAGCTTTCCTCTTCTGTTGATAGCCTTTTTTTTTGTTCCTTTGAAGGGTATTAAGTGAAAATTGCATCGCGATCAGAGTCTCTTCTTCTTGCGTAGCTCCTAATTCTGTGACCATGTCAGGTTCAGTGTGGCCAATTGCAAAGACAAGCGTAAACAACAGTGAATCAAAATAAAAAAGAACCCTTAAAGCACAGAACTGTGACATAATAATAATAAAATCTGTATACTTGTAATGACATAAAAATACATGTGTATGAAGCATTTTCATACAGAATTGCTACAAAAAGACAGGTAGAAGAACTCACAATCTGGGTTTATTTCATAAACATTTGTGATGGCCAAGAATACAGAATACGAAAATGTGAGTTTACTAGAGGAGTTGAATGAGCAGCCAATAATAACCCTGTTTCATTGAAGTTATTGCTCAGGGGCTGCAATCTTAACCCCCCAGTTAGGCCATCACAAGTCTTGTGCTAGCCTGGAGGTGTCGCAAGAGTGTTATAAGGCACTTCTGGGCCACTCCTGAGGAATGGGGGTTAGGCCATTGCAAAGACAAGCGCTGTCCTCCCCACATCACCATGGGAGTGGGGAGATTGATTAGAAAAGTTTCACTTTTTCAGCTGCTGCTCTAATAAAGAAACTCCTACTTTCTAGGAAGTGATTTACAATAAATGTTATAGGCTATTGCATGAGGCCAGCTCTCATGAAGACATTTATGCTAAACTAGTGAAAAGCATACCCGCATTGCGGGAGTAACATTTCACCATGCACCATCTCCCCATGCGCATAATCTCCCTGTGTGCAACATCTCCCATACGCAGCATCCTCCCCAGTGCAACCTCTTCCTCCGAACAACGTCCCCCCAGTGCACCAGGCACCGAGAGCACCAAATTGTCTGGATGTTGGTCAGTCTTCCATGTTAATATAGGACAAAAACATGTTGCACCCCTTTTCAGCCCCTTAAGGGTTAAATTTCTCCACATCAGTTCTTGGTGGGTGTTCATGTGACAGAAGGAACACCCACCCCAAATTTCATGCTTCTGTGTCCGGGGGTTGGGGCGGAATGTTGATGAGTCATTAATTCTTCAATGCAAAGTATAGGGGGAAAAATGCGTTGCACCCCTTTTCACGCCCTTCTGGTTGGAATTTCCGAAAACCGGTTCTTAGTGCACCCCTCAGTCACGGAAGGTACACCCTCCCCAAATTTCACGCTTCTAGGGCCGGAAGTTTTGGCAGGACATTGATGAGTCAGTCAGTGACTTTTCTCTTTTATATATATAGACTAGTGTAATTTACCTGTCATTGGGCGAATAAAATTTCAACAATTTGTTGGCCCACAGCAGGGTTCTATCCAGCCTGCAGCCTTCCTCTGATCCCCTCCAAGCTTCTGGCCTGCTTGACTGAACACAACTGGAGCTGTGCTCATGTCTGGAGGGTGTTCTGATGGCCAAAGACCAAAGTGACCTTCTGTGCCTTCAGAAGGTGTTTACGTCGTGGGCGAGTGGGAGTTCATTTTAGTATGTGCTTTATTTCTATGACATGTATTGGTTCTTGGAAGCACCTGGCTATTTGAGCCTATTTCATTTTCAATGCATTTAAAGTTTAAATTTAATTTTTTCCCACTTGCCCTTGATATTGTGCCAGGTATTTGATACGGCCCTCTGACCAAAATGTTTGGAGACCCCTGCTCAAAACAATGTTAATGTGCAAGTCGTCCTCCTGCACAAATAGCGTTTCTCTGTATCGATGCGGGGGGGGGGGGATTGAACCATTGACCCCACAAACACTAGGGACTGCTCTTGTTCACAGTTGTAAATACAGAAAGCTAGTTTTGGTATCCGTTTGCATTTGGATAGCTGGAGAATGGAGAGTGACTGACCTGCAACTTTACCCAGGTGCTTTCGGAGATTACTGTTGTTTGTCACCAAACTCATGAGTAGCTGTGCTCATTACCTCCTCCCTCTCATCCTGATCTGTTTCTGTGTGCAGGAGATAAGATGCCTCTTAGTTTTTATCATGAAATTTTACAATGACAGGATATAATACTTAGAACTCTTGACTCTCTTTCAGGGGGTTTTGATAGCTCTTGCTGTAGCCAAGGATACAATGGGCCTGGTTCTGACGTCAGTGGTTTATGCATGTGATGATGAGCCTACTTTTCCCTGGCTGTGCTGTGGAGCTGTGATTCAGACATCTTGGCTTACGTCAAACAGCCAATGCTTATCACCTAGAGCTGTGGAGTAGAAGTCTCAATATGAAACTATGATCTTATTCTAATCTCTAAGTCATGTTTGTAGCACTCTGGTGGCACTGCATTGCCCTTTGCCTGGCCTTTGATGGGACCCAAGGCACTTTTCCTGCTTGCAAATGAACATGCTTGTATGGGTCAGCTTCACTTTCCATAGCGCTTTCTGTATCAGTAATCAACTTGTCTGTTTCACAACCCACCAGCAATCTGTTTGCAACCTATGTATCTTTACCTAGGTACCTATTTTCCCATACATACTTTCCCTAGGAATTGTGTAGAATGCATGAGTTTCCCAGAATGACTGTAACAGATATATTGTTTTATGATGTTAAGTTTTCTTTCATCCTCATTATGCTAAGTTTTCTCAGGAGGCTTTCGACAGGCTTTTGGGAACCCATGTATTTAAACCCAAGTCTACCGCGTAATTCCATCAGTATATATGACATGCTTGCTTCTTGACATCTTGTTGGACCTTTGTTATGCAAAATCCATACATCTGAATATCTTTCAAAATTGTTACCACCTTACCTACACCTAAGTTTTTGGGTAAGATGGCTGGTTTTTCTTAAGGATATCAGAATTTTTAAATTAGAATATATCAGCAATTTTAAAATTTGGAAGAATGGGTCTTTTCACTCTGGTGAAAATCTGGTAATTTTTAAATTTTTCACTTAGGGTTCAATCCTAACCGAGGCCAGCACAACTCATTGATCTTCTCATTCCTGTGTTGTAAGGAGGCAAGCGCATGCCTGTGCACTGGCCTAACCCTGAAGTGACACAGAAGGACCTTAAAGCACCTGTTTGATCCCCCCCGGCCAGCACAGAATTTGTGCTGGGGTTTAGGCTTGCCTAACTGGGGATTAGGATTGCAGCTTTAGCCTTAGTTGATTGCATGCCAGTGGCATCACTAGGGGGTACTAGGGGTGCGCCCAAGGGATGGAGTGACCAGATGGTGCGCCCAAGGGATGGAGTGACATGCTAAAATAATGATGGTTAGGAATAACTCCGTCATGCTATATACTGTTGGGTGTATATTTTACAGAATGCAATGGAAAAAACTGGTTGAAATATCTTTATCAAAAGTCAAACTAGAAAACAAAAGGCATGAAGCCCTGTGGAAAGTGAAAATGAATCATACTGCATATTTATCCACGAATAAGTGAACTTGCCTGGGTCTATTTAAAGAGTAGGCTGGGAGGAATCCAAAAAAAGCAGGTTGGTCCCAATCTGATGAACACAGCCCCCACCCTCAGAAAAAACCCAAGAAGTAGTTCATTCCCCCTAAGTTTATGAAAATATTGAATCCTATGAAAAGCAAGAGTAAGCAAATGTGCCTTGTCTCATGTTCAAGTCTGGCAAAAAGGAATGCAAGACCATCAGAATGGTCTTGATCTGATGAAAGCATAGCTCTCCAGAAGGCCGTCTCTCCCCCACCCCCAATAAAAAAGAATAAAACAGTCTTGTGTGGCAAAAAAGAGGGGCAGAGCAATGGTATACCTCCATAGGGCAGGAGGTCTGGTCTAGAGGGTACAGCCTCCGTTTGCCTGAAGATAAGAACTGGAGGTTGTCGGACTGAGACAACCGGAAATCAGATCCGAAGCAAAATCTTGAAAAGTGGCTGCTGTAGCTGAGATTTTCCATCAGATTTTCAGTGGGAGTGAAGAAGCTATCTCAGCTGCCCTTCGTGTGAGAGCTGAAGGAGAAGTTTGTCAGCCAGCAACTCAGACATTGGGGGCCAGTATTGTTAACCAGACTGTGAATGTAATATTTTGAACGTAGCTGGTTCTTGAAAGATAGAACCACTCTGTGTTTGTAAAAATCCCTTCAGGGGTTTAGCTTCGCCTGCCTATGTAAACCACTTTGAATAAAGTCTGAGGAGCAATAAAAAATGACCAGAAAAGCAGTATATAAATGCCTAGTTATTATTATTACTAAGCACTGGGTTGTTGCCCCCCTGCTTAGCTTAGGAGGAGATCTATGGAGGAGGATGGGCTGGCCTCCTGCACTGGCTGATGCAAATGCTAGTGACGTCCCTGCCTCTTGCCACGCTTATTAAATCCTTTTTTCTTGAGATGCTTTTTCTGAGATAAGTGACTTGGGCATGGATCTGCCATAGAAGCTTATACAGAAAAATTATTTTGCTTCTCTACAGTCTCCCTATTCTCTTTTGTAATACTTCCCCCCCCCCTTGTGATGCCAACTGATTCCCTGACTGGGCTCCTGTTTCTGATTTATTTATTGCTGATTTTAAGGTGTACCTGACATTTTTTTTTTTTTGGTGATAGAGTATTTTCTTTATACCTTGCTTAATCTTTATATGTTTTGTAATCTTTGCATGACTAGGCTTTATATGACCACCTGCTGAGTGTTCACATTCTCAAAAGTTCTCTTTATACATTAGAAGTCTTTATCTGGGTTCTGACAGGTGAGTTGGGAGGCCTGGTCTGCACTAGCTTCAGCAGTACCTTTACTCTATTGTTTTAGGCAATCCTAACCTAGGTCAGCACAACTAATTTTCCCATTCCCATAGTGATGTAGGAAGGCAAGCACATGTCTGTGCACTGTACTTACCTTCCCCTAGGAGTGGCACAGAAATGTCTTCTGCATGTAGACTGTAGTTCTAGCCACACCTGGAAGTAAGCCTGAATAGAACAAATTTCTGAGTAGACATGCATAGGGTAGGGTTCTTATTGTAGTGCATATTTACAATGACAAAATGCCAGCAGTGTTTTCTAACACTGTCAGCAATGTGTTGGATCCTGATCCAAAAAGTCTGGTGAAGAAAACTTGACCCTTTCAGTTCCTGTGGGAACAATATGATTTGACATTGTTTTCCTCCTGTTTCAAAGGGATGCTGCGGCGCTGGGATGACAGCCAAAAGTATCTGTCTGATAACCCACATCTTGTGTGTGAAGAGACAGCCAATTATTTAGTCATCTGGTGCATTGATCTGGAAGTTGAAGAGGTGAGTGAAGTTAATGTAGCTTCTCCAGAATCTGCTGTGTTGAAACCTGGAAGCCACCAGTCTAATGTACTAAATGAGCGAGACGGCTTCTTGAACTGTGTGGATGCCAGTGACTCTCAGACACCTCTAGCACAGAGGAGACCTATCTGGTCTAAAGTAGCATTTGTATAATTGCTGAGCCACCACTTTTAACTCCTTGCTGCATTAGGGAAAAAACACAACCCTAAACCTTCTCATACTTCTGGATGTAGTAGCAAAATACATGAATACAGTGGGCTTAAAAACCCAATTAGAACCTCCTTCAATATTTTAGACTTTATTATTTCAAAGACTTTCTTGTGATTCAGTGCCCAAGTAATAATTGTGGAGATTCTCTGGTAGTACTTCCATGGTGGGGTCACTTCTCCTATTTGGTAGCTCCTCCTCAGGGTAGGCAGGTCAGTTGGAAGACTTCCTGAGGGGAGGGGTGCCCAGAGGCCACCCAGTCTGACCTTGCCTTTTGGTGTAGTCAGTTGGTCTAGGTCAACTCTGCTGACCTGCTCCCTTTAGTAGGGGTCCTTTACCCCAGTATAGGTCACCCTACTTCTGGGTGACTGGAGGGCTGCCACTTCTTTGGCTTTGTTATTCATTCAGTTCTTTCGGGGTTCTCCTGAGCCTTCCCTCTTCTTCACGTGCTTGGGTGCATTGGGAGAGACTGCTGCCTGTCCCCTGCATCAGGGTTTGCCCAGGAAGGGCCCTGGTAGCATTGCCATAGCATTGCCAGTGACAGCACCAAGGGCCCCCCTTGGGCAGGTGGTGAGCAGTGGAGGAAGATCCCTGGCTCTTCTGGCAGCTAGTGTGTGCTCTCCTCCAAGCCTGAGCTTGGAGTGCCCCCTCTGTGCGCCCTCTCCTGAGCACAAGAGGGAGAGAGAGGAACAGGACATGCCAGGGCAGCCCTGAGCAGGTGTAGGAGATGCTCTTCTCCAGGCGCCGCTGGGACATTTTGGACCAGTATTAGTTAGATATTAACAATTTTATATTGAGCACAGTCTTAACCATGTCTACTCAAAAGTAAGCCCCATTGTGTTTAATGGGTCTTAATCTCAGGAGAGTGTCTTTAGGATTGCACCCATTAACAATGTTTGCAAAGAATAATTCATTTTCTTTGCAAATATTGTCTTGAACCAGCAACAGTCAATTTGTGCACCATTTTATCTCAGAACCAGCCAGTTTAGATCTTCTAAAGTTTAGCTTCTAAAGTTTAGAGGATTAATGCTTCCCTACCAGTTGAGTTGTTTCAGCTGTCATTCTGTGTCTGGTATTGTATCAGTCAGATCTTGCTGAGTCAGCCAGTGTTGTCTTGCAGCCAGCTATGTGCCCAGAAGGAGATGCTGACACTGGAGACCGTTTTATGAATTGGTCAAAAGCAGCACTGATGGTCAAAATACAGCCCTGGAAACTGGGTGGCCAGGAAGGCAGAGTCCAGCAAGCTTGTTTGTTATGGCTCTGGGCCAGCTGGTATCCTGTGCCTGTAGCCTCAGTAACATGCAGCTGGGAGGGGAGAAGTGGAGGCTTGGACACACCTAGTTCTGAGCCAGACTCAGTCAAACATGTTGCTGAAATGTATTTTATGTGTTTACTTAAAAGCGTAAGTACTTTTAAGAAAAGTACTGCTTTTCTGTTGTCTTTCTCAGAAACATGCCCTGATGGAGCAGGTGGCCCATCAGACCATAGTGATGCAGTTCATCTTGGAGCTGGCCAAGAGCCTGAAGGTTGATCCTAGAGCATGCTTCAGGCAGTTTTTCTCTAAAATCAAGGTGAGCCCTGTTGCCCATTTCAGAAACAATGGCATGAGAATATACTTTAATTTAAATTCTGTTCTTCTACCAAATTTGGTGTCTAGAGCAGTAGAAAATACATAACACAATAGTGCATTTAGAATTACATATTTGTGAATATTTCACTTATAATTAGTAGAGTGATCAGTGTATGTAATACTAGATTAGGTAATACAATAAGAGCACAATCCTAACCATGTCTACTCAAAAGTAAGCTCCATTTTGTCTAACGGTTCTTACTCCCAGGAAAGTGCCTTTAGGATTGCAGCCTTAGGGCAAAATCCATAGCAGTTTCGGATCCATGCAGTTATGTCACCCTCTAGTATTAACTTATGGAAAGTCATCTTAACTGCTCCGGAGCAAGGGGCTTAATTTCACTTTAGGATATAGGCCCTAGTGACCCATGAGATGGGTGACTTGGTGAAAGCAGCTGCTAAAATTATTCTCTGCTAAAATTATTGTTCACCTTGTGTTCATGTTGTATCTGCTTTCCAAATCTCATCCAGACTGCTGATCAACAATATATGGAGGGCTTTAATTATGAGTTGGAGTCCTTCAAGGAACGAGTGCGAGGCCGAGCTAAAGTGCGCATTGAAAAAGCCTTGAAAGAGTATGAAGAAGAGGAGCGCCAGAAACGGCTGGGACCTGGTGGTCTTGACCCTGTAGAAGTCTATGAAACACTCCCAACTGTAAGTGAGCTTGCTTGTTGTAGAACACGTAAATTTTTCAAAGCTCTTTTTATATTAAAATAGTTTTATGTTAAAAAATATAGGCCCTGCATGCATGTTTACAGTCTAACGGTGCAATCCTAACACATAACTCATTTGTCTTCCCATTCTCGTGGTGATGTTGGGAGGCAAGCACATGTGCATGTCTGTGCACCAGCCTAATCCTCCCTCATGAGTGGCAAAATGCCTTACAGCACTTTTGTGACACCCAAGGTTTAGGCCGGCCCAGCTGCAGATTAGGATTGCAGTCTAATAGACATAATTCAAAAGGAAAACATGGAAATTCTGGTACCAAAACTTTCAGGTACCTTGACATGTTTGCTTTATCTATTTTTGCTCTGATTACTTAACGATTTTTCATTCAGGAGTTTCCATTACATTGTTTTCTTGTTAATATAGCAGTGATATTTGAGCATTCAGCCTGTGACCCTCTTCTGAGAATGACAATGTGTCCACGACCCCCTGGAAGTGATGACTTAGGTGGAAGTTCCGTTAAAGATGCTCCAGATTCTAAGATGGCTGCATCCAGCTTTTCGCAATTCCCCTGAAATGAAGTTGTGACCCCCAAAGGGGTCTTGACCCCCACTTTGAACACCACTGTCTTATAGCATATAAACTCATAATCTGACTCATAGGGCACAAAACTAAGAAATTTAGGCCTACCTAAATCACCTGGTGAACCTTTCTATGATGGTCTGGGGAGGTTGGCGTATGCCCCTAACCTCCCCCCCATAAGTGGGGAGAAGTGTCTTACTGCACTTTTGTGACACACCTATGTCAGCAGAGGACTTATGCCAGGGGTTAGGTAGCCTAGGTGGAGCTTAAGATTGCAGCCATAATCTCTGTCTCCACTGTTCTCCACTCTTCCTGGGGGTTGTGTCAGAAATTTATGAAGTTGCCTTATTCTGAGTTGGACTGTTGGAATATTTAAGCCCAGTTCTTTGTAAACTATATTTTGTGTTTCTATTGTCATTGTGACCACATGGCACTGCCCCACATAGTTAAACCTTGAGGAAATAGAGATGGAAGGGGGGAGAACATTAGTGGGCAATATGTGGCTGTGCATTTGTTTGGTACTTCAAAAGAGACATTTGTGGACAAAGGGTGAAGAACAAGGCCTCAACTGGCCTAGTACCATCCTCTCACTGAGCTGCCATCTATGGTGGTATTAGCCCCTCCCCTTCCCCCCTCCCTGATCTAGCCCAGCATTATCTATTCTGATTTCCAGTTGCTTTTGAATTCTTCAGCCCTGCTGTCTGTGATTCTTTTAACTGGAAATGCCAAATATCACACCTGAGACCTTCTGTTTAATGCATCTGCCACAGCCAGTGTCCCTGGTCAGTCTGATTGGGTGCTTAAGCAGTGAATTGGAATCAGGAGAAGCTGTTGTGCAATTGCCTGATATGGAGTCTCCTAACAGTTGGCTGCAGAGGGAGCTGGAGGGCTAAACCTGGATTTGCTGTTGAATGACAAACTAGTAGATTGCAGATTATCCTCTTCACTAATGGTGTCACTTTCTTTCTCCCAGGAGCTCCAGAAATGTTTTGATGTGAAAGATGTGCAGATGTTACAGGATGCTATTAGCAAAATGGATCCTACTGTGAGTATCCTTGGCACTGATTTAAGATTCTTTTGTGTCAGGAAATGTGTTCAGAGAGCTCCAGGGCATTGTATCCTCTGTTCCTGTGTTTTTTCCAATAATTTTCCTAAATTATACCAATTATTTTTCTAAATTATTTTTTTAATTCATGTTTTCATAGAAAAAAAGAATAAAAAGGAAAAAATAAACAAGACAAAAACTGTGGTGCAAATATACAGTGGTAAAGAACTTAAGTGCATAGCTTAGTATCATTGACACATATTCAGTGATGATGCTATACACATGCCTCTTCTCATAGGATCTACAGGGAATTTGGTGCCAGAAGTGTGGGTTAAATAGCTCGGAATTTATTCACCTAGCTCAATATTGTGTTATCAGTTGTATGCCTGGTTTAAAAAGTTTACATGCTTTCATAGTGGTCTTTTAAAAAAAGAATGAATGGCCCTTTAAGGGCCTTTTTTGCAATTTGTTGCATCACATAGTATATGCAAGTAGTATGAGTTAAATTGTTATATCATTCCAAGTAATTACAGGCTTTAGCACCATCTCTTGTTTTTCTTCATAATGATTGCCTTTCCTTTTCTATGAAAAATAAAATCATAAAATGTTCCAAGCATTTTTCTAAGTCTTATAGTGCAATCCAAAGTTGGGCTAGAACAGGCAAGCCAGTGTGCCCACAATGTATCCAGTGCATGTTTCGGGTTGCTGCCACATTACCGCAGAACAAGGGGAAATCTTCACTTCTTTCTGGGTGGGACTGCAGCAGCCCCAGTGAGTATAGTTGGTTCTTCACTGCCTCTGGAGGTGACACAGAACTGGATTAGTGGAAGCAGGTGCCATCAAGGAATTAGATTGGTATCCAGAATATTGCCAGGTCCCAGTTCCACCTCCCTCTTCCCACCCCCCCACCCCCCTGAGAATGCCCTCTGCCTGTCTTCCCCTGCCCCAGAATACCCCCTCCCTGCCTTCCCCCACCCTTGAGATTGACCAGTGCAACTCACCTGTACCCCAATGCCCATATCAGCACAGAAAGGCTGGCACACAGCTTTACGCTAGCCTGTCTGAACAGTGGTGCTTTATGGCGCTTTTGCAACACTTCTGAGCTGGTGCAAGGGACTTGTACTGGCCAAAGAGCATCTTTGGATTGTGCCCTTAAAGAATATAATTAATTTTTAGAGCCCACTTGGACTTCTAAAAGTGCAGCGTGTATCTGGTTCCTATGCATTATATTATGTGTTTGTCTTTCATTTCAGGAAGCAAAATACCACATGCAGCGATGCATTGATTCTGGCCTGTGGGTGCCAAATGCCCGAGGTGCAGAAGGAGCAGAGAAAACTGAAGGAATTAAAGAAGACAATGAGGAATTAAAGACAGACATTTGTGAGGAAAAACAAGGAAGCGCTTCAGTGTCTGACAGACATTTGTAAAGCAGATTGTCATCCTCAGCCTTTGTTCTTTTTCTTTCCTTCACACCAAACTGTTCAGCGATGATGTGCTTTACACAATTAGACACTTCATGAGTTGTATGAGCTGCTCTTTAACTGGCTCTGTCATTCCCTGCATCAAAACACCTCTCCCCAAAGCCCTGCAGTGTTCAGGAAGCTTTTTGGAAAATCTGGTGTTATAATTTAGGGGAGGACATGCATCACAGAACAGACTCAAGTGGGTTTGGCATAGCAGTTCTGCCTTCTCTGTTTTGCTGTGGTAATGCCAGTTGCTATTATAGTTACAAATATGCTGTTATATCTTTTTGTTTGGTAACCAGCTATGGTTGTAGGGCAAATAAAAAGATTGAAATAGCTGAGACTGCACTGGAGTTGGTTTGGTCCCCCAGTCAGCAGATGGATTGTACCCATCAAATGTGGTTGCTTCGTTTCATTTTATGATTGACTAGAGGGGAGGGAGTCTGTAAGCCAGTGTGTTTGTCTTAATCCTGGATTGAATCCTCAGACTTTCCAAATAAATATTGTGGATAGCTGACTGGGAAAGTTCTCTTTCTATGTAACCTGGCACTGTTGCTGCCAGTCTGTCTGCAGTGATGGATAGCATCTTAGAATTCAAGAGGACCTTTAAGATCATCTAGCTCAGCCCTCTGCTCTATATAGGACACTTGTTGTCGAGCATTTCAGCCCAGATCCTCATCTCAGTTCTGAGAGTGCCAATCTGTCCACAACTATCTGGAAGTGATGTCATCAACCTGTGTGGAACTGATGTCATGGCTGGAAGTGACATCAAACAGAAAGAGACATCACTGATGCCAGAGCTCCTCTACGACTACTTGGAAGTAAGTGTTCAATGAGTCTCCCAGGAAAGTACGGATTGCAGCCTGTGCCCCATCTTCATGTATTCTTGGAAGTAAGTGCCCTCATGCTCTGTAGGGATTATTCTCAAGAGTGTGTGAAAAGGATTGCAGCCTCAGAACCCCATCCTATGTGCACCTACTCAGAAGTAAGTCCTGGTGTGGCTGAAGGAGCTTGAAAGTCTAGATATGATTGCAGCCTTACAAGGACTGCTGTGCTTTTGCAGTCCACCAGCCCTCTCCACCTCCATGCCTGTAGTGGCAGGGAGTCAGGTAGCCTCCAGCCCAGGAATACTTGAGCTATGCCCAGTGGAGGAGGAGGGGCAGCCAATTCCTGGGTGCTTGCTGCAGGACCCAAATAGCAGCCTCCCTGCATGGTGCCTGATTACTTCAATCGACCAAGAACATCAACACACACAAACACACTCCCAAAAGCTGGTAATTGGTTCCATAATAGAGCTGCTTTTTCCACTTTATCAGAAATCTATCCTGCTGGAACTTACAGGTATTCAGTCAAGTCCTTCTGAGGTAACAGAGCAAGCATTTGTCCTCTTCCGGGTTAGATATTTGACAGTTTCATGCTTGTATCTGATTTCTAGTTTGGGTTGATAAAGGCTTGGCAGCTAATTTAAGGTGCATTGTTCAGTATTAAATGTGCAAAGTGTACATACTTCAGCATCTGCTGTGCATGCCTCATCGCTGTGCAAACCCTGCATGCCTCATTGCCACATGTTCTCTGTAAAGGGAATGTATATGAAGCCTAGTCTGTAAAGGCTGGAAGTTAGAAAATCCTTTATGAAACCTGAATATCAACAGAGACTTGAGTATTCTCTGAGTACCCCAGTACACCATTGGGGAGTACATACTCATCCTCCCCCTCTGCATTTCTTTATGAGGCAGTTTCCTCTAGAAGTAGAATAAACAAGGAATGATGCACAAGTATTTGAGAAGATCACTGATAGTGGATATCAAAACCATGATTCTGTTAAGAAAGTGTAAGCCTAGGTCTTTGGCATCCAACTTCTGAACTGTGAATTCTGAACTGTGTCGCCTTGAATTGTGCCAATTGACCCCCAAGACAGCAGTAAGTGTTACCAGTGATGTTGTGAAAACTGTTTGGAGGGTGGGTGGGAGAGGAATGTGGTAACTTTCAAATTATCAACTTTGCCAACTTTTGCCAATTTAAGAATCCTTGCTCTAGTCCTGTTGCCTTCCTCTCCAGCCAAATACTAGCCAGATATAAAATGGAAGAACCACTCTATTTTTGTTGTTTGTACAATATTAGGTTGTTAGCTTTATCTGAAAAATAGTTCAAGTCACACCCTTCTCTTATTTATTTTATTTATTTACTTACTAGATTTGTATCTTGCCTTTCTTGGCAAAGCTGACTCAATGTGGCTAACAAACATCAACAACCATGTACATAAAAACATTTAACACATTTAAAAATATTAAAAAACTTTAAAACAACCCACCACCCTAAGAATTATCATAAAAACAAAGTAGCTCCTATGTACTTTCAATTCACAAAACAACCTTATTGGTACTGGATAATTTATGTAGCAAATGTATGGGTCCATAACCCTTCTTGGGCTTTTATTTTTTCATTTTCAACTTTCTGGGCTGCTTTCTTGGCAAGCAGTTTCTTGGCTGGTCTGCATTCTCAGTGTTTTTGTATAAGGTCCCGCCTAAACATTCTGTCATCACTTCTACAATCCATCCCCACCCTGTTCACTGTGTAATATAAAGTCTTGGACAACTTGGAGAGGAATGGACAAGGAGGACTGGAAGATAAAGTCCTTTCTATCATATGGCACAGGGGAAGGAACCCTACAAAAAACTATTTAGATTTGAATCCTATGTAGCATAAGACTGCCATATGCATTTGGCACATTGACTGTGGTATGCTGGCGTGGCTTATAGGAGTGGTTTAGTTAAAGCATGTGTGCCAAGTTTTCACCTTTGATAGGAAGTCACTGCCTTTTTTCATACTTGGTTTGTTTCCTGTCCCTTCCCCTTTTGAAGGGGGAAGTTTGCTGTTTCACATTTTGCTGTTCACTCTATTTATTTACAGAACCTTTCTGACAGATCGACGCCTCTCTTTTTGTGTCCTTAGGACACAATCCTAACCAATGTAGGCCAACCTGTCTCCTTCCTGTGGTGGAGAGGAGAGGCCAGTGCATGCCTATGTGCTGGCCTAACCCCCACCCAGGAGTGGGCAGAAGTGCCTTAAGGTGGCAACATCTCCAGGCCAGCATGGGACTTGTGTGGGTCTAACTGGGGGTGTTGCAAAACTGCTGTGAGTAAAGTGCTTCTGCACAATTTGGGGGTAGGGTTGTAAAATATTAAAAGAATATTTGTAGGCACCAGGTATGGCTGGGCACCAGTCACTGCAGGACAATGACAACCACTGGGCACTGGTGCGTACTAGAAGGTGGTTGTAGGCATCACGAGGCACCAGGCACCTCTTCTGTGCATCAGGCATGACTAGCAACCAACCTGCAATGGATCTCACTGGGCAGCAGGCATCACTGGACACTACCTGGCACCCCTGCCAGGCATGGGGCACCATGCACGACCCAGGTACACATAGCACGTTCCACTGGGTATCCCTGCTGTGCAACAGGCAGTACTGGGCACCAAATCAGTTTTTAGAGAGTCCTTACATCACAGAAGGAATACACTCCCCAAATTTCATGCTTCTTGGTCCTGGGGTTTGGACTGGGTGTTGAGGAGTCAGTCAGTGAGTCTTCAATTTTATTTATACTGTATATGAGTGTCGTGTCCTAATTGCTGGATTGCATCTATGATGCTGTGAAACACTGATGTCATATGTGTCCAAGCAGAATGTCATTTGGTGGTTTTACACAGCTATGTACCTACCCATCATTTATTTTGTATAGGTGTGCCTTGTTATCCACTGGGATTCTGTTCTGGGAACAGAAGAACACCAAAGAAAAATGTAGGACATAAGAAAATAAAAGCTAAGAACACTCACAAATATTGCTTTCATGTGGTTAATTTAAACACTATTTTGAATTTAAAACTTTTTTTAAAGTTTAAAGTTAATACATTTAGAGCACAATCCTAACCATGTCTACGCAAAAGTAAGTCCCATTGGGTCTTACTCCCAGGAAAGTGTCTTTAGGATTGGAGCCATAATTTCTTACATGTAGGCTGCAATTCCTGGGAGTAAGACCCACTGAACACAATGGGGCTTACTTCTGGGTAGACATGGTTAGGATTGTGCTCACAGGCTGCAGTCTTAACACTTTCCTAGGAGTAAGACCCATTGGACACAATGGGGCTTACTTCTGAGTAGACATGGTTAGGATTGTGCTCATAGGCTGCAGTCCTAACACTTTCCTGGGAGTAAGACCCATTGAACATAATGGGACATGATTGCACTAATTTATTAACTACAAGAAGACTACATGCTGCCTGCTCACAAGGAAAAGGAGGACAACGAAAAAAAATTTTCCAGGACACAAGGCTAAAAAAGAGGACGTGTCCTGGAAAAAGAGAACATATGATCATCCTGACCCCAGCATCTGTTTGCATTGCAAGGGGGCAGGGCCAGAGATGCTGCCTGCACCTAATGCTGCAACCTGGCAGGCAGCCCCAGGCTAAGAGGAGCGCGCGCCACTCCTCCAATCAGCTGCGGGCCAGCCTGCGCGAGGCCACATTCTCCCCGCCTCAGCCAATCAGGAGGCGAGCGCGCGCTGCCCTGGGCCAAGCCCCATAGGGGAGGAAAGGGAAAGCGAAAAAAAGAATAACAAAGCTCGGGAGCCAATAGGCGAGGGCGTCTCATAGAGCCAATAGAAAGCGGTCTTTCAGCTGAACGGGTCTGAGTCTACCTGGACAGCTGCTGGCGTCTGCGGGAGCAAAGCCTAATGTGGAGGGGCTCCTCCCCCCCTCAAGCCTGTGAGGTAGGCGGGGGGGGGGGCGAGTGGGGGAGCGAGGGGGCGGGTGGAGGTGGCTGTGGAAGAAATGGCGCCCCAGGGAGGGAGGAGGAAATGGCTGGGAGGGGGAGGAACAAGGAAGGGGCTTCTCAACAGGCTGACCACATCCATGGCAGGCTCAGCACTCTGGGGTGGTGGTAGCAGGTGGAACCTCCATGTTCAGGGGCAGTGGACCTCTCAGGACAAGCAGCTGGAGAGGGACCTCTATGGGAGACTGCACTGGGGGGACTGAGACCTGGAAGATTCAGGTTCAACTCCCTCCTCTGCCATCAAGTTTTCTGGGGGACTTTGCTCCAGTCTCGCCCTCTCAGCCTGGCCTCCCTCGCAGGGCTGTTGTGAGGAGAGCAGGAGGGCAGGGAGACCTTGGCCAGTCCCTGCCTCTCAGTCTGGCCTCCTTTGCAGGGCTGTTGCGCCAGGCTGGTTCAGCTAGGGCAGCCCAGGTCCATCTGTCTTGGGGCAGCCTATGTTGCCTTAGGCTGCCCCAAGCCTTTGGTGGCATAACTGGGCTGCCCTATCTTGGACTTTGGCCAAGAGATAGAGCAGCCCAAGTGCACTTCTGGATTGCAGTCATAGACATAGACACAAAAAATTTTCAGTCTCTATATTTCAGCTCCAACTAGCTAAATAAGTGTTCTGCAGGTGAACAATCACATTTAATTTATAATGTTATAGTCACTTTTATTGACAGTATTCAGTATTTCAAAGGTTTCAAAATTGGTAGACAAATACTTTCCTCAGCATTCACAGTACTCTCTTCAACAATTGTTCAGCTGACTACTCACACTGACTGCTTCTGTGTGTTTGAAATCAACTAGTGCTTAATTTGATCCATTTCTCATGTTCTGTACTGTATTTTGTTGAAGAGACATTTGCACACTATGTGGCAGCCCTCAGGAAACTTATAAGTCTGAGTAGACCCCACAGGGGTACATGATAAGGCAGAGTAAGAATGGCAGTGTTGACTAAAAATCTGAGTTCTTAGCCAGGCCAGCCTGCAACCCTGCCTCTCAACTCCAGGATATGGCACAAGTACAGCAGCCCACTAACCTGGGGATACAGAACGCCACTTATATTCACAGTAGATTGTACTGGCATCTCATCAAGGACTCCTAATAAGGCAGGCACCACAGCTGTTCCTTTTTCAGTGTGGTCTGAACAGGGTCTTCTTGGCAGCAAGCCCTCCCCAGGTGCCACTGAGTATGCTCTGGAGCAGTTACGGCAACCCAGGCTTGCCGATTCTCTGGATTCAGCACAACTTTCTGCTGTGGATTCAGAATAATTGGGGCAGCCCAGGTAGGGCCCTTTTCACTGCCCTAACTCTGGACTGCAGCCTATGAGTATGGTTTTAATCCTTTCAACTCTTATCTGGGAGTAAGCCCCATTAACTATCATTGAACTTACTTCTGAGAAGACATGCATAAGATTGGACTGTGTGTAAGATAAGACCAAATCCATGGTTGAGGAGAGATATATCTGTATTTGCTGAGAGATCTGTCTTCTGAGAGCAGTGTGACCAGATTCATAACTTTGAAAGAAAATCAGGAACCCATAATGTACAGGGATCAGCAGCCTTTCAGAGGTGTTGTGCCAAACCTATATTACGAAGTTATTCTGCATGCCGACATTCTAAAACTAGATAATATTTTTTATATATGGAGACCTCTGAGTGCATTGAGGTCTGCCTCTCTCAGACCTCAGTCAGGAGAGCAACCCATTCCCCCTCTTCCCGAGAAAGAAGGAGATCCTCTGTGCGCTATCTATGATCCTGGGCAGCAGTGCAACTCCCCAGCTTCTCCTCACAAGACAGAGGCTGGTAGGTGGCATGCTATTGAAAATTGGTCCATATGCAAAGCTTGGCACTTGTGCCATAGGTTGCTGACCCCTGATGTAGGACATCCAAGAAAAATGTAGGACATGACAAAATAAAAGCTAACACTTGTACTTTTATTTCATGTGGTGAAAAATTTATTGAAAAGTATATGGCCTATACTTTATACCATGTAATTTAATTACACAAAAGATATGCACTACCTGCTCATAGTGAAAAAGAGGGTGTTTTAAGTTCTATTCCAGGACAAAAGTCTATCGCACATGTAAAGAACATGTTATGAAAAGAGAACATGCTCTGGAAAAAGAGAACATCTGGTCACCCTAAGTGAGACATCTGTCAGTGTTTCTATTAGCCATAATAGCTTAAAATACAGCCTATTTTTGAATACCAGGTGCTCAAGGTAGATGCTTTTTTTTGAACATGCTGTGCTTCTTTTCTTTCCAGAGATGTTTAGCTGGCAACTATTGGAAATGAGACATTAGATCAGCTGGATATACACCAGCACGCAGTTCTTTGGGAAAGGGAGGGGAAAGAATTGGCAATGGAAGCTGGAAGTGAGAAATATCTGGAGACTGTACAGGGAATTTCTTGGGGAAACTAGGAGGCCTGGAGCAAGTGACAAAATTGGATTCAGCATCAAATATTTAGGAAGTGTTTTATGGTGATAATACTACTTAGCAGTGTACATCTTAGTAGTCTCCCCATGAGTCATGCACAGCAGTTCATATTTCAGAAGCAGGTGTAGAGGGAAACCAAACAAGTGATTTGCCACATGGTGAGTTTCTGGAAATTTGAACCAGAGACCTTCTGTCTTACCTTATTAATTAGTATGCAATAGGAGATTGTTAGCTCAAGTTAGATGGCATTGGTGAAATGGAGCAAATAATAGTGGTGGATCAGTGTTTGTCTGATTATGTTCAGGGCAGACAAAGCTTCACCAACAGTTTGTTCAAAGAGTTTTGTGTGGTAGTAATTTTTTAAAGAGGTGCTGGGAAGTCTTGCAATGAGCAGACACTGGTAATATTTATTACTCCAATATAGCATGATGGTAACTATTTGGTGAGCCTATCATTTCTCAGTGATGCAGAAATCCAAACTAGTAAGTACTATTGTGCAATTTATTTTAGTGCTTGGCTGTACAATCCAACATGACCAGGTTACCAAGCAGTTACACACACAACAAAATAAGATGCCCCTTGATGGGTGGTTTTTCCTGTATTTTCCCAAAGAATCAGACAATGATAGAATGCAACTTGTGGAAAACAAACCATTGTGGACCATTTGAAAAGTCTGTCCCAAGAACTTCTGCTTTGTAACTGATGGTTGGAGCCTAGTATAGTATAGCTACTTAGGGGCAACAAAATATCTTTTGGTTGATAATCATGGTAGATGATTCAAGAGGTGGATAAAATCTCTTGTTCTTTTAATGTGCTTCCTATTCAAACAGTTGGTGCAACAATACTTTACAAAGTACTCATTTAAGTATGGGTTTCAGTGCATATATGGAATGCATAAAATCTATAGACTGTCTTATAAGCAGTCCTCTGGGGAATGGAAAGAGCTTGACACTGTGGTCAATTATGAGTTTTGGAAAGAATTTTGTAACATTCTTAGCTTGGCATTTTGATGCTGTGTGATAAGTGGAGCAGTCTGAAAGAAGGCAGAGTCTGGGAATCTGTTGGCTTTGATGGTTATACTGGGAAAATACTGAGGTTGACTGGGAAAAGATGCCTGAGGAAAGGGACTATCCTGAGACTTGGCTGAAAGGCTTAGGCCGCAACCCTAAATTCCAGTTAGGCTGGCATAAGCAGGCGTCAGCCTTGAAAGACTATGGTATTGTGCTCGGCGCTGCATACACTGCATGTGAAGCACGAAAGCCTGGGTTGGATTGTTATGGAGGATAGGCTGTTACCCAAACAGAAAATTCCCCCCTCTCCACGCCACTGAATTAGTCCAATGAAAAGGCAGAGCCGATACAATTGGATCCAGCTGGCATCGCAGAGCTGGGCTAAGGACAGGAGTTCACCCTGTCTTGTGGGGCCGACCCGGGTCTTGAGCCCTGGCCTGCTGATTAACAGGCACAGCGTTCTTAACCACTTGCGCCACCCACAGCCCCAACATAAGTCCTATGCTAATCTGGGGTTGTTAAAAAAGTGCTGTAAGGCACTGTCCCACATTTTTTGGGTGGGGGGAGGTTAGGCCAGTGTACAGGCATACAACGACCTCCTAACACCACCATGGTAAGATAATGTGAGGTGAGTTATGTCAGCCTAAATTGGTTAGGATTGCACCCTTAGGGTGAAATCCAGAGTAACTACGGAGAGAGTCCTTGCTCCGGAGTAAGAACAAGTTACTCAGGATTACAATATGAACTTCCCAAAGGTTTTCACCAGGTGGTGCAGTAACTACAGGCGCATGTAATGTCTCTGACATGTTCCCGTAGTTACTCTGGATTGTGCCCTTAGTGTTACTAAAGCTGTAATCCTAAAGACACTTTCCTGGGAGTAAGAACCATTGAACACAATGGGGCTTACTTTTGAGTAGACATGGTGGGGATTATGACAAATGACACTTTTGGGCAGAAATGCATAGGATTATGCTTTGAGTCTTGTTTTGTGGCTATGAGAGATTTGGTGTGACAGTGTCAGAGAGTATAAATCACAAATCTCCCAATTTAAAAATTGCATCTGATGTGACTATATTAATGGGGTTCAGCCCCCCATTTGCAATATGGAGAAAATACAGTGTTGCAACAGCTTTGTAGGGCACGTCATCTGCTGGATACTATGCATGAGACTTTGGAATATATTATAAAAAAGTTGCAAGGAAAATAATGACTAAAGTCTTACGGAGACCTGATTATGGAAGAAGCTTGCTACTGTGAAGTAGAAAGAATCTGTTGATGTGTTCCATGGAAGACTGGAGATTTGAGAGCTGAAGTCCTTGTAGGAAGGGAGCAGGATTTAAAAAAACAACAACACATATCTTGAAACCAATGAAAGTTGGAACAACTGAAATATCTGCATTCACGGGGTTGAAAAGAACTAGGGTATGGAGGCTGGAGGAACACATTTGTGAATTGTGTGGGATGAACTCTGTGGAGAGAGGGAGGTCAAGGAAAGAATGTGTAGGAGTTCTCTTTGTGAGATAGGAAAGGGAGCATATGAATGGGCTGGACAGATTTTTCTTTTGGTCATACCTTTCAGCAGTCATTTTATCTGAATGGACTTGGATAGCATAGTTTGGTCTGCTCCATTCCTTGTGGAGTTGTGTTTAGGACCGGCAATTTAGGCAGATAGCATTTTTCTCTAGACTTCTCCCTTGTCAGGTGCGTAGTTCATGCAATTTGCTGGGGTATATTTTTGTATTCTCTGCTTAGCATGGAAGAGCTGCTAACTTTTAAAAATATCAGGCAGATGTCCTTAGATAAGTCTCTCTTGTTTTAATTGGCAAAACAGGGGTTAGCCAGCTGCTTGACTTGTGTGTACAAAGGTTTTATTATACAAGCATGTATTGCACTGTGGAGATGTAAGTATAAAGCACATTTGACTGCTTATACACTGCCTGAAAAAGAGATCCAGTAAAAGTAAAAAGTGTGTAAAATTATTTGCTTAACTTAGGTAAATGCGCTCATAGACAAAAAAAGAAAGTTAAAACTTTTCCTGTTCTGTATGCAGACTTGTTGAGTCTGTGTATTTCCATCTTTCTCTGTTTAGAGTCTTTTCAGTAATCTGTAGATTAAGCAGGAAGCAAAGCTGTTCTATCATTCCTTTTTAATTGCAGAATGATTTGTTATGTCATTGCCAAGTAAGATATCCTCCAGATACAAGTACCTAATTTATGGAAATAAGCATTCTTGCAGTTTATGAGAAGTGGTTTTTCTCTTTAGAAGGGAAAAGTAAAAGTTTTCTTCAGAGAAAAATTAGAAATATCTTTATGTGGGTCCGTAATATTCTTCTTCCATGGACAGTTGTGTTTACAGATAGAAGATAAATAGGAGAAGACAAAGGCTGTAATCCTAAACACACTTTCCTGGGAATAAGACCCATTGAACAGAATGAGGCTTACTTCTGAGTAGATATGGTTAGCATTGTGCTCAAATTCTGACAAAACAAATTATAGAAGAAATAATGGTAGAATATTTAAGTTTTATTGATTTTTTTGATATTTGTATATTTATGGGTTAAAAAGGGCTGGGTTACTTATGGGTTAAAAAAGGCTCCCTCAGGGACCTCCCATGTTCCCCACATAGGGGGTCCCCAATCTCTAATGAGTCCTGGTCTGTTGGAGCCCATGCTGGCCTGCTAGCATTAGTTTAATCCTGATTGCCTCTGATAAAATGGAAGTTGGCAAGCCCCAGCCCAGAAACCATTTGGGGCTCTTGGACACTCCAACACAGCCTGCAGGGAGCCACTGGTTTCTTATGAGCCGCTGGCTGTCAGAGACTCTTGAAGCCCACACTCGTTGCAGGCATTATTTTAACCTCCCATTTCCTCTGAGCAACTTACGTCTCTATGAATTTCTGGCTTTGTATGATTTTACTGTGTAAGAAGTATGTAGCAAATAATTCATAGTTCTCATGTTGTTCTATCTGTATCATAGAAATTAGAATACTTGTGTATTAGAAATAAGTTCAGTAAAATTCATTCATATTATAAATTCTGTTGTTTATATAGTAATTTATGTAAACTTTTAAAATTTTAATTTTATGTATTAAAATTTCAAATTTTAAACAAATTCATTTTCCCTAGGATTCAACGCATTGTCAGAGATGATGTGGCCCTCTTGCCAAAATGTTTGCCACTATGGTTAAAAGAAGAATAAAACTTCAATTAGAAGAAGGACCTGTAAAGATCTTGCATCACATCACCTACTCAGGTTTTGTTACTCCAGATTCCTAGAAACAAGGGTCTGTGATTTGGAATCTACTATTGTAGTGTGAGGGAGGGTAATGTACTGGTATGACTGCTCATTTCCTCCAAAATGAGGAAATGAAGTCTAGTTGTGAAGACTATTTTACAACTATTTTACAAAGAAAACAGTATTCTATATTATACTGAAGCAGCTAGAAACCTGACATGTTGTTCAGTCCTGCTCATGCTCCATTCAGAGTAAACTCAACTGCCTTCAGTGAGGATTATTTCTGGATACAAGTACAGTTGCCCCCTTAGGCTTGGTTTTAAATCTAGGCTTGGGCTTGCATTCTGTAATTTGGGGTCTTGGTTAGTTACATTTCCTATAGACATTTCTATTGGTATGGGTCCAGCTTAAATATTAGGGTACTCTTCCTTCCTAAGTCATAATTGGTTTGACTGTGAAGCAGCTGTTAACTGCACAGGCTCAGTGGTTAAAGGCGCTGTGGTTGTCAACGTGATGTTGCAGTTTGAGACCCAAGTATTGTAAAACAGAGTTAGCTCCCATTATTTGCCCTGTTCCTGCCAACTTAGCAGTTCAAACGCAAGTAAATGCAAGTAGATAAGTAAACACCATTTTGGTGGAAAGGTAATAGCATTCCATGCATCTTTGGCATTTAATCATGCTGGCTGCATGACCACAGAAGCAAATTTGGACAACACTCGCTCTTTTGGCTTGTAATGCGGTTGAGCCCTTAGACTCTAGAGCAGTGATTTTCAACCTTTTTCATCTCACGGCACATTTAACAAGGCACTGAAATTGTCAAGGCACACCATCAGTTGTTTATACCAATGACAAGGCACATCAGACTGTTCAAATCCCCCCATTTTCCTATTAATGAATGTCAATCCCCAAATTCCAGTAGCACACCTGAGGACTATCTGTGGCACACCGGTGTGCCACGGCACGCTGGTTGAAAATCACTGCTCTAGAGTCTCTCATGATTAGCAGGGCAGCTGTGGGGGACATCTTTACCTTTTTAATGTAATGTGATATGTATTGAGTCCTAGAAAATCATGTGTAAAGTCAACAAAATACCTGAACACGAGAACAATTGAATCTCCCTGCAGAGAACAGGTGAATTGAAAGTGGGCTGACACAAATGAGTCCTTCAGACTTGAATACTTCCATAATGAGTGTATTACCCAGCTGCAGGATTGTTCCTCTTTCCTTCCCTCATGACTAGGCCGAGGGTGTCAAATGTATTTCATACAGAGGGCTGAAGTTAGCATTGATGTTGCCTGCAAAGAGCCCAGAAGTGATATCATTAAGTAGAAGTGACATAATTAAGCAGGTGATGGATAGAAATAGCAGTTTTTATCAGTTAGAAACTCATTAGCTACAAATGGCAAAAGAAAAAAAATGAACAAATCTTGCTTTCAAGATATGAGAGACCTAAATTTTTGACCTGGGAGAGCCTAATTATAACGGGAGCCAAAGAAATTGCATCTGAGGATCACATTTGGCCTGCAAGCCTCAGTTTGACACGAGCTCTCAGACGTTATCTGCTATCAACTTTCTCAAGTTTGCCATCTGCTATTCTTTTCTTTGCTAGTTTGTAAGAGAAACAGAGAAGTTTGACCACCAGTTACTCACTGCTACAAACATCTAAAGGTAATGACATGCATGAAACATCGAGCACTCATTGAAGTGACTGAAAGGATACAGCTAGCTATGGTTTGTGGGGAGAAGCAAGGGCAGTGATTTTTAACCCCTGTGGGAATTTCCAGTCATGTGATCATCCAGAGCAGAAGTGCCTTTTGCAACACCCCCTGGCCATCAAGGAACTTGTGCCAGGATTTATGCTGGTCTAACTGCAGGTTAGGATTGCAGCCTTAATGATCCATAATTGTTGTTTTGTGTTACTGGTAAAGAAACTCAGACTCAACTTCACTTGATTTGTATCTTTTATTGAAAGGAAAAACTAAGCCCATCAGGACTCTGTATAATTTCACACATGAAAGCAATGCTCAGTTTTTTTAGAGTAATAAATAGCAATACTTGAGAAGAAAATCTAAAAGTACTAACCTTTGTCTGGGTATGTGTCCTGCATGAACAAATTCCTTGAACATCTTTCTCTTGTTTTTATGGGGAAAGACTGCTTGATATGTGATTGCTGAAACTGAAACAGATCAGTCTCTTCCCAGAATCAAGGCAACGGAGGTCTATTTTGTCAGTGGCTTACATACAACTAGTTTGGTTAACAGAATTTTTTTTGGGTTGTAATGCACAAAGGACTTGCAAGCAGGTACATTCCCAGATTGGGATTTTATTGCTGGCTAGTATATTTATTGCTGGCTGATCTTGCTGAGCAACAGATAATTGTAAGAAATATTTTACGACTACAGTTTTTTGGTTTCTCTTTATTGTCATTTATTTAACTTCATGCTTCACTATAAAATTGAGCTTATGTTTGCTGTTCTTACCTACCTATAATATGAAGTAGGATATCAATCTTTCCTATCTATAATATAAAGTATAATATGAAGTATGAAGTTAAGTATGAAGAGCTACTTCTGTAGCGGGAGAGGGAACATGTGCCTTAAACTTTTGAATCACTGTGACTAGTGAAGTCACTTCTAAGATCTTCTCGCTATTAGGCTCTCATTTGTAGTGAGGAAGTGCTAGAATTGGAAGTTTATATTGCTATTTTTGGATAAAGCTTACTAAGTAGTTAAGTTGCCTAGACTCAGCCCTAGGGACTATTCTTTAAAAACTCTTAAACTTCTCTGTCAGAAGTAATTTCTGTTCAGAGAATTATGATGTGAAGGGTGGAAGACTTATGATGTGAAGGGTGAAATTATGATGCTTGGAAATCAGTACAGTTCTTCATTTGTGGACCTCAGCCATGCATCATTTCCCATCCAAGCTAAATGATCAACCCAGTGGTAACGCTAGGGTCTGTGTCAACCTGTGTGGGAGCTGAGCACATCATCCATATGACACACATTGCCCCCTGGGATGGTGCTTGCGCCTTTGGCATTGGTGCACCCATGGTGGCATTGAGTGCTCTGCACATGGGCGAAGATTGCCCATGCGCAGTGGCATCTGGGCACTCCTCTGAGGGTGGAGCTGCTGCTTCTCCTTCAGAGGAGCGCTCCGGTGGTGCGGCGTGTCCTCGGCAGGGGGTGATACACTGAGGGAGTGTCAAACTCCCTCAGCACATCACCCCTGAGTCTTGTCACTCTGGTGTGCTCTGCACCAGTCACAACACCTCAGCGACGCCACTGGATCAACCCCTGCCTTGTTATGTGACATCACAGCTTAGGAACAGGCTCCTCCTGGTAGAATCAAAAAGGGAAAGTGTGTGTGTGTATATATGTATTTGCTGAGTACTCTTTGCTAATCTGTTTCAGTTCCTGAAACTATTATATGTTCTTAGCCTATAAAGGTTTTTGTTCTTTCCTCATAGGGTTTTGGATCATTGACACAATGCCCCTGTGCCATTGTGCAGTGAAGCACAGTGAGTCAGACATGGAGGGCTGTCATTTTTCCCTTGCTGGAGGTTTGAGGGTATACCTTTACTGGAAGGGTGAGAATGAGGAGGAGCAGTATCAGACCTACACACAAGGATCTCCCAGTGCTGAAGAGATCTGCATCGATATTGCACAGAAGATTGGTAAGCAGCCTACAGTGTTTCTCAAACTCTTAAAGAGATTTACTCCCTAAATTAAGTCTTTGCAGAGAAAGAGTGATCCCCATGATCTCCATGTTAATGCATAACTAAGGGGGGATGCTTTCATTTACTTTTACTCAGTGCAGAATGCAGCAGGTCCAAGAAGATGTGGCGAGCCCTGTGCAGCCCTCCACAGGGCTCTCCATGGTTTGGAATCTTCAAATTGAGCAATTGCAAAGCACTTTTGTTTTCCAGAAGGTGTTCTGCTATTGATTGTTTAAGATTCCAATACTGGGTGAATCCTGTGGTGGGCTGCAGGGGGCTCCCTGATCTTTCTGGAGCTTGCTGCAGCTGCACTGAGTGAAAGTTAGTGAAAGCACCCCTCTTTACCCCCAGGATCACATCACTGCACTCACCTCTTCCCTTGCTCCTTAAAGGGACCAGGAGATTTTACATGATCTGGAGGGAGCATTCCAAACTCCCCAGTTGAGTATCACTGGTCTACAGGGTCCTGACTAGCATCTTTAGAGGATATGTGCGAACTTTGCTAGTTCAACAAATCTCCTCCTGCTGTAGTTGAACTACAAGAGTCCCTCATTATCCACTAGGGTTCTGTTCGGGAACCTTGTATGTGAATAAAAAAATGTGTATAAGGAAAAAATGAAAAAATAGGTTTAAAGAACCCACTTTCAGGTTTCTAGCTCCTTATATTGTGCCTAACTGAATAAGGTAGTGTTTCAAAATCTGCAGGTTTCATTCTGGGACTAAAAAATGGAATGATTGCTTGTATGATTACCTCTCTACAACAGTGGAAAAGCAGTTTCTTAAACTGTGGTGGCCATTCATGTAAAAGAACTGTATGGGCCCTAAGGTGCTCTTTCTGGATGTAGTAAAGTTAGTCAGTTATGACCTGCAAAGGTTTTTTTCAGACTCATAGGCTGTATACTCGAAACAACCTTTGTTCTGAGAGCTGTCTCAACTGTGAATTCATTTCATAGAAAACTCCATCTTTGAGACAGGACTTCTAGGAAATAGCTGCTTAGAAGTGTGACTTTTCAAGAATTTTACATTTGTTATACGTGTGCATAATAGATAAGCTGAGGAAATGCACTCCCTCCATAATTTTTAACTATCTTTTAACAGGGATCACACCAATCTGCTACAGTTTGTTTGCACTCCATGATCCACAGGCCAAACTATGGTTCCCTCCTAATCATGTGTTTGAAATCAGCAAAGGCATCAAATTGACCGTGCATTTTCGCATGAGGTAATAATTTTCTCTTGACTTTCTAGGTGTGTTTGACCTTTGATTCCTTCAGTTTTGGGGTTACAATTTTGCTACAGAGTATTTGTTGGCAGTTCAATTGGGTACTTGTAAAAGGTGTTGGGGAAATTTGTAACCAAAATGCCCTAGACCTGTGAATGCCAGCCTCAAACAGAGATGATCAAGTTCAGGTCAATAGTTACCAACTAGGTGGTGGCAAACCAACTGAGATGAAAAAGCAGGCAAACTTCTGTGCGTTTTGGGTTCTTCTGTACTGAATTCAGACATCACAGCATCTGAACACTATTTCAGAGATAAATTTAGTCTCAAAAATCAGGATATTTCTTTAAAGTTTCTCACCATATAGAATTATCTATAGAGATAATTATATTGATAGAATTATTCTTGCATATGATAACTTCACCAGCAATATGTGAAGGTGTTTTGATTGTATATGCTAAGCTTTGAGAGAAGTGAGAAACCAACAAAGAAATGACTTTAGAGATGAATTTCAGGAGATCCCATGATGAGAAAGTGCTAACCGTCTTGGAGTCATTAGAGATTAGAAACTTTCTTATACTTTGATAACCCAATTAGATCTCTCAATCAAAGGAGGAATGTAATCGGTATTAACACCTGTTCTATGCATTGAGCAAGGGATAATGGAACTGATGATTTATAGTGCGGGTAATAGAAGATTTAGCCCTAATTGTAAGACTGGAATGACTTGGTTCCCATTGAATCCAGGTCACCAGTTACTTCTCTGAAATAAGAAAAGGGGTAAAAGCTGTTCAAGAAACACCAGGGACATCATCCTGCAATTGGCATCTGATAAGCAGTTGAAAAGTTGCAAGTTATTGACCAGAAGGTGATGACTAGTGGTGATCTGTCAGTCTTTTGGGTTTTTGTGTATGATAGGTTGTTCCTGGGTAGCAGCCCTGTATTCATTAGCTATTTTCATTTTAGAGATGCCTGTTGTAAGTTTTCTGGTGTAAGTCTTTGTCTGAACTGGAGCAGATGTAGTTGATGGACCCAGCTGTAGACAGTAGGTTATGTGGTATGTTCTGGGTAGAAGCTGGAAGCATTTGTAGTGATCAGTGTTGTTCCACTATGAGCACAATCCTAACCATGTTTACTCAAAAGTCAGCCATATTGTGTTAAATGGATCTTACTCCCAGGAAAGTGTCTTTATGATTGCAGCCTATAGCAGTGCCTTTCAAACACTGTGTCATGGCACACTGGTGTGCCATGGATGGTTGCAGGTGTGCCCTGGGTCTTTGGGGATGGAGGATTGGAGCTCCTTACCAGTGTGCCTTGTCAATGGAAAAAAACAACTGATTACCATTTTAGCAACTTGTCAGTGTGCCATGGGATGAAAAGGATTGAAAATCTCTGTACTATAGCATAGTATAGTGGTTGCCAACTCAATTTTCTTAATTGGCACTTTCCAAGTCTGAATCTTGCTTTTTTTTTCAACTTACTAGATGGCTTTAGACAAGTCATTCTCTCTCAGTTTGTCAACTGCAATATGAAGATAATACTTAAATTACAGCAATACCTGTAGTGCAGGATGGATGCAAGGGATTTTTTTTGGAGTGGCCTGCTGTATCCACGGGTTAGTGGGCTGCCATAGTTGTGCCATATCCTGAGGTTGAGAGGCAGGGGTTGCAGCTAGGCTGGCCAAGAACTCAGATTTTTTGGTCAACGCCATTCTTATTCTGCCTTATCATGGACCCCTATGGGTCTACTCATTACTATACCTGTTTCTGAGGTGGTATAACTCTGAGAAGCTGGAAGAGGGCATTTCTGCCCTGGAAACAGCTCTGGATACAGAGTAACTGCTCCGCCCTAGGCAATGCTAAACTTACCCTCAACATGCCTCTCCTGAACTCCTTAGGCTGCCCCAGCTAGGGCAACCCAGGTCCACCTGTCTTGGGCAGCCTATGGTTGCAATCCTAAACACGCTTCTCTGGGAGTAAGCTCCATTGAATATAATGGGATTTACTTCTGAGTAGATAGGGTTAGGATTGCACCCTATGTTGCCTTAGGCTGCCCCAAGACTTTTCCAGAATAACTAGGATGGCCTTTCTTGCAGTTGGGTCAGTCCAGTGATAGTTAGGCTAACCCAACTGCATTTCTGGATTGTGCCCCAAGTTTGCATAGAATTGAAACCTTAGTGTGTGGGAAGGAAGAGGGAAAGGAAGTGTACCCTGTCAGCATCGGCACTGAACTTCTCCAAAAATATTTCTTGAACTCAAAGGCTTTCCACATTTCAGAATCTACAACTCTCAAAGGGGAAGATATTATGAAGCCCTGACGATGCCCTCTGCCCTTACTTTCAGGAATCATACTCTGGTATACCATACAGCAGAGGTCTTCAAACATAGGGAAAGATTTACTCTCTCCCCAAGACCTTGCTGGGGAGGAGCTGCACAGTGACATGATCCTTTGGATCATGCCCTGCAGGGAGATAGAGGTGATTTTTTGCCTCCACAGGAGTCCTGTCAGTTTGTTCAGGAGTCTGGTAGGCCCAGGATTACTGAAGTACCACTTACCAAGACACAGATATATGTAAAAAGGGGGATAGTTTGCTGAGAGGTCAACTGGTAGGTCGGCTTCAAGACCCAAACCCTACAAGACGAAGTGACCTCCTGTCCTTAGCCTAACTCTTTCCAACTTAGCTATTCTAAAGCATGTAAATGGAAGTAGATGAATACCAACAGTGGGAAGGTAACAGTGTTCTGTGTGCCTTGTTTTATAGTCATGCCGTCCCCATGACCACAGAAGCATCTTTAGACAACACTGGCTCTTCTGCTTAGAAACAAGGATGAATACCGTACCCTACAGTCAGTCACAACTAGCAGTACAACCTGTGGACATCTTTACCTTTTAATTAAAGACACTCTATTTGGCTTTGACACAGAGAGCATTTGATGCACTCAGAGAGAAACTGCCCAATAACCTCCAAGTCTTATTGCCCAGCTGTTACTTGACCAAGAAAGGAGTGTTTAGTAGTATTTAGTGCTAATGAAATGTTAATTATTGCTTACACAAAGACTTTAGTATAACCAGAATTAAACATGCAAAGTCTCATTAGGCTAAAAGGGATTTTCCTTTTGTCCATAAACTAGCAATAAAATGCAATACCTAGCTTTTCCCCCCTCGGAAATAGTATTTTTATGGAGTAAGGAAGTTGTATGCAATTTGAATGTTTCTGAAAATATAGAATGTTGGCTTATCAGCTGCTCTGTTAGATGATAGAAATTAGATGTGAATGATTAAGAAGAACCCTGGATTTATGGTGTACCTAGAAAATAACAGGCTCCTACTGGGAGTTTGGTGTAACCCCCAAGTAAACTGTGTCTGAGGTGAATGAGAACAAAAGAAAACAGTGGTAGGTTGGTAGTTTCCGAATGAGATAGACAGAGGCTGGTATAGAAATGGAGCTAGCCAGCCTACAAACAAGAGTGCCCTTTGGAGTTCACAGCTACCAACTGGGAATGTAACTTTTTGTTGATTTTACAAGAGAGTACTCCCTAATCCTATCCAAATGCCCAGCCTGTGTTTTTGTGCATTAAGCAAATACACCAAGACACTGTGTATTTCCAATGATCTCATTTCCTAAGGAAGACAGAACCTGGGCCATGATGTGGTCTGCATCACTAGAAAATATCGGGCATGAGTACATAATGATACATTGCAAAGTGAGGCTTGGAAACAACTGCTGTATATGGCTATAACTGCTCAGATGTGCAAGTGTACTCCAGTTTTTGTAGAGTGCAAACTACACATGGACTTGTCGCAAAATCATTTTAGTGGAGCATTTCACAAAGTATGCTGCTAGGAGCCCTGGAACTCCCTAAGACCCCATAAGGACTCCCCAGGCACACCATAAAAGTGGTTGCCATCAGCCTCCTACCTGGTTTGGTCATCTCATGCCCCTTGTTCATATGGCTCTCTTGTCTTAATTTTCTTTACTAATCCATAATTTACTTCCTAATCCCAAGCAGCCCTGGGAGTGTATCGTGGGAAAGAGTAGGCTGCAGGTGTCCTTGGCATAAGAGAATAAAAGCTCCTTTACTGTGACTAGAGATCCAGTTTGTGCAATGGTATTACTGAGTTATGTTCCAGCAAAATAGACACCCCACATTGGGCTTTCAAGCCTGGAAGGGGGAATAGTATTTGGCCTAGGTTTTTGGGAAGGTAACCTTGCCAGTGCTCCCTCCTGGACATAAAGTGCCCCTCTCCACCATCATCCATCCTGCTACATCCCTCCCCACCTCTGTTATGCTCTTTCCCCTGTTCATGCACTATCCAGCAAGAGCTTACCTGCTCTGCTGGGTACTGCTCCTGGATTCAAAACTAGCAGGACAGCACAGTGCTTTCCACCAGTGCTGCCTATTCGCCAGATGCTATAAACTTGCTCTACAGCATGTTTGCGACACCCTGGGCCAGCACTTTCGTTGCTGTATCAGTATAACGTAAGACTAGGATTGGGCCATTAGGTTATTGCTTTGCTAAATATATGCTTCAAGAATGCCAGAAATGATTCTTTTTTAAAGGGCAAAATCCAGACCGGTTATGGGTCCATGCAGTTAGGTCACCCTCTAGTGTTATTTTATGGAAAGTCACCTGAACTGCTCCATCACAAAGGGCTTAATTTGACTTTAGGATATTGCTCACTTGGCTTGAGATTTCTGATGTTTGTGTAAACAAGACCTGAAACCCCAAGGGAGTAGAGCTCTTGTGTGGCCACTTGATTTCAAATCACATGTCAAGACAGGATGTGCAGACAGGCAGTTGCTGCCTCATTGAGCAGCAAGCAGGGTGAGTCATCAACATTCATTACCCACCTGTCTTATAACCAGCCACACACAATTCAATAGAGAACACATTTCATCAAGGACATTCCATAGCAATGTTATAAAATGCTACTGTATATGTGCTGTATTCCTTTCTGTATATTTTGGACTCTGTATTTTTTTGTGTGAGCAAATTCCTGCTCTGATTAATTCAAAGTATAGTACTTAAACAATTACTGCAGCAGCTATAATAGTTATATAATAGCTATAATAATTTTAAACACTGGTATTATTTCAGTAATCCTTCCAATCCCTTTTGGGTAGGTTGGTACAACCGGCCATTGGTATCCATGGGAGATCCATTTCCAGACTACCCCTCTCCCCCAGGGATATCAAAACCTGCAGAGAAGCAAATCTGTGGGTGCAGTCCATAGGAACTCTGTGTATAACAATTAGAGATGTTCTCTGGTCATGATGGAAGCCTTTCTGAAGCCCAGAGACACATTTGGCCTCTGCAATCCTCAGAAATCGTCTCGAGTTCAACCGGAGAACACCTCTAGTTGCAGCTGGGAGCCCAGGTCTAGCACTCCACTGTGCTACCCATGGAGCGAGTATCCAATTTGTGGGTCCCAATTTTGTGTATGAGGAAGACTGACCTGTATTCCCATATTGGGTCCTGGAATTAGGGAGATGATCTAGAGTTGAGCCAGAATGGCTTGTGTAAGGGTATTGAGCGAGTTCATAGTTGAGGTGAGTTATGATCTTTATCACACTGCTACATCAGTTATCAGAGATGGTTTAAAGCAGACGAAGTTTAGAATATAAACCACATAAATTTAAAGCTTATATTTTGTGATAGCTGACATGATAGAGGAAGTTGCATTGGTAATCAGCAAGCTACTTTAGGCCCTGTTAAAGTTGTGAGATGCACTTTTGTGATGACGGTTCACTGTTGACTAGCACTAGCTGAGGATTGGATTAGCCATTGCTGAACTTGTTTTCAATCAGTCAATCGTATTTATATACTGCTTTTTAACAAAAAAAGTTCACAAAGCGGTTTATAGAGAAAATGAAAAAGCTAATGGCTACCTGTCCCAAAGGGCTCACAATCTAAAAAAATGCAAAATAACACCAACAGAAGCCACTATAAAGGCATTGCTGGGGTGAGGAGGACCAGTTACTTTTCCCCTGTTAAAAGAGAGGAACACCCACTTGAAAGAATGCTCTTGCCCAGTTAGCAGGAGTTTCCAATCTGAAATTCCCTCTTTTCCTTTAATTTACTGGTGTTCCAAGGTTGAGCACCTGTATAATGTACTGCTTTTCACTGAACAGCCATGTGCTCATGTTCTCCCAACTGATATCTGAACTATCAACTTGGATTATATCCTTCCCTCACTTTGGAATTCTAATACTTTTTTTGCTGGTTGTATGAGCACTTTGTGCATGCTTGTTTCAGTAAAATTAAATCCTTGCATATGATTAAAGAGCATATCATCCTAGGCACAAGTTGTCCATTTGTAAATGTCTTTTCAGCTCTATTAGTATTCTCATTTGCAGATTGGCTGGAGGGCTTAGGTTTGGTATTTCACTTTTGTTGCTCTCCTTGTTTTACTCTTGCCAACTATTCTACTCATCAACATGTCAAACTGGAGGAGGTTTGCAGAAATTCAGCTTGAATTTGTGAAAAATACATGACAAACATTTTTCACAGTTCTTAAATTTGGTCCTAACCTACTTTGACCTTATACAGTGGGCCCCTTCTTGACAATGGGTTAACTTTGTGATCAAATCACTTTACCGTGGATTCTACGGTAAAACTAGTTATTCGCTTAATGATGAGCATGATCACTGCCAACAGGTTTTTGTGGTTGGTTGATAAGCAAAATGCACAGCAAGCCTGCGGCAACCCTTCCATCCAAACCGCAGGTGAGCTCTGTAATCCTCCAGGGCATGGAGAGAATACCTCTAGAGGGTATTCTGAGGAGGCTACATGTATCTCTTCTCTCTGGGTGTGAATGTGTTTATGAATTGTTTTGATCATCCCCTCTCAAGGTACTTTTATTGCTAACTGCTTGACATTTTTGTTTTTAATAGTATTGTTTTTAATTGTATTTTATTGTGCAGAAATATCAACTTCTGATGTCTTGGATTGTATTGCCAAAAACAATGCAATATCAGGTTCATATTTTGCAATTTTGTACTTTTCCAGAATGACTACTACTGTGAAGAAGTGCTTCACTGTATTGTTTTTGGCAATGTAATCTGTGTAAATGGATGTGTGCTAATTCTTTCTCACTAGACTGGAAGCTAATGGCTACATACTTCTGCCCAGAACTGTTATATTAGTGTCTGTCCTGCTATGTGATGAAAGGAGTTGAAATTGAAGGCTAGTCCATTCTCCCTGAAGCCAGAAAAACTTCTGTAATGCATGAAATGTGTGGTACTAACTCAATGCAGACTTTTAAATACCTATGTGCTTCAATTGACTAGGTGGGTAGCCTGTTTCCAGTTTAAGTGATCAGGATGCAAAGAATTGAAAAATGGAAGCACTGGGGTTTTTCCTTTTTCAAGAGATCCCTGCTACACAGATGACTAATAGGTATATGTGAACTGGTAAACATTTTTGGACCTGTGTCTACCCAGCAGTATAGAGATAGCTATAATAAACTAGAAAATTGAATCTGAAATAACATAACAGTTATTGGACCACTGCTTGTATTCCTTGGAAAAAAATATGCCTTGCTTGAATACAGTTGTGTCACTCCTTCTTTGTTTAAATACAATGTAATTTGCATCTTTCTTTTGCACAGGTATTATTTCCGAAACTGGCATGGAACAAATGATAAGGAACCAGCAGTTTGTCGTGGTGTTCCCCGCTCAAATGATTCAGAGGACAGGTCACCTAGGGGTGATCAAGGAAGTGCCCTACTAGATAAATCATCATTTGAATATCTCTTTGAGCAAGTATGCAGGGTTTTTCACACTAGCATATTTGTTGAGTATGCTCTATGCCTGACACTTCTTTCTCTTGGGATTTTCCTCCTTAATAACATAAGAGCCTCCACTGGATCAGGCCAAAGGCCATCTAGTCCAGCTTCCTGTATTACACAGCAGGCCACAGCAGGGAGCACATATGACACCTGCGCTCAGGGGCCCTCCCCTGCATCTGATATCTGTCCACATCTACACACATCCCTCATGGCTTGTAACCTGTGATGGTCCTTTCCTCTAGGAATTTGTCCAACCCTTCTTAAAGGCATTGATGCTAGATGCCATCACCGTACCTAAATGCTAAATTATTCCTTGGAAACATTCCACAGGCAAGTCTAGAAAATCTAAATGGCTCTTGAGTGGTGTTCTTAAACCCATGAAGTCTACAACTTTGTTGTAGAGATGCTCATACCTTACTTTTTGTGTTCTGTACTTGTTTATAAAATTTATTTATTTATATCCCGCCTTTCTCAGGCCATTAGCCGCTAACATAACATAAAACATAATTAAAAACATAAATAGAACAATACAATTAAAACATACAAAAAACATATAGAGTAAAAATGATAAAACAAGAGCCCCCAAACCTCTACCCCCTTAGAAAGCTTTTTTAAAATAAAAGGTTTTAATGCGCCACCTGAAGCTCTGTATTGAGGGAGCTTTTCTCAGTTCTAAGGGGAGGGAATTCCAAAGCCAGGGTGCCACTACTGAGAAGGCCCTATCTCTGGCCACCACACCTCTCACATCTCTTAGTGGCGGCACAATCAGTAGGGCCCCCTCAGATGAGGGGTCAGATTGTACAGAAGAAGGTGGTCCCTCAGATACCCTGGACCCGAGCCATTTAGGGCTTTAAAGGTCAGGACCAGCACTTTGAATTCAGCCCAGAAACGAATGGGCAGCCAGTGTAGTCGCTGAAGCAGTGGCCTGACAGAGTCAAACTGACGAGCCCCAGCAACCACACAGACCGTCAAATTCTGAACTAGTTGAGGATTCCGGACCGTCTTCAGAGGCAGCCCCACGCAGAGCACATTACAATAATCCAGTCTCGATGTCACTAGGGCATGGGTCACCGTGGCCAAATGTGAGCGACTCAGGTATGGTTGCAGCTGGCGAATCAGCCGAAGCTGAGCAAAGGCTCCCCTGGCCACAGCCGCCACCTGGGACTCCAGGAGCAGCTGCGAATCCAGGAGAACCCCCAGGCTGCGGACCTGCTCCTTCAGAGGGAGTGCAACCCCATTCAGAACAGGATGATATTCCAATACCCAAGTCAAGGACTTCTGGACCAGGAGAACCTCTGTCTTATCAGGATTTAATCTCAGCTTGTTCACCCTCATTCAGTCTCCCACTGCCTCCAGGACTTCAGCTGCCTCCTTGGACTCAGGAGGAAAGGAGAGATAGAGCTGGGTGTCATCAGCATACTGATGACACTTCACTCCAAACCTCCAGATGACCTCTCCCAGCGGCTTCATATAGATGTTAAATAGCACGGGGGAGAGAATGGAACCTTGTGGCACCCTGCACCGAATAGGCCAGGGTGCTGAGCAAGCATCCTCCAACACCACCTTCTGGGACCTGTCAGCAAGGAAGGAATGGAACCACTGCAAAACAGTGCCTCCAATCCCCAACCTGACCAACCGACCCAGAAGGACACCATGGTCGAAATTCAGGTTGTAATCCTCAAAAGGTGCTCTGCAACAAAGTGCATACAGAGACAATAGGCTCCAAGCTCCTGGCATCTGGAGTTAAGTGTCCACTTTTAGGGTTGGCTCTAAACAGTGGAATGAGAAAGGATGAATAGATGCGGAGAAACATTTCCCAGACATGGCTGCAGGAATAAATAATATGTCCGGTGGTCACTGATGTGCTTCACAGATATTGAGCCAAAAGACGGCCTATTGGCAGAAAAGGATGGGAAGGAGATGGTCATAAACTGGCTGTGAATTGGCTCTAAAGTGGAGTAGAGGGTACAGTTTAAACCCCTTTCCCAGGAAGTATTGTATAGCAGAGACAGCCAGGCCCTTATAGAAGAGTTAAGCAAACATTCTGCAGAGGAAAGCCACATTCTACAGTGCCTCAAAGCCACTAACAAATCTGTTCCTTCTCACCACCACTCTCCCCAACCCAGTAGACTTCTCACTTGATTGCTAAGCACAAGCAAAACCCATCCCCAAAGTTTTATTGGAGTAAGTGGCTTAATGCTGCTTTTTGTAGTTTGAGCACTCATGAATATTTGTTTCAAAACCAGGGCTAACAGTGTTTGGGAACTTGGAAGCAGCACACTCCCCTCACTTTTTTATTCTTTTTTCCAGGGGAAACATGACTTCATTAATGATATTGCCTGTCTAAAAGACCTACACACAGAACAGGAGATACATCAGTTTAAAAATGAGAGCCTGGGGATGGCTGTCCTTCATTTGTGTCATATTGCCCTCAAGAAGGGCATTTCCCTTGAAGAAGTGTCAGAAAGAACCAGGTAATCACAGTCAGAGTTGTGTTAGGATGTGCTTCCCATGTTACTTTCCAAAGGATTGGGAAATTAACCTTAGCACTGGAGGAGCAATGGAGAAGAGTAGGTAGAAGTGGCACATCCCCCCTTTGCTCTTTGCTCCTCCTTTACTGAGTAAATTGGGGAAAAACTGGGAAATGGTAGGTATACTGCCTCTGAATCAGGGGGCTCTTTTAGCTATCCTGTGTAATAACCATTTCTATAAGTTTTAAGTATGAAGGAAATTTCAAAAAATAAAAGGTATCTGGTAGTGGCAACAAATTTTAACTTCCTATGGTACACACTTGAAACCTGATTGTTTGGGTACACATTTTTGTTTGATTTTTATGTACACTTTTCACACTTGTGTACTCCTACATCTGGTGCGGTGTCTGAGGTTTGTCATCTTTAAAAATGTAGAGCAATTTGGTTAAGGTTGGTGATAAAAGCCTTTTGAGTGGTGTGAATGATTTGTGGGATTCAGAATTCTCAATGTTATGCAGTGACTATCCTTATACATGCTTGGTATGTTTCATCGTTGGTATTTGTAATGCTTATTGAACAGCGGTTAGATGCCTGTAAGAAATGGCATCCAGTGTATGCCCGTTGAGCATGGCCCAAGGCTATTAATGATGGGTATCCAGCTAGCCACTGGACTGTAGAAAAGAAGAAATGCTGGTAGGTTTTGGGCCATAATAGGACCATAATAATGGACCATATAGGACCATAATATGAAGTTTCTGCTTTTGCTTTTGCTTTGACACTGTTAGGTGGCAAAGGGAATGGAGCATAGTTGGTGTGGGAACAGATGTCTTGGATGGTGAAAGACCTTGGTTCAATTGGGATTTTGGAAAAAGACCTCAGAAAACCTGGCAAGAGACTGCCAGTTGGAGTAGATGGCACTGGGCTTGATGGACCAGTACCCTTAACTGTGTACAAGATAACTTTATGCGTTTATAACTGTAGGCTATGAGGCAAGCAATATAGTTGTACTCTGAATTTTTCAGGGAAATGAAGAGATTTTATATTCTTATGCTTGGTACTAGAGGATTGCAAGTCTGTATCCTCTTTCTTGCAAGTGTGGGTTTTTATTTTCTTATTTATCTCATTTAGTTTTTACTGTATTTTTCTATCTCAGTGGGTTTTTACTGTCTTGTCTCATTTCATTGCAAGCATGAGGCTGAAGGTATATGAGAATTTATCCTTCAGGTATCCTTCTGATGGGCTTTCCATGTCTCTTGCAGCTTCAAGGAGTGCATCCCCAGCTCTTTCTGCCGGCAGATTCAGCAGAACAATTATCTGACCAAGTTTCGCATGAGAAATGTCTTCAAGAAATTCTTGCAGCGTTTCCAGCAGCACACAATGAGCACAGGCAAGCTGACAGAGCAGGACATTATGTACAAGTACCTGTCAACTTTGGAGAACTTGGCCCCACATTTTGGGAGTGAGCAGTATGCAGTCCTTTCTCTGGAAACAGTTTCAGAGGGTGACAAGGTGCCACTCTACATCAATGGTGGGCATACGCATCTGGAGAACTCCCATGCCTCTCTTTCTAAAGACAGGCCGGCCACTCATGAAGTTCTGGTCACAGGCATAGATGGCATTCAGTGGCGGCCCATCTCTGCTGAGGTAAACTCTCTAGTTGCAGGTTTATCACGACTTTTTTGCTGGCATTGGTTATACATTTTCCATGCTTGGGCATTTGAATTTTCACTGTCTCCTCTCCCTCCCCACCCCCCTGGCCAAGGAGTTGGGTAGAGTTGGGATGAAGTGGGTATTCACTTCACTTCATCCCAAATATTGGGAAATTGCCCTCGGTACTTAATTTTGTTTAATTTAAAAGATGGAGGATTTGTATTTTGGCTTGATTTATCTTATCCCATTCCCAGAACTCAGGGTACTGTGTGAATTTGAAGCCCAATTTACCAATGGTTAAAACCAGGAAGTAATGTCAAACTAGGCTATCACGCCACACCATATAGTTTTTTTCCCCTCACCTTGGACAGAGCTCAACTATTATATGAAAGTGTCCATTGTTACTGTGTGTTTTGGAATGTGTATGCCCGACAAGTGTTTGAACCTGGATTCATCACATGAGAGGGCATCCCTCAAGACTAGTAGCTGAGAATTCATTTGATACATGACAAACCTTTTCCTTTTGCTATCTCTGGTTTGGTTCCTGCTGGGAGATGGGCAGCTTTTCCTCCAGCAGATCTGGCTCTGAAAAGAAATGGTTCCTCATACAAATTAGTAGTGGTTAGGTTACGTCAATGAAAACTTCGGCAAAACATTGGAAAGCAAGATACAGTAGTTATAGGGGTGAGATTAGCAAAAGGTTTAAAGTGAAGTAAAGAAATAAATAAAAACATGGTTCCCTTTTTCAAGTGATCTCACGTATTGGGGCTTAATATAGCCCCTACTGTTCTAAACGCCCTAATATTCTTAAAATGAATATAGCCCCTAAAGTTCTAAACATAAATATGCAACTGAAGGACTCTAAAGGGCAGTTCAGGATCAGAGAGAAGAAAGTGAAACCATTACTAGAAGGAAGAAGTGTTCTGCATTGTTTGAGTTGATCAAGGCTTATCTACAGTCATGCTATAATTCTATAGTCCACGCTGAAGTGGAGGCTCCAAAGTTTCAACAATGACACTTTGTCTTGCAGAGGTTGGAAAGCCACACCCATAGAGGTTATTTGGGGAGAAAGGCTAGGTCTAAAGACCACAAACCCAAATGGCCCTACCAACCAGTGGAGCAACATGAACCCAAATGGGTCAGCTTCTGTGACTTCCAGGAAATCACACATGTTGTAATCAAGGACTGCAAAGTCAGCATACACCGTCAAGACAATAAGTGCCTGGTAAGTGTGAGGCTGCCTGTCCTGCAGAACTGCTTTTTTATTTATATATTTAGCATATATAGTAATTGTATCAGTGTACATGAAGGAGGGAGCTGATAAAAGAATGATTCAAGTTGGCTGTTACAGTTATAGAAACTTTTCAAGGTTGGCAGAGTAGTAGAGATATCAGCTTTGTTTCCATTGGCATTCCCACTCAATAGCACACTCATAGTGTCTTTTGCAGCCTTAAAGTGTATGCTTCATTCTTGGAAATTAAGAATGTTGATTGCATTTTCTTCCAGTATTATCCCTTTCAATGTTACCTAAATTCAAAATTTTGATCTAAAACAATGGTTCTCTGGAGGAGGGAAAAGGTGCATTCAGTAATGACTGGGTTTGCCTCGCCCACCAATGAGACAGGGCCGGACGTCGTTTTGTCTCCTTCCTGTGTGGGGCAGCCCCTCCCAGTCTGGCTCTGGCTCCCTTTGAGCAAGGCCACGTCTTGCTGTGCTCCATAAAGCTCAGCTAGTCTCCTTCTCTTTTCTACCTTTTGGCTTCTGTTTTCAGCTTCTTTTCTGTCTGTCTGCCTTTATACTGCCTCTGGCCTTCTCTTTTCCCCTTGTGGAGTGGATTAGTCCAGGACAAGGCAGGAGAGGCCTTCAGGGCCGAGGAAGCCTGCTGAGGCCTAGAACACAGGAGAGGCCTACAGAGAGGGCCTGTCTCTTCTACTTCTTCTCTACACCTGCCTCCATTTCCCTGTCCTCTATTCTCTTTATGGAGTGGATTAGTCCAGGACAAGGCAGGAGAGGTCTACAGGGCCTAAGAAGCCTGCTGAGGCCTAGAACACAGGAGAGGCCTACAGAGAGGGCCTGTCTCTTCTACTTCTTCTCTACACCTGCCTCCATTTCCCTGTCCTCTATTCTCTTTATGGAGTGGATTAGTCCAGGACAAGGCAGGAGAGGTCTACAGGGCCTAAGAAGCCTGCTGAGGCCTACAATGCAGGAGAGGCCTACAGAGAGGGCATGTCCCTTTTCTTCTACTTCTTCTCTACACCTGCCTCCATTTCCCTATGCTCTTTTCTCTTTGTGAATTGGATTAGTCCAGGACAAGGCAGGAGAGGTCTACAGGGCCTGGGAAGCCTACTGAGGCCTACAGTGCAGGAGAGGCCTTCAGAGAGGGCCTGTCTCCTTTCTTCTACTTCTTCTCTACACCTCCCTCTGTTTCCCTGTGCTCTTTTTATGGAGTGGATTAGTCCAGGACAAGGTAGGAGAGGTCTGCAGGGCCTAAGAAGCCTACTAAGACCTACAGGGCAACTGAGGCCTACAATGCAGGAGAGGCCTATAGAGAGGGCCTGTCTCCTTTCATCTACTTCTTCTCTACACCTGCCTCCATTTCCCTGTGCTCCTTTCTCTTTATGGAGTGGATTAGTCCAGGACAAGGCAGGAGAGGTCTATAGGGCCTAAGAAGCCTACTGAGGCCTACAGGGCAACTGAGGCCTACCATGCAGGAGAGGCCTATGGCAGCTCACAGAATCTCAACCCTCTACCCCACCCCCAAAGAGGGTAAGAGTGTCAGCCTTCCCTAGCCCCCAGTTCATTTTAAGTTTTTCTATGTAATCCAGTTTAGTGTGATTTGGGACAAATTCAGCTTTAAATACAACATGTCTTTGTATTTGGGCTGGGTTGGGATTCCCTCTTTTCAGTATTAAAACCATCCTTTTCAGTATTAAAACCAAGGAGAGGAAATAAGGCTCCAGAAAGAGTGGGGTGGGAAAGGAGTCTGTAAATGATAACTCTTTCCAATAAACCAATGGTTCCCAAAAGCACTGGAACTTGCTTTTTAAAATACATACCATGAGGTCCTGCCTAGCTTTACAATACTAAATCAGAAAAAAGTCTTTAAACTCAAGCTTTTTACTGTACTATGGTGGAGGTGTGTGTGCTGCCTTCAGGAGCATTTGTTGAGCTTAGTGTTCATTGATTGGCACCATTCTGGTAGCCTTGCACTCTACTTCTCTCAGCCTGCTCTTGGGGACCAATGCATGGTTATCTACTCAAGAGTAATCAAACAATGTGGCTCAGTTTCACTTTCCCTAGGACCAGATACATTTTTCTTGTCTGCTATCAGATGGTGGGTTGCAAAACTGCAACCAACAAACAGCCAAGTGAGTTGTGACCCATAGTTTGAGAAACACTGATCTAAGGTGTAGCCTTCTTTTGCGAACAGTTCTGAGCATGATATTTCCAGAACTCGTATGACATGGCTGACCTCCAGAGATGCTGCCATATTGCCAGGGAGGGGTCCACACTTGGAAGCACTGCTTACAACTCTATGAATCTATGCTTTCCTATATTTCAAATTGGAATTTTGATAATGTTTCAAGCTAACTATGCAAATAAAAATGGGAGTAAGTTCTTCAGTAATTGCCATGCGTTGTCCTTCTGATTGAGTAGGAAGAGATAACTTGCTTCAAGTGACTTTCTTCCAGTTTTTACACAAGGAAAATTTCATGATAACTACTAATGTTCTTTTTTTCTGCCAGGACCTGACTCTCCCATCCTATGAGGCTGCACTCTCCTTGGTTTCGCTGGTGGATGGTTACTTCAGATTGAGTGCTGATTCCAGCCACTATCTCTGCCATGATGTTGCCCCACCACGGCTGGTTATGAGCATACAAAATAATATCCATGGACCCATGCAGTAAATGACTTCTGCTTAAGCCCTCTCAATTTGGTTTGGAACAATTTTCATAGATTGTATCTCAATTTTTGTCTCTTTTTATTTAGGGAGGACTTCATTGTGGCTAAGCTAAAGCGAGAAGAGCAAGAAGAAGGCTTGTATGTTCTCCGCTGGAGCGTTGTTGACTTCAGTAGATTGATCTTGTCAGTACTTAGGAGAGGCCAGGTAAGACATGGCAGAGTGAAATTAAGTGCTTTCATTTCTATAGATATGTCCACTATGGTTGCTTGATCCTGGTGCTGTGTTGGGGAGACATTTTCAAGTATAAGCATGCAACATTTTAAGCATAGAGTGTCTTTATGTTAAATACATGCTTGGCTGTTGTTCACAAAGCATTATGTACAGAAATAAAGTTGATGGCAGCATGCTGAAATTCTTACCACTTTACTTTTCAATACAGACAAGGTTGTTATTAATCCACACCTGAAGTTTAAGTATAATCATATTTAAATATAAACTTAACAGCTCATTCTTGTTCTCCTCCTGCCACTGCAGTGTCTGTTTCAAATGTGCTCAAAGGCATGTAGCAGAAAGGGGCTGGAGTTGAGCAGATCAGTCCTAGTAAAGGGACGGAATTGGTGTCAGCTGCATGTGCCATATCCTACCCATATTCCGGAGCTGAAAACCTAACACAGTTTAATTAGGACTTGTGGCAGTGATTTAACAGGTATAGGTCTAAGTAGGGCCTTTGCAGCTACTGGGACTTGCCTCAGGTCAAGGGGGCAAATGGCCCCTTTCCTCAAGAAGACTTTACCTCAAGAAGACTATGGCTACAATCCTAAAGACACTTTCCTGGCAGTAAGACCCACTGAACACAATGGGGCTTACATTTGAGGAGACATGGTTGGGATTGCACTGTTTGTTTCTCTCATTGGATCATAGCATCAGTGTGGATAGTATTGACTGTAAACCAGTTGGTAGTGCATGTTTATTTATTTTGATGCTAGGAGTTATCAGAGAAGAGTCCACTTTACTTCTGTTTAGCATTTCTCTGTCCACTGGACCTCCATTTCCTTAAGAAACAGCACCATGACATGCTTGAATTTCTGAAATACAAACTTGTCTACTTTTAACTGGTTACTCTTGGAAATAGAATGTTAGACTAGATAGACCTTTGATGTGATCCAGAAAGGTTCTTGTTTCTGCAGTAGTGATGGAAAGTGTAAGAACCAGGTTCCTGGAGATCAGTGGGCAAATTAGGGTTTTTCAAATTTGGTGCATTGTTTGTATCTGTCTCGTGGTATACATTTTTCAAGCTATGCCACTGTTTTCTGTTTAGCCTGCTGTTTATCACTTTTTCTCTGCCTTGATTGTACTAGACTTTCCAAAGTCAGAATGCCTCAAGCTGCAGACAGTTCCGGATCCAGAAAAAGGAAAATTCCTTTGTTCTAGAAGGTTGGGACCAAGAATTTTCTAGTGTCCAAGAACTGATGAATGCTCTCAAAGGCTGCACCCTGAGATCTGGAAATGAAACCTTCACTTTGAAGAGATGTTGTCTCCCAAAACCAGGAGGTACCAACTTGGCCATATATAAAACCTGTTTCATTTTTGACATAAATTGGTACTGAAATCCTGGCCAGAGGTAGACAAGCCAAAGGAATGTGGGATAGGAAGAGGTGATCTTTTGCACAGTATCTAATCTTTTTGCAACTACAAGACTATAAATAGTGTTTGGATGTATATCCCAGAGTGCAGTATTCCAAAATCTTGGCTTGTTGGGTCAAATTTAGAATGTCAAAGTACATTATGTGTTGATCAAAGACTGTGGTGAATCTGTTGCAGTTTTAAGATGCTGGTTTCTCAGTCATGGTCTAGGCCAGAGATTCTCAAATTGTGAGGCACTGTGTGGCACTTCTTGGCTCACCAGGGAAGCATCACATGAGATCTCATGCCATATTTGTGAGATCCAATGCTACCTTTGCAAAATCTCACAAAACATTGGCCCAAAAAGTTAGGAATAAGAGCATGGCACCATGCAAAGGGTGATACTTTCTCTGTAAGTTTGGGAACCACTGAATCTGGTCTCTGAACAGAAGGGATATTTAACCCCAATAATGTTATAAGGACATTTAAGGGCTGCAGCGGCTTAGTGGTTTAAGGCACGGGGCCTGTCAATTTGAAGATCGGAAGGGCAGTGGTTTAAGAACCAAGTGAGCTCCTGTTCTTAGCCCAGTTCCTGCCAACCTAGCAGTTTGAAAGTATGCAAATGCAAGTACCCACTCAGTGTGTGCCACCTCAGTGGGAAGGTAACAGCATTACATGTGCATGCGGACTACATATCCATGGAAGTATCTTTGGAGAAAGCTGGCTTTATGGCTCTAGAACAGGGGTCTCCAAGCATTTTGGCAAGAGGGCCACATCATCTCTCTGACAATGTGTTGGGGGCTGGAAAAATAATTTATATGTCAAATTTGAATAAATTTACAAAAAAGATTGTACACAAAATTTACAAAAAAGATATTATAAGGCTTGCTCAAGGGCCGGATAAAGGGGTCTTGCCAAGGGCCGTATTGAGGCTTGCCAAGGGCTGCATTCAGCCCCAGGGCCTTGGTTTGCAGACCCCTGCTCTAGAAACAAGGATGAGCACTGCTCTCTAGAGTCACTCACGACTAGCAAAGCAACCTGAGGAAGACATCTTTACCTTTATCTAACATTATAATATCTGTTTGATTAGAATTAAATAAATCTATGTTACTGAGAAACGAGCTAAATTTTATGAAACTGTTTTAAACCTGTGTAGAAGAAGGCTTATGTTAGGGAGGGTGAAGTTACTGAGAGAGCATACATTAGTGCAAGTCCTTTGTGTTGACCTAGGGGGTGTCTAAAAAGTTTCATAAAGCATTTCTATTGTACCTCTTAAGCAGTTAGGTCAGCATACGTAGGTGCACTAATCTAGCCATGGTGCCCCATGACTCAGCAGGGACAGCACATAGCAAGACTCGTTCTGGTGTTTTTAGGCTGTATTCTAGGGTGGGGATGGACAAGCCTACGAGAGGAGCAGAGAATGGAAATCAGGGCAGTTATGATGCCAGATTATGCCAGCACTTATGATCAGAGGATAACTAAGTCTAAATAGACCTATTGGGATTGCAGCAGCCCTACCACAGGAAAAGGGACAAGGCTTCCCTTCCCCAACATTGTGTAGGAGTAGTCCCAATTCTTGCCACTGGATTCAACAGAGGCAAGCCAGCCTGTTTAATTCAGTGCAAGTTAGGACAGTGCTGTGATTTTCAGAAGCAGTGGCCAGTCAGAGATTATCTTTAGTAAAACGTGGTTGGAGAGGAGCTGTCCTCAGGGTACACACTCATTTGTGGAATGCTTTATAAAATGTTTGTGCAATATATTTTGAGATCTCATAGAGCTTTCTGGTCTACAACATTCAACTGTCAATAAAGTTTCTAGATATTTCCTTAAATTGCTGCTAGACAGGCAATAATATGATTTTTTTTCAAGATCCTTATTCTGTGAACTAATTGTTGTTGTGCAGAGATCTCAGACTTGCTTATCACACGGAAAGTGAAGGACAACTCTCGGCAGATTCTGAACTTGAGCCAGTTGAGTTTCCATCAGATCCGAAAGAATGAGATCATCCAGGTATGAACTGGTTTATAATGTTTGGGAGATGGTTAGGATTATTACAAGGTTGAAACAGCCTGGAAAGGAATTATTTCTCCCTGTGCAGAAGGACATTGCTAAAGCCCAACTTTATAACCATACAGTGAGTTTAGGCGCTCCTAGTTGTTTTCCAGTTTTGGGTCTTTGTTCGTAAGAGACTGGAGCTTATTCATTTAAAGCAAATTGAAATGCTCAGTAAAAGATTTCCTGATTGCTTTCCCCAACTCTGGGAGTCAATTAAAAATTGCAGTGCTGTACTTCACTAAGGCTGCTATCCTAAACATACTTTCCTGGGAGTCCCACCCATTGAACACAATAGGGCTTATGTCTGAGGAGACATGGTTAGGATTGTGCTCTAAATCTTATTTTTGATCTGTAACACATAACCATGATTCTGAGCAGAATAAAAGATTTGTAGGCTTCCAAGGGTTTGTAAATGCTCAGAAATAAGGGGATGATTTTTGCTGGTTTTGCTGATTCAGTGTGGTGTCTTAACCTCCTTCAGAAATCCCACTTGGGACAAGGGACATGCACCAATATTTATGATGGTGTACTGCATGTATGTGGCGGGGCAACCGGTGATGATGAGGCCGAGTACTTCACCACAGAACAGAACAACAACCACCGTGAGATCCACGTAGTTCTCAAGATGTTGGACCCCAGCCACAGGGACATTGCTTTGGTGAGTAAGCAGTCAGAAACCACAAAGAAAGAGCCAGTAGGCAATCTGAGAGCACAGCATTCTGCTTGCATGTCGGCTGCTAGGCAGCCTGGCGAGCTTGCTTGCTTCAAAGAGACCGCATGTTAGGGCAACCACATCTCCCTTGGTTGCGTGTAGTGCTGACCTCTTAATTTTAGGCTAATAATAGAAAGTGAAAATGGCTTTGAAACTGTTCCTCATCACTTTTTTCACTATATACATTTACATGTAGGGAAAACATATACAAAGCTTCTTGCAGATATACATGTGATAAAATATGAACTTGCATTCTCTTTGCATGTGATGGTTTACTTTTTCCCCCTCACTTTCCCATCCTGCAGATGATTTTCTCTCTCAAGATGATTTCTGGGTCTACTTTACTCTGAAATGCATCCTTCTTAAATGTGATAAGGAACATAAAAGGAATTGGTGTTTCTCTTTACTTACAAAATGTATTTTAAGTCTGTTAGCACTCAAGCTGGTGGATTGTACAATTAAAACAATATTTTAAAATTTAAATGACATAAAATCCAAACAGACATTCAGCTAGATTTACACCAAAGTAAAAGCTATATAACCTATTTATCCTCACTTCTAAACATTTTTGGTCATATTGTGGGAAAAACAAAGGGCAGATAAGAGTTAATTGGAAAATTTCTGCCTGATTCACAAAAGTGAATTCATTTTGTTTTATTAAATAGATGAAAATTGTAAGACCTATATATGGCGCTTCTTGCTCCACTCTACTAACGCCAACTGTAAGCCAACCAGTAGTTGTAAACAGTTTGGTGATATGCTTGGGTTAAACTGGCCAGCTGTGGTGCTTAGAAAGAAGTTCGCATGCGAAGTCCTTCTCTCTCTTCTCTGCAGGCATTCTTTGAAACAGCCAGCATGATGAGCCAGGTCTCCCACATCCACTTGGCGTTTGTGCATGGAGTTTGTGTGCGGGGCTCAGAGAGTGAGTATTCATCACACTCTGCTGTATATGTTCCTGCCATGTCTGGCTTTAGATAAAATAGCCCTATGTCCCTTTGATTTGACAGGCCTATGTCCTATGTTTGATTTGATAGTCAAATAGTCCTATGTCCCTTTGATCATAGAATCATAGAGTTGGAAGGGACCCAGTAGGCCAACCGGTCCAACCCCCTGCCTGCAGCAGGAAATTCCCCTAGAGCATCCCCGACAGGTGCTCGTCGAGCCTCTGCTTGAAGATCCCCAGTGAGGGAGAGTCTACCACCTCCCTTGGCAATCTGTTCCACTGCCGAACCGCCCTCACAGTCAGGAATTTTTTTCGGATATCCAACCGGGAATCTCCTCTCTTGCAGTTTGTACCCATTGGTTCTAGTTCTGCTTTCAGAAGAAGCTATGAACAAATGAGCCCCTTCCTCCCTATGACAGACCTTCAGGTATCTGAAGAGGGCAATCATGTCTCCTCTCAGCCTCCTCTTCTCCAGGCTGAACATCCCAAGTTCCCCCAACCTTTCCTCGCAGGGTTTCCCTTCCATCCCACTGATCATTCTTGTCTCTCTCCTCTGGACTTGCTCCAGTTTGGCTGTATCTTTCTTCAAGTGAGGTGCCCAGAACTGAACACAGTACTCAAGGTGAGGTCTGACCAATGCTGAATAAAGAGGATCTAGAACTTCTCACGACTTGGAAGCTACAGTCCTCTTAATGCTGCCAAAATGGCATTTTCCTTCTTTGCAGACACATCACACTGCTGACTTATATTCAGCTTGTGATCCACGGCAACTCCAAGATCCCGCTCACATGTTGTGCTGCCAAGCCAAGTATCCCCCATTTTATACCAGTATTTTTGGTTTTTATTTCCTAAGTGCAGAACCTTGCACTTCTCCCTATTGAAATTCATTCTATTTGTTACAGCCCAGAATTCTAGTTTATCCAGATCCTCCTGGAGGTTTCTCCTGTCTTCTAATGTGTTTGCTACTCCTCCCAGCTTGGTGTCATCCACAAATTTGATCAGGCTCCCCTGTATCCCTTCCTCTAAGTCATTAATAAAGACAGAGCCTTGGGGTACCCCACTTGAAACTGACCTCCAGGTTGACACAGAACCATTTACTAAAACCCTTTGAGTGCGGCCATCGAGCCAGTTGCGGATCCACCTAACGATTGCCCCATCTAGCCCATATTTTTCCAACTTCCCAAGTAAGCTATCGTGCAAAACCGTGTCGAATGCTTTGCTGAACTTAAGATAAATTACATCCACAGCATTGCCACTGTCCAGTAAGCTCGTAACCCGATCAAAAAAGGAGATCAGATTTGTCTGGCAAGATTTATTCTTGGTAAATCCATGCTGGGTTGTTTTGATCACCAAGTACTTGTCTAGATGTGCACAAATTGTGTGTTTTATGATTTGTTTTAATATTTTCCCCAGGATTGAAGTCAAACTGACTATAATTTCCTGGGTCTTCTTTTTTCCCCTTCTTAAAGATTGGGACTACTGATAAAATATGAACTTGCATTCTCTTTGCATGTGATGGTTTACTGTTTCTGGAAAGCTGATTTCAACAGGCTTAGAGGAGTCATAGGCAGAATCCCATGGGTTGATGATCTAATGGGGAAAGGGGCCCAAGATGGGTGGGAGCTCCTTAAGAGGCAGCGTCTGCAAGCACAGTCAGAAACAATTCCCATGAAAAAGAAAGGGGGAAAAAACCTGAAAAAACCAGGTTGGCTGCACAAGCAACTTGGGGATCAGCTGAAGTTAAAGAAAGAGATGTATAGGGAGTGGAAGACTAGAAAGATCACCAGGGAGGAGTGCAGGCAGATAGCCCGGTCTTGTAGGGAGGGGGTCAGGAATGCTAAGGCTCAGTATGAGCTGAGGCTGGCCAGGGGAGTCAAGGATAACAAAAAGAGCTTCTTTAGATATGCCCAAAGGAACAGGAGGAGAGACAAGGGGGTGGGGCTGCTCCTGGACAAAGATGGACAGCAGGTGTCTGGGAACCAGGAGTAGGCAGAGCTGCTCAACTCCTACTTTGTGTCCGTCTATTCTCGGAAAGGGGGCTGTGCAAATGGGGGCGCGGGATCATTGGCTGATGAGGGGATGTGCTTGCATCCCCTAAGAGGTAATGAAAACATGGATGGTGCAGAACAGCAGATTAAGATTGACAGAGAACTGGTTCAAAACCACTTAACTGGCCTAAATGAATTCAAGTCATTTGGACCAGATGAGCTGCATCCTCAAGTTCTTAAGGAACTCGCAGATGTCCTTGCAGAGCTTCTGTCGATCATTTTTGAGAAATTCTTGAGGAGTGGAGAAGTGCTGCTGAGACCTCCTAACCACAATCATGTCTGAGGGGGAGGATAGTGGACCTCTGGACAATACTGAAAGTGCCTTCCTGTTTTCTCCAGAAGTTTTGTGAGAGGAGGCTGTGTGCAATGTCTGTGCACCTTAAAAGGCCTTCCTGAGGCTTCTAGTTGAGAAAAACTTGATGTGCCTCTCAGAAACTTCTGGAAAGCTGTCTGAGGCTGCACACAACCACTGTGCACCTCAGAACACCTCCTGGATGTGACCAGAAGGCATTTCCAGTTGTATTCTGAAGATTCTGTGAGAATCTCCAGGTGTCATTTGGGACTCATGGTAAGTCAAATCTGAGGGTCCCAAACCCATGGATAAGGAGAGCCACCCTGTAATTAGAGCAGGCAAAACAGCCCTTTCTTATGTCCCCTGGTGGCATGAAGCCAGTCTGCTACCCTACTGCTTTGGAGCAAAGCTGTTAAGCCTCTTGTATCTTGTATGTTTGTTTCACCTTGATAATTCCTCTCTTTTCCACTCTCAGATATAATGGTAGAAGAGTATATTGAGCATGGTCCACTGGATGTCTTTTTGCGAAAAAATAAAGGACGAATAATAGTGGGCTGGAAATGCACTGTTGCTACACAGTTAGCTAGTGCCCTGAGTTATTTGGTAAGTTTCCTGTGGGGTGCACTTGGAGTGGAACTTTGGGAAAGTTAATATTGGATATCTTTTATGGCAGACTTCCTTGATAAACTGGAATAAGACTGAGTTAGTCATGGCTTCCACTAAAGAACTTTAGATATTATTTGGTGAGTGTATTAAGAATTCTGTTAGAAATTCTCTCTGCGTGCATTTGCAGAAACTACAGTTCCCTCCAGAGAGAACTGATTAAGTGTTTGTTCATGCTATACATCAGCAATTTTTATCCAGTGTGACACAGTATATTGGTGTGCTGCATCTGGTCTGCAGGCATGCTCCTGGAGTTTAGGGGGAAGGCCATTTAGTTAAGGAGCTTAATAGGGCCTTTTGATTATGTGAGCCCTGGCCAACATTGTGATATGCCTTGTCAGTTGTCCAAAATTGATGGCCTTTTTTATTCGTGTTAGAAGCACATACACAGCTAAAACTTTTACAAAGAACACTAGAAGAAATATGTAATTTGCCAAAAACCAGACTACCTTGCCAGCATTTTCCCTTGCCAGCATAAGACCTTTCTCTGTGGATATAGAAGGGCAGCATATATACTAGAGGATATGTGATGTGATTTGTTCTCCACATTCACATAGCCATTCTTTCATGGTTTATCCCCATGGTTGTGTTTATACCCACTGATTTGATGGTGGGTCTTGATAATCTTAGGCCCATATCCAAAAGTCAAATTAAGCCAATTGCTCTGGAGCAGTTAAGGTGACTTTCCATAAGATAACACTAGAGGGTGACGTAACTGCGTGGACCTATAACTGCTCTGGATTTTTCCCTTAGTGCCTTATCAGTGTGCTATGAGATGAACAAGTTTGAAAATTGCTGCTGTAGATTATTATAAAAATAATCTACATTTCTACAATAATCTACACAAAAAATAATCTAAAAAATCTACAATAATCTGCATTTAGAGATGCAGAACAAGGGATTACTTTTAAGTATTACAATTGAGTAGACCACATATGTGGACCTGAGTATGATTGTCTGCTGTGAAACTATTTTAAGGCTCGAATTTGCCATTTCCAGGAGTATAATGGTCCTGTTTGAGCTGCATAACTGGTTTTAAATGTTTTCTGGCTCCTTTCAAGTGTATGATTTTTCTTCAGGGGACAGCAACACTTACAAGTCTATTTTTCCTGATAAATGGAAATTGCCATGCCATGTCTGTAAACTGTGAGCTTCTGTTGAGTGTTTGGCACGGCAAAGGATTCCACCTGTCTTGTGACTGCAGAATCTGAAAGCTTTTTACTTATGCCCCAGTTTCTTCAACACAAACAGTATAATATAACAGAGCTGGAGACAAAAGTCCTATCTAGAGCTGAATTTGGAAACTTCCCCCATTTTCTATTGCTGAGTTGATGTGTTGTTTTAATTGTTTATGCCAATAAAGGTATCTTGACTTGTTGAGTCGAACACTTCCTTTTACAGCTGACTGTTGTGTTTCTGACACAGGTAGTATCAGAAACAGGACTTTTACAGATTGATTTTGTTTGTTTAAATAGGAAGACAAAAACCTGGTGCATGGCAATGTTTGTGCCAAGAATATCCTGTTGGCCAGGAGAGGCTTGGAAGATGGCTCACTGCCCTTCATAAAGCTCAGTGATCCTGGAGTTAGCTTTACTGTACTTTCCCGAGAAGGTAGGTCTCCTCCTCTCAGTACATGAAGGCTAGTTTCCTTGTCACCCTTTCATTTATTGCAAGTGCATGATTTGTGCAGACCTTGCACACGATGAACATGGACACATTATGTTGCAAGTTGTTTACTGTGTGAGTTTGAGTTCTTATTAAAGGATAGATCCCTGAAGAGGATGGCATGGATTATCAACAGAAATATTTTTCACATGTGTTTCAGAAATGTTACTGTATGTGTCTGGTGGAGAGGACTGTATTTATGCGTAATTAATGGGTGATATATTTATACCAATTGTGACTCTGTGATTAACCCCTCTGGAGAGGTCAGAAGCACCATCTGTTACTTACTCAAATGCACTAAATGACATGTGCGAGATTTTATCTAATAAAAATCTAATGATTTTATCTAAAGAAATGGGAAGCCCCTGAATATTTCATTAGTTTAGCTGGTCTATTCTCAATCTGCTGCTAAGCTTGATAAGCTAAAGTGGTCATTGCTGAAAACATCAAAGAAACTTACAGCCCAGTCCTAACCAACTTTCCTGTGATAGTGCAGCCATACCAAAGGGACACACACTGCATTCTGTGGTGGAGGGGCAGTCATGGAGGCCTTCTCTGGGTAAAAGAACATTTGTTTTCTTATCTCAGAGTGTGGTCCCTACCTGCGACAGGTGTCTTACGGCACTGGCATGATAACATTTGCCATGGAAGTGCATGGACCTCTTTTGCTGATCCAGTTTAGGATTGAGCTACCATTGTACTAATTCAGACTGCATGCTAAAACAGAATACTGTACTACTCTCTGCAAATAAGCTTCCTGCACATAGGGTGAAATCCAGAATAACTAGGGGGAGTACTTTCTCTGGAGTAAGAACAAGTTATTCTGGATTGCAATATGAATTTCCCGTAGGTTTTCACTAGGTGGTGCAGTAACTACGGGTGCACGTAATGTCTCTTACGTGCTCCCGTAGTTACTCTGGATTTGGGGGAAAGAAAGCTAACAGGTAAAGGAGAAGGGTTGTTGCTTGGCCTTCTTCCTGATGGGGCCACTCTCTGTATAGGGAGTTAGTTTGCTTTACAGCAGCAACAAGTATTTATATATCACCTTGCTGGTCTTGGATTGTTCCTTTGGCTTTATTTGAGGTGGTTTACGTGAACAGGCTTTTCTAAGCCTTTGAAGAAAATAAACAGAGCTCTATCTTTCAAGAACTTGACACATGCCTGGTGGACCTTCCATCATTTGGACACATGCTGTGGCTGGCATTTTCCCACACAAACAGAGCTTCAAAGCTTACTCTTTTTGGCTGCTACCCCATAAAATCTCCACTCAGGTTTGTTAAGGAGTCTTCAGTGATCTCAATCAGGTGACCTTCAGATGAATTATCTGCAGGTGTAATAACAGCTCAACCCTCCAGATTTTAACTTTCCACAATTTTAACACTAACGGTAACATGCAGGCTCTGTGCACAAGTTCATATGTGGAAATGCTTAGTTCACATAATTTTTAACTCTCTGAGGGGGAAGAATCGTGTGTATTTGTCTAACCATTCTTGCTGTCCTGGTAACTGGGTCTAAGGTTCAGACACCTTTTCTTTCTACTTTGATGCAACCTATTTTGAGCAGACCAGATATTACTTGCTATTTCTTGTTTCATATATCCTTCATCAAATTGCTACTAACCCTTGATCTCATTTTCCCCACCCACACTCAAAAAAGAACGAGTTGACCGGATCCCATGGATTGCTCCAGAGTGTGTCAGAGATGTAAGCAACCTCAGCACAGCAGCTGACAAGTGGAGCTTTGGCACCACACTGCTAGAGATATGCTTTGATGCAGATGTGCCTCTAAAAGAACGCACTCCTTCCGAGGTAATCTCTGCTCCCCTTTTACTCATATACCCATGTGTTATCCCTGGATCTTGAGGCCAGATTTGGAATAAGTTCCTGCAAAGAGTGGTGGAATTAGTCAATGAATTGTTGAGCTTTGGAATATATCTGTTAGACAGGAAGTAGGAAACAATATGTCGACCACCTAAGATTGGTGGTTCTTTGGAACTCCTGTGCTAGTCTACACAGCTCAAAAACTCAGGAAACAAAGTTACATGAGGCTCATAGTTCAGCATTCCTACAAGTCTGATGTCAACTTACATTGTCGTCGCTATGTGTATAATAACACTGGAGGGCACTGGTTTTTGAAAGGGTCAAGTAAGAGATTATTAATTATTGGGGGGAATTTAGATTCTGTACTAAAGAACAGAGAAAGTGACCAGAGAACACAAACTGTAGACCTAGTATTATATCATGACTAAGACACTGAGCTGTGGGTTGGGAAATCCTTATGTCAATATGACATCTATATTTGAGCTTCTTAGGTGCCCATAGGCAAGAAATTCCTAGTCGTAGTCTCCAAACTGCAATTGTGTGTGTGTAATAAAGCACTGCCTTCTTTGAAAGGATTATTGTTAAAAAATAGATACTCTATGTAAAACAATTTAAACAAGTTTAGAATGTTTAAAGGATTCTGAATAGGATACTGTGGATGCAAATGTAGTTCAGCTTGGGTGGCTTTATTGTTTACTTTTCATAATATAGAGTCTTTGGGTCAGGAATCAGAATAATGGAGGGGGAAGAGAAATAGGATTCTTGGGGTGGTTGGCAAGAAAGGTACCTATGACTATCTTGAACCCTGAGATGTGTCATATTTTGAAACTTTTTTTCTGTGTCAATGAGAGACAGGAATTCCTCTTGCAAGATAATGTCTGAGGATTCTCTTCTCCTAATTAGTTTTGTCGGACTGCAACATGATCATTTGTATGCATAAAATCCTATTCTTTTCACTGCAGAAAGAGCGTTTCTATGAAAAGAAACACCGTCTTCCAGAGCCATCTTTCAGAGAGCTAGCTACCTTGATCAGCCAGTGCCTGAACTATGCTCCTCAGGAGCGGCCTTCCTTCCGAACCATCTTGCGAGATCTTACCCAGTTGCAGCCACACAGTAAGAACTTTAGAGTAGAAGAAGTGGCTGGGGGATGTGGGATACTAACACAGCTTATCTGTAGTACTGTGAAATAGCGCTCTCTCTCTCTCTCTCTCTCTCTCTCTCTCTCTCTCTCTCTCTCTCTCTCTCTCTCTCTCTCCCTCCCCCACATGGAGGCTCAGAATGGCATAAAAAGTTAACTGTATATGGGGGCCAATTATGATATGAAAACGAGCCACTAATCCCTCTGCTTGCAGGTCTGATTGCGGTTGATAAAACTGAAAAACCAGTAAAGATGGGGTTAAAGGAATTAAATTGTAAATCTTAACTACAGTATTACAAACTAAATAAAAAATGTCAAATGTTTTTCACATTTTTATACTGCCCTTCCTTCAAGGAACTCTGAGTAGTGAACACAGTTTCTTCCCTCCTTTTGTTGTTGCAACGACCCTGTGAGATAGAGAGATAGTGACTGGTCTAAGGTCACCTGGTAAGCTTCATGTCTGAATGGGGATTTGAATCTGGATCTTCCAGGTTCAGTTCCAACTCCAGAGTTGTTATACCAACCTGGCTGTCTATGGGACAGTCCATAAAACTCAAGAGAAGAAAAAAAAGTTAGAAGTATGGCATTATTCTTGTTGGCATTAGCTGGGAGCAAGAGCTGGGGGTGTTCCAGGTGAGTGGAGCCTGGCTGCAACAAGAAACTCAGACACAAGCATTTGCCGTCTGAGGCAGGAGACTTCTCTCAATGTGAAGAATGGACCAACTTTTATTGGGTATTACTCTGGTTACATGATTAACTTGACGTCAGTTAGATACCATTGTATACTTGACAGGTAAAGTAATTAAAATGATAACTAGTTCATGGTCACATAGCAGGAAGGCAACATACTGAACCTTCACTACTGTACAATCTGGCATGTTCAGTACTTAACAGCATTCTTCTATTATCAGGCTGTGCAGTACCAGTCTTGAACAAGATCCTGTATGCCTCTGTACATTGCAATCTTGCTAACTAAGAAGCATGGAGTCTGTTACCTTCTTAATCCCCATGGTATCCGAGCGGGACCTTTCCACACACTCACCCTGGTTCTTAAGATTGAACTTCTCACATGCTCAACCCTTTGGTTGTGGACTTTTCATGCTACAAGAAGTAAAAGTACAAAATACAGTATAATGAATAAGTTGTGAGACAACTAGCATTTAAACCTGCTAGAAAAGAGCAGTACTATTTAGGTGCTGGTAGGACTGCCCATTTAGCACTTGACAGGAATTGGTGCTTCAGTGAGAACAATCAGTGACTCTGAAAGATAATGACAGCAGTAATTCTGTGTGTTTAAATACTGAGTGGAGGATCTGACTTTGTGAATGAGGAGTGTAGAACTTACCCACTACCTGTAGCTCACTACCCCTCTCTCTAAGCACATTTTGCTCAACTATGGCACCTTCTGGTACTAGCTCTCAGCTGAAAAGAGAAGCTATAGAGAAACATGGGGGACTTGCAAAGGAGTTCAGTAGCTCTGAATGCCCCCCTTTTTCTGTTAATAATCTGATTTCCTTCTCCTGTTGTCCTGAGAGGTTAGGATGGTTTCATCCCATGGAACTGTTGCTCTGTCTGGTTTTTTTTATAATTTACGCAATATTAAGAAATCTTAATCACATGACAGTTGCTGAGAAGTGTTTGATGCACTAACTAGCTCATGAATTTCTTTTTAGCTGTTCCAAAACTAACTGTGAGAAGTATATACAGAATCTAGTGTAATGATTTTAAAAACTTAAGGGCTTAATTATACGCTGATTGCATTTAACAGCCCTCCATGTAAGCAGCATTTGATTCATTTTATATTTTTTATTTTTATTTAAAAATGTATTTGCGTTGCCTCTTAAGAACTCAGGGCAGCAGAGCCCCTCCTCCCAATTCATCTTCAGAGTAAGCTTGTGAAATAGATGGGGCTGAAAAACAGTGACTGAGCCAGGGATTTAAAAACAAATGGTGCAATCCTAATCATGTCTACTCAGAAGTATGTCCCTTAATTCAAATATGTGATTCAGATATGTAATTCAAATATATGTGTTCAATAGTATTTACTCCCAGGAAAGTGTGGTTAGGATTGCAGTAATATCCACCTTGGTCCAAGTGTGAAACTCTGCCTGTTATACCATAATGGCTTCAATACCAGATTCCGGCGATCAGTTAATTGGACATGGGACAGTCATGTTCTTTTCCTCCCTCAACCTGTTTGCATGCCTCTTGAACATCATTCAATGTATAGTGCTGTTTGAAGACTCCCCTTTAACCATTTTACATCTCTTTCCTTGTATTTTCTAGATCTCCTTGATATCACCTCTGTGAACCCTGAATCCCCTGTATCTGACCCTACTGTCTTTCAGAAGCGCTACCTGAAGAAGATTCGAGATCTGGGAGAGGTAAATTGCCTTTTTAAGAGTGAAATTTCCTTAATTGTTCTTCTTCCGTTGTTACAAAACAAGAACTGAAAAGAAAGCTAAGTCTCTCATGGGAGACTTACGTTTGTCAGACTCTACCAAAGTTAAGTTTGTCAGACTCTACTGTTTCAGTCTGCAAATGGGGTCTTGAAGAAACAAACACATGTATTTATATGCCACCTTTCAGATAATCAGATTTCTCCTCTGACTTTATTTCAAGGCGGATTACATGGACAGGCTTTCTAACTCTTGAAAGAGTTTTACAATTGTCAGAGGTTCTCTATTTCAATAACTTTCTACATTCTGAGGTGGTTCAATTAATGTCTGATCTTACTTCTTCTGGCGTCTGTTTTGCCTAGTGGGAGTCTCAGTTGCAGCTGCCTTTCTTATCTTCACACATTCCACTGCCCAGCGCCAAGGTGTCTCCTAGCACAGCTTCCAGTGTTTTCAAGCTGGCTCAGATCTCACCTTTGCAGACTGAAATGGTACAGTCTGGCTTGAACCCATGACTTCTACTTACCAAATGTGTTCTCTGCCACTAACCTCTATAGCTCCTCAAGGATCTCTAGGAAATATTAGTCTGAAATAGGCTTGATGGTGAAATCTAGTTTCTGAATTAGACAGGCATGTTAGAAGAGCGGAGCAAAGATTATCTAGTCCTCGGATTAATTTCTCTTCTCCTTGAGGTCAGTTCTTCCCCTAAGCTGCCAAACTATTATACTCAATTAAGGGCTTTCCAATTAGAATACATATGTGTCTTTTGAAATACCAAAATCTGAGGCTTTTTTTTCTCCCTAACCCGTTCTTCTAGGGTCATTTTGGCAAAGTGAGCTTATACTGCTATGATCCTACTAATGATGGCACTGGCGAGATGGTAGCGGTGAAGTCATTGAAATCAGGCTGGAATCAGCAGCTTCTTACTAGCTGGAAAAAGGAAATTGATATCCTAAAGACATTGTACCACGAGAACATTGTTAAATACAAGGGCTGCTGCAGTGAGCAAGGTATGAGTTTTGTTGAATTGTGTCACCTTAGGAAGACATATAAGGTGATCTAGCATTATTGTTGCCTTTAGGAGATAAGAGTTTCAAGCAATAAGGTGAGGTTCTGTTTGTTCTCTTTTTTCCCCACTTTTTCTTTTGTCCTCCAGAACCCACACAACTGTTGAACCTTTACTGGAATGTCTTGTTTCACTGCTCTCCACCTTCTTGTCTCTCCTCCACGCATGTAAATATTCTTTCAAATTTACCCTTTGATGTGAGGATCATGGAAATGGTGTTTCCCAGTGGTTTCCCAGGTCCTCATCATGAAGAGGAAACTTTGAAATAAGACATAACTTTTGCATTTGGAGGAAAAAGAGGAAATTCTGGCAAATAGGAATTGGTCAAGTATCTGTTGCTGTTATCCATTTGGGTTGAGGAGATGACAGTGACTTAAAACAGGCTTTGAATTAAGAGTGGTGATAAGAACACATTCATGTGAGGCTCATGTGGATTGATAAGATTGGCCCATGTTTGAGGTTTAGGATGTTGTGTGCCAAATGTATTTCTCTGTTCTGTCCAGTGGTGGGCTTCAGGAGGTTCTTACAGGTTCTATAGAACCCTTTGCTAATGAGCGCCTGGTTCTGAGAACGGTTACTAATGGGACTGACCCTACAATCCAGAGTAACTACGGGAGCACGTAAGAGACTTTATGTGCACCCGTAGTTACTGCACCACCTAGTGAAAACCTATGGGAAATTCATATTGCAATCCAGAGCAAATTGTTCTTACACCGGAGCAAGGACTCCCCGTAGTTACTCTGGATTGCGCCCATAGAATCTGTTGTTAATTTATTTGAATCCCACCACTGGTTCTGTCCCACTATATTTTTCTGCCCTGTTCCACCATGTCTTCCATTTCAGCCTGTAGCTGCACCTACTATACTGTATTTGTATGATGTTTGAATCCTGATAATCATTGGTTTAGGTACCAGCTCAGCAATAAGAATGCTCTATAGCCTTGAGCACTATTTCCTATGATAATCTTTTCATGGCATGGCTTTTAAAAAGGAGTGGGATCTGGACAAATCAGTGCTGTCTTTAGAGAAAAAATAATGGTTTCATCTTTTAATTCCAGGGGAGAAGGTGGTGCAGCTCATCATGGAATATGTGCCTTTGGGGAGCCTGAGAGATTATCTTCCCAAACACAATGTCAGCCTGGCTCACATTCTCCTTTTTGCCCAGCAGATTTGTGAGGTAAAGATCTGACAGCTATGGATGCAGAATTTAAAAGACTGCCAACACAGCAATATTCCTGTCTTAAAATTATATTCCCTGATCTTCAAGAGAAACAAACTGGGCTATTTGAAGGAGGCTGGGAGTCTGCTTTTTATGGCTCTTCCTTGGATGGGGGAGGAGAATGTTGTCATCTTGTTAGAGAATGTATCTTTGATGTACCTTTGATGTTAGAGATGTATCTTTGCATCCCCTCAGAGGCTTTTTTGATGCCTCAGCATCCCACAGTGACTGCTAAGTCATTGAGATGTTATAACTATTTTGATGATGTCTGACTTATATGACTAGTAATTTAAAAACTTAACTTTAAATCATGAAGTCCACCTGTTTTCCAAAAGTTGGGAATTTGGGACCTGTGGTAACACCTTCCTTTTCTACCCAATCCAGAGGTGAAGGTTAATACTAACAGATTGTAAATAGTGGGTCCATTCATTCCCCCTCCTACATTTACTCAGTCCCCATGCTGAGTTTCTGCTGCGATAAAGTCGATCAGAAGACAAATCCTATGAGAAAGGGTTGAGTGAATTTAATATGTTTAGCCTGGAGAAGAAAGTCTAAGAGGAGATGTGACCACACTTTTCAAATACCTAAAGGTATTATGTGTCACATGGAAAAATTTTATTTTCAACCACCTCTGAGAGTAGAACTGGACCAAATGGGTATAAACTGCAAGATTCCAATTGGGTATCAAGAAGACATTCTTGATAGTAAGGAACAGTTTGTGGATTCTCTCTCACTGAAGATCCTTAAGCAGAGGATCGACAGGCACCTTCCGGGATTGGACTTAATGAACTTATGGGAGCGTTCCAACTCTATGATTTTATGGATGTGTGGGCCTGCTCATGAAAGGATCTGTAAGCGGAAATGGAAGGGCTCTGAGCTTAGAATACTGTGATTAAATACAATAGGGAAAGTATCTAGGGAAGTCTTCTCAGGTTTTGTTTGCATTTTAACAGCTTTACTAACCTTTCCCGCTGCACCGTACCCCTCTACTTTTTTTCTTATTAGAATTATCAGTACTTTGTTTTTCATCCCTGTAGTTATCCCTTCATTGAGTAATTTTTTCCTAGTCTTTTCATAAACTCCCTGTGGTTCTACTGTATAACCTGCCTGGTGCCAGTTTGCTGAGAAGGAAAAAGGTTGCTGCATCTCACAGACGACTTGTACTTCACAAATTTTTTAAATTGTAAGGGAACTCTCTGGGGTTTGGGGGTCCTTGTTAATCTGGGAAAGAGATTTTCCCAAGGTTGCTTCCTTCTGTCTGGGCTCTTTGGTGGCAGTGAGAACAATAATTTCCTATGTTATTAGTTGTTAAAGTGATAATGTAGGGAGCAGGGAGGAAGGTACCAGTCACTAGGTGTTACACTAAACCTATCCACTGTCTAACCATTACATCTGAGACCTGGTACCCTAGTAGAATACTGGGTGTAGCTTTTACTTCTTGGATAATCTGGCCTCCATGGATACAGAGTTGGAAGCATAAACCTTTATTTTTTTCAGGGAATGGCTTACCTGCACTCCCTGCGCTACATTCATAGAGATCTGGCAGCCAGGAATGTGCTTCTGGAGAATGAAAATGTTGTGAAGATTGGTGACTTCGGCCTTGCCAAAGCCATCCCTCAAGGACATGAATATTACCGTGTCTGTGAAGATGGAGACAGCCCCGTCTTCTGGCAAGTACATGATTGCAGAGCTTCATGTTTTTAGTATCTAGTGTGAGGTGGGGGGAAAAGTAAACAAATGAAGGAATGAATATTCACCACCTTTGCTTTCCCTGTTTGTGTTTTCCAGGTATGCTGTGGAGTGCTTGAAGGATTGTAAATTCTATTATGCTTCAGATGTCTGGTCCTTTGGAGTTACTTTATATGAACTCTTGACACATTGTGATTCTAGTCAGAGCCCTCCAATGGTGAGTCCAGTCACTGGAGATACAAGGGAGGTGAAAATGTTCACAGCATTGGAAATTTTTAAAAATGGCTTTTTATGGATTTAAGCCTCTAAGTGTATTGGGACTCATTCAGATGACTATTGACTACTCATTTAGTGTTTTTTGTCTTTGTAGTTCAGCTGTCCAACTGCATGAACCTGTTCTGGGTTATGTGGCAGCAAGTTACTGGCTTAGGATCTGTATGGTTTCTATAGAGACATTTAGGGATAAGAAAAATTCCAGTAATTATTCCAGTAATCTTATTCCAGTATTATCTGTCATATTTGAGTATATTCTCCATACTCTTGACTGACTTCTCCAGTTAAAAGTAAGTGAAGCGTCATTCTAGTTGTGCACCTGGAGCTTAATTATTTTTTGGTGGAAATCTTACTGCCTGTGGTTTTTACTTAAAAGATGGGAAGTGCAGTGGGTGGCATTTTTCTGCCTCTTTGTCAAGAGCTCGCTAATAGGTTTCTTCCTTCCTTAGAAATTCATTGAAATGATTGGAACCACTCATGGTCAAATGACAGTGTTAAGGCTGATAGAGCAATTGGATAGAGGGAAGAGGCTGCCTAGCCCAAAAGACTGTCCCTATGAGGTAAGTCTGGTTTTCCCTTGTTTCTTTTGCTGACTGCTGTTTCTAAAAGTATAGATCAGTGATCTAGGATTTTGTGGTGTAGCCTTTTGTCTTTTGTGGGGGAAACTTACCTCTTGTGCAGAATTGAAGCACATTTTTACTAGGATCCAGTGATGACCTGCACTGAACTAGCAGCTGCCTGCTTCATCTGATACAGTAGATTGGTGTTATCATGAAAACTATTATCACTACTTCCTTCAGTCCTGTAAAGACTGTTGAGAATTACTGAGCCCTCAACCAAACATGCAACTATTTCATGGGAAAGACATCTGTGAGTTACATCCATAGGTTTCCTGCCACAGGCAGTGGGTTGGACTTGACAACCTTGTGAGTCCCCTCCAACTCTATAATAATATGGTGTCAAAGAACAGCATGGCCCAAAAAGTGCCCAAATTGATTATTATCCTCCTTGACCAGCTTGTTGTTCCCCTGACATACCTTGGCTTTGCTCCTACACGTGTTCTGATTCGTGTAGTAGCCCATGTCTTTCTCAGAAACGTAGGAACTGCTCCACGCTTTTACAGTTGTTGGTAACAACTGCCTGGATCACCTTCTTCCTGCCAAATGTCAATAATACCTCTCAACTCCTCCATATTCCACAAAGGCTTTCTTGGCTGGTGCAAAAGCCCCCTACTGCTGAGCAGATGTGCTTTGAACATCATAAATATTGCCTTTTTCTGAGCCAATGCAATATAAAGATTCTCACAATTACTGTTCAGAGTGAAAGGTACTTTCACACCTTTCTCTCCTCCTCACTACAAGCAATTGAGATGACATGTCTGCCCTTTGAAGCATAAAATCAGGAGAGGAGGAGCTGTAGTGAAGTAAGTCTTCCTAGGAAGACAGTGCCATCTCACTTCTTGAGAACCATGTGGTTTTTTAATAATATATTCAAAAGCCCTTGTGGAAGACTCCATACTCATGGATTTAGAATTTTAAAAATAGGAGAGAGGTCCTTGGTGGCAAAAAACCTCATAGGTAAGAAAATCCATGTGGCTTTTTCATTCTGATATGTTTTTATTCTGAGGGAAATGTCCATTTTCATGTGGGGGCTTGCACATTTGGTTAGACCTTAGTCATCTTCATATCCCTAAGCAAGCTAAAACAGGGTGTACATTTCATATTAGGCTTCCATGTTAGCAGACATTCTAAATGTGTGTTCCCAAATGTCAAAAGTTTTAGAATCCTTTAAAGATAAGAACAGAAAATGCTGATAGGCTTTTTACTTTTGGATAAGAATAAAGGCCTGTATATTAAACACTTGTTTAATCATTGCATAGCTTTTTAAAAACTATAGTATAGTACAGCTCTGAAGGATACATGCTAGATACCTTTGTTAACAATTAACCTTCAAAGTGTGCAATTTGTAAAAAAAAATACTATGCAACAGTTAAACAAGGCTTCATTCTTATACAGAAGAAAAAAGCCTATACAGTGGTTCTCATACTTCTAGAGAGATTTACTCCCTAAACAAATCTTTGTGAGAGAGGGGCTGGGACAATGACACTCCTGGAGGAAAAAGGTTTACACTAAGTTTACACTAAGTTTACAATGGCACTCCCAGAGGAGAAAAATTCACACTAAACTCTGAGATGGCTAAACTCCAGGGTATGGGGAACCCTGCAGAGTGCTTGCAGGACTTCCCACAGCGTCCAAACAGTGAAATTTTTATTGCATTTAAACTAGAAGTGGAACTTACAGTTTTAACATGATCGTAGCACTATTCCAACTTTCACTGTTAGAAGCCAAGGGAGCCATACATGTGCTCCATGGCGTTCCCCACACTCCAGGACCATGGCAGTCCCTAAGTTTTGTTTAACATAGCTTTCCTTCCCATACAGGGAGGTAATTCTGGCGATCCCATAGCTGCTTCCCCCTGAACCCACCTTATGCGAATGGGGCATTTTCATCCCTCCCCAGTTTGAGTACGGGTACCACTTAGCACTTTCTGTTCATGTCTATTCAGGATTCAAAACTTGAGACAAATGGGGACAATTACATCCTGTTGCAGTTAATACTATAGAAACTCTGAATCAGAGACATAAAAGAATAATGGCAGCTTCTGACTGTGACTATTCATCCCAATAGCAGTGACTTTTTAGAATAAGATATAAAACTATTCAGCCATGACTTAGGGAGCCACTACTCTTAGTAAGATTTTTATTTTACTTATGAAAGATACAATTCTTCTATCTTCTAGAAAGCACACTAACTTAATAGGAACGTTTTCATCCAGGCAACTGAATGGAGCCAGAGTGCTTAGTTTCATTAGTAGGACTGCAACATGCACCCCCAGGGCATCTTCTGGCCTAGCCTTCTCTTATTTGTGTGCCTCTGCTAGTCTGAATCAATACCTCTATTTCCACAGATATACCGCCTGATGAAAAACTGTTGGGAATCAGAAGCTTCCTTCCGGCCAGCCTTCACAAATCTTGTGCCCATCCTCAAAAACTTCCATGAAAAGTACAGAGCTCAAGCGCCCTCTGTTTTCAGTGTGTATTGAGCAGGATATGGTGTATCAATTCTCGTACAAAGACCACACACTCATCTGCATCAACTTGATGCAATCTCTGTGTCTGGAACGCAACAGTGCCATGGAACCTACTTCAGAATATTGCCTGCCTTGAGACTCCTGCCACTTTTAATGTCCAGAGCTAGTGCAGAGGGTTGCTGCTTTATCAGGGTTTTTATTACCCTTGCCAGAAAAGCCAACCAATTTTTTTTTCCTGACCAAAGACAGAGGCTGTTTTGAAATTCTGTCCATTGCTATACACACAGCCCTTCAAAAATGGCCTGGAAAGACAAAAGACTGGGTTTGAGTATGAGGCCATGTCATAGGTGCAGGAAAGTGAGTATTCTTCATTATATATCAATGGACCACCAGACTTCAGCAGTCAATCTAGTACAGACTGAATGTGAAGCTCGAGCTGAAAGAACCCCAGGAAGGTGGCCAAAGCACGCAAGAGCAACACTCCAACTTAATTTAGGAAAGATCTGTCTTGTTACTGGGTGGGTACAGCATGAAATATGGAGAGCTCCACCTGCTTACTGAACAGAGAGAGATATAAGACCTTGAATGGTCTTATAACATCTTTCTAAGGAAATGAGACTTGCTCAAATTTGCCTTGATCCTTTTTTTCAAAGCAAATGCTTTGGACTTCCAAAGATATGTGAACTGGCCTTCATTCCCTGTTTGCTTGGTTTCTGGATATTTCAGAAATGCTAAAGCTCTACATTTCTTAGTCCTATTGCGTAGCTGCGTTTGCCTTTTCTCTTTGCCTCTCTCATACTCTTTAGACATCCAGCTTGGAGTAAGATGCACCCTCAGGTAATTGAATAACAAGATGGTAAAGCAGGGAGTCACCAGCCATTAATTTTTGCCAAAGTGTCTGATCATAAGCTTTTTAAAAAAATAACCTCTGCACTGTATAATAGTCCCTGTCACTGTGTTGGATAAATGCTGAAGAAAAAGAAGACTGTCTTGCTTTACTCTCAAAGAACCATTTGAGTTATCCTTGCTGCCTCCCAAAATAGATGAAGAAAGGTTATCCTGTTGGTGCAGAACTCAACCTGTGTAGCAGCTGCCTCAATTCTTGTCTCTGAAAGTCCTCTCAGCCCATCATACAAATATTTTCAAGACAATCTACATTTTCAGCTAATCGTCCATGTTGATTGGGAACTACCAACCAAAAAACTTCCATCCCTGGATGGGTGTTTACATTCATAACCCATAAATCAAGAGTATATTAAAGGAGAGGAGGTCGGGACATTGCAGGCCTTCAGTCATATTTAGATTAAATCTAGGAAATGCCTTTCAACCTCTAACTTTGTTGCTATGTTGGGGAAAAATCCAGCTGCTACATACACTTCAGAGGTATTATGTGTGTCATCAGATTTTAAAATAATGCCTTATTTTTTCCTTAAGCTGCAGAAGTGATTGCTTTTGTTCCTGATCTTGCGTGTCAATGTCCACCTTCACCAAATTTGTTTTCAGCAGAGTTTAAACCACTTTTCAGATGCATTTCAGATTCTGGGTCATTAGTCTGTGTGCTGATTACCTTTGGTACAAATTCCTCCCTTCCAGGTTGCATTTTGGGGGTGACTATCTTCTCATCTCCAGATTAAGGTGTGTGCAGACCATGTTTGACAAAAAATGATGCATTTGACCCAGAACAGCTGTACTTTTGAGAAGAGTGACAGTTGTTAACATGCAGCTGTTGACTTGTGTGATTCATCTCATAAATATACCCGAGGGTCAAACTAGAAGTTACATAAAACTCAAGGAAGAAGATTCATTCAGGGTGTGGGTTCAGAACTGGTCCATTCATTTCACCGGGGAGATGGTTGTGTGAGTATTCAGCACAGGAGTAGCACTCCGTCAGACAGGGAGTTTAATCCCCTCTGCTATTATTGTGATGAAAATTCCCCCACCAGCATTTTGCTGCAACACAGCAATTTGTGGAAATTGCAATTTTTGGGAGATAAAATGCAGCTTGGGGAATTTTCATTGCAAAAATCATACAGGAGAACGGTAGCACATCCCCTCTGGTGGTGTACTGTGCTTCAGCAGCTGTGGCAATGCCATAACAACCACTTCCTGTTTTAAGCCCATGTTATTGTGGGCAAGGGTGGCTGGATCATACTAGGAATGTCTGTTTTGGCCTTTAGGAATTGTGACCCCAAAGCATTTGTTTCTGCATCTCAATTTTCAAAGGATGGTCAGAATACAAAAGGATGATGAATATGTTATTCAAAGCCCTTCGCATATACTTTGCTATGCTGTGAAAGTCAGCAATATGCTTGGAACTATGAATTAACTTGATGCAACTGTTTATCTCTGAGCATTGTTTCACAAGTCCATTCCTACAAGAACTAGAAGCAGCCCCAACCTGTTTTTATGTGCTCACTGGCGAGAGATAAAAAAAAAGTGAAGGACAATAATGTAAAAAAAAAAGGTTTGCATGAAGAGCTAGGATCCTTCTATGGTTGTTATCCATATTTACCCAGCTAACTCAGGACTTTGAGCTTCTGGATTGATGCTGTATTACTCTGAGTACCATATGTCCAAAAGTGGAAGGTAAAATACTCAGTGCTGAACATTAGTCATTTGGTCACCTTTTGAGAGATACAGTGAGCTGGATGTGTTTGAATTGATCAAAGTCCTTACCAAATAAGGTGTAATGATATATACAGTACTGTATTAGTACTGTCTGGATTGCAGTACTGAAGGAGGCAGCTGGCAACTCTAAAGCCATCCTAGGGGCAGACTGATAGACCAGTTTGCTGGTATCTTGAACAATCACGCACCCAAGAGGGCTTGACATCATGTAGTACTTACTGGTACTGCATGAGCATTTGCTTTTCAGTTCTTTTAACTTAACAGCCAAATGCATCTCCGAATAATTCAGAAACTGCAACTGAAGGACTGTGTATATTTTTTTGAAGCCTAGATGAAGCCAGATCATCTCTTTTTCTGATCTTCTGCCTGGATGGGCAGAGTTAATTTGTTCTGTCCTTGCCGACTCCTGACAGGACTAGACCAAGATCAAAAGACTCATGAAACTAGTTGTGAGCTGGAGGCAGGGATGTCAAACTTGTTTTAGACCAAGCGCCAAAGTTAACATCTGTGATGTCTGCTGATGACAGGAAGTGATATTATTAAATAGAAAGTGATATCATTTAAGCAGATGATGACCAGAAAAAGCACTTTGTTTAATTGCAAATGACAAGAGAAAATGTGCAAATCTTGTTCATATTTACAAGATACGAGACAGCTTTTTTATCAAAATGGGAGAACCCAATTATAATTACAAGAATATTTTTCTAGGTGCCACATTTGGCCTGTGGACCTTATTTTTAACATCTCTGGTAGAAGGACTCTGTGCTCTCATGCATACTTATTCATATGCTTGCATACCTATTCATATGCTAATTCCACTGTGAGTTTAACCAAGTCTATGGCCAAGTGTATGTGCATAGGGTTGTAGCTTTTAGACACGTTTTTCTATTGAAGCTAAGGGTAGTTCAGAAGCACTTTATGATCAGGCATGGGCCCAAGCCAGTTCAGGCCAGATTGCCCGAACCGGTTGTTCCTGGTAGCGGCGGGGTGCCCAGAAAACCCAGGATACCGGTTCAGTACGGGGAGGAGACGCACAGCGCAAGTGCCGAGGTTGTCTCCTCCAGCTGGAGTCTCCTCCAGTATGTCTCCTCCTCCAGTACGTCTCTTCCAACTGGAGACGTACTGCACATGCACCAACCCCCAGACGTCGGCGCATACGCAGTATGTCTCCTCCAACTGGAGGAGACGCACTGCGCATGCACCAACCCCCAGATGTCGGCGCATGCGTAGTGTGTCTCCAACTGGAGGAGACGCACTGCGCATATGCCGGGGGTTGGCGCATGCGCAGTGCGCCGGCATTGGGGTCCGCCCCTAGCCCCGTCCCTGACCCTGGCCCTGCCCCCAACTTCCGGTGAACCGGTTGTTGGGTAAGGCGGGGCCAACCACTGTTTATGATGTATTGTGGAGGTTAGCTGACTAATAAATAAAAATTCCATTGGCTTTCTATGAACCTAATTTTTGGAACTGTGAAGTTCTTGACCTTTTAAAAATAATTGTTTAAAAAAGGAAAATGTTTTAAGAATTTGAATTTATAAAGATTTGCATATAAATTCTCAAGTCAAGCCATAGTCTTATCAATGCCATGAGAGTGGGGTATTCTTAAAATTCATTACGTTAGGGTCAAATCATATCCAACTTTTCATTACTGATGCAACTGTGCCAATGAGGTGTGTGCTGCATTCATAGAGGGCTCTTCAAGATAAGGAAATATTGTCAGGGCTGCTTACTACAGCTGCTTTGTCATTGGAAAGTTGAATAGGATTGGGCCCTTAATTACTCTGAGGACTGCATGTACAACAATTGGTGTCACTGCCTTTCATACTAGTCTTATTCCACTTCCTCCTTATATTTATTTTCCTGGTTCAGAGTTGTGCCTCAAGAACCTGCATTACAGAACAACAGTAGGGAAGGAATTAAAGCTTTGTAAGCAGTCTTGGGCATTTCCGTTGGCATGGGAAAGGCAGGTTATAAATCCCTCAAATAAATAAACAAACAAACAAATAAAAAATTTGCGATGGTTCACAAATTGCTCCACTGATCCCTAAAGAAACCAAGTGCACTTCTGAGGAAGTTTGGAACAGGCTTTCAAGGACTTAAGGAATATATGAAAAATATATGAAATATATATGAAATCTATGAAAAATATATGAAAGTCTATGAAAAATATATGAAAAATCTTGTATAAAGATTTTTTAAACCAATTTTTAATGTGGTTTCACAATTGCTTTGGGTTTCACGAATTCTTTGGCTGATATTGGAAACTTTATCGCTGGTAAACTGTGGGGATGGTATAGCTTTTCTCTTTTTTTCTCTTACAAATCTCCTTTCCATCAGTTTTGCTTCTCATTTCATTGTATCTTACTTAGTTACTGGCATTGTCCTGTGTTAGAAGTAAAGGAAAAAATTGATATTACAAGCACCATAACACACACACACACAAGTTTAGAGGAGCAAAGCAAGAAAAAAATATTCTGAACCAAATGGTTTACTAATATATTTAATAAAATATAGCAGAATAATATTACAACCATGTAAAGTCAACAGTGGTATTAAGAACCAGATCCTGTGCATGTAAACTGAAGTGCTAGCCTGCCCCACCCCTGGAAAGGATGCATAGGATTTCAGCTGCAGGGACCTCTCTCTCTCTCTCCTGGGCTGCTTCCTCCTCCCCTCTTCCCACCAGTGCCCCCTTATTTTTGCCTGTCTACATACATGCTCTGCTATTCCTCTCGGCTCCATTTGTTTCTTTGGGGGAGGATCCTGTAGGGAAGTCTCTATCCTTCCTCCCCAGCTTGCCCTTGCCTTCCTATAGGCCTGCCCTGCCCAGGGAGTCAGAACGCAGCTGCAGAAGGTGCTCCAGGATTGACCCCTTCACTCCATAAGATGCACAGACATTCCCCATTCTCCGGCCCCCTTTGGGGAGGAAAATAGTGAATCTTATAAGCCAGCAAATACAGTAATTTATCTCACCTGTGATATAATTTGACAATTCATCCAATTAATCAGGCAAATCCGAGCGTGACTCGCCATAAACTATCGGCTTTATACCTTTGTCCAAGGTATCTGTCCGAATTTCTGAATAATCCATTATATCACTTTAACACATCAGTTGAAAATGTTGCGTTTGGGACTGTTTTAGCAAGCCATTAAAATTGAAACACTAAGGGCAAAATCCAGAGCAGTTACGGATCCATGCAGTTAGGTCACCCTCTCATGTTATTTTACGGAAAGTCACCTTAACTGCTCCGGAGCAAAGGGCTTAATTTGACTTCAGGATATGGGCCTATGCACTGCTTTCTGCACTTCTTATTTTTAGGGGGGAAAAAATAACTAACTATTGGTCACTGATTGGGGTAGAAAGGTAGATAACGAGCCTAATCCTATGCATATCTACTCAGAAATAAGTCAAAGTTATAGGAAATATCTACAAAATATCTACAAAGAAATATAGTCAAAGTTATAGGAAAGTGCATTTAGGATTGCAGTCAATGAATGGTAGCTGCATCTGATAACACTGGCATCACTAGGGTTTGCATCATCCTGTGGGAGAGCATAGCAGGTCGCTCCCATGATGGACCTCCTCTCATGCAGTGAACAGAATGGTGGGTACAGTGATGCACAATTGCCACACACACACACACACACCCAGTTTTTTTGTTATAACCATTGACTTAAGATGATTGCATTATTCTCAAGCACCGAGATTTTTAAAATTCCATCCTGTGTGTGTGTGTCACACAATGTCTTCAATCCTAACCAACACCCTTTGCTTACTATGCCTGCATCTTAGCTGGGGCCCATTTGGTTGTAATTTTGGGTTCCTTTTGCCATCCCAGATTCCACAATACAATCTTAAATATTTTAACTTTTTGCTGATTTCCTTTTCCCCCCCACACAAGATGGAAAAATGCAGAAAGCCTTATGTGTTTTTATTCCAAGGGTACATTTATATAAATTATAGTTGCTTTAAAGGTGTATGAGGTAAGTCACTGTTTCTCAACATTTGTCCGCTGTCATACCACATCACAAGGTCCACCAATTCCAAGTACCACCAGAAGTAACTGGCAATGACGTCATTCCCAGTTACTTCTGGGTTGGTAGGCCAGATGTGACCATGATATGTACCAAACACTAATAAAGGCTCAAGATGGATTATGTTTAAATTCACTGATCTGAAAGAGCTGAAAACCATGATCTGGAACCCTGCCCCTGAAATGTTTGTTGTGTTGCATTCCTGGTCTCATTGCAGGGTGCAAATGTCCAGAGGTCCCTGGATCACCAAGGGTCTCATGTACCACTAATGGTAGCTGTAGAAACACTGAGGTAGGTGAACAGGTGGTACATTGTCAGCAGATGCAGCCACAGTAATTGCCCATGCACCCCTCCCAGTCCAGCCCAAACAGCCTCCAATGACCAATATGTAGAGTATACAATCTGCAAGGTTCTTTTTATCTTTTTTAAAAAAATGAGAACTGCAAAAACTGTATTGCATTAACACACAAAAAAAAAATCATTTTTGTGAAGAATCCATTCTATTTTCAACCAGCTTTTTAACCAGAGTTTAGTTATTTGAGCAATGATTGTTTTTTTTCTGTTGATGCCCATATGACCCAGCATTTGACTCCAGGCCCACCACCACCACCACCAGTAAGGATTTCTTTCTTGATGATGGCTGCAATCCTAATGACACTTTCCTGGGAGTAAGACCTATTGAACACAACGGGGCTTACTTTTGAGTAGACAGGGTTAGGACTGTGCTCGATGTTGCTCTTTCAAAACAGCAGCAACACATTTTGTCAGGAAGATTAGAGCACACCAAGCTGCACCAGGGACTGAAACAGCACCGTTGTTTCTGCCCCATCTCGCTAGTTTGTGTACATGCCTTCTATCCCATCCACTTCCTTTTCACCAGCTCTTTGTCCTCTTTCTGCCAATTCTCTTCCCAGGTCAGTGCTCCCCAAAACCAGAGGACTCGGGGAGAAAGCAAGAGAACGAGGCATGGGTCCTGAATGTCCCCATTACTTTGCTCTCCTTCACACCATGTGGGGGACAACAACAGTAGTAGCAGCACCCAACTGAGCACCTGCTCATTTCTGGTGGGAAGTGACTTGAGAAAGGGTTCGAGAAGGTGGCATGGCTGGCGAGTGAGTGACTGGGCAACAGGCTGGTGGAGGTGGTCAGCAGGTGCCTCATTTCCCAAGATATATATGGGTTATATGGGTTAATTCCCACATTCTTGAGGGATGTGCCTTTGAGGCTCTAACAGGCCAGAAGTACGGTAACTGCTGATTCTGTTCAGGTATAACTTTGGAAATGCGCATGAGGAGGCACCAAGCAGCCCAGTCCAACCCAAGCCCTTGCAGCTGGGGAGAACTATGCAGGCATCAGGGAGCTACTGGGCTATGCCTGTGTGGGTGGAGTGAAAAAGGCAAAAGAAAACTTTTTAATTTTAATACTTCCTGACTCAACAAAGGATGCTGTTTGGCGAAAAAGACACTGCAAAAAAAACCTTCTTCCGTCTTCAAGTTCCACACGGGGTCAAAGAAAGGAATGTTAACTCAAAAATTTAAAAAATCAATTTCTTTTATTTAATTTTAATGTTTACAATAGCTTTATTTTCTGAATCAAAAATCTGGTGTGGCCCAGGTGTCTTTCCATCAATGTTCTGGAAAAGGCGGCGAAGAGGTAGTTCATTAGTATGCAATAAGCTTATAAAAAGGCAATATTCACTTGAGGTGTGGAACCTCAAGATGACAACATTTTGAGCTGAAATTTGGAGACAATTTGTTCCAGCCAGTTTCACATCATTTAATGGCAAAGTGAATTTTGAGAAAAAGTTTTTTCACTCCACTCTACTGCGCAGTTCATCCTGTGACTAGGTTAAACTGCGCAGGTTCAGTTCTGGGAGAAACTGTCCCTGTGCACCCTACCCAGGCCATGGGAAATTTTTTCCATGGTTCCGGGCCATGGTCCTCACAAGGTTGACCACTGCTCTAGGAATCTGCTGCCTGAGACAATCGCTTTAGTTGGCAGCAGGATGAGCTGACCCCAAAACCCTGTGCTATTTGAAAAAAAGAAACACCAACCAGCAGAAATAGAGATCTCAGGCCCATCATAACACCAAGGGAATTTTCTTTGAGCCATCAGGAAGAAGATAACTGCCCAGGCCATCTCTTTCATAGGTGTGGTGAGGTGCGGATAAGTCATGGCTGAGGCTTACTCATGAGAAAGTTGCTTGAACCATTCATGATCCAGGTTATACCATATGTTCAAAGTTGATGTGACAAGGGGACCCAGCAGCCCTGCTAATATTTAATAAATTGTCAGATCTTGCAAAATAAAAAGAAAGAGTTGCATGTATAGTCAACATCTGAGGATGTTTAAATGAGCTGGACTGCCCCTGAAGCCACAAGGGGAGATGGTTTTGTACCGGATCAGGTGCTGAGAGTTCAAATCGGGCTTCATCCAAATCAATCACATACTCACTGAAAGAGGCAAAAAACAAACAGGCTTACAACCCAATGCCAACTCAGAAATAAGTCTCATCGTAGTCCATTGGGCTTATTCTTAAGATCATAGGGTGTATTCTCTCTTAGTGTTATGATTATACAACATCTTGCTGGGTGTGCAGTGGGTGTGTGGGAGGTGGAGGATGGTGTGTCAGAAAGATGAAGTGAATTAAAAAGTCTCAGTAACAAACATACAACAAAAATATGCGACATGCAACATGTAGGGTTTTTCTTCCCCTTGAAAGAAAATCCTGCAATGTTCAATGGGATTATATATCTTAAGAGTAAGCCCAATGTGATCAGATTTGTAGATTTACAAATCTCTCCAACGCTCATTCAACCCCACACGAGTCAATGAAACCTGGTTACATGCCCTGTATGGATTCAGATCCCCTGGCCAAAGCCATGCGGGGACAAGGCCGACATTCACCAGCCATCTAACAGCACAATCCTGTGCATGCCTACTCAGATGTTAGTCTCATTATAGTCAAACTTGCTCCCAAGTAAGTGGCCAGGATTGTACCGAAAACAGTAGTTTTCATCCTTTTTCATCTCACAGCACAGTGACAAGATGCAAAAAAATCTAACACCATTAGATTTTGGCCTTTGATGAGGCACACCACACTGCCAGTGGAGACTACCATTGCCCAAAGGCAATTCATGGCACACTAGCTGAAAATTTCTGATCTAAAAGGTCAAAGGAAACAAAAAAATCACGCCATTTTCTGCACAATATGTGCCCAGCTGGTCCAGCCTCTTACCTCTGCTCATGTGTCTCTGGTTCCACCAGGATGTTCTCTTGCTTCTTCTTCACCCGCAGAAACACAAAGGAGTCCAGGTTTGGTTTAGGAACTGCAAGAAAGAGAGACAAGTACAAACACACACTCTCTCTCTCTCAAGGAAAAAAGGTTTGTTATCTGTTGATCTGCTCATGTCAGTATTTAAACCTGACATCCAATTGGCACATAATGAGCTCTTGCATTGCAAGCCTGTCTGACCCATTTTGTTTGTTTGAATAGTGGGCCCTTAGAATCAAAAGGAGATCCATTCCAGGATCCCCACCCCCATCATGGATATCGATTAGGATATCTTTTGTGGGAGGATCTTTGGGGCTTTGTCCCCACAGATGCTGAAATCCAGTTGCCAAGCCCACAGATAAGGATAGTCCACAGTACATACAAATGCATCTTGCAACCATGCTGATTGCTTCTGATGGAAGACGGTAATACTCCTTTGAAAAGCATTGTCCACTATATGATTGACACCCCAAATACACTATTCAGATGGATCCTTTGAAATATGCCCAAAGGTTATCCAGGGCCATCAGAACTAAGGGCATTAGCTGGGTTGGAGCTAGTTTAATCTCAATAAAACTCCTTGGATGACACAACGTTGCAACTTTTTACACAAATAGGGAGCAAATTAAAAGAGGTAATTAAAATTAAATTAAAATTTAAAAATTAAAATTAAAATTAAAATTAAAATTAAAATAAAAAAATTAAATTAAATTTTTTATTTTAATTTTTTAAAATTAAATTTTTTAATTTAATTAAAATTTTAAAAAATAAAATTAAAATTAAAAAATTAAAATTAAAAGAGCTCTCTGTATTGATTGTAAGCATACTGGGACAAAGATATATCTTGAATTATGCAACTCTGCCTACATTCGAAAAGTGCAGTAAAGGGTGTATAAACAGGACAACTCAACCAGTGCACAGCTGCTCTATTATGGCCAGATTCTGCAAAAGAAGGTACAAGGCCCTATTCAAAGGGTAGCCCTGGAGCCAAGATCTGCTTACCTGCCTTCAGAAAGTCCACCTTCTGCAGGTTGGGGGGCATGTGCCTCAAAGCCACACTCCTAAAATGGGCCTCGGTGTTTGCCATGTATCTGCAGAGTAAACAGCAATTCTGATCTTCAACTGAAAAGTGCAATAGTCGCAATATGTACCAGCCCAGTATCAATGAGCATGTGCAGAGAACATCACAGGGAGGGAAGCTACACCTCTGCTCCAACAGATGCTCCTAGGTGCAGGCAGTGTAAGTTTACCAACCTTACCTGTGCTCAAAATCACTGTGCTCAAAATCACACTTGGGCTGTCATCCTAAAGACACTTGCCTGGGAGTAAGACTCATTGTACACAATGGGGCTTACTTTTGGGTAGACATGGTTAGGATAGTGCTCTCAGATTCAGAGATGGAGAACATCCTTGCTCCCCCTACTCACTCTGTTGCAAAGGCAAGCTCTTCCGGAAACAGAATGGATGGTTCCCGCTCTGTATGAGTCTTCTCTTTCTCCAGGATATGTGGAAAATATTTCTCAATCTTCAAGAGAAAACAAAATTATTTCCACTACATTGAATTCACATATTTTTAAATCATCTCCCTTTATTTACACCAGTGATTTTCAGCCTTTTTCATCCCACAACATAACACACTGACAAGGCACTAAAATTCTTCATTCACACCATCAATTTTTTACCCCTGTCAAGGCACAACAGACAGCAGGAAGGGGACTCTAATGCCCATATTGATTTATGATTTTTTATATTACTTATAAATCATCCTATCCAAAGTCTTGTGATACACCTGCAGACCATCCATGGCATACCAGTGTGCCAAGCACAGTGGTTGAAAACCACCTATTTGTAATGTAATTTCATTCAATATTCCTGAGACCTTTAAAGAAAGTTAAACAATAGATTTGTAGCAAGAAACAATGGAAATGATGAAGAAACAGGGAAACATTTTAAGAGCGCTGAAACTATCTCTGCAGTGCTGAAGGAGAGGCCTAGGAAGGAGAGATACTACAGATACTACTAAATGGCAGTTCACTGATGCTAATGAGACACAAATTGCACCAGGCCAGCATCCCTGGATGGAGTATCCTGGTTGCACTCCAAAGGCCCTTTCTCCAGTCTCCACTTGCTCCATTGACTGGGCATGTGGATAGTTCCTTGAGATACAGACTGCCCCGAGAAGGCAATGATTATTCCATATGCTCAGGCATGGGCCCAAGCCGGTTCAGGCCGGCTTGCCGAACTGGTTGTTCTCCAGACCCTGCCACTACTGAACCGGTAGTGGCAGGGTACCCAGAAAACCCAGCCGGGAGGAGGGAGGTACGCCGGTACTCCCAGTACGCCGGGAGGAGGAGACGCAATGCACGTGTGCTGACCTCGGCGCACGTGCATTGCGTCTCCTCCTGCTGGGGGAGACGCACAGCACGCGCGCCAGAGTCCCTAGCTCCGGCCCCAGTGAACCGGTTGTTGAGTAAGGCGGGGCCCACCACTGCATATGCTCCCTTTGCAGGGCACAATTTGATTCTCTGGAGTGAGGACAGGGTGCATTCAGAGAATGACTGGGCTATGCCCCATCCACCTTCGAGACAGGGCCGGAAGTAATCTTGTCTCCTTCCTGTGCAGGGCATTCCTTCCCCAGTATGGCTCTGTCTCCTTAAGAAAAGGGCCATGTTTAGCTGTGCTCCTCAGGGCACAGCTCTCTCCTTCCCAACCTTTCAAATTAGGATTTCTTGTTGCTTTCTTCCTCCTTTCTCCTTCTCTCTGCCCTGTCCTTCTCTGCTCTTTCCACTGAGGGACCAAGGCAGCCGGATAGACAGCAGCCTCGCCTCCCCCGGTGGGACTGCATCCCCCGGGAACCGGCAACAGCCTCATCTTCCTCCCGGTGGGACTGCATCCCCCAGGGACCGGCTCTGTAGGGCTCCCCTCTGGGACCCTCCACAGAGGGCGGGAGAACATGGCCGATCTGCTGCCACCTCACCGCCTTCTGCCAGCCTCTCCACCCAGCCGGTACCTAGCCAGGTCTCCGGGTGGGCGGGAGAGAGCAGAGACGCGTCAGCTCCCTGAGGGGGTCGTCAGAGAAGATGCAACAGTAAACTCGCCCCAGTCAGCCACTTCGCGAGCAGCCAGGCTCCACCCACCTGCCAGCCTTCCTGCATTGCCAGGCTGGTCGGCGAGTGACTGAAGCGCGCCAGCCAGCACCATTTTGAGGAGGCTTCTTTCTACTCTTTGCTGCGGCAGCCATTTTGTCTGTCCCTGCACACAGGGATGCAGGCTCCTTCACCCCCTGTGGTCGCAGTGAGTAGGAGGGGGCCCTGACTGGTCCCATCAAGGGGTGCTCGTGTGGCATCTGGTTCTATTTACCGAAATAATAATAATAATAATAATAATAATAATAATAATAATAATAATAATGAAAAAAGAGGAATAGTCAAAGACCTGGTAGACTGGACTCATGGTTCGGGGCACAGCCATTTGGGTGCTGTGGAGGGGGAGGAGGACCCCATCTTGTCAGCACCAAACACAAGCCAGGTTTCTCGTTCTTTCCTCCTCATGAACCCAGGCAACCTGCTTTCAGCCTTGGCCATTCAACGAGCCATTGACTCAGCAGTGTCCCTCAGTCTCCCCATCTAGTCAAGGTTGCGGTCAAGGTAGAGGCCAAACCATCTCAGAGGCCTTGTCCTGTTTTGGTTTTTCTCTCTGGTGTCTGTCTTTTCTCTGAGTTTTTCTCTCGGCAGTCATGATTGCGGTGGTGGCAAAGTTCTTCTCAGGCTCTGATACCGTACTGGGGAAAATGGGCTGCCCCGCAGGAAGGAGACAAAGACGTTTCCAGCTCTGACTCATCGGGGGCAGGGCATAACTCAGATCTTATCTGAATGGCCCCTTTTCCTATCCAAGAAAAAGACATTTATGGTAAGAAATTCCTTCCTTTCCAGTGATAGGCTGCAATCCTAAAGACACTTTCCTGGAAGTAAGACCCATTGAACACAATGGGGCTTACTTATGAGTACACATGGTCTGGATTGTGCTCTTAGTTGATTTATATAGTGCTATTGGTGTCCAGGTTAGAGGATAAACAACCTGTGTTTCTCCCTTACTGAGTTCACCTCTTGTCAAAGGGTTCACCTCTTGTTCACCCAGATGGTGGGGTGGGAGAGAAGAGGAAATTGAAGAGCATCTCCTGCAGCCTGTTCTTAATTAAGTGAGAAGATGAGGTTCTGCTGCCATCATCTATCCATTTACCCAAAAAAATGCAAGTGTGCCCAAAGGACCATGCAGTGTAAGAGCAGTGTGCATGGCTGATCATAATAAATAAATAAATAAATAAATAAATAAATAAATAAATAAATAAATAAAAAAAAAGATAATTATTTTAAATTTGTATCCCACCTTTCTTGGGTCATAGACCGACTCCCAAAAAGGACGACAAGGTCCTCCAAAGTAAGACACACAAGAAAAATGTAGGACATGACAAAATACAACCTAAACACAAACATATACACACAGTATACACATACACTAGTGAAATGCATACCTGTGTTGTGAGAGTAAAATTCCCCCGTATGCCATCTACCCATGTACAACATCTCCCCTTGTGCACAACATCTCCCCTCATGCGCATCAACCCCCATGTGCATCATCTCGCCATGTTCAACTCCCTCATGCGCAGCATCCTCACCAGCGCAACCTCTTCCTCCGAACAACATCCCCCAGTGTACCAGGGTCTGAGCACCAAATAGGCTGGATGTTGTTCAGTCTCCCATGTTAAGTATAGGACAAAAACACATTGCCCCCTTTTCAGCCCCTGAAGGGTTAAATTTCTCCAGATGGTTCTTGGTGGGTGTTCAGGTGACAGAAGGAACTCCCAGAATTCCATGCTTCAGGCCCAGCAGTTGGGGCGGAATGTTGCTGAGTCAGCATTTCTCAATGCAAAGTATAGGGAGGAAAACGCATTGCGCCCCTTTTCAACCCCTCCCAGTTGGAATTTCCTAAAACCAGTTCTTAGTGCACCCCTCCCTCACGGAAGGAACACCCACCCCAAATTTCACACTTCTAGGCCCAGCAGTTTTGGCAGGGCGGTGATGAGTCAGTCAGTCAGTGAGTCAGTCAGTGAGTGACTTTTCATTTTTATGTATATAGAAGATATCTATCTATCTATCTATCTATCTATCTATCTATCTATCTATCTATCTATCTATCTATCTATCTATCTATCCAGCAGGCCAGGGTTCAATTCCCGGGTCAGCTCCACAAGACAGGGTGAGCTCCTGTCCTTAGCCCAGCTCTGCAACGCCAGCTGGATCCAATCGTATTGGCACTGCCTTTCCATTGGACTAATTCAGTGGTGTGGAGAGGGGGGATTTGCTGCTTGGGTAACAGCCTCTCCTCCATAACAATCCAACCCAGGCTTTCGTGCTTCGCATGCAGCGTATGCAGCGCCGAGTATGATACCATAGTCTTCCAAGACTGACAGAGGCCTTGTCTGTCTATCTATCTATCTATCTATCTATCTATCTATCTATCTATCTATCTATCTATCTATCGTTTCAAGTGCTTAATTTAAATGCTATACATATGTCTTACAATTATATGTATTTGTTTTACATTTAATAATATGTACATATATAATTTATTAATTCCAAGAAGTTTCAGTAAAGTAATAAAATAAATAAATTCCTCTTTATTAATTCACAAGGAAAAGGAGGTCAGGGAGGGTTCTGAGCAGAGGAGGTGTCCTGTCAGAGAGAGGAGCTGCTGTATCTGGTCAGTCATGGCTCAGCTCATTCATCCCCTGGAGCACGTGCTGCTAAAGGGTTAAGACGTTCTAGTCCCGCCCCCTCTCCTCTCTGATTGGTCGGTTCATCTAACGGCCCCCCAGGGGTGGGTAGAGCCCCTCTAGGCCAATCACCGACTGGAGCGAGGCGGCCGTTGTCGCTCTTTCCCCCACTCTCTCGCGCTCGATGGTCCTGGGCCCGCCGGAGGAGGAGGAGGGCAGCAGCAACCACTGGTTCCCAAGATGGCGGCGGTGGCGGCTCCTGCTGGACTATCTGTTGCTCCTCTCCCTGACCCCGACTCTCCCAACGCACCCGAGGAGGAGTTGCCTCCCCTGGACCCGGCTGAGGTCCGGAGCCGCCTGGAAAGGAGCGCACGACAGTTCCGTAACCGGCGGAAAGTACTCATTCGGGGGCTGCCTGCAGACGTCGCCAACCAGGTATGTGGGGTTGGAGGGCAGCACCTCCCATGGGGAGGCCACGCACTGAGCACCTCCCTCAGCCTGGCCTCCCTCGCACGGCTGTTGTGGGGTGAGCAGGAGGGAGGGAGACCTTTGCCAGTCTCTCCCTCTCAGCCTGGCCTCCCTTGCAGGGCTGTCGTGAGGAGAGCAGGAGGGCAGGGAGACCTTGGCCAGTCTCTCCCTCTCAGCCTGGCCTCCCTCGCAGGGCTGTGTTGAGGAGAGTAGGAGGGGAGGGAGACCTTGGCCAGTCTCTCCCTCTCAGCCTGGCCTCCCTTGCAGGGCTGTCGTGAGGAGAGCAGGAGGGCAGGGAGACCTTGGCCAGTCTCTCCCTCTCAGCCTGGCCTCCCTCGCAGGGCTGTGTTGAGGAGAGTAGGAGGGGAGAGAGACCTTGGCCAGTCTCTCCCTCTCAGCCTGGCCTCCCTTGCAGGGCTGTCGTGAGGAGAGCAGGAGGGCAGGGAGACCTTGGCCAGTCTCTCCCTCTCAGCCTGGCCTCCCTCGCAGGGCTGTGGGGAGGAGAGCAGGAGGGCAGGGAGACCTTGGCCAGTCTCTCCCTCTCAGCCTGGCCTCCCTCGCAGGGCTGTGGTGAGGAGAGCAGGAGGGCAGGGAGACCTTGGCCAGTCTCTCCCTCTCAGCCTGGCCTCCCTTGCAGGGCTGTCGTGAGGAGAGCAGGAGGGCAGGGAGACCTTGGCCAGTCTCTCCCTCTCAGCCTGGCCTCCCTCGCAGGGCTGTGGTGAGGAGAGCAGGAGGGCAGGGAGACCTTTGCCAGTCTCTCCCTCTCAGCCTGGCCTCCCTTGCAGGGCTGTCGTGAGGAGAGCAGGAGGGCAGGGAGACCTTGGCCAGTCTCTCCCTCTCAGCCTGGCCTCCCTCGCAGGGCTGTGTTGAGGAGAGTAGGAGGGGAGAGAGACCTTGGCCAGTCTCTCCCTCTCAGCCTGGCCTCCCTTGCAGGGCTGTCGTGAGGAGAGCAGGAGGGCAGGGAGACCTTGGCCAGTCTCTCCCTCTCAGCCTGGCCTCCCTCGCAGGGCTGTGTTGAGGAGAGTAGGAGGGGAGGGAGACCTTGGCCAGTCTCTCCCTCTCAGCCTGGCCTCCCTCGCAGGGCTGTGTTGAGGAGAGTAGGAGGGGAGAGAGACCTTGGCCAGTCTCTCCCTCTCAGTCTGGCCTCCCTTGCAGGGCTGTCGTGAGGAGAGTAGGAGGGCAGGGAGACCTTGGCCAGTCTCTCCCTCTCAGCCTGGCCTCCCTCGCAGGGCTGTGTTGAGGAGAGTAGGAGGGGAGAGAGACCTTGGCCAGTCTCTCCCTCTCAGCCTGGCCTCCCTCGCAGGGCTGTGTTGAGGAGAGTAGGAGGGGAGAGAGACCTTGGCCAGTCTCTCCCTCTCAGCCTGGCCTCCCTCGCAGGGCTGTGGTGAGGAGAGTAGGAGGGGAGGGAGACCTTGGCCAGTCTCTCCCTCTCAGCCTGGCCTCCCTCGCAGGGCTGTGGTGAGGAGAGCAGGAGGGCAGGGAGATCTTGGCAAGTCTCTCCCTCTCAGCCTGGCCCCCCTCGCTGGGCTGTGGTGAGGAGAGCAAAAGCTGAAGGTTTGAAATCCACCTTAGGTATTTGCCTTGGTATGAGAAAGGTGGGGATGTAAATCCCTTAAACAAACAAACAAACATAAATAAATAAATAAACTTATAAATAGTAAATAATTTGTTTACATGAGTTGGTGATGACCTGCTTCTTTGAAAGCTTATGGCACAAGAAATCTTAGGTTTTAAGGTGCAGCAGGATTCTATATATTCAGTCATGCTTAGTGTGATTTGTGGGCTGCCACAAGTCTGAGGTTTTTATTTCCTGTTACAGAGTAACATGGCTATTCCTTTCTCTAGCACCTTGGTGTATTTGTTGCATCCCTTTTTTCCGTAGCAGACCTTTGTTGCCTTTGAGCTTTGCTCCAGCTTTGTGATGTAGGGAGCAGGTGGGAGGGGACCTTGTTCTGGCATATGGGAGAAAAGGCAGCAAGTTGGAGTTCCCAGCGTAATAGATTGTCATTAGACTTTGAGTAGTGAACAAAAATTAACTTATTCAACACTATGCTGTGTTAGATGCTGAAGGTTTTCCTCTACATGTTGCCTGTTAAATTTGTAGCCTCCTTCTAAAGAAAATATGGAGTAGGAGAGTCATCAAACGTTTTGACAGGTGGGACACATGATCTTTCTGAAACTAGCAGAGGCCTTGAAAAAATCAAATTAACTTTCATTTTAAATTTACACAAATTAATGAATCCTCTGTTGCAGGACTAAGATTTCAAGATGCATCCCTGTGGGCAGTGGGCACAACTAGGCACCAGCAGGCACAGGGCACCACTGGGCAGCAGGCATGGGGTACCTGCTCAAAACTTCTCAAAATCGTGGGTGCCTACATGTCAGAAGAAATATCCTCCCCTAATTTCATACTTCTAGGTCCAGGGGTTGGAACAGACCATTGATCAGTCAGTGATTCTTCAGTGTAAAGCAGGAGAGTCCAAACCTTTTGGAAGGAGAGCCATATCATCTCTTTGACACTGTGTCAGAGAATGGAAAACTAATTTAATTTCAAATTTGAATAAATTTACATATAAGAATGCATTAGCGTGGATTACAAGGGTTGTCGCAGGGCTGGATCCAGGTCTCAGAGGGGTCTTGCCAGGGGCTGCATTGAGGTTTGCTGAGGGCCACAGCTGGCCCCTGGGCCAGGGTTTGGACACCCCTGATATGAAGTATGGGGACCAAAACACATTGTACAACTTTTCACCCCCTTCCGGTGTGAATTTCCCAAAATTGGTACTTATTGGGTGCCTATATCACAGAAGGAACACCTTCCTCAGATTTCACACTTCTAGATCCTGCAGTTTTAGCTGACGTTGATGAGTGAGTCAGTAAGTCAATGTCTTTTCAGTTTTATACATGAGAACTAAAATAAAGGCATGTAGAGCCACATAAGAACTGTGATCTTTATGTTGAAAACATAAAGTCCAAGCCAGAAGCACATGGAGACATAAATCGTTCTGAAGCAATGGGGGGATGAAAGGGCCTATGGCCAAAGGCCAATGTGGATTCTTGTAATGTGGGTATCATTATATCATAATGACATCATTTTGCTGGTGCCAAAGGATCACTGGCGACTGGGGGCTCTCTATGGGCCAAAAATTGGGGTCCCCAAGAGTGTATGCCAAACCTGGCTTATAAAATGACAGCATTCAAATAATTCTTGCTCTCTAAAAAAGCAGTTTTGAAGGAATGGTAAGATGTTAGGTGTTTTGTGGCTGGCCCCATCCCATACGTATTTGCATATGACATGATGGGGTACAACACACCATTGCAGAGTTGATTTTTTTGGGGGGGGGTCCCCAGGGGGTGGGGACCAAGATGGTGGTGCCTCAGGCTTCGCGACCCCCGTATGGGGTCCTCACAACCCCCACTTTGAAGACCACTGGTCTAGAGGCACATATGCAGCAACTGTGCTGAAACTAAGCTAGTTGCATCTAGAAAGTAGTGGGGTGCGAAGTTGCTTGGCAGCCCATTAACCTGACTTTGCTGAAAGGGGGATATAAACTGAAATTGATGCTTATATTTAATCCATAGAGTCCCGGGGAAGGGGGCTGAACCCAGAAGTACTAAACTAAAATGGTTGCACGTCCATGAACAACATCTTAAAAATTAATTCCCAGTATATCCCTCTCTTTAAAAAAAAGTTTTCCCAGGGCCCATTTGTCCATATATTTAACGTAACAGTTATTAAATGTTCAGAGAGCTCCATTTGTATTCCAGTAACAAAAAGTATGAAGAATTCTTTCTCTCATACTGGTAAAGGTAATGTTGGGTCATTCAGTGATTTTCAACCGTTTTCATCTCACGGCACACTTAACAAGGAACTGAAATTGTCAAGGCACACCATCAATTGTTTTTATCATTGACAAGGCACATCAGACTGTTCAATTCCCCCAATTTTTCTATTAATGAATGTCAATCCCCAAATTCCTGTGGCACACCTGAGGATTATCCATGGCACATCAGTGTGCCATGGCCTATTGGTTGAAAAATCACTGATTTACAGTAGTTGATTGGCAATAGCTAGGGGTATGTTTTTGGTGATATTTTTCCAAAATTGTATTTATTTTTATTTTATTTAAGGGATTTATACCCCACCTTTTCTATGCTATAGAAAATGTCCAAGGTGGTTGATGAATCTTTTATCCTTTTGTCATCACAAACCTGTGAGGTCAGCAAGCTGAGAGTGAGTGACTAGCCCAAAGTCACCCAGAAGACTTCATCTTTTAAATCTCAGTCCCACTCTCTTACCACTACTTCATTCTGGCAAAATTTCTTGAATAAAATAGCAAACTGTGATTTGTTTTTATTCCAAGGATGCATTTTAATCTATAGATGTAAAACTGAAAAGTCGCTGCCTAACTCATCAACGTCCAGCCAAAACTGCTGAACCGAGAAGTGTGAAATTTTAGGAGGGTGTTTTTTCCATGATGGAGGCACATGCTAAGAACCGGTTTTTGGAATTTCCAGCCTGAAAGGGATGAAAAGGGGTGCAATGCATTTTCTTCCCTATACTTTGCACTGAAGAATCCCTGACTGATAGACACTCTGCCGCAACCCCTGAACCTAGAAGCATGAAATTTGGGGAGGGTATTTCTTACCTAAGAACTGATTTTTAGAAATTTAACCCCTAAGGGGCTTAAAAGGGGTGCAATGCATTTTTGTCCTATACTTAACACTGAAGACTGCTAAAACTCATTCCCAAACCATGCACCTGCCCAGTAGGGGCACCCGCGGTCCAGGGAGGATGGTGCACAGGGGTATGTGTTGCATGGAGTGTATTGTGTTTTTATCTATTTTTAACAAAAAACGCTCCTAGCAATATATTTAAGATGGACACCCCCAACATGTAATGCATTATTAGCCTAACAAATTCACTGTTGCAAGAATCTTAATGGAGTCCAGCTCAGACGGTTTGTTAAACAAACAGTTCAAGAAAGATTGTAGCTATTAATCATGATAGCTAAATAGACTTTCACAAACCAGTGCAGTACTTGGAAAACAAACACTGGAGAAGCCTTTATTATGATAATGTTACATGTAGAAAATGATAATGGAGAAAGTGAAGGAATGCATTCTGGAAACAGTTACAGGTGTACCTCTTTATACCCTTGGGTTCCGTTCTGGAACGTCTGTGGATAAAAGAATGTTTTTAAAGGAAACAATGGAAAAATAGATTTAAAGACCTACTTCCAGGGTTTTTGCTCTTCTATTGCACCTAATTGAATAAGGTGTTGTCTCAGTATCTGCAAGGGTTTGATTTTGGGACTGAAAAATAGAATGATTGCTTGCATGATTCTCTCTATACAATAGCAGAAAAGCAATTTTTAAAACCGTGATTTGGAGTCGCCATTTGTGTTGAGTCAAATTTGTGTTTAAAAAATCCATGTTAAAAAGGTTTGACATGTATAGGGCTATCAATCTACATGGAACATAAGCCTCAAAGGCAGGTCTCTGAAAGCTTATAATCTTAATTTCAAGGGGGAGGGCTGAACACAGGAGGAAATCATATATATTTGTTGATAATTTGTACTGCTAGAACGTATTGTGATAAAGTTGATTATATAGGTGTCTCCCATTTTCTGATGGTTCTGCTTTTTCAACACATTTCAATTATACAGGACCCAAAACTCATTCATTCAACACATGCTCCACTCTTTCAACCTCGCTCTGCTGGTCTAAAGGCTAAAATTATCTTCTCTGATGTTGGTTTCCTTGTGAGATGTGGCATTTCCTTAGAACTTTCTTCAATAAATCACTATCATTCAAATACATAAGATATTAATTGCACATATATACCTTTGTTCATTTTACTGTAATTTGTTATGTATTTTGGCAATGTGTTAATAAATATTTGTTAGTTAGGCTTTTTAAAGTGTTATTTATGTCTTTTTTGGTGGCCATTTTGCACTTGCAAGCTGAAAAAGTCTGGGTTCCACTTTTCAGTGGTTTTCACTTTTGGATGGTTGCTAACCCTAGGGCGTTGGGACCCCCTTGGGGATAATGACCTTGGGTCAGGGGTCGTGTGGGGGTGGGATCCACCATCTTGGAATTTATCACTGGGTTTTCCTGCGAGTAAATCTCATTGAACACCGTGGGACTTACTGTACTTCTGAGTAGACATGGAAGAACGCCCCAGTAAATTTGATGGGGTCCTGGACAGATTTTTAAGTTTGAAAGGGGGTCCAGGGCTGAAATGCCTAACTGCCCTAACCCTTCCAGTAAGCAGGGGGTGCCTGTACTTGAGTGACATTCTTCCCTTTCGAAGAACATGCAGAACGGCTCATGTGTTTCCTACAAAAAGCTGAAAATAACTGGATTGAAGTTCCATTTACGCTTTGAGTTTGGTAGGTAGCTGCTAACAAGGCATGCCTGATAAAAACTTTTAATTCATAAATTTGTCCCTACTCATGGCATATTAAAACACCTGGTGGTTTCAGTATTCATTAGTATATTATCTGTTCATTCTGCTTTGAGTTTTCTCTGCCTTGGGGCACATCTTATCTTAGCTGTCAATTAGCTAGGTGTGTTGGCAGCCACATTGAGCCATATATCCAGCGTGGCAGCAAATTACTTACAAAGTTCATTCCCATTCCTTTTTCTTGTGATACTAAAACCCTGTTATATTGCAGGCATGCCTGTGAGCGAGCTAGCTTTCTTTTTCTTAATACATAGAGAGTAGATAGTCTAGTAATTGAGGGAGAATATGTTACAAAACTATGGTTGTTGGTCTGCTCTATGCAATTTATCTGACTGTTTATATCTTAGCCATAATTTGAGTCTGGTATCACAGAGATTTGTCTCTGGAAGGAATATCTCTTATCTATTTTATAAAATATTCAATTTTGATTTTCACAACAGTGGGCTTAAAATTTATTGTTCATGTTCTATTACAAAATACTCCACAAACTGGGCATAAGACTATTATGAGCAAATGCTACGAAGAAAACCATTTTAAGTGGAATCATCATTTGTGTACATACCATAGTTTGAATATGTCTAGCCTTGATTAGAATAATCTTGCACTTCAGTGTCCCAATTTGGCTGTCAGGTTTTTATATTTTCTGAAACCAGACTGATACTACATAGCTGTGAATGGGAACTGGCTGACTATGAGCAAAGTTTGTGTTTACATAGTTGGAACATATGAGCATCCAGGAGTTGTTTCTTATAGGTGAGGGGATAACTTCACTGTCTGTCAGTATTACGTAAGATACTTTCTGAGTATGCAAGGCATTTTCACATTCAAGGATGAGATAAAGAATTACCGTAATAAACAACTCCTTTAAGTTTGACTGAATACAGTCATCATCATAGTGCAGCTGAGACTTGAGAGCTAAGCCACCTTGCAAAAATCCATGGTAGATGTGAGATTAGAACCTATGAAGTTTTGATTTGAAAGCTCAGTCTCTTAGGGCACAATCCTATCCATGTCTACTCAAAAGTAAGCCCCATTGTGTTCAATGGGTCTTACTCCCAGGAAAGTGTCTTTAGGATTGCAGCCGTAGAGCACAATCCTAACCATGTCTACTCAATAGTAAGCCCCATTGTGTTCATTGTGTCTTACTCCCAGGAAAGTGTCTTTAGGATTGCAGCCCTAGTCACTGTGTTACTCCAGCTCTTCAGATTAAATGGCTTTTGTTTCTTATTGAGTTGAAGATCTCTTGTAAGGATCATCTGATCATGAGGAAGAACTTAAAATTATTCATAGATGATCTGGAGCAAGATAAATTCATTGACTTTTTGAAAATGAAGCTTCTCAGTTCAAGCTAATGTTCAGCTGTTGCAGGGAGTAACGTTACAGTTTTAGAAGGGTGGCACTACCATGTAATCTTGATTAGTACCCTGGTTACTTGGTTCGGTACTGATGCTGATCTCATTTCTTTCTAATTATTAGCTGAGACTAGGACACTGGGTAGAAATGTGAAGCACCTTGGCCTTTTGGAATGTTTATTCAGCTTCCATTTAGACATCATGGTTCTGAATCAAACCTGCATATAGATCTTAGTCACTCTCAAGAGATGGAATAGAATTACAGGCAGGAAAATAAAGTAGAAGAAACCACTATGTAGACACAGCCTTGGCTTTGTTAACCTGGGAAGGACTGTCTGCAGGTAAATCTCCAAAGTAGCCCTTAAGATGAAAATGAAATTTTGCTTGGAATTACAAATGATGGGTAACTGTGTCGTCCGGTTAAAATGTAAAGGTGCCCTGATAATCCCCTTTAGCAATGAGAAATTGATTCATTTGATTAGGATTTGGCTCGTTTGACCAAGATGAGACTTTTTTTAGCTTAAGCTGTTGTACGCTTTTGTAAATTCAAATCAAAATTGAAACTTTAAAAAAAAAAGAGGGGACATGATTTGAAGGGGGAAAAATGTGGTGGTGGTGGTGGTCTTGCTGGCCTCAGATAGAGGAGTTAAGTAACTCCCAAACCTTTTAGCATTGGAATCCATCTTTGAAGCTCACACACACTTTACTTACCAGCTGCTTGAGTCTTAGTTATCATGGTGATTGGGAAGCAGTTCCCACCACCCAGGAGCAGATTGTTAGCACATAGGTAGATCAGCAACTGATCTGACTTACCAGTTTCGTGACTTACGCAAAATTGTTTCATGAACCACAGGATCTACTATAACTGAGGCTCCACTCAGCCTGAAATTTGATGGAGGAAAGCAGAGGGGATAGCATTTATGTGTCCTGCATGGTGCTTTCTTCATGCTTTCTCAGCCACTCTGTGTTCATCTCCATAGTGTTTTTTTTCTGATTCAAAAAGAAAACTGTTCAAATGGCAGGATCCGCTAATCTGGATTGGAGTCAACCCCATCGATGTTTTGATGTGGCATAGTGGAAATCAGTCAGCCTGTAGCAGTGGCCTGTTACTGGGTTATTACCTTCCCATTGAAGTGCTACCCGTTTATCTTCTTGCATTTGCATGCTTTGAACTGCTAGGTTAGCAGAACTAGGATAAGTGATGGTTGCTTACTCTGTAGTCCAGCACTCGGGTCTTGATCAGCCGACTATCACGTCAACAGGCATTGCATCTTTAACTAGTGAGTCTCTCTAGTTCCCTTCCAATCTTAAAGACAGGCTGTGTATAACCAGTATGAGCATGTTCTATCCTCAGAGAGGCTATGGTGGTGCAGTCTGCAGGTTCAGCACAAATCGGGAAAGTTGAAAAGCCACTAGGGTTTGAAGTTGATGGACCAAGAGGCACTTATTACTTGAACTTGGGTGACCTGTTCCCATGTTCTTTTGTTGTTTCTCTCTTTTTTTATTCGAACTTTAGTAAAGATCGTAGTTCTGTTTCCTAATAATATATAGCATTGAGGGCAAGATAATAGTATTAATAACTTACGATTTTTTTCAGCATTGGAGTGTGACTACATTCTTCACGTGAGCTAGCTGAATCAAGTGCTCTGTATGTATAGATCTGAATGAGAACCAAATCAAACAAACTCTAAGGCTGTAATCCTAAAGACACTTTCCTGGGAGTAAGATCCATTCAATACAATGGGGTTTATTTTTGAGTAGACATGGTTAGGATTGTGCTGTAATTCTGACATTTTCAGCAAATGAAAGAACTAGTTTGGAGCTTTGTTTGAAATTTCTTTGATAGATGAGCAAGTTAAAGTTAGTAGCATTTAATATTCTGTCATCATTATTAAATGCCTAAAGGCACAAATGCTAGTTCTCAAATACACGTATTTACTCAAATCTAATGTTCCATCCAATATAATGTGCACCCATACTTATAATCAAAATAACGCATTTACTCAAATCTAACCATTGAATCTAACACACACCCTTATCTTAGAGACTGAATTTGGCTGAACAGGATGAGTGTTAAACTTGAGTAAATACAATATTTCTGCTTCATGATCATATAAGTATCATGGCTACATTTTTTTTCCCAATTGCCTCTTCAGTCACAAGTTATTAATTTGTATCTGGTCTATAGTAGGATGGTAGGATGATGGAACTTTGTAGGAAATCCTGATTATGTAAATTTGCATTGTTTTGCACAGAATGGCTCAGCAGCCTACCAGGTAAAAGTCCGACCCTGTGACCTCTCATCATTGTTTAGATGGGATCACTTGATTTCAGGTTTCTGTTGATAGCTACTAAAGAGTCACAAGCAGCCTTCTGGAAACTCATATCCCTGTTTTTCAAGAGTGTAAATAACATCTTTCTCCATAAGGTATGGCCAGGTTTGTGCTAGGAATGAACTATGGTGTTGGAATGTTTGGGGCTGCCTTTGGCTGCTCATATTAAAGCAAGATCTTGCTTGCCTATTTCTGTATGAGGCTTTTTTAGTGCAGTTGGTCTTGTGGCAAGAATGTGGAGCCAGCTGGTTTGCATGGTGTGGGGATGAGGAAGGTTGACTAATTGGTCAAAGAAGGAGTACACTGCTACACTTGGTGAATGAGTGTCCGTACACACAATTTAGAGTTAATAAACTCCCTACCTAAGATGAAAGGTGTCTTGAGTAATAAGTAAATGTGCTGCCTCAGGCAGCACTAAAGCATATGCTAAAGAACTGGTTGGCCACTGATCAGAAAAAACAGGTTTTGGAGGGATGTTTCCTGTGGTGCTACAGTTCCTGTTGTGCCCTGTGTTTTGGTTGGCACGATCAGTAAGTGGAGATTGCAATGTCTTCCTTCCATGAAGGAAGGAATGCTATCTTGCCAAAAGAGCCTTGATGCATTTTAAAATCTTTTGCTTTCAGTCATAAATCTTATCACTTGCTAAAATTCAGGCAAGTAAGCACAGTGGAGTGTCTTGTTTCCCCCCTTTCCATTTGCGATGGGTAGATTAGAATTTTACAATTTATGGAACTGAGACAAAAACTAAGCTTGCTGAAAATATAGAGGCTGTAGTGCTGAATGCATACTGGGCCTGAACTTCCACATGGGTATTGCCCTGGGTCAGTGGAGAAAAAAGCTGTTTGGGCAGCAAATGCCCTCTGATAACAACCAGCATAATGTGAGATTGAATAGTTTCACTTTGATTTGGAAGTTGGTCAAACTTCAATGATTTCAGGACTTGTATTGCACTTTTAGTCAACAATGATGTTTAGTACACTAGGGCAAATTTTAAGGAAGAATACATTTATTTATTCTTGCACAGAGTGTGCTTTTTACACAACCCAGTAGAAAACATAATCCTTTACTCACAAAACGTTTGTGCCTACATATATGAACTTGTGTTTATGGAGTACCTGTCTAAACTGGCAATGTCTGTAATGCATAATTTCACTGTTTGTTTTGTGGTTCCCTATTTTGTTGAGTTATCAGCTTTTTGTAAGATACACTTGGAGTGGGGAAGAAATTCCTTAACAACACTTTTGTGACACCCCCAAGTTAGCACAAGACTTACGCTGGAGCTTAAACCGGCCTAACTGGAGCTTAGGATTGCAGCTTCAGTGACTGTTCTGCATCAGATTTTGAGTGCATTCCAAACACTGCCAGCTCTTAATTATTCTTCTCAAAAAGAGGGAGCTGTTTAAACCGGTTAGATGACTTCCTGCAGCATTGTGTGGCATGTTTGGTTGCCCTTTATTTGTTCAAGCCTGTAATGTAAACTTGTCTGGAGAATTCCAGAGGCAGGAAGTGCTCAAAGCATTGGTTATACAGTACTGTTGGACTTAACATCTTGGCAGTATTTTTCTGTTTGCAGGATCAGTAGATGATGGCTTTCTTACAGTTAATAATTGGACATGACTGGTTCCGGGAAATAAGGTTAATTCTGTTGCAGAATTTTGGTCCTCTGGAGATATGTTGTGGGGGTGTTTGTCTCTTTTTCAAGAATTTCCCTGATCTGCTTAACAGGATTTCTTTTGTTGACTTTATGCAGGAAGTTCATGATCTTCTGAGTGACTACGAACTTAAGTACTGTTTTGTGGACAAATACAAAGGAACAGGTGAGTAGATTTGCATTATAGCATTCCCATGTGTTTTCTGGTGGTTGGGCTTAGCTCAGTTCATGATGGAGCAAAATGCTGGGTCAGGCGGCTTTCCTTTTTTGATCCAGCATGGCAGTTCTTCTGTTGGGAATTTTGTAATATAGAAGGACTGCAGGCTTTGCCTTTTATATTTGTTATATGATTTCTTGTCAATAGTTTTTACATTCCTGTATCTCTTGCAGCTTTCATCACCTTGTTGAATGGGGAACAAGCAGAATCAGCCATTAAGAAATTCCACCTGAGTAAACTACGAGACAAGGAAATCTCAGTGCAGTTGCAACCCACAGATGCTCTTTTGTGCATTGCCAACCTTCCCCAACTGTACACGCAACAGCAATTTGAGGACCTGGTTCGGCCTTTTGGGAATCTGGAGCGCTGCTTCTTGGTGTACAGTGAGAAGACAGGACACTCCAAAGGCTATGGCTTTGTAGAGTATATGAAAAAAGATTCAGCAGCCAGGGCAAAATCTGACCTACTGGGCAAACAGCTGGGAACACGGACTCTATATGTTCACTGGACAGATGTCAACCAGTTGACTGTAGATCTTATCCATTCAAAGTGCTTATGTGTAGATAAACTGCCCCACAGTTATAATGATATGGAAGAACTGAAGCAGGCCTTCTCTGCCATTTGTCCTCCAACATTCTGTCAGGTGAGTGCCTGAGGCAATTGGAGAGTGGGATGCCTTCTGCATGTCCAAGTGAAGCACCAGAAGGGAATGCATATGATATTCACATTGTAAGACTGACAGCCTGTTCTTTGAACCCCTTCCAGGATGACTGTTGGGAAGATCAGGCTGCCATTCCCTCTTTAGTTGTAAATAAAAACTGTTTAGCTCAACCACCCACATTATTCCTATGAATAGCACAGTAGCATATGCCTTGTTCAAGGAAGACATTCAGAAGCTTGCTACTGCTGGTCATGTTGACTTTCATCTACTTTTATAGCTGAGGTCTTTTAGCTGTTTTCTGTTATAACACACTTCAAATTTAAAACATGACCTTTCTTCTTTTGTCCTATTTCATCCAACCTTCCACAACAAAATTATGTTCATTTTTCTTTGATTTTTGTTTGTTTAGCTTTTGCATGAATTTGCATGTGTTACATAGCTATATAGATTTTATGCTAGCCAAAATTAACAAGCTAGACAAGGCTGTGCTCTGACATTCAAACATTTATTCTTTGGTCCTTAACCCGGTGAAAGTTCTGGTGTATTGCTAGTAAGTAGTGATATTCATTGGCAGGGGGCTCAAAAATGCAGCTAGAAAAAAAATTTCAGCAGTTTGATTCTAAATTGGAAGCTCAACAGTTTGATTCCAAATGTAAAATATTGTTAATTTGTACATTCAGGGTTTTTAACAGTAGGTTGTGCTTGTGGTATAACATACTGCGTGCATTTTGTGTGATGGTTTTTCCATTGAAATGGCAAGGTGACCTTTGATGGATCAGGAAATGTGTCTAATGTGGAACTCCAGTCTAATAGCTACAACTGTATCTCTGTTCACATCCAGCTTGTTATTGACATTTTAGCATGTGCCACCAGAACTTTTGTGACTTCTGTGCGCTCACCCACCACATGCCCCAAAAGCAGCTTCAGCCTCCATCCCAGGTGCTGCCTGCTGCCCTTGAGACCTACTCAGAAGTACACCCTGTTAAAGTCAGTGAGGCTTATTCCCAAGTTGCAGTCTGAGAGCCCAATGATGCATAGGATGGGCTGTGATCCTCTCCAAGTTTAACCTTGGAGATATGCTGCAACCCTAACCAAGTCTACTCAGAAGTAAGGCCCATTGTACCCAATGGGTCTTACTCCCAGGAAAGTGTGCTCAGGATTGCAACATATATCCAAGATTAAGCTTGGTAAGGATCACAGCCCATCCTATGCAGCATGCCTCCTAAAGTAAGAAGTAAGAAGTAAGCCCCACTAAAGTAAGAAGTAAGCCCCACTAAAGTCAATGAGGCTTACTCCCAAGTTGCAGTCTGAGAGCCCAATCCTATGCATGGCTACTCAGCAGAAAACCCCATGATAATCAATGAGACTTACTCCAAGGTTTAGCTTGGAGAGGATCACTGCCCATCCAGTGCATCATGCCTCCTCAGAAGTAAGCCCCACTAAAGTCAATGAGGCTTACTCCCAAGTTGCAGTCTGAGAGCCTAGTCCTATGCATGGCTACTCAGCAGAAAACCCCATGATAATCAATGAGACTTACTCCAAGATTTAGCTTGGAGAGGATCGCTGCCCATCCAATGCATCATGCCTACTCAGAAGTAAGCCCCGTTAAAATCAATGAGACTTACTCCAAGGTTTAAAAATGTAGGACAAAATATAGGACAACCTACATTTTGTCCTACTTTTTTTAAAAAAAGTTGTTAGTGTTTGTGTTCAGCCCAAACCAACTCGTCTTCTTCCAATGTGGCCCCGGGAAGCTAAAAGGTTGGACACCCCTGGATTAGTGGATATTTTGGCTGTATTGTTGGATGCTACAAGGGATGAAAAATAAGGACTGTAACTTGTCCCATTTAATTAAAATGTATTTCTACTCTTTAGGAGGTGCCTAAAGAGGCTTACAATATTTTACTTATTGGAGTAAAATAGTAAAGGGAAAATGATACGCCTCTGGCTCTTCTTCCTCCTCACACAGCAGTCAGAGTTCCTATGGTGGTGGAGTCAGAGTTCACCTTAAAACTTGAGAAAAAAGGATGAGGAAGCAACTATTATGTTAATGAACATTCTGGATGGGCTTTGACATTGCCCTGATCTCCCACTCCTTGCAAGTGATTTTTCTCTTGACAGATTATTTGCTGACCATTAACAGTCCAGTTCTGTGCATGTCCTGTTACATTTATTGATGCTGAATTCTATAAGAGCCTTTAGCCCCCCCCCCAGGTTTATTTGCCTCTTGTTGTACATACGATTTCCCTTCCTATTATGCTAACTTTTTTTTTTTAACTTTGCATAGTTGGCATGTGGTCAGGATGGCCAGCTGAAGGGGTTTGCTGTCCTGGAATACGAGTCAGCTGAGATAGCAGAGATGGTCCAACAGGCCACCAATGGCATGCCACTTGCTGGGAACCACATCAGAGTCTCCTTCTGTGCTCCAGGCCCTCCTGGGCGAAGCATGTTAGCTGCTCTGATAGCTGCCCAAGCAACAGTAAGACTCAACTCTCATTAATGGCTCTGACACTGTGTGATTTGAAATAGCCTCCTCACCACCTGCTTTACTTCATCTGTCTACCTTGCTCCCTGTGTCTGCACAATAGTTATTTTGGCCATGAGCAGGTTGCCGCATCTCTGGCCTGGCACAGCGCTTCCTTTTTAAAGCAAATCTCTTTCTCCTGTAGCCTTTCTGCTGCTTATGGATATCTGCTATATTATGAAAAGGATAGATATGCCTTGGTACTGACAGGTGGAAGGAAGGACTAACTTTCAGCCCACTGCATCATGTCGTTTTGGAGCAGGTTAAAACTTGAATTTTAAAAATAGCAGTAACAAACACGCATTTGTGCACACAAGTTGCATAAGCTGGAAGTCTTACCTTACACCACCCAAAGCAGCAGAAGGTCTGTCAGAATGTTCTGTGTTGCTGCAGTGCTTTGAAATGTGCAACTGCTATGCAAGTCAAAGCCTAAACTGTATAACTTGTCGATTCCTTCCTACGTGATAGGAGTTAGAGTGCAATGCTTTCTCTACCAATTGGAGAAGCCAGCTATACTTTTATTGATTTGCTGTTGTTGTTTTTAAAGGCACTTAACCGTGGGAAAGGGCTTCTTCCTGAGCCTAATCTTCTTCAGATTCTAAACAGCTTAGGGAATCCTTCATCAATTCAGCTCTTACTCAACCCTCTTCTTCATGGAGCCATTGGTGGAAAGCAAGGCAAGTAAAAACAAACAAGTTTATGGGATGCATCTGATAAGTGTCTAAAGCATGGTGGTTCTCCCTTGACCTGGCAGAGCATCTAACTATTACCAGATATGTTGAAGCTGAAATACCACAGGTATAGTCTATGCTTGTGACAAGATCTGATGGTCAATAATCTAGGGCACCACCAGTCTAGCGTTGATTGCTTGTGTAGTAAAACCAGCCATTTAATCCTTTACATATTTTACAAAGGTAAGTTAATAACATGCTGTATTAATTTGTGAGGAAATCTTTTCACCAGTCCGAGCACAGATTATTCCCAAACATTTTATGTTGGATAAATGGGTAAGATCACACTTTGCCCTGGCGTGGCACTCTGGCAAATCTGTTCTCTATCTGAGACAGACTAGAATGATAATCCACACTCATCAGTTCTCAGTATAAGGGCTTAAGCCCAACAAATGTCGTCCTGTACAATAAAATTTAAAACTGGTGTTGCCATCAAAAATTAAATTGGGTAAAACGATCAGGTACTTCAAAAAATTCTTGTAGGCTGTTCCCTTGGTTCATTCTGCATTGCTTCAGCATGATAGGAATTTTTTAAAATTTACACAGGGTGAGTTAAATGGAAGTTTTGAACTTGGTTTCTTTTCAGGAATCCTGGGAGCTCCTCCATCAGTGCCTCTATTAACCAATCCAGCCCTGTCCACAGCTCTGCTCCAGCTAGCACTCCAGAATCAAACACAAGCACAGCAGGTAATGGTCATAAGTGAAAATTTGATTCTTTTCCTTCTAAAACGAGTCTCTAAACTTTTTGGCAGGAGGGCTATATTGTCTCTCTGATAATGTGTCAGGGGCTACAAGAAAAAAAAAGAATTGATTTACATTTCAGATTTGAATAAATTTACATAAATGAATATATTAATGACAGGACTTGGCAAATGAATTCAAATTGGTTCATAAACATTTTTTATCACAGACATTAAGGGTAATCTTCAAACATTTCATAAGCATTTCATACAAAGAGAGGTGGTGTGAGCAGCCTCCTCAGCCCTTAAAATACCCTCCCAGCATATGGAGCGCAGAGTTCCCCTTGTATCTGGAGGATTAAAGGCTTTCCCAAGGGCCGCATCTTGCCCCAGGGGTGGGGTTCGGAGACCCCTGCTCTAAAAGAATGGCTAAAAGTCATTGTTTGTGGGCTGCTTTTTATCTTCTCTCAGCATCCTCCCCAACCCAAAACTGGCAGGTGGTCCATGCCTTTCTTAAAGGAGCAGACATTCCCTTTTCTGGCATGCTGAGTGTTGATCTCATTTTAACAGGAGCAAGAAGCCAGTAAGGAATGTACCCTGAGTTGGCTGGAATAAGGCACACACAGCATTGCATGCCCATGAGTACGTGTGAGCGAAAGGGGGGGGGAGGAGAGAGATGAAGAGAGGGAAGCAGGGGAAGAGAGCATCACAGAAGCTGTTTGCAATGGAGTGCAGACAGAGGTGTAGTCCCAGAGCATAGAGTAAGCAAACACATGAGTACAGAGACTTCGGCGTGCCTGAAAACTATTAAAGGGCACTTTGGGTCTGTTTTTCAATACTGCAATATTTGCCATCACCATTCCTTGAATCCCTGTGTATAAAGAGACTTGAATAGTACTTGCATTTGGATAAGTTTGAAGTAGGCTTTTTCTGTCCTTTTCCATTTAACCCTCTTGGCTTTTGATGACCCTTTCTCTGGTCTCTCTTTGCTTTCTGCTCCAGAAGGCATTGCTTGGAAACTTACTCTTAGTCCAAAACCAGGTCTGGGCACAACTCCTGCAGAACAAGGAAAACCAGGCCATATTCCATGTGAGTGGTGGCCTGACGTGTATGTAAAAATGTACTTCTTATGTGTGTTTGTGTGCTCCATGAAGGTGCGCTTTAGTAACTATTCCTTAGTTTTAACTAATTCCAGTCGCATAAAAAGATGTGCTGCATAGCTTATCCTTCTAGATTAGTGACTTCTCTGTCCTTGATACTTGAGATCCCATAAACTGTGGTTTAATGTCCACAGTAATAGAATCAGTAGACTAATCCAGTCCCTTTTATCAGTCTTTAAAATGAATCTGGATTGAGGGCAGGCATAATAGTTTTAATTTAAGGGAAATTAAAGTTCCCTTTACTTTGACGGAACATGCTGGTTGGAGCTACTTCCTATGTGTGTAGGTCCATGTTGCTGCCTGTGTCTTTCCACTAACTCCTGCAGAATATGCCTGGCCTGGCCTCATATGCCTCATAACTTTCATATGCCTGGCCTGGAGTCGCTGGAGTATGTATTTCTGTGCGCCATAAACAGAATTCTGCTCAAGACATCATATCTTCACAATATCTTCACATCATTTACAATTAAATGGGTTTGCCAAAATATTTCAGATTTGGTGGCTTAAGATTTTGCAAGGCGTAATAGAAAGATGGGGCAGTGACTTGAAAAAGAATAGCAGAAAATAAACAAACCTGTTCAATACATTTCCCAAGAGAGAAAGGTAATGCCATTCTCAAGTGTGGGGAACCCCTCCTTCGGAGGCAGGTCTCAATCTCCAATGAGGTGATGATTTCGGGGGGTATCCCTATCCCAGATCAAGTCCTACCTTCGAAGGACACAGTCAGATCTCCTGCGCTGTTCAGCGCTCTATTGTGAATTTCTTCTATTTTTTACTTTTAAAATGTTCTCCCTTCCCCTCCACCCCAAATGTAGTGGAGATTTAATGAGTAGATGATCCAGGCTAACTGAATTTCAGGATGGCAGACTTTTTTCTCTCTCAGTGTCTTCCTGTAGACCTGGTTCCAGGTCCCCTCAGTAGCAAGTCCTCAGGTAATGGTGTCCAAGAGTCTGCCCAGTTTGAGTCTTCTGTCCTCCAGGATTCCAGGCTTCCAATTTCTTTTTCTGTTATATTGCCTCCAGTAAGAGGGTACATTGGAAATAGATGTGCTTTATTGTTGTGGCTCACATAACAATAAATGTTTCACATGCACTATCAGTGTTACATCTGAATACCAAAACACATCCCAGATGTTCCTGACCACACTCTGGTTCTGGATAGCTATAGTCCTGAGTTGCAAGTGGGAGTGACTTACTTGATTCTTAACAAAGGGAAGCATCAGGACTTCCCTGCCATGGTTGTTTTCAAAGCTAGCTTGTAGGGAAAAAAGCACTCAAGGCAGCTCATGCTTGTGTGTCTCCTTGCTCATTCCACTCGTGAAAAAGATACTGTGCTGGAGCATAAGCTAACAGTTTGTGCTGTTGAATCATGTTTGCATTTGTGTTGTACCACAGTCAGGAAATCTGTGTGATTTTATTATTAACAGCATTTATATATCACTTTTCAACTAAAAGTTCTCAAAGTGGTTTACAGAGAATATCAAATAATTGAATAACTAATGATAACTAAACTCAATTCTGAGTTTCTTCATGAAGGGCTGAGACTAGTCTTAAGATCACTTGAAAGATGTTGGGCCATTTTTCTCTCCTTCCTCCTCTCCTTCTTATGGCATCTTTAAAGTTCCACCCTCTTTTGTTCTTGTGCATCAGAAAATGAATTGCCAGGACGGATGTAGTAGCATATTTTTCTCAGTGACTTGCCCGCCCTCTTCGGTGTACAGTTCCTCCATATGTTCTAGAAAATATCGGGTCACCAGTGTGGATATCGATGTAGCCAATTCCCTTTTTTATCACTGTAGTATGCCTTTCAAATGCATTCAGTCTCAGCATGCCTTTAGCATTGCATTGCTTGAGATAAGCTACTTGAAGTGGGCTCATGGCTTGGATTGTAGCATGCATAGCTTTGCTTTCCAGATTGGGTATTGAAATTTGTCCCTTGTTTTCAGAAACCGGGGATCTTGGGAGAGTCTCCACTAGGTACCCTGCAGCATGGTCCTCTGGGAGTCCCAAATGCACCTTCTCAGGCAGGAAGTCAACTCTTGGGCGAGATCTCCTCTGGTATGTACTGTGTGGTGGTGGGTGATAAACCTTTCTCTTGAAATACTCCTTAGAATCCAGACTCTAATCTTAGAGGATTACAGGATTCATAGCACATGGGAGCCTCTTGCCTCCCAGGAGATTTTGTGATTGAAACATTCCAGCTACTTTATACCTTTAGAATTGAAGAGGTTTCCAGCAATTTCCATCTGCTTTGTGTGTGAAACTGCCATCTTCTATTTTTGGCTACAATCATCTTGCTTCCCTGTCATGTCAACTTTAGATGAATAGCTTAGCAGTGGTTCCCAAATGTTTTAGCACCAGGTTCCACTGCTTAAGATAACATCTTTGCCCTATATATGCAGGATGTAATCGCCTTGTTTTATGAAAGGAATGTATGGATTGGCAAGAACAATTTTGTTTGCCTGGGGCAAATGTCTCTGCCTCCAGCTAGTGAGCATCTCTCTTTCTCTTGCCATATCTGTGGCAACCTGCAGGTTAGAGAAAGCTTCTGCTCTCCCTCTCTTCCTACACGTTCGCCACCTCGAGAGACACAAATCTCTGGCTTGCAAAGAGTGGTGAAACACAAGCAGGCCTTCTCTCCCTCCCATTTCCATCCTTCTCTGCTTCTTACATATTCCCCCTCTCCATTTCATGGTGTTTTCTATACAGGTGGATTGGGGAGTATCTCTGTTACTCTTCAGCAACATGCACAAGACCTTGACAGCCACACATGGTTATAGTCTGCTAAATACTTCACTGGGTTCATGGCCCCACAAAAGTCAGCTACAGACTCCTCATCATCTTTATTTAAAGTCACAGACCCAGTAAAATTCACTGTGGAAAAGAAAGCACTTGAAAAAAATTAAATTATATGAACATGACTAAAATACAGTCTCTGTTATTATAATTATCATATACTCTTTATGCTGATACTAAAAAATTAGCCACAAGTTCTGTAGTGGGTTTATTTATATCAGCTAAAAATATTTTAAACTAAAAGATATTTTAAGACTACTGGCTTACAGCAATATTGGTGAGCCACTACTGTCAGAAAGGCACAGTAAGGCTCATGGAATATTTGATCACAGTCAAAGAAGAGATTAGTTGTTGATAGTATCTTTCCAGTAAATTGATTTGTTTCAAACTTTCCTAATGTTTCAGAATTATGCTAATATGTAGAAGTGTTTCTCATCCCATTTTCATTGTTCTCTCCTTTCAGGTGCTTCCATGCCTACTGATATGGCACCAGGATCTGTGAAGTCTCCAATCTTGCCTTCAGGGAACCTGCCCTTGTCCTCATTTCTGGGACCATTGGGGATGGAGAGAGAAAGCCCTGTGATGGGGGCACAGACAGCCCAGCTGCCTCAACCTGGTCTGCAAGGCCTTACCACCTCCATTCTGGGATCTGTAATCAGCAGGCTTCAGAAGCCAACACAGGCAGAGAATGGACCACCTGCCTCAGGGGTAAGCATGGACCTGTGCCTTCAATTCTGTAAGGTTGTAATACTCGGTAGTAAAAACTTGCCAGACTATGTTACTTGCTGGGATTCTTTGGAGCCAATAGGTTATATCAATGGCCTTCAAACTGACAAAGAGCTAGGAACCACCATGAATACCAGTCCGCAACATGCCTTTAAAGGTGCTATGACTGCACCAACCTGGAGAAGAGGACAAACAGAGCAGGAGGCCATAAGAGTGTTCATTCAGTTTTGATAGATGAGGCAATGGAGCGAGCAAGAGTAGAGGAAGTGCTGGAAAGCAAGTGGATAGGTGGGTTAGAGCCCATTGATCAGGGTTGTGGTCAAAGCACAGGTTGCTACTTAGGTTGTAGTCTAAGATCCCTGTCCTTAACCAGTGTTCAGACTGTGTAACTTTAAACTTCATGACCTGTCTAAAGTTGGATGCCAGTCTGTTTGCTGAAAGTCTTCTCTACCAGGACCTACCTCTTCCTCACAATTCATAACCTGGAACTGTTTCAATGTGGCTGCATTTTTGTTGCTTGGTTGTCTTTCATTTTGGAGGTTTTCTTAAATAATTGAACAGTCCTCCTCAGGTTGCCCTACTAATCATACTGACTAATGTGTGGAGTATTCATTTTGCCTTCAGGGAAAGATGTCTTCGCTGGCCAAGGAGCCAGTGCTGTTTGAAGACTCTTTCGTGGCTAGCATGACTGTACGCCAAGGCACACAGAACACTGTTATTTTCCCACTAAGGTGGTACCTATTTATCTACTTGCATTTACAGTACATGCTTTACATGTACTTGCATTTACAGTACATGCTCCAGTACATGCTTAGCAGGAGCTGGGTCAGAACAAGGAGCTCACCCCATCATGCAGTACTCGGGTCTTGAACTCAGGTGTTGGATTGCTGACCTGCTGGAATTCCAGTTAAGCACAGTGTTCTAACCACTAAGGGCAAAATCCTTAGCAGTTACGGGTCCACGCAGTTATGTCACCCTCTAGTGTTACCTTATGGAAAGTCATCTTAACTGCTCCGAAGCAAGGGGCTTAATTTTACTTTAGGATATAGGCCTAGGCCACTTCAGTCTTCTTAAATAATGCAGTTTAAAAATAAAATGGTAGCACCACTGGTATGACTTGTTTTAACTGAGATGTAACAAGCTAGTTGAAGCCTGGCACTCTGGGAATTGCCATTCACAGTGGCTATCTCTACAGGTTTCTCTGCTCGGAGAGCCACCAAAAGACTTCAAAATTCCACTCAATCCCTACTTAAACCTTCACAGTCTTCTCCCCACGAACAAGCTTGGAGGTAAGGATGGGATAGTCTGGGGGAATTGTTTTTGTTTGTGTGCCAAATACACACTGAAGTGGTGCTTAATCCATATTTGTTATAGAAGCACAATCCTAGCATTTTGAGCAAAAGCACTTCAGGAACCCATGCTTTGCCCACCAGGTGCACAGAACCTTGGTCTCCCAAAGCAGCAGATAGTGGCTGTATTACTATCCTGGTCAACTAGTAATATGGATTGTGAGCACATGCACCCATGCCTCCTCTGCATGCTCACATATGCACCCTTGATGGAGGAGGGCATGTAAACAAGCAGGCTCAGCATGCCTGCTCATGCTTATTGTGCACAGAAGCAGTGCAGCACAGGGAAGTTGCTCATGGGGTGAATAGGCTCCAGATTGTCTTTCCTGACCCACATGGTGCTTTGTAGCATGAGGGAGGCAGGCAGAAGCAATGTGTTTTTCCTTTTTTCTTCCTCTAGCAGTGCACTTGCTTTCTCAGTAAGTCAGAATTGGACCCATACACACATACTGAAGTGGCAGCTTGAAAAGGGCATTGGACAAATGGTCTGGAATCTTATCCTTCACCTCTCCAACAATGCCACCTCTCACAACCATTTCAAGAATGCAATTGCCAGCAAGACCAATTGCCACATAATCTGTTTTTAGATGTATTTGTCATATGGCACTTCTAAGAAAGAAGCTCCACCTGTACCTATAAATCTCAAATGATGATGTAATGAGGATCTTTGCTGCTGTGGGGTTAGTCAAAAGTGGAAGGTAGACTATCACATTTTGGTTCTTCATCACTGTTGTGAGAATGGTCAATTCGGTCTTTGCAGGTGGAGCCAACAAAACATTCAACCTGAAGACTGGAGTACTTGGCAATGTCTCAAATCCTAGAATTCCACAGCCTTCTGTTACTGATTCTGTGCTGCCTTCTCCTGGGTTGGCAGGAGACAACTGTACATTTGACTATCAGCATGTGAGTACTACAGAATCATGTTTTAGTTTATATGGCTTTCCAGCATGGCAACAAGGAGTAGAGTTTTGGAGGAGTATGCATTTAGCCTTTGTGATATTTAAACCTGAACACAGTATTGGTCTAGAATTAGATAGGTATGGTAAGCCCATGGCTCGTGAACCATATGAGTGTCTTTGACGTATGATGTATGGCTCTATCTGACCTCCTTTTGCTCAGATTTCTTAACTAGTATCCATAGAATCCTAGAGTTGGAAGAGACCCCGTAGGTCATCTAGTCCAACCCAAATCCTCCTAGAGCATCTCCGACAGGTGCTCGTCGAGATTCTCCCTGAAGATCCCCAGTGAGGATTTTCCACCACCTCCCTGTTCCACTGCTCAAATGCTCTCACCGTCAGGAACTTTTTCCTGATATCCAAAGTGGATATCTCTCTCCAAATCAAAAGAATTTGATATTGGGAATGTATCCCCAGGCAAGAGAGATGGAACTTCCCCCACCCCCAGTGTTTTTACATGCAACAAACCACAGATAAACAACACCTGCACTTACACTTTACTGTAGCATCTGTTGGAAAACAAAGCGGTGGTATTGAATGAACCAAGTATTGCAGATCACTTGTTCTATCTTCCTTATGTTCTGCTGTGCTAATTTGGTTCCAGACTCCTGTTGCTCTTCTCCTACTCCTTTTTTCCACCTCCCCAGCAAAGCAACTGAGCACAAGCTGTTGCCTTGAACTGCTGGTATCAGTGGCTTAATACTGTACTTCATCTGATCAGTTTTGTTCTTCCCCATTTTTAAAGTGCAAGAAATTCTGTCTGCAAGAAGAATGGTATGAATCCTGTTTCTCTTTCAGGTATCATCACCTGGGTATGAGCGGAACAACTTGGGAAGCCCTCTTCCACCTTTCTATTCAGGATCCCCAACCTCCTATTTCACCAGTGGCCTTCAGGCTGGGCTCAGACAGAGCCACCTAAATAAAGTAAGACTGCATGCAGTTGTCTCATTGCTGGTTGTTCCTTGTTTGCATCAGGAACTAACTTAATAAGCTTGGCATTTATATAGCACTTGCAAGAGTTCAGAGAGCTTCTCATGAATTATATTATTCTGATGTAAGATAAGTATTTTCATACCTATATTGCAGATGGGACTGAAACTAAAGACAGTGAATTCATAGTAGAAGCAAGATTGGAACTGGGAAGGTCCTGATTTACAGCTCAGTTCCAGAGGCTGCAACACTAATCCCAAGTTAGGCTGACGTAAGTCTTGGCGTAAGTTCTGTGCTGGCCTGGGGATGTCACAAAAGTGCCAGAAGGCACTTCTGCCCCACTCTGGGGTTGGGTTAGGCAGTGCACAGCACGCACTGGCCTCCCCACGCCAACATGTGAAGTTATGCCAGGTGAGTTATGCCAGCCTAAATTGGTTAGGATTGCATCCTCAGTTGCTGTGCCACAAATGGGGGTTATTTTTGGGTGTTGTGCTCCAATCACTTAACATTTCACCATTCCCTGCTTTAGCATATCAGTCATTCAGAATTACTTCCTGTCTTCATCTGTCTCATTTGATTTTCTGGGACTATGCTGGTGAGCTACAGCTTTGTTTTTAGGAGTAAAAGGAATGAGTTTCTCAAGATTGGGCAGAGTGGCTGGGATTCAAAGAACTCCTTGCTTCTTGATCATCTTCAGTTCTAAACCTAGAACTGGGGAAGGAAGTAGGACCATCCATCTTCTCTTAGGTACAGTATAAGGTTAATGATATGTTAAGATACGGTCCTGACAAATTTAGGCTCTGCTTCTGCAGCAGCCAACATTTTTGGAAACCTGCCACACAGCCTTGCCTCCATATCGTGATTATCCCATATCATTAATTACCTGTCATGTAAGTAAGCTGTGGAACCCCTTGCCACATAATGTGATTACAGTGTCTGACCTAGATACTTTAAAAAGAGGTTTGGCTGGTTTCTGAAGAAAAAGTTCATTGCAGGTTAGAAGACAGGATGGGTATGTGTAACCTCCTGGTTTTAGAAGTAGGCTGTCTCAGAATGACAGGTGCAAAGGAATGACAACTGGATGCAGGTATCTTGCTGTCTTGTGGCATCTGTAGGCTACTGTGAAATACAGGAAGCTGAAGTAGCTGGGCCCATGGCCTGATCCAGCCAAGCTGTTCATAAGAATACTTGCTGTCTTGTTCTGATCTAGGAACTTGTAACATTGATGCATAATGGTGTGCATCAGAATAGCCTTGCAATCAAGTGTAATTCTGGGTCTGCTCTTGCCTTGTCTTTCAGGCTGTTGGGATGTCGCCTGTGGGTGCAGGAGATAGTATACTGGGATTAGGACCAACCAGTCTCTCACATAGCATCCACTCAAAGGTGAGTTCATACAGTTGAAGAGGAATTCTGAAAATGTTGGCTCTTTAATATTTCGTGTCATTCTATCAGTTCTCTAACTCTCCTTCTTTACATCCTTTCTTGATTTGTTTTGTAGACTCCAGTTGGTGGTCAGAAACGGGCATTTTCCCACTTGCTTCCATCCCCGGAACCCAGTCCAGAAGGCAGCTATGTTGGTCAGCATTCTCAGGGCCTGGGAGGCCACTATGCAGACTCGTACCTGAAGCGAAAGAGGATATTTTAATCCATTTCCTAGTGAAGCACTCACTTCTCCCCCCCCCCCATCCTAAATGTGCATATTTTGTAAAAAATGTCTTTAGAGTGTGTGGTTTTTTTAAAAGCCTATATACAATTGATTTATCTCCTAAACTTGGGGTTGGATTACAAGCGCATCTTGGATTTTAAAGTGAGCACCATGAGCTCTTATAAATCGTTAGTGCTTTTCTAGAGCAAGCATTTTCTTAGTGGAGACTGTTTGGGCAATCATGAGAAACTCTTCCAAGCTACAGACAGTCCCCACTGTTCATCAGGCGGCTGGACCAGAACCAACCTGAATGCAGTGTTCCTCCTTGTGCTGTGTTCTGATGCTGCATCTGGACCTGCATATCTACCTGCATGGTCCTGTCGAGCAAGGATCCTGCCTTAAAACTATGCCTACCAAAAGAATGTACCTGGATTATGTAGATGCCTTTATCCAGTTGCTGCATTGTGATACAGTGAACTACTAAGAGGATGGCTTTCATACTAGGGAAACAGGTTCCCAGTAAACATCCACACTCAGCATCACCTTGCTGGTGACACCAGGTTGAGTCTCTGCCTCCCTGCAATCTAATTTTCCTTTTGGGGTTTTTAATCTTAATCTGTTTTACTTATTTTGATAATGATTAATTTGTAAACTACATTTTTTAAATTGTCATGCTTTTAATTTCTTTTACAGTTTAGGAGCGTGGGACTTTGATGAGCATGTGTATGAAATTGGGGTGTGTGTTGTAAATCCTTTTTAAAAATTTTTTTGTTATCTAGACCAATTCCTCCTTTGAGTGCAAATGTTTTAGAGTTTGTTTTTTCTCTGAGTGTTTTTTTCCTATTTTGACAACTGTCTGAAATGCTGAGCCTGCAGCCTAAAAGCCTTCAGGCCAAATTTCTATGGCTGGGACAATCTTTGGGCAGTGCTTGCAAGGGTTACTTAGAATATTGTATAGCCATTTTTTGTCTTAGTGGCAACAGGAGTGAACATCTGGTTTGTTAAAAGTGCTCTGCTTTGAAGCAGTACCAGCTCTTGAGTGGAACTAAAATGTTATGGGTGATTCCACCAAAGTTGGTGGTTTTGCCCCCACTCCTGTCTTAATGAATTGTGAATGTTTCTTTCCCCTGAATTGAAGGAGATGAAAAGTGCAACTCCTCCCACCAGGGAAAGTCTATGGTCTGAATAAGGCCTGGCTTTAACCTGCTAGAGAGGTAGGGAGCTCAGCATCTATCCATTGCTTTAACCAGCTTCAGTGGAGTGTGGATTGTGATTTCCCCACTTCCCTGCATCAGCAATAAGCTGTGTTAGAGATAGTTTTGGGGATGCTGGTTCCTCTCTTTTTAGGGAGATGGTGTGGGTTTGAGGCTTTCTCCCTAGAGGATTTATAGCTCCTCCTGTATAGCTTTTCTGTTTTATATACATCTTATAATGTTTCTACTGTAGATACTGGCTGGTTTGCTGTATTTGTCGTGGGGTTTGAAATCCTTCGGCAGCTGGATACCAACTTTCCAAAGTAAAGCTATATTTATATCAATCCTGCTTTTTTCATACTTTTGCAAAAGCATGTTTGGAACGTTCTGTTCTTGGCATTAAGCCTAGATGTTTGTTGGCAAGATATACTGAGATTCTTCCTGTCCTCTGTAACATTCCTTGGATAAAACTAGTTTAAAATTTAGCTATGTGTCAGTCAAGTTCACTTATCTGAATTCTAAAGCTTTCTGTCTTACAGACTAACAAAGAAGGCTGGTAAGGATTATAAGTAAACCCAAAGGCACTCTTGATCCAATACCTAACTGGCATTGCCCAGGAATTGATTGACATCTTAACTCCATTGGAAGGCCAGCATCCTGGGCAATTGAAGGAATTCTGAGGACACCTATTGACAGCAACTCAGAGAAATTGATTTCATAAAGGGAACCAGCATATGCCTTATAAATAACCTGCTGATTGGCCAAAGTACCAAGCAGTCTCTGATGACTCTCAGCTTGGGTCTTTGCTGGGTAAGCCACCATCAGATCCAATCAGGGAGCATGATTCCTTGGACCCTGAAGAGTCAGAGGGGCCATTGCTTGCATTCTCCACCACTGTGATATTCTGGCACTTAGCTTACTGGAGAAAAGGTCAAGAAGCAAAGCTTCTCATGCATTCTGTATTTATTCTGGTTATCACTTTTACATTCCTTGAGAGGTGCCTGTCATCTAGAGTGCTGTCTCTTAATGTGTCCTTGGGTTTCCTGTTATCTTGGCAATGGTTCATGCTTAGAGCCTCCCATTTTTCCCAGAGGTAACTGTGAGTTGTATTATTTCTCGACAGTCTCTTGGTGCTTGGCTCCTGGGTTTTAACTTTGTAGGCTTACCCTAGTCCCCCTGGTTGACAGAAGTTGCCCTGCTGTATCATCTGCACTTGATCCTAACTGCCCTCACTGATGCCTTAGGTACTTATATGAGGAACTTTCCCTCCCCTAAGGGCTTATGAGCTGGTTTAAAGATCATCCTGTGTTGGACAGTGTATATGAACTGATTTGAATTTTTGGCAGGAGGGCCACACTGTCTTTCTGACACTGTCGGGCCAGAAGGAAAAAAGCTTTTATTTAAATTTCAAATTTGAATAAATATACATAAATGTTTGTGATGGAACACGTGAACGAATGAGTTCAAATCTGTTCATAAACACTTCCCAACACAGAGAGGTGATCTTCAAACCAATTCAGAGAGAAAGGAGTTGTGTGCAGCCTCCCCAGCCCTCAAAATACCTTCCTAAGGTGTGCAGAGCAGAGCTCCCCTTGTCTCTGGAAGATGAGAGGGATTGCCTAAAGGCTGGATGGAGAAGGCTCACCAAGGGCCACATCAGGGCCAGGGTTTGGAGACCCCTGTGCTAGTCTACAATAAAATTCAGCCTCAAACAAATTAAACAATATTCTGATTCAGCTATCAGACAAGCCAAGAAAGAAACCATGAATTCATATGATCCCCTCTACATAAGGGAATGCATGTGTCGAAGGAATAGTTTTTCCTATTGTAACAAACAAATGTGAAACAGAATACACAATCTGACTCTGAAGAGCTGACTTTAAAATAAAGCAGATGTGCCTGCTAATTATTGGGAAAGGCAAGTTCTGCCTAACTCTGAAGCCTCTGCTCATGAAGAAGCTTCCTTTCCTGCTTTGTGCAATTCCAACATGTCCAAGTTCTTGAAGCCTCTCCACATCTACTACAAGCACAAATAAGGGGATTGATTAAAAAGTTGAAACAAAGAGGTTTAACTCTTTCCACAGATGCTTGGAGACTATTTTAAAACACTAATAAAAGCTCCAGATTAGGAGGCTCCAATAAGGTAATTAAAATTCTGACATGGGGGTGGGGGAGAGAAGGGAGGTAAATGCTTCTTTTAAAAAGTGTAAAAAGTGCTTCTTTTTGTTCTTCTCATATGCACTTTAAGTGTTAAAGTGCATATGAGAAGAACAAAAAGCATAAAGTGGTGACACAAACAGAAGTTACTAAAGCAAGCAAAAAAAAAAAAAAAGAGAAGCGCACTGCTAATAACATTCAGGCCAAAAGTAAAGGTTTTGTAAAAATAAAACTAAGTGACATGAAATAACAAGAGTTGCTATATAGCAGCAGCACTTCTCAACCTTACCAGGTTGCTACTTCCAGTTGCCTTTTTTTAACAGAAAAGTCACTAGCTTGGTAACTGGCTACATCCAGTACTGGCTACTGAACTCAAGGCACATTCCTCCCAGACACTTCCCAGCACTATGTCAGTAACAATCCACGTTCTCAGACTGGAAGGCCATGCAGTGAATCAACTGATAGCAACAAGATACGGTCCCTTGAGGCTGGCGACCAGAAAACAGTAACAGTAAAAGTAATTCCTTCCCTGTATAGAGTCTTGGTACCTGGACTTTGATTGTTAGTTTTCAGACCAGTCTGGCTGCTTGAGGTCACTCCAATGCCACAAGAGGCTCTGAAATTTCTTTTTAGCATATTTTTATTTCTATATATACAAAAACAAACAATACCCCAAATCCAACAAATACCGTAACATGAGTGGAGCATTAATTCTAAATATTTTTATATTATATAATTTTTTTAGCATATTTTTATTTCAATACATACAAAACACAAACAATAATATACCAAATCTAACTAATATTGTAACATGAATGGAGCATTAATTCTAACTATTCTTATATTATAGAATCTAACATTATAGAATCTGAGAAGCTCTGAATTTCTGACCCAACTTGGCTCATGTACTGTAGGGGTCCTTCAGGTCAGCTGTAGGCCCTCATAATTCTGGTGCCATGCTATATTCTGTAAATAAATCTTACTGCAAGTCTTATTTCATTTAACACTAAAATTTCATTTTACAGTTTTATAGGATTTTTATTTTGTATTATCTATATAAAATATAGGGGAGCAACATAAACTTTTAAGGGCTTAAGGCCTCTAAAGGTCATAATCCAACCCTGCCTTTAACCCTTTCTTCTTCCCCTTGATAGTGGCCATAGCCTTTGCCATGCATGCATATGATCCCACTGAAACAGATGCAGTGAGAGCTGGGCTGCTGGTAGTAGGACCCAGGAACAAAGCTAGAACACCAAGAGTTGGGCCAGGACTGCGACACCAGACAGGAACCAGGATGGAAACCCTGAGCTGATGAGTCCAGCCATAACCCCCAGGAGTGGAACTGTCCCTAGGCACACAGGAAGGAGAAGTCCCACAAGGAGTTAGGAACCAGGACTTCATCTTCCCATTCTACTTGCCTTTAGAAAGGGGGAGGGAAATGGAGTCCCAGCCCATAAACCAAACCATGGAGAAGGTCTCAAGGGGCTGGGACTAACTTCGGAGGCCCTTGTTGGCAGCAATGGCTGCTTCCAAGCTTCCAGTTTGGCTGAAAAGACCAGGTCCAGATGGAAAAGTATGTCTTCTTCCTGACCCAAATTGTCCAGATCTTTGGTTCATCTCCGACTGATGCCAGCTGTGTAGAGGTAAAAAGTACATGTCAGGTACATGCAACCACCTCCCCCTCATTCTAAGCTAGCAGGGGGCCAGGACCCTTGGAAGAGTCCCCAAATTTAGGGTCAGCCCTAGCTAGGCACTATGCCCACCAATTTCACTTTCCACATACCATAATGTTCAGAAGACACTTCCTTTCATTGTGTCAGTGAACTATGATGGTCACTTCAATCATACGCCTGCACCACTTCCATGCTCACTGAGAACTCCTAAGAGAAATGGGGAGGACAAAAGAAGAAAATGAGAAGGATCCCTTGAGATTCTTGTAATAAGAAAGTCATCTTGTTTACAGACATGTTGACTCTTCTGACAGCTGGACTGGCAGTACTGCCAGGCCAGGTGGCTCCCTGACCTCACTGCCTTCTTGAAAAAGAAAATCAAACATGTCTCATATAGTGGCGCCTCATGTAACAAATTTAATTTGTCCCAGAGGCATGTTTGTTACGTGAAACGTTCTTTACGTGAAGCAGATTTTCCCATAGGAAATAATGGAAACTCAGATGATTCGTTCCCCAACCCAAAAAATATACATATAAAAATATTAACTGGATGTAAAAATGATGACAAAACACAAGGATTGAATTCAAAACATGCATTCAATGTGCAGGATCCTATGAAGTCTACTTAGGCTGCAGTCCTAAAGACACTTTCCTGGGAGTAAGCTCCATTTAACACAATGGGGCTTACTTCTGGGTAGTCATGGTTAGGAGGCTGCCTTCAAAGACACTTTCTTCTGCAATCCAAGACACTTTCAAAGTGTCTCCCTACTTTCTCCTCTTCATCCTGAGCCTCTCTCTCTCCTGCTCCCTTTTGGCTAGCCTTGAGCTGCTTCCCTCTTCTCCACTGTTTTTCTCTCCCTCTGCCCAGTGGACGCCCGGCCACAGGAGGAACAGCACGGAAGTGTTGCTTTCACTATGGGCAGGCGCACTAGGCATCCCTGACGCTTTTTAAAAGGGCTGCTGGCCAGCGTGTCTGCCCCAACTGCCAATGAGTTTGTTTGTACCGTGAAGCACTGTTTGTTATGTGAAGCAGAATCCTAGAAAAATTTTTGTTACGTGAAATATATTTTACGTGAGGCGTTAGTTATGTGACAGCGCCACTGTACTTGAAAGAATTAGGGAGCCTGGTCCCAGTGGGCATCTCTGTCACAGGAAGGAGTGGTTCAAGGAAACTTTACCAGGCTGTCTTCACATTTTGCAGATCCCTCATACTGAAGGAAAGATGGAAGGAAAAGATGTCTGCCATTGAATTGACATCAAAGCTTCCCCATTTCAGCTTTCCAGAGATGATGCACATTTGTTGGAAAGCCTGCTTGTTCTTGGGGAGGGTGGGGGAAGGCAAAGCACATGCTAGTTACCAAGGAGGATGGAATGATGAGGCCACCAGAGGCTGAAGCCTTTCACATAACCTAACCACTTATCTAGGGCAATGGCTTATCCATGATCCCATTGGCACTGGCTACCTTCTAGGCTTCCAGGTGTGGCTTCTGATAGTATGCGGGGAGTATTCAGATAGTATGCGGGGAGCCAACATTCACATGCTTTTGCTCCATGGATCCAAGTGCTGAACAACTGTGTCATGAAGTGCAAAGGAAATATTTAAAAAACAAAACAAAAACATCCACATTCAATCACCTCTGTTTGCCCAGGATTTCCCTTTTTTTGCTTTCTTTCATCCCTAAGTCTATTATGGTCCTCTATTTCAACCTTACTGGTATTCTTCATTACCTCACAGTATGGACTCTGATGAAGGGTCCTTTGCTGCTTGCACTCCCTCAGGAAAAAGACTCTTAGTTCACAGCCTGGCAACCAATTCCTTGTATTTTTCATTGGCCCTTGCTAAAGCTGAAGGCCAGGCACGGTGCCTTCTTTTTGGGCATTGGAAGCAACAAAACCTGTGAGAGAATGGAAAGATAGTGAGGAAGTCATTCCTGGCCAGACACTTGGGAGAGACTGCAACTAGTGCAGGCAGAATGTCATATGGCATAATCAGAATGATCATATGGCATAATCAGAAATGAGGATAAGGCCTCCCAAAATGTAGGACATCCAAGAAAAATTTAGGACAAGACAAAATAAAATAAAAGCTAAAAACACTAATATATATTGCTTTCATGTGCTTAATTTAAACTCTGTTACTTATTATTTAATTTAAAACGATTACATTTAGGCTGCAATCCTAACCATGTCTACTATCAAGTAAGCCCCATTGTACTCAGTGGGTCTTACGCCAAAGAAAGTGTGTTCAGGATTGCAGCCATAATTTATTAATTACAAGAAGGATACATGCTGCCTGTTCACAAGGAAAAGGAGGATGATACCAGAAATAGTACAACAATTTAATATGACCATGTTGATTTACAATCCATATTTTTGAAAGGACCAATGTTTTGTTCTGCAGTTTTCAGAACATCAGAGAAAATGAGCCTAGGCAGGTCATGTTGTTAGAGAAAGCCAGAAAAATGTACTGAAAACAGATGTTGAACTGTAAGTTTCATTAGACTGGCTTCTTAAAGTGAACATATATAACTTCCTTATAAAACTCTTTTATTTATTTCTATTCTTTGTAGAACAAGACACCAGGTATTATTAATACAGAAAGCCTCTTCTTTCTGGATAATGTTTATTCCAGAATTTAAAAAATTCCTCTCACTGCACAGATACAACTTTTACACTTGCTCTGCCTACTTTTGCTCTTTTTTCACTCCACCACCCAATTCAAAATCCCCAAATAATCATAACAAATCCAAACCTTTTCTCCACCTCTAACAAGCAACAGTCTCTCCACATCCCCCCTACCTGTACAGTCCCCAGCAACTGTCAGACTTTGTCATAAGCCAAGTGATATCAAACAGTAAATGACATCATTGTGATCCCAGAGTTCCTCCATGACTATTCAGAAGATCCATTGTGTTCAATGAGACTTAAACCAGAATCCTAACCATGTCTACTCAGAAGTAAGCCCTGTTGTGTTCAATGGGCCTTACTCCCAGAAAAGTGCGTTTAGGATTGCAGCCTTACTCTCAGGAAAGTATGGATTGCAGCACAAGTGCCCCCTTCCAAGATGATGGTGCCCAGCTTTTTGTAACCCCCACCCAAGGGAGTCCCGAACCCTACTTTGAGAACCACTGTACTAGATGTAGTCAACAAGATTAGAATCATCTAAGGCCAGCGATGTCTATCTTTTTGGCCAGAGGGCAACATTATCAATTTGACATAGTATTGGAGGCTGGAAAAATGATTTATATTTCAAATTTGAGTAAATTTACATATAAAAGTGTAATAGAGACAGATTGTAAACCTTGCCCATGCTGGCACTGAGGATTGCTGCAGGCCGCATCTGTCCCACTGACCACAGTTTGGAAGTCCCTGATCTCTAAGCAGTATGTTGTCAGCATTGTAGTTGTACAATTAATGTTGGCAAGCATGGTGACGCGCGCGCACACACACAGCCTAAAGTAAACTGCACCCTTTTCAGCCTCACCCTTTGTTTGGCAATATTGAATTACAGTATAGTATTAGGGACCAAGCCCAAGCAAGTCTACTTAGAAGTATGTCCCTTACATACTTCACGGGCCTTACACCCAATTTAGTGTTTGCATTCTCTCAGATTTGTAGCCTAGCTTCCAGAAAAGTGGGCTGAGGATGGCAGTGTTCAGTGAGACTAGTGTAGTGCTTTAGGACACAATTCACTAAACATGACTCCTCAGAAGTCAGTCCCCTCAGAGTCAATGGGGCTTCCTCCCAGGAAAGGGTGGAGAGGGAGGCAGCCTCACAGCCCCCTCCCAGGCAGGTCTCCTCAGGAGTCAGTCCCACCAGAGTCAATGGGGCTTCCTCCCAGGAAAGGGTGGAGAGGGAGGCAGCCTCACAGCCCCCTCCCAGGCAGGTCTCCTCAGGAGTCAGTCCCTGAGAGTCAATGGGGCTTCCTCCCAGGAAAGGGTGGAGAGGGAGGCAGCCTCACAGCCCCCTCCCAGGCAGGTCTCCTCAGGAGTCAGTCCCTCAGAGTCAGTGGGGCTTCCTCCCAGGAAAGGGCGAAGTTCCTAAGCACCTGAGGGAAGGGGCTCCAGCGTGGGGACTAAGATGGCGGTGCAGTGACGCCTCCAGTCCCTCCCTCGTGGGCCCTCCCCTTCCCCAGTGTGGTCTCCGGGATCCCGCCTTCGCCCTCCGACCTGGGCTGTCATGTGTGGCCCATCATGGCGGCCTCCAGGGCTGCCAGTCGAGGCGTGAGTCTGACGCGGCTTCGATTCCGGCTGTTCTCTGGCGCCGCCGAGCAGCTCCTCTTCAGGGGCTTCCGCACTGCAGGTGGGAGAGAAGCGGTGGCGGCGGGTATTCCTGGCCTGGCCCAAGAGTGGGGAGCCTGGGATGGCAGGCACTTCCTGTGCCCCATTGGCATGAGTGGGGAGGAGGCTGGAGCATCCATTTTCAGCCTGAGGGCCTTCTTGTGCCCCACATAGAGTCTGCAGCTGTGCCTCAGGAGTGGGGCAGGGCCATGTATCAGGAGTGCCATTTGGGGGGTGCCTTGACCATTGCACTGCCTTGTCAGTGGTTCATGCAGTCAAACAGGTTGAAAATGGCTCAGTAGAAAGGATTTACAGTGGTGCCTCACAGAACGAGCTTAATCAGAACATGCCATGAGGACCAGGTACAGAGCATGTGCTTACTCCTCAATCAGGGGATGAGGCTAGGGTTTCCATAATTCTCTTCTACAAAACAAGGACAGGACATCCTGGCCAACTTGCTAGTATGTGAATGCGATCTCCAAAACCCAGGACTTACCAGGTTTTTCGGGACATATGGCAACCCTAGATGAGACTACAGAGGAGGTGTTGATCCTGTCCTGATCCTGGATCAAGAGGATCAGGAGAAGTTGCACCTGTAGTTACTGCACCCCCTAGTAAAAGGCTTGCTCTTTAAGTGAAACGCTCCTTAAGTGAAGCGGATTTTCCTGTAGGAAATAATGGAAACTCAGACGATTGGTTCCACAACCCCCAAAATATTCATATAAAAATATTAACTGGATGTAAAAATGATAACAAAACACTGGAATTGAATTCAAAACATGCATTCAATGTGCATGATCTTATGAAGTCTACTTAGGCTGCAATCCTAAAGACACTTTCCTGGGAGTAAGTCCCATTTAACATAATGAGGCTTACTTCTGGGTAGACAACATTAGGAGGCTGCAATCAAAGACACTTTCCTGGGAGTAAGCCCCATTTAACACAATGGGGCTTACTTCTAGGTAGACATGGTTAGGAGGCTGCAATCAAAGACACTTTCCTGGGAGGCTTACCTGGGCTGCTGCAGGAGGTTCAAGGTGGCTGGTGGGGCACTTGGGGGCAGTTAGAGGCAGCAGAGCAGTCCGGCAGCCCTTTTAAACAGCCTCTGCATGGAGCATAAGGGCTGCATAGCATGCGTGCCCATAGCACGCTTGCTTGTTAAGTGAAGCGGAACTTGTTATGTGAAGCAAGATTTCTTGGAAATTTATACTTGTTATGTGAAACGCTTGTTATGTGAGGCACTTGTTATCAGAGGTACCACTGTATATCCTGCTTTTCCCTCCCCTCCTGCTCTCCTCACAACGGTCCTGCGAGGAAGGCCAGGCTGAGAGGGAGCAACTGGCCAAGTTCACCCTCCCCTCCTGGTCTCCTCATGGCAGTCCTGCGAGGGAGGCCAGGCTGAGAGGGAGAGACTGGCCAAGGTCTCCCTCCCCTCCTGCTTTCGTCTCTACAGCCCTGCGACAGAGGCCAGGCTGAGAGGGAGCAACTGGCCAAGGAGGGAGAGCACTTCCATCAACCCTCTCCTGCAGTGCCCCCACTGCCACCCATAGCCTTTTGTCAAGATGTCTTCCAAGGTGTAAGGAAGCAATGATTTGTTTGTAAAGATTTTGAAGTGCTGAAAAACATCACTTCTGGTTTCACGGAGCAGGGCCATAAACAGGATTGTAGAAGAGGGGATGTCAGTTGTTTTGGGGGCGGGTGGCCAATTATGGCATCTATATTGTATATCTATATTGTATATCTATACAATATAACAACAATTAAAATAAATGCGTTTCTTTATATAGTATGTATTTGTTTACATAAAAATAACATGAAACTTATTTTTTTCATTTTGTGTACCAACACAATACATAGGTCTGCATCCCTACAAAACTATAAAAGCCAAGAAAAGGTCTCATATCCCATGTGGTCCCCTTTATGTAAGGATCCCTCTCCACCAGTATGCTTCCCCAGCATAGAAGTGCTGCATCCAGTGAACTCTAAAAGCCAAGAAAAGGCCCCAGATGATCCCATGTGGTCCATCAACAAGAAAGGATTCCCCAGCCCTTCCAGGCAAGCATTAAATTTAAAAATATATCTGAAAGTAGAAACCCATCCATAAGAACATAAGAAGAGCTTCCCCCAGATCAGGGCAAAAGCCCATCTAGTCCAGCTTCCTGTATCACACAGTAGCCCACCAGATGCCTCACGGAGCACATAAGACACCTGCATTCAGGTGCCCTTTCCCTGTATCTGTCATTTTGAGGTTGCCCACATCTACATCTGTCTATGTGTGCACACACACACTCCTTGTGGCTTGTAACCTATGATGGTCCTTTCCTCTAGGAATTTGTCCACTCCCTTCTTCTGTTGCTTTGAACAAACCCTTAAAGCTTGGCTCTAGGGTAGGCCCGTTATGAAAAATCCCTTGCCTTCAATACATGTACAACAGTTATGAATGCAGATAAAACATATCAGAGTAATATAAACACAACCATATTGCTGATTTTATAAATGGAGGGAGAGAAACAGAACATTCCCCCTGAGTAAAACATGAATAACCCTATAGCCAGCCTAATGGGCTGTATAACTGCCTCATTGTTCTTTATTAGGGTTTAGATAAAATTAGTGTTCAAGGAGGCCACTGGTTATGCAGAAATTGGTTGGCAAGTGAGTTATTCAAAGAGCCAAGACCTACTTGTAGCAGATACAGAATGGGAATCAAGGAGAGTGCAAGAGGAGCCAGAGTTAAATTATCTAATCATTGGCACAATTTTCCAAAGAGAAACATTTATCCCCACTCCACTCCACCTCCCAACATCATTAGCTTGGTAATAATTTTTTGTGTGATCCAGAATAGAATATTCTCTAACACACCATCTGATGCCAGAAGACTAAAGATGAGACGCAGGCTCTAGGACCCTGCACTGGGCTGGGCTTGATCTTCCTTGCCCCTCCTTGGAAAGACAGAGCAGCCAGCAGGCTTATTTCTCCCCCTTGTAATGCAAAAGTGGATTGCTGATGGCCCATTGTCAATCCATGACCTGTCCTGATTAGACCAGACTGCCTGTGTAGGGAGTGATGAACACTTGGGAAAAACCAAAATTGAGGACATCTGTTTGAAAGATAAGAGGCTGAAAATACCAGGACAGGCTGCTGGCTCAGAGGGGGCCAACACCTATACTGGCCTCCCTAGCTACGGCCCTGTTACGGAGGAAACCAGAAGTGATATTTTAAAGCTTTAGGATGCCATACTGATAACATAAAATTACTCTTGTAATTATCTATAGTGCTCTGACTTCACAAAAGTCAGGAGAAGCAAGACCAGGAGCCGTTAAAAAATCTCCAGTCTGAATTAAGACATCAGAAAAACTGGCCAGAGTAATGAATTGCATTTTCTCCTCCTTACACACATCAGTACAATACATGTAGAAGTTTCAACTGACTTACATTCAAGGTCATGTTAAGAAAACATTCATAACTCTGTGATTTTTTTCCCCAGTGGCCTTCCAGGCAGAAGATGAAAGCTGTACAACAGAAGTGTGAGTATCCAGAAACGTTATCTTCTGAGATCAAACTGATCTTGCATTTCCTTTGTGAGCGGTCTACTTTGGGCAATGTATGCCCAATGAGAAGCTGTGTCAGAATTTTGCTGATGTTGAGACTAAATTCAAACATTCCCATCAAATTTTAATATGACAGACAACTGCGTCCCCTGCATCTATGTACAGGTGCAGCCTTAGTATCCAGAGTGGATTTCATCCTGGGCAACCCCCACCCATGCAGTTACCAAAAAATTATGCATCATTCAATCTAGGATTTTGGGCCCATTAAGCTCTCTGGAGGGCTGAAATGTGGACCCACACTGAACCATACACAATCTGCCAATATGAAGGCCTCACCTACAATTTCTTGATATTGCAGTAGCAGTACATATCTCTTGACTGTTTCAATCTTAGCAGGCTGATATATTTGGGAAAAACCTTCATTTTACATCCTTACAATAGCACCTTTAACTTCAGAGGTATTATGTGTTAATATCCATTAAAAGCCTGGTGGTTAATCAGCCATACAAGTTTTTAATCAGTTGAGGACTGTTGATTATTCCTTTTATTTTTTCCAAATTGTCTGTTTGAAATTAAATATATGTGCTAGCTTTGAGAATGGCAGACTGCTTTTTCTTTGAAATTGAAACTGACATTCAGCCATACTTGTAGCATTATGGCAGGAGATTGGTGGTTTGCAGCAATGTGTCACAACTCTGATTGTTTCTTCTTCATCTTCAGAGTCAATGTGGTGTTTATAGACCGATCTGGGGTGAGGATCCCAGTGCAAGGCAAAGTGGGAGAGGATGTGCTACACTTGGCTCAGAGAAATGGCATTGAGTTAGAAGGTAGGTCTTGGGTCCAGTTTGCCAAAAGTTCATTTGTCATGGTCAAGATAGGGGCTGCCAGGAACAGCATGATGCTCCAGGGCTTTAGTGCTTGATAGAGTGCTCACTCCCTTCCCATTCCTCCCTTCCCAGTTTAGATATGCAGCTTACCTCAAGAATCCAGTGACCAAGAGTAATGGTGTTCCTGGAGGTGGTCAGGTGACCCTGGGTGGCACCATCTGCCTCCCACCCATAGATTTTCTGAGAGCTGGAGAGGCTACATGTGGCCTCCCTGACCCCAGAATGCTTTGTAAGGCCTTAATATTTGCTGAAGAAACATCGTATTTTTAGGCTTTAGAAGGACAGGAGGCAGCTGATATGACTGGTGGGAAGACTACCTGGCCAGTGAGGAGAGCATAGCAGTTTGCAGTTGTGGCCCAAGTGCTGCCAGGGGCTGCTGCTACCCATGAGATCTAGCTAGATACAGGGGCTCCTGAGCAGAACCCCTCCCCCAAATACTGCTCCTCAGAAGTCATAATAAAAATCACCCTCCCAGTAGTACCTGGAAGCTAGGAGAAATGAAAATGCACTGTATTTTCCCAAAACCACAGACCCAGAATAAAAGGGACAAGGTTTAGTAAAAGGAAAAGAATAACAAGACCAAATGAATAAATAAGGAAAATTGAATTTAGCAAAATGTAAATTTTCAGTCTTTTGGGCAGCCAGATGGCACCATTTTATGACACATATTCTCAGATAGTTTTGGAGATCCAAAAGCAGGGCATGGAAGTAGTAGCTTGCTTTCATTGTTTGTCTCCTAACAATTAGTTCTTGAATACATTTAGGGCACAGTCCTAACTTGTACCAAACAGGCAGGTTAACATGTTTCACATTTTCCCTTAAGGCATAGGCAAGAGCCACTGCAGTCCCAGTGGTGCTTCTCAGATCTGTGCTACCTCAATCAGCAGCACAAATCTGAACAACCAGGACTGCTCCACGCTGTCTGGGAAGAGGGTTATGGTCTGAAACATGCTTCCCCCTGCACAGGAACACCTCCCTCCTGCCTCTTCCTCTGAGCCCCCCCCCCCCCATGTTGTGTCAGTTGTACTTAGCCAACACAAACATACCCCACTGCAGCTGGATCCAATGTGGGAGGCCAGCACAACTCCTTGCATCAGCTTTCTTCAGCTCCCAGATTGGTACAAATGTGCCTTAGAGAACATTTGTGACAGCATTTGGCTTCCGTAAGAGACTTATGCTGGCCCAAGTGCTGGTTAGAATTGTGCCCTTAGTTGTATCTAATAGCTGCTGATATACATAATAGTTGTACCTAAAAGCTGCCCCTCCTGAATTTATCTAACCCCCTTTTAAAGTCATCTAAGATTTATTAATTTTAAGAAATTTATATTCCGCCTTTCATGCTAAAGCAAATGCCTAAAGCAGCTTACAAAGCTTTATTATAAAGCAAAGGTGGACATACATTTTTGCAGGAGAGCCAAATCCAGCACAATCCTAATCATGTCTACTCAAAAGTAAGCCCCATGGTGTTCAATGCGTCTTACTCCTAGGAAAGTTTCTTTAGGATTGCAGCCATCATCTTTTTGCCACTGTGTCAGAGGCCAGAAAGTTACTTTTCAAACTTGATTAAATTTAAATAAATGAATACATTAGAGGCAGAACTTATATGCATGAATGAATTTTACTGAGTTTATAATATATGTGAAAAACTATAATACAGGCATGTAAAGCCACATGAGAACTATGAATTGTGTGCCAGAAACTTCTTGCACAGTGCAAAAATACAGCCCAAACCAGAAATACATGGAAACATAAGTTGCTCAGAGGCAGTGGGAGATTAAAATAATGCCAGGTCAGTTAGGGTCAGTGGAGCCAGGTCGCTCATTGGAAGTTGGGGGCTTCATATGGGCTGAACCAAGAGTCCCCAAGGGCCCAAAATGGATCCTGGACTGGGATATGCCCAGGAAAAACATGACAGGCAGATGCAGGCAGTCCAACCTTTCACACATATTTCTTTCTCTTTTTTTGGTGTTGCCTATTCTTAGCTTAGCAACAAAAGCCCTGGGGATGATAGAGGCTGTGTTGAGCAAGTGCTCTGAACATTTTGATCATTTCTTTATCTAGCCTGACCATGACAACATCTCCACTTCTTACTTTCACAGGTGCTTGTGAAGCTTCTCTGGCCTGCTCCACCTGTCATGTCTATGTGAGCCAGGATTTCCTGGACAGAATTCCTCCTCCTGAAGAACGGTAAGGACTACCATCACTCTTCTTATTTAAAAGCAGCAACTTTCATTTTGATAAGACAAATTCAGACCCTTCTTAGTAGACCCTTGACGTAGCTTGAGGAACGAAGATTGAGGTTGAAAAAATCCTCTGAGGAGCTGATCAGGGGACAGGAGGGAGAAGTTTTTGCTGTTTTCCTCTGACAATTCCAGCTTTGACAGCGCAAGAATTGTTCTTCATCCAGACCAAAAGCAGCAAGCAGAGCCATTTTCTAAGATCTGAAGTATTATTAAGAAACACTAAGAAGTGGTATACAACTCTCTTAATATGAAGCTTGGCTTGTAATATTCCCCTTGTAAACTGCTTGTGAAGCAGCACTGTGCAGGTGAAAAGCAGCACACAAGACCATGCCTCTGGTATGGCAAAGGTGAAATCATTAAAAATATAAACCCAAAATCTCACCTTCCAGCATCAATCACTAATAATTATAATATTTCTGTTACTATTATAGTACATTCCTGTAACACAACATTTTTCAAGGACAAGAGAAGAAACTGTGTTATAAGTGAAAAATAAAAATAAGTAAAAATAGGAAGCAAAGAGTTAAGACCCTAAAATTTAGTAATTAAATTTTACTGTTTAATTAAAATATTGCAGCTTCAGTATTTTGTGGCTTGAAAACATCTGATCTTTAATCTAAGATCTTAGCACTTACATTTGGCAATTTTTAAAAAATACATTGTTAAATCTTCAACACTAAAATTTACTATCCCTTTAACTGTAAAGATGTAGAAAATCTACATGTGATAAACCAGAAGTCAGCAAACACAAAAGTTATATGCATACATAGCACATTACGATCATATGAGTACTATAGAGAAGAAATTTACCGAAAGTTTATAACTCTGGATTCTCCAGACATTATCACAATGTCCTCATCCCAGATTAGAGTGCCTTTTAGCTCTTTTTTGGCAACACCTGGATATTTTTATAAGAGCTCCTGCCTTTTGCTTATAAGTAATACTATTTCAGTACTACTCAAATGGGGGAAGGATCACAACCCTCCAATTAGTGTAAAATATCCCATTTCCTTTAATCTGCAGGAGAAGAGAGAAAGCAGCAATGTGATCGTCGGGATATCTCTTTTCTGGGAGAAGGGGAGGCTATTTTCAAATTTCTGAGGTGCTGCCATGGTCTAGAGAGTGTGGAGAGCTCTGCAGAGTGCTTGCAGAATTCCCCATAGCTTGAAACTAACTGACTAACTGGAAGTCTGACTTCTGTTTTTATAACAACAATACAAAGACCTTTATTGGCATAATCTGTTTTTATAGTAATTGCTTCTTGTTTAAAAGCTGGGGAACCCTGCAAGGCTCTGAGGGGCTCCCCACACCCTGGCAGCACCTCTTTTAAGTTTGAAAATAGCCACTCCTTCCCCTGCAGGGGCACATACTTAGAATTGCAACACTGCCCTAGCCCCTCCCCGGCAACAACTTACTTAGGGAGTAAAGCTCCCTTAAAGTTTGAGAACCACTGCCCTATATCACCTATCATAAGAGAGTCATCTAGGTAGCCATTTTTATTCCCAGCAGTCTCTTATCTCTCTCCTTCTTCTAGGGAGGAGGATATGTTGGACATGGCACCATTGCTTCAGGAGAACTCACGTCTGGGCTGCCAGATCCTCCTCTGCAAAGAACTAGAAGGAGCAGAATTCACCCTCCCCAAGATCACTAGAAACTTTTATGTGGACGGGCATGTCCCCAAACCTCACTGAAGACAATGAAGCTAAGAACTGGACCAATCTTCAAAGTGAGAATGGCTCGAGTCTGTAGAGCAGACTTCACAGAGCTGGGCAGAAGTGGAGTTCAAACAGACATGATTCTTAAATGTTGGTGCTCTGTGAGTAAGAGGATGGTGGTGAGGAAGATACTTTGAATCAACCAGTTCATGCCATGCAGGAAGAGGAGCAAGTCCCAGCCTCCCCACAAGTGCCAGCTTTCCCATCTTCCATAAGCCATAGCCTCCAGGGAGGATACTGGAAGAATCACACCTTCTTCTTCCAAACCTCAATGAATGGGGGGCAATGAATGGGGGGATGATCCAAGTGCTTTAAGGAGGGCAAGTACTGCAATCAACAGTTGCAATCTTATAGAGGAATCTAAAGTGACACATAGTAAGCACTGCTTAGAGAGGAAGAGGAAAAACAAAGTTATTTGCACAAGTATGTTGGTTATATTTGTTCTAGCTCTGTTTTCCTCTCCCTCATTGTATAAGAAGTAGTTTTGTTAACTTGGGGGCCTTTCCATTTCTCTTTTGCCATTTTGAGTGTGGAAACAAGGATTGGAAAATTTCTGTTGCAATTTGTGCTGTCAAACTAGCATGTGGAAAAGGATACACTTGCTCCATGTGGTTTTGTCAATAAATGTTATTGTTAAAAACAAGCTGCTGTTGCTATTTTTCTGCTTCATACAAAATAGTTTAACGTAGAAACCTACAACTTGGTACTGACCAGGGCTATGTACTGTGAGAAAATAAAGAAGTGATGCTTGACTTCAAAACTTTTTAAAATATTTTGTCTAGTTCAAGGTGCAAAGGCCACTCATTGGTCCCTGAAACTGAGCAGAATAAATTTTTATGAATGTCCACTGAAATTGTCACATCCCCTTTTTCAGCATAACAGTGAATCCCCCAAACCAGTCAAAACGGATAAGTCTGCCAATGCTTCTAGTAGGCACCCAGCTATATAGACAAGTCTCCTGGGAACTGAATCAATCCTTGATCAGGCATGGAGCAGTGGTGAAGCACAAGAAACAACTATTATTGGAAGCAGTAGAGTAGCCTCTTGGCAGTAGAAGAAACAGGTGCATTGAGAAACATTTCAAGGTGCATTGAGACAAAGTTTACATTAGAATTGTCAAAAACTAAACTTTTATGAATATCTTCTGTAATCTGTGGATTTCACTGAAACAATGGGAAATGGTTTTAACTTGGAAGTAAGTCATATGGAAGAAAGTCCACTCTGTTGGCACTCTGGCCTATAGGACTGGGCTCTTAGAGCACAATTCTGACCATGTCTATTCAAAAGCAAGCCCCATTGTGTTCAGTGGGTCTTACTCCCAGGAAAGTATCTTTAGGATTGCAGCCTTAATGAATCAGTTCAAGCTGAAAGCTCTTTTGGAGAGTTGAGAATCTATTGCATGTGTTACTATAAAAGAGCTACATACTGATGTTTTATAATAAATGGATAGTTGTGGAAATTCACAGGGATAAGAGGAGCCCATTTTCAGTCTAATTCTCCATTCTTGGGCACTGATGGGCAGGTGGCCAGTCAAATTAACAGCTGGTGGCTCTAGCAAACCAGTCAACAGAGGACCTCGGATCCTCCTGCTTAGTTTTCAGGATGCAGAAATGGTCTTTTCAGTATTGGCCTATTTGGTGTCTTCTCAAACAAGCTCTGAACCAGAGATATTTCAGTTGAAGGTCCATCAAACCACAGCCTGAATCCAGTGGGCCTGTAAAACTGTCTTAAGCATGGTGATGGCAAAGCCTTAGTTCAGTGCTGCAGCCTCTATTCTTTGTGCCCAATCTTTGCACTGAGTTGCAGTGGGCAGCTGTGTCCTCGAGGAAATCTGGGTACAGTCCCTTCTGTGACTGTGCTACAGAAGCAGCTGAATGGCACACATCTGCAAAGATCTGGTACCATAAAGTATGTTTATGAAAAAATCGTGCCATAAAGCATGTTGGCATCTTCTTGTGAGTAAGCTGTACTAGTGCACAGAGGTGCACCAGCCCATGGAAGTCAAATCCTACCTCAGTGACAGCAGAAGAAAAAGGGCTCTGCATTGGCTCAGCTCAGCCAGCACAGAGCTCTGAAGGGTGGGATAAGGCAGGAAGTGGAAGACAGAGCTGGATATGCTGGATCCAAACGCTGTTCTCCAGCAAGCAAGGAGTGGCCTCAGGCCTCTTGGCTCAAGCTCTAGTCTCGAGGTGGTTCAGATCCAAAACATGGAACTATTGCCATGTTTTCTGGAATAAATGAAAATTCTCTTGCCCTGGCCTATAGTATCATGGCAGCAAACCCAGAGTCATGATGAAAGACTAACTGGCCTTTCCATTCCAGATGGTTCTGTTAATTGTTTAAGTTGGTTTTATTAATTGGTTTATCATACCATCAATACTTACAACTATAGTACATGAAAGGAAATAAAGCACAGACTCTGTCATTGACAAAAAAATATGTCAGTGACACACACTCGAGTTTATGAACCTTAATTCAATAGCTATCTTGGCAGTAATAAGTATATTTTGTTATCCACAGTCAAGCTGACTTTCATTTTCCCCCACAGCAGCTGCCTATATTTTCAGTATCCCATGAATGAGCCTTGTCTCCAACATGGCAATCAGTGTTCACATACATGCTGTGATACTCTTGCAAAAGAGAAGAGCGCAGAGAAAGGCCTCTCCGACCCCAGCTAGACTATTGGAGTGGAAATCCATCTTTGAGCACAAGGTCAAATGTTTGCCATCACCATTTTCTTTTTTGATCCAATTTCTTTTGTTTGATTTCTGAGGCTTCACTCTTCTGGTGGTTGCAAACCTGAGGTACTCGGGGCATAATCCTAACTAATTCTGCATCTCAGGGGTAAGGACCATGCAACTGCAAAGTAAGGGAACAAAACATTGCTTTACCTTGAGGAAACCTCTGCGATTGCCCCCAACTGCAGGATACAGCACATGCTCCACTCTCATAGGTATGCCAGTGCTGGAAAGTTGGTTACAATTGCACCCTTAGTTACTTTTTACTACATTTTATGAAAGTCACATAAGTTGACTTAGGGCGCAATCCAGAGTAACTATGGGGAGTCCTTGCTCTGGTGTAAGAACAATTTACTCTGGATTGCAATATGAATATCCCATAGGTTTTCACTAGGTGGTGCAGTAACCACAGGTGCATGTAATGTCTCTTACATGCTCCTGCAGTTACTCTGGATTGTAGGGTTAATGTATTGTTTATTAGGACATTATACCCAATGGTGGGCTCCAGGAGGTTCGCACCTACTCTATAGATCCAGTTGTTAATGAGATATAGAATATATAAAGTTTAAAAATAGCCATTTAAAAGTGGCTGCCAGATGGGCATAGAACTGGTTGTTAATTTCTTTGAATCCCATTATACCCCATCTCCAGGATTTTGGCAAATAGCTTCAAGATCTTACAATAGCAAATTAAATATACTTTTTACAACAAAACAATATGTTATAACCACACTTACATGGGTGGCTTTTTTAAATTAAAAAGTTGGACTAGTTTATATAGACATTTGCTTTTGCAAAGACAGGATTTTGGGTGCAATTCTATCCCTGTCTACTCAGAATTAAGCCCCATTATATTCAATGGAGCTTACTCACAAGAAAGTGTGTTTAGGATTGCAGCCATAATTTCTTAATGCAGTGGCGCCTCACGTAAAGGATGTTTCACATAAACAAAAATTTGTCTAGGATTCTGCTTCACGTAACAAACTGTGCTTCACATAAAGAACACATTCGTTGGCAGTTGGGGCAGATGCGCTGGCCGGCAGCCCATTTAAAAGCGTCAGGGCTGCCTAGCGCACCTGCCCATAGTGAAAGCAACACTTCCATGCTGTTCCTCCAGTGGATGGGTATCCTCTGGGCAGAGAGAGGGAAGAGCAGTGAAGAAGAGGGAAGCAGCTCAGGGCTAGCCAGAAGGGAGCAGGGGAGAGAGCTCTCTCCACTCATTCGGATCTTTTTTTCAGCCGTCCTTCAGAAGCCACAAAGTTGGAAGAACTTCTCCCAGCCCAAGAGTGACCATATGTGATATCCACAAAAGAGGACAAAATGTAGGGCACCCAAGAAAAATGTAGGACATGCCATAGTAAAAGTTAAAAACTCATACATTAATTTCACATGGTTAATTTTAATGTTAAATTACTAATTAAATTTAAAACTGTTATATATAGTTTATTACATATAGACTGCAATCCTAAACAGTTTCCTGAGAGTAAATCCCACATAGAACACAAAGAGACTTAGGCTGCAATCCTAAAGACAGTTTCCTGGGAGTAAGACCCATTGAACACAATGGGGCTTACTTTTGAGTAGACATGGTTAGGACTGCACCCTTACTTCTGAGTAGCTATGCTTAGGATTGCACCCATAATTTGTTAATTACAAAAAGGCTCCATGCTGCCTGTTTCCATGGAAAAGGAGGACAATGAAGATTTTTTTCCAGGACACCAGACTAGAAAAGAGAATGTCTTGGAAAAAGAGGACAGATGCTCATCCTGTCCCCCACCCCCCACAAGATCTCCCCAAACTGGTCTGAAGAGCATACTGATCAGGGCTTATGAACCCTAAAAGGGGCTCAAGGAAAAGAAGTAGGCCTCCAGGTATTCTCAGAGGAAAAATCTACACTCCATTCCTCTGCCTTCTAGGATCTGCTAGGCCCTTCTTCTCACTTTATGGCCACAGGGCTGGGGTTCTCAGGTGCATCCAATTGAGTGCCCTCCCCTCCTCATTGCCCAAGAGATCTGCTGGCTGGAGGAGAGAGAGATGAGATTCTTCCAGTCAGCCCTTCTCTGCACCCCTCAGGATGGAGACTATGGTGTTTGTGGATGGGCAGCCCCCAGATTTTTCTGTCCTGCAGGAACTCCTGTGTCTGCCCTGCCTGGATGCAGAGCCCAGCTGCAGCCCTTCTCTCAGTCTGGGAGGTGCAGGGTCTGAAACCAGTGCCTCCTCCAAAGGAACCAGGTTTGTTCTTCTGCTGCTCTGGTTATGTGGATGGGGGGAATCAGGATCCATAAAAGGAAGGATCGGGTCCCTCTCCAGATCAGATCCCTGAGTAGGAGAATGAGAATCCTCTTCTAGATGTGGGCAACTGAAGGCAGGGTGCTCTCTTGGCTTCAGGAACCCAAGTGTGAGTTTTTGAGTGTGGGGCTGCAAGCCCAACTCCTTGATGCTTACTCAGGAGTAAGTGCACTACCTTAGGATCAATCTACCCAACTGCATTGGGGTGGGTGGTGGGAAGTCAAGGTAAGGGGATGCTTGATGTTGAGGCTGCAGTGCTAAAAACGTGACTAGGAGTGAGTCTGGAGGCATTTCCTAGCAGCTGATTCAGAAAGTCAGCCAGGCTGGATTCAGTCAGCGATCCTATCCATACTTTTGTAGGAGTAAGCTCTATTGACTATGATGGGTCTGGCTCTTAGTTCTGACTAGACAAGCATAGGATTGGGCATTCAGTGGGGTTTCTGGCAAGATTAACTATAGGAAATCAGCTTCAATGAGTCTACTCCAATCCAATCCAAAATACTCTACTCAGAAATAAGTCTCATTGTGTTCAGTGAGGTTTACTCCCAGGAAAATGTGGATAGGATGGGAATCTTGGGAATCAATGAGGAAGATTTGGATAGGATGCCCAAGAGATCTTTTCCCTGAAGATGTTTTGGGTCCTCTTTGGGGAGAAAGGCGGAGTAGAAATCCAACTGAGAAATAAAATTAATGGGATGAGAGCCTTGGAGCCAAAGTCTATGCATGTCTACTCGGATGTAGGGCTGCAATTCTAAACACACTTTCCTGGGAGGATGCCCCACTGAATATAATGGGACTTATTTCTGAGTAGATAGGGTTAGGATTGCACCCTAAGTCTCATTATAGTCAATGAGGTTGCCTCCCAGGAAAGTGTGGATCGGATTGGAGTCTTGAAGCCCAATCCTATGCATGTCTACTCGGAAGTAAGTCCCATTATAAGCAATGAGGTTATACCGCCATATTCCCACGAAAATGTTGATAGGCTGCCCAAGAGATCTTCTGCTTGGAGCTGCCTTGGGTCCCTTTTGGGGAGAAAGGCGGAGTACAAATCTGAGAAATAAAATTAATAGGACGGGAGCCTTGGAGCCCAAGTCTATGAATGTTTACTCAGAAGTAAGTCCCATTAAAGTCAATGAGGTTTTCTCCCAGGAAAGTGTGAATCGGATTTGAGCCTTGAAGACCAATCTTATACATGCCTACTCAGAAGTAAGTCCCATTATAATGAATGAGGTTTGATTCCCAAGAATATGTGGATTGGATTTTAGCCCAATCCTATGCATGTCTACTCAGAAGTATGTCCCATTATAGTCAATGAGGTTTGCTCCCAGGAAAGTGTGGATGGGATTTGTGGCCAGAGTTGTGAGGAAGCATATACAGGATCGGCCTCCCTGCTGCCTTTCCACCCGTGTGTACAGTCCAGATCAGGTCCCCCATGCAAATGCAGACCTTGGAGAATCCCCCTCTCTAGTGGTGTCCTCCTAGCTGCCCCAGCTCCAGACTAGACCTGGCTTAAGGAAGGACCATCCAAGTCCCAGCACGGGAAAGGAAGATGCGCGCGCCAGGAGGGTGCCTGGGGCTGTGAGGGAGGGGCTGCCTCCAGGAGGGATGGCTGGTTGCAAGGATTGGGGGCTGGAGAGGTGGGATTAATAGTGAAGGGGGTGGTGGTGGTGGTGTTTCTTTCGTTCTTGGAGGCGCCAAATGTGGAAACCTCTCCAAATATGGAGAGCTTGGCTCTGCCCCTAGGAGTGGTGTGGAGCAGCAGCTTTCATTTGAGGGGCTCTTCCTCTTTGTGACCGCCTACCTTGGGGGTGGGTGCTGAGCAGGGAAAAAGTTGGAGAAGGGGTCCTTTCCAATTGCTCAGGTCTAGTCAGCAAATGGGAGACACTTATGTCACCCATATATGGAGCACAAACCTGTTTCCTCCTGTGTCCCCCTGCTTTGGGGGTGGGTGGGTGCTGAGCTGAAAAAAGTGGAAACGTGGTCCTTTCCCAGTGCCTCAGTTCTAGTCAGCATAGTTGAGGACACTTCTATCACCCCCTATCTGGACACGTTTCCTCCTTGTGACCTGCTGCTTTGGGGGGGTGGGTGGTGAGCTGGAAAGAAGGGGGAAAAGGGGTCCTTTCCAACCACCTCAGTTCTAGTCAGCATAATTGGGGACACTTTTGCCACCCCACTAGGAGCACCGACTTGTGGCCCCCTGCCTTGGAGTGTGGACGCTGAGGTAGAAAGAAGTGGGAAAGGGGTCCTTTCCCAGGGCCTCAGTTCTAGTCAGTGGAATTGGGGGCACTTTTGCCACCCCCTCTTGGAAAACTGACTTGTTTCCCCCTTGTGGCTCCCTGTCTTGGAGGTGAGTGCTGAGCTGGAAAGAAGTGGAAAAGGAGTCCTTTTCCAGTGCCTCGGTTCTCGTCAGGAGAGTTGGGGACGCTTTTGTCACCTCCTATCTGGAGCACGGACATGTTTCCTCCTTGTGACCCTCTGCTTTGGGCGTGGGTGCTGACCTGGAAAGAAGTGGGAAAGAGGTCCTTTCCAACTGCCTCAGTTCTAGTCTTTAGAATTGGGAACACTTCTGCCACCCACACCAGATTTGGGGACACTTCTGTCATCCACATCTGGAACTTGTCTCCCCTTTGTGGCCTCTGCCCCTGCCTTTGGGTGGGTGCTGAGCTCAGAAGTGGGAAAGGGGTCCTTTGCTTTGGGAGTGAGTGCTGAGCTGGAAAAAGGTGGGGAAAGAGTTCTTTCCTTGTGCCTCAATTCTAAGAGATGAGTTGGGGACACTTCTGCCTCTCCAACCTGGAGCAAAGATTCATTTCCTTTTCGAGGCCCCTTCCTTTAGGGGTGGGTATTGAACTAGAAGGATGTGGGAAAGGAGACCTTTCCCAGCACATCAGTTCTAGTCAGTGGAGTTGTGGACATGACTGTCACACACACCCCTCCATTGAGCAAGTGGAACTCCAATGAGTGGAGTCCAATGAGTGGTCCTGACTCCAATGAATGGAAAAAGTGGGTCCCCAGACAGTGGCGTGGAAAGTGGGTGAAAGAGGGAGAGCCTGTTTGAACTTGAGATGTCCAATTAGTGAACAGGGTTTGTTGGTCCCCCCCCCCGCCCCCCAGTGTTCCAACCACCTACTTCCCCAGGCTGACAGAGCTTCTGTCAAGACCTCCATAATGTGAGGAGTGGAAGGGAGTAGGAGGGAGACTTCTATGTAGGCAAACATTCAGGATTCTGAGGCGGGGTGTAATGTAAGGAAACTCTCTTAACCTTCAGAAAGGTGTACCTCATAAAGAAGGGAGAAGCTTCTGAATATATATAAAACCACTGTTTTTACTGGGTATGGGAAGTTCCTGATCTGTTACCAAGAAGCCACAGAACCAAATCCTAACCAACTTTCCAGCACTGGCATTGCTGTGACAATGCAGCAGGTGCTTCATCCTGCAGATGTGGGGTAGTCATGTAGGCCGCCTCAAGATTAGGCAATGTTTGTTCCCTTACCTCAGAGCTGCATTACTCTAACCTCAGTGCTCAAAATTTGGTTAGGATTGTGCCCCAAGTCATATTATATTTAACGAGGTTTATACCATCATAAGTGTGGATAGGATTGCAGCCTTAAGGCCCAATCCTATCCAACTTTCCAGCACAATTGCAGCCACAATGGCAGCCCATGTAAGTGAGGAAATGTTCTCTGATCTTGAGGAGGTCTCTGTGATGGGTCTCCACATCAAAGTGTGGCACACATTTTGTTGGTGCAGCTGAACTGGTACTAGAAATAGCATTGGGGCCTTAGGTTCAATTCTATTTAGAGTTACCTGGAAGTAATTCCATTGAATTAAGTGGTACTTACACTTGAATAGGTATGCTAAAGGTATAGATGTTGTTTGCTGACAAAAAAGCATGAGGGTCATTCCATGTCAAATCATCACATTGTTTCTAACTGACCTCCTTGTACAGGTGTCCCCCTGCTTAACTGACAGGTTAGGGACTGGACCTGTGGTGAAAGTTGAAAATGGTTGAAAAGTGGAACCTGGTCTTTTTTTTTAGTTTACAGATGTTGTTTCCAATGCTATTTTTAGCTAGAAAATTGCAAATAGAATCATAGACCATTTTAATCTTGCAAATTCCTGTTGTCATACAAAGATTTCTGCAGATGGACTCTCAATAAATCCCCTTTGGGAATGGGAGTAGACAAGGAGATAAAAGTGGCCATGTGTACACTCTTATATACATGCCAAAATAGTCTAAAACACCATGTCCTTAGGCAAATCAACATGGAAGGGGGCAATTTGAACCTTTGAAACAGCAGAGTGGTTGAAAAAGTGGAACATGTGTTGAATGAATGATTTCTGGGTGTAACTGAAAGTTGTTGAAAAGCAGATAATCAGAAAATGCATAATCAGAAAGTGGGGATACATGTAAATACATATTATTCCCTCCTTATTAATTTGGGTTACTTAAAAATAAGTGTATTTTTAATAATTACATTAAAAATACTAATGTAGAATTTTTAATAATTACATTAAAAATACTAAGGCAGAAAAATACTAAGTGTGATGACTTGTTAGTTTGCAGAGTTATTAGGAGGTATTTTTAAACATAAATTTTCAACTTCCAAGATTTGTAGTTGGGGGAATTTTATCCTTGAATCTAGCAGATTTGAATAAAAGATTTATTAAGAGTTTTGCAGATTCAATCGGAGTGAGCATAAGATTATAATCCTAGTATATGTGAAACATGCCTCTCCTTCTGGTTACTACCTAACCTTCTAGTTAATAGTGCATCCCATTTGTATAAGTCATCTCCTGTCCTGGCTGACTATCTCCTTCTTCTTCCTGTAGGAGTGAGTCCCTGACTATGGCCTGCTGCCTCCAGATGCCAGACAGCACAGCCCTCAGCTTCCTGCAGGAGACTGCTCAGCTCCTTTCCCCACCAGACCCCATTGGTAGCATCCCAGTCACACCACCACAGCAGGTGGGCTTGGCTGTGCACTCTAGGCACAACTCCCCTTCTGTAGTCCAAGGGGAGTACTTCTCCCCTGCTTTGGCCTCTCTTGGTCCTTTGGATGCCCTGAGTCTCATCAGCCTACACTGCTCCAACCTGGAGTCAGAGCCTATCAAGGTCTCAGAAGGAAGCAGGGTGGAGCAAGAGAAGACCCCTAGTACCTTCTTCAAAACCTGCCGTGGCAGCTGTCTGTGGACATCATGCGGGGAAGAGCCTAGAGTGGTGAAGCTGCAGGGCTCTGGTGGACCACACTGGGCCGAGTCACAATGCATCAAGAAAAGAGTCTCTCGCAAGCAACCCAAACCCAGGCGGAGCTGCGAATCCCGAGATCCTGCTTTCCAAGGAGTGACTTTCCAAATGCAGCTATGCCAAAGCAGCTCTGAAGGTTGTCAACTTCTCATTAGCCCTCGATACAGCAGGTACAGCAGCTGTAGGGAAGTTAAGGGAAACAACACCAAATTTATACTAGTTCTCACAACAAAATATTTCCCAGTGGACCAAAGGTTTTTTCCCCTTCTTGGCCTATTCTTCTCATAATACGGATCTTTATTATAAAGTCTTTAAGGACTTCTAACTTGTTTGTTAAAGCAAGCAGAAGGAGAAACAAAAAATAGTTAGGTATTAAAGTTTCAACTTTCTTTTCTATACTCACTTCCCCAAGTGTTTTTTTGTTAATATTCTCCAAACTGTGAATCACTGCATGCTGGAAAAGCCACTGTCACATCACTTGAAACACTCCGTTTTGTGTCACATCATCTGTCAACCTATACAAATAATTTTCACATGGGGCAGCTGCTTCCATTGCTCATCACCTCCACTGGCTTTGTGCCCAAATTTTCAGGTGGAAATAGCTGCCCAGCTTTGAGTTTCTGAGATTAGGTTGGCTGTGGCATGGAACTTGAAAGCTTCACATTGCACTGGCATGGCTTTTCCAGGATGCTGGATCTTGCCCACGGTTTGGCCACTGCTGTATTCAGTAATTGTTGCTCCTCAAAACCACCTTGTGTGGAAGGCATGCTATTCCCTCTGTTCCTATTTCTGTTAGAGGGAGGAAAGTAGAAACCTTAAAAACAACTTTTTGTTGAAAAGCTATATATAAACATTGATCACAGTGGCATCCTGTCAGGTGTTATAATGGAGTCACTTCCTGGTTCTCCTGGACGAGAAGGCAGTGGTGGTGGTAGCTTTGTGATTTTGCTGTTGCCCCATTTCCTCCGCTTTGGAGACATATGACATTGCACTGTCCAATGTCTGCATTGAGTTAAGAAAATCCACTTTTTGTTACATAAGGCAGTTGTGGTTTTTTTAAATTTGGCTATACTTTTTGATAGAATACAGATAATTCAGTGCAGGTTTTTTTTTGTTACATTCAGCATTAAATAACCTTTCACATGATATATAATGGGGGGGGGGGTTCTAATTTTTCCTGCTTTGAAATCGCTCTCCAAATTCACTTCCTAAAGAACTGTCAGCTTACGTTCTTGCTGGAATGTAGGCTGAAGACCACATCTTGCTGGAAGTGTCCCTACTTCTACAGAGTTTGCATTTTCCAAATGGCACTCTGAATGTTACATTTTCTTCCCTAGTCATTTGAAAAAACTGGGATAATTTATTGAGTACCCCAGTGTGGAGAGTAGCTGTAAAACATGTTTGTGGCACCATGTGAGTAAGCAGTACTAACAAAAAAGCCTGCACTGTCAAGGTATCTTTAACATTTGCATTTAAAAAAAGTTATTACTGGTATGACCCTGTATCCTCACCCTCTGAAGTTGAGGGGAGTTTAGCTGAGCTCAGAGGAGGTGATGGACATCTGTGCACAATATTTTGGACATTTGGCAGTTCAAAACACTTAATTTTCTGGTTTCACAGAGAAACCAGAAGTAATGTTTTAATGTCCTAGGACAGTGGTACTCAAAGTGGAGGTTGGGGCATCCTTTTGGGAGGTTGAGAGAGGGTGGGATCTGCTATCTTGGAGTTTGGTACTGGGCTTTTTGGGAGTAAGTCCCATCGAACACAGTTGGACTGACTTCCAAGTAGACATGGCGCTCTGCCATCACAGTGATGTCACATCCTGGTAAGTTTAAAAGGGGGTCCCAGACTGAAATGCCTGAATATCACTGCTCTAGGGCTTCCCCAGACTTCCCACTGGCTGATAAGGCATTAAAATGTCACTTCTGATTTCTCTGTGAATCCTGAACTCATGTCTTCTGAGCTGTTTAGCTCAGTCAGAGCCTGGAAAAGACCATGGACAGATGCCCACAGTTTCTGCAGGGGATGTGTGGGGAAACCCACAGATCCAAGATCCAAAATATGGGATCCACATATACTCTCTTGAATGTATTTACCAATTAGGTTGACCTGCTGTAAATAACTAAGCTGCCAGTCATCTAGAGGAGCAGTGATGCCAAAATGGCTCACACTGTGCACTGTGGCAGCCACTGGTGTTTACTCAGATGAGGTGGACATTAGTTCCCTTCTCCTGGGTAAGATTACAGGCCCTGCAATTGATCTCCTTCATTCTGCACCAGCTATTTTGTTGATGCGGACTGGAAGAACTCCGGTTTGGGTTTTTCAGCCTGACATGGAACATAGTATCCAGCAAAGCAGTGCTCAACATCCCCTTGTGTTTTAGTTTCTCCCTTGACCCATCTGCCTTCCTGACCACATTCCTCCTATTCCCCACCTCCCCTGCCCTAAAAATACTCACTACTGGCAAGCATTACAAGAGTATCAACCAGCCCTCCCTGCACCCCTGAGAATCGGCGCCAACTGGTGTTGGCCCAGCACTGGTGATTTCTGTTCTCTGTGTATTATGGACATGCCTTATGGCACATTTGTTACACTGCACTAGCGCTGGAGAGCAGTGCCAGTGCTAAAGGAGTTCAGGATTGGGCTCTCTAAAATGGCTGGTATAATTACTTTGAATCCAAGACGTATTGCAGTTCCAATGTCCACAAGCCAGGTAGTCACTGGGGTTGCAATCCAAACCTCCAGTTAGGCAGGCATAAACCTCAGCATAAGTCCTTTGCTGACCTAGAGGTGTCACAAAAGTGGCTGCGTGGGTTAGGCCAGTACACAGGCATATGCCAACCTCCCCACATCACCACAGGAAGTTATGCCAGGAGTGTTATGCTGGCCTAAACTGGTTAGGGTTGTGCCGTGGGCGACATATTTCTTAGCCTCTGTTCTCTATTAGTCTATAAAATGGAAAAGATGTTGTAAATAATTATGAAAATGTATGTGGTGAACAAGGATAATGGTCCTATCAACAAGATATAAAGCCAATTAAAATAATTTGTCGATCTGTTTTTTAAAGCTTATCTAAAATATTATAAATCTATGTTCAGTGGAAAACTTAGGAAAAGAAGCCGTGTTCCTATAGCAAGAGAAGAACTCAAAGTTGGCAGTTCGGATGAGGAAGAAGGATGCCTTTCTACTCACAGTATGTTAATCTTTCAGGTGTTAAATATTGTAATACAAACTGATAGGGTTGAGTATTACAAAATACTGAATATTACAAAGTTATGTTGTAATCCATTTTTCTTCAGGAGAACACATCAAACTCAAACTAGTTGTCTAATCCAGTGGTCTTCAAAGTGGGGTTGGGACCAGTGGTGGGCACCAGCAGGTTCGCACCTACTCTATAGAACCAGTTCTTAACAAGAGATAGTACATATAAAGTTTACAAATAGCCATTTAAAAGTGGCTGCCAGATGGGCAGAGAACCGGTTCTTAATTTCTTTGAAGCCCATCACTGGTTGGGACCTCCTGGGGGGGGTTTCATTTCAGGGGGGTCGCAAAAAGCTGGAGGTAGCCATCTTGGAATTCTTGGCATTCTAGCACTTTAATGTCACTTCCTGGGTGGGGGGGGAGGTGTCTTAAATAGATTGTCATCCTCAGAAGGGGACCCCATGCTGAAATGTTCAAATAACACTGGTCTAATCCTTTTGAGTTATTGTGCAGGCAACTAAATATTTTGATTGGATTGCAATCTTTGGTGTCATAATGTATTGCACTGTTCTGGCACTGCAAGTGAAGCCTGGATGTTGGTCTACCACAGGGCCCACCAAACAACAGGCTAGATCCAGAGTTTGAACAGGGCCCTTCTTGTCTGAGCAACACTTACAATTCTGTCACACTGCTGTTCCTGACACCCTATATTGATGCAACAATGCTCTGGGCAGTTGCGTTTGCCTGGGCATCCTATTGCAAAGCCTGTTGGGGCAATGAGCAACACACATGACTACCTATAATCATCCCTGATGCCAAGAGCACCATCAGTGCAGAAGTACAGTAAATGCTGGGTATGGTAGGGAGAGTTTTCAGCTGCACAGCCTTCTGTTTAGAGACATTGGAGGATTCAGTGAAAACAACAGAAGCTAACAATTGCCAGACATAGGAAATGAATCAAACAACATGCCCAATTCTCAGTGCAAATCTCCCAGAGATTGTAATTAAACATAGCAGCAACAGCAGCACAGCTTGCAGTGCATCCTATGGGAGAATTTGGCAGCTGTGTGGACTTGTGGTAAGGGAAACATTTATCCTTTTCACCATGGTATGCCCTTATGCCAGTGATCTTCAAAGTGGGGGTAGGGTCCTCTTATGGAGGTCACAACTTCAATTCAGGCAGGTTGCAAATAGCTGGTGCAGCCTCCTAAAGAATCTGGTACTGGGCATTTTTAATGTCTCTTCCAGCCATAAAATAACTTCTGGAGGGTTTGGAGGATGCAGTTCTAACCAGTTTAGGCCAGCAAAACTCGCTCATCTCTCTGTTTCCATAGTGGTGTGTGGGGGGAGGCTGGCACACAACTCTGCACTGGCCTCACCCCCTCAGGAGTGATGCATAAATGCCCTACAGCACTTTTGTGACACCCATAGGCCAGCATAGACAATGCTGTGACCAATTCCAGCATAACAAGGGGTTAGGATTGCACTGTGACATGCTCAGGCAGTTGTTGGGGACTTGCTACCAGTTCCAGAAGTCCCAATACACCTTTGTGTGACTGTGGTGCAGAATCTCAGCCTATAGTCATTCTTTCACCAACATCTTCAATTACAAATACAGTGGGCCCTCTTTATCTGCTGATTTGGAACCAGCTGATTTGACCCACCATCTGTTTGAAACCTGTGTCTGAAGGCCTGACAGAGGACCTCCTAGACACAACTGGAGGTTGTATCTAGGTGATCTTCTGAAGTGTGAGGTCTTCTGAGGTGTGTGTGTGGTGTCCCCATACCTTAAAATACTTGTTTGAGTGTCAATGGTTCTGGCAGGCATTATGAGGCATGGGGAGGTTGTGTATACAAGGTGATGAAATAAAATGGAGGATAGAGTGCATACCTTTAATCTCTGCTCCTAATATGGTAGCTCCCAAATGCTTGCAAAATTATGTTGTGCATGCTAGAGTCTTAAAAAATAAACTCACAAAGGCATTTGCCTGGTGAAAAGAGTGCCACTGAAAGAAAATTTAGCTCAGACATTGATACAGTTGCCTATTGCCTTTAAGGGAATAAGCGTTGTGCCTCTTGCAAGACCAAGAAAACACCTCTATGGAGAGATGCTGAAGATGGCACACCCCTCTGCAATGCTTGTGGCATTAGGTATGTGGTGTAGTATCTCTGTCAAAATCTGACTTAGGACCCATATTCATTCATGGTATACCCTAAAATGTGCAGAAATGTGTTATAACAAAAGGGTCATTTAACCAGGGGTAACCACAAGCCACTGTATTAACCATCAAAATCTCTTGACAGCATGCAGAGTTTATATCTTCCATCACTCTTCTTTTCCTCCTTCTGAAACCCGGGATTCTTTGCATTCTGTTTAAAGGAAAGACTATATCTTCTTTTGCCCTGCCTTTCTATGTGGCAGGATCTAGTCTTCTACTTTCATGTCTTAGAGCGAGGAGAGAAATTGGAGGGGTTGGGTGGGAAGGTTGTTGCAATTCAAGAGTCAAAATAGATGATGTTACAACCTTGGTTCTCAAATTACCAAGTTGTGTGTGTATGTGTGTGTGGGAGGAGCTTATGCAACAACACAATCTCCAGGATTGTGCTGCTGTTGGAATTGGAGGGGGTTTATTACTTACCAGGAGCTTAGCATAGGAGTCGGGGGCGGGGGGGTGTTTTCAGGGAACTACTCTGCAAGGATCTTTGCACCTCTAAAAAGTCTATAAAAAACAAAAAATGGGCAATTCCAGTTTCACTACAAACCACAAATGCCCCTTTTCTGGTTTTTTAGGTGTTTGGAGGTGTGAGACCTTATGGAGAGCAACTCAGACACTTGGGGGTCCCACGACTTTGAACTGATTCCTGGTAAATAAGAAAACCCCCTCCCATTCTCAGCAGCAACCAGTGGCATGATTCTGGGGATCAAGTTGTTGCCTACTCCCTTCCTCCACCCCTTTAAGAGACAGTGATTGAGGCATCACAGTGCTCCAGTTTGTGAAGTCCTAATGTACTTATAACTGTAAATTATAGCCAGTTTAATAGACCTGTTTCTTTCCCAGGTACAAAAAGTACAGAATTCGATGTTTCTATTGCTGGAATATTCCAAAACATGGTGGGAAACCCTATTCTCATTGTTCCAACTGTGGAGGCAAATTACATGTTGCAGCTGCTCAGCACAAATCTGGAAAAAGGTAAAGGTAAAAGACTTAATTTAATTTGAGGGGAAGTACAAATCTTTGTTGTGTTTGTCAAACATTTTCTGCTAAGTGAAGTTCATTTGTGCAGCTGCACATTAAGGACCTATATAATTTTAAATTCTTTGGAAAGATGAATATCCTTTAAATTTGTATGAAGGGATATAAGTTTCTGGATTGTCACAGCATTGTTTCTTAGGAAGTCTTAGGGCACAATCCTAACCAACTTTCCAATATCAAGAAAATGGCAAAGCAGCTCCAAGGTTATAGGGAACAAACTGCCAGCCAACTGTGGGATGCAGCACACGCATCACTGAAACAGCTATGGCAGTGTTGGAAATTTGGTTAGGATTTGGGACTAAAATGAATATCCACATGGCTGAAGTGGTTCTGAAGCTTCTTGGAACTTTTCTTCACACCTGCATTATGGTTGTGGCAGCAGATTCTGTTGACCTGTTAAAGTTTCTGTTGACATGTTAAAGATGCCCTGCGCATGATATATGTATGGCATGTGAATATTGATCAGGGCAGATAGCAGCAATCTGATTTTTGAACAGCCTTAGAGCTTGAGACTGTGTGGTAGTCGGATCCACCAGAAATCATGTCACAACCTACCAAGTGGGTCCCAACTCAAATGTGAGAAATGCTAGTATATCGTGACAACTTTAATACACAAGGTCCAATGTGAGTTGACTTTTCAAATTCTGCTGATCTTTCTTCCCCATAATCCTTGACTGGTAACAGCATTTTCATTGATACAACTCTACTAATTTTCTCCAGGTTGGGAAATTTAATAATTTGGTGAGAGTGCTGAATATTCTCCATTAGAATTAACAAGTCTAATTTACAGAACCATAATTGACAAGTGTGCACTTGGGAAAGGAAAGGATAACTACTCTGTGACCTAGCTATGCCTTCAGAAATGGATTCAGTGATATATAGGCAGCCAGGCCTCAAAGTGTGCTTGCTATTTGTATTCACCTGAGCACTCTGGTGCTTAATGAAAGTCAGTGCAGGTTAACTCAAAACAGCAGTTGCCATATATGACTGCATGCTTTTTCATGGTGGAGCTCAGTAGATAATACCCCCAATTTCCTCAGTTGCTCTGGAAGGTCCATACTATATGGTTGTTTTAATACCTTCTGAACACGGCTTGAGGCAGTTACTGAGCCCTTCTTACAGAGGTTGTTTAGACTTTTCAAGAAGTACATTCAGACTGCATTGTCTATATACAGAACTGGATCCCACATATGCTGCTGATTCCTTCACCATTCATATGGATGAAGGTGAGGAAGAGGCATCTGTGGCACCGACCTCCTGTCTATATAACCAGTCCACAGCATGTCAGCATAGGATTATCCTCCCTTTTATCCAGACCTTCAAGTTTTTCATTGTTATCAACCATACTGGGGTGCAGAAAGCTACTCTATGGTAGTGCTGAAATTCAAAAAGCCAAATTGAATTAAAACCTTTATGTGCTTTTGGAGGTTTTCAAATCTCCCCATTAGAGATATTAGCCAGTAGCCTAATTTACACCCTTCCTCCAAGCAACTCAGGGTGTCTACATAGCTCCTTTCTTCCTTTTGTTTTCACAATAACCCTGTGAGGTCGCTGAAGGAGAGAGAGAAACTGGATCAAGGTTACTCAGGAAGCTTGATAGTTGATTGGGAATTTGAACCTGGATCTTCTAAGTCAACTCCAGAATCAGTGCCTGGTTCTCTTGCAGAGCCAAGGGTTTTCTGGGAAGAAGAAATGAAGTGGTGTTCCCTCATTCATTTAGCAAGTTAGGGACCAGAGCCATGAGGAAAAGCAGAAATGGTTGAAAAGTGGAACCTGGTCTTTTTTTGTTTACAAATGTTGCTTCCAATGCTTTTTAGCTAGCAAATTGCAAATGTCTTTTTATCTCATAAATTTCTGATATACACAGATTTCTGCAAATGGGCTCTCAATAAATCCCCTTCAGGAATGGGAATAGATCTAGAGCTAAAGTTAAGAGTGCTGCACTCTGTCTCTTTCACATTCATCAAAACAGTTTGTATCACTATGTCATATGCAAATCAACATGGGGGAGGGAAATTTTAGCCTTAGGACCAGAGATTGAAAGAGCAGAGCATACATAGAATGAATGAGATCTGTGTAGAATTAAATAGCTTTTTGAGTGGAACCCTGGAAAAACTGTGGGGTCGCAGGGGGTCCTTGTACTAAGTTAATGCAGATATGCTGTAGAATGATAAACACAATTACCTGTCCCCTGCCCCCCCCCCTCTCTCTTTCTGTCTAGCTAGTTAGCTAGCTAGCTGAAAAGTCACTCACTGACTCCTCAACGCCTAGCCAAAACTGCAGGGCCTAGCAGCATGAAATTTGGGAAGTGTGTTCCTTCTGTGATGGAGGCACCCATTAAGAACCGGTTTCAGAAATTCCAGTGAAAAGGGGCACAATGCGTTTCCCCCCCAATGCTTTACATTGAAGATTCTCTGACTGATCCAAGCACTGCCGCAACCCCTGGACCTAGAAGCATGAAATTTGGGGAGGGTTTTCCTTCTGTGACATGAAAACCCACCAAGAACCAAAGTTGAGAATTTTAACCCTTAAGTGGCTGAAAAGGGGTGCAACATGTTTTTGTCCTATACTTAACATGGAAGATCAAACAACATCAGCCGGTTTGGTCCCTGGTGCACTGGGGGGAATGTTGTTTGGGGGAAGGGGTATTGCACATGGGGGGTTGCACTGAGGAGGGTGATGCACATTGGGGTGTGCACGTGGGTGTGCATGAGGGGGTGTTGCAGAGTGGGGGGAAATTTTACTCCCACAATGCAGATATGTTCTCGCTAGTTATTAGAATAAATAAATGCTACTGTGCAAATCAAAAGGTTATTTTATTTTGCAGATATGGAAACATCTTAAAGCTTTGCAATTAGCTGGATATCAAAAGAGCAATTGAAAAAACTGACCAACTGACCGAGGGTCTGAATGAGCATTTAGATGGATGATCATTACATGTATTGACCAAAGGTATATGAATATAGGTATGGGCTTGATTATTTTCATTCCCACTTGGTGAATTCTGTTCCTTTGCAGCTATGGCATATCTTGGGTTTTTGCTCAAGATATTGTGTGTGGGAGAAGGTGTCCTCCCCAAAAGAGTTGCAGGGAAAGAGATATAGATTCCTTTTGTTCCTATTTCAGCTATTTAATAGCTGTAAATACTTGTAGGAGCAGAATAAATTCCTGTAGAGGCCAAACATGAGATCGAAGCTAAATTGTATTCAGGCTTTTAATCCTGCTAATCAATCACATGGCAAACTCTTCCATGCGCATTGAATTGGTATCCATCTGATCCTTCTTTACTCTGCTTCACCTCATTTTGCAGCAATATTGATATTCTTTAGAGTGGAATTGGAAAGTGCAAAGCAGCTTTCCTAAAACATAAGCCTTGGGGCAGCATTCATTCCAAGGATGGGCAAGGTTGAGAAGGTTCATCTTAAACAAATAATTTCTCCCTGTCCTCAAATGCAGGAAGGCTTTTAAGAGATCAAGCCATTTTTTACTACAGTAAAAGTCTTGTAATGAAACACTTTCCAGCTTGATGGCAATGTTTACCTACTGTGCTAGATACCAAGTCTAATGATATGTTTAAACTGTAACTTATTTTTATTTACAAAAAAGCTTGTTAATACCACTCCCAGAATTACAACTTCTTAGAGGATACTGGTACTTCTTCTAGTTGGTTAAAACAGCAAAAGTGTGTTTATGTCTGGTTGGAATGGGAATGTTTCTAAAAAGACTATAGAGGCTTTCTTTTGAAGTATGTATTTTTGTAAATAGTATTTATTTTTGAAATATGTGGCTGCTGTTTGTTTTTCTCACTACACAATTCACCCCACTTCACAAGAAAACAAATTTGCCAAATTGTAAAATGTAATATAACTTTTGAAAGTCTGTATATTTTCAACAAATATACTAAATTATGATTCTGTTCAAAATGAGTGATGAGCTTCATGATGTTTATAGATGAATAACTATCAAACTTCTATAATTTTTAATTATGGTTGAGTCAGTAAGACTCATGCCCCTAATGGGAATGGGGGACCCACCATCAATCCAGCTCCATTCCAACCATTTTCACCCGCTTCACTCTTCTCAGCATGGAAATCAAATTCTTATTATCACAATTGCTAAGAATTGGGAGCAGGACTGGGCACAATCCTAACCAATCCTTATCTAGCTTTGGGGTACAGACAATACAACTTACCTTGAGGAGGGGAACAAATACTGCCTTATCTTGAGGAGGCCTCCATGGCTGTCACCCCCAATGCAGGAGCAGCACCTGTCACACTAGCTCAACTATTCCAGTGCTGGAGAGTTGGTTAGGATTGCAGTTTCCAAAACCCTACACCAGTTAATAAAATGTTATGCCAGTTATTGTCTGTTGTGCCAAAGGAAAATCATTGCTGCTCTGAAAGGAGTTCCTCTAGAATAGATTGACATCTACATGCAGCAAATTATGGTCCCATATGGCTTGTCAGAACTGTAAGCAAAATTTTGGAGCCAAGATACTCAAAACAAGGAGTTTGTGCACTGGACCCTTTTGACTGATAACCAGGCTAAATACTCAAGACAGTGGTTCTATCAAAAGATTTTTATAATAAAAGGACTTTATTAAGCATGTCGAAGAAGGGTAATCAAAAACTAAGGATGACACCAAGGATGAAGGAAGGCTAGCAACCGTTGGCTTCCAGGCTGGAAGCCCAAGCATGACAGCCCAGGTGGCCTCTGCATACAAAGAGGCAGGGGAAAGAAGCGAGTGGATCTGGTGGAATTAACCCACAGCTGTCTAGCATCAGGAATGTGCTGCTTTCAGCAATGTGAGAAAGCTCACCCCTGGAAGTAACATTCATCTCCAAAATTGGAGGAAATGGGTACATCTACTAGCATTAAAGAAAAGCTCTGATGGAGCCTTTAGCAGCAAAAGGAAAGGACTCGTTAGAGCTAGAAGTGGTGCAAGCCTTCTCCAAAATTCGAGGAGGCAAGCACCACTTTGGCCAGCTACCTGCCCATTCATGTTGCTGCTTCTCCCCTTTTTTAAATGGAAAAAGTTGCACCATGGCCCTGAGCCATATCTACAGTGGATGTGGAAAGCATAGCCACTGCTGCCACAGTTCCCCTCTGATTTGAGGGTTGTCCTCCTTCCCTTCAAGAAAACCATGAAAACAAGTGGCTGTAGTCCTACAGCCACTGTTGACCTGGTTCTAGACTGCACCAAAAATACAGCTTCTTTTACTGTGTGATGCTCCTTTCAGTGGTTTTCAGTCTATTTCAGTCTTCTAAGTTGCCGCAATCCCACAACTGAAATTTCATGACCTCAGAGTTGAAGAACACTGCAATAGACAACAGGGGCAGAAATTAGTTCAGAGTAGCACTGAAACTTGCCTAGGCACCTCAAAACCATTTGGGGTATTGGGTAACACTTCTATATCATGATGCACCCCTAACCATCAGGTTAACCCCCTAGATGCCCATCTAAAAATAGCCCAATTTGCATAAATTTGAATTTCTGGAAAATAAATCTGGTTGGTCATCTAATGGTTACATTGTGCTCCCTATGTGTGGGTTTTCAGCAAAAACAGCAGACACTGGGGAGAGATTTATCCATTTCTGATGTCATGTCTTGTTTGACCATAAGAGACAGCCTGATCAAAGTTCTTGCAGAACTTTGGAAAAAAGCAGAACCATTGTCAGACAAATGGTGGTGACCTATGACATGGTTATCGAAGGAGATATGCCACAACATTTTGGCTGATATTCAGAGGCAGGCAACCATTTTCCCTGCTTGTGTTACCAAGAAACTGAATAACTGCACATTGTTTCCCATGCTTGATGTGATATGAGATAATTGGTATCACTGTCCACCACTTCCAGCACATTGCTTGCCTGTCTTAGAAACTATTAAAATTCAGGATGCATGCATGACTTTCTCCTACTGCATCAAGTGGCCAAAAGTTGTGTCAGAGGGGGAAGTTGCATGTTTTTACCCCACAAAGGATCAAATGGCTTTGCTTTTTGCAAGCAACAAGGGGTGCAGTCTGTTAAAGAAGTTACATCCTTTGAGTGACAGAATAAGGTGACTGATCTTATCGATGTCAGGATGGGGTGAATGGGATCTGTGAAGCTCTTCCTGGCACTGCCAGCCAGGCCAGGCACCATCTATGCCTCACTATCATTCTTCTTCCTCATGAGGTTTCCTAAAGCCTTCAGTTCAGGGTAGGTTTTCCAAAGTGACTTCTCTGATTCATGTGCTCTTGGAAAAACATATAGCTTGCTGAGCTGAGATGTGTCATGATTCCTTCCCTCCTTGTCATCTACAGGGGAGCTTGTTATTTATGGGCTTAAGGTTGCAGCAAGGAAGACCATACACATTTTGACCAAGCATCTCTTGGTAGATCTTGTCTGCCGTCTGCAGCTGGTTTTCCAGCAGCATTTTCAGTAGCAGAAGGAGTGGATGGGTTTTGTTCTGCTTCCTGCCTGAGAGGTGCAATGGGGGCAACAACAATGGAGGGAGGAATGTTTAAAGGGTACACAGACAGGCATTCAGCCCAGCACATTTCCATTTACCGTATTTCCTTTCACAGCTGTGGTGGGCTTCTTCTTGCTCACTTTATGCAGTCCCTGCCCTCCCACCTGGCTGCTGGGATGCAACCTCCCCCTGCCCTGCCCATAAAGTGAAGGGAAATGGGTTTCATTCATCACACTAGGGATGCTTCTAATGGTTGGTCTATATAAGAGACAACTATCTTTAGTATTAAAGCAGTATTAAAATAAAAGGGTGATGGTTAATAATGTACACAAGATCCCAACTTAGAAATAAAATCTTTATTTTACATTTACATGAACAATTTGCAAAGAGAGGAAATAGGAAAGCACAATCTATAGGAAGCACTGCAGGCAGGAATGTGTCATTCCTTGAGCATTAATTCAAACCTACTTTAATTCAGGTCCCACTTGGCAAATGATGTTTCTGTAGTTAGTGCTGGCAGCCCAAAATTGTCAGAAAGTTGGAGAATTCAACAAAATCATTGCACAACTCTTGCATGTCCTCTTGTTCACATTCCTCTTCATTTGGCCATTTTTCAATCCAGGTGTCTGCGCCAATAATGTAATTGGGCCTAGAAAGGGAGTGGGGAAAGGTTGGAATCTAGATTCTTAGTTCCATGAGTAACTTAGACTACAAACCTAAGAGCACTTTCCTAGGAGTAAACCCCATTTATCTCGATGAAACTTATTTCTGAATAGACATGAGTAGGATTGCACTCTAAGTTAGTCTATTGCAAGGGTGGGAAAACTCCAGGCCAGGGCCATTTGCAGCCCTTGGAGATCCTCAATTATGCCTCTAGGCTTCAATGAATCTCTGGCTCATGCAGACTGGCTCACAACTGCTGGCTGCAACATCCACAAGTGCATTCGTTCATGTCTCCATGTGTTTTCTGCTTTATCATGGGCATTATTTTAACCTCCCATTGCCTGTGTACAACTTGTGTCACCATGTGTTTTTGGCTTGGTCTGAATGTTTTCACTGTGAAAGAGGTGAATGGCAAACAGTTCATAGTTCTTACGTGATTCTACATGCCTGTAAATCATAGGTATTATAATTTTCATTTGTATTATACTTTGGCTCAATGACAGCCTATTATAACTATTTATAGTAATAGGTAAAAGTAATACCCTATAAATATGCTACTTGTATAAGTTCTGTCTCCAAAGTATTTGTTTATGTAAATTTATTCAAATTTGAAATGTAAGTTAATTCTTTTTTCTAGTCCCCAACACAGCGCCAGAGGGATAATGTGGCCCTCCTGCCAAATGTTTGCCTGCCCTTAACTCAGGGGCTGGGGAGGAACCTAAAGATACCACTTCCTATTCACAGCAGCCCACTGACCTTGACATCACCCATGTGATTCTGATGATGCTATCCAAAGGGCATAAAAAACCTTTGGACTTTGACCAGAGTATTTTAAGATCAGCCAGCAAGAGCCATTGAGATACTAGTGTTGCATAAGGTCGCTATAAATATAAGCCAACCTAAGTAAAGTTGAGATATTAGAAGAGGAAGGGAAGGGACGAAGTTGAGGCTGCTACACACTAGGAGAGCATTAAGGTAGGATACACTGTAAATAGGTTCATACTTGCATTTGATCTTGTTTGCATGCATGTCTATATGTACCCTTTAAGTGCTGTTGAAGGGGGAAGTTAACATTTTACAGCATACTACATCTGGTATGATGTGGTTTGTAACTTTAAGTTTTATTTTATGAAAAGCAAGGGGTGCTTAGTTCTTTCCTTTCTGGCCTGAACAGACTCCAAAGCTGCTTTTCTATCTTTTTTAGGTTTTTTTTTGGGGGGGGGGGGTAAAATAGCTAGGGGTCCACAACTTCATACTGTTGAAAGAACCAAGACTAGAAGTGTATTATACATAACTAGCAAAAAGTATACCCAATCCCCCCACTGCGCAACTTTCCCCCATGCGCAACTTTCCCCCATGTGTGGCATCCTTGCCAGTGTAACCTTTTCCTCTGAACAACATCCCCCCAGTGCACCAGGCACTGAGCACCAAATTGGCTGGAGGTTGTTCAGTCTCCCATGTTAAGTATAGGACAGAAACACGTTGCCCCCTTAACCGAAGGGTTAATTTCTCCAGATGGTTCTTGGTGGGAGTTCAGGTGACAGAAGGAACTCCCAGAATTCCATGCTTCAGGCCCAGCAGTTGGGGCGGAATGTTGATGAGTCAGCAATTCTCAATGCAAAGTATAGGGAGGAAAACGCATTGCGCCCCTTTTCACCCCCTTCCGGTTGGAATTTCTGAAAACCGGTTCTTAGTGCACCCCTCCGTCACAGAAGGAACACCCACCCCAAATTTCATGCTGCTAGGCCCACCGGTTTTGGCAGGGCGGTGATGAGTCAGTGAATCAGTGAGTCAGTCACTTTTCTCTTTTATACATATAGATAGATTCTGTGGCAGAGTCATTCCATGCATAGCTGCTCTGCAATCTGCTCTGGAGGCTAAGAGTGTGAATTTCTCCTTGTTATACTTGATTCACTTGCTGTTATACCGTTACTTGCTTTTTATAAGCTCTGTCAGCTGCCTTGGGTATTTGACATGTAAAAGGTGGCATATGAATTTCCTAAATAAATAAAAAAGGAAAATACATACTCGCTTTTTGTGGTCCATATGTCAGTAGAGGGACCCCAGATCAGATAGTCCTTGTTCGCCTCCATCCGCAGAGAGTCCTTGCATTTCATGTGACTGACAAATTTGCGAGGCTTGGCTTGTGCACTTCTGTCACTCCCTAGAGGAATCAAATAAAACTTTCAGTTATTTGAACTCAGGTGAGCTTTAAACCAATCTAATTGGTAGTTGTAATGAAAAGTTGACCCCTCCCCAAATTTACAACCCGATCTGCCCCTACACCACTCAGTGAATACTCTCTGTCATTGGTCTTTCCTCAGTGGGATGGGATGGACCTTTCTGTCAGTGCTGTGTGTTTGTCAGCCTGATTAATTCCTGTTGATTGATACCAGTTGGAACCCAGTTGATTGGAATGGTCTTCTTCCCAATTGATTGATTGCCTGCTGTGTCCCATTACTATGATAAGTAGGCAGTTTTAAAAGGCTGCATAGGCTGCAATACTAATCTCCATTTAGGCCAGCCTAAGTCCCAGCACAAGTTCAGTGTTGGCCTAGGGCAGAGTTTGGGAACAGGGGTAATTGCCCAATTTGAATAATAATGGAATTCCTGGGGGTATTGGACCACCTGGGTTTGCATATGAATGACACAGCCAGGTATGCATGACCTAACTGCCCTCTGCAGCCTTGAGCACTCATAGCACCTAATCAGCTCACCTAATCAGCTCCAAAAGATCAAAACAAAAGGTGTGAATCCCTGAAGGGTCATAAGAAGTTCAGGCTAATGTGGGGGGTGGGGATTGGAGGGGAGAGAGATCAACAGTGTCAGCTGCAGGCTGGGGTTTCTCAGAGCTCAACTTCTGTTTGCTTACTCAGAAGCAAGTATCATTATTTTCCTTGTGGCTTACTCTTAGGAAGGTGTGCATTGCATTGCACCCAAATATGGACCTAAATGCTAGAAACAACCTGATCTGCCTGATAATAACTGCTACTGTGTTTCAACTCCTGCTGCAAAGAGAGACCTGAGTCTGAGAGCAGAGTTGCTTCTTGCAGTCATGATCCAAACTGTTTCTAAGTCAGCAGAGAGAGAGAGAGAGAGGGGAAAAACTACTGCTAAATCAGCAGTCAGGACAGGAGTGAGACCTGGAGCCATCTGCCTTGTGTAGCTGCACAAATTTTCCATCTTATTCAGCTGTCCAGAGCAAAGAAGCAGGTGAGCAGGGGGACCAAGCAGGATTTGGAGCCATGCAGACAGAAATTAAAAGAGAAAGCATCCTCCTTTGGGTGCTGTTGAGTCTGCATGGCTCCAAATCCAGCTCCCTCTGGTAATACCATTTCATTGCTCCTGTATCAGGGTGATCATATGTCATCATAATCATAAAAGAATCCAATAAGCGAATCTTATTATTCTGAATAAGCTAAATAAACTTACTTCCCACATAAAATGTAGGACCCTCAAGAAAAACGTTGGACATGACAAAATTAAAGCTAAAAATGCTGACGTATGTTGCTTTCATGAGAATAATGAAAACACTATGAGCACAGTCCTAACCATGACTACTCAAAAGTAAGCCCCATTGTATTAAATGGATCTTATTCTGAGGAAAGTGTCTTTAGGATTACAGCCTATATTTACTTATTACATTTACAACTATTACATATAATTTATTAATTACAAGAAGGCTACATTCTGCCACACTTTCCTGGAAGGAACCCCCCTGACTGTAATGGGCATTAATTCTGAGGAGAAATGCCTAGGATTGGGATCTGTGACTGCATCTTCTCCACACTTTCCTGGAAGGATACGCCACTGACTGTAATGGTCTGCTGCTCAACTGAAAGACACAGGATTGGGCTCTGAGGCTGCAATCCTATTCACATATTCCTGGGAAGCCCAGTAACTACAATGGGTCTTACTTCTGAGTAAACTTGAATAGATTGGGCTCTCTTCCCCACTCCAGTTGAATCCTGCACTTGTTTCAATCATTTGCAGGATCTTGTCCTTTTTTTTATTATGGTCACCCTGACCCCCACATTTCCCCAATATGCAGTGACCATATGTCATAACCACAAAAAGAGGAGAAGCCCCCCCCAAATATAAGACATCCAAGAAAAATGGAGAACATTTTTAAAAGCTAAAATCACTCATATATATTTTTTCATGTGGTTAACTTAAGCACCATATGTTTAAAACTATTACATATTACATATAATTTATGAATTCCAAGAAATCTACATACTGCCTGCTCACTAGGAAAAAGAGGACAATGAAGATTTTTTTCCAGGACACAAGGCTAAAACAGAGGAAATGTCCTGGGAAAACAGACCATATGGTCATCCTGTCTAATCCAACACTATTTTATCACCTACTTCAAACTTTTCTTCCAGCTCCCCAGAAGCCACATATTTGAATTCAAAAAATTAAGAATATATTTTTTCCTTCCTTTCAAATCAAGGGGGTAATTTAGGTTCACATACCTAAATATATTTTGGGGTAAGAGGTAAAAAAGTTCCCCGACCCCTGGCCTAGGGTGTCAACAAAAGTGCTGTAAAGGCAAGTCTCTGTCACTACTGGGGTTAGGGGGTTAGGCCAGTGCACAGACATGTGTTTGCCTCCCTATATCACCACAGGAAGTGGAAGACTGATGAGTTGTGCTGGCTTAAGTTAGGATTGAACCCTAAATCTTTTAATTGATTTTTGTTTTTGTGAAAATTGGGCTCCACGGGGGATTCTGAAAAGAAACCCTGAAACCCTCACAGAAGCAGGAAATATCACGGAAATATCAACCTGTATTTTCATATAATCTGTGGGTTGAAAGCCCACCACATTTAGTTGGCAACAAGTTGTGACCAAGAAAATCTGACACATTTATTTCTCTGGCTGAGTTTTTAACTTGCATATTCAACATTTATTTCTTTGTAAGGTGATTAGCTCCATTGAATACTTAGATATTGTACTAAAAACTTACTCTAACATTTCAATATAAAATGTCAGCTTGGCTTTTGTATATGTTTCAGGAGGTTGTATTTGGGCAGGGGCAGGAAGAGGGGAAATGCAAATTGTATTGGTTTCAACACAAAGATACTATGGTGGGCACATTCAGGACAGCATGTTGTTTCATGTTCAGACCCAGGTTTAACCTGTTAACTGTTTTAAAGAGGGTCAGTAAAGATATGTTAAAAAAGCAATGCACTATAGGTTTACCTCATAGAATCATAGAGTTGGAAGGGACCTAGTTGGTCATCTAGTCCAACCCCTTGCCTGCAGCAGGAAATCCTCCTAGAGCATCCCTGATAGGTGCTTGTTGAGCCTCTGATTGAAGATATAGAATAGACATGATATTCCACTAGACATTTAAACACCCCCTCAATCTATATACTCATTTTGAGGCATTTTTGTTTGTTTGTAGAAAAGATGCAAAATAGTTTACAATGCCACCAGGGTGACCATAAATCCTCTTTTTCCAGGACATGTCTCCTTTTTTAGCTTTGCATTCTAAAAAAATCTTCACTGTCCTCCCATTCCTTGTGAGGTGGTATGTAATTAATAATTCTAATTATAAATAAATTGTATATCATAAATTATATGTAATGTAATATAATATACATATAACATTAAGTATTATAGTATTTAAATTAACCACATTAAAGCAATATATATGAGGTTTCAGCTTTTATTTTGTCATAGCCAACATTTGTCTTGAACGCCCTACTTTTTTGGGGGGGGGGGTCATGTCCTCTATCGAGATTATGAAATCTGCCTTGAATGCCACTCCTGAAGCAAAATCTCTTAAACATGCTAATAGACATAACCTATAATCCAGAGTAACTACAGGAAGACGTAAGAGGCACTTACTCTGGATTGCTCTATGCATTTCGCATAGGTGGCACCATAACTATGTCAGTGTAAAAGGTCCCGTAGTTAGTCTAGAGTGTAGCCTTAGGAATTTAAGTGAAAGGTGTTTTTTTTTTAAAGGTGCTCTCCTGCTTTTGTATTCTAGTTTGTTTCCTCTTTTCAAGAGGGACATTCTTACCCACTTTAAGAATTTCCAGAACCTCCATGATATAGTTGTCATAACTATTTTCTTCTTCAATTCGAATCAGCCTTGTTTTGTATACTTCAAGAAGAATAAAAGTACAGTATTAGTTAAGAAGGTTGTGTTCTTTCCCCATTAAAAGTCTTGGCTTCTTAAGAAGATTAAGAGGAGACAATTGATGCTGCTGCAATTTCTGTCTTCTGGACAGCCTGGAAATCTCATTTTATTTTGTGCATGGTAAATCCAGAATCTGCTCATCCATCCTTATCTAAGTATAGGAAATGTAAGTGGCTGTATTACATCTGAGGCTTAGGATTACAACAGCAAATTGCATAGTGGTGACTACAGAGCATGGAGGAGTTGATGTAGCAACCACTATAAATGGGGATGGAGGCAATGCAAATTGGTCACTCCAGAGTAGTAGATTTTATCCTACAGTCCAGAGTAACTACAAGAAGACGTAAGAGGCACTTACGTAAGATTGCTCTATGCATTTCCCATAGTTTTCCCATAGGTGGCACTGTAACTACATCAGTGTAAAAGGCACCGTAATTACTCTGGATTGTAGCCTTAGATTCTAGGTCAGTGGTACTTGAGCATTTCAGCACAAGATCCCCTTCTGGGAATGACAATCAGTCCAGGACCCACCAGAAGTAAGTCAAGGCAGGAAGCGACATCAAAGGTGCCTAGTACCAGGTGCCATGATGGCTACACCCAGCTTTTTGCAACCCCCCTGAAATGACATTGTGACCCTGAAGGGTTTCTGATCCTCACTTTGACAACCACTGACCAAGAGCATAAATAGCTGAATACCACTTTGAAGATCACTTTTCTAGGTATTGACCATTAATGATTCAAATCCTTAGGGTGAATGCACAGATCTTTTCTCCTTGGCAAGTTTCAACAACCTAAACTACTGTTACCATAATCTACTCCTGGTAGGCAGGCATCTTCAATTCGTGTCTGTAGATTAACAGGAGAATCTTTCTTGTTTGTGACACAGTTTTCTTTGGGGGAAAGAGAGAGAGAGAAAAAAAAAAGTCAGATCATTTTTTATCCAGATGTGCATGATTGATTAGGACAGTCAGGTTTCATTTCAGAAATTCTGTTAAGGAGAGAACGAGCACAATCCTAACCATGTCTACTCAAAAGTAAGTCCCATTATATTCAGTGGGATTTACTCCCAAGAAAGTGTCTTTCGGATTGCAGCCAACCTTAGGAAGGGAGAACCTGGCCAGAACTTGAATTTTTAAAATTTAACTCCATGTAAGTCCCAAGTCACCTAAGGGTCACTTCAGACCTATGCTAACTATGTATAACTGGTGTAAATCTGAGAAGATGAGAATGCAATGGGTGGAAATTAGGGTCCATGCTGATGCCACCAGGACCCACCCTCTCTCTTCCTCCCTCCCCTAATCACTTTCCTGCCCTCTCGCTTTTCTACCCCAAAATATTATCCGCACCCATAACACACACTTTCTGCCAACTTATTACATGGCCATGGCATACTCTGTGCCACTGAGACAGCATAATGCTTATTGCATTAGTGCATTCATATCTTGCTGACTTCAATCCCAGTGACAAGAGATGCTTCAGCTTTTGCAAAATTCAAAAGGCAGTAATCCTACACAGTTGATGTGCCCTACCAATCACAATGATCACAGTAGTACAACAGATACTCTCCTGCCAAAGTCTTAAAGTTTAGTATCTTTCTTCTCCAACCTCCCCCAAAACAACATCTCCAGTCCTGATTACCTTCTGCACATCGGCAAGTGTCACCTTGACATATCTTATTGAGAAGGCCAGTTGATTTGGATGGATGGTAGAACGTGGTGCACTGGTCCTCTGAAATAAAACATGAAAAGAGTTTTTCTAACCATACTAACTATCCTGTATAGCTTATTAATCTAATTCCTTAGGGAGAATTCTCAAACAGGAAGACTTATGAAGGTGCAGAGTAGTTTGGAAGTGACCCTGACCTGTTTCTTGCAAGGAGAATATTAATTACATTATATTTAATGTGATGTTATTGAAAATATCCTTCAAGAGGACGATGTAAACTTTCCAAAGCTATACAAACTTTTCACTTGGGGAAACCATATTTTAAAAAAGAGTATCCCAGCTTTCTTTGCACCAGGGAGGGCTACTTTTGTGGCACTCTTGAAGGCTACTGTTTTCTCCAAGTAGGAGTGAGGAGGTGGGGAGTGTGATTTGTGAGATTTAACTTCAAAAATTGTGTGGCTCTAGAGATGGCTTTATTTAGCTGTTAAAGGCCTCATTGTTAGGAAATCTCTATGCTTGGGCACTATGCAAAAGATCCAGAAGTATTATTGAAAAGTGATTTTTGCAAAATGTTTTATTTCCCTTTTAAGAGAAAGTGTGAGCAGTGTTTTTACCACATCTGACTGAAAAATTTTGGAGTATTGTTACAGGCCAGAAAAAATGGATTTGAAGGCTAAATGGAAACCACAGACCACCAGCTGGCTCTCCTTGATACTGCAGTACGTCCTGGACGAACACTTCTCACAAAGGAGCAATATAGCTATGTGGAGTGCCAAAATACTTTGTACCCACCATGCCATACTGTGGTTATTGCTGTCAGCACATTCTGCCTTGTAGGGTGCAACAAAGCCCAGTTAAAACAATTCATCAGTAGTATTTTGGTTTGTTATTGCTCCCTGTCAATGTAACAGGATTCATTGCTTTATAAAGTGAAGACAAAAATGATGTTTGGAAACTCATTAGCAAATTTTTGCGGTATTACTGGAATGTATGCTATTTGGCTACTATTGTGATTTATCCAGTTGGAGAAGCTGTATTGCTCTTACTTAGAGCAGTGGTTCTCAAGCATTTCAGCCCAGGATCCGTTCTGAGAATGACAATATGTCTGGGACACCTACCCACTCTTGGAAGTGATGTCATGGCTGGAACAGGAGTGCTATCACTATGATGCTAGAACTTCTCCATGTCTACTTGGAAGCAAATCCCATTGTGTTCAATGATACTTACTCTGAGGAAAGCAGCCTGTGTGCCCCATTTCAAGATGCCAGTGCCCAGTACCAGAGTCCAAGATGTTAGTTTTCAGCTTTTTACAACCCATCTGAAATGGCCCCCAGAGGGTACCAACTCTCACTTTGAGAACAACTGACCTAGAGCATAATAGCTGTACACCTTAACTGATGCTGGCTGAACAAGACCAACTTCAAAAATCTTGTAGACTTTAAATTGCAGGCATTCATCCTCTGTATTAGAGACCTAGAATGAAAAGAGAAAAGTCTTTGTCTTTTACTGGGGAAAGAATATTCAACATTGTGAGAGTTCATTTTCTTTGGCAGATAGAAGTTACCCAAGAAAAAGTTATTCCTTTGCTTTCTAGTTATAGCTCTAGATTCTTTTATGCTTGATTATTTTCAGTAAGAGAACATACCCTCACTTTCCACTTTTAGACTAACAATGCAGCTTTCAAAAAAATTAAATATCATATTACTTATTATTGAATTTAAAACCATTATATGTGAATTGTTATACTTAATTTATTAAATACAAGAAGGGTTTGTATCCCTTGTTCAAAAGGCAAAAGAGGACAATGAAGTTTTTTTTTCTCTGTTAAGGTTGTTAAGGTTACCTTTTGCAAGTAAATGAGGAGGTTCCCTCTTTCAGACTTGACGTTGTCAATTTCAAATTTGCTGATGAATTGGTCAACTCCTACAGAAAGCTTCAGAGAAAGAAAAAGCAGGCCTCCGTCAGTCTTGAAAGACTATGGTATCATGCTCGGCACTGCATACGCTGCATGCAAAGCATGAAAGCCTGGGTTGGATTGTTATGGGGGATAGGCTGTTACCCAAGCAGCAAATCCCCCCTCTCCATGCCACTGAATTAGTCCAATGGAAAGGCAGAGCCAATACGATTGGATCCAGCTGGCGTCGCAGAGCTGGGCTAAGGACAGGAGCTCACCCTGTCTTGTGGGGCTGACCCGGGTCTCGAACCCTGGCCTGCTGGTTAACAGGCACAGCGTCTTAACCGCTTGCGCCACCCACAGCCCTTAGAGAAAGAAAATAAGAGAGGTAATTGGCTCAATACACAGTCTTGCTAATTTTTATTCTAGCAGCACAGATTGGCTCTGAAGTGGCCATTTGCATGCTGCAGTGAGACGCTGTGCATAACCTAGTACCTCTAGTTAGGCTGCTGCATATTACAAAGGATTTTGGCAATGGAGACTGTGGCCTAGCTTCTATTTGGTGAGCTTTGTAAGCAGCTGAACTTCTCAGTGGATTGTGTGTCATCAGGAATCAGAACTATTTTCCATCTACTGCCTATAACTCCATTCATATCTGCCAGGTGCTGTCTGACCTTTGTAGTAGGGAAACCTTTAATAACAAGAAAATCTACATGTTTCCAAAGTTAGTAGGAGCCACAACTATACAGACACAAATCAGGGAGGAACTGAGTGGGACAGCCCTGTCTTTTCTGTAGCATCCAGCCCTGTAAACGAGAGCCAATAGTATTTATGACGATATCTCATGAATTACCTCTGAATTTCCAAACTATGATCAAAAAGCTCTTCATTAGCTAAAGTGACTTTCTAGCGCCAATATCAGGTATCCTCAAAGAACATTTGCTGCAAAAAGCAGGGCTCACTTACCCTTTTAAGATCTTCAACATCTGGTGAAAAACCAGTGAGCATGGAGACATCAATGATAGTCATTGTGGCATTGATTTCGCCAGTATATCTAGAAGGAGGTGAAAGGTAGATAAAAATGCTCTAAGATTGGATTTCAAAACCTAGAAAGGAGTTGAGTTTAGCTTTACTTCCTCCTCATGAAGAAAACCAGGCAATTCTAGACTTGGTGGGGAAGATTTTATTCACTTTTATATATTTATCTATCTATATATAAATTGTTTTTTCCTTCTCCTTCAAACCCTGATACTTTTCCACCTTTTCATGCTCTTTTTTCCTGATGTTGCTGTCGTTTGGTATCGCTGCATCTATCACCAGGGCTGTCTTCTGGACCTTATCTACCACCACAATGTCTGGCTGGTTAGCCAGTACCTTCTTGTCTGTCTGGATATGGAAGTCCCACAGGACCTTAGCCTTGTCATTCTCCACAACCTTCTGAGGGGTCTCCCTTCTGGTCTTGGGAGGGGTTAGTCCATAGGCTGAGCAGATGTTCCTATACATGATGCTGGCTACTTGTTTGTGCTGTTCAATGTATGCCTGCATTTTGCACCCTGCCACAATGTGTTGGATTGTTTCTGACGTTTCTCTGCACAGCCTGCACTTCGGGTCTTCTCTTGTATGGTAAATCCCCGCTTCTATGGATCTGGTACTTTGTGCCTGTTCATGTGCTGCCATGATGAGGGCTTCAGTGCTATCTTTGAAGCCAGCTCTTTCTAGTCACTGATAGGATTTCTCAATGTAAGCAACTTCAGTTATCTGGTGATGGTACATCCCATGCAGGGTCTTATCTTGCCAGGTTAAGCGCATAGTAGTGGTTAAGAGCATTGCCTCTGGTGTGGAAAGCCAGAGTGCTGAAGGATCAGGGTTCAAATTCCCAATCCCTATATATATGGTTATTAGTCAATATATATGTATATGTATATGTACACACACACGTATATATATATATATATTTTCAGTCTTGAAAGACTATGGTATCGTGCTCGGCGCTACATACGCTGCATGTGAAGCACGAAAGCCTGGGTTGGATTGTTATGGAGGATAGGCTGTTACCCAAGCAGCAAATCCCCCCTCTCCACACCACTGAATTAGTCCAATGGAAAGGCAGAGCCAATACAATTGGATCCAGCTGGCGGCGCAGAGCTGGGCTAAGGACAGGAGCTCACCCTGTGTTGTGGGGCCGATCTGGGTCTTGAACCCTGGCCTGCAGGTTAACAGGCACAGTGTCTTAACTACTTGCACCACCCACAGCCCCTTTTTATATATAACACACACATTACAAACTAAATTGGTAATGTAAAACAAATTAACACCCGTGCCTAACTAGCACATGGACAGGTCAATCTAACTAAATTCTCATGTGGGGATGTAACAATACCTGTACTGGCTAAGTTATGTCCTGTGGGAGAATTCTGGCTGCTGGAGATCTCCTTTAGGTAAGGAGATATTTGTCCCCTTGCCCTGGAGTATTCCCAGTAGCCACAGCAATTCAATTTGGACCACTGTCAGCTATATAACTTATGCAAGTCTACATTGATCCAAGTTGGTGGATCAGATCTAGGAAGGGAGTAGGATATGACATACACTGAGAGGTGGAGCTGAGGAAAGTCTTGTTTTGGGGTTTCTCCCAGACAAGACCCACATCGTTGAGAATTTATGACCTCCTAGAATTTAAAGGAGGTCCATGAGAACACACATTTCTTCAAGGAAAACTCCTGTCCAAATGCTGCTGGATTTGGGAGCAGCTTGAGTTACTTGAAGGGGTGTCCCATCTTCTCGGCTCTTCAGTTTTGGAACCCAAGGGTCAGGCCTCCTAAAGACTTTTCTAAGCAACAGTGGAGCTGATTTACAATTTTTTTAAATTGGAGACAACACTGATAACGACAAAGATAAGGAATGGATTTATGAGAGACAGAGACTGAAAGACGTTTGCAAAAAATGGATAAAGAAAGCTAATCTACGCTTATTCTCAGCATTCTCAGGCATCACGTCAGCAACAGAATCATCTGCAGACAAGGAATCAGAAGAACAAGAAAAAGAAGAACAATGAGACGAACAAGACTCACAAACAGCAGAATTTGGAAAAGAAGAAAAGGATCAACAAGAGGACATTTGAATGGGGAAGAATGAGAAAAATAAAAACATCTCAGTACTGGATAATGGTGAAGTAAAAACTGAGAAGAAAAGTCAATTGGGGAGGAAGGGCTTATGAACAGAAGTGATTTGAAATTTTTTAAGCAAGAGCTTTTGTTGGTTCAGGTAGGGGTGGGATAAATATTTTATAGATGGGCATTTGGGTAGAATTTTGGTGTGGGATATATTGAGAGGATAATAAAGAATTAATATGGGGAAAATTAATATTTGTGATGGTTATTTTAAAGAATGTGTTATTAATTGGATTCTGAATAGTATTGAGTTTGGCTTAATATGATTATAAGTACCATATTTGAAATATAAAAGTGAACTGAAATATAAAGGTAAATATATTAGTATGAAGATTCTAGTGTTAAAAATATAATTAAGGGATTGTTGTATGGTAGATATATTTTGGATTTATATAAAAGGTATATGGGCACAATCCAGATTAACTACGGGGAGTCTTTGCTCCTGTGTAAGAACAATTTACTCTGGATTGTAATATGAATTTCTCATAGGTTTTCACTAGGTGGTGCCATAACTACGGGTACATGTAATGTCTTTTATGTGCTCCCGTAGTTACTCTGGATTGTAGGGTATGTTAGATATGGAGTAAGTTTGTTATTTTAGATAGTTTAGAATATTGTGAATTATAATGAATAATATTGAAAACTAATGAATACTAATAATGATACTAATGAATACTAATAATGAATGAATACTAATGAATAATTAGTGTGGGAAAATTAACTAATAATTGTAAGTGAAAGTATTTGTTTATTTGATTGGATTTTGATAAATGATTTTAAGTGAGTTTGGCCTAATTTGATAAAAGTAAGGGGTTGAAGGAAGAAAGAAAAAGAAAGTATAGCAGATGCATTCGAAATTATATAGAATCAAAAAATAAACAGGAAGGAAGGAAGGAAGGGAAGGAAGGAAGGAAGGAAAGAAGGAAAGAAGGAAGGAAAGAAAGAAGGAAAGAAAGGGAAGTGGTGTCTAAAGACATTTTTTATAGATAAAAATATGTTGAAAATGAATATGGTTATTAGTCAGTGGATAGGTTAGAAAATTAAATGATTGAATTTATGGCTTTGCTGTAATGTATGAATATATGTCGTAATGTATGAATATATGTCGTAATGTATGAAACAAAAAATTGTTTTTATTTTATAAATTTGAATAAAAATATTATATAAAAAAGATATGATATACACCAGTGTTGCTGATTCTACCCTCCTCCAGGGCCCAATTTGCCCACCTCACCCTACAACTGCCCTCAACTAATCCATTCCACTCCCTCCCCCATCCCTGTGTCAGACTTACCTGCTCCAGTTGGCATCTGTGCAACCATTGTTAAGTGTAGGAATGCTCCAAAATTTTTGTTGTCATGGCAGGCCCTTGCAACTACCACAAAATGCCTTATAGCACTTTTGTAACAACATATGCCAGTGGAACTGGCACAAGTAGTGGTTAGGATTGGACCATAAAATACCTACCCGTAATTATGGGAGTTAGGGGGAAATTTTCAGATGCTTTAGTCTCATAGGGTTCAGTGCCAGCAATCAGGGAAGGATGGAGCCCTTCTACATCCTAGACTTGACTCACTTCCCAATCTGAAATAACAAAGTGGTTTCTACTTCTGCCTTTGTTACTCTTATTCACCAGTTATGTTTCAGCATTACCATTCTCACCTGGTACAAATTTTGATCTTGGCTGCTCCCAGGGCTTCTTTTGACTTCCTATTACCTAAAAACAATTTGAGGAAGGGGAAACAATAAGTCTGTCCATATAAATTCAATTTAGTGTGAATCCATCCGGATATTTTGAAAACATACCATGAAAAAAGATAACCTCCTTTATCCTAATGGCATAAGATTTTATGAAAAAGATTTCAGTTATCATCTATGCTGGCCAATACAATAAAAAGCTTCCAAAAGGAAGCCAGGCCAGTAATTTGGGCATATAAAAAGAGGATATGGCTACAATCCAGAGTAGTTCCTGCAGTCCTTGCATTGATGCAACATACATTTAAGTTGATGCAGTTATGTCACCACTTAGTGGAAACCCATAGGAAATTCATAAAGCAATCCAAACTAAATTTTATGTGTATTGATGCAAGGACTGCCATAACTACTCTGGATTGAGAGGTATGTGTTATAACTGTGATACTTCACCAGCACCATTTCAATCCAGGATCCCCTTCTGAGAATGAAAATCTGCCTGGAAGTGATGTCATGGCATGAAGTGACATTAAAGGTGCCAACCGCCCAATTCCAAAATGGCTGCACCCAGCTTTTCATGACCCCCCTGAAATGAAGTCATGACCCCCAAATCATGACCCCCAACCTCTACTTGAAGAACTCTGTTTTTTAAAGAGAAGACAAAGAGTCTGAATCTGGACTGACATTGTAACCCTTAGATGCCAGATTTTTTGTCTGGCAATTATAATTTATGCAAATTAGGCTATTTTTAGATAGTCATCTAAGTTAATGTAAGCCTAAAGCGCCCACATAAATGTCAAGTTATGGGTAAGATTCCATTGGTCTGAGCTGCTACAATCACACAGTGAATATCTCTTTTTTAGCCTTTATTGTTCGACCAGAACTTGTGTTCTACCCTGCTTGAGTGTTTTAGTATGTACATGTATTAGGCTTTGTGCTTTTGTGCACAGCTGCAAGACAAAGTCTAACCCCAGCATTGCTAGCAAGTCTAAGTTCGCACTCAGACTTACCCAGCTGGACTGGTTCAATAGACACCTGCAGATCAAAATTCCTGCATGGAGCTGCCTCCCTTCTCATCTTTGCATTGTACACTGTTGTGATCGTCATAGACGCTTGTCCATCACCTGTTGCTCTCACAGTGAACTCTTCATTCCACTTGGTCTGAAAAGAAACCAAAGCCAGGTTTAGGGATGTGCTGAGAGTGATTTTTTTGGGTATTTTCATCAGCTTTTAGTTATTTCAGTGATGTGGGGGGAACTGATGAGAAAGGGAATGCAACTGGTTTGCCTGTTCAAATAAAGCACATACTCAAATGGACCTCCATTTTCCAAGCTCCCAAGAAATTTCTAAGAGCTTCAGAGGGCACAAGACGTTACTTGTGCACAGCTGAAGTTAAATAAAATGTATAGGGAATGGAAGACTGGAAAGATCAACCTGGAGATTGGTTTCAAGTGGGGTGCCCCAGGGCTCTGTATTGGGCCCAGTCCTCTAACATTTTCATCAGTGACTTGGAGGAAGGGATACGGGCAGTGATGGGCTTCAAAGAAATTAACAACCGGTTCTCTGCCCATCTGGCAGCCACTTTTAAATGGCTATTTTTAAACTTTATATGTACTATCTCTCATTAATAACCGGTTCCGTAGAGTAGGTGCAAACCTGCTGGAGCCCACCATTGGATATGGGTCAAATTTGCAGATGACACCACGCTGGGAGGAGTAGCAAACACAACAGCAGACAGGAGAAACCTCCAGAAGGATCTGGATAAACTGGAATCCTGGGCTATAACAAATGAATTTCAACAGGGAGAAGTGCAAGGTTCTGCACTTGGGCAATAAAAACCAAAAACACAGATATAAAATGGGGGATACGTGGCTTGGCAGCACAACATGTGAACAGGACCTTGGAGTAGCCGTGGATCACAAGCTGAACATGAGTCAGCAGTGTGATGTGTCTGCAAAGAAGGCAAATGCCATTTTAGGCTGCATTAAGAGGACTGTTGCTTCCAAGTCACTTCCAAGTTATAGTTCCTCTTTATTCAGCATTGGTCAGACCTCACCTTGAGTACTGTGTTCAGTTTTGGGCACCTCACTTTAAGAAAGATGCAGCCAAACTGGAGCAAGTCCAGAGGAGAGCGATAAGAATGATCAGTGGGATGGAAGGGAAGTCCTACGAGGAAAGGTTGGGGGAACTTGGGATGTTCAGCTTGGAGAAGAGGAAGCTGAGGGGAGAAATGATTGCCCTCTTCAGATACCTGAAGGGCTGTCATATGGAGGAAGGTCTCATTTGTTCATAGCTGCTTCTGAAAGCAGAACTAGAACCAATGGGTACAAACTGCAAGAAAGGAGATTCCGGTTGGAAATCCGGAAAAATTCCTGACGGTAAGGGCGGTTCGGCAGTGGAACAGATTGCCAAGGGAGGTGGTGGGCTCTCCCTCACTGGGGGTCTTCAAGCAGAGGCTTGACGAGCATCTGTCGGGGATGATCTAGGAGGATTTCCTGCTGCAGGCAGAGGACTTGTATGACCTATTAGATGGACTAGATGACCTACAAGGTCCCTTTCAACTGTAGGATTCTATGATTCTATGATTCATATTTTGGGGAAAACTAGGAACTGATTTTTTTTTGGCCCTTAGAACACCCTCTAGTCCTAACCCGAGCACACCCCCTGTTATGTTCAGTCAAGTGGGCCGGAAGTTTGCAGGAGACCAGAGGCTGGCCAAAGGCCAGATAGAGGCTTGTCTAGGGCCACATCTGGCCCCTGCTCTAGGCATTTGAGACTGGCTTTCCTATTAAGGTTATGATATCAGGGCTGACCCAAGATGGCAAAATGCCAAACAAACAATTTTCCCTGCCCTGAGCCCTTTTAAGAAGATGAGTTATTGATCAAAACAAAAAACAACATATAAAAATTACGAAATACTGTACCTCTGTTGACCTGGCCAGCAAGGCATTCTCATTCTCAATTCTGAAAACTACTGGAGTAGAACGTTGTGGCAATTGAATAGAAACATCCAAGCTCTTGCTCCTAGTAGTTGGGACATGTATTTTGTACTCCGCAAGAGCTTGGAACGCCATGATAGTTGACTAGAAAAATGGTAGGAGAAAAATAAAAGATGAAACTTAAGACTTTGTTGTGAGCATTTAAACTGGATTCATGGCACAGAACAATTCAACCTCTGGTGACCTCAAATTAGAATATCAGAATAACCTCAGATTAGAATATCAGGGAACTGCAGTTCCATGAAAGCAATTCTGGATGTAGCACATTACAGGGCCATTGGGATAACCTGTAATGAATTTCAAAAGTTTGGATGGTATACGTGCCTGTACATGCTTGTTTATAATGTACCTGTATGTGAGGACCATTCTACATTTCCCAAGACACAAGGATGTTGAAACATTGTTGGACAGCCTACAAATATTGTTACTTTCATAAAATATGCTACTGCCCTGAATGCAGAGTTTGGCACACCTGGGAAAACTGGATCTTTTTCACAGAGTGAATTGGGTTGGATTGACACAAATTCATTTCTGGAAAGCTGCCATATTATATCAATTAATGTGACCTATTTTTTCCTGCTTAATTCCATTTTTTTAGCATTAAAAAACCTAACAAACATCTCTGCAACCACATAGGTTACAAATATTTTTTCTTTAAGGCTCCAGTCCTATTCAGGGTGACCATATGTCATCACCAAAACAGAGGACAAAATGTAGGACACCCAAGAAAAATGTAAACGCTAAAATGACAAAATGAAAGCTAAAAACACTCATATATGTTGCTTGCCATGTGACTAATTTAAACAATATATTACTTATTATTAAATTTAAAGCCATTACATATAATTTATTACATATTAGCAAAAATGTACCTGCGTTGCGGGAGTAAAATTTCCCCCACTGCCATTCCCCCACTGTGCAACAACCCCATGCACAACGTCCTTCCATGTGCATCAACGCCCCCATGCGCATCAACGCCCCCATGTGCATCAACATCTTATGTACTTATGCACATCGTCCCCCATGCGCATTGTCCCCCTTGTGCATCTCCTCCTCCCATGTGCAATACCCTCCGACACACACACAATTGTGGGCAACCCTCTCTGGCAGGTTCAGGATTTGGGGCTGGGTATTGATCAGTCTTCAGTATTAAGTATAGATCAAAAATATGTTTCACCACTTTTCAGCCCCTTAAGGGTTAATTTGTCACCATCAGTTCTTGGTGGGTGTTGTCACAGAAGGAACACCCTCCACAAATTTCATGCTTGTAGGTCTGGGGTTTGGGGCAGGACTTGGATCAGTCAGGAACCCTTCAATATAAAGTATAGGGAGGAAAACTTGTTGTGCTCCTTTTCACCCCCTTCTGGTTGGAATTTCCGAAAACCATCATGGAAGGATCACCCTTCCCAAATTTCCCACTTCAGGGCCCCGGTGGTCAGTCAGTGACATTTCAGATATATATTATATAATATATTTCAGATCGATCGATCTGTCTGTCTGTCTGTCTGTCTGTCTGTCTGTCTGTCTGTCTGTCTGTCTTAAGTGGAATTAAAGACCCTGCATGGAATGTACCATCACCAGATAACCGAAGTCGCTGATATTGGGAAATCCCATCAGTGGCTGGAAAGAGCTGGCTTCAAAGATAGCATTGAAGCCCTAATCATGGCAGCACAAGAACAGGCATTAAGTACCAGATCCATAGAAGTGGGGATTTACCACACAAGAGAAGATCCAAAGTGCAGGCTGTGCAGAGAAACCTCAGAGATAGAAATAAATATTTTTTAATCACAGAGTTTTGGATAGTGATTACTAGTCATAGTCACCTGGGTATCTCCATATGTCCCACCATAATTCTTCTGTAGTGTTAGCCATTTGGCTATGGGTTCAACATTATCCAATTTCTTCATTTTCAGCAAGGCTAGGAGGGCATAGGAGGTACTTTCAACGCTAACACTGAGATAGTTCGGGTCTTCCCACCGAATTCCATCTAAAATAATAGTAGATAAATCTTTATGGTAGGTGGGCATATGTGCCCATTATTCTGAGAAGCACTTCTTCCCACATTATTCCTTTTAATTTTGCCTAAGTAAGTGATAAATTGTGTCACTGAAAAACCAGTTGTCACCTGTCTTTCCTACCAATTTTAATGAAAATTTTGATTGCTGTGGACAGGAGTTAATTAAGGCTGAAATCCCAACCTCCAATTCAGCCAGCATAAGCCTTGGCCAGGGCCGGATTTAGGTTTGATGAGGACCTAAGCTATTGAAGGTAATAGGGCCCTTTATATGTCCAGCTGTCCTTTGTCAACAACAAATTGTCACTGTTTTTTTTGTGTTGAATATATGCTATACAAAACACTGTTGCTGTATGTACATAGGTTTTATTTTATTTTATTTTTATCTTATATTTTGGAAATGTACATCCAGTTTTTTCCCTTTAAATTTTTTGGGGACCCCCAAGAGTGGGGCCCTAAGCTATGGCTTGTTTAGCTTATATGTAAATCCAGCCCTGGCCCTGGCATAAGTCCTATGCTGATATGGGGGCACTTTTGTCCCACTCTTGTGTGTGCAAAATGTAACTGAGTGGAGTCATACACTTGAATCCTTGGTACCATTACAAAGACATCTGAAACCCATTCTGACTTAGCACAGGGCAGTGGAAACCAACCAAGCTGAAACCAACATATAATTTTTATATGTGCCTCTTCCAACATATAATTTTTAGGATTTTGCAGAGAATGAGAACACACTTACTGTCCTCTACACAGTACAGTGTTTGGGGAATGTACTGCGGCTTCACACACCTTGCTCCCTTTGGGCTGTCTCCTATTTCTTTTTCTACAGTATCAGTAGTAACATTTGAGGAGGATGGGTATGTGTCACAACTGGGGTGGGTGGATGCCAGCACATTAGGCTCTGTTATAGGGTGACCATATGTCATAATGAAAAAAGAGGGTAAGTGCTCCCCACCCCAAATTGTTGGACACCCAGGAAAAATGTAGGATGTGACAAAATAAAAGCTAAAAAAACTCATATACCATATATTTTGCTTTTCTGTTAATTTAAACCTTATGGCTGCAATTTTAACTTGCAGTTAGGCTGACCCAAGCCTTGGCACAAGTCCTGTGCTGACCTGGGGGTATCACACAAAAGTGCGATGAGACAATTTTGTCCTACTCATAAGGGGATTAGGCCACTGCACAGTCACACAGCAAACTCCCCATACTACCACACAATGCTATGCAATAGGAGGATGGCCTGAATTGATTAGGATTGCACCATAAATTACTTTTTTAAGTTTAAATTTATTACATATAATTTATTACATTAAAATTTCTTTATAAAAAGAAGGCTATGTGCTGCCTGCTCACTGGGAAAAGGACAATGGAGTTTTTTTCCCCAGGACACAAGGCTGAAAAAGAGAACATGTCCTGGAAAAAAACACATATGGTCACCCTGCTCTGTCCTGGTCACTAATATCTAGGCTTTGTATTCATTATGTCTCTCTCTCTCCCTCTCTCCATTGCATTAGTCTCTTGTATTGTTTATATGATTTAATTGTCCTCCAAAAGTGCCTGTTTTTCTTTGTTTCATGAACTGCAACATTTTTACCTTTTGATGCCCTCATGAGTGTGTGATCTTCGTTCAGATTTCCTGCTAGGGCCAGCGCATAAGACGTGAGGGCCACACTGTAAACGTTTTTCAATGAATTATAGTTTTTTGATAAATATGCAGTGGCTTTGGAGATACTGTTGTCTAAACTCTGGATAAAAAAAATCAAAAAATTTGTAACATTAGGCATAGTAGGAGATACATTATTTGACCTAAATTTTATCATGAGATGTACACTCTTTTTCACAAAAGAGTCTGTTATACCAGAAGATAAGGATAAATACCAAATTGTTTTGTTAGACCAGTGATTTTCAGCCTTTCTCATCTCCTGGGACACCATCAGTTGTTTTACCATTGACAAGGCACAACATGTTGTTCAAATCCCCAGGTTTTCCTATTAATAAATGTGCTATTATTTCCTAAATTTCCTATTAATAAATTAATAAATGTCCCTCCCCAAATTCTCATGGCACATCTGAGGACAATCTGTGGCACACCAGTGTGCCAGTGGCACACTGGTTGAAAATCACTGTGTTAGACTCACTTACAATATATAGTACTTCTGATTCAGTGATTTTCAACCACTATGCCATGATACACAGGTGAGCCATAGATGGTTCACTGGTGTGCTGTGTGGGACGTTGGAGAAGGTCTTGAGGATTGCATTTATTAGTAGGGCACCATCATAAGGTACAAAATAGCTGCCAAGTCTTTTTAGGATAAGGAAACATTTGCTTCCTTACCTGATATACAGCACTACTGGTCTCAATGGGTCTCCTCAGATCTGCAACCAGTTCTTGAACTTGTTGAGAACTGAGGAGGTCCATATTGATCGATCTGACATGGCAGAGGGCCTTACTGCACTTTTACAGCACTCACTTCCAGCATATAATCAAACTCTTAGTCTTGTCAAATACACACAACAGTTTGCAATGGACACCTAATACCACACTGCAGATTCCATAGAGAGCAACAATAATTGTAAGGTACTGAATTCTTTAAAAACCAGTAGTTTTTGTTTACATTGTTTATATTTTGAAAATTGCTTTTATGTACAGTATTTGAATTACCAGTACTCTATTTAAATAATGGAGTGTAACAATGTAAACATTTTCCTCTAAAAAGTTAGAAAAGCAATACATAAATATAAATGTAACTGTTTTTAAGGATTATGTGGTTCTGCAAGAATGGAGTACAAGAACTAAGAGCACAATCAAGAGAAGCAGTTGTTAAAGGACCATAAAGCATTCTTGTGCTACTCTGAAGGGAGATGTGCCCCAGCCTCCCCACATCACCACAGACCCTGGACAGAAGTTAGTTGTACCATCTGAAATCTCAGTGTTCCCAGGGACAGGCAGGGATTGGGAGGCTGGGCCAGGATCTCATGCCACATCTTAACTCCATTCATGGGCAGATCTTAACCCAACTGCATTTGCACTACATCTTGAGGACTGCAGTGGCTCTCTCTGGCTGAGTCACTAACTGCCTAGTCCTGATCATGTGCAGTATGACCAGTGGTGGGCTCCAGCAGGTTCACACTTACTCTATAGAACCGGTTGTTAATGAGAGATAGGACATATAAAGTTTAAAAATAGCCATTTAAAAGTGGCTGCCAGATGGGAGCAGGTTGTTAATTTCTTTGAAGCCCATCACTTGAGTATGACTGCTGTTTTAACTAGTAGAAAAGTCCCATTAAAAGAGTCTCATCACAGAGATACTCACGTCAATATGACTCCTGCAGATATCTCTGGACTCCAGCAGTGTAATTAGGACAAAGGCTGTTAAAGATATCTTAGGTTCACCATACCGATAACCTCCCTAGAAGGAAGCAAAGAAATCACCAATTGGCAACACAGTTCTATCCACACAATCCCATTCTGATGGAGTGAGGCCAGCATGGCTTGTGCTGCTTAAGAACCTCTGCTGGATCTATCTGTCCCCATCTAGTCCAGCTTCCCATATCTCAGTATAGTCTGTCAGATTTCTCAGGACGCACGCAAGACAACAAAGCAGCTGCATCCAGGTGCCCTCCCCGAATCCTATGCAGAAAATTCCCATTCTGGCAGGTTCCTCTAGGAAACAATAATCTGGGGGCTTGCAACAAAATAGTGTCTCCATAGGACCAATCTGACATTCCCTCTCCATTTTTTCTGGCCCCTAAGATAGTGAGGAAAAAGAGGGGTTGGGGATAGACCCTAAGATCAACAATTTCAGGGAATGGGAGATTACTGGGGGATCAGAGTGGCATATGTTTCTTAGCTTAAATTTTCTTTTTAAGTTTCAGGAAACTTGCTGTCTGGGAGGGCACCAGGGGCACTCCAGGCTAGGAAAATGGTACCCACCACAAGCCAAATGCCAAGTACTTCCAATGCAGCCATCACTGCACCATTGCGCTAGTAACTTCCCATTCATGCTCCCTGAGAATCACCCATACTGTTGCCAGAAAATGGCTGAGGGAGGCTATTGACTCTCACACAGTGCCAACTTCTGTTGAAAACTGGTGGAAGTTTTGGGGCTTTAAAATATCACTCTCCACAATGCATTTCCACAATGCTTTATGCTCAAGCTGACTGTTATGGGCCAAGATCCTCTCTCTCTGTCTCCTCTCCCCAATTTCAGATTGAGTTCAAATTGCTTTGAAGAGTCCATATGCTTTGAAGGGCCCTACATCAGTGAGGAGCTGGATCACTGGCTGCCACAGCTAGGATTTCTATGAGTTTGAGGCTAGTGGGGGCAAGCTGTGGCTATGTGTTGAGCCCCCTTGCCTGTCCGCACGTCTGATTGGTGCAGAATGTGCCTCCTGGAAGCAGTTAGTGGTGATGTCATCCTGTCACTTAGGGCTGTGAGTGGTGCAAGTGGTTAAGACACTGAGCCTATTAACCAGCAGGCCAGGGTTCGAGACCCGGGTCAGCCCCACAAGATAGGGTGAGCTCCTGTCCTTAGCCCAGCTCTGCGATGCCAGCTGGATCCAATTGTATCAGCTCTGCCTTTCCATTGGACTAATTCAGTGGTGTGGAGAGGGGGGATTTGCTGCTTGGGTAACAGCCTATCCTCCATAACAATCTAACCCAGGCTTTCGTGCTTCGCATGCAGCGTATGCAGCGCAGAGCACGATACCATAGTCTTTCAAGACTGATGGATGCCTGCTTTATCCTGTCACTGCCAACTATTTCTGAATGCCGTGCTTTGCGTGACAGCATGTGGCACCACAAAGACTTATCACATCATGGCTGGAGTCACTGTGCCTGTCTGGTGAATCTGTAGGGAGGAAGGCTATGAGAATGCCCTGCATTGGGTCCTACCACTCACTACCCTCAAGAGTCTATTTAACCCCCAAAGTTGGTAACACTTAGGGCAAGGGGGCAAAATTTGATATAAAGCAGTTTCATATGTTCATAATCAGGAACTTGAAAACCCATGTGTTGACCCAGGTAAAGTACCACCACCACCAACAACAACAACAACAATAACAACAACAACAACAACAATCTCACTGTCATTGACATGGTTGTTGGAAGGGCTGCTTCATGGAACATTCCATCTGGTTGTTGTTTATTCAGAATTAGCCACTTCACACTTCCACAGATATTCCGAGAACCAATGTTTGCTACTCTAGAAGCCATGGCAAAGACCTTTGCAATGTATGCGGTTATCCTGTAGGGAACATGGTACATCAGTCCAACAGTGTAATGTCTGTCATATAGTTAGCAGTCCACCTCACCTTGTGAGGCCACAGTGTACATATGCATACAAAGCAGAGAGTGATCAATGTACTGATTAGGGAACTGGGACTTGTCTACAATCTGACATATGGTTTTTGCTTTCAATTTAACCTCCACAAACCTCCTGTATACTATTTCTTGGACTTCCACCAGGCGCTATTGGACAAGGGCATCACGGGGTACCAGCGGGCACTGAGTATATTTACTGGGTACCACTGGGCTCCCCAGACACTGAGCATCCCTACTGGACACCAGAAAGAGACTATAGCACCAGAGAGGTACCACTGGGCAGCAGCATCACGGGGCACCAAATCAGTTCTTAGTTGTCCTTACCTCACAGAAGGAATACGCTCCCCAAATTTCATGCTGCTAGGTGCAGAGGTTGGGGGTGGGTGCTTATCAGTCAGTCTTCAATGTTAAGTAAAGGACAAAACCATGTCACACCCCTTTTCGCCCCCTTAGGGGTTAAATTTCTAGAAATTGATTCTTAGCGGGTTCTTAGTGGATTTGGTTTTGGCTGGGCATTGATGAGTCAGTGAGTCAGTCAGTGAATGAGTGCCTCAACTTTCACCTTCAAAATGAAAGAATGTTATCTGGCTCTTTTAGGGCATGGAGGAAACTTCAAGAGCTTGACACAATACAAGCCATTTAGCTCAGTCAGCCTGACAACATCTGAAAGTCAATAGGAAAAATCCTCTTTTGGCACAAAGGTGTTTGGCAGAGGACATTTATGCACTTACCAAGTGCCAGATGTGGACTTTCCATAAGGTTGGTAGGAATGGTCTGATTGCTGGTAAGACAACTGCCGTGTATAACCTGAAAATGAAAATGGAAAAGAAGAAATATTCATAATATGCATCCAGGCAAGCAGAGTAAGGCCCTCTTTCTCTGTAGAATGTTCTCTTGTCTTCCTTTCCTTTTAAAATCTGTTGCAAGATGAAACAATGTGCTGTGGGTTACAATTATGAATATTAACTGAGCAACTGCATTCTTAATTGCAAAATTTGCCCAGCAGCTCAGAAAACCACTGAATCCAAGACAGAGATGATTATACTACTGAATGGCTCAGGAAACTCTTTGAATAGGAGCCTGCACTGAAATGTTAAAGGAACTCATGTAGCAGCTACTGGAAAAGAAAGAAGTAGTGGCTGTATGCTGATAGGGCCAATCACACCTAACTGAGCCACATACCAAAAGGTCCCCCACATGAGGTGGATTGCAATGCAGTGAGTGGATTGCATTTCTTCCAATATCCCACAAATATGCAAAATATTCACTGGAATAGGTTATGCATCCAACCACAATCTACTGGAGGAATCAAGATACCACTCAAAGCAAAGAGTAGATCTGACCTCCACCTCAAGATTACCACAGGAGGTTAGGTTGACTGAATGCATTCAGTGGTGATATTGAGATTGAGATTTGATATTTGCATTGGTGCAAATTGAAATACCAAGAGGTTTGCCCCCTACTTTTCCCTTGGTAGATTAGGTGAAGTCCTGTACAGTGTAACTGGCCTGTGAAACTCCTTGCCACAGGATATGGTGATGACATCTTCTAGCCTGGATGTCCTTAATAGGGAATTGGACATATTTACATCATAGCATAAGAACAACACTTCCAAATAGCTAATGCTGCATCTTCTGCTACAATTGGGAAGGCTGGAGGTCTTCTTGGGGGAAGGGGACATTCATTCCCTTAACTGGAGTAAAGCCCCATTCAACTCAATGGGGCTTCTTGAGTCTGTGTCAGCTTTGGTGCAGACTGGAGAAATCTCTGTGTTAGACTTCCAACCCTGACTTGGGGGAATAGGATTCAGTGGAAGAGATCTCCGCTGGTGCCAACTCACTCCCAGACCTGTCTTTCCCAGGAACACACACACACCCCAGACATCCTACCACCCTCTCCATTCTCCCATGCCATTCAGCATTTCCCCGCTCTCTGGTGGCAACCAAGGTTCCTGGTGCAGTGTAAGAGTAGCACAAGCCTCTTCCAAAGCACACATGTGCTGTAGGAACATTTGTGATGCCCAGAGCCAGTGTTGGAGCTGCAGCACCTCCAATGAGGAAGCATTGGATTGGACTGTTATGGAGGAAAAGTTCATAACATTACAAACTATGATGGGTATATATGTAACTTCCTGGTTTTTGATGTTGGCTACCTCAGAATGCCAGGTGTAAGGGAACGGCAAAAAGATGCTGGTATCTTATTGTCATGTGTACTTCTTTCAGCATCTGGTGGGTACCTGATTCAGGAAGCTTAACTAGATGAGCCTTTGGCTCATTCTTTATCCTCAGACAGAGAAGGCAAGTCTGGAGACATGCCCATTGTCTTACCAGTCATGACCATCCCAATCGCTTCTGCCCTGCGTGCCACTCCAATCTTCTCCCATTGTCCAGTGGTGTCAAGGTAGTAGGTGGCAATAACTGTTGGTGTCATGCTCATCAGATTTTGCTCCACGCAACCAGAAGGGATTATGAGGAGTCTGCTGAGTTTGGATCCATCAACAGAGTATTCAGTAAGCTGAGCCACAGGGTTTCCTGGCCATGAGAAAAATTCTAATGTATGAATCTAAGCATGTAGAAAAGTAAAATAATTTATGGTGGCAATGTTGGCCTTACAGGAAGCTGAGCAGCAGCTCCCACTAATTTCAATCCATTTCCCCCATCTTTCCACAGTTCCTTTCAAGGCAACATGGGCTTTCAGATCTAATTCAAAAGAAATTGTCTTGAAGACTCTAATCAGTCTGGGGCCACTGTATCCATGAAAATACATTTTGTCCACTCCCCTGCTCACTATCAGGTGGAGAGGCCCTGTATATGTTTCACCCATTCAGACAGTAACTTCCAGCAGTACAGTCTCCTCTCCAGTGAGTTGAGGCAGAAGCAATGTTGATCATTTTTGTTTCTTCCAGCTGCACAATCAATTCTATATGTTAAAGCAACTTGCCTAAGATGCTAATTTTGGTCTCTGGTTCTGTGTCAGGAACCATGTCCTCTAAATCATTGGCATGGATTATCTCTTGCTGAACTCCATCTGGAAAAAAAAAATGGTGAAAGGAGGGAATTTTCAAAGTGATTGAAATAACATTTGTCCTAACTTTGTGAATTTGTATTCAAGAACAATCACACCACTTTTCACCTCTCTCAATTATGAAAATTGCCCATTGACACTCACTCTGTTTTCTGGCCAGTTTGACCAAATGTCACAATGGCAAAAAATGACAAGGCCCCCAAAACGTAGGACTTCCAAGAAGAATAAAGGACATGACAAAACAAAAGCTAAAAACACTTTTGCATATTGTTTTCATATGATTAACTAGCAAAAAGCATACCCACGTTGCGGGAGTAACATTGCATACCCACGTTGCGGGAGTAACCATCCCACACTGCGCATCAATCCCCCTCGCACATCAACCCCCCCATGTGCATCCACCCCCCTGTGCAACATCTCCCATGTTCGTTCAACCAATGCGCATCAGACCCCCTATGCACATCAACCACCCATGCTCATCAAACCCCCAAGCGAAAATCCCCCATGCACAACGACCCCATGCACAAAATTCCCCATGCACAAAATTCATCCCTCCATGCACAACATCCCCAATGCCACAACATCTGCTCATGTACAACATCCCCCCATGTGCAACATCCCCCCATGCGCAACATCCCCCTAGGTGCAACATCCCCCCCAGGCGCATCATCTCCCCATGCACATCATCTCCCCATGCGCAACGAATTTCACACTTCTAGGTTCAGGGATTGGGGCAGAATGTTGATGAATCATTAGTTCTTCAATGCAAAGTATAGGGAGGAAAACGCGTTGTGCCCCATTTCATCCCCTTCTGGTTGGAATTTCCAAAAACCGGTTCTTAGTGCACCCCTCAGTCACAGAAGGAACACTCACTCCAAATTTCACGCTTCTAGGCTCACTGGTTTTGGCAGGGTATTGATGAGTCAGTGAGTGAGTGAGTGAGTGAGTCAGTGACTTTTCTCTCTTATATATATATATATATATATATATATATATATATATATATATATATATATATATATATATATATAAACATGGCTGCAATCCCAAACCCCATTTGGGCTGGCATAAACCCCAGCACAAGTCCCATGTGTTTCAAAAGAGCCATAAAACACTTTTATGCCACGTCTGTGGGGAGGTCTTAAGCCAGTGCATAGACATGTTCTTGCCTCCCTACATCAACATGGGAATGGGAAGATGAATGAGTTGTGCCAGCCGCGGTTAGGACTGCATCCTATTTTACTTATTAAATTTAAAACTATTGCACATAATTTATTAATTACAAGAAAACTATATGCTGCTTGATCACAAAAAAGGAGTCAATGAGATTTTTTCAAGGATACAAGGCTAAAAAAGAGGACATATTCTGGAAAATCTTGGTCAACTTGCCCAAGGATCTGTCCAGTGACAGATGCTTTTCGACTTGTTCATATGACCAGGAGTCAGAGCAGTGAGGTGGCCAAATCTGCAGATGATTCAATGTGTGACTGTGTTGAAGAAGGCCAATTTCATGCTTTGGATAATTCAAAAAGAGATTGAGAATAAAATGGCCAATATTTTAATGCCATTGTACAAATTGTACAAAGGCTACACCTGGAGTTTAATGTCTAGTTCTGGTCGCCACTTCTTTAAAAAATGATATGGAAATTGGAAAGGTAAGAGTAACCAAAATAATTTCTGTGCTTATAAGTTAAAACTAATAGGTGAGCTGTGGCTGCCCAGGAAGTTGCTGAAACCAGTGAAGGGACCCCCAGAACAGTGGAATAGCAAGGGTGCAGGGGTGCAGTTAATCCCAGGTGCCAGCCACATGGGAGTGCTAATGGGGTATCCATGTTGCTACCCTGTTTTGTTCTTCATTGGTCAGCACAAAAATCTTTTCATATGATTTTTCTCCTTTTCATAGAAGACTCTTTAAAACTCCACAGTACACGTGCACCTGTCTCTCATTTCCCCCTCTCTTTTGCATCCTTTCCCCCACTCTCCTTTTAAGTCTCCTCGTCATCCTCCTCCATCTTTTCTCTCTGCTCCAATTAAACTCAGTGACTACTTATCTTCCCTCTCTTGCATACATGCTTCAGAAGCCACATTCCTTTAACCTTCTGCTCTCTTCCCTGATCTTTAAATTTTAGAAAGATGATGAACTGTTACTCACTGACTCCACGTGCAGCTGGATTCAAGTCAATATTCTTTGTAAGGTAGATGAGCATCCCTTCAGGCTAAGTAAGTAAATGAGTGAAAGAAAGAAAGAATGAAAGAATGAATGGGAACTGTCCCTCACAAGGATTTCCCCACAACCACTGCTGCACAAAAGACTCAAAACAGCAAAGTGGAAACACTATCAAAGATTCAGTTTCTGAGAACTGAATTGGTACTAACACACAGTTATGATTCATTACAATAGGGTGGGGAGAGAGCCCCATTGATTCCCAGTTAATTCTATCATGCTTGTTTGTGACACTTCAATCAGAGTAGAGCTTCATTCTGAGTACACATACACAGAATTGGGCTGCATCACAGATAGGAATCTGTGGAATTTTCTATAGGTCAGAAAAACCCAGCTATATCAGGCCAAAGGCCCATCTTGTCTAGCTTTCTGTATCTTTCAGGCTGAGACAAGGTGAAGTAGGTAGCTTGATAGCAGGTGGCTTGATATGTGTGCCTAGGTTCGCCATTCCCTACATATGTCACTGTATGTTCCTTCATATGTCGGAACGATAAGACTTAGGCCCTCATGATGGCTTCATCATGCTTTAGTAATCCAACAGATCACATGCTTAGGGCATGGCTGGACCTACAATGCTGTAATTGGGAGCAAGACATTCTGGGCAGATGAGGCACTTCTGGAGTACTCCCATTCACTATCACCCCAAATGCACTCATGCCCAGCATCATCAAAGAGCAGCTGGCATGATTCTAACCAGCCCAATCTGTGTAAAATATTGGCACCATTTTAGCCCAATTCTATGAACAGAAATTCTTGGTTGTTTTCCTACCTACTTCTTCTCCTAGGCATAACACTTCTCTTATTCTTTGCTAAGCCAGCAGAGGCAATGTAACAATGTAATACCAAGGCAATGATGTGTATGATTGTGGGGGAGAGTTGCACTGGCAACATACCTGAGGTGCCAAAATGATTTGGGCCACTCCTAGTTCAGACCATATGATCTAGCATTCAGGCACTGTTAAGGATACATCTTGAACAGCACCCAATCCTCAATCCAAGAGCCAGCCATTACTTTCCCCTGAGCAGCAGAGATATACTCTATTGCTTGGTGCAAAGAGCAGGAGAAAGGTAACCTATGCATCAAGGATTTCTGAAACAGAAAGTTTCTTGGAGGGTTTTCAGCTGCAATTCTAATGCTCCCATAAGCATTGATGCACATTCTCCATTCACATCACCAGGAGGAGTCAGTGTACAGACTCTTCTGGAATGAATACTGATAAGCAGGATGAATGTGCTCCTGAGTATCTCTACGAGTCACATTTTGGCTGGCTGCACCTTTTTTTCCTTCAAGACTCATCAAAGGGATTTGAATGCCTTTGAATCAGGACTTACCACAACCTTCAGTTTCTTTCTCACACCATCGCCCACAAAATGGGTCCAAACATTTGCTTTGACCTCAATGTCGTGCAGCCCCAGCTCCAGTGGTATGATCACAAAAGGCACTGCCCTGGAGGACTGGCCCTTAACTTGAAGTTCCTGTCGATATCTTTGCTTAGCTGTGGAAGAACTGCAGAAAGCTGGATTGTGTATCAACTCTACCCGCACCTGAGGAAAAAGAGAGGAGGACGTGAGCTACTGTATGTTGCTTGGCAAAAAGCATTCTGAAAAAAGAGCGAGTGGCCTTGTGCCAATAGAAGTTCTTCTTTGCTTTCCCTTAATCAATAGGATGACTTAAGACATTAAAGTCATTAAATTCCAGAGGCATCAAAGAACCACATTGTTCATACACTGGAAACATGGAGGCTTCTATTGAAACAAATGCCTGTAGATATCTGTAATTTATCTGTTGGTAGGTTCCATTTGCACTTATGTTTATCTCAAATGTTTACCCATTATGTTGTACCCTACATTGACAGCCCAATCTTATGGGCATCTTCTGCTCATAAAAACCAGCATTCCTTCACTGGAAGGCCCCCCTCCACATTGTTGATGCAGATGCAGAAACAATGTGCTCAGCAGAAGGAATTTACCTGGAGTAGGTAATTGGTCATGCAGTGAGTGGGGAGGGCAAGTAATAGCATATTTAGGGGGAGGAACTGAGAGCATGTTGGGGGAGGGTGGAGTGGATCTGGAGGCAGCTGTGTACATTGGATCCTATTCCCAATTTTTCTGATCACCCTACCTCTTAGCTCTTCTTGAACTTACACTAAGGCACTGGTTCTCAAACTTTCTAGGGGTTTAAGAACCAAGGTAAGTTTTTGAGGGGGAGGGGGAGGGGGAGGGGGAGGGGGAGGAAAGCAGCAACATGATCTCCAGGATCTCCAGATTGATCAACATGATCCAACATGATCTCTTCCAGGATGGGAAGAGAGAGGTTTTTAAACTTTACTTACCTGTTGCCAGGGTCGCCCTTTTCATGGCACCAAGTGGCTTGTAGAGTGTTAGAAAATGATCACAACCTACTTGCTGAGTTGAAATAATTTTTCTAACATTCTACAAGCCACAGGGAAACCTGCAGAAGGCTCTGCAAGGCTCCATACATTCCAGCAGCAAGTTGGAAGTTTTAAAAGCTCTCTTTCCCCTGTAGCAATGTGATCCTGGGGATTTACTAAAGCCGTTTACTAAAAGTCCTGAACCATTTACTAAAAGTCACAATTGTGATCCACACCATCCAGAATCCAAGTGCCTAAGTCCAGAGGGTATGTGATTCCAGAAGTCAGATTTTGATGTGGGCCGAGGATGTGCCCCAGAGTCTCTTGCAAAATGTTAGGAGACGTTGGCTGCAATCCTAAAGACACTTTCCTTGGAGTAAGACCCACTGAACACACTGGGGCTTACTTTTGAGTAGACATGGTTAGGATTGCAGCCTAAATGATATAATCTCTAGGCTGCAATAGCTGCAAGTAACATACTTGAGAGATTGTTTTAAAAAGTTTGTAACTATAGAGGCATATTTTTATTAAAAAATTAATGCTTACCCTGATGTCTATCTTTCTATAGTTGTAGAGAATAGCCCGAATCTCCACCTGCTCATTCCTTACCACTGAATATGGCAGTCGTAGATCAATGAAGAAATCTTTCATTACAGTAATCTCATAAGGATCAGCAACACAGATCCCTGCCATGAGGGTCAACAGGAAAGGGACAAGATTCAGAATGTAAAACAAGAATCCCTTTTAAATTGCATAAGTAACGTATTTACTTGAATCTAATGTGCCATTGAATCTAATGTGCAAAATGTTGAGTGCACAGACCTACAGCCATCTGTGTTGTTGACCCCAGCCTATGTAACAGCGGTATGATTTTCATGCCGTTGGTCTTTATGGTGCTGTAAGGTCTGCATAGGATTGGAATGAACATGTGGCTCATGTTATTCAAAGTCTACAATTCTAGGCACATGAACCTGTGAATAAGTTCTACTGGGCATGAGTAGGGGCGAGACTATGGAGTAGTGTCACTACGGAGTTGTGTCACGATGCGTTCCTGCACTTCATGAATTCCTTTACATCATTGCTGCCATTATCCATAATATTTTACCTTTTTTGTCTGAAATGCTCACAGCTAGAATTTCCCAGGTTGTGATGGAATCCTTCAGGTAAAGTGGCACTACCACTGATGAGATCCTATGTACAAAGAGAATATTGGTGAGTCATACCTGAATTGGGCAGCTGTTCAAGAGATGTAGTGACCAGAACTAACAGTGATCACTATATAGATGTCCTGCTTTCTGCCAGTTCATTTTCTGATGAAAAAGGAGGTGGACAACTTGTTGACTTCTCATTCTTTTCTCTCCAACTCTTCCCATTTGCAGGAGATGAGCTAAGGCAGTGGCAGCAGTTAACACTGCCACAACCATTTTCGTGAACATATCTGCTCTCCTTTTTAAAGTGGAGGCAGCAGGGTTACATATATGTACATATATGTCCCCCTCCTTTTCCTGAATGTGGTAGGAATGAAGGGCAGCAGCAGGACTTGCTTCGGGGATCAACTCTCCTTGGACCATGACTCGCTGCAGATATGCCTAAGGACAATATAGCTGTAGAAAATTTATACCCATGCTCATTTGGAGCAGGCAACTGTACTGTTTGCCACAACCAACTCTCTGGAAAGTCAGTCCTGGATAGGATATCTTCATCTGGTAAAAAGTTATCTTCAAAGTCACCTGGGAAATCAAGAGAGACACAGACTTAGCTGTGATCATGTTATTTATGTCATGTCATTTTTTTCTTTATCCAAAATGCAAATAAAGCTAACATAATTGTGATATACAATTCTCCCTTATTTTTTTGATTCACTGTAGCAGTAAATATATAAATCTGTAGCCGTAAATATCTAAATCAACCCATATTAATCAACTATTTAAACTGTCTGGGGCTTGGACCTTGCTTTGAATGCTGATTGGCATCTGTTGATCTGGAAATGCTTTTTTATGCCTGGAGATGCTTCTGTAAATCCTATGCTCTTAGACTTGAGAAAAACCTGTAATACAATTCTGCGTGTGTCAGCTCTGGATTGGGCTTATTCCTTTCTTGGAATCCAAAGGAATCTTCAGCCTGGATGTGGGCCACAGGATCAGGTCATGGAAGGGATTTTGCATTTTGTAGCCACCGCTGTTGCTAAACTCAGGGCTGTGGGTGGCGCAAGCGGTTAAGTCGCTGTGCCTGTTAACCAGCAGGCCAGGGTTCGAGAACCGGGTTGGCCCCACAAGACAGGGTGAGCTCCTGTCCTTAGCCCAGCTCTGCGACGCCAGCTGGATCCAATCATATTGGCTCTGCCTTTCCATTGGACTAATTCAGTGGCGTGAAGAGGGGGGATTTGCTGCTTGGGTAACAGCCTATCCTCCATAACAATCCAACCCAGGCTTTCATGCTTCTCATGCAGCGTATGCAGCGCTGAGCACGATACCATAGTCTTTCAAGACTGACGGAGGCCTGCTTTTTTATTGCTAAACTCACCACCTTCCTGAAACTGATCTGCTCCTGCTGATCAGAAAATCCACTTTTGTTCCATAAATTTTTGTGTTTTCATTTTCTGGTTTATTGGCCATAACATCTGATATAATACAGTTATTCCAAAGCAGTTTGTTTCATTTCATTCTGAATAAATTACCTTTCCACCAACATATAACATGATGGTACTCGTATTATCATTCATATATACCGTTTTTCACAATTTTTGCCACTAGTATCAAGCTCAGCTTCTAGCCCCCCTAAAGCTTGTAGTCCAGTGCAACTGCACCACCTGTACTCTCAAGTTACGCCACTGCCATCAACTCCCCTGATGTACCTTCATAAACCGGCCTTCAAAGAGTCACTACTGCACACAGGGCTGCTCTAGCCTCACTGTGATCATTTTAGAGATATATACTTTTGGAAGACCATTTGTCTTATGGATATGTCTTATGGAAAGCATGCCCTTCCATAAGAATGCTAGTTCCAGTAGTGGGGAGGGAAAGGATAGTGCCATTATACATTGCACTTTTGTCCTCAGTTATATTAATATGGTTTGCCCCTGAAAATCCATTACAGATCCTTCCATGTCTTTAATTTGTTATGTTTTACTCATTGTAAAATAATGCCCTGCGTTCTACGTACCATTACACATTAACTTCAGTTAAGAAAATAAGATGTAAGCTGTAATGGAACTATGCATTCCCCATCCAAATGGTTCCCTGTGCAAGATGCTAACTGAATAAACCCTCTACTTGCTTCTTGCCAATATCAGGTGCTCTTCCCGTTGCTTCTCATCCCGGATGTTCTTAATGAAACGGCAGCATTCAAGGAAAGCATCCTTGCACACGGTCTGGTCCAGGATGTATTCGGCACGTTTTTCACAGCTATATCCCATGGGGTTCTCATACATGCCATCTTCACAGCATTTTTTAAGTGTCTGATCTTCATACTCGGCCACTGAAACGTATAGCAGTTATGAAATACTCAGCAACAATGTATGAATCCAACAACAATGAAACCGCTTTTGTCCTACTACTATAAATTCAGAAAAAGCTATAAATGATATAGTCTACAATCCTAAACGCTGCTTAGGCCAGCCCAAGCCCTAGCATAAGTCCATTGCTGACCTGGGGGAGTCACAAAAGTGCAGTAAGACACTTACTTGCTTAATAATCAAACTATATTTTTTTCTTCCCAGAAATTTCTACAGGAAATCTTTGTGGATAGATGGATTCTTAAGGGGGATATTTTTTTTCTTTCAGTTCTTTGTTTTTATTTACCTTCTTTTATCTCCCAGGAAGAAGAGGAATGACCTGGTATCTAACTCAGAAGAAGAGGGATTTCTTCCATAGAGAGATCTGTCATTTCCTACATGTTTTCCAAATTTGTACTCAACAGCACAGAAGAGTTCTCACAAACCCACGTGGACTGTGGTTACAATCCAAACCTCCACTTAGGCTGGCCTAATGGCTGTGCTGACCTGGGAATGATACAAAAGTGTTGTAGAGACACTTCTGTACCACTCCTGGGGGAGGGTTAGGCCAGTGCACATGTTCTTGCCTCCCGATATCCCCATGGGAACAGGAAGACTGATAAGTTGTGCTGGCCTACATTAGGATTGCACCCTTTATTTCTCTGGTCTGCTTCAAAATATTTGGAACATATAGGGTTTTCTTTTCACAGACCTTTGCTTGCCTTTGATTCAATGAGCTGCATGGATCGGCGTTTGCGTCTTGCTGGCTGGGGACATTTTGGCTCTAAAAGGGAAAATCACAAACAGGAAATAATTCTCTTGTTTCAAAATAGGAAGGATTATGTTCTGTTGTTTTCCTGTGCAGGCAGGTGTTAAGTGTGCTTACTCAGAAGTAAATCCTTGTGAGCTACAACCTCATCCCTCATGGGAAATACCTGTTCTTGTGGGTGTGGAAATCTGATTACTTGTCTGCAAGGTCAGGCCAGCATCTGCAAACACACCTAGGTTGTTCCTTCCACTACCAGCTGTACACCCAATGTCGCTCTTCTCTACTGTGTCCCATATCTGACAAGGAGTAAGCAACAGGCAAACCAATTTAGATTCATAACCAGTATTTATTTTTATTGTTGAAGGAAAAGCAGCTGTGAGATATATTCTTTCACAATTAACCCATCAGAGGACAAATTATTAGGAAATGAATAGCCCGATTCTATAGTTTTTCCCACTGCAGTTCATCAAAACAGGCCATACTACATGCTCTGGCAGGAGAACTGGGACACCCTGCTACCCAGCATGGGTAAATTGCCCATATCCAGTGCCAACCCCTCTCACCATCTCCTAATTCAACTCTGTTATACCCTCCTCTGCCTCTTTCCTTACGACCTGCCAACACACTTCATCAGGGGAATATTCTTTGCCCCAGCAGTGTGTGATGGGCCTCCATCTTGTTTCTTGCAGTGGTCCAGAAGGGTGTAGCTTCTGGATGAATGTTTGTGATGCCCAGAAAGTGCATTCCACTGCCAAAAATATTATTTCCAGCAGAAGTAATGAGGGACAGGATTGGACTATAAGAAACCTCTCCTTCAGATGGCTTTAGACAGTAGATAGATAGCAGTGCCTGCAACTTCATTTTGTTTTAAAAAGGAAGCCACAAATACTGGGCAAAAACTATATGTTAAGTACAGCACTATTCTATGCAATAGGGGCTACAAGCAGAACACATGTTCAACCAACAAAATCATTAAGATCCAGACAGATGCGGCAAGACCTAGAACATGTCATACCTCTAGCATAGCACAAGTAGTTATGATGTCATACCTCTGGCAAGCACAAGTACAGTGTGTCAAGGCAATGAGGTAAGAACAAGTACAGCACAGTTGCTGATGTTGAAAAACCAACCATTTGTGCCAGGTAAGAAAGTGGCAGGGACAGGTTATGAACAAGATAGGAGTGGGAGGAACTGGGAGGTTCTAGGTTGGAAGGGAATGGATTTGGAGGTACACACATTCAGCTATATCCTAGTGGGTCCTGGTGCTAAATGTTTGAGAACCACTGACATACATCTTGAACCTCAGTACTGTACATTCCATACTGAAAACGTTCCACTTTTGTGGTTTCATCCTGCCCCAAAGAATTTCCTGCCTCACCTTCTTTTGCGTAAATTTGTACTTCTTGTTTAGAACATACACTCCTTTGTCCACTGCCACAAGACCGACCCGAGCTTTTGGATCTCCTTCCAACTTGATATTCATTGAAGTTCCTGGCCCGTGAACTCGATTGTCTTCCTCAGTTGCTCCTTTCACAACCAGCTGTTGGAGCAAAACCAAGGAGGTTTAGTTCAGACAGGTAGCCCAATCTTTTGTTCCTGGCATGGTGGCACCCACTGGAACAACAGCATGTGATATATTTTGTGGGAAGCTGCCAGGCGTCTCCTGAAGGGAAAGGAACTTTTGTCCATTTCCTCTGGGAAAGTCCTAGGTCCTGAAAAACAGCTTCTCAATTCTGAGCTGACCTTTCTGCCAATGCAAACTTGAGAGATTTCATGTTTGGCTTTTGAGTTCATGGCATGCTGAAATTTGATGTTTGAAACAGAATGTTTACATCAGGGATGTAACATCAAGAGGCACCCGTCTACTAAGAGAAAAAAGCATCCTAACTGCTTCCCCCAGAGAGAAAATAGAAACTAGGACCCAGTCCTACTGCGGCTTTGTGCTGCCCTAGCCCACATAGTAGTGACTGTCACTGAGAACCAGAAGCAACTGGATAATGAGTTTTTTTTTAATCTCACATATGCTTACAAAAATATGCTGTTATCTTACCAGCTGAGGAATAGATGTAGGCTAGTATGTTTAGATCTGCATGGTTCTATATGTTTTCTATTCAGAATTGAAATTAAAGACTCCATTAAAATGCTCTGAAAATTTGCCAGATTTTGAATTTATGCATTCTTTTGGTGAGGAATGGGGTGCCTTCCACTAACATTGCTACGGACAGGCTTGAAAGAGAATGACCTACCTTTCCCATGCAGGTATCCTTCACATCTACCCAGACAGAGTCAGCCACAATTTCATTGTTTCCTACTTGGTAATAAGCCACAATCCGGAAAGAAGGGATGAGATCTGGGGTGACTGGCAGAGACAAGGTTACCAGAGTCTGACCACTTTCTCTGGGCTGCCTTCCAGCCTTGAATATCTTCCCTTTAGTCATGATCTGATGATAAGCAAGAAACACATATTAATTAAGAAACATACAGTGCACTCCTAAGCATGTCTGCTCAGAAGTAGGTCCCATTATGTTCAATAATACTTACTCCAGGGAAAATGTTAGGATTGCAGCAATAGTTTAGTTTGAACAATGTTGTTATCATATTATGACATACTATCGGTAGAATATATGGATTGGTGTAAGAAATGGTTGAAGAAACTATTGGTTAAATTTTGGAAAGGAAATCTCTAAACCAAGGGCAAACCGCTGCTGACTGGGCAAGAGGCACTTATTCAAGTCAGCGTTCCTCCTTTATTTAGCAGGGAGAGAGTAACTGGCCCTACACACCCCAGCAGTGTCTGTTCAAGTGGCTTCTGCTAGTGTTCTTTTTGCATTTTAGATTGTGAGCCCTTTTCGGACAGGGACCCATTATCTATTAATTAGTTTTTATTAATTAATTTTAATTAATATTTTAATTAATTTTTCATTTTCTTGTAAACCGCTTTGTGAACTTTTAAGTTGAAAAGCAGTATATAAATGCTGTAGATGGATGGATGGATGATTGGTGGGCGGGCTCTGGCAAAAAAAAAAAAATGGGCATCTATGTGGATAGAATGGGCAAAAAAAAAATCTATTGCCAGAATCTATTCTGTACTATTACCAGAAGGTTCTCCATGGAAGTTCTGGATCTGGTGGAACTGAGCCCCCCTCCCACCTTCCTTCTCTTCACACCATGACTCTTCCCTCCCCTCTCTCCATCTTCCCTGCCCAGAATGCCTATTTAACCCTCTTTTTCCCATTCATGTCTCCGCTACACATGACTGCCAAGCAGCAAAACACTGGTGCTGGCCGGTGCTTATGTTCCACCAGTGCTAGACCACTACTGTGTCTAGCATGCTTTATGGTACATTTGCGACAGGCAATGCCACTGGCTATGTCAGAGAGTACATATCAGAACACTATGAATTGTCGAACAAATGTAGAGAGATATCCGTTTCCCATTTTTGCATGTTAAAATGTTTCCTCACCTATGGTATCAGCAGTGCACTGGTGGTACAAGGTTAGGATTGGGTGGTGAAGCTACCATCCTTTACTATGCTCTGATAATTACTGTAATCGGTTCATGTCTCTATCTAATGATTTAATATTGTTTTTTGGATTAAAGTGCTTTTGTATAGAGAGAATATACAACAGAATGGACTTCATCAGATCCAAAGAACAGATTTTATTAGATCCAAAGAACTTACTATGTAGGTGAAATATCTGGTCTGTACATGTTGGTTGTTTATGATGAAATTAATACGCAACCTGTCACCAGCTTTTATCTCTGTAGCTGTGATTGCTATATGGAGAAAGTTTCCAGATCCACCTTGAGTTTCATAGGCTGTAGTCACCATGGTTTTCTTGGCTTGGCGGTCTTTTCGGAGCATCTCATGTTTGGTTTCCACCTAGAGAGTTTAAGAAGTATGAACTAAATCTCCAAGCGCTCTCTCTCTCTCTCTCTCTCTCTCTCTCTCTCTCTCTCATTGATTCATTCTGTGTAGTAGCAGAACAATTCACTTTGCCTGTCATGTGTGAAAATTATTTGTGGACAACTATAACTGAATCACACACCCAGAGTGCTGTTGAGCTGTAGAGAAGACAGAGATGGTCAACTGCCTACATAGAAGGCAGGAACCAAAGTACTGTAGTTGGTTACTACTTTGGATCCATTAAATATTGGCTTTGTGTAGATAGAAATGACATCTGTCTCAGGATTGAACATAATCGATCTGAGTGTGTGACTCACAGTGATACTTTGTGGGTTTTTGTTTGAAGCCATATTCAAGGTCATTTTAGCAATCCCATCACTCTGGGTGGTTGCAGTATCTGTCACTGTTGAACCCTGGATTGTTGCCATCACAGGGACATTGGGAGCTGGGGAGCCATCAGGATTGCTGACATAAGTCTGAGAAAAGTCAGAAGGGAAAGATACATTAGCATGGAACATAGCAGTCTGTAGTGGACCTAATTCACCTTTTCCCAATCTATTTGTTAATAGGTAACTCCACATTATAATCGTCATTATGACAAAGATGGGGCCTGGAATGGGGTCACTAAAAAAATCCACCAGATTAATGTTACCATCAATTCATAGGGCATTCCTGGCTTGAAGTACTTAGAAGTTTTTGTGAAATGAATCTGATACGGAGAAGTTACAATGCCAATTCCAGTTTGCTCAGTCACCACCATGTCACTGCCTGCAGGAAAAAGAAAGTGTAGGCAAGAATATGAAATCAAGTTTTGGGAATTAGGATTTAATGCCAGGTTTTTATGTTTCAGGTCAATTGTTTAGCTATGAGAGTGGCTTCACATAGTACTGTATTTCAGGCTCTGCAAAGTGTCATGTAAGTGCACCTCCCATTTGCCATTTGAGCCAATTTTGGGCATCAATGTAATTTTCGGTGGCAAGCTAATGGAGAAGAAATGGGGACACAAATATGAGACATAGGCTGCAATACAGAAGTACACTTGGGCTATCCTATCTATCTCTGGGGTGGCCCAATTCCAAGTTGGGACAGCCCTGTTATACCAGAAAAGGCTTGGGGCAGCCTAAGTCAACATAGGCTGCCCCAAGACAGATGGACCTGGGCTGCTCTAGTTGTGCCAGTTCAGGAGAGATATTGTCTAGAACAGAGCAGTTATACTATATCCAGAGCCTGTTTCCCAGGCAGAAATTCCCTCTTCTAGCTCCACAGAGTTAGACCACCACAGGGGTCCATGACAAGGCAGAGTAAGAATGGCAGTGTTGACAAAAAATCTGAGTTTTGGCCAACTTATTTGCAACCCCTGCCTCTCAAGTTCAGGATATGGCACATCTTCTGCAGCACTCTAACCTGTGGATAGAGCAGGCCACTCCAACAAGACCCTTGCATTCACTGTAAACTGTACTGCAGCCTCATGCTGCAGCTGTTACTGGTTTTCAGGGACTTCTTATAAGGCAGGCACCACAGCTGTTCCTTGTTTAGTGTGAAGGGGGCCTCCTCAGGAGCAAGCCCTCCCCAGATGCCACTGATTTGGTGCCTACTGAACATGCTCTGGAGCAGCTAGGACAGCCCAGGATTCTTGACTCTCTGGATTCAGCATAACTTTCTGCTCTGAATACTGAATTTTTGGGGCAGCCTAGCTAGATCACTCCTCACTGCCCTAATTCTGGATTGCAGCCAAAGTCGCTGCTGCCCTCTTCCCAAACAGGACGTATCATCACTGCATCATGTGACAAGATGATATTGCAAGGCATCATGATGTCACCACTCCAGATGCACTGGCGCTGGCTGTATCAGAGAGTACATATCAGAAGGGGATGAATTGTTGAACAAATGCACAAAGAAATCAGTTTCCCATTTTTGCATGTTGAAATGTTTCCTCACCTGTTTCTGTTATCACAGTCACAGAGACATAAAGGGAGTGCCCAACAAGATCGTTGATGTTTTGAAATTTGCTCTGTAGCATGGCTCTAGTTAGGCGGGCTTCCCCCTCCCCTCCTTCAATCTGAAAAATAAAATAAACGTTTGATCATCTTATCTATACTGGGTCTAGGTAAAGCCAAAATGGTGGGAGTACAAAAATTGGCCCAAATGCACATGGATGCATGTATATATTCTATCATACCAAAATTCTCCCGAGTGAGTCAGGGATGCTTATTTTCTCCTCATTGGTTTTCACTCCAAAAAGGACAAAAGCCACACCTTCTACTTTCTTTCCATAGAGAAATCTGAAAGGGCAATGATATTGCAAATAAGAAAAGCCTATGGAAAGTCTCTGGAGAAACTACCATTAGCAGAACGGATATGAGGGGTAAAAGCAACACATTAGTAAACTGGGTAGAAGGCAAATGACAACATAGCAAGCAGAGGGATTCTACTTGTTCCAGTAAATGAAGAGTGATTGACATTTACAGTCCAATTTACAGTCCATACACCAGGAGTATGCCAGCAGAACATCACTTCCTCCAGCAAGCACAGTAAGCCAATAGTGTAACTTGGTCATTTGACACATAGAGTTCATAAATTTTTGACACCATACCACAAAATTTTTCATGTTTTTATACCACCCTTCAAAGGAGTTCAGGGTGGTATGCATGCTTAGTGAGGTTAGTAAGGCAGAGAGACTGTAATAGTCATGACATGAAATGAATAATAGTAATGGGCAGGAAAATAAACACGGTGAATATTTCTTCACGAGCAGTGGGTGAATGTCAGTGACCTCCTCTGTTATTGCACCCTTGACACCACCACATACCACACTCAGCAACATTCTGCCTCTGCATCTGGGGTTCACTGCAGCCTTCATTGTTAATAATCACTGACAGAATATCAGTACACCATAAATATTTGGAATTCACTTTAAAAGTCATCAAAGCCAGTAAGCAACAACACCCAGTCACCAGTGGCATAACTAGTGTTGGTGTCACCTGGACCGTTAACTCATGGTGTCACCATCATTAACTTACTTACTGTATTCATTCATTCATTCATTCATTCATTCATTCATTCATTCATTCATTCATTCATTCAACTATAAACAGCAAAACTCACACAACCAGTGCCTTTAGAACACAGAGTAGCTGTGGGGTTGAAGTAGAACAACTGAAGACTGGAGGACTGTGTTTCAACCTAATAATTGCACTTTACAATTTCTTTTGCATGACATTATTGACCTACATTTTATATATATACTAGCGAAAAGTGTACCCGCGTTGTGGGAGTAAAATTCTTCCATGTGCCATTCCCCCATATGCATCAACCCCCAGTGCGCATCAACCCCCCCATGCACAACTTCCCCCCATGCACATCAACCCCCCAGGTGCAACTTCCCCCATGCGCATCAACCCCCCCATGCACATCAACCCCCCATGCAAATCAACCCACCATGCGCTACTCCCCCCATGCACAACTCCCCATGCACAACTTCCCCCATGCGCAACTTCCTCCCATGCGCATCAACCCGCCATGCGCATCAACCCCCATGCATAACTTTCCCCATGTGCAACTTCCCCCATGCATAACTCCCCTCATGCACAACTCCCCCATGCGCATCAACCCCCATGCACTTCCCCGTGCGCAACTCCCCCATGCGCATCAACCCCCATGCACAACTTCCACACATGTGCATCAACCCCCATGCGCAACTTCTCCCATGCACATCAACCCCCCATGCACATCAACCCCCAGGCTTAACTTCCCCCAAGCGCAACTTTCCCCATGCACAACTTCCCCCATTCACAACTTCCCCATGTGTATCAATCCCCCATGCGCAACTTCTCCCATGCGCATCAACCCCATGCGCAACTTCCCCACATGTGCATCAACCCCCATGTGCAACTTCCCCATGCACATTAACCCCTGTGCGCAAGTTCCCCCATGCGCACCAACCCCCCATGTGCACGAACCCCCCATGCGCAGCATCCTCCCCAGTGCAACCCCTCCCTCCGAACAACATCCTCCAGTGCACCAGGGTCTGAGCACCAAATTGGCTGATGTTGTTCAGTCTCCCATGTTAAGTATAGGAGAGAAACATGTTACTCCCTTTTCAGCCCCTGAAGGGTTAATTTCTCCAGATGGTTCTTGGTGGGAGTTCAGGTGACAGAAGGAACTCCCAGAATTCCATGCTTCAGGCCCAGCAGTTGGGGAGGAATGTTGATGAGTCAGCAATTCTCAATGCAAAGTATAGGGAGGAAAACGTGTTGCGCCCCTTTTCACCCCCTTCCGGTTGGAATTTCTGAAAACCGGTTCTTAGTGCACCCCTCCCTCATGGAAGGAACACCCACCCCAAATTTCACGCTTCTAGGCCCACGGGTTTTGGCAGGGCGGTGATGAGTCAGTGAGTCAGTGAGTCAGTGAGTCAGTGAGTCAGTGACTTTTCTCTTTATATTTATATTACTCTGATAATATATATATATTGATATATAGATATATATTGATATTATTATTGATTTTATACACACACACACACACATTATCAATAATAATAATTATTTTCCTAATAATACAATAATAAAAGTATAATGTAGGTCAATAATGTCATGCAGAAGAAATTGTAAAATGCAATTATATATATATATATATATATATATATATATATATATATATATATATAAACGATGGCCAGTATCATGAATCTCCTTCTCAGTCCAGTTGTACCTACAGTTGCACACACCAACCTTGCAGTGATGGACACTATGAAATCCCTGTTATCATCAATGTAAAAAAACTTTTCTGAGGTCTCTATGATAACTTCAAAGCTTGGCAGCACTGTGGAAGAGAAGAGTAAAATGTAAAACTTCATTGCCATTTGAGAAGAGCTTTACTGTCCAATCCTACCCAAGTGTCTCTGCAGCAATGCACAGTATTGGCACAAGTTTTGCTGCATCCCATGGGTAAAGTGACTATATAGAATGGAGGACAGAATGTCATTAGAATGCCATATAGAATGGAGGACAGAGTACCATTAAGCACTACACAGAGGAGGGAATTTAGGCAGGTGTTGCTTTTTCAACCCTTCTATGTTGAGCTATATGTGCCTAAATTCCCTCTTCCATGTAATGCTTAAAGATAGATGCACTCTGTCCTCCTTTCTATATGGTCACCCTGCCTGCGGGGTGGAGGGATTTTACCCTTTCCAATGGAAAGTCCAAGGGTAATACAGTATGTCCATTTGCCTACACCAGTGGTTCTCAAGAATTTCAGTCTGGAATCCCCTTCTGAGATTGATAATCTGCTGGGGGGTGGGGTGGGGGCTGGAATTAGTGTCATCAACCTGAAAGTTGTGTCATGGCCAGCAGTAACATCAAATGGAAAGCGGCATCATTGTGATGCCAGAGCTTCTCCATGTGTACTTGGAAGTAAGTCCCATTGTGTTTAATGAGACTACAATCCTAACCACACTTTCCTGATAGTATATCCCATTGAAAATTATAGGATTTACTTTTGAGAAGACATGCATAGGATTGCACCGTAACTCTCAGGGAAGTATGGATTGTAGCCTGAATGCCCCTGTCAAGATGGGATGACCATGGCCAGATTCCAAGATGGTGGCATCCAGGATTTTGCTACCCCACCAAAATAAATGAACTCCCCCTCCCTGGGAGTTGCAACTCTGGCAGGCATTGTTTCTTGCACTAGCACTAGTGAGAAGGTTCTGGCATGCTAACATAACATGATCTGTGGCACTTTGCTACAGTCTGTGTTGGCAGAGTTTGCATTCTGTTGGTGCAGAGGCTGAATAGGATTGGGTCAGAAAGTATGACAGCTTTAGGCTGAGATAATCATAAAGTCTGAAGACGAAAGCAAAACTTTAGCTAGAAGGAATCAATATTTTAAAAATGAAGCCTGGGAGCAAATGAGGACAGTATTAAGCAGGGTTGTCTGGTCCTACCATATTTCTTGACCTCAAATTGTGCAACGAAAGTCTGCTGAGGGATGTCTTGATATTTGGCTACAATCTTCCAGGTTCCTTCTCTGGAAAGGGAAAATGAAAGGATTCATTATTGTTTCTATTCATGTCAACTGTCTGTAAGCATAAGCAAACTATAGCCAATGTTGTGGTCTTGATCCTAATACCAAGTATTATGATCCTAAGATCAATACTATGGGTTGTATTATCATGGTGTTCAAGGACACCAAGAGAAGGAAGCTCTGTGGCCTTTGATGTTCATCCATGACTAGTGGAATCAATCTTTGAACAGATGCATAACTCAGAAATCTGAAGGCTTTGATATGAAGAAGCTGAAATCTAGCTTCTTTTTATTGAGTTCAAAACTCCATTCAGCCCTGAAGCTCATTGGGTGACCACGTTGCCCTACTGCTGTGGGAATAAAACAAAATCATATCAGTCAGTACCACTGTAAGCATCTTGAATGGTGGGATACAAATATGATCAACATGGTCATGATCATAACACTGAAACAAAGGGGAAACTGGGATGCCAGTACTTTAATCTGATACAAGAAGAGGATGATTGAAGACAATGTAACATTTCATATTTTTTTTGTTATAACTGTAATTACTCATTCAGTTATCATTTTATGTAGCAATTTACTATGTTAACAATAGTCACAATCTATTACCTGACAATCTCAGGTAAGTGATAAGGCTGGGGATTTGCTGAAGGGTCAAAAGTATTCTGGCTAACAACAGTGCCATCTGGTGTCTAGAAAGGGAAAAACCGTATTAAAGGAGTGTGGAAGAGAGGAAGAGACCATCTTCTAAGGTACTATATACAGCTGCCTATAAGGCGAGACATTTCTACCAATAAATCAAGTGTAAATAATCTGTTTTATCTGTAGAGGCAGCAGAGATAACCACAGGGCAATCAATCTCCCTGGTGACCAGTCATCAAGGCAAGCTGCAGCCAAAATTAACCTTTTCACTGCTCCTGAGACAAAGGTAAACTAGCCCTACAATCCAGAGTAACTATGGGAGCACATAAGAGACATCACGTGCACCCATAGTTACTGCACCACCTAATGAAAACCTATGGGAAATTCATATTGCAATCCAGAGTAAATTGTTCTTACACCGGAGCAAGGACTCTCCATAGTTACTCTGGATTGCGCCCTAGGGCTCAAAGCTTCCATTTCAATCAAGGCTTCCATTTCAAACCTCCTTCTCTTGCAGTTCCCTCTGCAGCCTCCTTCCATTTGAAATTTTTTAAAAACCAGTATACAATCCTCAATTCCATCTGAAACAAAGTCCCAGACTAAAATTCAGTGCACCATTATTTAAGAATAACATCCACAAAAAAGCAGTGAGTCTACTCCTACTTCTGAATAAATCAGGTTGCTACTATGTGCAACTGCACTTGCTTCCTTGTTGCTTGTCTCTCTGCTGTTAAATGAACTGCACACTCCCAGTTATATGTAATAAGTTATATGCTATATATTGAGCCTGTGACTTAAGACATCAGGCACTTTAAAGGAGGGTTTGATTAATGGTTCTACTAGTACAGGATGATGGGCTGTAGGTGGCGCAAGCGGTTAAGGCCTGTTAATCAGCAGGCCAGGGTTCGAGACCTGGGTCGGCCCCACAAGACAGGGTGAGCTCCTGTCCTTAGCCCAGCTCTGTGACGCAGCTGAATCCAATCGTATTGGCTCTGCCTTTCCATTGGACTAATTCAGTGGTGTGGAGAGGGGGGATTTGCTGCTTGGGTAACAGCCTATCCTCCATAACAATCCAACCCAGGCTTTCGTGCTTCACATGCAGCGTATGTAGCACCGAGCACGATACCATAGTCTTTCAAGACTGACAGAGGTCTGCTAGTACAGGATGTCTACAGTGCACTTACTCTGTGTTTACAAAAAGGTTGTGAAGAAGAGAAGTTAAAAAGTTAATGAATAAAAATGTATCTTATGATCTTTTATTATATTTTTAATAAACGATAGATGGTACAGTTCTTAAATAACAATTACTTGTGGATTATTTTTCAGAATCTTGCTTCCGGTAAAACTACAGTCAGATGCTCCTTGTTTAATCTCCTACTTGCGTGAGGGTCATAAAAAATTCCGTGATTTATCTTTGAGATAGACTTATAGGTGAGTTATCTACAGCAGTGTTTTTTTTCAAATTGTGGTTTGGAAGCTCAGTAATCTAGGTGATTATGAGCACAATCCTAACCATGTCTACTCAAAAGTAAGCCCCATCATATTCAGTGGGTCTTAGTCCCAGGAAAGTGTCTTTAGGATTGTAGCCTATGTGCCAATTTCAGGTGACTTTCCATTCATGTCAATATTTATATTGGATGCTACCATGGTTTGTGACTGCATTTGGAAAAACGTTACAGATCTGTACTTTTAATAGGCTAGTATGCTCCAACCTCTTATATACATATCTTTTATACATGGATTTGAGTCAACTCAAATGGCCACTGCAAATCACAGTTTTAAAAACTGCATCTCTACTATTGTGGAGAGGCAGACCTGCAAGCAATTCCATTCTTCCATTCATTCCATTCCATTCTTTCACTGAGCCAGGCAAAGGCAGGTGGTCCTTTGTAGTTCTAATTGCTGATTGCCTTTCTACAACAGCAAGTAAAGTTGTTTTTGTATCAGCAGGGAGTCCCAGAATGAAACCCCTGCAGATATTGAGACATAACTTTCTTCCATTAGAAGCAACGGAGGAGGAAGAAAACTGGAAGTGGGTCTTTAAATATATTATTCCACTATTGTTTTATCCACTGATTTTTTTATTTATCTTAACTTTGCATGGAGATGCAGTGGCACTAGCATGGCTATCACAGATTTTTGGCTGCTGAGGATCATGTGGGGAGAAGGGGACAGCAGTTGCTAATGTGTCAACTCAGACCTGCACCAGTTTGATCAGTGGTGCAATCTACACTGACCTGGGAAACTGGGATCAGACCCAGGAAAGTGATCAATATTCATTGTGCAATGCTGCCAATGCCACCCCCCCCTTTTTAACCCCATCACCTTCTTCCCCTTCTGTGATACAGGGATTAGAAATTTAATCTAGTGATTATGGTATATGCACATGCAAGTTTTTTTTCCAAGGAAAGCTGAAGAGTGCCCATTGCTTTTCTTCTTTCATCATCATACATTATTGAGAAGCTTCAACAGAAAACCAGCAGGTGCTGCTGATTTAGATGACTACATTCACCTCATTTATTAATGATACAGGCATACCCATTGGGCATCTTACCTCAACCTCAATGGTCACTGGTTTAGTCACAGGTTCCAGGCTATAACCCACAGGAAAGATGCGATAGCACACTGAAAAATAGAAAAGAGAGGATATTGTTACTTTTCAATAATAAAATCTGAGTTAATGAGACAGATGCAGGATGAAGTCTTGAAGCTAAGTTCCCTCCCTGCCAAGCAGCTGATGAAAAGCATTAAAAGTGTGTGCATGACTGGAAGTGAGAATAGGCTAACTGTAAGAGGATGAACACTCTTTCTCTTCTGGTCCCTTTTTACTCCCAGATCCTCCCTCTTGAATTTCAGGCAAAGAGTTGGAACTTAACTGAGAAACTCAGATTTGAATTAAAACAAAATCTGAAACTTGTTCTGGCTCTGAGAGTGATGAACATCCAGACTGTGCCCATTGAAAAGAAGGTATCCTATCTATTCACCCTCAATGAAGAGACCCTGCACCTCTAGAAAAAAAAAATTATAGTTGCCACAACTGTTGTTTATTTACTTACATGGCACCATCAGGGCATCTTATGCTTAAAGAGTAACATGCAAAAATGCAATAAGAACATTTGCAAAAATGCAAAAATGCCTTGACTTCTTCCTGATGGGAAGAAAGAGTCTCCCAAAGTGGAAAGTGGCCATGTATTCCTGGCCAAGGGAAGCAGTTTTTAACCAAGAGAGCTTCATTAATTACCGTATATACTCGAGTATAAGCCAACCCGAGTATAAGCCGAGGCACCTAATTTTACCACAAAAAACTGGGAAAACTTATTGACTCAAGTATAAGCCTAGGGTGGGAAATGAAGCAGGTACTGGTACTTGTCCTTTTCCTTGTAGCCTTCTTGGAACTCTTAGGCTGCAATCCTAAGCACACTTTCCTGGGAGTAAGCCTCATTGAACTTAGTGGGGCTTACTTCAGAGTAGACATGCATAGGACAGGGTGACCAGATGCCAAACCAAAATTCCTGAACCCCCAGGCCAAAATTCCTACCCGCTTAAAAAAAATTATTTTTATAGTTTTTGTTTTTTGGGGTTTTTTGGCCATAACTTTTGATAGGAAGGAGATAGCTCAAAACTGATTTTTGCATAGGATACTGCTCTTCAATATGAATTCAACGGTATATGACATGATGGGGTTTGATCCTGTCACTTTTCAGTTCACCAGAGTATAAGCCGAGGCGGCTTTTGGGGCCCAAAAAACTCGGCTTATACTCGGGTATATACGGTAAGTAGGAAGCTTAGCAAGGAAAGCACCTAGAATGAGTGGTTGGACATTTTAAAAATTACTTTGGAACATTATATTTACATTACAAATCTGAACTAGACCTTTGAAATTGTTTTCATTATTATGGCTGCTTACAATAACAATATGTGTCTATATTGAGAGTGGTAAAAATTTTAGATCTCTCTTTTAAAACTCTCTATTCACGTGTGTCTATTTCAAAACTTGCTGGCTAATTCTTCTTAGTTATTAGAAGAATAAAGTGAGGAAACTCATTTGAGGAAACCCAGTTCAGCACATATCACTCCTGTCTCTTTCCAGTTAAGTCCATTTTTTCCAAAAACAGCTATTTACAAGTACTGTATTTCTTTTGCTTGCAACCATTTATTGCTCTGTAACTGATCATCTAATGTGCCATCCAAACCGATTTTCCAGCTTTGGCATAAGGGCAATGCGACTCCCAAGCAGGGGAACAAGCACTGCTTTACCTTGAGGATGTCTCTGTGGCTGCTCCCCTGACCCAACAGCACATGCCCTACAGGCACAGCTACATCAGTGCTGGAAAACTGGTTGTAACTGTGTGCTAAGCAAAATAACTGAAAGTAAAATATGGCTTTCCCCCTTGTTTAATGTTGTTGAATAAACTCTTGTTTTCTTTTGAATAGCTCTGTCTTGTGGTTACTGGTAGCCAAATTTTGAGGCACCTTGGGGTTGCTTGCACTGCTCACAAAGTTCAATGATCCTACAACTGTCAGGCACTATTGAATTTGACTTCTTGCTCTCTAATTATCCCAGTCTCAATTACTGTGCTGAAAATAGTACCTTGATCCCTCTTTCAAGGGATCTTCAACTCTCTGTCAAAAAAACAAAAACAAAAAAATCAGGGAGGCATGAAATCCTGACAGAAAAGGGGCAGATTTGAAGAAGGCCACCCACATTCTCACAGGATTCCTGATTACTTTTTACAGATGAGGCTATAGGACACTTTACCTGAAGACCCAGGTGTGTAGATGGTCTTATCTGTTTGGATGAAGACATAGCCACTGTGACGGGAGACTAGAACCACTTTCTCCAGTTGGAAGCGAGAGCTTCTTGCCTGTATAGTCACAAACTGTTTTTGCTTTATGTCTTTGGCCAAAATCTGTGTGAGGAGACCATCAACAGTGAATTATCTGATTCTTGACCAGAGGAACAAATAGTTTCACCAAAAAAATGTGTATGGAGAGCTGCAGGGCTGGATCCTTCCCAGGGGATGCACCTGATACTGTCAGTCCTTCCTGGATAGGAGGCCAACACAAGAACCAGGTGTATTTGTTGAGCAGCTGAACTCAAGCATGGTTTTATATGTTTCCCAGAGGGGCATATCTCTTCTTCCTCCTTGTATCTAATTAATATCTCTTCTTCCTCCTTGTATCTAATTCTCTCCTTGTATCTAATAAAGGTCCCAGTTGTCCAACTTCACTACTGGGTTCTATTAGAAAAGGAAGAGCCATTGGCAAATGACCTTTGCCAGTAATCAATCCCCTTCCTTGCCTCTCAAAACACCTCCTTTCTCTCCTTGGACTTGTGCTAGCAAAACATCTGTCAAAGGAGACCCACAGGTGATTGGGAGGCTTAGGGCAACCAAGGTTCTCAATCAGCCTCCTCAACAGCATGCTGCATAGCCCATTTTTATGCTGCCGGGTACTGTGAATAGGATTGGGTCTGAAATTGCAGTTGTGCACTGTCCGAAGGCTGTTCTCATACTAATCTTGTGACAATACAAGGGATCCAGCAGCACTTCACTGAGATCATGTAGTGCAGCCACTTGGAGAGAACAATTCCTGTAAGGTCAGTTTTGAACAGAGTAGGACATTAACCTGAAGGGCTCCCTATTTCCAGCAATGATACTTATATCCTGGAGGGAGGTGTTTGGTTCACCAACATCTGTTACCAGAGAAATTAGATTTGCACAAGTTATTGAGGCATATTTTGTTACTAGTAACAGCCCACGGTTGTCATTTGCAGAGGTAAAGTATAACACCATTCATCAGTAAAAAAACCATCTCCCTTTGTAGCATCTCAACAGCTCTCCTCAGTTGCCTCTCTAGCATCTGCTTAACCTGGCCTGTTATCAGCTCAGCCTGGAATGTTGACAGTTGCATCTCCTCAGCCTGTGTGATTGACATGGAATGTTGGCCAGTAGATGCAGACACCCTTACACAGAAGTAAAGGCTTTTATGTAGAACTAGCAAAAAGCATACCCGTGTTACAGGAGTAAAATCCCCCTGTATGCCATATCCCCACTGTGCATCAATCCCCCATGCACACCAACCCCCCGTGCCCATCCACCCCATGTGCAACATCCCCATGTTCATCCACCCCATGTGCATCATCTCCCCAATGCACATCAACCACCCCATGCTCATCAACTCCCCAGGCACAAAACCCACATGCACAACAACACCCAAGCACAACATTCCCCATGTTCATCCCCCCATGCACAACCCTATACACATGCGCATCAACCTCCCATGCACATCAACTCCCCATGCACAACATCCCCCCATGCGCAACTTCTCTCCATGTGCATCAACCCCCATGTGCACCTTCACCCATGCACATCAAACCACCATGTGCATCATTCCCCCATGCACATCATCCCCTATGCGCATCATCTCCCCATGCACATCAACCCCTCATGCGCCATGTTCATCCCCCCATGCACAACATCCCCCATGCGCATCAACCCCCCATGTGCAACATCCTCCATGCGCAACTTCCCACCTTGCGCAACTTCCCCCATGTGCACCAGTCCCCTATGCACATCAGTATCCCATGCACATCAGTACCCCATGCGTATCAACCCCCATGCGCAACTTTCCTCCATGCTCAACACCCCCGTGTGCATAAACCCCCATGCTCAACACCCCATGTGCATTAAACCACCATGCACTTCAGTCTCCCATGCACATCAGTCCCTCATGTGCATTATCCCCCATGCACAACATCCCCCATGACCAACATTCCCCCATGTGCATTAACCCCCCAAGCACAACATCCCCCCATGCGCATCCTCTCCAGTGCAACCTCTTTCTCCAAACAACGTCCCCCCGGTGCACAGGCACCAAGCACCAAATTGGCTGGATATTGGTACGTATATTTGTCTTCCACGTTATGTATAAAACAAAAACACATTGACCCCTTTTCAGCCCCTTACGAGTTAAATTTCTCCACATTGGTTCTTGGTCGGTGTTCATGTGACAGAAGGAAAACCCTCCCCGAATTTCATTCTTCTAGGTTGGGCAGAGAATCCCTCAGTCACCAATTCTTCAATGCAAAGTATAGGGAGGAAAACACGTTGCGCCCCTTTTCACCCTCTTCTGGTTGGAATTTCCAAAAACCGGTTCTTAGTGCACCCCTCAGTCACGGAAGGAACACCCACCCCAAATTTCACGCTTCTAGGCCCAGCGGTTTTGGCAGGGTTGTGATGAGTGAGTGAGTGAGTGAGTCAGTCAGTCAGTTACTTTTCTCTTTTATATAAATAGAAGATTCTCTGAAAATGGTTTGCTTTGATGCATCCAGCAATCTGATACTGACTTGCTGATGCTTCATACTTCTGTTACATTTTTTTGTTTACTTCAACTACTTAAATATTTTCCCCTTCTCTCTGTCACACAATAGTTTTTGGTTTGTTTTTGTGACATATTTCAAAATGACTGGGTACTTCATGTATATCTTGGAGCCCTCTGTGATTGTATACATGCACAACCTACCTTTATGGTAGGGGTCACCATCATGCCATTTGTATTATTCAGAGCAGCAGTAACCTGATACAAAGCACTGCTAGTTGGTGGGATGTGATGGACAGTGATTGTGACATTTGTTGTGGAACCGAGTCCATGACCTTCTACCACAATTGTCTCTTCAGTCTCTACCCGCAGAACATTAGGAGTGATGAGGGAGTAGCTAGGAAGAAGACAGATTTGTTCATTCTTGGCTATCTTGAAATACATTAGTGCACATTTCTATGTTGCATTTTCTGAAACTCTTATTTAAGAAAAGCTAAGAAACAGCCGCTATCTAGGTAGTCCTCACACTCACCCCAGATGCAGGCAAGGTAGATTGTGTGAAATGGTAGAAGGCACATTTTAAGAGTCCTCTGTGAGGGGGGGGGGAATTGCCAAATATTAAATTATTTATTTCCTTGCCTACTGTAATATTAACAGTTATTTTAATTATATATATATAATTAAATATATATATAACAATATTATATCTATATATATATATATATATATATATATAGAGAGAGAGAGAGAGAGAGAGAGTTTATTGTATATATATTGTTATATATATTTATTGTATATTGTATATATATTGTTAATTTAATTATATATATAAATATATATATAACAATAAAAGTGTGTATGTGTGTGTGCGTGCATGTGTGTGTGTGAGAGAGAGAGAGTCAGCACCCAGCAAACTTGAGGGGTATGTAGTGCCTCAAGGCATGTACTTAGGTACAAACCATGTACTTATGTACCTAAGTGGCACCTGAAGGACTACATATATATACACACACACAGAGTCTCTCTCCCTCCCTCACACACACACACACACAGACACACACACACAGAGTCACTTCCTCTCTCTTCCTCACACACATGCATTCTCTCTCTCTCTGATACATACACAGTCTTTCTCTTCCTCACTCTCTCTCTCCCTCACACACATGCACACTCTCACAGTCTCTTTCCCCCCTCTCTCATTCCCTCACACACACATACACACAGAGTCTCTCTCTCTCTCTCTCTCTCACACACACACACACACTCTTTCTCTCTCTCTCCCTCCCTCACACTCATAGTCATCCTCTCACTCAGGCTACGCCAACCATCGTAGTCATTCTCTCCATCAAGCTAAGCCAACTCAGTGGCCACAATCCTTGCCACAAGATGCAGGAGCATGCCTACACACCATCTGCCCTACCTTCCTGAGCGGGGCCATTGTCCCCTGCCATAGCTGAGCATCAGAATGCCACCAGTGCTGCTTTTGTTTCGTAGTGGCATGTTCACATCTAACCAGGGACAGAAAATTTGATGTAGCTCTTCAATAGACTATGTCAGAGAGGTCCTTCTGAGGGCAAATCTCCTGCTTGTTGTCTCACTGCTAGGATTTAATCTTGTAAAGTACTTACAGCTGGCTGAGGGAAGAGGCTGGGAAAAAAAGCAGCAGGGCAGCCACCAGATAGAGAGCAGTTCTCTCCATGGAGCTCTGGGCAGCAGGTACGACCCCCCTGAGGCATTTGCCCTGCAAGCTTTATTGTAAGAGAAATCCTTGCGCAATGCCCTGCTATTTAATCAGCAAATAGGGAGGAGAATGATGAAGGGAGGCATCTATGCCAAGAGTTTGGGGAGTACAATTCCAGAGAATTGTGCCTTGCATTTTAAGAGTAAATAACTGTCAAGAGACATATTTATTTATTTATGTTTAGAGGGTGGTACACCCCATCTTCCCCATGGCAAATGCCTAAGGAGGCTTCGAAATTTAAGTTCTTCCCAGGGCAGGGTGACCAGATGCCTGAGGACAAGGGTGACCAGAAAATGAGGATAAGGTTTTGAATTCCTCTCAGCATGGCCTTTCTGGTGGACAATGGCACTTTTGCCTACCCAGGAGTAAAGCCGTGATATTGGACACTTTCACTTTCCGATAGAGCTCAATGCATATTTTTAAGTTTTAGTTTTTTGGTCATATCTTTTGATAGGAAGGAGATATTTTTGCATTGGATTCTGCTATTCAATACAAATCCAATGACATATGACATGATGGGGTACTGCACACCATTGCAAAGTTCCAAAATGAAGCCAAAATGGAGGACAATGAAGCCCTTTTGGACATAAGACTGAAAAAAAGGACAATCCTTTCCCACTTTTTAACATATATATGATATCACTGGGGGAGATCATCCAAGGATTTGGTGTAGGGTGCAACCACCATGCAGATGACACCCAACACTATCTCTTCCTGCCATTCCGCTCTGAAGAAGCAGTGGAAGTCCTGGGACGCTGTCTGAATGCTATTAGCTGGATGAAAGCCAAAAGGCTGAATCAAAATCCTGAAAAGATATTCTCCTGGTCATGAAATCTTTGCTGAATCATCTACCTGCTTTTAATGAAGTTGTACTCCCTTTACTAAAACAGGTATGCAGTTTGGGAGTTCTCCTGGACTCTTGGCTCTCCCTGGAAAATCTGGTAGCTGCCGTTGCTAGAAATGCATTCACTTAGCTTAAGCTGGTGCACCAACTGAAACCACACTTGAGCCATTTGGACTTTGTTTGGTAAATAATGGTTTGGAAACTCCATGACTGAACTATTGAATGTGATCTGTGTGGGACTATCTGAAAGAAACCATTCAAAAACTGCAATTCGTGCAGAATGCAGTAAATAGTTACAGGGGGCAGACATTATGATTGGCCAGACCACTACTTCAGCAGATACACTGGCTTTCCATTTGCTTCTGGTTATTTTATTTTTTTATTTTAAAAATTTGTATCCCACCTTTCTCAGGCTGTCTAGCCCAACTCAAGGCAGCAGAAACATAAAACACAAAAACATAAATAATAAATACAGTAAAATTTCTGGTTCCAATTCATGGTACTAGCGCTAATCTTTAAGGCCCTCCATGATCTGGGTTCAAAGTACCCAAAAAACCACTCCACTTCCTTCCACACAATCTAGCCTGTCTTCTTAGATCAGCTGAACAGGTGCCTCTACGTGTGCTGTCGTTGTCCCAGGTGAGATGGGAGGCAGCTCAGGGGCAAATCTCTGTCGTAGCACCACAACTATGGAATGCTCTCCCCAGGGACTGAGAAATACTCCCTTTCCCATGGCTTTTTGGAGAGGGCTCAAAACAAACCTGCTTCATCTGGTATTTGTTTGCTGAGTGGTTATTTGCCCTCTGCACCTCTGACATTACTGTTGTGGCTTGATAACCTCCCTGGATTCTTATGTGTTCCCCAATGGTTTCATGAGTTCCTTTTTCCCTTCAAAGAAGATTCAAATTTCTCCTTGGCATGATATTTTCTATATCTTTTCTAGCAGGTCTGACTTGGAGACAGGAGTTGCACTGAAGACTATATTTGTTTATGAGCAAGATTAACCAAGCATTTGACCCAAAGTTAACAAAGAATTATTTTGCAATCCAGGCTTCATTTCAATCCAAATACACTTGCCAGGAATACAAATCTGTTACAGGAAACCAGGTGATAACCAGCATTTGCTTTTTAACTCTTTAGTAAGGTCCAGAAGTTAATCTAATATTTAAAGAACCTTTTGACCCACACCTCTTTGAATTTTATCTGGCCATATATTTTACCCAATTTTACCCATTTTACTCAATTTTTTAACCTTGTTACTTTTGCTATGTATCTTTTTAAGAAACACATGAAGTGCTGGACAGTGTGAGAAGTGTCCCTCCTTGTCATGACCAACAATAAACACAGTGCTCATCCCTGTTAAAAAGCCAAAGGGCTAGCATTTTCTGAAGATGTCTCTGTGGTCATGTGGCTGGCCTGACTAAATGCCAAGTGGAATGTTGTTACCTTCTCACCAGAGTGGTGCTTATTGCTCTATTTGAACTACTTGTTCAAGAGCTGGGTGAGTAACAGGAGTCCACTCTGTAGTTTAGTACAGTGGTGTACTTAAAGAGCTTAATTCGTTCTGGAGGCATGCTCTCTAAGTGAAACGCTCTTTAAGTGAAGCAGATTTAAGTGAAGCAGATTTTCCCATAGGAAATAATGGAAACTCAGACTATTGATTCCACAACCCAAAAAATATTCATATAAAAATATTAACTGTTTATAAAAATGATTACAAAACACTGCAATGTAACACTGTACAAAGCACTGTAATATACAGTAACACACAACACTGCAATAAAGAAAATACTGTACAGTACTGAATTGTACTGTACCTTTGAAAACCTTCATGGCTGGTGTGAGGGTTATAGAGAGGGGTTGACTTACACAATCACTAATGGAGTCACTGCTATCCATTGGCTCAATGGAATCTATTGTCTTTTTGTGCAACTTGAACATTCCCAAGTTACTGACGGGGAGCAGCACTAGAACATTGATAAGGCACACCTTCCACACTGCCACACACAGATCCCACATACAGACCTGACTCAGGCTGCTCCCCCCGGACATCCCATGAGTTCCCTGGCAATGGAAGCCTATTCCAAACTTTGCCCAGGGCCCCACTGTAGTTCAAGCTAGTCCCGCCTCGTTCCGCCTGTGAGTTCCCTTGCCATGGAAGCCTATTCCAAACTTCCTCAAAAGTGCTCTTTATTCAAGACAGTGCCTTTAAGCATGTCAAAATTTCTGAGAAAATATTGCTCTTTATACAAAACACTCTTTATTCAAGATGCTCTTTATTCAAGGTACCACTGTACTTGGATTTCAAACCACCAAACTGTGACCTTCAAGTTGAAAAGCATATATTTTTAACACATTTTAAACTACTGAGCCACTGCAGCCTCTTTATGGGAGCTAGCCTTACACTGATTTTTGGGAGTGATACACATTCTTAGGCCAGTACCTGCTTTCCTCTTCTTGTGGCTTGCTTATAACCAGAATGTTAGTCTGTGATGACCTCCTGGGATGATTTTCCTTGAAAATGCTGTGTTTTGCTGTTTGATAGTCATTCAAGTGGGTATATAAAGAAAGCTTAAAAGTTAGAGCAGTGATTCTCCACCATTGTGTTAATCCTGAGGTGTGCCACAGGAATTGACATTAATTAATAGGAAAATTGGGGGATTTCAACAGCCTGGTGTACCTTGTCAATAGTAAAAACAACTAATGGTATGCCTTGAAATTTTCATTGCTTTGTTAGTGTGCTGTGAGATGGAAAAGGTTGAAAGTTACTGGGTTACAGTCTGGCACAGGCATTTAACCAAGATCAAATCACTTTTTATGTACATTGAGAAAGTATTGCTTTACAGTGACTTACATAATTCTGAAAAAAGTGACGTACATTATTCTGAAAAGGTCTGTTTACACTTGAAATGTGAATACCTGAAAATATCTCTAGAATAGATTTTTGAATCTGGCTCTTAACTAGTTCAGTAAAAGTCATTTGTGGTTGGATCCTGAGTTCTCGCATTTTCACCTGGAAATAATAGTGTAAAGGTCTTGCACACAAACATATGCGTTGAATTCTGACTTGGTTTTATGCTTGGGCAGGATGTTGCATATGATGGCATACAGAAATTTGTCAGGACCTCATTGTAATGATATCAAGATCATTAGACCACCATATGTCTAGTCTTCTTAAAAAGCAGAAGGCAGGTATTGCTGATATGGATGCACCCTTAAAATGTTTAGTCCAAAGGGATCTCCATGTCCTAAATGAGGGTTGCAGAAAGGGTGTGTAATGTTCCTGTTTTTTATTGGCTCCCTCTGCTGTACTCATATGTATCAGGTCTTGTTACAACCTGAATCAACATGGAAAGACAGCCACTTTGGCTGCAATCCTAAAGACACAATGGGGCTTACTTCTGAGTAGACATGGTTATGATTGTGCTCTATGTTAGTGGGCTCCACCTCTACACCACCAACTTCCTTGCCACAAATCTGCCTGGCATCATCCCTCCTCTCTCAGTTTGAAGGCCCCTGAGACATTGAATTTGTCTGAAGACGATCTTGCTTATCTGAACCAGCCAATAAGCATGTAGAATCATGATATAAAGAGATCAGTTTTGTCCCAGAGTTCGCATTGAGGAGTAGCCTCACTGGGCAATGGCCCATGGATGTTTTTTGACACCATGCTGTGTCCATAACTTTCAAGTGAGAGTGGTGTTGGCTGTTGGCAGTGGTGTAGCTAAGAGGGTGCAGGGGGTTAGCAATTGCACTGGGTAGCTTTAAGGTGGCAACAAAGTGAGCTTGACACTCGTGGCTAAAATTGTGAAAGATGGGATATGTATGAAGGATAATACCATCATGTTATATATCCTTGGAAAGGAAATGTAATGCAGAATGCCATGAAACAAACAGCGTTGAAATATTTTTATTCTATAAAAGAGTTATGGCCAATTAACCAGAAAATGAAAACACAAAAGCCTATGGAACAAAAAATGGGTTTCTTAATTCAGAACATTCCCATGAGTCTGACTGGCCTGAGATCTAATGAGATATAAATATGATAATGTATGAAACTAGTAAGGAGTTGATATAAGACAGCTCTCTTTTTCATATCATAAGTCAGTTACCCTGTTAACTGGGTAAAGAGGTAAGTGGTGCTCCTCTTATATTTAGCAGGTAGAGAATAACTATCCCTGTTTGCCCCAGCACAGTTTCTCTAACCAATAAGGGACACATTTTTATTTATTTACTTAATTAAAATTGTTGTTGGAGGGATAGATAGCTACAAAATCTTCTCTGATTCCAGATAGCAGATAGATATTTTAGCTATGCCAGTAGCTGGGGTGGGGGGCAGCAGAGCAAAAGGGTGGTGAGCTGCTAGGGAGAAGGCAAGTTTTTCCCCAATTTTCTTTAAAAAACAAAACAAAACTGGGATGACTTCACTTCTGGGGCAACATTTTGAGCACTCCACTGGATTTGGGATTGACTCCATGATTGTTTCCTGCTGAAGGCAGTTTGTTGCCCCTTCCACCTCAAGCCAGTCCTGTTTTGTCTGCCTGCACTGTATAATCAAAATTATTTCATGCTTTTGAATATATGTGGGCTGGACATGAGCAAAATCCTTAGAATTAATTGAGATAAACATAAACATATAAAGCATCACCAATACCAAATCTGTAATTCAGCAGTTCTGAACCAGCAACCATGAAGTTATCATGGTTAGCAGGACCCGATTTATGATTTCAGATATATTAATTTAGATTGTATACATTTTCCCTTTAGGCTTTCCTTCATGCTTCTGGCTGCCTATCTTTCCTTCACTTTGCCTGTTATAAGCCTTATCAAAATGCAGGAAAGGATTGAGATGTGCAATCCTTGCAGAGCTAGTCTGAATCATGATGTTCTGCTCTATTTATACTACTTTATTATAATCTGGGCCAAAAACTCAGACCTTTGTATAAATGAATGCAGATTCTGTTGCATTTTGTATGCACCATTGGCTCAGTTAGCAACAGCAAGTGCAATTAAGCCACTACATTTTACTTTTTTGGATGTCCGGCTATAATATTTAGAAACTTGCTGACAGTTTGTAGGTCTCTTGTCTGCAACAGAAGAGAAACGGTGTAGTTTTCAATTCAGTATTGGAAAATGACAGATCTATTTCCCTGGGGACTGTGCATATGATACTGCATATTGTGTTTCAAGGTGGATTTGATTTAGCTTAAAATAATTCAGCTAGCATCAGGGTTAAACTAAAACAAGATACAATTTTGTTTATCCAAATTCAGCATGTTTCCATGTTATCGCATAATGCTGCCTACAAATTCTGCCTACAGAGTGGATTTTTCACTCTGAAAAAAGATCCATGATTCATAATCCTGTTTATTCAGTGGCCTGTTAAAGTCTTCTCCTCCATTTTTAGAAAAAAATACATATGTTTGGCCACAGAAAGATGAAGTCCTGCTCCATATTTGAGAGTCTATAATCAAGAGCTGATATATCTCCTTTTAGCAAGGCACCCATCATCCATCACCTTCCAGAATGGACGGGCCTAAACTGAAATTATTGTCATTAAAACTATTGTCAAAAGGTATGAACACATCCCAAATTGGAATCATGGAGACTTGTTCAGATGAACTGTTTCCAAACAACTATGTATTTCCATATTTCCAGCTGCAGAAGCATCAGACAATCTTGATGACTCAGGGATTGACAAAGGCTGGATTTAACTCGCAAGGGCCATCTAAGTCTCTGGTATGCAAGCCATAGACATAAAAATTGTTCCTCTCTCTTCAGAACTTTATGTTGATCAACTGGTTAATCAATTCCCCAGCGAAGCAGAGGATAGCATGGCCCACATACTCTTTTCAGAACCACAAATGTAGACAGATGTGAGAGGTTAGACAGTTTCATCTGATCTATCCTTTCTGTCTCTGACTGAGATGTCAAGGACTAGTTTTCCTTGGTGCCCCAGCTGGTTCAGGTCCTAGTGAGCTGAATACCATAGATATCAACATCGCAAGGCCTCTCGCGATTCAGACATGTGGCTTCTGTAGAGTTCTCTGCGTCACGGACATTATACTCTCCTTTTTTGCAGGCTGTGGATTTGAGGTAGTAAATAACACCAGCCATTCCTCCCAAGACCAACATGCTGGCACCAGCAGTTGCTGTGATGATAATAATTTGCAGCCAATGATCTGTAAAAGAGGAAGCAAAAATGATTGTTAACAGTTATCTGCTTTACAAAAGGAATTCTTAGATAAGAATTAGAAGATCTCTCAGAACTCCTCACTGGATCCAGACAGAAACATACCGTAAGTTCAAACAATTACAAGCCCCACATTAATTGGTTTTATTCAATGATAAAATATTTTGTTTTAAGTTTCACCCTGTCTCTGGCTGTGTCAAGACACAAAGCGACAACACTTTATTTGATTTGTAAGATCTGGTCTGCATGTGCAAATGAAACTTGTTTAAATTCCTCTTTTAGAGATTTTGACCAGGTTCAGATACAAGGCTACAAACTTGATTAAACCAAAGTTGAGGTTACAATCCAAAATACAGTTCCCTGGAAGTAAGCTTGATTTCACAACATGGGACATCTAAATAAACATATTCAGGATTGAGTAATCTGTGATACTATCATGGACCTTGGGGTTTTGCATGTCCCCTTTTCCATGCAAGAGAGAGAGCAAGAGAGAGCAAGAGAGAGAGAGAGACCAGTATAGGCCAGTTTGTTTTAGGTGTGAGGAGTTGATCCCAGGCTTTTGCTAATATAATATTAAAACATGGTTTAATCATGATTTAGCAGAAAGTTTCATCCTGAACTAAAAAGCAGATGCAGGAGGCTGTGAATAGGTGCATATATGTCTATGCAGTGCGAGGCTATTTTTCCGCTAAACAGTGGCGGTCCTGGGGAAGTCAAGGGGTGAAACCCCAGGCACCACACCTGTTCTCCTACTGGCGGAAAAGCAGCAGTACAGTATATTATCGCAATGTTTTTGTGCCGGTGGAACTACTAGTGAAGACAATGTCAAGCCACCTTTTCCTCCACTGCCATTTAGATTATTAGGCTGCGATCCAAATCCCCAGTTAAGCCAGCCGAAATTCCAACACAAGTCCTGTGCTGGTCTGGGGGTGTCACAAAAGGGCTGTAAGACACTTCTGTGCCACTGCTGGGAGAGGATTAAGCCACTGCACAGACGGGTGCTTGCCTCCTTATGTCACCACAGGAATGGGAAGACCATTGAATTGTGCTGGCCTAGGTTAGGACTGCACCCTAATTAGTTTAATTTATGAAACAGCACTGGCAGATTATTATATGTGTCTGCTGTGTAATAATAACTAGCCTGTACTTCAAATTTCAGCCTTCCTTAGCTCAAATCTGTCTGCTTCCACCTGCTGCCCAACTTGCTCTACAATCCTGATTGCCAGCACTCAAATATAATGGATGGACTGGTCTTTACCATCATAAATGCAGTGGTAAAGGTTTATGGCATGTGGCCTTACCTTCCACTTGGATTTCCATTTGGCTGAGGTGCTGCCCATGTTTGTTGCTGGCTACGCACTCATACACACCGCTGTTCTGGCCCCCAGCCCTGGTAATTGTAACTGTGCTGTTGTTGGCAGCATAGTTGATGTTGGAAGCCTGTGGGGCCCTCCAGGTGTAGATGATGGTGGGAGACCCATCGGCATGGCAGCTGATAGTGAAATTTTCTCCTCTTCTGATGGGCAAAGAAGCACTGACAGCCAGAAGGGAGATAACAGGCCTGTCTGGAAACCAAATTGAGAAAGAAATTCAGCCAATGAAGTCAACCTACCTCTATTCATTGTCTCTGTGATATATGAAGGCACAGTCCTAACCAACTTTCCAGCATCTGTGCAGGTGCAAAGGTGCAGAGTTCACCTTCATCTAGTGTATGTTGAACCTGGACTGGCATTGGTGGGCTGGCCAGGACCTCCTGTCAAACTTACCGGGATCTGACATCGCTGTGATGGTAGAGCTCCTCCATGTATACTCGGAAGTCCCATTGTGTTCAACGAGACTCTTATTTACTCCCAGGAAAACCCAGTGCCAAATTCCAAAATGGCAGATTCACCCTCTCTCAACCCCACTGAACCCAGGTCACAACCCCCCAAAGTGGTTCCGACTCCCATTTTGAGTACTACTATTCTACATGTTGTTTGTCAACCAACAACTTACATTCCACTTGCACAGCCACAGTCCATCTCTCAGTCCCATGGCTATTAGTGGCCTTGCATTGGTAGATCCCAGAATCATTCCTGCTTACATTCTGCTCTCTCTGGAAGTCCACAGCAATTCCCTCCTTAGTGCACAAAACAAATGGTGTGGGAGTCCCACTTGCTTTACAAGCCAATGACTGCAAAGTCCCTTCCAGCCAGGTCTGGTTACTTGGGCAGCTTGACTCATCCAGTTGAGGTTTGGCTGAAACACAAACATAGGAGGCCTCTTAACTTAAGAAGGGAGATACTGGGCAACAAAGATGGACTTTTCTCACCCAAATTAAGGGTCAGGAGAGAAACATGAACTTCCAGAAGAAGCCACTACTCTGATTCACCAACAGTATTGTGGACCAGTCCTTTGAGGCTTGGCATAGGTGTTGACAGTTTTTATGGGTTGCTGCTCTTGACCATACACTCACATTCAACTGTAATGGTGATTGCCTTGGCCATTGATCCATGCTGGTTTGTAGCATTGCACCATAATGTTCCATTGCGGACTGGAATCTCTTGTCCTTGGCTGAGGTCATAAACTCTGCCATCTTTGGTACATGCAACCTCTGGAGGTGGGACCCCTGCAGCTTTGCAGTGAAAGGCAGGCAGTGCCCCCTCCACCAGGATCCAGTTACTTGGACAACTGGATTCATCCATTTCTGGTTTATCTAAAATCAGAGCAATATGGTGGGTATTATTTTATGAAACTTGGCTGGCATTCAAAGTTCTCAACCTCCCTTTTATTTCCCACATAAAAAAAGGAGTGTTTCAATTTATACAATATCAAATCATTTAAACACATGCAGATTAAACATGTCTTTAATTAATGTGTTTCCAACTAGTGCCATCAAGCATGAGATATAGAATCATAGAATCATAGAGTTGGAAGGGATCCAGAGGATCATCTAGTCCAACCCCCTGCCTGTAGCAGGAAATCCTCATCTTGTAGGGACCTGGGTCTCAAACCCTGGCCTACTGGTTAAACAGGCACAGTGTCTTAACCACAGGTGGGCCCAAGCCGGTTCGGGCCGGATCGCCTAAACCGGTTGTTTCCACCAGCTCGCAGCTACCGAACCGGTAGCTGCGGGGTGGCCACAAAACCCGCGTACCGGTTTGGTACGCGGGGAGGAGACGCAATGTGCGTGCGCCGACCTTGGCGCATGCACACTGCATCTCCTGCACAGCGCCGACCTCAGCGCATCTGCTGTGGTCTCCTCCCGCTAGAGGAATCTACAGCGCAAGCACTGCCTGCGCTGTAGACTCCTCCAGCAGGAGGAGACCGCAGCGCAAGCTCCGACCTCAGCACCTGCACTGTCTCCTCCCGCTGGAGGAGTCTACAGTGCAGGTGCCAAGGTCGGCGTGTGCGCTGTAGACTCCTCCAGCTGGAGGAGATGCACTGCGCATGCGCTGACCCCCAGCGTGCATGCAGTGCGCGTGCGCCGGGGGTTGGCACATGCGCAGTGTGCTGGGGTTGGGGTCCACCCCTAGCCCCACCCCTGGCCACACACCCTGACCTTGGCCCCACCCCTGATCCTGGCCCCGCCCCCAACTTCTGGCAAACCGGTTGTTGGGTGAGGTGGGGCTCACCCCTGGTCTTAACCACTTGCGCCACTAAGTTTTGATATTCCTGAAAAGGAGCAGAAAATGGTACAAGTTGTTTTGGTCCAGACCTAGACAAAAGGCAACTTCTTCAGCCTTGTGTGGTGTTGGTGTCCACATATGGATTAGAGTTTCATCTTATCCATGATGGAAGCAACATGGGGAAACCTGACCCGCCTGTTTCAGGGGCCTGTTGCTAAGACATTGCCTTTCCCACCAAAGTGGAATTCTGCTCAGCAGGTCAGCAGGTCAGCAGTTCAAGACCCAAATACTGCCAGATGGAGTGAGCTCCCTTGCTTAGCCCAGTTCCTATATACCTAGCAGTTCAAAAGCACATGAATGCAAGTAGGTCAATATGTCCAGATCTAGAAAGGCCAATTAGAAACCAGCCAATATGGCATCCCATTTGAGCTTCAGCCAATGCTCACTTACATTCCACTTGGATGCTCACATCTCTGGTGATGGAGCCATGCACATTTGTGGCTATGCAGTGATAAGTTCCAGCATATTCTCTGGTGACATTCTGCCAAACTCCAGGGCTATAGACTATGCCATTTTTATTGCACTCAACACTTGGTACTGGGTTTCCCATTGCAAAGCAGATGAACATTTGCTCTGATTGTTCTAACCAGGTCCAGTTATATGGGCAGCTGGAATCATTCATTTCAGGCGCATCTGCAAAATGAAGAATCAGGGTTTCATTTTACAGTGGAAATTATGAAAATCATCGAATTGGAAAGACTTAAAAGGTCATCTGGTCCAACCTGTGGCTGGTTACATGGAATCATCATAGAGCATCTCTCTGAGATGCTAGTGGAGCTTCTGCTTGAAGATCTCCCCTGAGAAAATCTCTCTAATTTATAATTTAAGTGAATAAACAGGGTTCAACAGGCAACTATTTGAGCTGTAATGGTTGGAATGCTAGACTTTTGACCGGGGTTAATATTTCTGTGAAGCCACTAGGTGACACAGTGGTGTAGCTGGGGGATGCAGGGAGTGCAGTTGCACCAAGCTACAAGCTTTAGGGGGGCTACAAACTGAGCTTGACACTAGTGACTAAAATTGTTGTATATTGTTGGACAGGTAATTTGATGCAGCATAAAACAAACTGCATTGCAATATCTCTAGTCTATCAAATGTTATGGCCAATTAACCAGAAAATGAAAACACAAAAGCCGATGGAACAAAAGTGGATTTTCTTTACTCAAAATTTCCCATGTTACTGATGGCTCTGAGAGCCAATGAGATGTAATTCTGATACTGTATGGAACTAATAAGGTGTTAATGTGAATCAGCTTTCAGTACATATATCATTTACAGTACATATACCATGAAATGGTTACCCCATGCGTATACAGGCACTTCAAAATGGTGGTCCTCTTATATTTAGCAGAGAAAGAATAATCATTTCTCTTTGCCCCAGCGCACTTTCCCTATTTTCATTTTTTTACTGAATTAAATTGGATTTTGTTGTTCTGGGGCTGGGGGGGGGGGGGGAGGAAACAAAATCTCCTTTGACTCCAGATAGCAGATAGATATTTTAGCAGAGCAAATTGAGGACGAAGCAAATTTCCCCTCAATATTCTTTTTAAACATACCCAAGGATGATGTTACTTCCAGTTGTGACCTCACTTCCAGGGCTACATTTTGAGCTTTGCACTGGGCTACACTATCATTAGCTATGCCACTGAGGTGACATCTGACAAAAGGCTCTTTGAGTCTATCCTAAAGGGTACAATCCTAAGCTAGGTCAACACAACTCATTGGTCTTCCCCTTTCTGTGATTTAGGTAGGCAAGCACATGCACTGGCTTAACACTCCTCCAAGAGTGACACAGTAGTGTCTTAGATCACTTTTGTGGCATCCCCAAGTCAACACAGGACTTATGCCAGGGGGTTGGCTGGCCTAACTGGAGATTAGGACTGCTGCCAAAGTTGTTGAGGGATAAATAGAACTGTATTATAATTTTTTATTAGGATGATGACTATAACATCATCAGTATACATGGAACTAAGATGGTGCATAAGTCAGCCCTAAAAATTCAGGGGAGGGAGAGGAAAGTGACCAGAAAATGGTTTTTGTATTATGATAATTATCTGTAGTATATGCTATATCTGGAAAACCCTAAGGACTCCCACGTGTCCTGTGCTTATAACTAACCATTCCTGTAGTACCAAGATAGCAATCTGTAGCCAGTGCTTCAGGCTTTTCAGAATTTTAATTGAGAATTGTATTATCAGAAGTGGACACTGAGAAGAACTATATGCTGACAGGAGAAATTCCGTATCTCTGCCTTTTTTTGAACAATCCAAAATCATATAAAGGCACTCTTGAAGCAAGTATCAGGAAAGACATTATGACAAAGCATATCTCAGTACAAGCTTTCTGTGGCCTTCTGGGTGTTGTAAGGAAAGCTCAGAACCGGGTGCAGGATTCTCCCAGTTTGCAGGATTTGCTGGATTCACCCTCATGCTCAAATGCTTCCACACCAGCCCACACTTCTTTTATGACTATGAATGCTGTACTTACACTCCACATCAACAGTGACCATTTTGCTGCTCCAGCCATGTGCATTGGTAGCATTGCACTGATAGATCCCAGCATGACTTTGGGTGACATTCTGTTCCCTTCTGATATCATATACTTTGCCGTCTCTCATACAGGACACTTCTGGGGCTGGAACTCCATCAGCTTGGCAAATAAGTTTCTGAAGGCTGCCTTCCACCCACATTTGGTTACTGTGGCAATCAGACTCAACCATCTGAGGCCCATCTGCAACAGAGAGTGGAATGGACAACATAAGAGTTGAAGCAATGGTCCAACATTAAACCGAAGTAACTTGGTTCACAGAGTACTTCACAAAGTAGCTAACACTTATCCAAGGTCTGGTATGATTTCCAAGTAGCTTGCTACTAAATAACAGATGTGATGCTATTTCAGGGGCTGTTATACCAGGAATACTGATGATGTAAACTGGCTAGGACCTGCTTCTTGCTCACATGCTTCAGAATGCATCAGTGTTTTCCAAATTGTACACCTTATACTTGATGCCACACCACAAAGCATTATTGGAAACCACTGAGACCGCTTCAAGGTCACACTGGCCCTGTGACCCACTTCAGTGGGCTCCAAAACACTTGTGGAGTCAACCAGGAGTGGCATCCAATTTGTGTATGTAACTTCCAGTTAGTTTCTACAAGGTGTTCTGGAGCCCACGGAGGGTTGCAGGCCTGATGATCCCAGCTATCAGTGATACTTTCTTCTGTGACAGCAAGCATCAGGTCACAACTTGGTGCAGAGGACAAGATGGGTCATGACAGCACAAAGTTTGGGAACTGCTACTTTACATGCATGCTTGGTATGGATGTCATGTACAGTATATAAAGATATGGAACACTTATGAACACATATTTAAAGATACTTATAAATACATATATAAAGACACTTACATTCCACTTGTATAGTGACTGTTTTGGTGCTGGAGCCAAGCTCATTAGTGGCACTACAGTTATAGATGCCAGCATGGCTTCGGTTGACTTGTTCCTCTTTCTCCACATTGTGAATGATGTTATCTTTGCTGCAAACCACTGATGGTTTAGGGTTCCCTTTTGCCATGCAGTGAAGTATTTGCTGCGACTCTTCTATCCATGTATGGTTGCTGGGACAGGTGAACTCATCCATTTCTGGCACATCTGCAACGTGCAGAGGGAACACACACATTGGTTGAGGCTCTTCTCTCTTTGGGTAAGAAATAAAGGGGGGAGGTTTAATGTTGGACAAGGTTGGACCAGAATAATTGGGTAACATCTGGCAGTTCATTAGCCTCATTGACCCAAACCATGATACATGGGGTAGTTTTAAGATGAGATAGTCTCATCATCAGAAAGGGTGAGCTGTTTAGCTGTCAGTAAAGGACAACAAATTGTCGACAATGGGCAATCTGCCACCACAGGCAGTCACCATTTTCCGTCATGATAGGGCCAGCCTTGCCTGCAGATTTTTTACACTTCCTATATCATTTACTTATTATTCTGAGTCTGCCTTGGTCCTGATTTTAGGAAATGCTTTGGACTATCACTTTATCTTGCTCTGCAGGTACAACTATAAGAATGATTTTTATAGAGACCCCTAATATTCAGTATATTTTCAGGATGGGGGGTCCTGCTCGAGAAGCTCCTCTGGCTAGCCTGATCTCCTGGGCTGGTGGCAGTAGATTCAGTCTACTAAGGCTGCATGTACAAACAGGGGAATGGGAAGAAAGTAGGCATGTACAAACCATTAGGTCTACTGCTACTGCGTTGGTTCAAGAAGCAGTCACTGACAGCCCCTTGCTGTACGCTGATGTGCTGCATCTCCCCAGGATTCACCTGGAGTCTCCACAAATCAGTACTGAAAGCAATCTTGGAGATTTTAACTGGATCTCTGTTGTCATGATATTATCTTGGGGGGGGGGGGGGAAGCATCTCCAGTTCACTTGTAGTGCTTCAGATGGCAAAATGCCTTATGGACCTGGTTGTGGAACATATAAGGGCCTGATTTTGCATAGAGTTGAATCAGAAATAATAAATTTCTTAACAGTTGTAAAATAGGGCATAAAAATAAAGGTAAAGGTATCTCCTACTGGTTGCCCAACTAGTTGTGATGGATTCAAGGGAACGGTACTCATACCTGTTACAAGGCCAAGAGCTATCGCTGTTCAAAGATGCCTCTGTGATCATGTGGCCACCATGACTAAGTGTTAAAGGCACACAAACTGTTGTTACCTTCCCACTGAAGTGGTATCTATTTACGTATTTACTTGCATTAACTGTACATGCTTTTGAACTGCAAGATTGGCAGGAGCTAGGCAAGAGCTGGGAGTTCACTTCATCTTGCAGTACTTGGGTTTCACACTGCTGACCTGTTGACCTTCAGGTTGACAAGCACAGCGTCTTTAATCACTGCAGCCCTTAACACAGGGCATAAAGGGAAGGTGTTCCCTGCAGGTTGTACTGCTAGTTAGGACCAACTGTAGAGTGCAGTGCTCATCCCCATTTCAAAGCCTTTACAGCCAGCGTTGTCCAAGGACGCTTCCATGGTCATGCGGCCAGCATGACTGACACATGGAACGCTGTTTTTACTTTCCCACCAAAATGGTACCTATTTATTTACTTGCATTTACGTGCTTTTGAACTGCTAGTTCTCTAGGAGCTGGACTAAGGATGGGAGCTCACCCCATCTTATAGGACCCGGGTCTTGAACCCTGGTCTGCAAGTTAACAGGCACAGCATCTTAACCACTTATGCCACTACAGCCATACTATTCCTGAGAACTCCAACAGGCTCCAACTATTCCTGGGAACAGGAGTGACATCTTGGTGTCACATTCTGATATATTTGTGTACAGTCCCATACTTTAAAAAAGTTTAACTTTAAAATAATGCACACCCAGAATACTGCTTGACTCATAGGTGAATGGATTTTAATGACAATAGTGTCCTCCTAACATAAAGTTTCTAACATTATGGAGGAGCTTCTGTTTTTAAAGTGCAAAAATAGCAAACCAAATGCTGCTATTGGAAGAGACATTCAGTACTCACAGAAAACAGAAAGCCTGGCTGATGTGTTCTTAATGATGGTGTCTCTGCTGACAACCAGTTCTGCTCCACATACAAATTCCCTCCCATCATCTTCCTTTTGAGCTATTAGAGTGAGCTGCAAAGGGAGCTGAGCGCCAGATGCTAGTGTCCTTCCTGAAGTATCTTTGATCTGAAGAGAAACATTAGGCGGCTGAGTTGCTAGCCTATCGCATAGAATGGTCACACGATCATTTTCAAGGGCCTGAGATGGGTGGATCTCCAGAGAGAGCTCAGGAAAATCTGCAATTAGTATGGAGAAGAATATTATTCCTATAGATTCTCAGAAAATGATAGAGCCAGCTGATAATGTTGTTGAATTCCACCCCTCACGAGATACCATGTTAAATGTGTGGTGGCAGCTGCTGCAGAAAATGATTGCCATATGTTGTTTCCCTATCCATCATCATCAAGTAGAATTTACCTTGTGCTTTTATTTCATGACATCCCATATTTCCTCCCCCCTTTTGCATTATTGGCTCTGATCATGAGTGATAGCATCACAACAGAAAATAACTTCACAGTGTGATCCAAAGAGAGGAGGAAACCTGGATGTTGCAGAAGCCATACAATTCCTATTATGTCTGCCTAGTTCAGAGCTGAAGGCACCAACATCTCTTTCTATTGCTTACTGAGGACTGGATGTTTGTCACTGATAAAAGGGATAATGGGTACTGGAAGAGCAGTTTCCAACTGGAAGTAGATAACAGGAGAGCTAGTTTAGGGTTCCCATTTGGGAACGTTCACAGAAATGCTTTTTTGTATTTGATTATCCCTTCAGCTATAAAAGTAGTTTCTTATCACTATCAGATATAGGAGAGGGAGCTGCTATTCAAGAAACGTCAGCCACCCACCCACCACTTGAGCGTGTAGGAGTGATTACATGTTTCTTTGGAAGCTGGCCAGTGATTTCCACTGAAGCAGAAGATTGGGCCATATGGTGCAGCGCTTACTGTTGTGGCTGACTAGTAACAGTTCCTTCAGCTCTGGAATCTGAGATGCTCTATCATCTCAGTGTAGGAAAAGTGTAGAAAGTAGGTCTCCAATACCCATCTCTCCTCTCTTGTGAACTTTCAGCACCAAGGGTGCAATTGAAAATATATTAGCTGAAAATATATTAGCTGTTTAAGCTGAGAGTGTACTGTGACTTCTGCAACCTAAAATGTACACAATCTTCTTTTTCAAGAGGTGGCATTTGTTTAAAAATGTATATCCTGCTTTGCCCTTGCCAGGCAGCATCTGAGTTTCCACAAAAAATAATAAAATAAAATAAAAAATCAAGCATATAATAATACAGTGGTATCTCTCATAACAAGTGCCTCACATAACAAGCATTTCACATAACAAGTCTAAATTTCCAAGTCTAAACTCACATAACAAGCATTTCACATAACAAGTTCCGCTTCACTTAATAAGCACTTATGCAGCCCTGATGCTCTGCATGGAGGCGGTTTAAAAGGCCTGCCGGCCAGCGCAGCTGCCTCTAACTGCCTCCAAGTGCCTCCACTGGCCACCTTGAACCTCCAGCAGCAACCCAGGTAAGCCTCCCAGGAACTGTTGCAGCCTCCTAAACATGTCTACCTAGAAGTAAGCCCCATTGTGTTAAATGGGACTTACTCCCAGGAAAATGTCTTTAGGATTGAAGCCTAAGTAGACTTCATAGGATCGTGCACATTGAATGTATGTTTTGAATTCAATTACAGTGTTTTGTCATCATTTTTACATACAGTTAATATTTTTATATGAATATTTTGGGAATTGTGGAACCAATTGTCTGAGTTTCCATTATTTCCTATGGGAAAATCCACTTCAATTAAAGAGCATTTCACTTAAAGAGCAGGCTTCCAGAATGAATTAAGCTTTTTATGTGAGGCACCACTATACATCAATTAATAAAACAATTGGTGGTTGGTGTTTAAGACCAACTTATCAAAGTGGGAAAAGCAGCCATCTATAGGGGAAATGTAGCAAGCAATAGATCAAATACAGTTTAGAGACACAAGAGGTAATTACCAACATGTCACCCAAATCGGTATATAAATTAGATAGATAGATAGAGAGAGAGAGAGAGAGAGAGAGAGAGAGAGAGAGAGAGAGAGAGAGAGACAGAGAGATAGATAGATAGATAGATAGATAGATAGATAGATAGATAGATGCTTTACAAAACAAATTGTTCTGATCCCTCACCAAATAGCCATGAGAAAAAGGAGTGGCTCTTATCTAGGGTTGCCATAATTCTCTTTCACAAAATTGGGACAGGACCCTCTATCCCATTTGTCAGTATGTGAACACAATCCCCCCAAACCAGGATTGTCCCTGGTTTTTGTTTGTTTGTTGCTTTTTTTTGGGGGGGGGGGGGAGAACATGACATATGGCAACCCTACTCTTCACTCACCCAAAAGGGAGTTCCATAGTTGTGGCATCATTACAGAGAAGGCATAGCCATTCCTAGTCTAATTTTTTCCCTTTTGCCATCCCTATAGCATGCAGTGTAGTTTGTTTGGGTGTGACTGCATGCTATAGCAGAGAAAGGATCATATTGGGCTATTTGTGTATGTACTTGACTTTCAGTGGGGTGGGGATATAGGAGGATAACATGACAGACTCCTCCACTTCAAAATTTACCACAACACCTCTACTTAAGAAGGTTAAAAAAAATAGCGTTGCATTCTGGCTTCTTACTGATCACATACATGTGCGTTTCTGGATGATGCGAGGAATATGAGGTAAAGAAGTCAGCCTGTGTGTTATCAGGCAACTGGAGGAAGACGTTGCAAGGAACCAGTCACACTAAGTCACATGGTGCTCCCCGACTCCTATAAATGCCTCCCATTAGGCTTGTCCACTGTTCTTAGTAACCAGGAGACTTGCTGTAGTTGATTCCTGATTTTTTCACCTTCCTCCCTGTCTGGTTTGGATTCATCCTGCTCTAATCACATATGAGTCTCTTGTTTGCAAGTACAAATCTATCCTTCATTTGAAAGCATAGTGTTTTTTATTTGGTCCCTTAACCTTTTCTTATCCAGTGGAACCCACCATTGTCTTCCTCATCATCACACCTCTCTCTTATAGATAGGTCACCTTTGATATAAACTACAGTTCTCCAGAAATACAAGCAGCCACTCACTGTAAACATGCACTATCTCTATTGTAGATTTGGTTATGGATCCCAGGGACACTGTGCAGTTCAACTCGTGTTCTCCTGCTGAAGAGGGGGACACCTGAGCCTGGAGGATCACTCTATCACCAAACACACTGAGGCTGAAATTCAGGCTCTCCTTTGCAAAGGTCAGGTCAAACTGGGCCTCTTCAGTTGGGAAAACCCCTGAAACATCACACTGCACAGGCATCTTGGTGTGGGCCTCCACGAAGCTCAAGGCTTGGAGCTGGGGATCTGTTGGAAAAGCTGTGAGACAGAAATAAGGGTCAAATAAATGGGACAGGAGACATGTCCATGTGCACAGGCTTGCAATTTAATTGCTAGTTAAGCCTCTAGAGCAGTGATTTTCAACCTTTTTCATCTCATGACACACTTAACAAGACACTGAATTTGTCAAGGAACACCATCAATTGTTTTTACAATTGACAAGGCACACCAGACTGTTCGAATTCCCCAATTTTCCTATTAAAGAATGTCAATCCCCAAATTCCCGCAGCACACCTAAGGACTATCTGCAGCACACCAGTTTGCCCCAGCACACTGGTTGAAAATTACTGCTCTAGAGATTTAGGCCATTTCTGATCACCTTCCTTTTTGAAATCTAAGGAAATCCACCACTTTGGTACATTCTAGCCATTCAGCAAGTCCCTGGCTTTCCATGGGGACCACAATAACTAATTCATTCAGGTAGAGAAGGTAATGCTAAAGGAAAAAGAGCAGCAGCAAGTTATAGGAATTTTAATGTGATTTTATCTAAGATCTGGCAGAAAGGTCACATTTTACTAAAATAGCAATTTCTAAAATTTCCACATCTGCTTTCCTGTCAAGGAACTCCTGTGTGGGGCAGGGTTTGAGGAAACATTCTCTCTCACACAGTTAACCTGTGCATGACTAAAGTGGTAAACATGTGGACTATACCGCTTTAGAGTTTAGGGAGGGAATGTTCCTCCAATCAAAAAAAAATCCCTCCATATGGAAAACTGAAACATCAGGGAGAAAGGTTTTAGCCAACTCCACTGATGCTAGCCTTGCATGGGTAAGGAATACATATTCTGGAAACAGTGATGAGAAGTGGTACTCGCAGACTCAGATTCACCACCTCCAAGAGGAGGAACCAAGTCTCTCTCTCTCTCAACCTTCATTCATTCATTCATTCATTCATTCATTCATTCATTCATTCATTCATTCATATTTCTATCCTGCCTTTCTCAGCAAGGGCGATTCATGGCAGCTAACAAACATTAATAACAATGTATAAAAACATTTAACACACTTAAAAACATTTAAAAATTTAAAACAACCCACCACCCTAAAAATTATCATAAAAACATTGGCTAAAATCTTAGCTAAAAACTGCTAAAAAACACAACACCCCAACCTCCCTACAACCTAAAAAGCTTTTGCCCACAAGAATTTTTAGGCCCTGCCTAAAACTGTACAAAGAAGGAGAAGTTCTTAAAGTCTGATGGGACTTCCAGAGCTAGGGTGCAACCACCGAGGAGGCCCTGACCTTAGGCGCCACACGTCTCACTTCTCTCGGTGGCAGCACAGTCAGCAGGCCCCCCCCTCCCCAGATGACCTTAAGTGACAGGTTGGATTGTATGGATGTAGGCTTTCCTTCAGGTACCTTGAACCCAAGCTGTAGAAGGCTATAAAGGTCAAGACCAGCACTTTGAGTTCAGCCCCGAAGCAAATGGGCACCCTGTGTAGCCGTTGACGCAGTGGCCTGACTGAGTCGAACCAATGAGCCCCAGCAACTACATGAGCCACCCAGTGATGGGATTCAAATAAATTAACAACCGGTTCTATGCCCATCTGGCAGCCACTTTTAAATGGTTATTTTAAAACTTTATATGTCTTATCTCTCATTAACAACCAGTTCTATAGAGTAGGAGCGAACCTGCTGGAGCCCATCACTGGAGCCACCGCATTCACCACTAGTTGGAGTTTCCAGACTGTCTTTCAAGGCAGCCCCATGTAGAGCATGTTACAGTAATCCAATCTAGATTTCATTAGGGGATGGGACACCGTGGCCAGATCTGAGTGACTCAGGTATGGTTGCAGCTGGCAGATCAACTGAAGCTGAGCAAAGGCTCCCCTGGCCACAGCCAACACCTGGGACTCCAGGAGCAACTGCAGTTCCAGGAGAACCCCCAAGCTGCAGACCTGTTTAGCTTATACACAGGAACCTGAAGAGCCCCTTTTTACTTCACTGCTACTCTAGTGTCCTGCTTGTGGAGCATTCTTTATGGTGCTGCAAGTGCCATTCTGGAAACAAAACTATGTGCTTTCAGATCACGTCCATCAACATGGCGCTGCCACCTATGAGGACCCTGCATGAACAACAGTGAGGAGAAGCCCAGCCAGTGTTATGTAGCTAGCATGGGTAGAATAAGATAGACCAGAGGAGTGATGTCACTGCATTTAAGTTGTGCATATTGTAATTAATTCTGTCTTGTCTTGGTATGGAGGTGTTCTATCAAGGGGTTGATGCAGCGAGCCAGTAGGTAACAAACCTTAAGTGAATGCCTCCGGGGTGGGGAGGTTTTAAAAAAAGAGAGGATACGATAAGATATGGCATACACCATTGCCACTGGATTCCTCCCCCTTAGCTTCCTCTCTGCCCTATTTCCTTTCATGGAAGGTCCTGACCCACTCCCTCCCCACCGACCTTCTACTCCCCGCAACAGATTTACCAGTGCCAAAGGCTCCAGGAAAGCTGCTACTGTGCAGTCAGCACTACTCTCAGTTTCCAGCAGTACACTGTACAGCATCACATTTTATAATGCTGTAAGTCAGGTTGCAGTGCTGGAATGTGAGTAAATAAATGTGGAAAATAAATCATATTTGCCAATTGTCTTTTTCTCTCCCTGTGTATATGTTCCTAACCCCTCCAAAAAAAGGCGGTCCGCTCATTTCCTATCTTTAATTAAATTCCAAATGTTTATGTGACATGTTCCAAATGCTCAGGTGAGCCTGGAGGCAACTGGTCTCTGGGCACCAGAACAAAGACTGTGAGTCAACCAGGCATGGTGGCATCATTAAAACACCAAGAAAAAAAAAGATTGGGGAGAACAGGCAGCGTCTTTGTCACAGAGTTATTAATAGACTCCCACTAATGGAATTATAATAATTGGATATTTCCTGCATACCCACCAGCAGTAGAGTGCCTTTCCTGAGCACAGAATTGGGAATTGGTGGTGCTGAAGAAAATAACATGAGCCATATCTATTCTTAGAATAAAGAAAGGATCTGGCTCATGTTATTTTCCATTTTTTCCTAAGGTCCTTACCCAACTGGCTCACACCAATTGATCATCAAATGCAGCATCCTGATGTAATTAGAGTTGCTCATACGAAATGCCTGAACAGCTACAAGATGAAAGGAAGAGGAATGGGAATTTGTATGCTCTCTAATAACCATGTCCAGCATCAGACAGCTGTTTTTTTTAACACCATCAATTTTATTGTAATAAACTCTGATTGGCTGGCATGATCAAAGTGGTTCATGGAAAACCAGAAAACTAGATGAAAGTGAGGGAAAGAGTCCTTGGCTGATCAGGGGCTCTTGACACTCCTTTCTTTCATCTGCAGACTGTAAGTAAAGTTTAAACAGAAAAGTTTCAAACCCAAGGAGGCATCTGCACAACAGTTTCCTAAAGTCTTCATTTCCCACTGTAGCTTCCGTCGGGAAATTCAGGAATCTTGAATACAAAAAGACGTTCTTTCTGGAGCTGACTTTATCTGCATGTTTACTACTGTGTATAGAGATCAGTTATTCTAATGTTTACTACTGTGTATAGAGATCAGTTATTCTAATGTCCCTACATGTGCTGCTAATGGAACAAAAGAATAGGAAGGGGGACATACACGTTGGTGCAGACGCATAGCAAGCATAACTTCTGGAGGGGTGGTCATATAGCTCTGGAGGGGTGGTCAAAGAGAAAGACACTGAGAATTGTGGCGTTGAATGCAAGTAGAAATTGAGAAGCCTAGTCTAATGAGAAGCATAAATGCATGCAACCCAACAAGCACAGTGACAATTCAAAGTGGGTACCGGTAATAACTTCCTAACTGTGCTGTTCATTAACTCTGTCATGTGCAGCCTCATCATGTATTCTAATTAAGCTGATACAGATGCTGGTCTTTCTTTCAATCGTGGGTTCATTCGCTTGCTCATACTCTAGCCTGATTTTATTTATTTATTTTAATTTATTAGATTTATACCCTGCCTTTGGATCCAAGGGGTATCCTCCCTTATGCCCTGCACAAGGGGATCCAAGGCATGTTGTATTGTAAAACTGATATATTGTAAAACTGAACTCCATCTAACTATCCCCTCACAGAGAAACATCAATTGCCCTATGAGATCAGACTGAAAAGCCAATGGAGGCTGTTCCTGCCTTGCTGCAAAAACAACAGTTTTGAGACACCCGAAAGACTTAACAAATTTATTTTAGGAAATGTTTCAGTTGAAGAATTGTTACTTTCAGGTCTGCAACAGTGTCCAGGAACATTAAAATATTCTGGTTTCTGAATGTTGCTATTCCTCATGTCAGACTTGTGCTCATTTATTTTTTCTTCTAATGTTTTTATCTTTGAAGGTGGCGCAAATGGTTAAGACACTGTGCCTGTTAACCAGAAGGCCAGGGTTCAAGACCCGGGTCTCCACAAGACAGGGTGAACTCCTGTCCTTAGCCCAGTTCTGCAACACAGCTGGAACCAATTGTATCAGCTCTGCCGTTCCATTGGACTATTTCAGTGGCGTGGAGAGGAGGGATTTGCTACTTGGGTAACAGCCTATCCTCCATATTAATCTACCCAGGCCATTGTGCTTCACATGCAGCATCAAGCACGATAGCATAGTATTTCAAGACTGATGGATGCCAATGCAGTGTGCTTCTTCAAAGTCTGTGTTATCCTCACTGCAAAAGTTACACAAGGTGTAGAAAGCGTGCGACTCCAGAGCTGTATGCCTCAGACATTTCAGCCTGGGGCCCCCTTTCAAACTTAAAAATCTGTCCGGGACAGATCAATCAAACCCACTGGCATTTGACATCACTGTGATGTAGAGCTCCTCCATGTCTACTCAGAAGTAAGTTTCACTGTGTTCAATGAGACTTACTTCCAGAAAAGCCAAGTGCCAGATTCCAAGATGGCAGATCCCACCGTCTCATGACCCACATGACATGAGGACACTACCCCCCAAGTAGGTCCCAACTCTCAATTTGAGAACCACTGCTCCAGAGTATGATTCAACTCACCAAAGACTTTGAGGAGCTGGTTGGCTGATGATTTTTCAAACAGCTGCCCTTCAGGCCTCAGGTCCAGAGCTGAGTGGCAGGTGACTTTTTCTCTATGATCAGTCTCCTGAACAATTATGGTGTGGTTCACCACGACATCACTGGCTTCACGAGCAGTGTGATTCTCAAACGTCATCAGGTGCAAGATCTCTTTCCCTTTGCTCAAGGTCACGGTGAGGTTCTGGATAGGGGCAACGTTGGGTATCCAGCAGGTCAATGTATATGTGGTGCCGACTTCCAACAATGGCACTGGATCCAAAATCACTTGTGTAGGAATCTCTGAAATGAGATATGGAAACATATTGGGATGGGATTCCACATAATGGTTGCCACTGCTGGGCAATTCCAAATTATGGGTCACATCACTTATTCAGCCTTGTGATCAGGTTCTCTTTGTTTTAACTCTCACACATTGAAGGGTTTCAAACAGCAGTGGCCATAAATCATATCCAGTCCACACTATAAAGCTCCATCTGGTTTTACAGGCCACCTACTGATCTGGAAACTGGCAGCAGCATGGTAAAAGAAAGGCAAGCCAGAGCGGAGGGCTGGTTATATGCTGTTATCATGCCTACCTTGCCATTTAAATCTTCCCAAGCCATTTAAAGCCATTTAAATCTTCCCAAATCTTCTGATTAGGATAGCCAGGGCTCAGAGCTTGACCGGAAGGTTCAGGATCTTTAGACCTTTCAAAACTGCGTGCAGAAACACATGCAGAGTATCCAAGATTGCACCATATAGGTCCAGGCAACCAAATGCTATCCAAGTGGTAGCATCTTCTCCATGCATTCTGGATTTGTTTACATGGGGACAATTTTTGTATGGTGAAACCAGGGTGACCATATAGAATGGAGGACATCGTGCCTTTATCTTTAACCATTACATCGAAGAGGGATTTTAGGCAGGTAATGCTTTTTATGTTGAGTATAATGCTTTTTATGGTTTTTATAGTTCTATGTAGAGCTACACCTGCCTCAATCCACTCTTCTATGCAATGGTTAAAAGTGCAGGCACTTTGTCCTCCATTCTATATGGTCATCTTGGGTGAAACTTTCCTATCTGAAACTTTTCCTATCTGAAGCAAAGATTACTCAGTAAATTGTTTGCTGAAGTAGTACAGGTTTACTACTTCAGTAAACAATTTACTGAGTAATCTTTGCAATGATGCTGGGGCAGAATTCTTTGACAGCACAGTTGCTTCCCCATAATGCTGCAAGGGATTTTGGGGTGCATTCTGCAGAGTTCACAATCGTAAACCCTGACTAGACCAGCACAAGTTCTGTGCTGGACTGGGGGTGTCATGTCACAAAAGTTCCATAAGGCACTATTGCGCAACTCCAGGAGTTTAGGCTAGTGTACAGATCTAAGGGGGATTTCCTGCTTCAGGCAGGGGGATGGACTAGATGACCTACTAGGTCCCTTCCAACTCTATGATTTTATGATTCTATCTGAACCAGCCTCCCCATGCCGCCACAGTAACAGAGTTATAGATGAGTTGTGCTGGCTTAAACTGGTTAGGATTGTGCTCTCAGTCACTTGACGTAGTTCATTCAGCTAGCCCTGTACATGTAGTTCTGTCTCTGAAGCAAAGAAGGGCTGGATCTGGCCTCTACCAAGAAGGTGGGTGACCATTGCTGCAATCCTAAAGACACTTTCCTGGGAGTAAGAGCCATTGAATACAATGGGGCTTACTTTTGAATAGACACTATTAGGATTGTGCTCCATATTTCCTCTTTTTTTAGTCTTGTGTCCTGGAAAAATCTTCATTGACCTTTATTTTGTGAGCAAGCAGCACGTAGACCTCTTGTAATTAATAAACTATGGCTGCAATTCTAACCTCCAGTTAGGCCATTCTAAGCCTGAGCATAAATCCTGTGCTGAAATTGGAGGTGATGCAAAAGTGTTCTAAGACACTTCTGTGCCACGTGGATGGCTTTAGGCCAGTGCACAGACATGCGCTTGCCTCCCTACATCACCACAAGAATAGGAAGACAAATGATTGCACCCTCTATGTAATAAATTATATGTAATAGTAAATTTTAAATTTAATAAGCAACACAGTGTTTAAATTAACCACATGAAAACAATATATATGAGTGTTTTAGCTTTTCTTTTTTCATGTCCTGCATTTTTCTTAGGTGTCCTATATTTGGGAGAAGGCTTGCCCTCTTGTCCTATGGTCGCCCTGCCAAGAAGGGAGGTAGCATGTGCTTAGAGAGGTGCAATGAACTTACGATATACTATGATATTTGCCCGGTCAGATTTATGCGCTCCGTCACAGCTGAAGAAGCACTCAGGGGCAGGCGCCCACTCCGTGATGTTAACAAGCTGGAAAGCTGCCCAGCTGGTCCCATTGTTTCTCCTCTCCTTGATCAGCGATGTCTCCAAGTCTCCCCTGGCATCCATCTCCCGGCAGCTGGTGCTGCAGTTCAGCCACAGGGATCCTCCATGCTCTACCACAGGGGTTTTCGGCCAAACAGCCACGTCAAATATAGGTTGTTCAGCTCCTGAAATAGCATTGATAAGCAGCATTTTCTCTAGGCGTTGGCAAAAGGGTTCACATAGACAGAGGTTTCTGGGGTCAGATCTAGAGAAAAGTACTCAGGAGGCAAAACCTTAGGAACTCCAGGCCAACCTTTTTATCCTTTCATAGATTTCAGGGCATAATAGAAAACTGGTGTGATTAGGCTATTAAAACTGAAACAATTAAAAAGGAAAGGGATATAACTCTCACTGTGAAAGACATAGACTCATGTCTGAGTTGTTTAATTTCAGGTTGGAGGTGGGATCTCACAAGAGTTGAATGCTCCTCTGCAACCTCCCAAAAGCTCAGTATTTGTACTGAGATGCTAGTTTTCTACATGCGGGGAGTGAAGGCACACAGGTGGCCGAATCCTAATGAAATTCCTTGGCAACAATGGGAATGTTGCATACTAAAAGGATCCTTGAGGTATGGGGAGATTTGTCCCACCCTCTGGGGAAAGTCCAGCTATAGCATTGGGTCTCCTCAGACCTGCACCTGCTAAATCACTGCCACAAATCTGAGTGGATAAGTATTGGCAGACCTCTGGGGTGGATAAGTGATGAGATGATGGGGTGGTGGGTGATAAGTGATAAGTGGTGGGGCAGATAAGTGGATGAGATTGGCAGATCTCATCCAAGAAAGGTGATAGGATGCCACACACTATCTGGCTTTTTACATATCAGGATTGCTCTTTATTTAAAAGCCAATCTTCTTAATTTTACAGGCTAGCATTTTTTTAATGGAAAATGAAATTTCCAGGATACTGAATACTATGGCCAATACCAAAGTCTATTATTATTTTTAAGTATAGCACTCATCATCACCACATTATTGACTGTAATAAAAAATATCTAAAACACAATAGAGTGCAGGAAAATTAACAAGCAAGGCTTCATTTCAGTCATGGTTTACTAGACCTGTTTTCAATATCTGGATCTCACTGGAAATTTGGCTTGAGATGCTTTGAGCATATCCAGAGTAGCTTACCCTTCCTATTTCTGGAACCACAAACATCTTCTACACATCAGGTACCAGGGAACATTTAGGCAGACTGAATTAAGCATTGGTTACGGATGCTGGATGCCAAAATGTTGCTTCTACATGCACAGTTTAACCAGTTTTCTCTGCTTTCTTTCCAGAACTGGGAGACAAACCTAAGAATGCTGGTTTTTTGTCACTTGCAATTATATGCCAGAATTTTTCCTTTTTCCGATCTTGCTTTTTCTATCCCCGACTCCTATCTAACAATTTGTATCCCAAAGGCTACATCATGCCTGCTAAACCTCTGGCATCTGCTTTTCTTCACCTCCCATGCAATGACCTTTCATTGCTCCTTTACTCCCTGTGCTGGTTCTGTAGGAGCCCATCACTCAATTCAGTTAACACTGTATTTGATAGCTAATGCAGGTTTAAATAGAAGGTTGTTGTACTTACTGCCCTGCCCTGCCTTGGATACTAGGCAAAACTTTTCTGACAACTCTTGAGGAATCTTATCTGTTGATAATTGCTTTTTGGTGGGTAAGGGGAGAGAAATTAGTGAGTGATGAGATGCAAAGGAGAATGGCAAATTTCTATTCTTTTCATAGCTGGGCAGGAGATTTCCCAAGTCCAGTCCAATTATGGAAGGGGCAAGGGCTTTGCACTCTGCTATATATCTGGATCATCCTAGCTGGAGAATATCAAGACATTTAGGAATATTTGGAAGGGTCGAATGAAGCTGGGCTTTCTATGATGCCTATAGTGGTGCAGACTCTTGTGAGCAGAAGGAAAAGGGGTACTGAAGTGGAAAATTGGTTGGCTGTTTTAAAAATTAAATTATAGTTCATGGATTGAGAGGGTGTGTGTGCATGTGTGTGCATGTATGTATGTGAACATTTTGCCACATAATACAAATTGTGTGAGAGGAGAAAGGTGGTGGTGGGTCTAATGGGAATAGTCTTTCTTACACATGTTGACAGCCCAATCTTATGGGTTTTAATGCTGGTGGAAGGCACACTCTGTCAGTATTAACTGCCTTACAGCAGCCATAAAACACCGTCCAACCCCCCGTGGAGGCATATGCTTCCAGAAATCCAACAGAATGCTGCTGAGTCTCTGTGTGTGGCTACAGTGGCTCAATCAGGACCCGTCAAGGCAGGTAAGTTGGCAAGGGAGGTGAGATGAGAGGGGGAGGGAGAACAGGTAGGAGGATGGAACAAGGCAGCAACGGTCAGAGTTCCTGTTGCTTCAATTGGTGTGCAAAAGAAGCAGTTCTTCACAGGTGCTGATTCTTTCCCCTATGTTAAGCAACCTTTTGCCTCAATTCCTTCGTCTGAGCTAAGTAATCTAGCTTCTGCTTATACTCAATAGTTACTACTTACACCCAAAGTGGAAACTTACACCCACTGGTCATCCTACCTGTGAGCATGCAGCAAGAAAGAAGTCCTCAGCCCTGTGCACTAACCAGCTGCCTGATCCTGCTGGATGGGGACATACCAATGTCACTGTAACCCACTTTCAGGGTTTGGATCTATTCTCAAACCTCAAAGCTGTGCCTTTTGCTCTCACCCAGCAGATTTAGGGTACAAGTTCACTGAGGACTCTCCAATTTTCTGCTCTGCAAGTAGGTAAAGGTGACCACTGCAGGTTGTCCTGCTAGTTGTGACTGAGTCTAAGGCTGGTGTTCAACCCCACTAAAATGACAAAGAGCCAGCATTGCCTGAATATGTCTCTGATCATGTAGGTGGCATGATTAAATGCCAAAGGTGCACAGAATGCTGTTACATTCCCACCTAGGTGGTACCCATTTAAACTACTTGCATTTACATGCTTTCATACTGCTAGGTTGGCAGGAGCTCTGCAGGTAGCACCATCTTAAAAAGAATAAGATCTTGTCCCTGTCATGTGGAGAGTATTTTTTTCACTGCTGAGCAACTAAAGCCACTGCCAGGATTCCCTTCTTCACCCCAAAAGGAGGGATTTCTTCAGATGTCATCTAGGTAGGCTTTAGCCCCAGGGATTTAATTTTAGAAATTAATTTTTATACCATGAAACCTTAAATCTTTTATACCTTATGCTTAGAGATAGGAAGAAATTTTTTGCATGTCCTACATTCCCAGACACTCAGACTTTACATCTTCATCTCAGACAAAGCTTGGAAGAGACACCAGGAAGAATCACCCAAATAATTCCTCAGCCCTGTGCGCTAACCATTAATGCTTGTTCCTTGAGAGCAGGCTTGCCATATATCCCAGAAAACAGGGGGACAATCCCGATTTTGGGGATTGTGTTCACACACTGGCAAATATGACAGAGGGTCCTGTCCCAATTTTGTGGAAGAGAATTATGGCAACCCTATTAGAGGGACAAATAAAAGCCAATTGCTCTCTCGCATTCTTTTATTTGACACTCAGACTGCAATCCTATTTACACTGAGAGAAAGCCCCATTGACTATCTTGGGGCTTGCTTTTGAGTAGACACGCATAGGATTGGGATCTGAGGCTGCAATCTGATTCTCGCTTTCCTAGGAGTCGGTTCCACTGATTCTAATGAGACTTACTTTTGAGTAGACCTACATAAGATTGGGTTCCCTTTCTTTTAAGGAAATTATTTCTCCCCTTCCCTTTCACCACACTGGGAGATTTCCCTGCTAAAAGACAAACTGCTTGGCCTCAGACACGTGCTGAGTTCCTTCCAGATCCAGACAGGAGAGATGCCTACACACTCCAGAGGAATCCCACAGCCAGAGAGATGGTGAAAGCCCCCCTTGTTCTGCCTGCCAGCACACAGCCCAGGCAAATTGATCCAGCTGCATTCATGATCTGGTCCCATTCCTGACAAGGGAGAAAGGCTTCCCTCCTCCCCAGCCCTCTTTTGTCACCAGATTCAATCCAAGATGTGGGGGAGGACAGGATTAGACTGGGGGGGACACACATGGACCAGTGATCACTTACCAGCAAGCAGGAGCAGGGAGTACCAGGCAATGGGATGCCAGGGATGCTGAAGCTTCATGGCTGAAGAAGCAAAGCTGAGCTGGGGAGAGAGATCAGCTCCTGATCAGAGGGAGGGGAAAGTGGGCTCTGGATTGGCTTGGCGTTGGCAACTTGGTATCTAAGGAAAACGCAGAGGCGGTACAGAAAGCAGCAGCAGCAGCAGCAGCATTAGGAGCAGCAGCAGGGACTCCTCGGTTCAGGGGGGCTGATGCCTCTGCCTTCTCTTCCCACACACCCTCAAGAAGTAGCAGCATGCCTGCCTTGTCGTGTGGTCCATCCATTCCTGCATCCCTTTGTACAGAGTGGACCATGATGGATGCTCCAGAGCAGGGACCCTGGAAAAGCTTTGCCCTAATAAAGGGGCCAAATACAAGGGTGGGTTTGGATGGCTCCTCCAACAGGGGATCAAGGTAAAGATCCCCACCGTGTGGGGAAAGGTAGGGTGTATCAATGCATTGATGGATGGATGGATATGCAACATGTCCCCAATCATTCAAACATTTTCACCAGGACTGATGGCTGGCTGGCTGGCTGGATTGATGGATGGATGGATGGATGGATGGATGGACATACCCCCAATAATTCAATCATTCCACCAGAATTGATTGGTTCGTTGACAGCCCAGTCCTAAGCGTATCTACTCAAAAGTGGGTCCCAGAACATAAGAAGAGCCTCCCTGGATCGGCCCAAAGACCCATCTAGTCCAGCTTCCTGTATCACACAGCAGCCTACCAGATGCTTCAAGAGCATCCAGGTGTCCCCCCTGCATCTGGCATTTAGAGGTTGTCCACCTCTACACACACCCCTTGCTCCCAATGTGCATAGGACTGTAGCCTGATTGATTGATTGACTAATTGATTGGATGGATGGACATGCCTCCTACTTGGCAATCCTCTAAACATGAACTGAATTGCACCATCTGCAACTGTGGCTCATGATCATCCTGGGAAATCAGAATATTTCTTTGCACAGACATGGTGGTTTTTAAGAGGGATGGGGGCAGCGTTTGTTTAGAGATGTCACACAGAATGGCCTCCATCTTTCCTGGGTCAAAGAAAAGTAGTACCTACAAGTAGTACCTTCTGTCCAGTAGTGCTTAACAATAATCAGGGCATCAGTGTCCATGGCCTTTGATAGAGGAACATAAGCTGAAAAGACAGGTTTCTGCATCTAGGTCCTTCCAATCTATATTTCAGCAGGGTGGGGGCACATCAAAGAAAGAAGGAAGGAGGAAGAAGAAAGAAGAAGTTGTTGTTGTTGTTCAACATTCACAAAGCAGTTTGTTGGCAAAGTCCCAAGCTTTGGAAAACAGAAACTCTATATACAATACCTTTTAGCTGAAGGAAATGATAGAGCCACCATGGGTGAAGTGGTGCTTGATGTTCCTTCACTTTCTCCTCTTATCTCCTCTTTCTTCCAGGAAGAGACAGTTTCTGAGAGATTACCTGTGAAAATTTGGTCCCTCCTTGGAGGAAATGCCCACAAACATATAGCTGCTGGAATTCTGTGATTTACAAGGTCAGCTACACAATTTACTGTCCAATCCACTCAATTATCCCTAGCACCACCAATTCAGCTGCACCACTGGAGTGAGCCCGGCATCTAGTGGTGGTGGAAGGGTGCCCTAGAGGTCTCCTCTGGGTAAGGAAACATTTGTTCCCTTGCCCTATTCGAACCCCTGTGATAACTGGGCTCTCCCAGCATCATCAACAGTTGCACTTAGATGCTGAGCTATAGAATGATGCAGCTGGTGTGTCTGGTGTGGCCTTTGGCAGAAGCAGCAAGTTAAAAGGGCTGCCCATGTGATAATTGATAATACCTTAAAAGCATGATCAAGATTTGCATATTTTTACTTTTGTCACTTGCAGCTAATGATTTCCTAAGTTGCCACCGCCTGGATCCATCTCTCCAGCCCCAAACTGACTCTGCTATCCCTCTTCACTCTGAACTTTCGACTCCTAAGCCACAATCCACTACCAGTGTCTTCCCTGGCTCTGAAGTGGCATTGGTGAGCCATTGGCATGTGTGGGGAGCTAGTGACTGTTTCCACTGCCACCTCCCTCGTGCTTGGCAGCAATGCACCAATTACAGTAGCACTGCATCATCTTGCATTCCACTGTCTAGCCTCAGGATAGGATTGAGCCATAAATCTCAGACTTTAAACCGGGAGTATTTGTCTGTGATTGATATGTCTGTGGGCCCCTTTTCATTATCCTTTTTAATAGTATTCCTGAATACTCATATCTTAGCTCCTTCAGCTGCGGATAAAGCAAATATACAGAACAAATGAACAAAGGATTTTGCGGGATTAAAGAATAAAATAGTTCCCTGAAGTTGATGCTTGAGTTAAAAAATTAGGAGAAAGTTCCACATAAATATTCCGTTTAGCCATTGAAAGCTTAATGAAAGAGAAAACAAATCTCAAGTGGCTCTGCCTTATGTAAGAACCCAGAAGGGAGTCTCCCACCAAATTACTAACCTGGGGGAGCTCTCCAAGGTCCTGCAACTGGCCTTGCCAAACTACTTACCTCATTCTGTCTAGCTATTATCAATCCGTCAGTCAGTCAGTCAATCAATCAATCAGTCAGTCAATCAATAGTACTTACACACAGCTTTCCAATGAAAAGTTCACAAAACAGTTTACAGAGAAAATGACATAAATAATGGCTAATGGTGCCCTGTCCCAAAAGGGCTTACAATCTAAAAAGATGCAAAAGAAGACTAATAGAAGCCACTATAAAAGACATTCAGTGCAATCCTAAGCATGTCCACTCAAAAGTTAGTCCCACTGAGTTCAGTAGCACTTACTCCCAGGAAAATATGGTTAGGATTGCAGCCATTGCTTGGATGAGCCGGGCCAGTTGAGAGCTGGTGCAGAAACAGGCAGCCATCCAGACACCATTTGAGTCCTCAACAGGAAGCTCAAGATTGGGCTGTGACTCACTTCTAACCAATCAATTCCTTCTCTGGACAATTTCAGCTCAGTCCTATATAACACCCCATGTAGGGATGGTGTGGTGTGTGCTGGTGTGACTTCCACTACATAGTGAAATTCCATAGGGGGGATTTTGGCTGCTAGAGGTATCTTCAGGTTAAGGGGATATTTTCCTGCTTGCCTTTTAGTTAGCAGTCACTTGACAGCTATTAAGGGTCAACTTGGAACTGTGCCAATGATGTTTTGGCACATGTCCAAGTTGATCCATGCTGATAGTTCAGGATCAGGAAAGGGGTTGCGATTCAGTATGCGCTGCTGCAGTTAATCCCACCCCCTCCTGGGTTTAATCTGTTTCTGCCCCTCATTGTAACCTGATCCTCTTCTTGCATTGTGGATAGAACTTACCCCTAACAGAAAAAATATTTCTTTACCCAGCATGCAGTTGGTCTGTGGAACTCTGCCATAGGATGTGGTGATGGCATCTCGCCTCAATGCCTTTAAGAAGGGCTTGGGCAAATTCCTAGAGCAGCCGTCACAAGTTACAAGCCATGAGGGGTGTGTAGAGGCAGGCTAACCTCAAAATGCCAGAAGCAGGGAGGGCACCTGGATGCACTTCATATGTGCTCCCTGAAGCATCTGGTGGGCCACCGTGTGATACTGGAAGCTGGACTAGATGGGCCTTTGGCCTGATACAGTGGAGGCTCTTCTTATGTTCTTACACAAGTCTTTCATAAATGTGAAACACACGCATATACAAATTGTGTTTTTTCTTGGTTAATGGTAATGTGGAGGTAGAGGCAGAACGTTCAGGGGAGAATTTGTGTTCAGGAAGGAAAGAACTGAACTCCTTAAGTGTCAAGTCTTTCCTGGAACGAGCCTCCAGGCATCCCCCCAGCCAAGTGCTAGCAGAAGGTGAGGGTGGGAGGATGAAGACAGTTACTAAAAGGAGCCTTAAAACCTTTTATTTTAAAAAAGCTTTTTAAATGGGGCAGAGGTTGGTTTTATTGTTTTATCTTATTGTTTTTAACATATGTTTTTAGTCTGTTTTAATTGTTTTCAGTTTTTAATCTAATTGTATTTTAACTGTATTTTGTGTTTTAATCTATATTTATAATTCTATTTTAATGGTGTTTTATTTTTCTGATTAATGTTAGCCGCCTTGAGCTCCCTTTTTCAGGTGAGGAAAGGCAGGATATTAAATAAATAAATAAATAAATAAATAAATAAATAAATAAATAGGTAGGTAGGTAGATTGATAGACAGATAAAAAGGAGACATTGGAGAGGAAAACTGGTGGGCATGTATAGGCTAAGAATTTCATTCTCACTGACTTTCCTTTGCAAACATCTCTCACTTGTCTGTGACAAGGCAACCTCAGGCATTCCTCATGTGTATTTTGCTTTATTTTGCAGCTAGAATGTGATAAAAAGTTGGGAACCAGCTTTTATATGTATTGATGAGAACAATGCTTGTTATTTTGAGACTGGCCTGCCTGTTATAGAAAAGCACTGAAAAATGTTGAAATGAAAAAGTCTTACGCATACATACTGATCCATGGGTGTGCTCCACTTCTGATTCATGGGGCACAATCCTGGAGGAAGTTCTTTTCACAAACTGTAATCAATGAGATAGCACGGGCTACATGGGGGACTGATCCTAGCTGTCTGATGGGTGAGTGGTTGTGTTTGTGTAAGTGGGTATGTATACTTGCAGTTACATGAATCTTCCTCCTTGCTTTCTCAGCATGTTGCCCCATCACCTCCCTTTGCGGTTTCTTCTAGCAACTCTCCCAGAAACTTCTTGCCTATCTATCTCCAGAGAACCTCTTGGATGCCAGTTGCACATCCTGCACTGCCACCTGTAGTGTCCTGGAAGAGAAGGTCCTCAAGTTATTCAACGCGTGACTCACATGCATCATGACTCAAAAGCAAGTACCTTCAGTGCTGAACAGATTTCCGGTTAGAATCCCATTCTGTCAACCCACTCCCTTATAACAAAAAAGGATTAAAATAGTTATTTTTTTGGAGGGGGGCAGGGGAATCCCTTCAAGAACAAACCTGGTACTCTGTCAATAGGACAAGGAAACACAAGGACAAATTATCATGCAGGCTCTGGACAAAGGTAGCTTGCTGTCATCTACCTCTTGTCAGGGTGACCAGATGACATAACTGCAAAAAGAGGACAACTCTCCTCCCAAAAATGTAGGACAACCAAGAAAAATGTAGGACACAACAAAATAAAAGCTAAAAACACTCATGTTGCTTATACTATTGCTTTCGTTTAAACACTATATTACTTATTACATTTAAAACTATTATTTCATATAATTTTTAATTGCAAGAAGGCTACATGCTGCCTGCTCACAAGGAAAAGCAAAACAAATGTTTTTTTCCAGGACACAAGGTTAAAAAGAGAAAATGTCCTGGAAAGAGACATAGGGTCATCCTGCCCTTTCTCCACCCCAACACCCCTCATTCCATTGTCCAGGCTGTGAACAGAAATTCGTTCCCACTTGCTCTGTGCCAAGGTAAATTTGATTTGTCAAACATCAGCTCCTTTGCTCAGTACAGTATTTCTTTCCCTACCACAATACTCACTCAATGAGACGTTTGTGAGAATTTTCCTCACAGTGTGTTAATTAGGGAAAAATAGTTTTTTCCTTAGTTTTATAATGGTATCTTTATCACTAACCCCTTCCTGCTAAAGACAGCTCAATTCCTGACAACACACCTACACAGAAGGAGCTTTATTCTAAGAAAGTGTACACTCCGTATATGTAGTTCACAGTATATGATGATCGGAAATGCAGGTTGTTCGCTTTATGGGCAGATGGCATAACCATGAAGAGTGGCTGTAGCCAATTTTTGTCTTCTTACCATCTGTCTCCACACAGTGGAAAAACCCACATGGAAGCCTGACAGGTGTAATGATCTCAATTTGGATTCATGCCACTTCCTGCACCAAAGTGTACTGCTGTTCAGGGAATTTATATTGTGCAAAGCATAGTATTTCTGTGGTACTCAATTTGGCATCACAGTGGCATATTGGGCCCCTGCTTTCTCCCAAGCACTCTGGGGACATGTCTGTGGCAGTGGGTGTCAGGTGGCAAGCAACGACCAGGACACAGTAGGACCCTTCCCAATGAAGACAGCAGTAGTGTGAGTTTCTCAGTTGATACATATGCAGCACTGCAAGAGGGTGAGGCTTACACATATTTGTTGTGCATGGACCCTTATGATGAGAGTAGCTTGTCAGGCAGGGTGACCATATGACCGGAAATGTCCAGATTTGTCCTCTTTGTTAGCCTCCTGTCCGCGTGACCCACCCATAACCTGAGAGGATAGCAGTCTTTGGCTGCAATGCTAAAGACACTTTCCTGGGAGTAAGACCCATTGGACACAATGGGGTTTACATCTGAGTAGACATGGTTAGGCTTGTGCTCTCAGTCTGTACCTTGCATAACACAATCTCAGAGCAGAATTTTTTTTTAAATAATGTCTGCACTTTTCCACCTCCTTTTCTGCTTTTCCTTTTCTGCACCTCCCTCCCCCTTTTCAACATCCATGGTGACAAAGAGTTCTGGGGAACTGAGAAGCTTGCTCACGATACCTTGGTCTTAAAATAAAAGTATTATGCTATACAGTAAGGTGTTTTCTTGGAGGAACAAATCAAGTTCAAAGATTTTCTTGATTAATATGCTAGGAAAAAATCTGGAGTTTTTGTCCTAGTTGCTGATAGAACACCTCTTCCTGTCTTCCTCTACCTCTACCTCTACCTCTACCTACCTTCCTCTACCTTCCTGTCCGTTCAGCAGACCTTGAGATAGGCTTCATGGATGTGGGGAGTGGGAGGACAACGGCGGTCACACCATTTCTCCAGCACCACCAAATATATATGAAGGAATGATGCATGCAGAAGGAGGACATATGGCAAGGGATGGTTGTCCATGGAAAGATCATGTGGCTGGTTAAAGACAGAGCCTGTGACGTGTGCATCCAGACACCTTTCTCCAAATGCCAGGCGATGTCACCTGCGGGACCCTGGCAGGTACTGCACTGTACAGACACCTGTGATCCTCACCCTGTTCCTTCTGTGATCTGTAAAGGGCATGCTGCTTCATGCAAAACACACCCTTGTCTACCACATATTTGCATTCTCTTTCTTCACCCATGCTTTGCCCCTCCTACAATGGTGGACAGCCACAGCTAATGGTTATTCCTGCCAAGGGTCCTACATTCCCATAAGATGTATGAACTCCCCTGGATCTCAGCAGTATTTCTGATTAACCACTTCATTTCTAGGTTGTATCATGACTCACATTGGGAGCACTGCATATTTCCTTGGCCAACACCTTTTTATCTAGTTATGCCTCTATCAAGGAGTAAGTCCCTTGAACACAGTAAAATTTACTTCTGAGTAAAAATTGGCTTCCAGCAGCACCAGAGAGTAGATTTGTACTCTCCAGAAAGCTCCATAAGTAGATTTCTCATAAAGGTAATTATCAAAACTACCTTTTTCCCACCATGAAGAAGCAATGGTACCAACAAGAAACCAATGGGTACCCATTGGTTTCTTGTTGGTACCATTGCTTCTATCAAAAAACAGATTCGACAAGAAAGGACTGATAGTACACATGAGGGGAAGTCTTCATTTTCATCTCTATGTCTCTTTAAGAACAGCAGTAGCAGTTTTTTTAATCACTCAACTGACATTTCCAAACTGTCCCTAACTGCTTCTTTCTTCTTTAATCCTTAGCTGGTGACTGGGGAGAGGGTGAGATTCTCATCCAATAAGTGCTGCTGGATTTTGTGCATCATTCACAATCCACTTCCACTCTTGGCAATTGATGGCGATGTTTTTAGCTTTGGTGGTGATCAGCCGCTGGTTCTTTAGATCTTGCTCAACCAATTTGAGTCATGGCTTTTTCAGTGCTGCTCATTGAACTCTCCATTGTGCAGGTTGCTCTTGCCAAAGGAGCTTATGTGGCAACCAATTGGTGTTCATTCTGCAAACATGGCCAACCCATCTTGGTCTGTGTTTTTGGAATAGCTCTTCAACTGAGGGCTGATGGTCACACCTTTCTGTATTGTCTCATTATGGTGGCAGTCACAAAAGGAGACTCTCAGGATCTGTCTCAGGCATTGCATTTGAAAGGCCTCAAGCTTGTTCATATCGGAGTTCAGCAGAAACCATGTTTCTGACCCATACAGGAGAACAGGCAGGACTATTGTTCAGAAGAGGCAGATTGTGGTGCTGGTGGAGATATTTGCCTTCTTCCAAAGGCACCAAATGAGTGATGTGAACACCACAGTTGCCTTCAAACAACAGTTCGGTCAGGAAGTTGTTTATACCATATTATACCCTTTGTTTGCCCTTGAATGCTTTCCTGATAATGGTGTCAATCATGATATTAAAGAGCAATGGAGAGGTAACATTTTGGAAGGGAAGACTTCATTTTGGATAGGAAATTCTTGAGATAGCTCATTTTGGATCTGCTGGTTGAGCCATTGTATGCAATTGGAGAAGTCAGAAAGTCTTCAGCGGCACGTGTTCATTCTCCAACACCTTCCACAAGACAGGGCAGTGAACACAATCAAATGTGGATTCAAAGTCAATGAAGACAATGATGGTTCGCTTTCCATACCTGACCCTTTCCTCCATCAGCTGACAAATTTTGAATATTTGATTGATGTAACCCTGATGTGGCCAGAATCCTGCTTGCTCTTTCTGGCTGGTCTGTTCCTGATGTCCCTGCAGCCTTGATTGTATAATCTTCATGAACACCTTGCCCACAATTGAGAGGTTGATGCTGTGGTAGTTCTTGCATTCTCGACAGTTGCCTTTCTTTAGAATTGGCATAATGATGGCTTTCTTCCATGCCGATGGAACGTGTTCCAAGCACCAGATGCATGTGATGAGGGTCATCAAGGCAGGTAGGATCATCAAGGGAAGCCTTCCTCATCCTGCATTAACAGCCAGTACAGGACTGCAATTTCTTCTTGCCATCTCTTTATAGTTCCAGTCTTAGCCCCTAGATGGCAGGCATCTCCCCTCTTCTCCTAAGTACAGTTTAGTACATCAAGTGACCAGATGTCCTGTTTTTCTAGGACATGTCCTTATTTTAGTTTTATCATGAAAAAGAACTCAAATGTCTTTCTTTTCCCTCTCAGTGAGCCCCTGCAGGCAGCACATTGCCTTCTTGAAAATCAATAAATTATTGATATAATAAATTATATAAAATATAGTTTCAAACTTAAGAATAAGTAATAACCATAAATTAACCATATGAAATTAATATACGAGTGGTTTTAGCTTTTATTTTGTTATATTTTGTCCTGTTACTCTGCTTGGATGCCATAAATTTTGGTTATGACGTCTGGTCATCCTGATCAGGGCAGGATACAACTTATTTGCCATTGCTAGCAACACAGGACTGTGATGCTAAGGATCATTCATTCATTATTCTCCCTTTGGGAGAACTAAGCCTGCTGGCTGCTCTGTCTTTCCAAGGTGGGACAAGGAAACTCAAGCCCCCACTGCAGGGTTCTAGAGTCTGCTTCTCATTTCTGGACTTCTGGCAAGAGTTACGGAATATTCTATTCTTGATCATGCAAACAAATTATTACAACACTGATGTTGGGGGCAGAGTGGTTTGGGGAGAACTGTTTCTCTTTGGTGAAACCCTGGATGGGTTTCAGCTTTCAGATATATGTATTTTTAAATTTAATGCCTGCTTGGAGGGGTAGGGGGAATCTTTACCTGTTGAGGGACCACATGGGATCATCTGGTGCCTTAGCTTTTAGAGTTTATTGAATGCAGACTTCCCCTGGCCATGGGAGCCTCCAGATGTTGTGTGGGCACCTGGTAAAGCCCTGGCTTGCCCCCACACCCCTGCAGAGGGACTATGGGGGAGCCTATATGCCTTGCATCATCATCATCATCAGTATGATGATGGGATGATGATGAGATGATGATGGCATGCAAGGCATATAGGGTGTGTTTAAACATTCCTAGAGCATGTGTTAACAAGAGAGTGCTTTGGGCATTTTCCAGCATCAATACTGCACCGAGATGGGATTGTAGCTAAAGAAGCATTGTCAGTGTCTGCCTTACATCCCTGACAAGACAACTTTTGCTAACAACCTGACAAGGTTTTCAATAACACAGGCAGGGGTGGGCACGGGCCTATTCGCTCTGGTTCGGGAGGGGGGGTTCTTCCAAAACCCCTGCCGCTGGCAAGCCGGCAGCAGTGGGCCCCCCAGAACCATGGGGACCAGTTCCTTCCTCCCCCCGGCTGGGGGGAGGCAAGCAGGGATGCTGCAGGGCTCCACTGTGCTTCTTCCTCCCTCCGGCCGGGGGAGGCAAGCAGGGATGCTGCGGGGCTCCACCACGCTCTTCCTTCCTCTCCCCGGCCAGTGGGAGGCAAGCAGGGATGCTGCAGGGCTCCACTGTGCTTCTTCCTCCCTCCGGCCGGGGGAGGCAAGCAGGGATGCTGTGGGGCTCCACCACGCTCTTCCTTCCTCTCCCCGGCCAGGGGAGGCACAGAGCCCCAGCCTATGCAGGTCTACTCTGAAGTAAGTCCCAGTATAGTCAATGGGACTTACTCCCAGGCCGGTGTGGAGAGGACTGCAGCTTCAGAGCCCCATCCTAGGCAGGTCTACTCAGAAGTAAGTCCCAGTATAGTCCATGGGGCTTACTCCCAGAAATGTGTGGCGAGGAATGCAGCTTCAGAGCCCCATCCTATGCAGGTCTACTCAGAAGTAAGTAATTTTATTTTTTTTAAAAAAATTAAATTAAAAACCTCCCCACCCCCTGACCCTGGCCCTGCCCCCTGCCCCTGGCCCCACCCCCTGACCCCAGCCACTTCCAGAGAACCGGTTCTTGGGCCAGGCCGGGCCCACCCCTGAACACAGGGACATAGTCAGTGAAAGTAAACATTTCATTTATTTTATAAAACATTCTTTTTTTAAAAAAACACATTGAATTTGCTTTATAAATTAAACTCTTGGCTCTGTTCTACACCTCCATTGCCCACTGTTATAATTTTTAGCTGACAACATGAGCAGAACAGAGAAATCTGTTTTAATTCAGTGTATTGATTTAATCCATATACCTGGTAATACAATACAAATATAAAGCTTCCATACAAAACAAGTAAAACAAGACAATCAGACTCTTGTGCCAACCCAGGAGGGTCACAAATATGTCTCCTGTGTCAGCGCAAGGTTGTGCACTAGCTTGCAGAGGCTGCTTCCAGCTTCTGCAACAACAGAGACAGGTAAGGATGTGGCAGGTGGCTCAGCCGGCAAAGAGATCTGGGGTGTATGGGGAAGGGGCATTCCTGGGTGGGTCCACAGGATTGCGAAGGGGCAGTGCAGTGAGGTTCTGCATTGCAAGTAGACCCATTGGGGCTGCAGTGGATCTTCCTGGGGTAAAGGGAAGCGATTCCCCTTGTAGGGAGTGAAACCTGTGCTACATAAGAGGCAGGCTTGCTGGCCAAACTATTTCAGCACTTGTTAGGATTGCAAGTAACAACGTTTAAAAGATCCATCTGTGGTGGAGAAAACCCAGAGGTGCTGAGAAAAGATCTACCTTGGCTATATGGAGCATGATCCACCCAGGAACAGTGTACAGAGTGCCAAGGCACTGTTGGAGAAGAGAGGAAAACATTTTAAAAATTGAGTTTTGTGTAGTAAAAGGACAGTTGGAAAAAGCAGTTAGAATGACAGTTAAGAGTTGGAGGTAGTTAGGGTGGAGCCAAGAGAATAGTGACAGTAGAAGCAACTACAGTTGGTGGCAGTTGGATTTAGAGGTCCGGTGTGAAAGGAGTAGACTGGGAAAACCAGTAACTCCCCAGCTGTGCAGGATTAAGTCCTAAAGCGTGCATATGACAGAGCAACCTTACCGTACTCTCATAGTTTCACAATTTACTATTACAACCTGTAAATAAAGACATTTATCACCTGTGACTCAACATCTGTCCTGATTCCAGTAACATCATGATTTAAGGTGCTCCACTAACATCCCACAGGCCCTTTGATCTGAGAGTGGAACTGAAAATGATACCATCACAAAAAAATCAATTACAAACGCTTGAAAAATAATGCTGTTAACTTCTAATTTGTTATTTGGTGTCATAATCCAGAACATACACTTCAAAAGGTTTTCAAAGAACCATGCAGCGTTGGATAAATCAAGGTGTTTTTCAAAACCCATGACAAGTTCAAGGGTCTGTTAGGGAGCTTCCTTTCTGTTCTGACATGCAAAATGTTTCACAATCTACACCAAAGCAAGCTAGGGTTTGCCGCTTGCATTCACCCTTCAAGGCGACAAGCCTAAAACACATAAAAAGGACACACAGCAAAGGTCAGGAAATGGGGGGGGGGAATGCATACGGCATCAAATGCAGTTTTTTCATGACTCATTTCAAGCCAAACCCCATAGAAACCTCATATTGAAAACAATAGAAACACCCCATTTTATGATGCATTGAAATCAGCAAAGGTGTGGGGAAAATGGGCATATGAGAACAGAGGCTTTTGTATCCTTTTGAGCAGTGGTACTCGGGCATTTCAGCCTGGTACCCCTGTCAAACTTATCAGGATGTGGCATTGCTATGATGCCAGAGTGCCTCCAAGTCTACTCAGAAGAACATCCCATTGTGTACAATGAGACTTACTCCCAGGAAAGCCCAGTGCCAGATTCCAAGATGGTGAATCCTATCCTCTTGCAACTCCTTCCCCGACCCAAAGTACTGACCCCCCAAAGGGTCCCAATACCCACTTTGAGTACCATGGCCTTAGAGCTCTTTTGAGTGCCTATGAGCACAATCCTAACCATGTCTAAAAGTAAGCCCCTTGGTGTTCAATGGGTCTTACTCCCAGGAAAGTGTCTTTAGGATTGCAGCCTTAGTTGCAACCTTCCCTTGCCAAATTTGTTGTTTCCAGTTGCTGCTAGTGAGCTCAGTCAATTCAGTTCTATCCCTTTGCAATCGAGGTTACTATCCACATACTCTTCCAGTCAGAAAAGCCATTTAACCAGACATTCATATGGAAGAGTTGATTTAGAGTTATGATACGATCAAAGGGTATTTAAACAAAATGATCCTGAGTCTGTAAAGCAAGATGCAAATGAGAAAACTGTCTTGATTCCTCAGTTAGAAGAGTCATGGCAAAGTTCTATCTGGTGCTTGACTGCCCTATGACAGGAAGATCTAGAAAGAGGAATTAATTTTGGAAAATTATCAGTGATCATGTCGGTGCTTGTAGTTAATCCAGTGATACAAAAGAAATCCAAGAAAACATTGCACAACTGCGCAAGGTCAGTCCAAAATTTCTCCATTATTGGCTGACAGGCCCATGGCAGGATGCGGCTCTTCCATCCCCGATTCATCCCCAGTTCTTGTGTTGCTTCCTACTGAGTTACTGAAAACAACTTGTTATTTGACTGCAGATTAATTGATAGATTTACTTGAAAGAAGATTCAAAAATCTGCCCTGGATAGATGTTCTCCATAGTCTGATCCTCTCTTGAACTTCATGGCTGCAATGCATGGGAGAAAGATTTTGGATAGAAGCAGAAGTAAAGGACAAAAAATGAGACACAAAGCTCTTCTCCCAGTTCTCATTTCTTGAAGACAATTGCATCAACCAGCATCTGAAAATGCAAGAACCATCATTCTCCCGTAATAGCTGACGCATTGTCATTGCCTGTCAGTTGCTCATGGAATCACATCCAAGAGTATTGTTGGAAGGGACGTAATGGGTCATGTAGTCCAATCCCCTGCCTGAAGCAGGACCTCCTAGAACATTTCCAATAGATGCTTAGAAATGTGTTCCCAATAGCAGCTGCAATCTTGCCGGCCTGGGGCCAAGTTCTTAACAGTCACCTGCCCGTTCAGACATTTTGTGCATTGCCATTCAGACACTGCTTCAATGGTTGTTCCTGCTTCTTGATGCGGTATTTTCCAATCTTATGGGATTGATAATACATCTTATAGGCCACAATTGCTGCAGTAGCTACCGCCACTGTGATGAGACTCGCTAGACTTATCACAAGGGTGGGAAACTGGTAAGCTGCAAACAGAAAAGACAATAGATTAAAACTCAGTGCCTCTGAATTCCACATCACTGCAATTCTGCCACTTATGATCCAATTCTTTCTCTTTTTCAATTTCTTTATTTATAAAACATGAAAAAATTATTTTTTGCAAAATTATACCGTATTTTGCAAATTACATTAAAAATTGTTTTAAAAGAGGACAAAATCTATACATGGACAAACATATCCACATAAAATGAAGCTTATGCAATTCCATCTAAAAATGGCCTCCAGATATTCTCAAATATACCCATACGTAACTGATGTTGATTTGCTGTTCTCTCAAATACTAACTAATAAATGTAAAATATCATTCATCCTTGGGCCTGTGTCAGTAGTAGACATCTTTCTTTCTAGTTAATTAATGCAAGTCTTTTTGCAATCATGAAGGCACAGAGGGTCAATTTCCTTTGGTCAGACATTAATCTCCAAACAACAGATAATTAAGAATCACATACAAATCAATAAAAATCATATATTGCTGTAGCACAATCTTAATAGTATTAATTATTCTTCCAAAAAAAACCCAGCAAAAGCTGGACACAACAGTGATTAAGTATTTATAAACATAGCTGGCTTCCTCTTATCAACTGACTGTATAAGGCTGCAATCCTAACCTCTATTTAGGCCTGCCTAAGCCCCAGCATGAATACTGTACTGACCTGGGGGTATCAAAAAAGCACAGTAAGACACCTTTACCCCACTCCTGGGGTTTAGGCCAACGCACAGGCATATGCCAAACTCCTCACACCATCACGGAAAGATAGGCCAGGTGAGTTAGGCCAGCCTAAATTTCTTAGGATTGCACCCTAAGCAAAGGAGTGGAGGAGATTGGGATACAAACAGCACAGAGGGATCAAATTTAGAAACTATGTGCTGCAAATGTAAATCTTGCCAACTAGTGGATTTTGGAAGATTATGCTGCTTAAAAAAATCTCAACAGGAAAGAATTCCTGGTTCTGATCAATAAATTGATCTAATGTGAAAACTGTTTTATCAGACCAATATCTCCATAAAAAAGGTTCCCTATTAATCTTTAAAACTGTAGTCATCCATAATGTTAATCTGGAATGTAAATAACGCATTTGTGCCATCATATTCAATTAATCAATCAACAGTTTTTAATATACCACTTTTCAACAAAAGCTCACAAACTGATTTACAGAGAAAATGAAATAACTAGTAGCTTATGGGTCCAAGTATTTCTTCAAGTAATTCCAAGTATATCTTGCCATGTTTATAGGGTATTCATTGTTTATTTAAAATTTTAGATTCCAAAGCTACCCATTTAAATAAAGATGATAATACAGACATTTCTAACTGAACCCAAGATGGTAAGTCACTTTGTTGGTTGTCCCACTTAAGCACAATCATACATACTAAAATCAGGAAATCCTAAACCTCCCTCTTTATATGACAGTTGCACTCATTTTAAATATATCCTAGGTATTGCAGAACCTCCCCAAATTTCTTAAATTATAAACCTTATTAAAATGATTTTGTGGTATATATATTAAAAAATGCACATAGTACATAATACAAGGTAAACATTTGTTTCTAACGTATTTTCCCTATAGGAATAAATTTAAGGATACCCATCTTTCCAGATCTAGTGATATATCAGATACGAGTTTTATCAACGTTCAATTTAATAATACAAAGTTGACTTACATTCAACTTGAATGATCACATTTTGAACAACAGTCCCATACGGGTTGGTGGCATTGCACAGATAGATCCCATCCTGTTCTTTGGTGATACGCTGCTGTATCCCAATGCGGTAAGGTTCCTTGTCCTTATAACATTCCATAGTTGGTGCTGGGTTTCCCCTGGCTGAGCAGATGAAAGTCTCCTCATTGCCTTCTTTCCAAATATAATTCTTGGGACAGCTAGAATCATTCATTTGGGGGCCATCTAGAAAGGAATAAATAAGGTTTTCATTCTCCTAGGCAATGTGGGATAAATAGATTTATTTGAATACATTTTCTATCTCACCTTACTTATCAAGGTGCCTTACAGTCAAAGATGAGCCATGAAACATAATAAAATACAGCAACATGACAACCAAAGGAATCTAAAATACCCATATCCAAATTGGTAATAAGAACCAAGCTGTTACAGCATCACCCACTAAAAATACCCACCAAAAATGAATAGATAAACCTGGTAAACTGATAAATAAGAGGCTGGTAAACAAATTCCCTAAACAAGGTGTCAGAGAAAAGAGGCTGCTTTTTTATTGTTGAAGGCATTGTTTTCTGTTTATACAGTCAGGACCATGTATCTGCAGATCCACTGTTTCAATTACCCACGGATCTGGAGGATACTAAAGTCTTCCTTTAAAAAGTTAGAGAAAATAAAGAGACATACCTAAACTTACCTCTGAGCAGCAAAACTGCTGCCTGCAGTCTTTTTCTGGTTGCCCAGAGGCTACTCCTGTGCAGAGCTAGATGCAGCTAATTTTGGAATATTTTTTTTATTTTATCTAATCTTTTCAAGTGTGCCTCCAATATCTGTGGATTCATGGCAGAAATGAAGGGGGGTCCAAAATAGAATCCGTGAATATTAGTGACTATTGGTGCACACCTGTACACCATTGTGCAAGCTGCAATTTGAAGATAGAGGGCTACAAGCGGAGTATTATGTTAGGACTGAGTTTATATATGCAATGCTGCCTAAGGGTACTATCCTAAGTGTTGCAACTCAGAAGTCTCATTCTGTTCTATGGGACTAACTCATCAAAGTGAATTTAGGATTGCAGGATAAGTTGCAGAAGTTCGTCCCCCCACTTGCAAACATCCTTTATTGCTTGCATTGATGAATTATGACTCATCAGTACTGAAAAGTTTGTTCATGGCAAGTCCTACTTACAGAATACAGTGAGTTTCACCAATGTGTCCTTTAGGACTCTCTGCTCATCAACGTTTAGCAAAACCTCACAGATAAATTCCTTCCCATCATCTTCTTCCTGGACTGTCACTGGAACCTGCAGGGGACCATGGCTCCCAGATATTAAGATTTGCTTAGCGTCTCTGATTTGTATCATCATGCCATGTGGTTCAGTGCCCTGAGAACTGCACATAAAGTTTGCAGTCTCATTGACGAGGATTTCTTGGCGGTCAACGTTCAAGATGGGTTGAGGTAAATCTGTAAGGGAATACAGAAAAGCCCACATTAAGCATTTAGTTGCTTTCGTTACCTGCTAGAGGCTTGTCTGATGAGCTAATTTCTATAAAGGAGTTAGGTGTCTATCAGTGACTCTTAGCCATGATGCCTAAATGGAGCCTTGACAATGACAGAGACTTTTGAATAACCAGGTGGTGGATGGGAATGACAAACCATAGGCAAGCGGTACTGCTTTCATGCCCTACTTGTGAGGTTCCCTGAAACATCCATTTAGAAAGCAGATGCTGGGCTTGGCAGTCTCTCCACCTGATGCAGCAGAACCCCTTTTGCATTCCTGTAGGAAGAGAAATAGGACGCAATCCAGAGTAACTACAGGGAGTCTTTGCTCCAACGTGAGAACAATTTACTCTGGATTGCAATATGAATTTCCCATAGGATTTCACTAGGTGGTGCTGTAACTACATCGACATAAATGTCTCTTATGTGCTCCCGTAGTTACTCTGGATTGTAGGGACAGTTTTTATTGACCCTTTGGTGGTTTGACAAGGAGGTTGTTTGAGGTGGCAGATATAGCGAATGCTGCTTCCATTCAAAAACCACCCTACCTGCCTGGCCTCTACCACCTCTCTTTCCCCCCTGCTTTCTTTTTTCCTCTTTCAGTCCTTGTTTTGGTGCAGCATATTCTGTGTAGATAACACCTCCCACTGCTGCTGTGACTGATTTCTCTTTTTGTAATTATCTTATCCAGTGGCATCGCTAGGCTCGGTGGTACCCAGGGGCAAAGGTCCCCCTCCAACCCCCCAGCACAAGACACCACTGATCTTCTCCTTCTGGAAGTCAGAGGGTTGTGGTGGAGATTAGAACATCTCCCCATCATCATTTTCTTAGCATTATTCCCACTCCTGGCAGGGTCCACTTTTAGATGATGGATGCAACATGGGGAAATTTGGCTAGCCTGTCCCATCATTCTCCTCCATTTCCTAAGGAAGGAGGAGAGTGGAATGGACAAGTATAGTCAGATGGCCAGTGAAGAATCACCTTAATGGAAGAATGGGGGAAGAAAGGAAAAGAAAGTGAAACCACCAGGGGACAAGGATGGAAGTTGATATGCATTCCAGTGAGGGGCAGAGTGAAGGAGCGTTCTGTGGGTCATTGCAGAATCCATAAGATTCTGAGTCATGAACATTGTGAGCTGGAAGTGTCAGTGAAAAGCCCTGCTCTGAACCCATCACCCCCATGAATATGTCATGGACTCTCAAGTAGAGGTTTTATTTTATTTCTGATTATAGCGTAACAGGCTTCCTCTCAAATCCCTTCTGGTCTGCCTTTCAGAGTACATTTTCCCAACCAAGCTCCTTCACAAAGAATCCCTCCTTTTAGGGTAAGATTGCTTACCTTGGACCCAACCACACATAGGTGTGTGGTACTGGTTCCAGTGCTGGCAGAAGGGTGGACAACCTTGGATGGACAACCACCACGGAGCCCTCCAGAGTGGAGACTCAAAAGTGAACATGAGTGGAATGAACATACTGTGTTCAACACCTCTCTGTACCCTATGTTTATGGTTATTAAACATACTATTTCAGAAAGACACTCACTGTAGATATGCACAATCTTTGCTGTGGTTTTGGTCACTGGCCCCAAAGATACTGCACAATTCAACTCATATTCTCCCGATGATGAGGATGACACCTGAGCATAGGCTGTTACTCTATCACCAGATATATCAATGCCGAAGTTCAGGCTCTCCCCTGCGAAGGTCAGGTCAAACTGGGCTTCTTCAGCTGGAAAAACTCCAGCCACATCACATTCTATGGGCATCTCACTATTCGTTTCCAATACGTTTTTTGATATCTGAAGATGGGGATCCATTGGAAAAACTGTTAAGACAATAAGAGAGACCATGAACATTCAAAAGCAACCAGTTAACAGAATTGTTACTACTTAAAATTAGTACGTTTGCTAAGTACTCAAAATGACACCCAAGTACTCAAGATGTCACTCATCATTGTGTCATAGAAATGGGACCTGTAATGTTATCTAGTCCAACCCTGCCTGCCCTTAGTAGGAAATCTTCCTAGAGCACCTCCATCAGATATCTGTGAATCTCTGCTAGAAGATCTCCAGGAACAGATTAACCCCTGTAGCTATCCCAGTATGACCCCAGTATACCCGTAGCCCAGAGCTGGCTGACAGCCAGCCTTCCTTGTGTTTTTTTAAATGTTGCCAAAGGCATCCAAAAAGCCTCACAAGATGAGCCACCTTCTCTAGAGTCTGAAAAGGATAACATAACAAAACCTATGTGCTTTTATAGCACTAAGCAGAAATCCAATTCATGTACACCGTTTGTTTTGTTACACTTTTTCTTAAAAGGTGCTACAAAAGCACACGTGAAGCTGAACTTACCCACGGTTCTCAGAGATTGGTTGTTGGAGGCCTTTTCAAAAAGCTCTCCATAAGGCCTCAAATCCAAAGCGGCCTCACAACTGAATTCCACACCATGGTCTGCTCGCTGAGCTATTAAGTTGTGGGTCACCACAAGATCACTAGCTGTAGCATTACTGTGTTCCTCAAACGTCTTCTGATGCAGCTTCTCCCCATCTCTGAGGAAGGTCACAGTAACATTCCGGATGGGGGCAACGTCAGATACATTACATATCAAGTTATACTTCTTGCCCACCTCCACCTTTGGCACTGGATCCAAAACTACATGATTGGGAGCCCCTGGAACAATGAGAAACGGTGATCAATCTTTATCGGTTCATACATTTTACAGGTGAAAAAAGAACCAAATTATGAACCCTCTTTTCTTAGCAATGATTTTTCTCGGCAATGATTTTTCTCATGGAAGACCTTTAAGAACATAGGAAGAGCTTCCACTGGATCGGGTCACAGGCCCATCTAGTCCACATATATCACATAAGGGTGATCACCTTAAGGGTGAGGATTACAAGACTTGTGTCCAGATCAGTCTGTTCCTTGATCCTCTTTCCAAGTGGAGTTATAGGCTCATCATGTCCAACTGAAGTGGAGTTACAGGCTCATCATGTCCAACTGTTGAGGGATCAAACTGATGATCCCTGATCATATGCTTTGATCATAACCTTTGCCCATTCCAGTTTCAGGGTACATTGACTGAACTGTATTTAAAAGTGTACACCATGGGCACAGCTTCCCTACACATTGCATGTTTCGTTAAAATCTCTGAAAGGACTTCTCTGACATAAAAGAGCATGAGGACAAATTGTCCGTGAACTGATTTTGAAAATATGATTCAATTCTCTACTTAATATAAAACAAAAACACTTCACGCATATAAAAAGGATTCTAACTGAGCCTTCTCCCAATATTCTAGTTTTGATTGTGGACTTGGTTTCTTTCCTAACCTCTCACTGAATTTGGGCTGGTGGCCACTCAGACAAAAGTCTCTGTGTCCCATCACCTCCCTGTTAAAATCCGTTAAAATCATGAAATATTTTAAAACAACCTGAAAGATTCATCTTTCAGACAAGATCCCAACATAGGTCAATATATGACTTACGGTAAACTGTGATTTTTGCATCCTGATGTTCATCTATACAGTCAAAATAGCACAGTGCACGGGGTGCCCATTGGGACACCTCCCCAAGTCTGTAAGCTTTCCAAGAAGTCCCGCTTTCAGGTAAGGTTTTCTTAGGAAGGGAGGTTTCAATGCCAGCGTTTGTGAATCCGCAGTTGGTAGTACAGTTGATCACAACAAAGCCTCCAAATTCCACCACGGGTCTTTCTGGGTATGATTTCACAAAAAAGCTTTCCTGAGCTCCTGTAAGCACAACACACATCACTGATTTTTTTCTCACAAACATGTTCAGAGACGCACCACAGTTAAAAAAAATACTCCAGAGATGGGTTATAGTGGGCCTTCTCCCTAACCCTAAGACTTCACCTTGCCATCATGTTTCAGTACAAGATTAGCTGATTGCCTTGGAGTTAAATATCAGTTTTTAGTTCCTATCAATGATATTTTGCAGTTGGATTTTTTTCCTACTCCATATTGAACCATATTGACTGGTTTGTTTTTGTAGTGGACAATGTGTTTCCCCTGATCAGTTGCAGGTGAGTGTGTATACTGGGGTGAGCATCTAGAGCAGAGGTTCTTAACCCTTTTATAAATACAAACCCAGCAGTGGCTTGCCCAATATGTTCCTTAACTCCATTCACCAGACGGTCAAAATCATCACCATAAGGTACAAATGTAGCTTCATAAAACTTCAATAGCTTACTTTTTATTCATATAGATAGCTAAGAACAGAACTCTTCAACCCATTTCAGTAACGGTGACAGTTAATACTCTAAGCAACCATCAAGGTCTCTGAGTCTTTGTAAATTAACGCCCATGGATTTAAATATTTTCTTATGGTTTTACTAGAGAGGAAAGTTTAAGTCAGATGTGGAGGCCACATCTGATGTGACCCCTGGCAAGACTCCATGAAGCAGATGGCAATTCCTACTGTTCGGTCTGCAGGTGAGCTCTGTTCCCCTCATCTCCAGAGGGTGTCCTGAAGGCCTGATAAGATGAATACACCTACCTACTTCTCTGTCTATCCCTACAATCCAGAGCAACTACAGGTGCACGTAAGAGACAATTACGTCGATGTAGTTACGGCACCACCTAGTGAAAACCTATGGGAAATTCATACTGCAATCCAGAGTAAATTGATCTTACTTCAGAGCAAGGACATCCCTTAGTTACTCTGGATTGCACCCTTAGTGTGTGTTTAATTGTTTATGGTTTGAACATGACTTTGTGGGTTTATGAACTCATTTGAATTCATTCATAGAAATTCCTATGCAATATAGTCATTTATGTAAATTTATTCAAATTTGAAATGTAAATTAACTCTTTTTCCAATCCACTAACATAGTTCGACAGAGCTGATGTGATTTGAATATCCCTTTCTGGAGGTAGAGGACTATATAAGGCAACTGCCACCTCCAACCATCGCAAATTTTATTTGTCCAGCCCTCTGATCTCTCAGACTTCATTGCCCACACACTTTGAGCCTTTCTTTGTACTATTAGGCTAAGAAGTAGCTTTTGAAAATGAAATTCTCTAGAATAGGACTGCAGAAAAATCCATTCTGAGTTTTTTCTGCAGTCCCATCAAACTGTAGCAAATGGAAAGCACTGCTTACATCTATTACACTCCAGTTGCTATACTAAAGACACTTTCCTAAGAGTAAGACCCATGGAACAGCCACTATTGTTTACTACTGTCTACTTATTAAATGTCGACTTTTGAATAGACATGGTTAGGATTGCAATTATCCTCAGTCCTGTTGCGCTATGAGTCAACAGGAGAAAGTTATTTTTAAAAGCAGGTTCATGCAAGAATGATTGCTTTTTGACTTGGCTTTTTGCAAGTGGCCACTGAATGCGAGAGCTGTTAAAGAAGTGAAAAGAATGTCTCTTTCAGGATGGTACATGTTCCTTTATTTTTGATTTTGGGGTGTTTTTTTGTTTTGCTTTGGCAAGTTTCTCATTCTCTTAAGTGATCACAAAAATCACTCGATTCAATTCAAAACCTACAGCCCTCATAATCAAAATAATATTTGCAGATGTCTTCCATTCCAGGACCTATACCAGCTGAGTATCCCCCCTGCAATATTTACTAGGGTATCATCCAAATGAAATCAATAGGATTTACATGAGATTGGAATCTGCCTGGAGAAAACTACCATGCTTCCTTTTTCCTTGGTATTATGACTCACTGTCTGGCTTGTTCTCCAGATGTCAAGTAGATTTAGAGGAAGAACTCTCTGCCACTCCATACTAGAAAAAAACACCCTCCTTTCCAGGAATGTATCAGCTGACAGATAAGAAACCCTCAGAAAAATACCTTTTAGCCTTTGGAACATAGATATATCATGCAGATTGCCACCGAGACCAAAGGAACAGTCATCCTCACTACATCAGCCCCTCTTTCCCAGAAATAACTTTGTGCAAAGACTAATGAAAGACTATTGAAATGCATTGAAAACTACCATGGCTTGCAAATGGGAAAAAATCTCATTTGCTTTGTTTTCTGAATCTAGTGCACCCATAATTTCTCAGGATGATGCACATAGTTACTTAAATAAGGCCTATGTCCTAAAGTGAAATTAAGCCCCTTGCTCGGAGCAGTTAAGATGACTTTCCATAAAATAACACTAGAGGGTGACGTAATTGCGTGGACACATAACTGCTATGGATTTAGCCCTAATTTTAGTTCTTACATTCGTTCCTACAGATCTTCAAAGCTGTGCCTCATCTCTCCCCTATTTTGTCCTCCCTACAATCCTTTTAGAGCAAAACAAGACAAGGTAGAAGGAAATCTCAGTTATAGCCCTTCCATGCTTTTCTTTTTTTAAGTTCTAAGCATCTGGGCAATGAATTTGTGATCAAAATCTCTTTGTTCACAAAACAATTATTACTCCCCAAAGGGAAATTATACAAATATCACCCAAATATCACAAATACCTTCAAGGACATATTTTTGTAGCCCAGAGGAAAATGCCAAAACCTAGAATTAAGCCATCAACCAGATCAATCAATCAACCATTATACCTTTATGGAAAAACTAAGAAATCAAACACACACCATCAAACATTGCTATCAAGAACATCTCTATCCCCAGAATCCTGCTAGGGTCTATCTTTGCCTTCTCTACGACTCAATTTGGACCTGAAGTCATGGGTAGCCCAACTCTCCCTTGCTGGTACAACTATGCCAACCAGAGCATGTGCAGCAACACAGGTGCGGGGAGGGGGGTGTCCCAGATGTCTCCTGCATGCAAAGGAACATGATGTAGTGGAGACCCAGAGTGGTGTAGTGGTTTTGTTGTAAGACTTAAACCTGGATGATCCAGGTTCAAACATGGCTTAGCCATGAAGTTACCTTGATGTTCTTGGAGCAGTCACTATTTCTCTGCCTGTGAGGTCAAATGAAGGAAAGGAACAATGTCCAGGGCTCATTGGAAAAAAGGAAGCATTTGAAAACAACAAATAAACAAATAAGCAAACATAGGGTGCAATCCAGAGTAACTACGGGGAGTCCTTGCTCCGGTGTAAGAAAAATTTGCTCTGGATTGCAATATGAATTTCCCATAGCTTTTCAGTGGGTGGTGCAGTAACTACGGGTGCACGTAAGGTCTCTTATGTGCTCCTGTAGTTACTCTGGATTGTAGGGTTAGACAAATTGAATGGTCATAGCTATAGGATCATTTACATTAGTAATCACTCAGCTTGAGAATTTTTTGAAAACCTAGTTTTAATTGTGACTTGATTGTTCATACTGAAGTGTTGAAGTAATCAAGTATTTGTTTCTAGAATTCATTTATTTATTTGTCGATCTGTAAGTATCAGGACTGATGCCATAGTAAAGGAGCTAAAATATGTAGAGTGAAGCCACTTGGCATAGATTGACCTTAACCCCAACTGTGCATGCACACCAAGTTTTAACATCCTAGCTCACTTCCTCTCTTTACAGCAATGCTTGGAAGGAATTTGTGTGGCATGCGGTCGTCGCATTGACCATGGCAAAGAAAGTTGAGCAGAGAACGCATCAAATTTTGCCAAAAGCTTGGTGATACCTGTGCAAAGACATATGCAAAGTTGCAGAAAGTGTGTGGAGAGAAGTGTATGAGCTGCATACGTGTGTACGAGTGGTTCAGATGTTTCCGAGATGGCTGAAAAAATGTCAACAGTGACAAACGTTCTAGGAGACTCGCAAGCAGCAGAACTGAGAAAAGCATCGCAGATGTGTGTGCAGTTGTGAGGGGAAATCATCAAATAACCACCCATGAGTTATTAGATAATGTGCAGATTAGTTACGGTTCAGTTCAGTCCATTCTCACTGAAGATTTGGGTATCAGACACATGTCTGGCAAGTATGTACCAAAACTGCTTTCAGCTGACCAAAAAGAAACTCGGGTTTCAGTTGTGCAAGATCTCCTTGATTTTGTCGAGAATGATGAAAACTTTTTGAAAACAGTCATAATGGGTGATGAATCATGGGTCTATGGCTATGACCCCAAAACCAAGGCTCAGTCTTCACAGTGGACGACCCCAACCTCTCCAAGACCAAAGAAAGCACGAATGAGTCAAAGCAATATGAAGACACTGTTGACTGTTTGACTAGATCATGAATATGCTCCACGTGGTCAGACAGTAAACAAGGAGTGCTACTGTGACATATTGCAGTGTTTGCGGGATGCTATTTGTCGGAAAAGGCCAGAATTGCATGCATCCGGTGAGTGGCGATTGCACCATGAAAACGCACCTGCCCAATCAGCACAGCTTGTGCAGAAGTTTTTGGCCAAACACAACATCCCCCTGCTCCGACAGCCACCGTATTCCCCAAATCTTGTCCCTTGAGACTTTTTTCTCTTTCCAAAAATCAAATCCCACTTGAGAGGATGAAGATTTCAGAATGTCAAGGAAATCCAAGTGAATGTGATGAGGGAGCTGTTGATTATCCCAGAAAACAAGTTCCAGGAATGCTTCCATCAACGGAAACAGCACTGGATTAAGTGCGTAGCTTCTGAAGGGGACTACTTTGAAGGATTTTAAATGCCTAATTGTTATGTATTTTTTTATAGCATCAATCCTGATACTTATTGATCACACCTTGTAGTCTGCTTTTCTCCCTGAAGGGCACCCAACGCCCTTATGTGTGTCTGAAGCTCACCTCTTGTTAACACTAAAATGTATATACAAACTTGGGGCTTAGAGAGAGGAATACGTAAGTTTCTGCTGCTTATGTTTCTGATCTCCCATGACATGGGAGACAAATCCCACCAGGACATGTGGCAGCCCCACTACTAGAGTTGCCAAACCCCCAGGATTGGCCTGGAGTTTCCAAGAATTTGAATCAACCTCCATGTGACTACTGAATGCAATCTCGGAAATTTTAGAAGCCCCTTTCTTCTGTCAGGGATTTCCATCATTACGCCATCATTTGGGGGGGGGTATATCCAGGAATAATTGATCAGCAACAATCTATGAAGGGGCGCTGACTATGACTCCCATCACAAAAAGTCACTGTTACTTCATTGGGCTATATTTGTACCCTGCCAGGAGCCTGGAAAGATATTTAGGGCACCAACGATGTACACATTTGCCTGAGAGATAATTCGCACTGAACTCACTTCTGAACAGATATGCATAGGATTGAGCTTTTTCTGCCTCGAACACCTAATGATGCTACAGAGAGTCTGAAGAATAGCAATGAAAATCATCTGGACAGATGGAAAAGGAGGTAAAGTATTTTGAATCAGAGCGTTCCATACTGGAATCTGACACGTCAGCCAGTTTGCCACACATGGGTCAGTGAGGGCATTTCTCATCTGACAAAGTGCCAAAGTACAACATGATACCAGAGCTCCATGAACAACAACAACTTAAGAGCAGCCACTAGTGGGCAGGACAGTTACCAAATTAGTTTGATAGCTATTAGCAATTTTTTTTCTCTGTAAACGGCTTTGTGAACATTTTGTTCATGGTGACCATATGACCAGAAAAACCCGGATTTGTCCGGAGTTTTAACCTCCTGACGGGGTGTCCTACATTTTGGCATCATTGTCCTACATTTTGGCTTCATTTTGAAACTTCGCGATAGTGCACAGTACCCCATCGTGCCATATGTTGTTGGCTTCGTATTGAAGAGCAGAATCCAATGCAAAAATCAGTTTGAAGATATATCCTTCCTATCAAATGTTATGGTCAAAAAACCAAAAAACAAAAAATATATTTTTTGGCAATTTTTTTAAGTGGATAGGAATTTTGGCTTGGGATTAGGAATTTTGGCACTGGGGTTCAGGAATAATCTGGTCACCCTGATTTTGTTGAAAAGCGGTATGTAAATTTGATTGATTGAAATTCATTCTACATGATCTGCTTTGTAAACACTTCTGTTGCAAAGCATTATAGCAATATTCTAAACAACTGCCTTTTCTTCTAGTGCTATTTCCCTACAAAAAAGCCTCCCTGAAGCACATTTGTGGATTGTATCTTTTTCCTCCTATAAGGTTAATAGCATTTGTGGGGTAGGTGTGATAAAAAAATTTAAAACACCCAGTTTTGCTACCCTAATCCTATGGGGGCTCTGCTGGACCCCAACCCCATTTCTGTGTCCTTTGTTATGTTTTCAGTTTTTTAAAGAGTGGTTTAATAATTTTCAACTGCTTTAATAATTTTATCTCTGAGTGAAGTCTCTGAGTGAGCCTCAGATCAGCCAGGACTCAAGACACTATCTGTATCCATCACATGGATTGCCACCAAGCATTCTCATCCACCATGCATTCAGTGTACTTGACCAGACAATCCAATACGTAGAATCATAGAGTTGGAAAGGACCCAGTGGATCATCTAGTCCAAACCTCTGCCTGTAGCAGGAAATCTTCATCTCGTGGGGACTCGGGTTTTGAACTCTGGCCTGCTGGTTAACAGGCACAGAGTCTTAACCACTTGGGCCACCACAGCTTCCTGATGAGTGCACCATCCTATACGTAAGTTTCAATAATGTGACAGTTTTAAGGCTTCAATCCTAAACATAGCTAAGAGTAAGCACCGATGAACAAAACAGGATTTTCTTTGGAATAAGCATTTGTAGGATTGTGCAGCAGTTTGCTGAGCCCCTTCAAATCACCATGCTCCTCTTAACTCCCACACCTCAGCACTCATTTAGACTGGAGAGCAAAAGAAATTATGAGAACTGAGGGAAAGTATGCATTCAATCCTACTAATAACCCTAAAGGGCTGAAGGGGTATGAAGCAGAATATTTTGATTTCCATAACTTTCTGGGTTTGTTTGCTAATCATTCTTGGTTTAAAGTTGAAGGTGATGTATATGTTTGCCCCATCTGCAAAAACAATCTCCCCATTCACTCTAGATCAGCAAAGCAAACAAAACTCTCTAAGGAAATTCCCTTCTCTGCTTTTAGACAAATACAACAGTCATCTACAAGATAACAAGCATGCAACCCCATGTATGCAAAGCATGGTACTCCCCCACTGTTCTAGGGCCCCACAACTGGCCATCTCCACCCCCATTCGTCCTCACAGTCATGCACTAGCAGTCAAACCTTCCAGCCTCCAGTATACCAAACAAAAAGCAGCAGAAGAGCCAGAAGCAACCTTACCACAAGGCTAACAGTCAACTGCCGGGCAAAAGGACTGACACTTCGGAATATGGAGAAAATCAGAATGCCTCTGAACAGATGCAGAGTGCATTCCTCTCATCCATTTATAATTAGACAGTCCCTGCACATCAGGGTTAGGAAGAAGGGATTCCAGATCCAAAATTCTGGTTTGCAAACATTTTGAAACACCATTTCCAGCAATAAGAACATAAGAAGAGCCCCACTGGATGAGGCCAAAGGTTCATTTAGTACAACTTTCTGTTATCTCACAGTAGCCCACCAAATGCACACAACACAACAAGGTTCCTGCATCCCAGTGCCCTTCCCTGCACCCTACATCTAAAAAACAGAGGTTGTACATACCCATGTACCCATCATGGCTAGTAACCCGAGATGGATTTTTCCTCCAGAAATTTGTCCAACATACTCTCTTGAAAGCATCTAAGTTTAGATCTTATGGCAAGGAGTTCCACAGATTAATTACACTGGGTAATTAATAACACATATTAATTATTACTGGGTAAAGGAGTATTTTCCTAACTCTCCCAACATTGGATGCCGCTTGGTTCTGGTGTTGTATGAGAGGGAAAAGATCATCTCTCTATTCACTCCAGTTTTTAGGGAAGGCATTTTCCAATCATCCAAAGCCTACACATATGTTGGTTAGTTAATGCCTTCCCAAAACCAAAATCCATTGAAGACAATGGAACAACAACTTCACTTTGTTGAATGGGGCTGGCTGGCTGCTTCTCATAGATGAGGGACAACACAATCTGTACCCCAGAAACAGCAACATTTGGGAGAAGCAGAGAGACAGATGCATGTTGAGGAAGCTAAACAGAGGAAGAGAGGTGCACCCTGTTACACCCTCCTGCCCCCCCTTACCTACCATTTCTTAATTCCAAGAAGGCTCCATGCTGCCTGCTCACAAGGAAAAGGAGGACCATGAAAAAAATTTTCCAGGACACAAGGCTAAAAAAAGAGGACACCTGCCCTTACCTCTTGCAACCAGGGAAAGGAGGAGGCACATCAGAAGAGGCTGCATCTGGACGGTGCTGAAAGTTGGGAACTCCCAGGTGGGTGCTGGTGATGAGGATGCTGCTGGTGGTGTGTCCAGAGTGGGATGAAGCCCTGATGAGGATGAGGATGATCCTGGCAAAGGGTGCGGAGTGAGCCTGGAGGCAGCGCGAGTTCATGTGAGCCAAGGCAGCTCCAGGAAGCGAGAGATCATCACGAGGGTCAGGAAACTCCCCTCTCTTGGCACTGGCCCTGCCCCTACCCTTGGGGGAAATTCCCACTCCCACTCCTGCCCTGTCCTCCCTGTGACCACCGCCGTGGGCTCTGCAAAGAACTGCACAGAAGAGGACCCTGCCTGGCTGCCTGCCAGTCCCTTCCCCGCAGCACCCTCAGTTCCTGGAAACGGGCAGCTCCCCAGCACTGCCTCCCTGCAGCACAGGGTGACCACCACTCCAATTTTTCCAGGACACCTCCTCTTTTTTTAGCCTGATGTCCTGGAAAAAGAGTCTTCATGGTCCTCTTTTTCCTTGTGAGCAGGCAGCCTTCTTGGAATTCATAAATTAGCTGGAATCAGGGTGACCAGATGTCCTCTTTTTCCAGGACACGTCCTCTTTTTTAGCCTGGTGTCCTGGGGGAAAAAAATCTTCATTGTCCTCCTTTTCCTTATAAGGAGCATCCTTCTAATTAATACAATTTATACAGTCAATTACATGTGATAGTTTTCAATTGAATCAGTAGGTTTAAATTAAGCATGAGCACAATCTTAACCATGTCTACTCAAAAGTAATTCCCAGTGGTGGGCTTCAGGGTTCTTACAGGTTCTTACAGATTCTATAGAACCCTTTCCTAATGAGCAGCTGGTACTGAGAACCTGTAAGTAATGGGACATAGAACCTGTTGTTAATTTTTTTGAATCCCACCACTGCCTGAGAGCCTGGCCTGAGCCATTCACTGAGAACCCAGGGTGCGATCCGGAGTGCTCCTGCCTGCTTTCCAGGAGTCACCCCCACTGACATCAACAGGGCTAACTTCTGAGTAGACATGCTTGGCAGGATGACCACGACATGACCTCAAACTCTGGCCTTTGGGACCACCAATTCAGCCCAAGTCTCCAACAATCACTGATGGGCATTTCTGGCCCGTCAAAGATTGTTGGAGACACGGGCATAATTTTAACAGCCCTAAGTGCTTCTAAACAACTTAAGTCTCCATATGTTTCTGGCTTGGCCTGGATGATTTCACTGCGCAGGAGGTGTGTAGCAAACAGTTCATAGTTCTCATGTGGTTTTATCTGTACTATAATTCTCTTGTTTATTATAAATAAGCTCAGTATAATTCTTTCATTCATATAAATTCCATATTTAACATTCATTTATGTAAATTTAGGCAAATCAATTCACATTTTAATTTACATTTCAAATTCTTTTTTTCAGAGAGATGTTTCCCAGCCCCTGGACGATAGAGACAGGCACTAATCCAAGGACACCCAAGAAGCTTTGTGGATGAGTGGAGACTTGAACTTGAAAATCTCACATCTAAGTCCTTACATCAGAAAAGCAAGCAGGCCTCCATCAGTCTTGGAAGACTATGGTATTATGCTCGGCGCTGCATACGCTGCATGCGAAGCATGAAAGCCTGGGTTAGATTGTTATGGAGGATAGGCTGTTACCCAAGCAGCAGATCCCCCCTCTCCATGCCACTGAATTAGTCCAATGGAAAGGCAGAGCCAATACGATTGGATCCAGCTGGCATCGCAGAGCTGGGCTAAGGACAGGAGCTCACCCTGTCTTGTGGGGCCGACCAGGGTCTCGAACCCTGGCCTGCTGGTTATCAGGCACAGTGACTTAACCAAGTGCGCCACCACTACATTTTCCTACCTCTTTAATGCAATGGCTCTCATTTTGAATGTTTTAACGATTTTACAACACAAGTCTTGTTCTTCTGTATTCTTAATTATTTTCTCTTTAATCCTGCTTTCCTCCAGTTTACCAGGATGTCATTCCATTTTGCTCTTACATATAGGAAATTCTCCCTCATGTTTTAATTGCTTTTCTAATTTATATTTTCTGGGAGTTACTATTGCTTGCAAAAGCTTTTACAGATAGGGTTGCTATCATTTTCTTCCACAAAATTGGGATCGGTCCCAGTGGTGGGCTCCAGCAGGTCCACACCTACTCTATAGAACTGGTTGTTAATGAGAGATAGGACATATAAAATTTAAAAATAGCCATTTAAAAGTGGCTGCCAGATGGGCAGAGAACCGGTTGTTAATTTCTTTGAATCCCATCACTGATCGGTCCCCCTGTGAAACTTGTCAGTATGTGAACGCAATCCCTGAAAACTGGGACTGTCCAGTTTTTCTGGGATATATGGCAACCCTATTTACAAAGAGTAAATGTATATCTGATCTATAGCAGATAACATCAATGACTGTATTCCAAACTTTTTCCATTAACTTGGCAGTTAAAAAATAACAAGGGGAAAAGATGCAGAATTTATACTGGTACATTTTTATTACATTTTATACACATTTATTATATGCAAACATGCAATACTAGATCTGAGACACTAATATTCCCTCACTTCCTTCCTTAGGAAGCCATTCCTAATTGCTTAATCAAATCTATGTGTGTTCAGAGGAGGCTTTATTTAATCTTCCTTTGTGGTTTGTCCTTGCCCAAGTGCTGAGTTTATTTTAAGCTTGAGGCTATTCCCAGAATGAACAATTGCATTTTAAACATTTTAAAGATAGGAGCAGAGTGTTAACATATCAGTTAACTTCACAGGTGGGGCCTGGTAGGGTATACTGTATGTGTCTGGGAATCATACTAATACATCTCTGTCTGGTCAACTGCTGAAACAGTGAGATCTGCTGTTCTTATTTCCATTAAATAAATAAATAAATAAATAAATAAATAAATAAATAAATTACACACACACAATTTATTTATTTATTTATTTATTTAGTTAGTTAGTTAGTTAGTTAGTTAGTTAGTTATTTATTTATTTATTTATTTATTTATTTATATCCTGCTTTTCTTCCCTAGAAAAGGGAACTCAAGGTGGAATTCTTTCACCGTCCAGTAAGGTTGGCCCACTGGGGTGCTCATTAAGCAATTATAGGGGAGTAGCAACCGCAGTGGATAATCTTGGTTTCCCCATATCACTTTATAGTTCCAGAATGTCCTTCAAGCCCCTTCTCCAGAGTGCCTGTTAAGGGGGAAAGAAATAAAGGGGAAGGCAAGGAAGAACGATTGCTTTCCCAAGGCATGCCAGGCAGAAAGAGCAATGGCTGCTCTTTCTTGGACTATACCATATTATCTGTGGAACTCCTTGCAACAGTATGTGGTAACGGCACCTGGCCTATTAAAGAGGATTAGACAACTTTATGGAGGAAAAATCCATCAAGGGTTAGACGTCATGACCCACAATCTCCTGGTTTTAGAAGCAAGCCATCTCTAAATGCTAGATTAAGGAACTGGCAATAGGATGGATCTATTTGTTGTTTTTTGTCTTCCTGGAAGCGTCTGTTGGGCCTCTCTGAGATATAATAAACTGGACTTGACCTTGAGTCATTGGCCTCATCCAGCAGGGGGGCTTCTCGTATGTTCTTATTAAAACCAGTCTGTTCCAAGCATTAATAGGAACCAAAAAATCTCTTGTTGACTGAAGGCAGAAGTCAAGAGAAATATTGTAATCTGTGCATTAGCAAAACTGGAGTTTAACGTTAGATGATATGAAAGGTATCACATGATCACTTGGACAACTACTCAGTGCACTGTAATGAACCAGCTGTCTACCCCATACTCATAGCTTTGAGTATCCTCTTAAGGTAGAAAAGCAGGGTATAAAATCAATCAATCAACCAATCAATAAAACAAGTCAGGTCTTTTGGATCTTCTTCTTCCAAGGCAGGGTATCTGCTTGCTGGGGCCAAAAAACAAACAAACAAAAAAACCACTGAAGAGGCAGATTTGGGGCTGGAAAGGAGGTAGTGCTAAAGCATGAACATAAAGCAGGCTCCAATATAATGAAAATGGTCAATGCCAATGCTGACAGTAGCAGGATTCAAGGCTGAAAAAGAGACAGTAACTAGAAGAGTAACCTTAAATCATCTCAAGAGTCTTCATGGAAAGGAGGTGGAAATGAGTGCTGTCAAAGCCAACTGAGGCAACAGGAGAAGGCTTGTTGGGCCAGATGACATGCTCCTTCCCAAGTGGATGGATAAGGATGACCCTGAATCCCTGTTCCCCTCCCTCCTCCAAAAAACCTGGGCAGGGGGCTGAGTCACCCACAATCAATTAAAAGCAGCCAACTGAAGTTTTAAAAACTTTCTTTTTATTCATATGGGATAAGCAAATAATATCCCTGATATTATTTCCTGATATCCCTGTGATAAGGATAGCAAATAATAATGGTGGTTAACCCTCTTGTTCCCTTTGCAGTGTCACAAGGTTTAATATATGTGCTCTTGTGACTCTAGATTTAGCTGTGTCACCAGCAAAACACTGTGACAGCTTGCAAGAAAAGAAGAATATGCAAGAAAAGAAGAAAAGAATTTGCAAGAAAAAAAGAAATCCAAACCAAACAAATGGTTTCTTTATAATGTGCAGTTTGCTCATTAGCAATAAGCAGGCCTCCGTCAGTCTTGGAAGATTATGGTATCGTGCTCGGCGCTGCATACACTGCATGCGAAGCACGAAAGCCTGGGTTGGATTGTTATGGAGTGTAGGCTGTTACCCAAGCAGCAAATCCCCCCTCTCCACACCACTGAATTAGTCCAATGGAAAGGCAGAGCCAATACGATTGGATCCAGCTGGCGTCGCAGAGCTGGACTAAGGACAGGAGCTCACCCTGTCTTGTGGGGCCGACCCGGGTCTCAAACCCTGGCCTGCTGGTTAACAGGCACAGCGTCTTAGCAATATACACTTTGGTTTTGTCCCAGTGTTGGGCTTGCTTTAAAGCAGTGGTTTTCAAGCTGTGTGCCTTGGCACACTGGTGTGCCATGGCTAGTCCTCAGGTGTGTCGTGGAAATTTGGAGAAGGTAATCAATTAATAGGAAAATGAGGGGATTTGAACAGCTTGGTGTGCCTTGTCAATGGCAAAAACAATTGATGGTATGCCTTGACAATTTCAGTGCCTTGTTAGTGTGCCGTGAGATGGAAAAGGTTGAAAAGCAAGCTGTAGTTTTGAGGAGGCTTGTGAATAGCAACTAATATAGTCCCAAGAACTCACATGTTAAGGCAGTTCATTAAATAGAAGAAATGAAGTTCTATCTAGTGCACTGATGAGAGACAAAGGAGTCCTCTGAAAACATTTTTCTTAATTATTTTTCTTATGCAGCTAAAGAAACAAAATCAACACTGCCAACAAACAGGGAAAAAAATAAAACAATTACATGGATATGTTGTTAACAATTACATTGATTTTGAGGGAAAAAAGAAAAAAGGAGAATTACACATGATCAGCCCTGTGCAAACCTGGCAACAGGCAGACATTGGCATGGATATGCTCCCTTCCTCACTTCAAGGCATGAACACAGGAGGTAAGGAATTCTGCTTTCATTTCAGATTAGACATAATAAGCTTTTAGTCTTCTTGGCCAGTACGGAGGTTTGAAACGGTAAGAATGTGCAAAATGAAGTGTGTAAGGAGGAAAGAAAGAGGAGGAAAGTTTTTTTTAGCCCTGACTCATGGGAGTTTTTATTTCTCTTTGTGATTTGAAGCAATTGAAAAAGAGAAAGAGAGCCAGCAACGTGAGCAGATCAACTCGGCAGGCAATTGCGACACTCAATTCATCATCCGGCAAAAAGATACACATTATGTGCAACCATTGGATTTATTTTGCCATGGAAACCACTGCGTAAACTAGTTTTGTTTTTGTTTTTGCTGAAAAGCACTACAGGATATATATTGTATGTATTCTAAATAATAATGGAGTTACTTTAGGATACAGGAGCTGAAAGTATAGAAAGTGCGATGGAGGTGTTATGTGTATGCCAAATTCTTGACTTCAGGTTGCACCAACATCTTTATTTCTACCAGCCGTCCAACGCAAATTTGAAATTCTAGCAAAGAACAGTTCCAGGTTTATAACTCTGCAATCATAGATCATAGAATCATGGAGTTGGAAGGGACCCAGTGGATCATCTAGTCCAACCCCCTGCCTATAGCAGGAAATCCTCATCTGGTTCTCTGGCAGGTCATCTCATGTATTTTTGTCATCACCCCAGTTTTAAAAAAATGCATATGAGATAGCATGTTGAAACATTGGTGCGCTTTTAAAGGAAAAAAAAACTGTATCATCATTTTCACAGAACTCTCAGTTCAGGAAAGAAAACAGAAACAGCTGCAGGAGACTGTTCCCCATAAGCTGCACTGGAGCTTTGCCACGCTGCTCTAACAGAAGTCGCATGGCGCCTGAAAGAAGTCGCCACGCATCCTGTTCACTTTGCCTGGCTTCCCTCTAGCAGGCTCCAAGCAGGCATGATGGAGATGAAGGAGCAATACGTGCAGATTGATGGTAGAACTTGCAATCCTGGTTAGGCAAGTCCTGAGTCCGACACAAGTCCCATGCTGGTCCAGAGGTATCAAACTTCTGCTCCACTCATGGGGGAATAGGCAGGGTGACCATATGCCATAACCAAAAAAGAGGAGAAGCCCCCCCCCAAATGTAGGACATCCAAGCAAAATGTAGGACATGACAAAATAAAATCTGAAAACATGCTGAAAACTCTCAAATGCTGCCTTGGGGAGCATTTGCTGAGCTCCAAGTGCACAGGATCAGGACCATTCTGGAAGCCTTGCACTCTCTGGATTGACCTTCCACACCAGCAAGGCATGCTTGCTTACTCGTGAGTAAAAACAGCTGTGCAGTCTCACTTTCAAAAGGGTTTGATGCAGTGGAGCTTGGAGGAAGGGTTTCATGTGAGGTGCCTGGTAGGGGCTTCATTTATTGGATCAGGACCAGACTTCTCTCAGCCTCCCCAAAATATCTAAGGCAAGTTTGCCTATCTGTGAGTAAAGGCGCAATATGGCTCCCTTTCAGTTCCCATAGAGATCAATGCAAGTATCAGGGGCCTCTTTTGGGGGTGATTTTGGAGGCTCCGTTCATTGGATCTGGACCATTATGGTGATCTTGGATTCCTCTCAGCCTGGCAGACTATGGCACATTCACCTACTCATTAGTAAAGCCGCGATATGTGGAACTTTTCTTTCCCATAGAGTTCAATGCATATTTTTGTTTTTCATTTTTTTGGCCATAACTTTTGATAGGAGAGAGATATCTCAAAACTAATTTTTGCACTGGATTCTGTTCTTCAATATGAATCCAACGTGATGGGTTACAGCATGAGGGGGTACAGCACACCATTGCAAAGTTCCAATATAAAGCCTAAATGTAGGACAATGAAGCCAAAATGGAGGACACCTGCACAGGAGGCTAAAAATCTGGACAAATCTGGAAATTTCCAGTCATATTGTCACCCTGGTTAGGCCGGTGCACAGTCATCCACTGGCCTCCCCAAGCCACTGCAGGAATGGGGAGATGAGTGAGTTGTGCTGACCTAAATCAGTTAGGATTGCAGCCTAATAAAAAAGAAGTAGACTAAGGGCCAAATCCAGAATAACTACGGGGAGTCCTTGCTCTGGTATAAGAACAACTTACTCTGGATTCCAATAGGAATTTCCCATAGGTTTTCACTAGGTGGTGCACTAACTATGGGTGCATATAAAGTCTCTTACTTGCTCCCATTGTTGCTGTGGATTTGGGGGTAGGTGTGCATGCTGTGCAGATCACCACTACAAGGGTAATACAGGCTGTGGTTCTATTGGATATTGTGGGAAAGGATTCAAAGGACAAACACCAGGATGGTTGTTTGGAAGAAAGAGGACAGTTCCACAGCATTCAATATCTATCTTTATATCTAGCTATCTATCTACCTGCCTACCTACCTGCTTTTCAACTAAAAAGTTCACAAAGCGGTTTACAAACAAAATGAAAAAATAATGGCTAATCTTATTTTATTCATTAACTACAATGATCCAATGATGGTACTGTGAGTATCAGGTCTATCCACGTAAGCTCAGAAGTCAGTCCTTTTATCAAACATCCCACCCTTTAGAGGTGTTGTTTTTTTTCCTTTAAAGGTAACGTCTGTCCTTTTTGTTTACTCCTGCCTGCCACATTTCGGAAGCAGCTCTTAATTAGCCAGTTCCGAAAGGGAAGATTAATTACTTGTTTCCTCTTTGCAGCCAAAATAAATGCTTATTATTTCATTTTTTAACATTGCAATTGTGCAACCCATTCTAGTAGACACTGGCAAGCTGTCTACCATCTACCCATTCCTTGTAAGTGAACAGAGCACTTCAAGAATCTCTATTGATAGCTTGCCATCTTTTCAATAATTGATGAAGAAGGAAACTACTCTTTTAAGAAATAATCACATCAAGGTTTTCATGTTATTTCTTGAGCTTCATTTTTTTTACAAACTCTCGGCTGCCCTTTAAAATGTCTGCACCTGTAAGTTGAGTTGCTTAGTTAAATTAAGGTTTGTGTGTGTTCAGATTTTTCTCAGCAGTATATGGTGAGCTTTACTTTATCTCACCATATACAGACAGATTTTACATGTCTGTAAAATACTTAACATGTCTTGACAAGGAAAAAAATTTACAATTTCTGACTCATTAATCTGTGTTCCTAGAGTTTTTTTATTTAAAGTTGTGAAATGCCACTCAGTTCTTCCTGAGAAAATGCTAGTTCTTTCAGAAGAAATAAAATTATGGTGAATTTGCTAGCAATGTCGTTTGCTGGACATCAATTCTTACTACACTATCCTTTTTTCCTCACCTTCTATTTTATTGTTAATAGGTTTCCTCAAAGGACAAATTAGGGCAAAACAGGAATAAAGATTATTCATACTGAATTGTGCTTGTGGCAGGAAAGCCCCTGCTATAGAACAGCTGAGATCATGTGGGAGAAAAGTCTAAAAAAGTCAGCACTCCCACCTGTGAGAGCAGGGGAAGTTGTCAGTTTGGAAATTCTTACACAGGACTGAGATAGGTCTGGTCCAAGTCCACACACACACACACACACACACACACGCACAATCCTACATTCTTATCTTGTTTCTTCCTCATATTTCATCCAAAGTTTTTTTTCCTCAAGCAAAATATGAAATGTGTGGAACTAGTAGGAGCTTATAGCCCACAAGAAGTGGATTTGAGTGGTGAGATGCATAACATTCTGGAAGGAGATGGCAGCAAACTCAGGACAAAGGACACCTTAAATCTGTTTGCCGCTCCTTGCAACCCACCGTTTTAACACAAACAGCATCACTTGCTTTGTAGGTGAGTGAATCATGAGCTGTGGACTATCTGGGAAAGGTTCTGGGTTACAAAGAATCCAAGATACAAAGGAGAGGCAAAGGAATGAAGGAAGGGTGCCAAGTAGGGAAAGGATGGGGGAACATGCATTTGTTGATGTAGGACCAGCTCCAAATTTCAATCTATTTGCCCGACCCACAGATGTACACATGTGGCCCTTGTTGCATATTTGTAACCTTGGACAGAAATGAGATAGGGAGCATTTTAGTAGATTCCCCCCCTTTCCAGTCTTACCTGAGCAGGTATTTGTGCTGGTAATAAGGTTGTGCTGGTAATAAGTAGCCATGACTGTCACCTGCCCTCTCCTTCTGTGACATGAATATAAAAAAGAAATCAATGTTGCTACTGGTAAAAGTACACTATCTAATAATTAGGGGAGTGCTGAGGGGACCTTATCTGTTACTGTTGCACATGGAATGTGGCAGAGAACAGTGGCTGCTCCTCCACCTGGTCTGTAGTGACAGCAGGCCAGGACTTATTCCTCTTGGGGTGCTGGGTGTTGGAAGGAAGCTATTCAAGGATGGCCGGGTGACCTGATGCCAAACCCAAAATTCCAAAACCCCAAGGCCAAAATTCCTACCCGCTTTAAAAAATTGCCCCCCAAATATAATTTTTTTTGTTTTTATATTTTTGTTTTTTTGGCCATATCTTTTGATAGGAAGGAGATATCTCAAAACCAATTTTTGCATTGGATTCCGCTCTTCAATATGAATCCAACGACATATGACACGATGGAGTACTGCACACCATCACAAAGTTAAAAAATGAAGCCAAAATGTAGGACACCCAAACAGGAGGCTAAAAATCTGCAGAAGTTCGGGTTTTTCCTGTCGTATGGTCACCTTGATGGCCACCTGTGATGCTGGCCTTGAGGAAAGGAGACAAGGAAACAACAGAGTCATGGTTCTTACAACACCACACCACAAAATGTCTGGCAATTCTGTGTGCTGCAAGGAGAGGGAAAGAGGAATACTGAGGAAAGGGGTCAAGGGATAATGTGGCTAAATAAAGTGGGACAAAGTGAGCGGTGGCAAGGAAAAAAGGAATCTATATAATGGTTGTTCAGAGACAAAGGTGAAGGAAGAAGCCAAACATAAGTGGGACATGACTTTGGCAGAAAGAAAATTTGGATGGCTGGGAGCATTGAGGAAGGGAGCCAAGGAGGCAACATTTATCTCTTTTGCGGTTTCCATCATCACTGCTGCCTTGTGACCTGGAGACACTCAGGGAAAACAAGGACCCCAAATAGGGGTTTCACACTCAATAGGGGTTTGAGTTTCACACATTGATTTCAACTAACCAGCCAGTTTGAATGCAGCTTTTCACCTCTATCCTCTGGGGTTTTCTTAGAAGAGCTTCCTTCTAAAGTGTTTATGTTCCTTTTCAAAGATTCTGATGCAGCATTTTTATTGCAGGTGAAAAGTGGCTGATTTTCTTGAAAATGGAAGGTCAACCACACATATCCTTGTTGTCAACATTCAAACATTTCCTGCACATCCCAGTTCTTCCCATCCCAAACCTCATTCACCCTGAAAAGCCTCTGCCCCCAGTGGGGACATTCTATGCTCCTCAGAGGTAACTTCCCAGAATTTAGGTCCAGAACCAACTGGCACTGGCCTCACTGTAAGCACAGTGTCTTCTCTGGCAGTGGCAAAGTGACTTACAACATTCAACCATTGATGGGGCAGCAGGCTGTAGGTGGTTAAGACCAGGGTTCGAGTAGGCCAGGGTTTGAGACCCTTGTCCCCACAAGACAGAGTGAGCTCCTGTCCTTAGCCCAGCTCTGCGACGCAGCTGAAACCAATTGTATCAGCTCTGCCGTTCCATTGGACTATTTCAGTGGCGTGGAGAGGGGGGATTTGCTGCTTGGGTAACAGCCTATCCTCCATATCAATCTACCCAGGCCTCCGTGCTTCGCATATAGCATCGAGCACAATACCATAGTCTTTCAAGACTGATGGATGCCAAGTTGTTGTTTTTTTTGATAGGGCAGCACACTAGACACCAGCAGCCACAATGCCTTAACTTAGGATTGGGCTTAAAGCTGAAATTCTGTATACATTTCATCAAAATAGATTCCACTGAACTCAGTGCTAACTTACTTCCAGCATTGCCAGGTCACACACTGGCCATTAGATGTTTTAAGAAATATTGTATTAAATTTTGTTTAATTTACTGCCTGACTTAAAGGTCACATTCTTTGATTAAAAGTTTTTTTAAAAAAACATTTCATCTCTAACTTATTAAGCTGCAGAATCTGCAAGCCTGAACATTTCAGGCTCTGGTATTTAATACTATGATGTCAGTGCTTGGCTTCAATGGAAACAATGAATGCTGGAAGTGGCTTAAGTCTGTAACTAAAGAGACAATTAAACAGTTGAGGGGACAAAAATCTGAGTCGGTATGACAGGAAACAACGGAATTCCTGAAACCAAGATAAGCAGAATACGACAAACATTCCAGTCTGAATTAGGGATGGCTAAGATCTGTGAATTTACTGGTAGTCTCAGTCCCAAGATGTGGGGAAATACATGTGTTGGCCAACTTGGCTATGTGGGAATGTTGGGGGGCCAGGCTGCATCACCTGTTGCACTGTGAGCAAGTGAGATGAGTACATAAGGGGCATGTGGAAGGGAAATGTGTACAATGTGGAAAGATGAGGTGGCGCTCTTGCCTCAGAACAGATTCTCCTTCCCCCTCAAGCCATTGCTCTGGGAAGATAACATGGCATTTCATTCTATCATTGACTGTTTGTTTTGAGGACCATTATTATCCCCACATATGCTGTAAAAGGAAAGGATGCATCGGCAAAAACATTAATGGCACAATCGTATCCATCAGAAATGCCAGCATAGAATCAATGGGAAAGTGGCATCGAACCCTATCCCCAAACTACAGGACACAATGGTGGTGCCCGTGTGGAGGGTGCTGCAGGGGTGGTGGAGGCCAGAAGGGTGACCACATCCTGGACAAAGGGGCCCTTAATCAGACCCCCAATTCAAGACCCCCATTTCTGCACAAGTCTGGGGGTTTCAGGACATCTGGTCATCCTGCATTTCCAACTGTTCACTGCCCTGCTAGTTTTGAATTTTCATGCAGGGAGATTTTTTTAAAAATACAGCATTAGCTTGGTTTACAAGAATAATTTATTCCAGAAGCATGCTTGTAATCCAAAACGCTTGTATACAGTGGCATAGCTAATGATCCTGTAGCCCCCACCCCAGCAACAACAATATCAAATTTAATTAAGTAAAAAAATGAAAATTGTGTCCCATATTGCTTGGGGAAACTTTGCTTGGGCAAAGAGGAGTGGTTATTCTTTCCCTGCTTAATAGAGGAGGAGCACCACTTAGAAGTGCCTTTTTACCCAGTTAGCATAATAAATATATACTGTAGATGATATATGTACTGAGAGCTGATTTATATTAACTTATTAGCTCCATACAGTATCATAATTACATCTCATTGTTTCTCAGTATATGGGAAAATTTGAGTTACAAATATCCACTTTTTTCCCATCAGCTTTTGTTTTCATTTTCTGGTTAATTGGCCATAATGTTTGATAGACTATAGATATTCAAATGCAGTTTGATTTATTGTATAGTATCTCCTTTCTATCAAAATGTATGCTTAAAATTCTAAAAAAAATACTAAAAAGCAGAAATTTAGAATTTAATGCTCAATCTCATTATGCAGTGCTAGAACTATTGAAACATTTTCATTGTCGACTTTAACACTTTGGAAGGAAACATGCTTGCAAAAAAATAATCTAGATATTTCATACAAGCTGCCTACAAGTTGTGTGCATTGCCCATTTGCAAACTGAAGACATCAAGGGTCGTGATGAAACAGCTCTTTATGAAACAGCTCTCTCTCTCTCCCCTACTGTTTGGATTATGAGGCAGGCATGCAAATTTCATTCTTACACAGAAACCAGTTATGTATTTTGCATAGCACACCCCGGTCTAATATTAGTTACTAGAAACCATGTGGACGTCTGCAAGGAAGGAGAAGGAGGACCCATAAACAGAAAGTAAGAAAAGAGAAAACAAGTTTGTATACTAAAGACCAAAGTTCAATTTTTGTCATTGAACTTGTACAGCTGGGATAGAAACCCATGCCTATGGCCATAAACAGACATAAGGTAAAATCCAGAGTAACTACGGGGAGCCTTTGCTCCTGAGTAAGAACATGTTATTCTGGATTGCAATATGAATTTCCCATAGGTTTTCACTAGGTGGTGCAGTAACTACGGGTGCACGTAATGTCTCTTATGTGCTCCCGTAGTTACTCTGGATTGTGTCCATAGTACCAGGCTAGGTGGACTCATAGAGGTGTTTGATAACAATGTTATTCATTTTACTCAATAGTAAGCAATTTAGTAAGTGTTTGTACTCTATAAAAATAATCAGCCATGCCCTTAAAATGCACTTGCATGTGTTAATACATGTCAGGAAAATTGTGGCCAGCAAAAATCTTGCTGATCTTGTGGCACCCTACCTGTATTTATACCCGGCTTTTCCCATGTCAACCCAAATGATCTAGGCGGCTTACAAAGCTTTAGCTCAAAAGCTTTAGTACAAAGCACACCCATTCCCAGCAACATACTTGGCATGGATTTGAGAAGCCACATTAGACAAGCTGAGGCGAATATATCATAGGGTGAGATGAAATACCTCACATCCCTTTACCCCAAGGAGACCTCCATGCTCCAGCTACCGCCTTACCGGTGCTGGATACAAAGCATGCCATGCAGCCAAGGTGTGCTGGTGGTGCCAGCACATGAGCAACAATGAGCAACTCTGCTACATATAGCTTGTTTTTCCTCTTCACAGGACAGGCCGAGGGGAACACAACAACACCAGAATAGTCCAATGAATGCACACTCCAACAAACTCTGAGACGGAAATCCCCACTCACAAGCTAACAAGGAAAATGTATTGAACTCTATGGAAAGTAAACTTGAGCTTCACATTACTTGTGAAGTAGTTTAGCAAAACGCAGGTGAAGAGGAATGCAAGGCATCAGAATATATCAGATACAATGAATACAGGCCCCAACTCTCAATAAAAACAGAAGCTTGAGTGGCTCATAAGGTAAAACTTTTTAAAAGTTGTGTAAAGATAAGTGAGTTCCAATAGAGTGTAGTTTTAAAAGGAGGTCCCAGTTCCCCAAAAAACTGGGAAACACTGGTTTAGAGTGTGCACAGAGTACTGAATATTCTAGTATCCTCATTTAGGAAGATGAGCTCTCTGGAGTCCCATAACCTCTATACGGCTGGGGAGGAGGTAACAAGTCAGGGGAAGCAGAAAGAGTTCTGTGGCTACTCAAATGATAATATGTTTTGGTGTTGTGATGGTTCAAGGATGTTATTTTGACAATGTGGAATGAGATCTTTCCTTCCTGTTTGGAAATCAGGCCATGCTAAATCTGCTTGGAGTGTCATCCTTGGTTTTGATTAAACGGGGGCTAGAAAATGAGCTTCCAAAATAAAGGCTGATTCAGATTTGACAAAGAAGGGGGTTTTCAGGTGCGGAATTCCCTCCTTCTCTGGAATTCCTACTAGTAATGCCCGATATGTCAGCATTAATCTCAGCCGTGATAACATTCTTGTACGCATCCGTTAAATCACCTATTAATCTTCTCTGTTTCACTTTATCCTCTTTTTTGTTGGTGTTTAGATTTGGAGCAGCAGCCTGTCACTTTTGCTTATGTAACTTTATAAAACCCCTTGTAAATAGACTATTCTAAATACCATGGTGCCTTCACGTAACAAATGCTTCATGTAAAGTATGTTCCATGTAAAAAACAAAAATTTCTCTACGATTCTGCTTCACATAACAAACTGTGCTTCACGTAACAAATACACTTGTTGGCAGTTAGTGCAGATGTGCTGGCCGGCAGCCCTTTTAAAAAGCGTCAGGGCTGCCTAGCGCGCCTGCCCTGCCCATAGCGAAAGCAACACTTCCATGCTGTTCCTCCTGTGGCCGGGTGTCCGCTGGGCAGAGAGAGAGAACAGCAGTGGAGAAAAGGGAAGCAGCTCAGGGCTAGCCAGAAGGGAGCAGGGGAGAGAGAGGCTCAGGATGGAGAGAAGGAGAAAGTGGGGAGACACTGAAGGTGTCTTGGACTGCAGCCTCCTTACCATGTCTACCCAGAAGTAAGCCCCATTGTGTTAAATGGGGCTTACTCCCAAGAAAGTGTCTTTGATTGCAGCCTAAGTAGACTTCATATGATCATGCATATTGAATGCATGTTTTGAATTCAATTCCAGTGTTTTGTCATCATTTTTACATCCAGTTAATATTTTCATATGAATATTTTATATGAATATTAATATTCATATAATTTTTATATGAATACCAATATATATTAATATTTTTATACGAATACCAATCGTTTGAGTTTCCATTATTTCCTATGGGAAAATCCGCTTCACATATAGAACGTTTCATGTAACAAACATGCCCCCGGAACGAATTAAATTTGTTACGTGAGGTGCCACTGTAAATGACAGCACAATTCTAACCCCTGGTTAGGCCAGCACAAGACCCATGCTGGCCTGGGGGTGTCACAAAAGTACCATAAGGGCACACCACCATGTGAATGGGGACATAGGTGAATTCTGCTGGCCTAAATTGGTTAGGATTGCACCGGGAATGACTGAATAAATTAAATAATTTATTGATACTCTCACTATGCATGTCAGTGTCTACCAGTAAGGATTCAGCTGTCAATTGCTGATTGATATATTCAGAAAAAGTGTGGTATAGATCTGTTTGAGGAATAGTATGCTTGAATGTTCATCCATGTTAAAAAAACTAAGCACAAATCTTCCATGCCATAGGATAAAATTCCTTTTCCTAGCTTCTCATGTCCAGGTTTGGTTTTGTCTTTTGTAAACAGACGTTTAAACAACTGATTCTTCGCCGTTACAGTCCCAGTATTACATGAAGCTGCCTCAGACTATCTGTAGAATTAAAAATCTGCTTTTTAATTTATTGATAGGCTCCTGCTCTCCTGTTGTTTCCTTCCTCAGAGTCGTAGCCAGTGGTGGGATCCAGCAGGTTCTCACCTACTCTGTAGAACCGGTTGTTAACGAGAGATAGGACATATAAAGTTTAAAAATAGCCATTTAAAAGTGGCTGCCAGATGGGCAGAGAAACGGCTGTTAATTTATTTGAATCCCACCACTGGTGGTAGCAACAAATTATAGTTGTATGCTGTGGCAAATTCAGCCACACTATGACTATAAGAGGAAACATCAATAGTTGATGAGGGTTTCCTGTATTTTGACTTGCAGATCTGTGGCATCAAAACCTCATTACCTAGATCCAGGACATTGTTTGCTTCTATTTTTTTTTATTTTGAAAATTTGGCTTTTGAAAATAAAGGATCCCAGCTTTACTACAGCGGCAGGATCCCCGACAGCTTTAATAATGTGGAAGAATAAAAATAAGGTTTTCATAACAGATCCAGTACAGTATTGGCTTATACTTATGGTATGCTAACTCTAGGATAAAGAACCTTAGTTCATCAACAAAAGGAAAGAGGGCCAGTGAAAATTTAAGGAAGTGAAGAGTGGGGAATTTTTAGCAAAGAACTATGATGTAAGAAACACCCTTAAATAGAAACCCACTACTGCTTTTAAGGAACTAATTTCACATGCTGATGAAGAATCATACTAATCATACCAATAAGGCTAATAACCTCCAATGGTCATGTGCTCATACCTTTTCAGTATTGGTTACTAATAGATCATTTAACATGGTACATGTATCAAAAAAGACTCCTGATTTGAGACTTTTTTGATTCATGAAATCTCTCTGGGTAACTCTAAAAGTCTGTCCATCAAATGCCAATAAAGGTAAAGTCTGTCCATTAGGAGTTGTTTTGAGTCGAGTAACAGGGTTCGAGATGTGCATTAATACTTGCAAATGTTATTTGCCATCATGTAGTCTGTGCTCATCTTTAATACGTATCTGCTTCCTTTAAAGCAATTTGAAAGCACTGAAGCAGTGCTTTGTAACTCAATTCAAGTCAACCTGATTCGTCTGATCTTGCCATGCATACTAAATTGGCTCTCTGTATGTTTGGTATCTCTGATCAAGATATTGATATTGACTCAAAGAAGATGCCAGAGGGAGAGAAGAGGGGTGGGCATAGGAATGAACAGGAGTTAGGGTGCAATTCAGAGTAACTATGGGGAGTCCTTGCTCCAGAGTAAAAACAATTTGCTCTGGATTACAATATGAATTTCCTATACGTTTTCACTAGGTGATGCAGTAACTACGGGTACACGTAATGTCTCTTACATGCTCACTAGTTACTCTGGTTTGTAGGGTTAGTAGGTTAAAGATCATGCTTCAAAGTGCTTGGGTTAGACAGAAGTGTACTCAGCGCTCCTCCAATCCAAACATCCAGCTGATCCAAAGTTACTTGTAACTTACAGCATCTTGTAACTTATGGCAAGGCAGCAGGACTCTGTTGAAGGATTCTCTGCTGTGAGGAAATAGTTTCAGAGCAATACTCACATATTGCCCCACCTCTTCACTCCCCATTAATGTGTCAGGTTTATGTGAGATTTATGAGCTTTGTCTCATTTGTGAACATGAAGTCCTTCCTTCTCTCAGCTTATGCTGCCGTTACACAATGTGGAAAACCACTTTGCCTGCAGCTGGCTGCACACTTCCTGTCAACATATACAGTGTGAATGTTAAAAAAAGAGTATGTCAAGATTAATTCGTGTTTGTGACTGTGTTACATGTTTGAGGGGAAAATTGGGCCTTTGACATCCACTGATGTATAATGATAACCCCTCCATTGGTGTTTGCTGATATGCAGGAAGAAAGCTGAAAAAAGATGTCAACAATTGCCAATTTCTGACTTGCACTCAAACACATTTATTACAATATATGTTAACAAATAAATATAAATAAATATATATTAATATATTTATTGATGCCAACCCTCGTGGGTGAATGCTGCTGTTCTGAGGGAGTACCAAAAAATACACTAACAACAATGTGTTAGTAGGTACAGAATTCAGTTTCCAAGGAATTATGTTTTAATTTATGGGGTCAAAACAAGAAGCAAAGTTAATTGTGTCATTTGTTCCTGTGTATTGTTTCTAGATTGCAAATACTAGCGGTGCCCCCTTCCTCCTAACATCCAGGTCAAGATGATGCAGAAAAGGTGGGGGTTAACTTTTAACCCACCATAGTTCCAATCTGGACTATGGTTCCCATAGGTAGCAGTGTTTGTTTCCAGTGAATAAAATAGGATTACAGTCTAAGGGCCCCATCTGGTCCAATTTTTCCAGTGCTGATCAGCCATGCCATGCTAAATCCTGTAGTGGGGGCAGTCACAGAGACCCCGTTAAGGTAATGTTTATTCCTTTACCTGCATTATTTCTTTGGAGATGAGAAGTTGGAAAGGATTGGATGCCATGTGATACAGAACACAACAGGTTTATTTCTGTGTAAATTAATTTCAAGTATCTTTATCATATTTTCCCCATGAGAGATGTCATTGGGGACTGATGCGCATCTTTGTATCTGGCAACTTTGTAACTGGGGTAAACAGGTTAGTCACAGGAGGAAGGAAATTTAGCCTGGGACATAATAAAGTTGGATAAAAAGCAATAATTATTTACCTATTGTAACAGCCATTAATAAACCTTTCAACCCCCAAATCCAGAGCAAATATGGGAGCAAGTAAGATACTTTACGTGGACCAGTAGTTACTGCATCACCTAGTGAAAACCTATTGGAAATTCATATTGGAACCCAGGGTAAGTTGTTCTTACACTGGAGCAAGGACTCCCCATAGTTACTCTGGATTTTGCCCTAAGCCTCTGATGCCAGCTGCTATCATCACCACAAGTTGTGGTCACAAATTTTTATCTGTTAAAGATTGCATGAATTAATACTTCCTTTTGTCAATTCTAAACTTTACAGTTGATCAAATTTGTCAGGCAACATTTCCATCATGATGAAAGAGAAAGAATCGTCTCATTCTGCATTCTGTTTGGTCCGTGAGTCCGTGGCTATGTAAGTAATAATTAATAAATGACATGATGTGTTGGGCATTCCATATGGCTGCTGCTCTCTGACATTTCTGTTTTCTTGGTAGGCAACTGTGACTGAGAAGCTAACTTGGTATTGCAGGGGAATTCACAGTGAGGTCAGTGCTAATTTGGTCAGGATTCAAGGTTCCTGTTTGTACTGAGATACAATCACATGTTTTAGGGGAATCTCTGGGGCAAAGGATGAGCACTAGGAATGAATTCCTACAAACCTGGTATCATTATATGAAATGCTTGGGCAGTTGTCAAAACTGCCAAAACTAGCACTGTCCACCATATGAACATGTCCACCATGATAACACTTGCCTTTGTGTTGTGTTGCACCCAAGAGGATTTAGCTCCAGGGGAAGCAATTTACCCTACAATCCAGAGTAACTACGGGAGCATGTAAGAGATATTATGTGTACCCGTAGTTACTGCACCACCTAGTGAGAACCTATGGGAAATTCATATTGCAATCCAGAGCAAATTGATCTTACACCAGAGCAAGGACTCCCCGTAGTTACTCTGGTTTGCACCGTCTGCCATTGGTTTTTAACATAGTGCCCTAGATGTAAAGTTGTTCTGGGGCACTGTGGAGGAAGAATTATATGTGACATATTTTTATGATTGTGGATTCTCCCCCAAAATGCTTCATATCAACACAACAGGAAGCTGTATAGAATGCTGCTGATTAGTTGTTCCTTTGAAACAATCATATACTATTTCCCTTTACAATCTCCTGTGCAGATGTGATTCTCTGGTCCTTGTGACAATCACAATACCCTTCCACCCACAACCACAGGCAAAAAATTTTTTTTCCTATTTTTTAGGAAAAATAGAATATTGGCTTCCAGTTCTAAACAGATAAAAGAAAGAAATGCTTGACATATTAATATATTTTGTAGGGTTCTTATTTATTCTATACATGCTGGCCTGAGGGTGCCATAAGGTGCTCTAAGGAACTTCTGCACCACTTCTTAGGGAGGGATAGGCCAGTGCATAGACATGCGCTTGCCCCCTATGTCACCAGAAGAATGGTGTGCCAGTATGTTGTACCGACGTAGATTATGATTGCATCCTTAATTAGTTTTAAGTATGTCAAATATATAATTATATTTATATACTAAGTCACCATTGGTTCCAGGTATTATCTTGGATTTTTTAATCTTGGATTTTTTAAAAAGCCTTTCCAAAATGAGGGGAGGAGAAAATCTGCATTAAAGTCAATCAGAGATATGGGGATAGAGTTGCTCATCCTGCAGTATGCAAATAGAACCTCACTCCTGCGTGAAAGTAAAACTGCATGTAGCCCACGTTTTCTAATATAAGAGCAAAGTTGCTCTTAGGCCAGCACAAGCCTACTGCACCAGCCTGGAAGTGTTGCAAAAATGCCATAAGAAGTCTGAAGGCTGGCACACTGAGTTGCAACTGCCTCCAGGGGCCAGGGGAAAGGATGTGGGAGGGGAGGCCAGAATGTGGACAGGTGGGCCAGTAGGTGGACCAGGCCAGGGAGGGGGTGCCAGGATCCAGTATTTAGGCTGGATCTTAATCTTGCTCTCTGGTGTTCTAGCCTAACATGGGGCTGCTTGGATCTGTGGCATCAACAGATGGTGCAGATCTGAAACTCCCATTTAGCCTGTTGTCATGTTACTTGGGATAAGGGGAATTAGCGCTACTTTCCCCAAGTTTCACAGCAGCCAGCCCCAACCCTGCTCTGGATGCAGCACAGGCCTGCTGGCCAGCCTGTCTACTCCAGGGCAGATCAAGATTAGGCTGCCTGTGATACCTTAAATTGACAATGCTCTCTTCACAAATGAATCTATGAAAGGTTGTTCTTAAAACATGAGTGCTTAAGAATGCTGTCATCATAAGAGTGCTTTCCACATAAGAGTACTTTAAAATGTCATCATCAAAAGCTAAACTATAGCAGTTTTAGGGCTCAGATCTAACACCAAAATTTTCTTTATGTCCCAAGGACTTGTTCATACATTCATGTTGTCACCATTTATTTAACTTGTTAGCTGATTTATCCCAAAAGCATTATTTCTGGGCTACTGTGGGAACCATATTTCTGCTAAGAATAACAAAGGAGGCAGAAACCTCAGCTGGTATAACCTGAGCCCAACAAAAGTGGCACCTATTGAATTTCCACCTTTTAATTTTTTTATGGCACCTCTCTTTTCTCTTGGGAGAAAAGAAGGTACATCAGGCAGAAACTCAGGCTGCAATCCTAACTTACTACCATTACCCCACATGTGGTAGTGTGGGGATGCAGCACATTTTTGTGCATTGGCCTAATCCCCCCCAAGGAGTGACAAAGAAGTACTTTTGTGACACCCTTGGGCAAGCACAGGACTTGTGCTGGGACTTGTGCCAGCCTAAGTGGGGGTTAGGATTGCAGCCTCGATAAATCAAGCAGTTCAGGTGGCATAATGGAGAAAGCAGTGCTAGTTAAATTGCTACCTTTCTGATGGTTATTATAATCACAAACATACTGTATTTCTTCAGATTAAAAAATGAAATCTCCATGATTTCAGGCTTTCCTAACTCCTGCAACATTCCTCTTTTCCATCATATCAAAATCTATCAACTTGTTTCTTTATTCAAGGGAAAAGGGATTTGCCTTTTTCTTAAACGCCAAACATCTTGGCTGAATCCTTGAGAAAGTGACACGGCCAACTGCAGAGAGAAGAAACAGTTTTTAAAACTCACATAAACCTTGGCACAGTTTAGGGTGTTTGTACTGATAGGAATTCTGTTGCATTCTGAACATTCTGAAGAGCAATAAAATATGGGTGCAACACCCTGGCCTGGCCAGCCAGCCGACAGAGTCAACACAAACAGATCAAAGTGGAAAAAGTGTTCCAGGATTTTACCACTTCAGACTGCAGGTCTGTGTCACCGTGAAATGTCACCCAAACACAAACATCTCCCTCATACCTCCTTTTTGTTTTACAGATAACAATAAGGACACTCGAAGCCCATCAAAGATCCATGCTGGAGCTACATCACTTGCCCAGCTATATCACTTGTAATGCTGACGTCGTTAAGGATCTCAACCTTCTGAAAATCCAGAGGGTTCATTTCAGGCTAGCTTTTTTTAAGAGGTGCAATCAGTTGGCCCCACTTTGCTGGCCGCAATGGGATGGTTAAAAAGAACGTCTCATCAGTCAAGCCACCCTTATTAAGGCTGAACTAGAAGTAGCTTTGTTCACATTATTAGCCCAAACGTGTTTGTTTTCTTCCAGAAAAAGAACATATTGGGGAAATCTGGATCAGGACATTGGAGGGTTGGGGGTTTAAACCTCCCCAGCCCAATTGTCTAAGTTTGTATCATGGTCTTTCGGCATGCTATTTGCCCTGCTTCCTGCTATATTAATTTTTTTTTTGCAAGACTGCAGGCTTCTGATAACCCACTCAAATCTTGCTACAGCTTGAATGCTTATAGTGACCTGTAAATACCTGTACAAGAAACACTTCACAAAATAAGCTTCTAAACAACATCAGTAGACACACAGGGGTGCATCCTGCCTTTTTCTACAGACAACTGTATCCATAGATTCCAGATTCACAAAGATAGGGGCCCACCTGCATTTTTTTCCTAGAATAAATAGTGTGACTAGAGACCCCAATGTGGCTGGATCTTATTTTGAATAAGACCCAATCTTCTCTCTTGTTGTAATCTAATTTTGAATCACATCCACATAAATGCATTAGAGGAGAGAAAAATAGAGCACAACAAAGCCAACAGTGTAGATAAATGGTAACATCTAGTTTGATCCTAAGTGGGAGTAGCCCTTCTTCTCAAACATGACTTACCAAGCTCCACAGTGACTTTACTAGCAGGTTACTAGAGGCCCTAGAACAGAGTCCAGCACAGGGACACCCAGCACCACTACTCTTTAATGGTGCTTTGGCTTCTACCACTGCCAACAATACAGTGGTTTCCCAAACTATAGATGACAGGATACCCCAGAATGCTAGGTGAATTTACCTGCATAATTTCACATGATCTTGGTCTAGCAAGACAGGATGAGGCTCTGCAGCACCCCTGTGAGTGGAAAGGGTGCCACAATGGCAATGCACAGTTGGGAGCTGCTTGGAACCCGGTGTCAACTCAGCCACATGTGTCAGCCATAAAAAAGGCAGTAAATTTTATCCAATCAGAAGCAGCCATGGATGAAAGTATTCTCTTTTTTCTTTTATTGTTTAGTTGATTACAAGAAAGCAGATTGGTCCATCTCCTGATGAACTAATTTGATACTTCTTCCCTGAACTGAGTCCCCTCTTCGGCACTAAGTAACTTGACTGGCTCTCAGCAACTGTTCAGGAAATGTACAGTTATGTAATATAGCTAACCACCAAATGATCCATGCACACACCCAGCTAATCTAAAAGACAGTCCCATCTTCACACCTCGCCCCTCCCACTTGAACACTCCAAACCACAAAAGGTGTGTGACAAACAAAAGCAAGGTGTGTGCTGAACAACAGTGCCTCTGAGCATATGCAGACTGCCTTTATGGGCAGATTTACATTAACACGCACAGAAATTCATCCAAGGCAGCTGCAAAGGCTAAGACATAGGCCGAAGTACACAGAGAATATAATCATATCATCATATAATTATTTTTTCAGGAATTATTTTGTCTACAACTTCCCTGGAGGCATTCTGCACAGCTAGAGCACAACCATTTCCTCTCCACAGAAAGTCTTTAACATATTTCATGATTGTACCTGATCACCATTACCATTCCTTACACCAACGTTTCTCAAAGTGGGGGTCGGGACCCCTTTGGGGGTCGCCTGGAGCTTTCCTGGGGGTTGCCTAAAGACTCCTGGTGCAGGGAACCAGGTGGGAAGACCTGGCAGAAACGCTGGAGCCACTGCGGCTGGAAGATGCCGCTGAGAAGCAGCTCAGAAGGAGCCTCTGAGCAGCTGTGAAACGATCTGAAGCCTTGAGGCGGGGAGGATTGCAGCCTTAGAGCCCAGTTCTATGCATGTCTACTCAGAAGTCAATCCCATGATAGTGAATGGGACTTACTCCCAAAAAACAGTGGCTGGCTCTGCTGCTTGAGATCCCAATCCTATGGAGATCTCCTCTCACCCAGGTACTTACCTTCCCATTCCTCCCTTTCTTTCTTTCTTTCTTTCTTTCTTTCTTTCTTTCTTTCTTTCTTTCTTTCTTTCTTTCTTTCTCAGTCACCCCCTTTTAGCTATGCCACATCTATCTGTCTGTCTGTCTGTCTGTCTGTCTGTCATTACGTATTGTTTTTATGATTAATCGCAATGCTTTAATTATGTTCAATTTGAAACAATGAAAATACACCCTGCAGATCAGATATTTGCATTACTATTCATAACAGTAACAAAATTACAGTTATGAAGTAGCAACGAAAATAATTTTATGGTTGGGGGTCCCCACAACATGAGGAACTGTATTAAGGGGTCACGGCATTAGGAAGTTTGAGAACCACTGCCTTACATGCTCCTTGCTTTCTCCTCTAATGACAACAGTGTCCTTGAGCATGTGCAGATTGCACTCTTGCTACTGCACTCGGCCCTCATCTCCAAATGAGGTAACTGGAATTTCAGCTCCAGCCCTTCTCACCACCTTTGAAATCAAACATGGTCAAGAGAACCCTTCTTGGGCACACAGATGACCATAAAATGAGCAAAGAAGCTTTCTTTATGGCATGGTGTTCAGGTCTTGCATTTTCTTCTTTGTTGGCTTCTTCTTCTTCTTCTTCTTTACAGAACAAATGTATACATGGGAAACCTAGTTCCAATACAAGAGATGGAAGTGGTGAGGGTGGATAGTGAGGTTCTTGACCCAGGTACTATCCAATAGATTACAATCTAATTTGACAGCTCCTATTTAAAATTGGCATGGTAGGGAGTGGGGAAGAGTCTTGCAAAAATCATTGTAGACAGTGATTATAAGCAAGAAAAATGAGAAAGCTGCAGTGACAGGTCTATGATACAAGTTATTATTTGAAAGGCCATCAGCTGTTCAGAAATCAGATTGATGTAGGAGAACTTTAATATTCCAAGTGCTTCACACATAGGCACTGTTTCAATGTAATCCATCTATTTTCAATTCTTTTCATCTCATGGAACATTTGACAAAGCACTGAAATTTTCAAGGTACACTATTACTTTTTGCCAATTGACAAGGCAATCCTAAGAAATGGATTGTGGGTGCAAACCTAAGAAATTTAGGCCAGCCTAACTCACCTAGCCTGTCTTTCTGTGATGGTGTGAGGAGGTCGGCATATGCCTGTGCACTGGCCTCGGAGTGGGGCAGAAGAGTCTTCCTACACTTTTAATGCACCCCCAGGGCAGCACAGGACTTATGCTGGGGCCTATGTGGAGGTTAGGATTGCAGATTGCATGACAGATGAGGGGGTCTCATATCTCCCATTTGCCCTACTAAAAAAAGACACACATACCCGAAAAAATACCTGTGGCACGCTGCAGATCATTTTTGGCAAACCAATGTGCCATGGCACACTGGTTGAAAATCACTGAATGTAATCCTAACAACAGCCCTGTAAGTTAAGTCCTGTGTAATCATTTCCATGTTACACGTGGATATAGGAGTGGAGAAGTGAGGCTACCATACATATCTATGAACAGGCTACGTGCAAACCTTGATATTCCTATTCCCAAGGAACTCACAGTCAAATACTAAGAGTAGTTAAGATCTAGATCCTACTGGCAGGGGAGAAAATTGGCAAATGCCATTACATGTTCTTAAAAGTTTGGGTATACTTAGGAAAGAGGATATATTATAGAGTTCACAGAGTTTTGAACTGGGAGCATCCTGTGTTCATCCTGTGTTCATCCTGTGTTACCACAGTTCATTTTCTCGGTCAGTGCTCTCCTTGGGTCTCCATCCACTGAGACTTCTGCAAGCAAATGTGTTTTGGGCTTGACAAAGTTCTGTCCTATTCAAATCCCTGCATCTAGATAGATTTGTGATGAGTCAATGTTGGCTGATCTTCCTAAACATGGCATCCATTATCTCTGTTATTCTCAGCTCCTCCTGGGAATCTGACTCAGTTGGGACATGTAGCGTCGCACATCATTAATGCTGGAGCCCTGACAATTTCTCTGAACCGCTGCTGGGTGCATCTTTTTGTGAATATTTTTGTGCCTAAGGAATCAATGGAATGGGGCCCAGGAGACTTTCCCACATCATCTCCATATGTTCTGGGAGGAATAAAGCCAGAGGGAGTAACAGCTCTCCTTAGACCAGAGGCTCACATTGCAGACTCCCTATTGTGCTTTTCACCATCCTACCCATGTGGCCTGTGGCTAGCAGGCAACGCTTTCTTTCATTCTCTACTATGGATCACCAACTCCCTTTATTCATTGCCTTCTGGATATTCCCTCCAGGGACTTTTTTAGGAGAATGGAATTAATTAGTGCTTTCAGCTCTGGTTTTGGTATTTGAGAGGTCTTGTTTACTTGCTGAGAGATGTGGGGGAAGTCCAAAAATTTTCTCACATGCTGAGTGAGGAGAAAGTATGCAATGGAAGGAAGTTTTGAGGCAGAAGAGGGCCTTTTAAGGAGGCTTGCAGTTCTGCTTTTTCAAGGGGAACACAACTTTCTTGGGGGTGAGAATTAAACCCTGAGGTTATGCAAGGCGACAAGCAACACGGAAATCAGGCTGCCAAAAATGTCACGGGCCTGCACGTGCTTAGCCGGGGCTGCAACTTAGAGCTATTTTAAAAAATGGCACTCTACATCCATAAATAGACCATCACTTGCCTGAATCAATTGCATGATCTCAAAAGAGGTCACTGCAGTGGAATTCAGATCTGAATTTTCTTTGTACAGTACATAACTTCTTAATGCAAGAGAAGGTAAGAGACCCAGAGTGAGGTATAGCAGATAGACTGATTATTGTGGGGATGTCTACCCTATAGACATAACCTAATTTAATAGGCTTGTCTTTTCCCCAGGAAGGCCTTGCCTAGAGTTGGAAGGAACCCATTGGGTCATCTAGTCCAATCCCCTGCCTGTAGCAAGAAATCCTCCTAGAGAATCTCTGACAGGTGCTCATTGAGCCTCTGCTTGAACTATCTGTTCACCACCTCCCTAGGCAATCTGTTCCACTGCTGAACTGCCCTTACCATCAGAAATTTTTTCCTGCTATCCAACCAGAATCTCCTCTCTTGCAGTTTGTACCCATTGGTTTTAGTTCTGCTTTCAGAGGCAGCTATGAACAAATGAGCCCCTTCCTCCCTATGACAGCCCTTCAGGTATCTGAAGAGGGCAATCATGTCTTTTCTCAGCCTTCTCTTCTCCAGGCTGAACATCCCAAGTTCCCCCAACCTTTCCTTGTAGGGCTTCCCTTCCATCCCACTGATAATTCTTGTTGCTCTCCTCTGGACTTGCTCCAGCTTGGCTGCATCTTTCTTCAAGTGAGGTGCCCAGAACTGAACGCAGTACGCAAGGTGAGGTCTGACCAGTGCTGAATAAAGAGGAACTAGAACTTCTTGCAGCTTGGAAGCTACAGTTCTCTTAATGCAGCCTAAAATGGCATTTGCCTTATTTGCAGACACATCACACTGCTGACTCATGTTCAGCTTGTGATCCACGGCTACTCCAAGGTCCCGCTCACGTGTTGTGCTGCCAAGCCAAGTATCCCCCATTTTATACCTGTGTTTTTGGTTTTTATTGGCTAAGTGCAGAATTTGCACTTCTCCCTGTTGAAATTCATTCTATTTCTTACAGCCCAGTATTTCACTCCAGTATTCATCACAAATTATTAATTTTTAAAGTATCAACATAATGTCAATTACATGGACCCTCAACTGAATTTTCATTATTTTTGGAGTTTGCTGGGATGTGATTATTTGCCAAGCATATTCTGAGTTTCCATGATTTCCTATGGGAAAATCTGCTTCATGTAAAGAGTGTTTCAGATACAAGCATGCCTCTGGAACGAATTAAACTTGTTACGTGAGGCGCCACTGTATTATTCAAAAATACCAAGATTTTTTAAATTGGGAGGTGCCTCTGTAACTCCTTTGCCTGTGGGCTCCCAATCCCCCTAACCCCCACATTTGTACATCATTGGGTCCAAGAAATAGGTTATATTTCTGTACAAAAGAATACACCTTATCTGGGTGTATATACCCTTATCTGGGTATATCTGGGAATACCTAAGGGACTTCTATGTCACCGCCATTAAACTTCTGCATGCTTAATTTCCTTATGTGGTTGGAAGTTTTCTGTGGTCAATCTCCTTATGACAGAAGGGTATTGAAGTAGATAGTTTTGTTTTTATTTTTTTGGGTAGTATCTGTTTATTTGTAAATATTATGTGCCCTCCAGTAGTTTGTACTAATCTTTAATGTCTGCTCCCTATAAAGCAATTTCACACTTTGAAGGCCCTGAAGAGGGGCTGGCTGAAGACATCAGGCATCTTCTTGCCAGCCACTTACAAGAGCTGAGCCTGAGATTTTTCTTTCTCTCACTGGCTATGTGAAACTGCCAAGTGATTTCCTTCGGTCCCTCTTAAGCAAGCAGGATATATTCCATAGTTGTTAGTCACTAGCCATCAAGGCCATTAAACAAGAAAAATCCTATATTAAAGGAATAATAAATCTATTTCACAACATGTTTCCAATTCCAACATGCTGTCTTCTTGGTTTCCTCATTTGCCAATGATGGTTTAAAACTCTATTATCCTAAATTATGAGAAGCTCATCAATCTAGTCCAGGGGAAACTGGACGCTTAGCATTGGATCGTTGTTATTCATAGCCTATCCCCCACTTCTTGTGCTTGAATTCATTCCAGTACTACAAGCCAGGACAAATAACCCAGCAGGGGATCTGGAACTACTCTGAGTCTCTTTGGTGTGGATGGTGCTTGGGAATGATTTGATCATAAGCCATGGCAAGCACCACTCCATGTTGTTTCAGTTGTTGTTTGGTTTCCATTTCTCCTTTCTCTTTCCCATCACTGATAAACACCATACAGTCAACAAATACCACAATCCAACACAGAGCAGTGATATGACTCTGGAAGAGGAACTGAACCTTTGCTTTCACTACTTCCACTCTGAAAGCAAATTCAATGACTAATATTTCAAAGGCATAACAGACCATAACATCTACACTTGATCTTAGCCAAAAGGCGGAGAAGCGATAACAATAACTTCTTTAAACCTGCTTCTCATACCAGCTGAGGCAGCCCTGCTATGAGGCAAGGGCAAGATCTTGTGCAACATAATAAAAAGCACTTGTGCCGACCTAAGGGCAAGTTAGGGTTGCCCTCTTAGAAAGCAGGAAACAAGCATTGATCATATAAATGGCAACCAAAGAAAATTGCTTGTGTGGTTGCCTAGCCCTAGGCAGTGATGGTGCCACCATGTGGATCATACGGCACCACCATCAATTGCACTGTTTTTTGAAATGGTCTGCTGATTGGAAGTGTAATATAATTATTTCTGGGGCTGCCAAGCACAAAAAACTGCTTCATTCATAATTCTAATGCTTACCCTGCCCAGCCACCCATATAACTACAGATGTGCATCACTTAATAATGGGGATATGTTCTCCAATCCCACTGTTATGCAGTCAGGTCATTACATAAACATTCAACCCAGTGGTGGGCCCGGCCTGGCCCAAGAACCGGTTCTCTGGAAGTGGGCGGGGGCGGGGGCGGGGTCAGGGGCGGGGCGGGGAGGTTTTTAATTTAAAAATAAAATAAAATAAAATTACTTGCTTCAAAGTAGACCTGCATAGGATGGGGCTCTGAGGCTGCAGTCCTCTCCACACTTTCCTGGGAGTAAGACCCATTGACTATACTGGGACTTACTTCAGAGTAGACCTGCATAGGATGGGGCTTTGAGGCTGCAGTCCTCTCCACACTTTCCTGGGTGTAAGACCCATTGACTATACTGGGACTTACTTCAGAGTAGACCTGCATAGGATGGGGCTCTGAGGCTGCAGTCCTCTCCACATGGATCCCTGTCAGCCTCCCTGGCCAGCCGGGAGAGGCTGGGAGAGCGTGGTGGCACCGCGCGGATACTTCTCAGCCTCCCCGGCTGGGAGGCTGGGAGAGCGCTGAACCGATCCGCATGGTTCTGGGGGCCCCCTGCCGCTGCCGGCTCACCAGCGGCAGGGGGATTGGAAGATCAGGTCCCCCAGAACCGGAGCGAACCTGCTTGGGCCCACCATAGATTCAACCCAATCTAATGCCTCTGTGGTGTAAACAGACACTCTCTGCCATACATTTGCTGCACAACCAACTGGAGATGGATTACCTTTTTATTTTTTTATCTCTTGTTATCAAGAGCCTACTTTGTTGAGTAAAGCCTGCTACAGACTATGGGAGACCTGACAACTACCTCATTAAGAGCATCTTTTATGTGCTCTGACCAGGGCCTATGAGAGGGGGTCCAGCAGGTACATTGTTCTGGGACCAAGAGCTACAGAGGAGCCCATGACTGAAGGACCATTTGGGGATCATCTGAAGGACATACACACGTATACATACATACAATTTCAAATGTAGGTTTTTTTAACTTTTGTTTTTCAGTAAAACAATAAAGCATCTGCTGAAAGGTCTTTCAGTAAGCTTAAACTTATAAAAAACTATTTGCAGTCTACTATGTCACAAACTCGACTTGTTGACCTAGCAAGACTAAGCATTGCCAGACAAGTTGATTTTGATAGCATTATTAGAAGTTTTGCACATAAGAAAGCCAGGAAAGCACTTATTAAATGTTTTCTTTTTTCCTTGATAAGATTTTAGTATTTTCTATTGTCACATTACCTGATTCTCTTCCTGCCTTGTTGTCCTGCCAGTTCTGTCCGCACGTTGCTGAGGCTGTGGCTGCAGCCGCATGGCCGCATCATTGGTCCATTATTTGGCTAGAGTGAGGCCATCGGTGACCCAGGTTCCTTGCATCAAACCAGATGTGGTTGTTGCAACAGGCACTGACTGCAGTAGCCAAATGGACTGGGCTTACCCCAGCAGGCCCAGCAGTGACTGCGTTGCTGTTCCAAGGGGATCACTGTGACTGAATCATCTGGCAACAGGACCAGCCAGTCTATGGCATCGACCAACAAGTGGCAGAGGCTTTGCAGAGCAGCACACAAGGACCAGAGGTGAGGACCACTCTGGACAGATGTATCTGCAAGAAAGTCATATAGAAATAGTATAACTAAAATACTATACAGATGTTTCATCTTCCTGTAAATATGTACTGTGAATATGTTTTAAAAAGTAAAAAAGTGCAGTTCTCAATCATTTTTAACTGATGGCTCACTGACCTATGTAGGCTCCTCACTAGGGCTACAATCCTGTACATTGTATAGGGTGGCTGGTCCCACAGCTTTCCCAGGTTGTTTTCCACAGCTCCCTGGAGAGTTACAGCTCACAGTTTTAGAACCACTGCAGAAGTGCTATGATTAAAACAATATAACAATTCCTTTTCCTTTAAATGCTATGAAGTGTAAAAATGATTTAACTTCATAGGTACATGTTCTATTTTATTGCATGGGTGTGGGAGCAAATATGATATGAAACCGAAAGTAGAATAAACAATAGTTTCCCAGGAGATATAAGCCTTAATACCACCCTTATCATTTGTTATTGACGCCAGGAACATTCACAACAGAAGCCAGATAATATCACTGGGAATTTTTCTCAGAAACCAAAAGGACGAAAAGGAGTGGTGGTGGAGGTACCAAGGCAGACTTGTTATAAAAGCGCAAGTCAATGAAAGATTCAGGTCAGCATCTGGATGGTCCCAAAAGTTACCTTACTGTTACATTACTCTGGGTGTGCCATGCAGTCCATTAATTCTCCAGATGAGGCCCCTTCCCAATATGCATCACCTTTGAGATATTCCACAGTTTCTCCTCTCTCACATAAGGCTTTACTAGTAAAGGTGTCCCCCAGTTTCCAATGGTTTGTTTTATGATGGTTTTGCTCTTTCAACACCTTTCAATTATGCCTAATCAGTACTCATTCATTCAACACATGCTTCACTCTTTAGCCCTCTCTCTGCTGGTCTAAATGCTAAAATTGTCTTCCCTGATGTTGCTTTGCATGTGACATCAAACTGTTTTATTTGGGGGGGGACTTATAAGGGGATTCAGAACAATTTTGTAAATTGCCTTATGATTTTCTTCAGTAAATATCCATCATTCAGATACAGAAGACATTCATTGTCCAAACATGCTATTGTTCATTTTACTGTAATTTGTTATGTATTTTGAGTATATGTGAATAAATGTGTCAATTTGGCTTTTGCAAGTAATATTTATGTCTTTTTGGTGGCCATTTTACATTTGCAAGCTGAAAAAGACTGGGTTCCACTTTTCAACAGTTTTCACTTTTGGATGAAATAAGTGGGGGAGCCTGTACTGGAAGAGCAGGAATTCTTAAGCCAAGGGTATCCATACCGTAGCGAGTATAAGAACCAGATATGGGGACTCAGAACTTTGTACAAAATTATTTTTAGATTTGAAGATTTTTAATTATCCTAATAATATGAGTTGAATTATTCTGTTTCTACTAGTAATGCATGTATAATAGGGTGCAGCCTGCTCCAGATAGGGCATAGGAAATGGGCTCATGCGTGGAATATGCCTGGTGGAAGGCCACTTCTACTTGCTGTTTTGGGTGTCATCTGTTCAGGGACATCGTTAGCCTTAATACCTAAAGCCTGTGCAGCATAATAGATTCTGGGTTTATATCCTTCTTCCACCAATCTTCTCTTTGTCTCCATATCTGAAAAGAACCTTGACCCTTCTGGGAAAACAATAGCATAGGTTATTAGCTTATCCCCAGAGTCGCATATAGCAATTTCTAAAAAACCTTAAATATACAAGGATTTTGAACCGCAAACTTTTATTCTTCCTGTGTGCAACCACCCTATGTACGTGGACAGAGTCTCCACACTGTTCAGAACCTCTGAATTCCTGAAAGGTATCTCCAGAATAATAAATTTAAATTAAAAAGAATTCTGTAATTTTAGGTCATTTTAGGGATCAGGTTAATGGGCTCTGAGCAATCTGTGAGCAAAAGAAAGATCTAGGTGTGCTAGAGCATGGCTTGTTGAAGGTGTCGACCCAATGTGCAATGGCAGTGAAGAAGACAAATTCCATGTTTGGGGTCATTAGAAAAGGAATTGAGAATAAAATGGCAAAAATTATGATGCCATTGTACAAATCGATAGTGAGGCCACACTTGGAGCACTGTGTCCAGTTCTGGTCACCACATCTCAAAAAAGATAGAGGTAATGAAGAAGGTTCAGAGAAGAGCAACAAAAATGATTGACGGTCTGGGAACCTTCTGTATGAGGAAAAGCTACAATGTTTGAGGCTTTTCAGTCTAGAAAAGAGCTGCTTGAGGGGGGACATGATTGAGACGTACAAAATTAGGCAAGGGCACACCTCAGGTGTGTCATGGGATTTGGGGAGGGTCATTTTATTAATAGGAAAATTGGGGAGTTTGAACAGCATGGTGTATCTTGTCAATGGTGAAAACAACTGATGGTGTACCTTGACAATTTCAGTGCCTTGTTTGCATGCCGTGAGATGAAAAAGATTGAAAATCACTGGTTCAGAAGATATTTTTGATCACAGACTAGAACAATTATGGACACCACGACAGGATTACAGCACTGGTCACTTCCATAGTTGGTGATTTTCTCCTTTAAAGTTGTTAGTATGTATGACATACTCATGCTGCTGAATGACATGCAAACGTTATCCATGCCAAAAGGGTGAAAATCCATGTCACCTATCAAAAGCCGATCAAGTGATGGCCCAGATTACATAAACAACTATTTTTGTCTCAGTGCCAGGCGGTACAAAAACCTAGAAAGGGCATCATTTTGCAGTGTTACCAGAGGGCTCCAAATTCCTTTATGTGACATTTTGTATGACAAGAAGGATCCAATCCAGTCTTGGGCCAGGCCTACTTATCCAGGAACCATCCATCAGAACAGGAGGGGCATTGTCTTTGGCTCCAACAGCACAGTACGTTTGATGTGATGAAGATATTCAGCTAATGCTCTTATTGTTCACGGTGGTATGTATGAGCTTGGCAGCTTCAACAGAGAATTTCCTACTTGCTTCTGTTCACTGATTTTTTTTTATCAGTCAGCTCCAGGAATAACATTGGATGTCTTACTGCCCCTTCCTGGAGCCAAAGCCTCAGTCACTTATCACCACCCAGATATTTATGTGCTTCAGTGAAGTGTCTCTAGGGGTTAGAAAGATCCAAAAGTTAATAGGATCAGGTGCTGACTGCAGATGACTCTTGGTTTCTGCCACCTCAAAAGGTTACAACCAGTCCTTGATTTTTTCAGTTAGTTCTGCCCTGACATGCCTTGCCCAGAATGAGCATCTGTGGTTTAAACCTGAACTCAAACCTAAAGGCTGGTTCAGTGAGTTTTTCCAGAACTGAATCACTCTTCAAATCACTCAGGAGCAGAATCACAAACCTCAAACCACTCAAGCTAAAATCCTAAGTTTTCCACACCTAAGTTCAGTGGGGTTTATATCTATGCAGACATAGATATCATGCTGTAAGTTACTTTGAATCCTAAACACAGAAGGTCTTAGAGCCAAACCCTAACCCTGGTTAGGCTGGCTCAAGTCCTGAGCTGGCCTGGGGCAGGGTGATCATATTACCAGAAATTTCTGGATTTGTCCTCTTTTTTAGCCTCCTGTCTGGGTGTCTTCTATTTCATTTTGGAAGTTTGCAACTGAGGCTCAGGTGATGTGGTGTCACAACATGAAAGAAAACTCCCATCTCCTGCCAAAACTACTGTAAGCAGCAAAAATGGAGGAGTTCTTCTGGCTCCTGGCTAGTCAAAGGGGAGGGAGCAGTGGCATAGCTAGGGGGCTGCAGAAGGTGCAGCCTACAAACTTTAGAGGGGCTACAAGCTGAGCTTGACACCAGTGACTAAAATTGTGAAAAACAGGGTATGTATTAATGATAATCCCATCATGTTATATATCGCTGAAAAGGTAATTTTATGCAAAATGCAATGAAACAAACTGCATTAGAATATCTATATTCTAACAAAAAATATGGCCAATTAACCAGAAAATGAAAACACAAAAGCCTATGAAACAAAAGTGGATTTTCTTAACTTAAACATTCCTATGTTACTGATGGCTCTAAGAGCCAATGAGATATAATTCTGATTCCGTATGGCACTAATAAGGTGTTAATATGAATCAGTTCTCAGTACACATATACAGTTACCCATGCTTACTGGGTATACAGGCAGTTCTATGTGGTGCTCCTCTTATATTTAGCAGGGAAGGAATAACCATTCCCAGCACAGTCTTCCTAACCAATAAGGGACATAATTTTCATTTTTTTACTTAATAAAATTTGATTTTGTTGTTGCAGGGCGGGTGGAGGGGGCAACAAAATCTTCTTCAACCCCAGATAGCAAGTAGATGCTTTAGCTCTGCCACTAGCAGAGCAAATGTTGGTGAACTGCTGAGGAGGAGGAGGGAAGTTTTTCCCCAGTTTTCTTTTTAAAAATATCCAGGGATGACATCACTTCCAGGGCAACATTTTGAGCATTGCACGGGCTACAAGATCATTAGCTACACCACTGAGAGGGTGTTCCTAGTGCACATGTGTAGGTACATGTGCCTAGTAGTGGGATTCAAATAATTTAACAACAGGTTATCTGTCCTAATAACCTAAATTAACAACAGGTTCTGTGTCCCATTAGTAACAGGTTCTCACAACCAGGCGCTCATTAGCAAAGGGTTCTATAGAACCTGTGAGAACCCCCTGAAGCCCACCACTGCATGTGCCCCAGCACTGGTTGTGGTAATGTTCCAGCACAGGAACCACATTGATACAACTTTATCTTCATCAGAGCCATTTTTAAATATTGCTTCCTGTGTTTTAATATACTGTATAGTATTTATATTTATTGTTTGCATATAGTACTTGCATTCATGGTTTTATGGTTGGGGATGTTTTTAAAGGTAGGAGTGGACACATGCATTGTGACATTGCTAGAAATGTTGTTAAGCCTGCTACCAGTGTTTGGTTTTTTGATTAAAGTAAGAGACTATTTAAATATCTTACAGTTAAAAACACAATCCAAATAGATTTTTTTTCCCCAAACCATCTGTTTTTCAAAAGAAACATTTCCAGTTTTAAATGAAAATTCAACACAATGCAAACCTAACTCATGCAAAAAGGATTGCAGCTTTCCTTTGAAAAAAGGGAAAACTGTGTATTTTGAAAGGAGGAGCAATTCCTGTGCTGACACACAAGTCCCCTGTTCCGGAAACGTTTGTTTGGTGCTTAAAGCAGATTTGACTTGATGTTCTTATCTTCACTTGATGCAAATTGCGAAGAACAATTATTTTTACACAACTTCCTCCCTATCAGATAACAATTATTTGGAATTTTGGGACCAAACATTATCCTCATCAAACCAGGGATATTTCAGGTACATAAATATTCCACAGAATTTTCCAAGAATGTGAATTATATTTTAATCATTTTCCTGTTCTCTCAAAAACAAAACAAAACGAAATTACGGAAATAATCTGTACTGGATACAACACAAATCAGAGCTGCATTACATCAAGTAAACTCATTTTGTTCAGAAGGAAAAGGAGGATGATTGCTCTTCACTAAAACAACACAGAGCACGCTGCTAATTTAAGCCTAAAAGCATGATAAAGTGGTCATCAGAGACCATTTGTTGGAAATCTCTGAAGTCATTCCACAAATATTAGTGTTGCTGAGAGACTGTCCATGAATTCCTCTTTACATTTCCCTCTTAGTAATTTGCTACAGAAAAATTTGATATATGTGGGCCCAATCCAGTCAAATTTTCCAATAATTATGCAGTTGATGTGCTGCATTCTGCAGTGACGGAGCAGTTATCAAGGCCTCACCAAGATCAGGGCTGCACTTAAGCAGGGTGACCATATGACTGGAAAAACCCGGATTTGTCCGGATTTTTAGCCTCCTGTCCGGGTGTCCTATATTTTTGCTTCATTGTCCTACATTTTGGCTTTGTTTTGAAACTCTGCGATAGTGCACAGTATCCCATCATGTCATATGTTGCTGGATTCATATTGAAGAGCAGAATACAGTGCAAAAATCAGATTTGAGATATCTCCTTTCTATCAAAAGTTATCAAGAAACCGAAAAACAAAAACAAAAAAATACATTTTTGGCAATTTTTTTTAAGCAGGTAGGAATTTTGGCCTGGGATTAGGAATTTTGGCCTTGGGGTTCAGGAATTTTGGATTTGGCATCTGGTCACCCTGCACTTAAGCTGTGTCAGTACTGGAAAATTGGATAGAATTGAACCCGAGGGCCATGAAGAACTGTGAATATACAGCCCTCAGGGTTGGATCCAATTGGCTTAAGCTTGCCAAATTTGGTAGAGGATTATAGCTTCGTGGTCCAATCCTAACTTTTACAACAGTGGAGCCAAGGCTCATCTGTAAATGGCCATATGGTAGAGGTGGTACACCAAAGTCATTTTAGAACTGCTGGCATTTGCAGTGTCAACGGCCTACTGCCACATCCAAGTACTGTATATGCTCATAATCTAAAACTGTAATATTATTATAGCTAATCATGTAGCCCAAATGTTGAGCTTGACACTGGATCAAAGCTCAAATGATGCCCTGGAAGTGACATCACAGCCTTTTTTAAAGTATACCAGTAAATTGGGGAACATCTGCTTCCCCCCAGCAACTCTGCCAACTTGCTCTGCTGCCTCTCTCTAGGCTGACCTCCATATTAACATCATATTGGTTCCCTGCTGTATCATAATTGGCTCTTGAAACATTATTTAATCAGTTTCATTGTTCACATTAGAGTTAAGAAAATCCAGTTTTTTGTTACATGATGCAGCTGAGTTTTAATTTTCTGGTTATTTGGCTATAATTTTGATAGAATTGAGATATCTTGACACACTTTGTTTCATTGCCTTCTGCATTAAATTTCACATTGAAGGTCTATATAACACAGTGGTATTATTTATATATAAAGGTTTATGTAACATGATGGTATTATTTAAAACAACCAAAGTTTTCACAATTTTGGCCATTATTGCCAAGCTCAAGTTAATGCTCCCCCTAAAGCTTGCTGTTGTTGGCAGAGGTAAGGATAAGGAAGGGCATAATAGAGGTGGAATGGGGTGCAACAGGGTGAGGATGGGACAGGCTTGCTCTATCCCATCCTTATCCCATTCTAGGCCAGGGCTTCCTGAATTTGCGCTCTAGATAGAACCATCCAGGTAGACATCCAGCTTCCTTCTCTAACCAGTTCTGGATACACTGCAGGGGTCTCCAAATTTTTAGCTTCAGGGATCCTGGACCTTTAAAGGAGGGAATTTCAGCAGGTGCAACTTCTCCTCTCACAGATCACAAGCTGAAATTCCCTTTTCTACACACTTGTTAAAGGACCAGGAGGCCTGACATTACACATTTGGAGACTCCTGAGAATAGGCCATGTGGCCCAGTGCAAGTTAGAATTGGGTTGCCTCTCTCTCTCTCTCTCTCTCTGTCTCTGTGTGTTTGTGTGTGTGTGTGTGTGTGAGAGAGAGAGAGAGAGAGAGAGAGATTCAAGAATAGCATGTCCAATAGCTTTTGTGAAACTATCAAAACTCTGTTGTCTTCTGGTTTGCTAGGAAATGTCCATTATGCTAAAGGAAACTCCTTTTGTTCTAACACCATTTTTATTTATGAAGGGAATTTCCCTCATACAAGGAAGATCAGCTTCACAGGCTGTGAACGAAGAAAAAGCAGTATCATGGCAAGAAAGTGAGGGGTGAGTGAGGCTCAGTTTCACTGTGACTCAACATAACCAGTCACATCAACATACGGTATATAGAAGAGATGTGTTCAACTCACAGAGCTAGGATGAACCGGGTGGGCCAAGGGGAACTGCACCTCAGTTCCTTCACCTCAGTGCTGGCCTGACACTGAGGGGAGGCAATGCCCCTTGTGCGCACTGGCCAGCACATGTGCAGAGTCCCATCTTCTGACAGGGACCTCTCTGCATTTGCTAGCCAGCATGCGCAGGGAGCAGCCAGCATATTCAAAGACTGGGTCCCTCTTCTCAGTGTCTGGCCAACACTTAGGGGAGGGACTGCCTCCTACACGTGTGCCATTGTGGCGCATGCGCAGAGGTCGCCCAGCTCAGTATCAGGCTAACTGGCCTGGCGCTGAGCCGGGGAATGGCATAGGATTCTTGGTTTCTCTCCGGGTCATTACCCTGGGTGGGTCAAGACCTTTGAATTTGGGTGCCACCCAGTTTTCCCAGGGAAATGGCAACCCTACACGGAGTCCAAGTCACAAGTCATGTACCCATGTCAGCAACCACCTTGAGTCAAAAATCATAGTGTGCAACTGTTGCAACTCAACGGCATCAAATGTAGTCTTTTGAATTGAGTCATGAGTGAGCATGCATGGGACGCATGAAACTATCGAGTTGAGCGCATCCCAGAGCACAACTTTGTTCCAGTTGCAAAAGAGCCCCTTCTCCATGTCTGGCTGCCCCACCTTTTGGTCCTCTCTCCCAGTTTCATGGGGCAAAAAAACTCCCTCAAGACTTTCTTCTCCCCTCAACCCATAGCCCCTGCCTCCATCAACCAACCCTCCCACCAGATCTGCTCCTAAATTGTCCTTCAGTGTGCCTGCTTTCTTCCATATTGCCCTCAGTCTTCAGCATGATGCAGAAGTGGCCCACCCCACCCCTATAAGTAAGGTGGAACACATGCGCATGAGATAGGAATCGGTGATAGGAATCAAGTTATTTTAAGTCCAGACTCATTTTTGGAGATATGGGCCCTTAGTTGTGAGTTGAGTTGGGATCAGCAATGTCTGTGACTCGACATGTCATCCAAAAATGTGAGTTTGGGCAACTCTGGTTGAGTAGTTCCCATCCAGAGTAAATGAAGACATATATGTTCATGATGATTGTTGCTTTGTCTAGCACTGCAGCCCCATCATGTGGCTAAATGATGTTAAATATCACACTAATACCAAATTGCCAAAGGGATCTTTTCTTTTGCACATAATAACAGCCATGGGGAGGACTGGCAATCAGGGGAGGCAATCAGAGACTGGGGAGGATCAGGCTTATGACCGGATGGACAAAGGATAAAGCCCTCGCTCCCTTGATCCAGATTTTTTGGGGGTGTGGAGTTTTCATGTCTCCCCATATCTGTGTGGAAAGACAGCTCAGAAAGTTCACATTCATTTCAGTGTTTAATATTAGAAGTGTTTTGGGTCTTTAACTCTCAAACTTTTTAAGGGAAATTTATTCGGTAAGTCTTTGCAGGGAAGCAAAGGGCAGCAACACAATTCCCAGGATAGCCTCCTCTGTGGGGGAAAAGGACTATGTTAGAACGAAACTGATGTGATCCGAGGGTCAAGAGAGTACGGGGAATCCCATGGAGTGTATGCAGGGCTCCCCGCAGTTCCAAACAGTGAAAGTATTGACCAGAAGTTCCATTTCCAGTTTAAATATTTTCCCTTTTGGTTTGTGCCTGACCCAAAAGAGTCGGCAAGCACAATTCTAACCATGTCTACTCAAAGGTAAGCCCCAATGGGTTTTACTCCCAGGAAAGTGTCTTTAGGATTGCATCCAATTTAGGCTAGCACAATTTACCTGCTCCCTATTACTCCAGGCATACTCCTATTACTCCTGCTCCCTAACCCTCCAGGTGTGGCGCATATGTGCCCTAATGTACTTTTGTGAAACCCCTAAGCCAGCACAGGATTTATGCTGAGACTTACACTGGCCTAACTAACTGGATTGCTGCTTGCATCAGAATATCTTGGGAATTTCAGGAGGTGAGTCAGCCAGGGAAACCCATTAAGACACATGCACGAGTCAAGTTGCAAGACTCACCGCAGTGCCAAGTTACAATCTCTCCCTTCTTCCAGTATTTCTGACACAGACATTATATAGCACACTACAGAGCTTTTACTGAAAGCATCTCCTCCTGTTTATTTTTCATCTTTTTGCAACTCCCTAAGTGAAAATGATTGTCTTAGTAAACACCACCTTATTCTTCAAAGTTTCTTCTTTTTCATCCCTCTTAAGTTTTTTTTTTTTCATATGATGCATATACAATAATCCTCCAACTTGGAAGTATTAACCTGCAAAATCTGTGTGAGTGGCTGAAATGATAGAAGGAATTTCTTAGATTCCATTTGTGAGTCTGAACTTGTGCTATCTCAAGACTGCCAATCCTTGAAAAAAAGATGGTAGAATCTAGTACTGACCAAGACAGGAGTCCTGATATGGCCTGAGACAAAACATTTCCACCTATTCATTTAATTAAGAAGAAAAAAAACATGCTACAATAGCAAGAGCATATAGGGCAGTGATTTTCAACCAGTGTGCTGTGGCACATTGATGTGTCACGGATAGTCCTCAGGTGTGCCGCAGGAATTTGGAGAGTGACATTAATAGGAAAATTGGGGGATTTGAACAGCCTAGTGTGCCTTGTCAATGGTAAAAGCAATTGATGTTGTGCCTTGACAATTTCAGTGTCTTGTTAGTGTGCCATGAGATGAAAAATGTTGAAAATCACTGATAAAGGGCAAGCTAACAACCCTACTACTAGATGGCCTCATCTGCACTAGATTTTATGTACTGAATTTGTTGTGTTTGAAATGTGCTTTATATGATTGAAAGTGCCAATCTATGCACACTTTCCTGGGAGTAAACTCCACTGAACACAATAGGACTTACTTATGAGTTATTTACATATGAAAGGCACTGGCTTGTGCTTTGAGGGTGCAATCTTAACCAATTTAGGCCAACACAACACACCCAGCCTAACCGTCCTGGGAGTGGCACAGAAGTGCCTTACAGCACTTTTGTGACACCCCAGGCTGGTGTAAGGGATTTGTGTTGACCTAACTGGGGATTAGGATTGTGCTGTAAATGTCTTAATGGAGTGGGGGCTTTTATGCCTTTGAGCAGCTCTTTGACAAACATGTAAGTTTTATTATGCTGTCTCTGCAAGAGACATTTTTAGTCAGATTATGCACGTAGCACAAATTCTCATTTTGTGGTGATATAACCAATGTTTAAGGCTACCCACGAGAAAAGCTGAAAACAGCTCAAGGCTGCAATCCTAAGCTTCAGTTAGGCCAGCATAAGCCCTGGCATAAGTCCTGGGGTGACCTGGGGGTGTCACAAAACTGCCTCACTACTGGGGGAGGGGGTTAGGCCAGTGCATATGCATATGCCAACTTCCCCATAGAAACACAGGAAGATATGCCAGGTGAGTTAGGCCGGCCTAAATTGGTTAGGATTGCAAATCTCCTTTCCAACTGCAGTTCCTCAATGCTTATCTCACAACACAGGCTGAGACTGGCAGTTAAATGTACATCAGTTTCCTGAATCTGTATAACATCCAGTTCCCTGCATGCCTGAGAGGAAAAACCACTTATGTTTTGCTCTCAACTTGAAAATTCTGCAGAAGGCAGGAAATCTGCAGCCTTGTTCGTACCTGACTTACAGTGGCGCCTCACTAACAGAATTAATTCATTCTGGAGGCAGTTTCTTTATGTGAAACTTTCTTTACATGAAGCAGATTTTCCCATAGGAAATAATGGAAACACAGATGATTGGTTCCACAACCCCAAAAATATTCATATAAAAATATTAACTGGATGTAAAAATGATGACAAAGCACTAGAATTGAATTCAAAACATGCATTCAATGTGCATGATCTGATGAAGTCTACTTAGGCTGCAGTCCTAAAGACACTTTCCTGGGAGTAAGACCCATTTAAGACAATGGGGGGCTTACTTCTGGGTAGACATGGTTAGGAGGCTGCAATCCAAGACACCTTCAAAGTGTCTCCCCACTTTCTCCTTTTCTCCATCCTGAGCCTCTCTCTCCCCTGCTCCCTTCTGGCTAGCCATGAGCTGCTTCCCTCTTCTCCACTGCTCGTCTCTCCCTCTGCCCAGCAGACGCCCAGCCACAGGAGGAAAGCGCAGAAGTGTTGCTTTCACTATGGGCAGGTGCGCTAGGCAGCCCTGATGCTTTTTAAACAGGCTGCCGGCCAGTGTGTCTGCCCCAACTGTCAACAAATGTTTTCTTTACGTGAAGCAGAATCCTGGAGAAATTTCTGTTTGTTATGTGAAACATACTTTACGTGAGGCATTCTTTACGTGAGGCGCCACTGTATTTGGAAGCTGCAGTGCCTAATCTAACCTACTAGTTGCATGACTACAAAATCTGGAAAGCCCATAGTATTGTTTCTTGTACTTTTGAACACAAAAGCAATTAGGGGAAGGTGAATGGTGTTATATGCGGTTTCCAAAAACTATAGCAGCTTGTGTTACCAGGGCTTGACCTTATCTTTCAAGGTTTTTTCAAACTTTGACCTTCTCTAGTTCTCCTGAGACTGCAGTTAGAGGCTAAACTTGATACATCTTCTTTTACTAACTGGCCAGGTTCCATCCGTTCAACAATTGCCAGGCACTCCAGATGATTTGTTTATTTGATTTTATCCAGATACAGAAAGTGTCTTTCTACCTCTGAAGAGACCACCCTCCCAAGGCAGCTTACAACATTTAAAGTACAATCTAGATCTATAAAAATGAAGAGACTCTGATTCATCAATGCCCAGCCAAAACCACTGGACCTAGAAGCATGAAATTTGGAAAGGGTATTCCTTCTGTGACATAAACACACACTAAGAACTGATTTTTTTTCTAGAAATTCCAACTGGAAGAGGATGAAAAGGGTTGAAACATGTTTTTGTCCCTTAGCATTAAAGAATCCTTGACTCATCAAAGCCCTGCCCCAATCTTTGGAACTAGAAACATGAAAGTTGGGGTGCATATTTCTTCTGTGATGTGAGCACCCACTAAGAACCAATCTTTAGAAATTTAACCCCTAAGGGTTTTTGTCCCTATACTTAACATTGAAGACTGACACCCAGACCCAATCCCGGGACCTGGAAGAATGAAATTTGGGGAGCATATTCACAAACACACACAAGAAGTACAATTTTACATGCATGTCAAGCCCACCACTCACATGGCCTGGTTTTCCTTTTTCTGCAAGAGTTGTGCCCAGACCTAGTTTTGGACTAAGAGAACTTTCCAAGCAACGCCTTCTGGAGCGGAAAGCAAAGAGAGACCAGAGAAAGGGTCATAAAAAGCCAAGAGGGTTAAATGGAAAAGGATAGAAAAAGCCTACTTCAAACTTATCCAAATGCAAGTACTGGTCAAGCCTCTTTATACACAGGGATTCAAGGGTTAGCTCCTGCTAACTGGGCAAGAGATACTCTTTCAAGTGGGTGTTCCTCTTTTATTTAGCAGGGGGAGAGTAACTGGCCCTACACACCCCAGCAAAGTCTGTTCAAGTGGCTTCTGCTGGTGTTCTTTTTGCATTTTAGATTGTGAGCCCTTTTGGGACTGGGTTCCATTAGCTATTAATTAGCTATTATTTTTTCCATTTTCTTGTAAACCGCTTTGTGAGCTTTTCAGTTGAAAAGCGGTATACAAATACTGTAGGTAGGTTGTGATGTAAGGACCCACTCAGAACTAATTTGGTGCCCAGCAGTGCCTGCTGCTCAGTGTTGCTCACTGGTGCTTGATTGGGACAATGCTGGTGGTGGTGCCCATTAGTCAATGCAGGTGCCAATGAAAAATATGAACAATAACATCCAATACAGAATTCCTCCAGAAGAATACAAAACCACTTTTAGCAGATTCTGCTGATACTATAGTCAAGGACTGGCCCTGTGGATGGGCATGTGGATGGCCCATGTGGATGGGCATGTAGCTTTGATCAGGAAGTTGGGGGAGGGGGGAGAAGCAAATTGTCTGACACCCCATGTCTGCCTACCAGTCCACTCTACGACATGACACACTTCAGTTTGCTCTTGGATCCTTTCTGCTTGCTTAAACAGGAAGAGTAGGCCGGAAGCAGCTTACCCACCCCCAATACAATTCACCCTTGTGTCTAAACTACATGTTAGGCACAGCTTCATAATTCCTTTTCATTATTTTTTAATCAGATGAACCACGGCCAGCCAAGTAGGCTGGCAGATCAGGAAGGGCTATTCAACTCCAAATCCTGTTTATGATTCTGCAGCCCATAAAAATTAAGCAAGTTGAGAAAGATCCTTATTAATGTTGCACAGTTTTATTCTATAACGTTACCATTTCCTTTAATTTCTTCTCATTTCCTTGAAAACAGGGACATATAAAGATAGTACCATGCAAGATAACTGAACTTTCACCCTCGTTCACTTGTTCCTGCTCAAATCGCTGCTTTAACTTGGCATGTCCTCCATTTAGTTTCTTTAAAAAGGTACACAAATGCTCTGATGAGCAAGTCCAAAATATAAACGTACAGTATGATGATCATAAAGATCGTCAGGTCCAGCAGATATAGTTTTCACCTTCTGCAGCTGTGTGTAGCATTCCAAGTCATAGCAATGATTTTCTTTCCTTGCTACTTCTTCTGTGGCTTGTCAAAAAAAGAAGTGTGCCTTCTGCATCCCAAAGGAATGCCAAACTAGTCTTTTTTCCCTGGTAGGTTTCCTCATGGTTGACACTGATACCAAAAGATGCCTCCACCGACGACTACAACCAGCAATGTCACCACCACCACCACAGCTACAACCCAACTCCGAGACTTCTCCGCTGAAATTGAAATAGAAAATTAGGAGAGGTATTTAGTGGGGATACCTATGGTATTTAGCAGGGGATAGTGATAAACATTGAAATGCAGGAGTTTGAGACCTTCCCATAGCCACACACCAGTAATATACTGTACTGTAAAATAACAAAATCTTAAAATTTATTCATTACAGAATTTTCTCCTGACACTCATTTCTTATTTGAAAGTTTTATTTTTCACTTAAATCTCTCAGGCATTTGATCTCAAAGTCTTGGAGTGGATTTAAAACAAAATAAATATTGAAAAAATTGATTATGAAGTATTCCCAAATAAATATAAAAACCTAGGCTATGCATATTTATTCAGAAATAAGTCCGACTATGTTCAGCAGCACTACCTCCTGGGTACTGTATATCTTCAAAGGGCTGGAGCCTTCGTATAACATAAGCTACATACACTCAGGCAGCCCTCAGGAAAAACAATGGCCTAGATCTGAACATATGCGCCTGGGCAAATTTGCACCTACTGAGCCTCATACTTTATTTGGTCTAATGTCCTTTGAAAAAGAAGATTCAACAGAGCACCTGACTACTCCTGCTGATGGTGTAATTCACTTCTGCTATAAAAGACTTTGAGCTCAGTTCCCTCTTGACTACACCTCTGGCCGAAGAGAGACATGTCTTGGGACAACTGGGACAACTATGACTAACCCTACAATCCGAGTAACTACGGGAGCACGTAAGAAACATTACGTGTACCCTTAGTTACTGCACTACCTAGTGAAAACCTATGGGAAATTCATATTGCAATCCAGAGCAAATTGTTCTTACACCGGAGCAAGGACTCCACGTAGTTACTCTGGATTGCGCACTAAATCAGTCAAGGTCCATCTTAATCGAACATTCTTTATTTCACCAGCAGTAGTGAGTCCAGCAGACTCTCACTCAGCATGGGTATGTCCCAAGACCTATCATCAGCTATTACCCATAATAGCTAAACAGTCTCCATCTTCTCTAACACAATAGTACATCCATGAATGCCAGTTGCTAGAGAGAGGAACAAACAGCACAGGAAGAATACATTATATTGGCTTCACATCTTTTTCATAAGATTTCTGAACATACTTGTATCTGGTTGTCCACACATGAAATATTGATGGTGGACTAGATGGATCCTGGGCTTAATTTTGGTGCATGGGCCTACAACATGATTAGATCTTCCTCAATTCTCCTTCAAATCCCTCCAAGTAGAAAACTAACATGCTGGGGAGAAAGCAAGGATAGGATTTGATCCTTTGTCAGGTGAATGTTTTGTATGTATCATAAGCGTCTGGTTCTGCAAATTTCCATAAGCAGCCTAAAGTGGTATAAAACCAGGTATTGGTTATAAACTCAGTGATGTATTTGACATTTGAGGCCTTGAGACATTTGAGTCCTTTGTCTGCTTCAACCTGTCTCACCTTCTGAAGTCCTATCTCAAAGAACAAGCCTGACCTTTAATGTTAGTGATGGAACCCATCTTTCCCCCTGCCTGCATAGCAATTAGGCCATTAATAATTATTGTCCCACAGTTCGCAAGGGAGGGAGATGAGCAAGAGAGAAAACAGCAATGGTCAGGAGGCATAGCTACTATATAACTCTCATTGCATAGTTGACCATAGTTGACCTAGTTGCAAGCCCTATCCACTGGGTTACATTTTGACTGGCAAGACTTGTTATGTGGACATACTGAAGGAAGCCATCATGGGTTGTAAAATACCCTGCAAATGTGAATTATGAGGGAATGACACTCTGGAAACATCCATTCCCTTATATAAGGGAAGATCAAGCCTACATTTTCATGCTTAAGATAGATATCAAAAGACACCTACCCATTCTCATTAATTAACTTGGAAACGCTTCTGAACAAGCCTTATTTAAAATCAATGGAGAGTTCATTACAAAGCAGCGTCTGATGGCTCCAACCCAGCCATATCCCATGCTACACAAGGCCCCCAAACATCTGCTCTCTGAGGTAGCCACCTTTCCATGGCACATGATAAAGCTGCATTTCCTTGCCCCTTTCAGAATTTAGGGATGGGCTACCACTACCAGTGTTGTTAACTACTTATAGTACACACAGCCCAACAGCAGCATTAGCACCGGCAAGAAAATCATCCATCTGAAATCATATGCAAGTTCATTTACAATTGTAGTAACGCAGCAACAACTTGGGTATATGAAAAAAGGAGATGCCCAGATGAAAAACAAAACTGGTCAAGCTGCTTTCACCCTACCTTCAACAATGATGTCAACCTGTGCAATACTGTCACCATATTTGTTCTGTGCCACACACTGGTAAGTCCCTTTATGGGATGTTTGAGCTGAAGAGATTGTTAGAGTTTTCATGTTATCCAAGTATGTCACACTGGAGTTGTTGGGGAGATTCCACACAAATCCTGGAGAGGGGTTCCCTTCTGCGTGACATGTCACTGTGATATTTGCACCAACCAAATACTTTGCATGACTTCCTGAGATGCTGACATTGTAAGGACTGGCTGCAATAACAGAAAAAGTTGATGAGCTGTCTTGAAGAATTGTGCATTTGGATGAAGGACACAAGCATGCAGTTGAGTAGCTGAGGAGGGGTCATAGACCCCAGGTGACACTCTTCCAGTAGTGTGGCCTCTCTGGACCGCAGAAGTCCTTCTAAGGCACAGGTGCCAAACACAAAGCCCACTGGTCAAATGCGGCCCACCTCAACATTTCAAGTGGCCCCCGAGAATTTCTCCTTCACACTTTCCTGGGAGTAAGCCCCATTGACTATAATGGGACTTACTTCTGAGTAGACGTGCATAAGATTGGACTCCAGCCCTCAGGAAATGTCATTAATAGTAACTTCAGCCCTTCATATGAAATGAGTTTGACACCCCTGTTCTAAGGACTTTGGTAGTAGGCCTTAGAACATAATTTCCAATGTTTGGGAGGAAAACTAGAAATGATGTGGTCATGCCTCTCCAGCAGTTTGACCACATATCATAAACACCAAAAAAGACAAGCACCCCCCCCCAAATGGAGGACATTAACAAAAATGTAGAATATAACAAAATAAAAACTCCCAGGAAAACCCAGTGCCAGATTCCACCCTCTTGTAATGCCCCTGAACCCAAAGGGGTCAAGACCCCATTTGATATATTGGTTTACTTAGTATATATATGAAATTTAAAAGTAAGAATGCCTTGAGCAGTATAGTACTACTCAAATTGTGGTATTGCAACTCTGCAGTTAGTGTAAAGGTCTCCTGCTCCCTTTAAGATGCAGGGAAAGGGAGAAAGCAGCAGCACAAACCTCAGGATTGTGCCCTGGGTGAATGGAAAGCTGTTTTTATACTTAAAAGACATCCTGCCAGAGGGGGTGGAGAACCCTCTGGAGCACTTGCAGGGTTCCCCAAAGCTTGGAAAGAGTGTAAGTCACAGCCGCAACTTTGTTGTGATCACACTTTCACTTTCTCAGGCTTTGAGGAACCCTGCAAGTGCTCCCATTGGCTTTCCACAACCCCAAACCAGGACAACACCTCCAGAAAATAGTTCCCTCATGCACCCACCGGAGCACAATCCGGGTCATGTCATGGCCCTAGCCTCTTCCTACAAAGACTTACTCAGGGAGTAACGCTCTCTAAAAGTTTTGAGAACCACTGCCTTATAATGAAAATGTACATATGCTAACTCAGGAATAAGTCCCTCTGTTCCCAAATACACTCCCAGGTTTACTCTTATGTCAGTATGCATAGGACTGCAATCTTTGTTTTATTCAAATTAATTACAAGTCAAGCCTGTGTAGAGATTAACCACACAGCATTGTAATGTTAGTATTTGTAAACTGAATATATAGGAAGAAAAAATAAAAATTGCAAGTAGAAACCATCAACATTCTGCAGACAGCTGAAGGTGATACGGCAACAGCAGCTTTGATTGTGGTGTTGCAACCCATCCTACTATTGACGCTAGTCAAGCACATCTTCTAATACTGTACTTCAAAAACCTGCAAACCCCATTTGAAGAGGAATAGCAGCAGGACAGAATTAACAAACATGGACACCATGGGCAATAATGGTTGTATCATCTTTGGGTTACACATTTCAGTCTTAACCAGTGGGCCTCACTGCCAGTGGATGTATACTGAGCTTTCTGAGCCAGAGAAAATTTTCAGACACATTGTGTTTCTCAGCCACTCTCAAACTACTATTATGGTTCTGCAGGTAGAGGCAAAAATAAGCCATCATACAACAAATGGAACTTACCCTCAACCTTCAGAGTGCTGTTGGTTCTTTTGTGCAGTATTTCTGAGCCAACCTGCAGGGTTGCCACACAGGCTATTGCCTGTCCGTTCTGATGGCTCTGTGGCACAAAACTGTACTCCAAAGACTTGGTGTCATTGCTACTCTTCTGGACAGTTCTGCCAATGCTCAGGGTGAGGTGGACATTCTTTGGGATAGAGCCTTTCACCATCAGTCTTGAGATATTGCAGATTATTTTTCCCTGGTGACCAGCCACAAGGTGAGAAGGCAAGAAGATATCTGGGGTTGAAAATTCTAATTTGGGGACCAAAAAAGATAAGAATTATAAGCTGTTAGAGAGGAAAGTGGGGTCAAGTAGGTCACGGCCCTAGGACTGCAATTCTTAAACTCACCCTGGCCATGGCTCCCTTCTTTCATGGTGCACTGTTGCAGCATCATGGCACCATGAGAAGATGAGACAGCCACTAGTCCTTCTTCAAGTTTTCATGCGATTGCACCAGACCTCGCATATACAGTCACATCACAGTGTAACCTAACATCCATAGTGTAAAATCCATGCTGTTAAAAATCCAACCCAGATATGTTAAATTGTTGGATTGCTAGTAGCTATGAAAAAAGCAGGCCTCTGTCAGTCTTGAGAGACTATGGTATCATGCTTGGCGCTGCATACGCTGCATGCGAAGCATGAAAGCCTGGGTTAGATTGTTATGGAGGATAGGCTGTTACCCAAGCAGCAAATCCCCCCTCTCCACGCCACTGAATCAGTCCAATGGAAAGGCAGAGCCAAGACGATTGGATCCAGCTGGCATTGCAGAGCTGGGCTAAGGACAGGAGCTCATCCTGTCTTGTAGGGCCAACCCGGGTCTCGAACCCTGGCCTGCTGGTTAACAGGCACAGTGTCTTAGCCAGTTGCGCCACCCACAGCCCACACCACCACCCACAGCTATGAAAACTTCCAAACTATATACAGTGTGGTCTCTTCCAATTTGTTATCAAGCTAATGTCGAATTAAAATCACAAGCCAACATGGGTCAAATGACTGTGTGTCATCAGCTTAGAGAAGATAACAGATATATAGAAATTCTGTCCACTGGATGACGCTTCTTCCTGAATATAAGGAAGAAGAGGAAGTGGATACCAGTGTTGTGTACATTAGCTTTAAAGATTTGATTAGTTTCTGGCTTGGTGCCTGAAGATACATAATGGGGTTGCTCCCCAAGCATCCAAGGTCAGGGAGAAACCAGAAAAGGTATAGGTCTCACTATCAGGAAATTTGGCACAAGAGATTTCCTTCCTGAACATTTAAACTAAGGATATGTGGGAAAATCCATTGATTATATTAATGCTATTTTGAAACTGGGAACAGCTTAAGATATTGTGGTGCCAGAGGTTGAAATTGCACATTAGTACTGCTTGCTCTAACATGCTGGTTCAATTTTAAATATGATGCCTGTCTAGCAAGAAGAACATAACCATGTACCTGATTCCTTATCAAACTCAGATTGCCTTGGTCACTATGCATGTTGTGTTACCATGCAAGTACAATACATGGGGCTACTTGCTTGTTGTTCTTGCTTGCCTCGTAAATGGGATTTAATTAGCACAGGACACACTTCCCATAGACAAGAGTTCTCCTGAGCAAGCCTTATTGAAATGAATGGGAGCTGAACAACAGCATCAGATGCATTGAAACTTTCACAAGGACTGGGGTAAACTGACCATCACTGCTGCTTCCCCACAGGCAGGCCACCCCCTATCTGTTTCAGCTGCAAGTACTGTCTAGCCTAACACAGTGGTTGTCGAACATTTCAACCAGGACCCCCTTCTGAGAATGACAATCAATCTGGGATTCCCCAAAATTGATATCATGGCTAGAAACCAGAAGAGCTCCATGTCTACACAGAAGTAAGTCTCATTGTGTTCAATGAGATATAATCCAAAAAAGCAGCCAGAGGCGAGGTTGCTACCTTCTCCCTTGCATTTACATGTTTTCAAACTGCTAGTTGGCAGGAGCTGGGCAGATAACAGGCGCTCACTCAGTGTTGCACTCCTCGGTTCTCAAATTGCTGATCTTCAGGTTGACAAGCACAGCGTCTTTAACCACTGATCCACTGCAGCTGTAAATAACACCTCTTCATATACTCTAACATGTCTACATATATGCATGTGGCTGCATCTTATCACCCATGTCATTTACCTAGTACAATTTTAAAGTGATTATAATTTATAAAAATGCACCCTTGGGATTTAAAACATATACCTCCATTTTCTTAATACATACCAATAAAGGTTGATTTGATTTAAATACCATGTTTATAAAACCATTTCCTTTCTATGGAAAACACTGAACATGAAAAATAAGAACATTTTCATTTAGCTCTAGACAGCGCAGAGAATAGCCTCCAAATAATCCCAACCCTGTAATTCTGTGAATACTTACGATAAACATAGATGAGTGCTTTCTTAGGCATGGAAGCAAGATCATCATCTCTGACAAGGCACAAGGTTTTCACTTCCCATTCAGTCACATTGGCAATTGTGAGAAAAATCCATCCTGGTCCCTTCTTGATATTTTTCTTGTCAAACACCTCCCAGTCAAGTGTGGTGTGACAGGGGCTGGTGCAATTGAGATTTATGGCATGGCCAAATTCCACAACAGTCTCATTGGGGTAGATGCTCAGATCACAGGGATCAAGGAACACTGCAAGTGAAGGTAGAAATCCATTATGGAAACTGCTTGTGATCCCAGAGGCTGCATGGCACAGGAGTTGCTGGTGAGTTAAACTACCCACTTTCCAAAGCATTGGACAATAGACAGAAAACACACAGAAAGAAACATGGGAAAAACACGGGGCTTCTTCACACTTGCTGTCTAACTGGAAAGGGATTCTTGGTTAGAAGCAGAAGAAAACATGGGTTTTGGGTCATCTATTCCTAAATCTTTCCATGAATGATGCAACCTCTTCCTGACCTGCTTAGTGAGCTGAGACTTTGAGCACAATCCTAATCATGTCTACTCAAAAGTGAGCCCCACTGTGCTCAATGGGTCTTACTCTTACTCCCAGGAAAGTGTCTTCAGGATTGCAGCCATATTCTACTTCAGTTGAAGAAAACACAATCATTTCTAGCCCAGCTAAAGAATCTGCTTTCCACAGAAAAACTAACAGACTGGCAGCCTTAACTTCAGCCTAAAGTGCAGCTGAGTATCTGACTAAGGGCACAATCCTAACCCTGTCTACTCAGAAGTAAGCCCAATTGTGTTCAATGGATCTTACTCCCAGGAAAGTGTCTTTAGGATTGCAGCCTAAGCTGGGATTGCTGGTTACTGGCAGCTTTAGATACATACTGTACTTTCTTTCAGATATTTCACCAACCTCTTCATTGCATTCTAGTCCTGTTTGAGGACTATTAATGTACCTCGTATAAAACAAGTCCATCATTAAAGATATGTCTAGTCAGGTCTATGATGCAAACATGTGCATCAAACAAAGTAGGTTCTCCTTTTGGTATAACTAGTGCATTGTTTCCTGTTATTCTAAAGGCAAAGCTACACAACTGCTTCCCTCCCACTGAAATAGCACAATTCAGGTGTGTCCCCTGCCTCATCCTGCTTGGTATCTACAACTGGAAAGGGATATATGTTATGGACATATTCAAAGGAAATATCCATTTATCATTACTTAATTACATGAAATATGATGTTGCGTAGGTATCATCATGTGGCATTTGGATAGGAGAATAATTGTGATCATTCAAGCCTGTCATAGCATTTCAGTTAAGCACTAAATTTGCCAGTAGCCATTTCTGACTCCAGGGTGTGATCTTTTAGCCTGAGTGCAAGTGCCTACATCCAGCATGTTTTAAAACCAACACATGGCTGCATTAAGATAGTACATGTGGTGGACTGAGTGTGCAATCCTAAACAATTTAGGCCAGCACAAATCAATCTTCAACCAATTTCCACGGTGGCATGGGAGGCTGACACATGTCTATGCAGGGCCTAATGACCCCAGGAAAGGCACAGAAATACCTTACAACACTTTTGAAACACCCCAGGCCAGCATGGTGCTGGAATCTATGCTGGCCTAACCGGGGGGGGGGGTTAGGATTGCACCGTGACTCACATTACTGCCCCCTTACCCGTTCTTGATTGCAAGAATTGGAACATCACACATATTCTCAAATCAGGCCCACAACTGATGTGTAGGGAAATGAGGAACGTAGAGGGGAAATAGTATTTCATCACCCTGTCTGTTAGAAACCACAAGAACTCAGTTAGGGACAAGGGTCAACCAGTGGTGGGATTCAAATAAGCTAACAACAGGTTCTATGTCCTATTAACCTAAATTAACAACAGGTTCTATGTCCCATTAGTAACCAGTTCTGAGAACCAGGCGCTCATTAACAAAGAACCTGTGAGAACCCCTTAAAGCCCACCACTGTCCTCCCTAGCCCAAGATTTTCCTCACTGCGAGACACTGACTTACAGGTAAGTGACCAAAATCCACAAACATGAATTTCGCATGATACAAAAAGGGATTAACAGTATACAAGATTTTATTTCGTAGGGAAGCAATTTTGCAATTTCATAATATCAAAATGTGTTGGCTCATCCAAAAGACATGGTGAAGCCATAGGGCAGGAAGCCAGGGTAAGAAGAGATATCACTTTCCAGAACTACACTCATGATGTTTCTGCCTTCTGTTTTACCCAGAATAAGCGAGAGGAAGAATGAGACACCAGTGGTCCACTTCTTCCGCTCATGTCATCAGAGAACAAGCATTTCACATCATCCAGCAACAAGCTTCCAAAATAATTTTGTCCAGGGAAGCAGTCTCCATCCACCCATTTGCTTCTGCAAAAATATGGTTGAGAAAAGCCTGTGTTTGAAGATGCAGTTGACTCTTAAAAGCGGTCAAACCTGGTAGTTAGAGCATAGTCCGCTAGTCATTTTGATAATGATCAAGGGGAGATATTTCGTTGCTGATGTTTGGCTGATGTTGATGGTTATTTTAGACGTGTCTTTTACATGGGATCATAATTTTGTTGTATATTCCCTATATTTGTATGTTTTTATACATTTTGATTATTATTTGTGGCTGGTCTTTAGACCATAATAAAGTTTTATTATTATTAAGATGCAGTTGAGCAAGTTTAAAAATGGGGGAAAATAGAGACAAAGTCCACCCCTTCCCTTGAGTTTTGTCTTTGCTGCTGCGTTGTTCTCGAAACAAAGGCCTCTTCTTCCAACAAAAACACTAAACTGAGAAAACAACCAAGAGGATTAGGAGGGAGGGAGAGCAGGATGAGAATGCCTAGCAGAAAAAGGAGAGACCAAAACCAAAAGTGATACATTGAGTTTATTTCAGTTTGGCCAGGCGTACATCACATGACTTATATTAATTACTTTTTTCGGTCAAAAGTCATTATGACAAGAGAGCTTCTCTCTTTCTCCTATTCCTCAAACCTACAGGGAGGGGAGGAAGAAACAACAGGGATCATTATCAGTATCACCACCACCTCTGCATTTTAAAGGTTGTCTTTCCCCTTCACAAAAAAAAAATCACATGTCCCCGTTCACATGTCAAAAGAGACCAACTAGCTCATGAGGAGGAAGAGGAGAGGAAAGACCGTGCTGTAAACTACATTTGATCCACCTTGACATCCCTTAGGTTTAGGAGATCATAGAATCATAGAGTTGGAAGGGACCCAGTGGATCATCTAGTCCAGCCAACTACCTGTAGCAGGAAATCCTTGTCTTGCGGGGAACTGGGTTTCAAATCCTGGCCTGCAGATGCATACAATGCCTCGATAGGTAGGTAAAAGCATCCAACACCTCCAATTAGGTCCAGTCTTCACTATGACCCGAATCCCCTGTCCAAGAACCATCCCTTCCCATGAATTTTTACCTTACCAGCATCTAAAGTAGGTCAATCTCTACCCACTTGCTAGTGTCACTTTCCTCACAAGCTGCTTGTGCCTATAATGCAGGTCAGTGATGGGTTTCAAAGAAATTAACAACTGGTTCTCTGCCCATCTGGCAGCCACTTTTAAATGACTATTTTTAAACTTTATATGTCCTATGTCTCATTAACAACCGGTTCTATAGAGTAGGTGTGAACCTGCTGGAGCCTATCACTGATGCAGGTGGCCTTTATCTCGATACGAAGTGCCTGTTCTCAGGATGAGAGAGCAAGTCCTTATTTCAAGCTATATGGCAGGACACCCATATAGGACACCCTCTTTAAAAAAGAAGCTCTGCACCACCATCATAATCCGCAAAAATATTTTGGCTATAAGGGACAAAATATCATGGCAGCATTTTAGTTACTATTTTTGGTAACTCGTGTCAGGCCTGTCATGACCATATGGCCACTTTTTCCAGGACATGTCCTCTTTTTAACCTTGCACTTGGAGTTTCTTTTTTCCATAAGCAGAAAGTGAACAGAATATATTTATCCAAATGGTGATAGTAATTTCTACACTATCGGGGGAGAACTTAATTTGGTTTCCAGCAGGCAACCTGTGGGCAAAAACCATTAGCAGTGAGGATGTGGGAGACCTGACTAAAAAGCCTGGCAAGAAATTAACCACATAAAATGCTGAAGACCAGGCAATATTTGTGTCTACATTTGAGACCGCACACTATAATCCTTAACCTACAGACAAAAATGGCCTGAGGTGGAGGCCCAGCCAAGAAACAGTTGGTTGCCCCTGTGCTGTTAATGAGTACATATGACTATTCTCACACTTGCTTATTGAAGCTATTATTGGGATTTTTCACCTCAAACTTCAGGAGTCTTAGGCTTAGCCTAAGGAGAGCAAGTGCAGCTCAGAAGTAGACAATTTTTTCATACTTAATATCTGAATATATTCAAAAACATTTCCTATTTTTGTACACAATGCATTGAGTCCCCTTTACCCTGAGCATAAATTGTAAAAAAAGATATCTCTCATTTTTAAAGGTCATTTTCTTGCTGTTAATAATGCTGATTCAGTTTTTAAAGCTCAATTGTTTTCTCACTTCCAGCCCAGTATTGCAAGGACAGCATTTTGTAAAAGACCAAGAGATGCACCTTCAGCCTCTTGTACTGATCATTCATGCTAAGATTGCTCCTTGCTATGCCTATGTGTAACCAGAAGAATTAGCCCACTGGAATGAATACAGTAGCTTCACACTGAGGAACATACTCAGACTTTTTAGGTTTAAACCCCATCATCATTTGTTGTATTTGATGGAAGTTTTTAGAATATTTCCTTATTTACAATAGAGGTTGAAGAGTATTATTATTATTATTATATCTGTTATTTGTTCACTGTTCTATAAATTCATGTATTTGCTCCCTTAGCAGTTGAATATCTGATATTCACAATATTGTGATATTCACAATATCTGATATTCACATCTGATGTTCACAATATCACAATATTGTGATAATTGGTCAGATTTTGAAAATAAATACAATTTTTACTAGCCAGTAAAAAAAATGAGAAAGGCCTGGTAGATCAAGCCAAAGGCCCATCTAGATATTGTTATGACTGTTTTCTCCTTTCACTGAGTCAGCATCCCTATAAGACAGTTGTTCCCAAACTTTGTAGCACCAGGACCTACTTTTAAATTGACATTCTATCAGATCCACCTTAGGCTGCAATCCTAACCTCGAGTTAGGTTGGCCAAAGTCCTGGCATAAATACCATACTAATCTGAAGGTGTCACCACAAAAATGTACCATTAGGAACTTCTGCCCCAGTCCTGGAGGGGTTAGGCTACTGCCAACCTCCCCACACCACCACAGGAAGATATGCCAGATGACTTAGACCGGCCGAAATTTGTTAGGATTGCACCTAGGTTTATGAAACTAAAAAAAAGGTTCAGTTTATCAGCCATTCAAACTTCTGTTTTTATTGCTTTTATGTACTATGGTGTGTGTGAGGGCAGGGGCAATACTGCCTTTTGACTGAGACCATTCTGGCTGCCTTGCGTTCCTATTCAAAGTAGGATGGTGTACATTTCCCTGTTTGTGAAAAAAAATTTTCCTTTGACTCCATTTTGCTTTCCATGGCACTGAATATATTTTACTTGGAGGAGCCAGTGGTGGGCTTCAGGGGGTTCTCACAGTAACTGGTTCTGAGAACCAGTTACTAATGGGACATAGAACCTGTTGTTAATTTATTTGAATCTCACCACTGGGTAGGAATCCCTTGTCAAGAGATTGTTGGAAACTGCAGTCATCAGATTCGAACCACTCCTGTGGTATTCAGCCTACCCTTTAAAGTAGACCAATGCATGGTCACCTACTCATGAGTACATGTGTGTGGGATGCTCCATTTTGGTTTCCATAGAGCTCAATAAATTTTCATTGTCAGTTTTACAACCCGCCAAAAACCAAGTGACAACCCACCGGTGGGTCCTGACCCACACAGTTTGGGAACTAATATGGTGTCAGGAGAAGGAAAGGTGGAAAGCAGCAACCCTAGCAATTCTTCACCCTTTGGTGAGGAATCTTAAATTTTAACATGGAGCCCCACCAACAGAGGAAGGACTGCTGTTCCTCTGGTTCCAGTTCCCTCATGTCCATAGTGAACATTTACCAGATAACTGGGGAGGAAACTGAAGGTTCAACAACGCTTTGGCTTAGATGGAGTTCCTTATTAAAAATTCTGGCAACTGAGGAGAGTTCTCTGTTGTACCCTGGTGAGTATAGGGGCTTCAGGGTGGTCTGATGACACCCAATGGACGTAACCAAACTTTTCCTATTTTAAAATAAAAAAGCAGGCATCCATCAGTCTTGAAAGACTATGGTATCATGCTTGGCACTGCATACACTGCATGCAAAGCACGAAGGCCTGGGTTAGATTGATATGGAGGATAGGTTGTTACCCAAGCAGCAAATCCCCTCTCCACGCCACTGAAATAGTCCAATGGAAAGGCAGAGCCAATATGACTGGTTCCAGCTGCGTCGCAGGGCTAAGGACAGGAGCTCACCCTGTCTTGTGGGGACCAATCTGGGTCTCGAACCGTGGCCTTCTGGTTAACAGGCACAGTGTCTTAACCACTTGCGCCACCCACAGCCTCCATTTTTAAATGGAGTTTTAAATTTTCAGCATTTAATTTTTAAATGAGCAGTAGTTTTCTGTCCCAGTCAGCTTTCCTTTGACTTCTGTCTTATTTGGGTTTTTGTGCACTATTGGGTGCTTCAGTTTTAACTTTGGGGGGTTGCTTTGCAACAGTTCTTTTAAAGTATTTTTTAATATACATTTGTTTACTGAGACTGAAAGGTAACCTGGAGATTTTCATTTTATTTTCATTTCATTTTGAGTGTGCAAATGTAGCATTCTGCATGATGCTTGGAGCAACCCTTTGAGGCTGGGAAAGCTACTGTAGAAGAGCTGCCTGAGGGGACTTTGAGGAGCTAAGAGAGATTTGCAGAGGACCAAAAGAGAAACAAAAAGAGAAAGTGGAATTCTAAAGAGATAAAAAGAGGTCTGTAGAAGGTAAGAGATCTGAGAGAGTCCTCCTCACAGCAACATTGGGGAGAAGACCCTGGCCCTCACTCTTCAACTCTGAGGGAGGGAGAGACCTGAAAGCTTCTGTGAATCATCCAGTTGTAGGACTCAGAGACTGTATAAGTAAAAGAGTCACTCCTAACTGATGCACTTACTCATGCGGCTTTGCTGATTTCCTTCCATGCCCCCCCTCCACATACACATATTGAATAAATCCTTAGGGTACAATCCTAATCTAGGCTGGCATAACTCATCAGTCTTCCCATTCCCATGGTAATGTAGAGAGGGAAGCATATGTTTGTGCCCTACCTAACCCTCCCCAGGACTGATGCATACGTAAGTGTCTTATAGCACTTTTGACATCCCCAGGCCAGTGCTGGACTTATGCCAAGGCTTAGGCTGGCCTAAATGGAGCTTAGAATTGCAGCCTTAGTGGTTTTTTCCCCCTTAGCCAACTATTAGGAAACAAGGAGAAAGTGGGCTGGAGGAGCAGCATGTTCATTTGTCCAATGCCCCATCAGAGAGATCTGAACAGTCTCTCGAACCAATATTTCTTCCCCCACAATTAGAGGTTGCTGAAGGAGGAAGGGTGGAGTTAAATATATAAACAAGTACACTTTCCTACAAGGATGTGATTCCCATAAAGGGGAAATGTACCATAACCAGTGTTCACACAAACATAGCCATCTTCACATTTTAGCCCCTTGCTTGAACCTGTTTTTTTCAGAACCAACAGCTAAAAGAAGCACGAATTAGACTATTAGTCAATCCTCCCAGAAGATGAAGTATATCCTGAGTATTTGGGACTTACCAAGAGGCAACCAGACGCTTAGGAGGACAGCACAGGTGAGTGGTGGGATGACCGTCATCTTAGCCAGAGGGAGAATAGTTCAAGAACCAGAGAGTAGTTGAAGAACAGCAAACAAGCAAAGCAGCAGACCACCGGGTTGCTTGCTTTTCAGTTGTGCTTCATCATGTTGATGCATTCAGGAAACGTGCACTTCCTTTCTACAACTCATGAGGCCATCGCATCCTCCTTCCAACACATCCACACCCACTGACTAATCATGGAGCAGCTTCACCACCCACCCACCCGAGGAAGAGGAAGAATGAATACTCAATGACCATCAAGCAGATATTGCCAGAACAGGTGCAATAAGCTTTTAGCATTTCTGTGGCAGTTCCAGGGAGATTGGGGCAGTGGGGCTGGGCACGAGAAAGGCATTCAATCTATGATCCTGCCCATTCCATCCCATACAACCTTGGATCACTTTACAATATTTATTTAGTGCATCACAAATACATGGACTTAGATATTTAGTGTATCACAAATACATGGAATCACATATTAATGTTCCATTGCTATGTATTTTGAGAGCCAGGAATTTCACACTGATGTCTGGCTGCCAACTGTCACCAACTGCTAACTTTTCAATGTAGTTTGGCTGTTGCTGGTCATTTAGTTCACACTTACGTGCTGTCCAGGATGCACCAAAAGGAGGTGAACTAGCATCACACCCTACTTCCATATTAATAAAAGGCAAATTCTGTCTGTCCGTCCGTCAGATAACCCTCTAGCTCTGCCCATGCCTGCTATACATAGACATATTATACCTTTTTGGAATCAGGATGATCCCAGGATTAACCCCCACACACAACCCAACCCCATACTCTACACACACACAACACAACTTCACACATGTCCTAAACCCCTCTGGCTTTACACACACTTGCTCTACAAAGACATATAATACCTTTTTGGAATCAGGATGATCCCAGAATTGACCCCCCAACACAATACAACCCCACACTCCACACACAATCCCACACACACAACACAACCAGTGATGGACTTCAAAGAAATTAAGAACCGGTTCTCTGTCCATCTGGCAGCCACTTTTAAATGGCTATTTTTAAACTTTATATGTACTGTCTCTTGTTAAGAACCGGTTCTATAGAGTAGGTGCGAACCTGCTGGTGCCCACCACTGAACACAACCTAACGCACTCTTTCACACATACACAAAGTACCCCAACCCCCACACACAACACAACTTCACACACAAGCACAACACAACTTCACACACAAACACAACTCCACACATGTCCTAAACCCCTCTCGCTCTGCCCACACTTGATCTATATAGACATATTATACCTTTTTGGAATTGGGATGATCCCATTATTGACCTCCACACACAACGCAAACCCACACACACAACACAACTCTACACACACATGCTAACCCACTCTTTCACACATATACGGTGTAGCCCAAACCTCACACATACACAACCCCACATTAATTTATATTGAGTTTAAAGTTTCTCTATATAGACACATATAGATGTCAATATATACTAAATGCTAAATCCAAGCATTGGAATTTGTATCTGGATGAGGAGGGAACAGTTAAAAATTCTAATTTTTGAATTCAAATTTTAAAATAACTGAAAAAAAAATTGTAATTTTTTTTTAATTTTTAGTTTATATTGAGTTTAAAGTTGCTCTACATAGGTATGTTATAACATCCAGCATTGAGATTTGTGTCCACATGAAGAGGGAACAGTTAAAAATGCAAATTTGAAAATAACTGACAGAACTTACAATGAGGTTTTAAAGTTCCAGGGACTGAATTAAGGAATTCAAAGATATTTCTTCAAAATTGCTGCTTTTTAAGCTGGATTAGAGTTCCCTGTAGTTTTGGGCCAAAGGCTCAAAACACCCTCCATAAGAGCTGGCTTAAAAGTCCGCACGGAGTGCAGCTTTTAAGCTAGTTACAATATATAAAACAAGAACCAAATGGTTGATCTCTACTGTCACCAAGTCAAGAATGTAGTTAAGCTCTTACGCTACCCAAAGTCTTTTACCCAGCCTAATAGCTGAAACTGCAAGGCTCTGCCTCCCAAAAATTTGTGCAAGGTGCTTTCAGAGAAGTAAAGGAAGATGATAGGCATCAAAGAAGTGACATCACTTTTGCCCATGCTGCTCAAACAAGCCACACTTGAGCTTGAGACACTTGAGAGATTAGGTTGAATTAGGAAGAGACACTGCTTGTCAGCCTGAAGACTGGCAGGTCAGCGGTGTGAGATCCAAGTTCAGTACTGCACTATGGAGTAAGCTTCTGGTACTTGCCAAGTTCCTGCCAACCTGGGAGTTTAAATGCCTACAAATGCAGGGAAATAAATAGCTAGCACTTTAGTGGGAAGGTAACAAATTCCATGCACTCTTGGTGTTTAACCACATGATCTTGGAGGCATTTTCAGACAATACTGGCTCATCCAACTTGCAACAGGGATTAGCACTGCCATTAGCCTCATTCCACATGCGCATTAACAAGACAATGTGTAGGGGGACATTTAACATTTAGAAGGGTTCCTGCCTCTTGTAGTTGCATGGGAAGAAGAATTCTGCTGAGTGCAACATCACTTATCACTAAATTAGATGAAAAAAGCCACATTTGGGAGATCACAGCACATATACACACACACCCTCCCAAGAAGCTGAATAAAATGGTAACATCATTATTCAATTTAAATGGCATTAAAGATGATCAATCAGTTTTTACAAATAAAATTGGAGCGTACTTTTATATGTGAGTGGTAGTTAAGACTTCTGCTGTCTAGATTTTTGCTTGAGATTTGCTCTGCCCTCTGCTCTATCCTAGAAGGATAAAAAGTGGGCTCAGCTTCATCCACACTAGCAAGCAGGCCTCCGTCAGTCTTGAAAGACTATGGTATCATGCTCAACGCTGCATACACTGCATGCGAAGCATGAAAGCTTGGGTTAGATTGTTATGGAGGATAGGCTGTTACCCAAGCAGCAAATCCCCCTTCTCCACACCACTGAATTAGTCCAATGGAAAGGCAGAGCCAATACGAGACAGGAGCTCACCGTCTTGTGGGGCCGACCCGGGTCTCGAACCCTGGCCTGCTGGTTAACAGGCACAGTGGCTTAACTACTTGTGCCACCCACAGCCCACTCTAGTGCCATCAATACTCTTGTTCAGATCCTTGCCAAGATAGTGGCAGCACATTTTCAGGGGGGGAAGCTGCTTGAAAGTTGCATGGACAGTATTGGGCTGCTTTAAACTGTTCATCTTTTTCAGTTGTGACTGTTTGACGTTTTAGGGTGTAGAACTGTTTTTAAAAGTTTTTAAACATTATGCGTTTTCAATTTTATTGTGTTAATGTTGTTAACTGCCTTGGGGGAAAGGCAGGGTATAAATCTGAGAAATAAAGTGGCTCTAGTCTTACTCTCTGTCAGTCCCTTTTGTGGCCCTCTGCCAATTTTGACTGAATACATAATTGTGATCCTCCTGTTCCATTTAATTTCAAAAACAATCTTAAGACTCATTTTGTAAATGATAAAATATTTTCTTTAATTGTCCCGTGAGAATTTTCTCACCCTGTCAGTATGCTGTGAAATTAAAAGGGTTGTAAATAGTTGTGGTAAAAGGGTTGTAAATAGTTGTGGTAAAGACTTGACAATCCTCTCACTTTAATACGTGCCTGGGGCTGGTGTGTAGATGTCAACCACCAAGATCCCAAGATACATGATTGATGAGCTGTTTAAGAGCACAATCCCAACCATGTCTACGCAAAAGTAAGCCCCACTGTCTTCAATAGGTCTAACTCTCAGGAAACTGCCTTTAGGATTGCAGCCTAAACTGTTTGGCTAGGCTAGGCAAGACAAATTGTGAAGACCTGTTTTCACAACACCTTTTTTAAAACCAACCTTTAAAAAAAACCTGTATTTTCAGCATGCCAAATTCTCAACGCAATTCTGTTTTTGCACATGCATACTGGGAAAAGTTATTTAGCAAAAGGAGAGGTTAAAGGATCTTGTTAGCTATTGTTTTGAAAGTTAATCGGAAACCTCTGGGAAATACAAATCAAATCTTCCACAGGACCATTATCGTACAGCTGCTTTTACAGATGAAGCACGGCAAAAGAAATTACAGAGGCTCATGTAACAAAACAACTGTAAATAAATTATTATTATTATGTAACAAAACAAGGAAATAATGGTTTTCCCTCCTCTGCCCCTGCATACAGGTCTAGAGAAATATTGGAACCATTGGTTAATATTTTGGATCAAAAACAGTTTCCATTAGGAAAAGAATGTAGCAGAACAGCAGAGATTTTTAAGAGTCTATTTTTGCTTCTTCGGTGATCAGCAACATATGATCACCTACAAACCAGAGAAGCCATCAGAAAATGGAACTACATGTCACCCCAGGAAACAAGTGGTCCAAGCCTGCATTTGCCAACTTCCTGGAGCAGAAGAGGCACTCGAAAGGGATAACTGGGAGGAGATAACGCACAACACAGATAACGTACTGATTTTCTGGTCCCAAAAGATAATCTTTAACCAATTTTTCCATAACTAGTCTCCAAAACTGGAGGAAAATTTGAAAAGAGATGGGGGCAAGGGAGGCATTACAGGGAAATAAGGTAGATAATTTATCCAATAAATAAAGCAAGCGTTCCCATTGATCTTCTAGTTCAAGGCTGGAATAATTCTACACGGGAGCAGCATACTCACTGACAGTGCAATCCTAAGCATGTCTACTCAAAAGTCCCATTGTGTTCAGTAGTACTTACTCCCAAGAAAGTGTGGTTAGGATTGCAGCCTGAGAGTATAAATGTACTACTGAGAGATATAATAAAAAATCTGACTCAAAAACTATCAATAGAAGCTCCAAAGCCTCAGGAGCTCAGACATCTTTTTAATCTGTCCTGTTTTGTTGCCCATATTACCATCCTTGGGGAAGTCAACATCAGGAAATGGCCTCACACCTGCTATTTGTTTTTGAAAAACTGCTGGAGCAGCTAGATAAACCACAACACTAACACCTCAATGTATTTTCTTGTTCTAAATCACTAACCTAGGAAACACTCTTGTGAAAGCCTGCTTCAAGCCCCTTAAGCAGTCATTGGTACAAACACATTCATTCTATACATTCCTTGTTTGATCATGTGTCTCCCTCCTCTGCACATTACTGTTTATCTCCCATGGTACTTCCGTGGACAGTGGGTGGCGCGAGTGGCTAAGACACTGTGTCTGTTAACCATCAGGTCAGGGTTCGAGACCCGGGTCGGCCCCACAAGACAGGGTGAGTTCCTGTCCTTAGACCAGCTCTGCGACGCCAGCTGGATCCAATCGTATTGGCTCTGCCTTTCCATTGGACTAATTCAGTGGCGTGGAGAGGGGGGATTTGCTGCTTGGAGCATATCCTCCATAACAATCTAACCCAGGCTTTGCAGCACTTTGCCTAACCCAGGCTTTGCTGCATTCGCATGCAGCATATGCAGCACAGAGCACGATACCATAGTCTTCCAAGACTGACAGAGGCCTGCTTTTTTTTTTTACTTCCATGGAATTCAGAGATGCATATCAGAGCTATCTCCCAATTTGTTCCAAAGTCCTGTGAAGGAGGTTGGGGCGAGAATAATGTGCCAAAGCCAGCCTCATGAGTTTCATGCCCCAGCAGAACATGAAGCCCAGGGCTTCCTTTCTGCACTGAAACTGGAAATAAAAATTTTCAGCATAGCATGAACATATGCATAGCATGAACAGCATAGCATATTCCATATGCTTGGGCATATGGAACACGAGTGACAAATGTGGGAGGAACCAATATAAGTGACCAACTGCTCCTCACCCCTAGTTGCTAAACCCACATCCAACACTTGTCTAATCATCTAGCAGGTAGCTAGATGAGTACTATTTAGAACAGTGATTTTCAACCTATTTCATCCTATGGCACACTAACAAGGCACTGAAATTGTTAAGGCACACCACCAGTTGTTTTTTCCATTGAAAAAAACTTGACACATCAGCCTGTTCAAATCCCCCAAATTTTCCTGTTAATCCTGTTAATAAATGACTTTCCCCAAACTCCCATGGTATACCCAGGACTATTTGCGGCACACCAGTATGGTGTATGGTTGAAAATCAGATTTAGGAAGTTCTATTTGTATACTTGGGTAATGCACTTGGGACAAATTTCAACACAGCAGTTTTTCTTAGTAGCCATACTTCTGAAATGTAACATGGTTCTTGAAAAGAAATTCAGCTTCTTTCCAGAAATAAATAGGTGCTAGTGTATATGATTGATACATATGCAAATGAAAACGAAAGAAATTCAAACCATTTGCTGCATGTAACCTGCTTGAGCTCCTGCTGACCAATAGTGGTGATTAACTATTACTGCTTTTATGTTTTCAGTTAAAACTATTACTTGGCAGTGAAATACTTCTGACTGCTCCAATTGTCTTACATATATTATTTTGCTGCTATAACCCTGTGAAGATCAAAACTGCTATTTCCACATTACATGAGACACTGTGGTCACCTGCTTATCTCATAGCAATTTTCCTGTTTCTTGGTGTGAGCCGTTAAAATTCTGAAGGATGGATTTTTTTTACAGAAATAGCATCCCAACCTTTCTTCAAAGCAAAGAATTTTATACAATACAGTTTGGTGCATCTCAGCAGATTCTGCAGCACCGTTTCAAGTGTTCAGTCAGTTAACAGAGTACTGGTCAAGCGGTTTGGGCCTTGCTGTTGCTATGTGCAAGGACATACTCTCAAATGCTCCCCACTGCAGGCAAATGTTATTTCAGAACAACTTACCTTTATTATGGAATTTCTGATTGAGCAGCAGCAAAGAACTCTCAAAAAGTTAGGTTTCCAAACTCTCAAAAGTTAGGTTGATTGGTGTCCGATTGTTGTTCAGTTACATTAGATTTTTTATTCCTTGACAAGTGAATTCTACAAACTGAAAACTTTTTCTTTATGATTAAAGAAAATTTATTTTTGTTTCAGTCTGCTGTACATTAAAAAACTGCTATTAAGGCATCCACAGCTCCCCAGAGCAGAATTTGGAAATCAGTGTTCCAGAGAATGCTTTAGGTAGCATAAGTGTATTTAACCCACTTTATCCACACAACATGCCTTGTTTAACCTTGGGCTGAGAAAGGCAGCTCTGCTTAAAACTAAACAGAATTTAAGTATGGCTAGAAGAGTGGACAGGTCTTCCAGAAGTTCTGGATTCATTCCCTACACCTAACACTTGAATACATACTTTACCCACTCCTCAAACTGCTCCTCGAATGGGTTGTAGGTTCATTCAGGCAAAGTTGGCTCATGCCATAGTAAGCCAAAAGTTTCATAAGGATTATAGATTCCCTTGTCTTACTGATGATTTGTCTTCTTCCCCTAAAAAGTACACAAAACATTATAGCTTTACTCCCTAACATCTGAAGACGTTTTAGCTTTGGGGATGAGTGGTGGAAAGACTCAGCAACCATTCTGCCTTGGAATGGAGTGCACTCTTTGCACTCAGGCAGGTACAGGGGGAAGTGGAGGTGCCTGCACCCCTCCAGGCTCCAAACCTATGGTTTGCCCGGGTTCCGTTGGAAAAAGTCAGTTAAAGAATTTGGTTGAAAAAGGGCAGTTGGAGCTGAGACTGGGGAGGAATGGGTCTCAATGATAATAAGTCACAGCAAATCTACTAGTCTGACCTACTTCACTGTAAATATTTTTGATTATTTAGAAAGTTGTCTGTGAAAAGGAAAAGAAACTATCAAATGTAGTAAAGTTATTTTTATAAATATTTGCAGAAGCTTCTGTTCACTGTCTAACCATTGGTAGTAATTGAGGAAGGTGCCTCAACACGAGACAGGACCTTCAAAGATCCACCTATCTTTTCAAATTAGAAACCACGGCAATTGATCTGGGCATGCATTCTGCACTGCTCCATTGCAAGGAACCTGGGTGCTCCACAACTCAAAACGGCAAAGTTGGGAAAGTAATTTTCCTCTGCTTGGGAAAGAGCTTCACCTTCACTGTATCTGGCTGATCACTGCTGGTGACAAACTAGAGCAGTGATTTTCAATCAGTGTGCCATGGTACTCTGGTGTGCCGCAGATAGTCCTCAGGTGTGCTGCAGGAATTTGGGATTGACATTCATTAATAGGAAAATTGGGGGATTTGAACAGCCTAGTGTGCCTTGACAATGGTAAAAACAACTGATGGTGTGCCTTGACAATTTCAGTGTCCTTGTTAGTGTGCCATGGGATGAAAAGGGATGAAAATCACTGAACTGGAGGCCTGAAATTAGCTGGGCTCTTCTAAAGAAATCAGTAATACTTAGGAATGAAACAATACTTTCAATACTTAGGAATTGAATACAGAAAGCCTCTTGAATTTCATCTACTGGAAACAGGTGTTGCTTATATACCATAGTTATGAGCTCCTTACAGATAGAAGTCTGGCTGAGCAACAAGGTATGTGTGATCAATAAATATCAGGACTGGTGCTATAAAAGAAAACTACAACACGTAACAATTTGGCATTTCAAAGTAGTCCCCTTTGGAAGCCACACACTTAATCCAGCACTGTTACCATTGGTGGAAGCATTCCTGGAACTTGTTTCCTAGGATAAGCAGCAGCTGCCTCTTCGCATTCACTTGGATTTCCTCGACGTCCTGAAATCTTTGTCAAGTGGAATTTGATTTTTGGAAAGAGGAAAAAGTCACAAGGGGTGAGATCTGGAGAATACGATAGCTGTTGGAGCAGGGGGATGTTGTGCTTGGCCGAAAACTGCTGCACAAGCTGCACTGAATGGGTAGGTGCATTGTCATGGTGCAATTGCCACTCACCAGACGCATGCAATTCTGGCATTTTCTGACAAATAGCATCCTGCAAATGCTGCAATACGTCACAGTAGTACTCCTTGTTTACTGTCTGAGCGCGTGGAGCACACTCATGATGAACAATCCCCTTGTAGGCAAAGAAAATGATCAACAGTGTCTTCATATTGCTTCAACTCACTCATGCTTTCTTTGGTCTTGGAGAGGTTGGGGTCTTCTACTGTGAACACTGAGCCTTGGTTTTGGGGTCATAGCCATAGAGCCACGATTCATCACCTTTCATTACCGTTTTCAAAGTTTTTCATCGTTCTCGACACCATCAAGGAGATCTTGCACAACTGAAACCCAAGTTTCTTTTTGGTCAGCTGGAAGCAGTTTTGGCACAAACTTGCCAAACACACATCTCATACCCAAATCTTCAGTGAGAGGGACTGAACTGAACCATAACTAATCTACACATCCTCTGATAACTTAGATGGTTCAAAGATTTCCCCTCACAGCTGCATTCACATCTGTGATGTTTTTCTCAGTTCTGCTGGTTGTAGGTCTCCCAGAACATTTGTCACTGTTGACATTTTGTCAGCCATCTTGGAAACATCTGAACCACTCATATACTCGTGTGCAGTCCATACACTCCTCTCCATACACTCATGAGTGGCTCATACACTCCTCCCATACACTTTCTGCAACTTTGCGTAGGTCTCTGCGCAGGTATCATCAAGCTTCTGGCAAAATTTGATGCAGATTTTCTGCTCAACTTTCTCTGTCATGGTCAATGCAACAACCACACACTACACACATTCCTTCGAAGCACTGCTGTAAAGAGAGGAAGTGAGCTAGGACGTTAAAACTTATTGTGCATGCACGGTTGGGGTCAAGGTCAATCTGTGCCAAGTGTCTTCACTCTGCGTATTTTAGCTCCTTTACAATGCACCAGTCCTGATACTTATAGATCACAGCTCATAGACTAGATGGGCTCTTAGTCTAATCAAACAAGAGTCTTCTGTGATACAGTGTATAAATATTTCATTATGTTTTAACAATTTTTTAAATGAAGTACACTTCTCAGAGCATATGGAACTTGAAGTAATATTTAGGCTGCAGTCCACTTGTGATACAAGGCTATGGAAAGTCACTGTATGGCAACTGGAAAGGGTATATTGGGCTATATCGCGAGTCATGCCACAGAAGCTTCTTTTCCAGGAAGGAGATGGCATCCAAGGTGAGCACAAGTGTCTCATACTTCAGCATGCTGTGCACATTGAGAGCTGTGGGGGGAAGAAACAGGCACATTACTAGGTTGTATCTACAATAGTCTAGTCCCACAGATAAAGTGACCAGACAGGCCTCTTTCCTTTCTATGACGAGATCTGTGGGGAAATTAAGCAGAGTGGCTTGACAGCAAGGATTATAGGGAAGGCCAAAAGAGTGTGAACACATCTTCTTACATCACTACAAAGGTATTTTAAACTTTAGTATCCCACTATACTTTATTATACTTACTAAATATACTGTATTTAAGGAAGCAGAAGCTGGAAATCTCATGCCTAATCTGGCCTCCTGCAGAGCAGTAATTCTCAAGTATTTCAGCCCCCTTCTGTGGTCCCCCTTCTGGGAATAACAACCTGACTGGGAAACACACACCCCCCAGCGATATCAACTTGAAAGCGATTTATCATGATCAGAAGTGACATCAAAAAGGCAGTGACATCACTGTGATGCCAGAGCTCCTCCATATCTAATCAGAAGCAAGTTTCACTGTGTTCAATGAGACTTCCTCCCAGCCTGAATTGCAGCCTGAATGCCCCCATTCGAAAATGGTGGCACTCAGTGCCAAATTTCAAGATGGCAGCACCCAGCTTTTCACAACTCCCTGAAATGAAGTTGTGACCCCCCTGCTCTGAAGTGAGTCAAAATCCCTACTTTAAGAATCACTGCAAGGTACTTGTCCTCAGATGCTACCTGGACTACATAAACACAACTTGAAATCCCTGACACCTCTGTACCTTCTCTTCTTGCTGCTAATGGGAAAAGCAGCATAATTTATATTCCCAATATAACAGACAAGCTGCAAAAAGCTTCCACCTTCTGCTGCTGACCTATGGCATGCAAAAGGAGGTGCACCTAAAACCACTGAAAAATTGACTTAGGCATGCCAGGAGTCTTAAAACCCTGGAACATGTTCCACATCTAGCTCTTGACACCATGATAAGATATATGATGCAGCCCTAGGCCAAAACCTTTGGAGAACCCAGGCTCAGATTTTACACATCACATAACTATCATGTCCTTGGGAAATCTTGCTTGTGAAGATGCCAAGCACAGAGGAAGGAACTGAAGAGGGGCAAAGCCTTGCTGTGACTAGTTAAAATATACCGAGCATTTATATGCAGGGAAGCCAAAAGACGGGCATGCCACATTTTGTTTTTATTTATTACACTGATAAAGGCCTTTCCTCCATTATCAAATTTGTGAGGCAATCTCCCACCTAGGCACTAAAACATGTGTAGCTTCAGCAACATGGGTCTCATCAGGTGTACTCAGACCACACCCTGTGATTGAAGAAATCTGTTACTCCTCTTGACCCTACTCACCTAAGACTGGCATTACTGTGATGGTTTTAAGACCATTTACTGCAGACTGGATATTCTCAGGTATTTCATTGCTGAAAGCCAGAGAAGAGAAAATGCATACAATAAAAAATAATTTCATAGGGCACAAAACCAAGTTCTCCTGGACACAAAATATTAGCCACTTGGCTTATATTAATATATATTCCCATCCCTCCCATCTGTCCAGTTCTCTCCTGACTCCAACTGAAAACTGTGATAGCAGTGTTCCAAACACCATGCATATTTCCTCTATTATTTTACTGATTTTTACATAATTTCTACATTGGACACGGACAAAAACAACACCAGCTCCAGAGTGAGAGTCCAGGACTGATTTGCTCAAGCCATAGGTGCCAAATTTCAAATTGTAACAAAGGACAATTTTCCACACACACATACAAGCAAGGACAAATCTTCTAAACATCTCAGAGTTGCTTTATTTCAAGATAGGGCACTGTTTGGAGGGAGTCACTCGATACACAGTTGAAAACTGTGTCGTTTTGTACAGAAATTGACTGGCACAGATAAACTCTGGGGTGCTTCAAGTGAGACTAGGCCCACATCATATGCAGTGCCCTCTAACCTTCATTACTAGTATTCCCAGCTTTATCTTGAATCAATGCCTTTTCTTATATATAAAAACAAAAAGCCTTCTGCACTACTGGAAGTTTGGTACTTTATGGAGGCCAGAACTTTTCAGACCTCTTACTTTGAAGGAATACTTTTCACACCAACCTGTCTGCCACAAAAGTTCTGTGCACTGCTGAACATTCTAAGATGTACACAGAGCAATAAGCAAGTGGGGGGAGAGGAGATACTACTCAAGTTTACTGGGCCTCATGCCACCCTCCAAAAACAGAGTTTATCAAAATTCTTACTGTAGCTATGTAATTTGAGGGAAGATTCTGAGGAATCCCAAGACATTGTAGCTTAACATGCCAACAACTCTTGATTCAATGGAAATCCTGCTCCTGTCAGAACAAGACAGGCCAAGAGCAGTCTCTCTCTAAAATTCTGAGCTCCAATCAAAAGGTTCTAGTTCATAATTAAGCCGCTGCATGGATCCTCAAACTGTGAAGCAAACTTACACATCCACAAGCAGTGCTGAGGACCCCCAGTGCCTGTAGCAGGCCAAGTCCATTAGATACTGGGGGTCAGAGGTTGGTATCTCTAGAGAGTCTACAACATGTAGATTATCCTATAGAGAAAAACAGAAAATTTAACAGAATTATGAAATCAGAATTAAAATTTATTTGCTGCATATCTCCCATGTATCCAGTAAAGTCATACACGCACACAATGCGCACAGATAGGGGTTTCTCTGAAAAGGGTCTTCTTGGTCAGCTGAGAGAGGCAAGCCACTTTTCAGTTCTATTATACAGTGGCGCCTCATGTAAAGAACACCTCACGTAAAGTATGTTTCACATAACAAACAAAAATTTCTCTAGGATTCTGCTTCACATAACAAACTGCTTCATGTAAAGAACACATTCGTTGGCAGTTGAGGCAGACGTGCTGGCTGGCAGCCTGTTTAAAAAGCGTCTGAGCTGCCTAGCGCACCTGCCCATAGTGAAAGCAACACTTCCATGCTGTTCCACCTGTGGCCGGGTTTCCACTGGGCAGAGGGAGAGAACAGCAGTGGAGAAGAAGGAAGCAGTTCAGGGCTAGCCAGAAGGGAGCAGGAGAGAGAGAGGCTCAGGATGGAGAGAAGGAGAAAGTGGGGAGACACTTTGAAGGTGTCTTAGATTGCAGCCTCCTAACCATGTCTACCCAGAAGTAAGCCCCATTGTATTAAATGGGTCTTTCTCCCAGGAAAGTGTCTTTAGGACTGCAACCTAAGTAGACTTCATCAGATCATGCACACTGAATGCATGTTTTGAATTCAATCCCAGTGTTCTGTCATCATTTTTACATCCAGTTAATATTTTTATATGAATATTTTTGGGGTTGTAGAACCAATATTTGGGGAAGGGAAGCATGGAAGGGGCTTACAGATTTCATTATGAAAATCCCTATGTTCCCCCTTAAAATTCAAGTACGAATGCAAAGCCCTCTTGGTGCAGATTATGGGCACAATCCAGAGTAACTACGAGGAGTCCTTGCTCCGGTGTAAGAACAATTTGCTCTGGAATGCAATATGAATTTCCCATAGGTTTTCACTAGGTAGTGCAGTAACTACGGGTACACGTAATGTCTCTTACGTGCTCCCGTAGTTACTCTGGATTGTAGGGTATATGAATTTATTATTATCAATATATATCTATCCAAAAGGGATCTTAGAATGAATGAGTTATAAGATGGGCTCACACACTGAATGGAAACCACTTGCTTATGTAAGAGGAAGTAAATGGCTAAACTCACAAACACTGCTGTGTAGATGATAAATGTGGTCTCTGTCCCACTAGCATTATAATTTCAGCCAGTAAGAATTAACAATGCACACCATGCTATACTTTGTTTCTTGGTCGCATAAGAGTAGGACAAAATATTGGGCAAGAGTAACAAAATGATAAGACCTCAGTAGATAACCAGATAACCGCCAGGTAACCACCAATTCAAATCATTTCTTGGCCACATATTCCGTATAAACTTTCTCAGGCCTTCCTAAGCTTCAGGTCCCTTTCTTCAAAGAGAAAACAAAAAAGGGAACTTCTTCAGCGTTTGTCAGCATTTGTTCCGTGTGAGACGGTGTACACTTCTTGTAGATTGGAGTTCCAACTTGAACTTAATGTACAGGTCTGCTGAAATAACTGTTGAGAGGTACTGTATGTGAAGCACTGTAAATGCTCAAAAGCGCATTGTAGTTATCAACTGCAAAAACTGAACACTTCTACAATGGAAGAAACTTTTTTAATTCATTGTGAAACACAGCTGTAATACCTGTGCCAGTTTGGCCGTCAGCGCCACCTTTAGGCCCAGGACACGCACTTTCATGGGGAGCATGTAGTAGTAGCTGGTGGGGCCACGTGGACCATGAGTCACACCACCTAGAAGGAAGGAAGGAAGGAGAGCCAGATGGATAAAAAAAGGATATCAACTGGGACAGACATTATCTTGGCTGGATAGCAGTGAGACAGTGTTTGATGTCTGCTTGCAAAACAAGCTTGTAAAACAAGCAGACAGACCCTACAATCCAGAGTAACTACGGGAAGACATAAGAGGCACTTGCTCTGGATTGCTCTATGCATTTTCCATAGGTTTCCCAAAGGTGGCACTGTAACTACATCAGTGTAAAAGGTCCTATAGTTACTCTGGATTGTAGCCAGACTCTCAGATCAAGGGGAACAGCTATTATTGCCCTCAAGGCTTCATCTTACTTTTTGAAGGAGAACAAACATAGGTATTTATATACCGCAAAACAAACAAAAGTATTTATATACCACCTTTTCAGGTCATCAGATTTCTCTTTGGACTTTATTCTCAAAGCAGTTTACCCAAGAAGGCTTACTAACCCTTGTAGGGTTTTCCAACTCAAAGAAAAGTTCTCTATTTCAAGAACTCTTACATTCTTAGATGTTTCCTTTTATGCCTGGTGTCACACTCACTGCCTCACCGTTATCTCTTTTTTGATAGACTCTGTTGCAACTGCCTTCTTTCACAGGCCCACAATCCAGCATCAACATCTCTCTGTGTGGTGTTGTCGAACCAGTGACCTTCAGATCTTATCTTCAGGCAATTTACAGCACCTCAACCCTCTAGACCAGACCTTCTGACGTAGACCTTCTACTTTAGACCAGACCTTCTGAAAAGGTGCAAGAGGGTCACTCACCACCACGCCACAGAGGTGACCGAATACTGCCATGCCGGGCCCGGCCACTGCCCTTCTGTGCCCAGGGTTTCCTGCCACCACCACGCACCTCTGCACGTGTCTTTGTTTTGGCATAACTCTGGAAAGGTAAGTGAAGTCAGAAAACATGGCCAGAGCAGTGTACTCCAAACAAAAGTTAATCAGAGAATTCAAACACAAAGAATTTGTATTAATTTTATGTTATATAATTTATATTTATAGAATTATATAGTATAATATTTAATATATAACATTACATACAAATTTATTTTACCTATTTAATTATATTTTAAATATAATAAAAATTATATATTGCAGATGGAGGAGGAGAGAGGCTTGAAGATAATAAACAGTAGATTGTCTAAGGGCAAAATCCAGAGTACCTATGGGGAGTCCTTGCTCTGGTGTAAGAACAACTTACTCTGGATTCCAATATGAATTTCCCATAGGTTTTCACTAGATGCTGCAGTAACTATGGGTGCACGTAAAGTCTCTTACGTGCTCCCGTAGTTACTCTGGATTTGGGGGTAAGAGACTTATGGTGCAATCCTAACCATGTCTACTCAAAAGTAAGCCCCATTGTGTTCAATAGGTCTTACTCCTAGGAAGGTGTCTTTAGGATTGCGGCCTTAATTGTAAACATAAAGTTCCAACTAGGATTTTTTCAACCCAAGCAACATCATGGTACCATGGGAAGCTTCCATGCTATTCAATAGCCTAATCAAAGTGTATCCAAACGCCAGGCTGGGGGCTAAATGCTGCCCTGAGTAGCATTTTATCCAACCTGAGATTCCTCAGCATCTCAGGGATAAAAATAACTCGAAAGACACACTTGCAGGTACAATATACTGCATTCAACCAATAAAGGCGCTGAATGTAATAGAAGAAATTAGTCCATTGTATCACATTACATTCAGCATCTCTGATGGCTGAATGAAATACATACTAATGCTGAGAGATATGGAATATATTTGTTCAACTTGGAGCAGAAACATAGACTAAAAAATTAACATTTGTATTGTCGGTTGCTTGAGTTTTTTTTCAAAAAGCATTTCCTCCCCTTTTCCTATACAAATCAATTTTGCCTTCTTCTGCCCTCCTCCTTCCACCCCACCCACTCAATCACTGTTCTATCAAACTCTCAGCACATCACTTATTTTTATAACCCTTGACAATGTCAAATTCATTATGTGGCCTTCCCTTCCCAATGAAAAGTTTGGACACACCTAGTTTGGACACATATTGTTTGCCTGTCCAACCAGACATATCCAGCCACCCCATCCCTGTCCGTTCCTCCAGGGCAATATAGTCCACTCACAATTCTCTTGAAGTTCTTTTGCCAGACAGCTACTGCATGAAGGATATCAATGCTGAAAAAAATGTGTGTATGGAAAGTAATAATTGGTTAAAGATTGGAAACAGACAACACAACAACCACTGCCAAGACAAGAATAAAAGACATTTGTACTAGTTTGAAATTTAAAAACTGTATAAGGTCATTACACCAATGGTGAAAAACAACTTTTTGTTTATCAAAAGATGGAGATAAAGCTTGAGGAAGAAACCACGCATCTTAGAGTGCAATTCTAACCAACTTTTGAGCACTTTCATAGCTATGCCAGTACAGCATGCGCTGCATCCTGCAATTGGGGAGCAGTCACAAAGGCCTTCCTTCTCAGTGTAAGGCAATGTTTATTCCCTTACCTCTGTGTTGCATTGCCGTTATGGCAGTGCTGGAAAGTTGGTCTGGATTGCACCCTGAGTTTGCAATAGTAAGGAGTATGTCCAATTTCAACTGTCACCTAAAATTCTGTTTTGCTGATGTTAACTCTAGACACACTATGTAAGCAAGAACTGACATTTGTCAACATCTGTCAACACAGGTGAATCAAAGGCATACTCCAAGACATGCAATTCTTAAGATACACATGGTCAGCTCCAGACCAAACCCTTCAACATGTACTTCCCAGAAACCCTATGATGTTAGGATCATTGAAGCACACTCGTATCACATTTTAACCAATGCCTCTGTTCTTTCACACTTTTGCTATCCGTTTTCTCATTGATGCATTGCATCATTTCTAAAGATCTCCAAACAATGTTCTCTTGGATTACTTACACATTGCAGGGATGTCTGAAAAATATATTTGACTGTAAAAACCTAGAGATATTTCTTACGTTGCAAGTTTCATCTTTCATTAGAGAATGAGAGTTAGAATCATGAAAGACACTTGAGTCTTTACCGGGGCATTACTGCAAATACATCAGGATGAAGATCTGCCAAGCCCACATGTCTGGCATCATAATCCTTCAAGGACTCCACCCATGCCTGCACAGGTGAGAGGTGTTTAGGAATGGCCATGTTGCATTTCCGCAGGATGGGGTCACTGAAGAGCAAATTAGGACATGTTTCTAAAAGAAAGCAGATAAAGATATAGAACAATCAATATTGCCAGAGTGATCTTTCACCTGCCACGTACTAATGGACCATTTTTAAAACAAGGTGAACATACATGCTTATCAAAACATACAAACCAGGCATAACCTTTTCAGGCATTACTGAACCAGGGAAAAGTATATCTCATGTCCTAGATACCATCATTAAATTTTTAAGCAGTCAGGTCCCTGAAATTTTGTCAGCTATATTTCTTCAGCATTTCTAAGAACATGTTCCTTGTGGAAGAATGTCTCCCCACCACTCCGTTCCCATTCAATTGGATGCTCCTTCCACAAAAGCAGAGAGCTGGGGACTAGTGACACTGGAGCCCTGTTTGGTTATTTCATGTTGTTATATTATTTATATTATTATGTTATATTATCATGTTGTTATATTATTTAGAAGTGCAGACTTGGGTGGTAGGAGCATACAGGAAACTTCATTTTCATCTCTAAGGGCAAAATCCAGAGTAACTATGGGGAGTCCTTGCTCCGGTGGAAGAACAACTTACTCTGTATTCCAATATGAATTTCCCATAGGTTTTCACTAGGAGAGGCAGTAACTCCGGGTGCACGTAAAGTCTCTTACATGCTCCCGCAGTTACTCTGGATTTTGGGGTACGCTTGTAGTCCCACACCTATGCTATTTCCCCCACTTACACTATTTGTCTGAAATACCAAACATTTAACAAGGAAAGAGCCTCCATGCAATTACAGGTGTTGGGCTGTTTACTATCATGGAGAGTAAATCTACTCTTTAGATTTAGAATTAGGTGAAGATAATAATTAGAATAACCACATGAGTTTGTTTGTTTGCTGCAAACAAATGTTGCACCCAGAGATGGTGCATTAGCACTTTGCTGGTCTTGGAAGTACAGTCTCACTGCCCCTCCACAATGTATTTGCCTATACACTTTGGTGTTCAAACTACACAGGGATTGAATCAAGGCCAGGGGTGTCCAAACTTTTGGACAGGAGGACCACATAATGTTTCCAACATTGTGAAGAAAAAAAGACCAGAAGAAAAAAATTGATTTGCATTTCAAATTTGAAAAATTGAAATTTGAAAAATTACATGAATATATTAGAGATAGAACTTATAAACAAAGGAATAGATTCAAATCAGTTTATAAACACTTCTAACAAAGAGGGGGGTGGATCTTTAATCCAATTCATAAGCACATTCAAGCACAGAGAGAGAGAAGATTTGTACAGTTGAGATCTGCCAGAGAGTACCCTCTGGAAGTGGGAGGCAAAGCTTCCTTTACCTCCAGAGAATTACAGAGTTTGTCTGAGGGTCACAAGGAGGGGATTGCCATGGGCTCAATGCTGGCTTTACCAAGGCCAGGGTCTGGACACCCCTGAACAAGAAGTTATTGTTCTTTCATTTTAATAACAGTCTTAAGTAGACATTTGCAACAGCATTTGATGATAAACCCAACGTACTCTTGTCTCTGGAGATTATGTTCAACAGACTTACCTGGGGGCCTACCTGTCGGCGAAGCTGCATCTACCAGAGTTGTAACTCCAGAGTTGGGTGGAAGACCCGACTGGCTTGACATGGTGTTCATAAGCTTCAGGACAGAAATTAAAGCAGAGATGGAATAAGGCATACAGGAATAATCTTTAATACATACCATTTATACAAAAGAATTAAAATATAGACAGCTGTCCTTGCTTGATCGCAAAACACACACACACACTCAAATCATTTGACCAAATGCTCAAAATACACACTGCCAAAAATACCATACTAATGCTAATACCATACCTGTCACTAAGAAAAAAAGAACATAAGATGAACTCCACTGGATCAGGGCAAAGGCCCATTTAGTCCTGCTTCATGTATCATACAGTGGCCCATCGGATGCTTTCAGGGAGCACACAAGACACCCGCATCCTCGTGTCCCCCTTTCAACTGGCATTGAAAGTACTCAGTGGTACTCAAAGTGGGGGTTGGTGGCTTTCACAGGATCCAGTGGACTCAGTGGCTTTCCAGGAGAGCCTGGCTGGGATGGGAGGGCCTTCGGGCCTGAGACAGGGATGCCCCCTCTCCTCTCCCCCGCCAAGCCCCTCTCCTCTCTCCCCAACCCTGTCTCCTCTCCCCTGCCCCCACCCATCCGTCTTCTCCACCTCCCCCGCCCCCCTCCCACCTCCCCCACCTCCCCCTTCCCAGCCCCCCTCCCCCTTCCCAGCCCCCCTCCCTCCGCGCCCTCTCCAGCCCTCCTCCCCCGCATCCCCTTGCCCCTCCCCAGCCCCCCTGCCCCCCACACCTCCCCTGCCCTGCCCCGCCCCGCCCCGCCCCGGGTCTGGCGCGCTCCCTCACCCGCGGGACGGTCCTCCGAAGTAACCCCAGCCGGATCATCGCTCCCTCCAACCGCCCCTGCAGCGGCCCAACGGCTGCAAACACGGCACGCGAGTCCTGAGAACAACTTCCGGCACACGCTTATGACGTGTGTGACGCGCCAGACGTTGATAGTCCCGCATTCGAACTCGTCTTGGCTGTCACTCCTCACTCAGTCTGAGGAGAACCCTGGCTGAGCAGCTGTTCTCGCGAGAACGCTCTCCCGCCCTGGCCGTTCTCTCAACTGCCTGGTCTAAGCGGGCGGGAAGAGCCAGGTGCGAATAGGACTGCGCTGTAGTAGTCCTACCAACACCACTTGTACTTGAGGTGGCGGCTGCTGGTGGATGTTTGTGCCCTATTCAAGTGAAAGCGGGCTTTACCTCACCCCCTGCCTGCAAGCTGTGGTGTAGCTACTACTAGTAGTAAAGGAGGAGTAGTAGTAGAAGTAGTAGTAGTAACAACAACACTAGTAAAAAACTAGTCCCTCCCGCTTAACTAGTCCCTCCAACACTTAACACTAGTAAAAAACTAGTCCCTTAAAGGCATCCAGGATAGATTTCTTCACCACATGTTGTGGCAAGAAGTTCCACAGACTAATTACACACTCGATAAAGAACTGCCTGATTTAGTACTGTATTAGTATTTATAGTAGATACTAAATATATACTAGAAATAGTTTTTAGAAATACTTTAGTACTGCCTAATTTACCCCAAAAAATCCAGAGCAACTACGGGAGCACGTGAGAGACTTTACATGCACCCATAGTTACTGCACCACCTAGTGAAAACCTATGGAAAATTCACATTGGAATCCAGAATAAGTTGTTCTTGCACCAGAGCAAGGACTCCCGTAGTTAATCTGGATTTTGCCCTTAGTATTAGTATTGCAAATACTTCCCTGTTCTAACTTTCCCAATACTCAGTTTTAGTTCCTCATAGTTACTTTCCTGGGAGTAAGCCCCACTGAACACTGTTCAACTATGAGTAATTGTAGGACCATTCTGTTAAAGCTGGAAGCTTCATGTCAACGTTTGAAGTTTGAGAAGTAGAGGTGTTTGTTCCCCATAAGGAAAATAGGATTATAGCCCAAAACTTAAATGGATCATAATGAGGTTAAATAGCAAAGATGTCCCTCACATGTTGTACAGCTAGTACTATTGTGACTGACTATAGGGTGCAGTGTTGGTCCCTGTTTCTAAGCCAAAGAACTGGTGCTCTCTGGAGAGGTCTGCTCATGTGGGTGGCATGACTATAACTGAGTCACACAGTTTTCCTTCCCACTGAGGTACCTATTTATTGACTTGCATTTCCATGCTTTCAAACTGCTAGGTTGGCAGGAGCTGGGCAAGGGACAGGAGTTCACTCTTTCTTGTAGCTCCCAATAATGCAGACACATCCCAGGTTTCAAACCCTGGTCTGTTGGTTGATATGCATGGTGTCTAAACACTGATCAATAACACAAGTTTCAAACACCTCTACCTATAAGTCCAAGTTTGGGGTGAGAAGGGTCAAGGAGATGGAGGTAATCTTAACAGAAAGAACATTTTCTTGTTTTAAACAATAGAGAAGGGACACACTTCTGAGCAGGATTGGGTCCTGTAATTAATCAATTACTGGTAACTGGCTAAATTTTACACATAACACCTACTGTCTGATAAAATGCAGATTTCCTCTATTTTCAGATGAGGTATTTGTGAATCACAAGAGGAATCCCCTCAATCCTAACAATGTCTACTAAAAAGTAAGCAACATTGTGTTCCATAGTAACTCAAAAGTAAGCAACATTGTGTTCAATAGGTTTTACTCTCAAGAAAGTGTCTTTACGATTGCAGCAATCATTTATTAATTGCACAAAGAATATGCTGTGCTGCTCGTAAGGAAAAGAAGGACAGTGAAAATTATTTCCAGAACACAAAGCTGAAAAGGACATGTCCTGGTTAAACAGGTTACAGTGGTACCTCGCTTAACAAGCATTTCACATAACAAGCAAAAATTTCCAAGAAAGCTAGCTTCACATAATTAAGTTCCACTTCACATAACAAGCAAGTGCGCTATGGGCACGCGAGCTATGCAGATCTGAAGCTCCCCATGGAGGCTCTTTAAAAGGGCTGCCGGCCAGCGCTGCTGCCTCTAACTGCCCCCAACATAGGGGCAGTTGCCTGGAGGTGCCAGAGGCAGCTGCCCCTAATTGCCCCCAAGTGCCCCCACTGACCACCTTGAACCTCCGGCAGCAGCCCAGGTAAGCCTCCCAGGAAAGTGTCTCTGATTGCAGTCTCCTAACTATGTCTACTCAGAAGTAAGCCCCATTGTGATAAATGGGGCTTACTCCCAGGAAAGTGTCTTTCATTGAGCCTCTTAACCATGGCTACTCAGAAGTAAGTCCCATTGCGTTAAATGGGGCTTACTCCCAAGAAAGTATCTTTAGGATTGCAGCCTAAGTAGACTTCATAGGATCACGCACACTGAATGCATGTTTTGAGTTCAATTCCATTGTTTTGTCGTCATTTTTACATCCAGTTAATATTTTTATATGAATATTTTGAGGGTTGTGGAACCAATCGTCAGAGTTTCAATTATTTCCTATGGAAAAATCTGCTTCACTTAAAGAGCGTTTCACTTAAAGAGCATGCCTCCAGAACGAATTAAGCTCGTTATGTGAGGCACCACTGTATATGGTCAACCCTGCTTTGGTGCTATGATTACTACTGATTGATAGTGCTTTCCTATTCATGTCAACTCAGAAGTAAATCCTATTGTGTTCAGTGAGCCTTGTTCCCAGGGAAGTGTATATAAGATTGGGCTGTGACAACCAGTTGCTAGAGCTGAACAATTCCAATAGAGTAGCCGCTTCTACTCAAAAGCGGCGATTTCAGTGCAGAATGGAAGTCATAAAAATGACTTTGCCAGTGATAATTCTGAAACAGTGGTAACTCAGTGCTAATGAGTTGTCAGAGTTTGAGCTCAACTGTATGAAAACACGACCAAAAACAAAGGTGTGATACCTTCATTATAGCCCCTGCAAATCTGAAACCGCTAATCTGAGTTTTTGTTGGTTGATGGTATCTTTTATATTCCCCTGACCAAATAAGAAAACATTCAGATATTTAAACATGCACATATTTTGGTTCACTCTGAACTTTCTTAAAGAAAAACACACAAACCAATACGCTTGCAGATGTCTCCAAACCCCAGTCCTGGGGCCAGATGCAGCCCTCAGCAAGTCTCAAGATCCCTCTATCTGGCACCTGGGCAAGCCCTGTAATCCATTCCAATACATTTTTATATGTAAATTTATTCAAATTTGAAATGTAAAACAGTTTTTTTGCCCCTGACACAGTGTCAGAGAGATGATGCAGCCCTCCTGCCAATACCCCTGCAAATACAGTAATGCCTTCATTAGGACCAACAAAAAAGTAACAAAGTGAGCCACCAGGGGGTAATGCAGACACATTTTTTCATCCAGCAAACAGTTTCCTAGAAGTTACTTTCTTTTCCTCAAATGCCAAATAAACAATAAAAAGAAACAGCCAACACAGGAATATGAATTTACCTCTTCATGGTTTTTGTTTTTCTTGTGTAAATGTATTATCCCTTTTAAATCTCACAATAATACAGTGAAGTGACTCAGGCTGCAATCCTATCCACACTTTCTTGGGAGTAAGCCCCACTGACTATAATGGGGCTCACTTCCACGTTGAATTGCATGGAATTTGGCTCTCAGGCTGCAATCCTAAAGATACTTTCCTGGGAGTAAGAGTCCAGTGGTGGGCTCCAGCAGCACACCTACTCTATAGAACCGGTTGTTAATGAGAGATAGGACATATAAAATTTAAAAATAGCCATTTAAAAGTGGCTGTTAGATGGGCATAGAACTGGTTGTTAATTTCTTTGAATCCCATCACTGAGTAAGACCCATTGAACTCAAAGGGGCTTACTTTTGAGTAGACATGGTTAGGGTTGCAGTGTTAGCAGCATCTAAATCCTATGCATGTTTACTCAGTCAGTGAGGCTTACTCCCTGGTACGTGTGAATAAGATTGCAGCTTTAGAGCACTTTTCAGTAGTGACATCCTTTGACTCGTGAGACAATCATAGCTTCATACTTAATGAAATAATTATGAACTGATAGAAATAATGAATGGGGTTAACAAGGCTGAAGATTGAAAAACTGGCAGGTTAAGTCATTCTTAGATTATAACATGTGACTCCATGACACAGTGGGCCAAGGTCATTGAGTAGCTTTCTGTTTTCTAATTTTGAAATCAGAACTCTTGTGAATAACAGTTTCTTCAGAATTCCTGTCAGTATCCCCGTGATTGCCTTTTCTTCCATCATCTGACCACTTGAACCTAACTAGGAAGTTAAATAAGCATAATATGATTTGAATAGGATGAGAAGAAAATAGTTCTTGGCTGAAGGTGGAAGAAAATATTACTGCAACATTTTACTGTTGTTCAGACTTTAAATTAAAATCTGCTCCGATGAAGTACAGATTGCAAGCACCATCTTGACCCATTTTTGCCCAGTCAACGGGTGTACAGATTTGATACAATGTTGGGCTGAAATAGATTTAAAAGAAGCAGGGTGCAATTCTAAAGACACTTTCCTGGGAGTAAGACCCATTGGACACAATGGGGCTTCGTTTTGAGTAGACATGGTTAGGATTGAGAGGATTCCTCTTGTGATTCACATATACCTCATCTGAAAATACATGAAGTCTGCATTTTATCAGACAGTAGGTGTTACGTGTATTAATTAATTTAGCCAGTTAATTGATTAATTACAGGACCCAATCCTACTCAGAAGTGTGTCCCACTGTGTCCTGTGGGGCCTATTCCTAGAAAATGTACATAGGATTATAGCCTGGTTTTTCATACTTTCCTGGGAGTAAGCCCCACTGAACACAAAAGGATTAACATCTGAATAGAAATACGTAGGATTGTGCTGTGCAATTCATCACTTTTATATACAGCAATTGCCAAAGTTGTAACTGTTGGTATCTCACTGTTTGCTCACTGTTTGCTCTTAAATTTATCACCAGTAGATCTGTTAAAGGTGGCTTCCTAAAATGATCACGAGAATGCCATTTTAATTCTAACACTTTTTTTGTCCATGTAGGTTATTACAATATGTAATGCAAGAATCAGACAATTTTAATTCCCTGGAAAGGTGATTACAGTATTTACTTTGAAGCATCTGCTAATGCACTTAATGGTCCTATGAACAACAAAGCCTTAAAAGTATTGTATCTGATTAACATGTTTAAAGCTGAATTAATTAATTGGCTGACTTTAAAAAATTTACATCTGTACTCATGGTATGTGCTCTTAAGTACACTCCTGCTCAAAGATGCCTTCAAGGGTGGCATAATTTGCAACAGTCTGAATGAAGAGATTCTTCTCTGCTTCCCATGCATCTTAGATCCCCCTTTTCCTTCTATCTCCAACCCTGTGGAAAAACTGGGTCTGGGAAAAGGTTAGCCCGGTGTCTTCTTGAGTTATTTCTGCTCTTAAAAAATGCTGAGAAGCTGGCAGTGATGAGAGAGCACAAGCTGCTTATTTTAGCTCTGTTTATTTTGAAGGCAGTTGTCCTGTTTCTCTGCAGACCAGACATCTCTAGCCAGTTATTCCTCCAAGCTGCCTTGTGAATTGGGCTGGGCGGCCTCTGTTTAAAGGAGAGCATTTGAATGGTGATAAGGCAACAAGGGGTGATAGGGTAACGTGTCAGAAGCAGACATTCTGCGACTGCAATTCCCGGTGACTTTCAAAAAGCAGTAAAGGAGGAGAGCAGTTTGAACTGAGGCTCAGATGTGATGGAGGAGGCCCTAATCTCCTCCCATTGCATCATCTTCATCAGTTTTTTTTTTCTGGAAAAAAGGTGCCAGTACTCACCATTAAGACTCCTAGGCAAGTCTAGGTAGTCTGGTGGGCAAAAAGATGCCAGAACTGAGTACCAGTGAGTGCTCCCAGAAAAAAAGCCATCATCACCATCAACGGAATTTACTGTTTTTCAACAAAAGTTCACAATGCGGTTTACAGAGAAAGAGTACAATACTAACTATGGGCACAATCCTAACCATGTCTACTCAAAAGTCAGCTCCACTGTGTTCAATGGTTCTTACTCCCAGGAAAGTGTCTTTAGGATTGCAGTCTACGTCTACTCAAAAGCAAGCCTCATTGTGTTCAGTGGGTCTTTGTCCCAGGAAAGTGTTTTAGGATTGCAGTCAAAATGAAATAACTAATGGTTCCTTTACCCCATTACTCCCCCCATGCACCATTATCCCAGTCCAAATTCCTTAATGCCCTCTTTCTCTACCTTACCCCCAAGTTGCTGTCAGCCACATCTGGACCTACATGTTTTCATCATGGTAAATATCATATTGGAGGAGCATTTTAAACCCAGATGCAGAGTGGTGGGGGGAATGGTTTGAACTTTCAAGGCTGTTTGATATTTTGAACCTTGTGTTTGATGTGTTCATTTTTCAATCAGCTACAGTCCAGGGTTTTTTTTTATTTGTATCATTCTTATATAGTGGGTTAAGGCTTTCCAAATCTTGGTAATCACTAAGGATGCTTCAGATTAAAAACTGCCGCTATAGTCTTTGCACAGGACTGTGGAATCAGTAAAGAAAACTGTTACCTCATCAATTCTTTAAAGCTTCTACTGCTTCATAAAAGTTCAATATGTATTGGTGATAAGTACTAAAATGATATTATAAGACCACCATAAATGACAACTTTTAAAACTTATAGCCTATGTTTCATAGAATCATTGAGTTGGAAGATACCACAAGGTCATCTAGTCCAATCTCCAGCTTATAGCAGGAAATCCTCCACAAGCATTTCCAAGAAAGTACCTGTCGAGGTTCTGCTTGAAGATCTTTAGTGAGGGAGATAGAAATCTCAGTGTGACCAGATGTCATAACCACAAAAACCTTATAGAACATTCGTATTTTTAAAGTACCAGAGCCAAAGTAATAAAGCATTATTCCCGCAGCATGTGGCCCAACACATCATTGAATTTGGAGGCCCATACAGTAGCAAAAGTGTTAAAATATTTTCTTAAATTTTTATATCAAAGTAGGTTTATTTTTCACCCGCTTTGACACCACCCAAAATTGCTTCCAACTCCATAGCCTGAAAAGTGTGAATTGTACAGAGCCTCAGAAAGAGACAATATGACAGATGCTGATGAAATATCACTGCACTGCAGATCTAAAAGCTGTAATTCTTTGTTCCATTAGGTGACATGATTTACACCCAATTCAGGTTTTGAGTGAGCTTAAGTTTCAAGGCTGTCATATACTATTTGTGGTAGGCATTTAATGCATTTTCTTTGCCCAGATAAGGAGTCTGATTTGCATCTTGTTCCACTGGGTTTTCCAGTTCCCAGGTGAATGTCTCTGGATATGTCTTTTTATTCCTAATTAAATGTGCACCTTATTTCTCCATCACCAGGGACAATAGCAGCCTATTAGTTTAGAGATGCTGGAGCAGTTAACAGGAATCTGGAAAGGAATGTATGTAACTATGTATGTATCTATGTATGTATGCCCTTGTCCATGGAAAAACAAATTTTGTGAGCTCTAGAAATCCTCCTCTCCATTCCTGCTTCCCTCCCTGGTAACCCTCTGCTTTCTCCTTACCTGTTGCAACAGCAGCAGGTGAAGAGGAGGTAGATCCCCCACACTGCATTACCCTCCATGCAATTGAGATAACTGGGATGCAAGTTGAGGGTGCGAGACATGTGCAAAGCATAAATGCACATGTGCAAAGCATAAATGTGCAAAGCATAAATGCATGATTATATAAGGCCAATTTAGATCAGAGTATCCAACCCTCTCTACTATGTGTGCTATTGAACCTGCAATGGGACCTGTATGAAATGAGTTTGACACCCCTATTCCGAAACTCTTAGTGCAATCCTAAGCATGTCTACCTAAAGTAAGTCCCATTATAGTCAATGGCACTTACTCCCAGGAAAGTGTGGATAGGATTGCAGTCTACAACGTTGCAAGGTTTATTAGAGGCATACTTCTTGATACTTCTTGATAGTTCATTGCCTGAAATAGTGCATTGCCTGAAATGAAGCCCTTAACAACATTGCAGCCTCACTTGAGCTTCTTCTGGGTTTGTAGTCCCATTGCCAGAGAGGGCAGCCACCCAGAGTCAGATGTCTCATCCCCACATAGTCTCCACTTTGCTATTTCGGAGCTGAGGAGTTTGGCCAAAACACAGCCGGAAATGCAAGTTTTGCTACAGCTTCTGTGACGTTATGGTAAAGTGTAATCATGCATCTCTGTTGCTTTTGTTGGCTCTGTGAAAAAGTCTTTGACCTCAGTGCTGAGCCTGTACTGCAGAAGAAAATATCAAAACTTATTTTTTGTTGAGCTGCTTTTGTTTACAGGCATGCAGATTCCTGGCCCTTTGAATATGGGTCTGGCTTTTCCAGATTGTACTTTCGTTTCCAGCATTGAAATCTTTGGGCCAAGGCTGAGGTTCTGAAGTGCCAATGCAAATACCGTCTGAGGCTGGTTCAAAAGTGCATTTTGTTGGGCAGTTGGGAACTGGATGTGGGCTGACAAGCTGAAATTAAATCCAGACAGAGGTTCTCTTGGTCTGGAAATCCAAGATGCAGGCACTGGACAATCAGCCTATTCTGAAGGGAGTTGATCTCCCTTTGCAGGAAAAGGTTCATAGCTGCTCCAGGATCACCAAGTGGCAGTGGTGGCTGGGTGGGCTTTTGACAGAATTTGTTGGGGCGCCAATTATGGCCATACCAGAATCATTCAGACCCACCCACACTGACTGATCTGTACCATAATGGCATTAAGATTTGATTACAATAATGCACGATACATGGGCTGTTCAGAAACCACAGCTAAATGCAGAATCTGGCAGCCTGACTGATCACTGGGGCTTGACGATTCAGTTCTACTCCTGAGTGACGCAGCCTGCCAGTTTATTTCTGAACTCAATTCAAGGTGCTGATTTTGACCTTTAAAGTCCTTTATGACTCAGAAACATGAGGGACTATGTTCTTCCATACATTTTGGTCTCCCCACCATCCCGAGATCATTGGAGGGAGCTCTGTGCCACTCTTAAGTTAGGTTAGACAACAGAGAGACCTTCACATTTTTTGTGTGGTTTTACAGTCCTAGTCAGCTGCAGTTTCAGTGCCCTTTGGTGTTTTTTAAAATGTGTTTTAAAATTGGCTTTCTTCTGCCTTGTAACAGGAACATTGTAACTTTAGCTTAACTATGAGATAGCATCATGGTTACTAGGAAAAAGCAGGCCAGTTTTGAACAAGGGAAACAGTGATCAACTGAGAGAGCACTCTGAGCACGTTTTGCACCTCCTTCAACTGCAAAAAAGGAAGTATGGAAGAAAATGTTCTTACAAATTCCCCTCTTTCAAATCAACACTAACAAAAATGATACTGTACTATATTCTTTTCCACATCCCAAACCTTTTTGTTCTTTTCATTGCTTCCAGATGAGGTATTTTCTTCGGAACGGACATTCTGTTCACTCACTTTTTATGGGCTGTGCATGTGTCTTTACAGGATATCATCATTAAGTTGATGCTGTCTCAGGTATTTCTTTTGTCACTTTTATATCCTTTGTCACTTTTGCATTTCAGAAATCTGACTTTTTGGAAACAATACAGCAAACTATATCATTGCAGGTGTGGCTCATTCCTAACACTGCCCTGCCATTTATTTAAGCCATGCCTTTGACATATGAAGTGATATTTCAGTGCAATCAAGGCCTCTTTCTGTGCACACATACACATACAGACCTCTCTCTTTGTCACACACACAGGGTGCAATCCTAACCAATTTAGGGTGGCACAACTCACCCATCTCCCTGTTTCCACAGTGGCATGGGGAGGCTGGCCCAACCCCCCTCTCCAGGAGTGGCGCAGAAATGCCTTATGGCATTTTTGCGATACCCCCAGGCTAGCAGGAGATTTGTGCTGGCCTAAGCAGGGGTTAGGATTGCACTGACATACACACTGACAGCACCATCAGTGTATGTGCTTTGCAAAATTTTATAAACAATGAAAAAAGATCCCTGTCCTCAAGGAGCTTACAACCAAAATCAGCAAGCAAGGAAGAGAGAGGGTTGATGGGTCAAAGGACACAGAAAAGCTGCAAGGGATACTTATGTAGTATATATTTCAGCTTTGCACAGTGCAATAGATTCCTGCTTAAGTGCTGGTGATTATTTTTTTTTCCATTCCCTCCTTCTCCAGGAACAAAACTACCTGGGATTAAGCCAGTTCTCCATTTAACACAGCAGCCTCTTCACAAATCCATTCTGGCATTCTCTGCCTGCTGAGATCATTGTCTTGGAGTGCAGAGTGTGTCTGAGAAGGGAAGGCAGGAAAGGGGGGATGGGTGCTCTGCAAACAGCTGGGACCACTTCATGTCTGGGGTTTGTTGACTTCACCACTCAGCAAACACGAGATAAATCCCCAAGTGCAAATGCGCCTGAACTAGCCAGAGACAAATGAATTCCATGTGAGCTGAGTAATATGACTATGGATTCGGGGGGGGGGGGGGCGGCGCTGGGAATGCTGGCATAGCAAGTGCAAAGGAATCAGCTATTTTCCACTACCCCCTAATGCAACTGCCATACAATGACATCAAAAGAAATCTTCTGGCAATTCTGGCCAAGGAGGAGGTTTTGGGAAACCCCAATGTCCTTAATTTTGGGAAAGAGGAGGTTTTGGGAAACCCCAATGTCCAGGCATTGTCCTCTACAGCTCTCTTCCTTTCCATACTTTCTCAGAAAAAATGATCCTCAGTTTACTGGAGACTCCTACGCAATGGAACTGACTATCGAGTAATGGAGCATTTCTGGACTCCAGAAGGCAGGAGTGGAAGTCAGATGAAAAAAATCTTTGTAAGTGGGAGATTATCCAGCACCCCACTCAGTTCTGACCTGTGCATGCTGGGAGGACTGTAATTTCCTCCCTGTAATCAATTCCTTGTGCCTGCTTTCCACCATCCCTATCAATGCTTGAGCCTCAGCTGGTCTATAGAAGTATCAAGACTTCAGAACTGACAGAAGAAAGTCTTTCCAGGCCTGGCTCCAGGTCTGAGGTGGTCCTCTGCAAGGTGATCCTTGATAAGCTCCCACCAATTTGGATTGTGTGTCCCCACCCACCATCAGTATAGTGGTGAACCTGAGTTTCTCTCATTCTCAGGGACTGGTAGTAACAACCACATTTTAGCAGGCTGTTGTCACCTGCTATGCACCCTCCCAGGACCATGCTTCTACATGGGGTACTGTGGAGGAGGGAAAAATAGGTATCAGCCCATGGCTAGTATGCTGCTGGTGATAGCCACATGCTTTGAAAGCTTGCTGTAAGGCACAGACATTTGTGGACATTTGTCTGTAAGGTACAGACATTTGTGGCTGTATGTTGGTGATCGTCATCACCAAGTGGGACTTTTAGTTCCAGAGAAGTCTAGGGGTTTAGATCCAAATACTAGGCAAAAATATTCATGCCTACCTTACTTGGTGTGCTTCCAAAGACATCTGTCTGACCAATGTTGGATGAAAAGCTCCAACAGTGAAATTCTTATTTTCTATAGCAGATACTCAGGAAAGGCATTGTTTGCATCAAGCCATATCAATGGCCGGGGTGTGTACTTACTAGTCTAGTCTGCATGTTAATTTTTTTAAATTGTAAATATACAACACATATGGTCTACAGCACATTCAAGCAAACATGCATACCATCTTACTGAGAATACAGAGTTTGCACAGTGCACTTTTATATGAGTGATGATGCAGTCCTAACCAAATTTCTAGGTCCAGGGTAAGGGAACAAGACTTACTTTGAGGAGGCCCCCATGCCTGCTGGATACAGTCCCAATGCTGGATTCCCCCCAATTGCTTGATGCAGCACGTGACAGGGCACAGTTATGTCAGTGGTGAAAAATTGGTTAGGATTTGGGTCTGAGATTCCCACTCTGCATAATACTAGATGGCCATGTCCTTTCTCCTCTGGTTCCTTACCTACTGATCCCCAGCTCCACACCTCAGCAGTCAATCATGAGGAATCAGGTGGCTTGAGGAAATTCCCTGCCAAATATATTCCTCTAGGCAAGTATGGAGATTCATCCAGATTTAGCAGTCTAACTCACCTAGCTAATCTGCTATCACCGGTCTTTTTTTTTCAACCATGTCTTTTGCCTCTGACCTTTTGATTGCCATTTGCCTCCTTTGAATCTTGACTAAAGCCTGTCTTAAGTAACATATATTCTTTCCTCTGGCCCCTTTTACCCTTATCTGCCGCTACAAAAAAAACCAGCCCTCCAGCTGCAGCCTTTCTTGGAGCTTAACCAAGGCCTGAGAGATACTTAGTAAATGATTGTCTCCAGTCTGGCAGCACATCGAATATTTGGGGCAGCGAATACTTGGCCCTCTTTGGAAGTGACCTCTCTGTGTTCTGTACAAACATGCTTTAGCCTTTATCCCTCCTGGAGAGAACGCTGAAAAATCATTTTTATAAATGACAGTGTGGTCGCTTTGAAGTGGAAAGTAACAAGCTTCGGATAGTACTGATTGGTTACCGCCACCCATCATATCAATAGCATATTTCCTTCCCTTTATTCCAGAACAGTTGTGCAATTGTTCTTAGGATGTTTGCAACTTTTCAACAGTGAGGGGAAGAATGAATGATAAATGAATGAATGTACAAGCACTGCTTTAACTTTTTATTGTTAAGATGGTTAGCTTGCATGCAGTAACTATTTACAGTATTCTTACTCATTGGTTAGACATTTATACCTGGCTCTTAGTGAGTGAGGTTGTGGGTGGTGCAAGTGGCTAAGACACTGTGCCTGTTAACCAGCAGGCCAGGGTTTGATTCCCAGGTCGGCCCCACAAGATAGGGTGAGCTCCTGTCCTTAGCCCAGCTCTGCGACACCAGCTGGATCCAATCGTTTGGGCTCTGCCTTCCCATTGGACTAATTCAGTGGCGTGGAGAGGGGGGATTTGCTGCTTGGGTAACAGCCTATCCTCCATAACAATCCAACCCAGGCTTTTTGTGCTTCGCATGCAGCGTATGCAACGCCAAGCACGATACCATACAGGACAATCCAGAGCAACTAATCTGTCCACATAAGAGCCCTGTGGTTGCCCTATCTAACACTAGGTTGGAGCAACTGCAAGATGCTCCAGCCCAGTTACTCTGAAGGAGGCTTAGGGCAGAGCAAGGCAAGATAGGGTGCCCTAAGAGAGGTGGACCTGCTCTGCCCTAACTGGGGCAGCCTAAGCAGCTCAGGAGAGGCACGTTGAGGGCATGTTTAGCATTGCCTAGGGCAGAGCAGTTACTCTGAATCCAAAGCCTGTTTCCAAGGCAGAAATGCCCTCTTCCAGCCCTCAGAGTTATACCACCTCAGGAGCAGGTATAGTAATGAGTAGACCCATAGGGGTCCATGATAAGGCCCAAGTAAGAATGGCAGTGTTGACCAAAAATCTGAGTTCTTGGCCAGCCTAGCTGCAACCCCTGCCTCTCAACCTCAGGATATGGAACAAACTACGGCTGCCCACAAACCTCAGGATACAGCAGGCCACTCCAAGAAGCCCCTTGTATTCACTGTAGAATGTACTGGCATCTCATCAGGGACTCCTTATAAGGCAGGCACCCAGTGGCGTCACCAGACTGGTGCGGCTGGTGTGGGCTGCATTGGGGATGCACTCCGTATGGGGTGATGTGCCGGAGGAGTTTGACTGTCCTTTGGCAGGCCCCGGGCATCTGCACCCCCATTCAGGCCTGCTCCAAGGTGGAGCAGCAGCCAGAAGCTGCCACTTGTCTGAGGAGCTGGCCTGAACGGCCATCTGAGATGCACTGCGCAGAAACACACTGAGCATGTCGAACAGCTTCAGAGGAGACTTCCTTAGAGCAGAGAAAGTCCGTGCCTCTGCACAGCCATTCAGCCTCACTCAGGAGGCGGAGCGGCAGCCGAATGGCTTCAGAAAGAGTACTGCACAGGCACCAACTCTGACGCCTGCACAGTCTCCCCCGAAGCCAAAAGGCTTCAGAAAAGTACTGCGCAGGTGTCAGAGATGGTGCCTGCGCAGTACTCTTTCTGAAGCCAGTTGGCTTCAGAAACAACTGCGCAGGCGCCAACTTTGGTGACTGCGCAGTCCAGGTGGGGGGGGGGGCGCGCATCCCAGGGATGACACACAGACTTCCGCACCAGGTGATGTGCAGAGTCATGTCACCACTGTAGGCACCACAGCTGTTCCTTGTTCAGTGTGATCTGAGGGGTGTCTCCTCAGGAGCAAGTCTTCCCCTTGTGTCAATTACTTAGCATGCTCTGGAGCAGTTAGGGCAGCCCAGGCTTCCTGACTCTCTGGATTCAGCATAACTTTCTGCTCTGGATACAGAATAGTTAGGAGAGTGCAGTTAGGTCAGAGCAGGCTGAATTTGCTCTGGATTGTGTCCATAGTCTTCCAAGACTGACAGAGGCCTGCTTTAGTGAACAGAATGCTTTAAGTACTGTTCAAGTGAACTTCCAGTCTTGTTTTCAGGGCAAGAGCTGCTTACCTTCAGCAACAGAGCTGCTGCATCACATACCTGCGGCTAGAGCAGTGATTTTCAACCAGTGTGTCGTGACACACTGGTGTGCAGTGCATAGTCTTCAGGTGTGCCACAGGAATTTGGGGAGGAACATTTATTAATAGGAATACTTGTGGGCTGTGGGTGGCGCAAGCGGTTAAGACGCTGTGCCTGCTTGGGTAACAGCCTATCCTCCATAACAATCCAACCCAGGCTTTTGTGCTTCGCATGCAGCGTATGCAGCGCCGAGCATGATACCATAGTCTTTCAAGCCTGACGGAGGCCTGTTTTTTACTTGTCAGTAGTAAAAACAACTGATGGTGACCCAGGAGATGAAAAAGGTTGAAAATCACTTTGCTAGAGGGAAGACATAAGGCAGAGCTAGCATGCTGCTTATTTGTACTATGTGTGTCAGGCACATTCCAAATACACAGCTGAATGTGTCACTATCAATTTTTTGGGATACTGCAGCCATCTTCCGTGTCCAAGGAGGATGGGATGGGTAAGATATGCTCTAATTATTTTGATCTGGGTTGCGTACTGAAACTTTTTGGCAATAGGGCCATATCATCTCTCTGTTACTGTGCTGGGAGCTGGGGAAAAAGAATTAATTTATATTTCAAATTGAATAAATTTACATAAATGAAAATATTAGAGACAGAACATGAATGAATGAATGAATGAATGAATGAATGAATGAATGAATGAATGAATGAATGAATGAGGGGTGATGTTCAAACCAGTTCATAAACACTTTGAGAGAGAGAGATCTTCAAACCAGTTCGAAAGCATTTTCGTACACAGAGAGAACAGGTATGTGCAGCTTTTCAGGCCCCCAAAACACTACCAAAGAAGCAAGGAGAGTAGAAATCCCCTTGCCCTCTAAAGGATTATAGTTTTTCTCCATAGCTTGCATGGGGGTTCACTGTGAGCCGTATTTGGCTCTCAGGCCAGCCATTGGGCACCCCTGGTACAGAGTGATGATAGTAAAAGAAAAAAAGCACACTTGCAGCACAATTCTATTCATGTCTTTTCAGAAGTAAGTCATATTGAGTTCAATTAGATTGATAGCCCCATCCTACCATGTTGGTATGTTACTGGAACTAACAATGTACAGTTCTTTATGTCTTTTGCAAAGCAAGACATGTCATTTAGCAAGGCATGGCCATCGGAAGTGGCAAGCAGCCAGGGCTGCATGCCAGCAAACAGAGAATATGCCCCACCACCAATCATTCAGTACAAGAGTCAAGAGGAAGGCAGAGGTTAGGGAACCATAAACAGGGTGACCAGATGCCCAAACCTCAAAAGGAGGACAAGGTCTTGGGTTCCTCTCAGCCTAGCCATTCTGGCGGACAATGGCACGTTTGCCTACTCATGAATAAAGCCGCTATATTGGGCACTTTCACTTTCCCGTAGAGCTCAATGCATATTTTTTATTTTTAGTTTTTTAGCTATAACTTTTGATAGGAAGGAGATATTTTTGCATTGGATTCTGCTCTTCAATACGAATCCAACAACATATGACACAATGGGTACAGCACACCATTGTGAAGTTCCAAAATGAAGCCCAAATGGAGGACAATGAAGCCCTTTTGGAGGACACCTGGAAGGAGGCTAATAAAGAGGACAAATCTGGAAAAATCCAGTCATATGGTCACCCTGCAATAGGATGGGGAGGGGGAGGAACAGAGTGAGAACAGAGTAGGGAAGAGGGTGGATCGGTGCCAGAAAGATCCTGGTGTCAGTGCTGCTGCTGCTATACTATCCCAATTCCCAGCCTTGATCCACTTTCCCACAGAAACATGGCAGCAAAATTGCAGGTTCAGATCCAAACAGATTCATCAGGCTGGCAAAGGCCTTCATGACCTGAAACTCCCCCGCAAGATGCAACCCATGATCCATTTGTACAGCTGCGTCACCACACAAGAAGTTCAATATGAATGTGCTTTCTTCCACATAAGTGTGTTTATTTTTAGTCCGAGTAAATGAAAATGCCCTCTTTTTCCAAGGAATCCTCTAGCAATGTATGTGTTGTTAGGGGGTAAGTTTCTGGTCTGGGAGGAATGATTGTTTCCTTTACTCTGGGTGCCACCTATGGGTGTTACAGCTGTGTATTTCATTGCTTCTGCGAATAAATGACTCCTGCAAGAGCAAAATAGACACACATCTGTAGAGGTAACACAAAATGGCTCCATGTGTTAAGAAGCACAAAGGCGGAGGAAATTTACATCCTCCCACCAGTGTTTCATGGATGAAATGAGTGTCACACTGTTTAAAACCCCGAGACACAGAGACAAGAGACAGGTTTGGGCTGGTGTTTAATTTTTTGGCTTTCCTCAAACATTTCAATGAAAATGTTTGTCAAGGGAATATCTGAGTACTTCTATGAGCCAGCTCAAACTTTCCTCCAGCGTGCTAGAGGTCACTGCAATTCAGTTTTCTTAAGCTGGTTCATAAAAGTACTTAAATGCTCCTTTGAGAAAGATGTTTTCTGAAAATCCATTGAAAGTACCAAAATCCTCGCAGCTGTCCTTTGTGTGCTGTAAATGTCTTTGATCTTCCTCTTCATACTGTTTTCAGCACACATTTTTAAAGTCTTACCAAAGATAATGATGACTGCAATCCCATACATGCTTAACCTGCTTAACTTACCCTACAATCCAGAGTAACTACAGGAAGACGTAAGAGGCACTTACTCTGGATTGCTCTATGCATTTCCCATAGGTGGCACCACAACTACGTCGGAGTAAAAGATCCCATAGTTACTCTGGATTGTAGCCATAGTGGGACTAAATTCTGTTCAAACTGGTACAGAATGTTTGGTCCTCTCCCCCATTATACATTGCTGAAAGCTCTGTTGCATCTACTGTGTCACATAACTTTGCAATAGTTTATTTTTCAGCAGTCCAAGAGACACAGATTATTGTTCTTTCGTTTAAAGATTATATTAGGAACATGTCATTGTCTTATAATCAATTGTCAACAGTTCCAAATGGGCCTCACCAGCAAATGGAATATCAGGCAGAGGCAACCTGGCACCTGAGTGTTCTTACACATATTTACACACATACCCATCAAAAGAAATGGTGCGTTGACCTGTCGCTCGGGACTTCACTCTACAAATTCTGGAAACAAGCTGAATTTTAACAAGTTTAGCACACCATACGCATAAAATGTGAACAAGACAAAGGCAAAAATAGGGAGTTATTGACAAGAATCAGGATCCAGAACTGTGGACTGTCCTTCCTCAGGAAAGACATCCATGATTTTCATCAATGATTCATCTGTGGGAAGAATCCTTTCATCTCACGGCATCTCAAAAGGCAAGCAAGGAGAAGTCAGATGAGGGGCAAAATCCAGAGCAGTTACGGATCCACGCAGTTATGGCACCCTCTAGTGTTATCTTATAGAAAGTCACCATAACTGCTCCAACGCAAAGAGCTTATTTTGACTTTCGGATATGGGCCAAGGCTGCTTGCTGGTTCAAGGGCCAGATTTGCCTTGAATTCAGGGGTGTCCAAACTTTTTAGTAAGATGTCCACATCATCTCTTAGTCACAGTGTTGGAGTCTGGAGAAAAAGAATTGAGTTACATTTCAAACATGAATAAATTTAAATAAATATACTACAGATCTTATGAATGAATTCAAATCATTTTATAAACACTTTCTAGCACACAGAAAGAAAAAGTGTGTCACCCTCCCTGTCACTCAGAATAACTTCCAGAGGTGAGGGGGGTAGAGCTTTCCCCCCTTTCATCTCTGGAGGATCAAAGGGTTTGCCTAGGGTTGTCATAATTCTTTTCCACAAAATTTGGACAGGACCTTCTGTCCCATTTGCCAGTATATGAGCACCAGGGGCATCACTAGGGTTTGCATCACTTGGTGCAGGAGGCCAGCGCATCACCCCCATGCAGAAGGCAGGGTAACAACCTGGATGGTGGGCATGGTTATGTGGCATTGCTCTGCCTCCATTTGTTTTATGGCCACAGTTTTGATAGACTAAAGATATTTTAAAGTGGTTTGTTTCACTGCATTCTGCTGCAAATTACACATCCAACAGTATATAACATGATAGGGTTATTCCTAAAAACCACGATTTTTAGCCATTTTGGTCATGGGTGGTTTTACCCTCTCAAGGATGCCACCTTTCTAACAACTTATTGCAGTTCTCAAACTGTCTAGCTTGGGACCCACTTCGTAGAGGGACAACCTGTCCAGAATCCACTTAAAGTGATGTCATGGCTGGAAGTGACATCATCAAGCAAATTAAAACAAATAAATAATTGTAAATACTTTAAAGTTAATCAAGTAAACAACCTCAAACCCACCCACCCCAAAAAAATTCAATAAGATTTTCAACACCCAGTTCAGTTTTTAAGTTCCTATATTTAAAGAAGTTCAGTATGATTTGGGATTAAATAAGTTTTAAACCCAGCAAGCATTCTTATTTTTGCTAGAGCAGGGTGACCATATGTCACAAATCGGACAGAGAACCCCCCTGCTGTAGGACACCCAAGAAAAGTGTAGAACATAACAAAATAAAAGTTCAAAAGACTTGTGTATATTGCTTCCATGTGCTTAAACACAATATTACTGAATATTACATTTAAAATTATTCCATGTCATTCAATACACACAGAGCACAATCCTAACCATGTTTACTCAGAAGTAAGCCCCATTGTGTTCAATGGGTCTTACTCCCAGGAAAGTGTCTTTAGGATTGGGGCCATAATTTATTAATTATGGCTATAGTTTGGCTACAGGCAGATTTAAACACTATGGCTACAATCCTAAAGGGATTTCCTGGGAATAAGACCCAAAGAACACAGTGAGGCTTACATATGAGGAGACACGGTTAGGATTGCACTGTTTATTGATTATTATTAAGTATAATTTATTACATATAATTTATGAATTACAAGCACACTACACGCTGCCTGCTCACAAGGAAAAGGAGGACAAGGAAGGCTTTTCCTCCAGGACACAAGGCTAAAAAGAGGACATGTCCTGGGAAAAAAAATCTGGTAAAAAATACCCCCCCCCCCCTTGCAAAAAAAGTCATTGAAACCTCAGAGACAAGAGGGCTGGAGATCCAGGGAAGGCTTGAGTAGAGGGAAAAGAGAGAAGTTTGGACTTTACAAAGGCTTTACAAATAGTTTTTTAAAAAACAATTTCCTTTTCCTGCTGAGCCAGTTTCAGCCTTCTGGAGCACTTTCAAGTTCCCAGTGCCTGGAATCAGGATCATTCTGGAAGCCTTGCACCTTCCACACCAGCCAAGGCATGTCTGGTTACTCATGAGTAAACAATGCAAGGGAGAGGTTTTTAAGAGGGAACTTCCTCCTGGGATATTTTTGGGAGCTCTGTTACTTGGATCAGGACCCTTCCGGTGTCCTCGGCTTCCTCTCAGCCTGCCCTTTCCAGCACACGAAGGCACATTCGCCTACTCACAAGAAAAGCTGTGATATGCAAATTTGGGAGCTTTTTTACTTTTTGGCTGTAACTTTGGCTAGGAAGGTGCTATCTCAAAACAGTTTGTTGTATTGGACTCTGCTCTCCAAGACGAATACAACAACATATGGCATGATGGGGTAGTGCACCCAATTGTGAAGTTGCTTTTTGGGGTGCTACAGCTCCCCACTGCACATTAGCCGCCATGGGCGCATCACCCTGTGCAGGCCGCACTGCCCATACCACCCTCCATACCACTAGTGATGCCAGTGGTGAGCACAATCCCCCCAAATTGGGGCTGTTCCTGATTTTCGGGACATATGGCAACCCTGCCATGAACCAGATGGAGAGACATCTGATATCTGGGACATCAGACATGTCACTAGGACATAACAAAAGATCTTTAAGGCACACAGGGAAATAGTAACAGCGAGGGAGAGGAGGTTGTTCTAGGTAATGGGGGCAGAGAAGTCCGTGTAAAGGACTATGGGAAGGGGAGTTGTCATTTGCATAGATATTGCTTCCACTGGTCCAGCCTTCTTCTTTCCCAAACCCAGCCATCTCCCCCTTGGCTCTTAAAAGGAGTCACAATATGCAATCTCCTCTCTGCACTGCAATCTCATGGGCGGAAGTGGCAAACCTGGAGTAAAGACATAACTGTTTCCAATTAGACCTCTTCCCCTCCAGCTAGAGACAGAAATCTAGGAAATCTGATAGCTTCTTCCTTCTAGCCAACCAGAGGAAAAACAGGGCTGCTTTCTTCCATCGTCTTGTGACACCCCCACTCCAGTGTTTTCACATATGGTGCTTCAAGCAGCCGGAATTTCAGTGAAGTTTGTAAGATGAGTGTTGAAAAAATGAGAAATATATACGTATTGTGGTTGGAGTGCTTATTCAGTTAACAAATCCTTTAATTCATCACGCTGTTCTCAAAGTTGGCACTGGGACGTCGTTTCAGTGGGGTCACAAAATGCTAAGCATGGCGACTTTGGATTCTGGCACTGGGCACTCCATCTTGGTATGGGACACTCAGGTTGCAATCCATAATGGGTCGCAATCCATATTCAATGGGTCGTACTTCCGAGTAAATATGGTGGAGTTATGGTATCATGGTAATATAACTTCCAGTTTGATGTCACATTCAGCCATGACATCACTTCCAGGTTGATGACATCACTTCTGGGTTCAAGGCAGATTGTCATTTTCAGAAGAGGGTCCTGGGCTAAAATGCTCAAGAATCACTGCTATAGGGAACAAACAATAAATGGAGCAAGAGTGGCTCAGAGGTAATGTAATTATGTAAGCCTAACCTGTGAAAATGCATTGCAGGGTGGGTGGATGAAGTGTATCCCTGTTGGTTTTGCTGCATCTCTCCATAGTTTTTGAAGTCTTCTCCACCACCATTATTCAAAGGGATCAATTCTTCAGCGGCCAGCCTTCTTTATGGGCCACTTGATTCCCCTACTTCACTAATTGCACTGATTTCCAATATGCTTCTGAGTCTAGAGCACATTGATTGCCAGTCTGCTTGCTTGTTTAAATACTTTTTTCTTCTTATTTTTTATAGAAAAATTTATTTCTCTAAAAAAAATTCCCGCTCTGCTGCTCCCATAGGGACCACCAGGGTGGTTGACAATAAATATTACAACTGAACATCGCCAGAATAATGTTTGATTGCAATATTTATTATAAGCTACTCTGGTGGTCCGTATGGGAGCAGAAGGGTGGGAAAGAAATTTATAAAGAAATAAAATGTTTGACTGAAGATTAGCACCTGTTTTGTTGTGCAGTTTTGTAATGTTGCAAATGCGGGCCCACATGTGTTGCTTTGCATTTTGAATGTGGTGAATCAATGCTTGTAGTAGCCATGTCTGTTCAGAAGTTGCATTGTGTTCAATGAGACTTAGGGCGCAATCCAGAGTAACTACGGGGAGTCCTTGCTCCAGTGTAAGAACAATTTGCTCTGGATTGCAATATGAATTTCCCATAGGTTTTCATTAGGTGATGCAGTAACTACGGGTGCACGTAAAGTCTCTTACGTGCTTCCGTAGTTACTCTAGATTGTGGGGTTACTCCAGGAAAGTATGGATGGCAGCCTGAGTATCCTGTTCCAACGTGGCAGCACCCAGTGCCAGGTTCCATAATGGTGGCACACAGATTTTCATGACCCCCTGAAATGAAGTTGCAACCCCCCCTCAAGGGGGTCCCAACCCCACTTTGAGAACCACTGGTTTAGCTTTTGTACAAATACTTCTATAAGTCTGTAAAATCTCTGGACATCAAATGTCTTTTCCCCATGGGGAGCACTCAGCACTGTGACCTGAACAGCTTAGATTGCTCAAGCTCCTGTGCCCTTGTAGTCAAACACATACTGGAGTTGCGGATTTTTTCAGGCCTCTTCCCATTGACGCTTGTGCTGAAGGTTGATTTATACTTCTTGGAATCGCCTAGAACATGGATTCCTGGGAGAGAACATTTTTGCGGCCAAAAGGGAGGGATGGAGGAAAAACAGGAAACCATCTCCCAGTATGCCTGACCCCTGGAAGTAATATGGGTATCTTTTTAAACTGGGAGGACTGGAGCACTGCAGGCCGGCATACCATTTTCAAAATTATTTCCCTTGATTTGCTAGTGCCCAAATCCAGAGTAACTACAGGAGCACATAGGAGACTTTATGTGCACCTGTAGTTACTGCACCACCAAATATGGATTTTGCCCTAAGTAGACTATATAAAAAGGGAGTAGGAACAGAAATCTGTTATTTGATTTTAAATGTATTTTAAACGATAATTTATGGTACCGGAGAGGGGGCACATGTCAGTGAGAATTATGTTTACATCATAAGATATTACTGCACAGGGTAGTTGGTAAGCATGCTAGTAAGCAGGGGTAGCTAGTAAATTTGAAGGAACTGCATTTGTGTGTTTTTTTAATCACTTACCAATTAAAAATCCTTTAAAACAGTAGGAAAGTGGCTTCAAAGGCAAGGTTGCTGGACATATGTCACATGACTTCAGTAATGTTATCCATATATAAGCTCATATGTAATACATATAGCAAACATGTTGTATCTGTATACATTTTAATCAGTGATGGGCTTCAAATAAATTAAGAACCGGTTCTCTGCCCATCTGGCAGCCACTTTTAAATGGCTATTTGTAAACTTTATATGTACTATCTCTTGTTAAGAACCGGTTCTATAGAGTAGGTGCGAACCTGCTGGTGCCCACCACTGATTTTAATCTATCTCCCAGCACCATTGGTTAGGTCCTCCTTCAGTTGCTATAACTTGCTGCTTTTAGAGATCCAATCATTTAACTGAATTGCAACCAGTTGGCTTCCAGAAAATTTCAAAGCTAGCATTCCTCTAGATCAGTGGTTTTCAACCTTTTTCAACTCACAGCACAATTAACAAGGCACTGAAATTGTCAAGGCACACCATCAGTTGTTCTTACCATCGACAAGGCACACCAGACTGTTCAAATCCCCCAATTTTCCTATTAATGAATGTCAATCCCCAAATTCCCGTGGCACACCTGAGGACTATCCATGGCACACCAGTGTGCCACACTGGTTGAAAATCACTGCTCTAGATCAACCATTTTCAACCAGAATGTGACACATTGGTATGCTGTGAATGGACCACAGAGGCTGTTTTCCATGAATGGTTCACAGAAGATAATTTCTTAGTTGGGCCATTGAGAGATGTGAGCTCCCTTCCCCGCTAGCGTCACAGTGTACTTTGGAAAATTTAAAAAATACTGATGGTGTACCTTGAGCATTTTCAAGCCATTTCAGTGTACCACAAGATGAAAAAGGTTGAAAATCAGTGTTTTAGATTCAGTGAGAATTGTGCTGGAAAGATGCTATAATTCTAAGAGTGCAATCCAGAATAACTACCTGGAGTCCTTGCTCCGGTGTAAGAACAATTTACTCTGGATTGCAATATGAATTTCCCATAGGTTTTCACTAGGTGGTGCAGTAACTATGGGTGCATGTAATGTCTCTTAGGTGCTCCCATATTTACTCTGGATTGTAGGGTAATTCCTTGTTAGTCTGGAATAACACTTGTGCCCTAAATGGACATAAGGATTGCAGCCTATATTTGTCAATCTTTCTACACTGAAAAGGCCACTGATGCTTCTCTTGCATAAAGTACATCAACATCTGGTTGTTAATATAGAACAGAAAAATGGAAGATACGGTAGGTATTTTATGATGCTAATGACCATTCTTATGAACCTAATGCTGCAATCCTAACCCCGGCATAAATTCTGTGCTGAACTTGGGGTGTCACAAAAGTGCTGTAAGACACTTCTGTACCACCAGTAGTGGGATTCAAATAAATTAACAACAGGTTCTATGTCCCATTAGTAATCAGTTCTCAAAACCAGGCACTCATTAGCAAAGGGTTCTATAGAGCCTGTGAGAACCCCCTGAAGCCCACCACTGTCTAAGTACCGCTCCTGGGGGAAGGTTGGGCCAGTGGACAGACAGGTGCTTGCCTCCCTACATCACTGTGGGAGCAGGAAGACCAATGAGTTGTGCCAGCCTACGTTAGGATTGCACCAAATGTTTTAATTCAAATGTAGTTGCGATAACCACTTTGAAGCCTCACATACAAAACATCTGTATCCTATGGTGAAAGAATACCGTATTCTTGAAAGGAAGTGGGCTGGTGGATGGTTAACACTCTCTGCTTTGGTGCAGAGTTTTATTTGCATTCATTGCGCATTTGGGTCTTGTTGCTTGTTCCTTCCATTTTTTCTGTACAACCAATGAATCCTTTGTCTGCTAATTTTGACTGGGATCCGGAATTCCACATGTGCATAAAGCTACAGTAGATGAAACTCAACAATCTTACATGTTCTATTCCTATTCTTCCACCATAGCTATGAAAGTTGGAAAGCTGGTGTTAAGTTACACCTGGAAGGTTCCACTTTCAGTCTCTGACATCTCCAAGGTGAATAATTGGGAGAGCATTGAGCTCAATTCAGTAAACATGGGGTCTGTCATCCATGAAGGCAATGGAAACCATTACCTAAGTCTGCCGATTGGTGGGTGGCACACCATTATCTGTCCACCTGCTTGCTTCTGACCCACTGCTTCTCTTTCTGCATCCTCTCACTAGACTCAGGGTGAACATATGTCATAACCATACATACAAATCTATGTAAATAAGATCCCAATCCAATCCTCCCCACTGATGCAGCCAAACCAAAAAGGAATATGCTGTTTCCAATAAAGGAAGTGATTGGAAGATCATTATTTTCCCTTATGGTACCAGGCTGTGGCTCACCAATGGGTCTCCTTGGACTTGTACTAGCATATTAGTTGCTTTAAGTCTAAGAAGGGTCTGACAGTCTCAAAAAGGAGAAAATAGGAACTGCACATACTACTGCTGCTAGATCCACCCTTTACCCCTTCTCCCCCCTCTTCACGCAGTTTCACCTCCTTCACACCCATGCTTGCCCACACTTTGCTTTACCTATATTGGCAGGTGCTTGGGGTTTGGAGTCAAAGTTGTGGCACTGGTGCATTTTGCAGTCGTGTATACAAAATGGTCCCTCTATCAGCAGAACTCACTTCCAATGTCGCAATGGGCTCTGTGCAATAGCCCGATCTTTGATAGGACTGGACTGTAAGCAACTGAGAAAAGGTTTTCCTCCGACAGTTATTGTCAGCAGTCATTTATTTACATATGTTGTTTACTGACCACATCTTGCCATCAGAATGCAGCACCATTTCACTGTTTTCCAAGCATGCAGTCAAAAATTACTTGTGATTTACCATGTCGATGCAATTCAGAGGATGAGAAAACTCAGTTGAGCAGACATGGTACTATACATTTACTCTGCTCTTCTTGTATCTACATTGTGCCACCTACTCCATGACGCCAAGTACCGGTAATTGAGTGTAATCTTCTTCAAGACCTACACATCAATTGGAACTCAGAACCCTAGAGGTAATTGTTAGATCTCATGGTCAGAATTAGAAGATGTCAATAAGAAGTCATAATTACCTGGTTTCCCTCTTGAGTGACTATTACAACTTCAGATAACTCTGGCTGTCCTCCATCCCACTCGGTCATTCTCCAGAGCCCACAAAATCAGCCTCAATTGGATCATGAACAGCAAGATCGTGGCTACAGCAGGATAAGCTCTTTGCACATCTGTTGGGAATGTCTATCTGTGCCAGGTACTTTTGCCAACAGACTGAGATGAAGGACATTTCATTAGCCTACAATTAATAACTTCCTTTTTTTTACAGGAGTAACATCTGGCCTGGCACAGCCAGAGTTGTGGCTTTCTAGCTGTGGTCAGCAGCAAAACCCAAGCCCTATATTACAGCCCACAAATCCTGTGACAGAGAAAGGAAGCAAATGTTGAAGGTAGTATAAAAGGCCAACACTGTGGAAGCTTCAGTTGTTGGTTTAACTTACTTTGATGTGTACATCGGAATGTGCATAGATTTTAGTGTGCCAGGAGTAATAATCAAGTAGATCAGTAAAAGCTACTGTGAATACCATACAGCAGAGCACTCACAGAGAAGTCTCCCTGTTGTATCTCTGGATGATTTGCAGGACAATCCAGAGCAACTAATCTGTCCACGTAAGAGCCCTGAGGTTGCCCTATCTAACACTAGGTTGGAGCAACTGCAAGATGCTCCAGACCAATTACCCTGAAGGAGGCTTAGGGCAGAGCAAGGCAAGATAGGGTGCCCTAAGAGAGGTGGACCTGCTCTGCCCTAACTGGGGCAGCCTAAGCAGCTCAGGAGAGGCAAGTTGAGGGCATGTTTAGCATTGCCTAGGGCAGAGCAGTTACTCTGCATCCAGAGCCTGTTTCCAAGGCAGAAATGCCCTCTTCCAGCCCTCAGAGTTATACCACCTCAGGAGCAGGTATAGTAATGAGTAGACCCATAGGGGTCCATGATAAGGCCCGAGTAAGAATGGCAGTGCTAACCAAAAATCTGAGTTCTTGGCCAGCCTAGCTGCAACCCCTGCCTCTCAACCTCAGGATATGGAACAAACTACGGCTGCCCACAAAGCTCAGGATACAGCAGGCCACTCCAAGAAGCCCCTTGTATTCACTGTAGAATGTACTGGCATCTCATCAGGGACTCCTTAGAAGGCAGGCACCCAGTGGCGTCACCAGACTGGTGCGGCTGGTGTGGGCTGCATTGGGGATGCACTCCGTATGGGGTGATGTGCCGGAGGAGTTTGACTGTCCTTTGGCAGGCCCCGGGCGTCCGCACCCCCATTCAGGCCTGCTCCAAGGCGGAGAATCAGCCAGAAGCTGCCACTTGTCTGAGGAGCTGGCCTGAACGGCCATCTGAGATGCACTGTGCAGAAACATACTGAGCATGCCGAACAGCTTCAGAGGAGACTTCCTTAGAGCAGAGAAAGTCCGCGCCTCTGCACAGCCATTCGGCCTCACTTAGGAGGTGGAGCGGCAGCCGAATGGCTTCAGAAAGTATACTGCACAGGCACCAACTCTGACGCCTGCACAGTCTCCCCCGAAGCCAAAAGGCTTCAGAAAAGTACTGCGCAGGTGTCAGAGATGGTGCCTGCGCAGTACTCTTTCTGAAGCCAGTTGACTTCAGAAACAACTGCGCAGGTGCCAACTTTGGGGACTGTGCAGTCCAGGTGGGGGGGGGCGCATCCCAGGGATGACGCACAGATTTCCGCACCAGGTGATGTGCAGAGTCATGTCACCACTGTAGGCACCACAGCTGTTCCTTGTTCAGTGTGATCTGAGGGGTGTCTCCTCAGGAGCAAGTCTTCCCCTGGTGTCAATTACTTAGCATGCTCTGGAGCAGTTAGGGCAGCCCAGGCTTCCTGACTCTCTGGATTCAGCATAACTTTCTGCTCTGGATACAGAATAGTTAGGAGAGTGCAGTTAGGTCAGAGCAGGCTGAATTTGCTCTGGATTGTGTCCTTACTGCACTGTGTATCTCCTTGAAAAACACTGTCCGTGTCTCCTTGTGGGTAGGGTTAGTCTCTACATCAGGTTGAACTCTGATGCATGCAATTGTTTTAAATCTAGAAATACAGAAGAATTGCCCATCACAAGAGAAGCATCACCCAGTCTGAGTTTGCCACCATCCAGAAAATACCACCAAAGAGAAAAGGGTAAATCCTGTACAGCTTTGGTACACCCCCACTTCAAAATATAATAAATCTTCATAAGGTAGTCTTGTATAACATGTTTTAATAAAAGACTATCAATCAATATAAAAAATTAATAAATAGAAATAATATATTTACATAAAAACCTTAACCTGTGTGTGTGTCCAATTCTATACTTTATTCAGCCACTAGATGGGGTGGATCAAGGAAGTCTAATGGAATCTCAACTGTGAGGAAGGACAGGCTGAAAAGGGGGTAGGAGGGCAATTGAGGAGAGCCATTGAGGAGGGTAGGTTTTTAATTGATAAAAGTTATTATATTATCCCTCTTTAAATGACAACTGTGGGCCATTATTGTTCAATACATAACATACAAAAAGTTTTCCCCCATAAAGTGATCCTGTAGTAAACAGCATGAAGTCCAGAGTATACCATTTCAAAAGTCACTTGTTGCTGTATGCTCTGTGATGGCTTCTGATGTTCTTCCAAGACTTTGGATGCTGTTCCAAGTCACCAATACTTTTACAATCTCCCAGTTTCCTCAGTATTATTATTAAGAATATTTATACAGTGTACAATTTTTTTCAACAGGAATAGTGCATTTTACAATCCCATGGTAGGATGGTAGATTGGGTGAAAATATCCACAGTAGGGTGAAGCTGAAGAGCTCCTATGGAATCCAGTCTACTAATGCCCATTTCAAATCATGAGTTTATAAATACCACAAATTCTGTGTCCACAAAAGATAGCCACATTCCGACATCTAAAAATAGCAAATGTATCCAAAAAGCTCACAACAGCCAGTTCAGTTTTGTTTAATTCAGTGTGAAGATTTCTTATTGGCAAAATTCCATCTTTTTTTTTCTTTAAAGAAAAGCCACTTTAGAAAGACGCAATGGGGAGCAGAGAAATGGTAGAATAAGAGGGCATTTAACCTTTTCCCTGCCCGCTGTCCCTCTGCTCCAAACTACACCGCCATCACCTGACAGGTGCTTTCTCTTATGAGTTTCCAAACAAACATACTCAGATTTGGAATAAAGAAGTAGACAGGATGACCATATAGAATGGAGGACAGAGTGCCTATACCTTTAACCATTGCACAGTAGCGGGAGTGGATGCAGGGTAAGCTCATCATAAAGGGTTTAAAAAGCAGCACCTGCCTAAATTTCCTCTTCTATGCAATGGTTAAAGGTAGAAGCACTCTGTCCTCCATTCTATATGGTCACCCTAAAGTAGCAGGAAAGGAAAAATTTAACACACCCTTCTCATATCAACTTCACTCCAAAGTGTCATCAACTTCTAGTAGCTTCATCACCCTTACAAAAGTCACACGTTTTATGTACATTTGTGTGAGGTGACCATATGTCATAACTGCAGAAAGAGGACAATGGACTCCCAAAATGTAATACACCCCAGAAAAATATAGGATATGATAAAAGAAAAGCTGATACAACTCATACACATTGCTTTCATGTGATTAATTTCAACACTATATTATCTGTGAAATTTAAAACCGTTCCATATAATTCAGTACGTCTAATTTATTAATTACAAGCGTTTTACTGTACTGCCTGCTCATAAGGAAAACGAGGAGAATTAACATTTTTTTCCAGGACACAGCTTAAAAAGAGGACATGTCTTGGGAAAAGAGGACGTATGGTCACCCTTATTTTTGTGTATCTGGTACAAAATGTTAAGGCCCTCAGGCACAATACTGATCACAATATTTGAATGTTTCTTTCTGATTCAATGCTTGCTCTTTTGGTCAGACTGCCACAGTCCGCTGGAGAAAAGCTGATTTATTAGTAACTAAATTCTGGAAGCAATGAGAGAAGTCTGAAGATGAGAAAACCTCTGAACAGTTTCAAAAGCCTGTTGCTCCCCAACAGCAGAGAAAGAGCATCCCCAAGAGAGACAGGAAGGAAGCTGCATCTTCTGTGAACTTCTATGACCACATCTGCTAGCAGCTCTTAGTGAGAGAAATATGAGGATGGTGCTATGTGTGCATCATGTAGATGTGATGATACCTGGTGTGAAACATTGCGGGATGCGGGTTGCGCAGGGCTCCAGATAAGTATTTGCTAATATGTTGCAAATTTCATCTGCTGTGCAGTTGTGCAGCTCCTGTTCAAGTCGAGATGAACCTTCTGATTTATTATGGCCTTGAGTCAGATTTATGTTTTTCTTCTCCACTGTCTTTAAAACACCCCAAATCCACCCACCTTAGATGGAGAAGCAGGGTGACCATATGTCATAACCAAAAAAAAGAGGACAAGGATCCTCCAAAATGTAGGACACCCAAGAAAAATGTAGGACATGACAATATAAAAACTAAAAACACCTTTATATATATTGCTTTCATGTGGTTAATTTAAACTCTATATTGCTTATTATTAAATTTAAAACTATTGTGAGTAGAATCCTAATCACATCTACTCAATAGTTAACACCATTGTGTTCAGAGGGTCTTCTTCCCAGGAAAGTGTCTTTAGGATTGCAGCCATAGTGTAATTTATTACATATAACTGATGAATTACAAGAAGGCTATATGCTACCTGCTGAAAGGAAATGGAAAACAAGAGAGATATTTTCCAGGACACAAGGCTAAAATCCAGGACATGTCCTGGAAAAAGAAGACATATGGTCACCCTGGGGAGTAGGATTCTAGGAAAAGCCAGCCGTAGGAGCTACAGGGCCCATTTGAAAATATTGGGGAGGGGCAAGATCACAACAAAAGTCTGCAGAACTTTAGAGGTATAAATAAGATGTATTATCGACTTTATATCTCTTGATTGAAAGGAAAGCAATCAAAATGTGTGTTTTAATTATGCATGAGAGTTAATGGACCAATTAGTTCTGAGCATGTTTTCATATAAAAGCGCATAAATGTAAGCCTACAAGTAAATAAACAAAATGTGTGGAACACCTTATGGAAACTAAATTTGTTATAAAGCAGTTGTTATTGTGAAATAATTTGGTAAAAATATTGATTTTTGTTTGTTTGTTTGTTTGTTTAGAGTAAAATTCAGAATGTCTGTATCACCCCAGCACAGTGCCTCCTTAGGTGTGGGGGCCAATTGGGAGCAACTAGTTCAGTAGGCTAAAGCCAGCCCTGGTTCTAGTCAAGCTTTATATGCTAATTTTCTAATCAAAGTCATTCAAGTTTTTGTTTTTGTAATGAGGAACACTTATTCTTATGAGCATGTGGTTACAGTGTGAAGTGGTGTAGCTGAGATCCAGATTCACCACCATAATTGTTGCACAATTCTGAGTCGCACGGTGATGAGAAAGGTGTACCTTACATACCACACATCCACACACATGCACTTCGCCAAAATGTGAAAACATTACTTCCTCCTTTCTTTCCACACTCCTTGATAATGCTTTGAGCACAATCCTAACCATGTCTATTCAAAAGTAAGTAGTGTTCCATTGTGTTCAATAGGTCTTACTCCCAGGAAAGTGTTTTTAGGATTGCAGCCTTACCCTACAATCCAGAGTAACTATGGGAGCACGTAAGAGACATTTACATCAACGTAGTTATGGCACCACCTAGTGAAAACCTATGGGAAATTCATATTGCAATCCAGAGTAAGTTGTTCTTACGTCGGAGCAAGGACTCCCATAGTTACTCTGGATTGTGCCCATAGTCTGTCAGTGGTTTTTGTGGTAACATGAAAACTGCCACAATCAGCAACTAATTTTAACCAGGAACTGGGGTCTATGTTTCGAACTGAGTAAGAGCTGAAGTACCAAGCAAAATTGGCTCTACCCACTGATGGACTCCCACACAAGATCAAACCTAAAGTCTGAAGTGCCTTCAGTTCCTCATCCCACGTGTGAAACAGGAGCTTTCCCAGACTGTTCCCCATATGATGGTGTTCCTACCACCCACTAAAAAGCACAAACTTCCTATAGCTTTTAGCATATGTGACTCTAAGTGCCAGCACTTTAAAAAAAAAAAAACACCAACCCTGGAGCAGGCTCTGCCCCATCATGTTCCCCCTCACCCACCCACTCTTCTTGGAAACAAGAAAGGGGAACTGCTATGTTCTTGGGGTTACAGATTTCTTTCCATTTCTTTGTTCAGAGGAAAAAAAACCATACAGATATGAGTCCGTCTAGAGAAAAGGCAGTAGGTTGAACTTTCTGTTCACGCCAGTGTTCACTTTGATCAAAGGAAGGGGAAGTCCTCACAGCAGATATAGGAAACCTACCTACAATAGGAATTGGAAAAATGCAAACACAAGTAACAGGTGGATACATATACACAGCTGGCTTCTTCATCTGTCTAGTGCCCCAGCCAGCATCAGAGGTGTTCTGTAATGGGCAAAACAATATCTTCTGACACCCATGTAAAATGGCCCTTCTGCTTCCAAGCAAGTCATGGCTATGAAAGAAAAATGGAGGTGTTTCCCCCCTTTTGCTCTTGCCTTCCCAAATCGCTCAGAAGTGTAGGGACGGATTTACCTGGGTGCCTGAAGACACTTAGGCTGCAATACTAACCTTCTGTTAGTGCTGGCAGGGTTCATGCTCATGGGGGATGTTGCACATGGGGGTTGATGTGCATGGGGGGATGATGCATACGGCAGTTTATACGCATGGGGGAGGTTGCACATTTATGCACATGGGGATGTTGCATGTAGTGGTTTATGCACATGGGGGATGTTGCACATAGTGGTTTATGCGCATGGGGATGTAGCGCATGGTGGTTGATGCGCATGGGGGTTGATGTCCCTGCAGGGTTGATGCGCATGGGGGGATGTTGTGCATGGGTGTCGATGCGCATAGATGTATTTTGCTCATGGGGGTGTTGCCCATAGGTGGATGTTGTGTATGGAGGGACGATGCTCCACATGGGGGTGATGTTCATGGAGGGTGATGTGCAATTGAGGGTATTGCGCCATGGGGGGATGATGTATGGGGGTATTGTTCTCCCGCAACGTGGGTACTTTTTGCTAGTAAATAAATACGTCAGGATTTTTTTTTTGCCTCAGCCCCCAAATTGTCTTTGTGTTCCTGCATCAGTGCTTTACAGTTTAATTTGTTGCCACACCAGGATAGAACTGCCTGCCACACCAACCTCTTCCTCATTTAATATTAAACAAAACGTATCACTTTTCCTCTTCTGCTGTTGAAAGGAATTAGCCCCATCGTGGTGAGTCACCTCTTAACCCTGTTTTACTGCAGTTGCTACATTGATTTGCCAGCTGTGATTATTTAATTTAAAAAAACTCTCAATAAATACAGAGAGGAAAAGAGTCTGTGAGCCAAGAAGGGGGGGGGGGTTTGAAAAGTCTTTCTTTATCAAGTTATCTTGATTCCCACCAAAATATGCTTTTCAGCTCTTGCCATTCAACACAAACACACAGATCCTTTGTTTGAGAGCCAGCATACCTAGTAACAATTCTAACAATGGAAAGCCTCAACCTGATGTGGTATCAAGGAACGTACACACTTTTATTCAGTAGTTTTCCTTTTATAGGGCTTAATTCCCTTCCCTTTTATAGGGTTTCATCCTGTTCCCTTCACTCACCGAGTTCAGTGGTGGGATTCAAATAAATTAACAACAGGTTCTATGTCATGAAAACCTAAATTACCAACAGGTTCTATGTCCCATTAGTAACTGGTTCTCAGAACCAGGCACTCATTAGCAAAGGGTTCTGTAGAACCTGTGAGAACCCCCTGAAGTCCACCACTGCACAGTTCATACACTATATGGCATGAATATTAGGACACAGTGGTGGGCTCCAGCAGGTTCGCACCTACTCTATAGAGCCAGTTGTTAACAAGATATGCAATATATAAAGTTTAAAAATAGCCATTTAAAAGTGGCTGCCAGATGGGCATAGAACCAGTTGTCAATTTCTTTGAATCCCATCACTGGACAGTAACAATCCCTCAGTTCCTTGTGAGGAGAGAGTACTGGAAACTTAAAGGCATCAAAAAGTGTTACAGAAAAATAAAATAACCAACAGACATGTCCTTAAGAGTCTTGTCATTCCTAGAGTGGGCTTGCAATCCTAATCCCAAGTTAGGCCAGCACAAATCTCATGCTGGCCTAGGGGTTTCACAAAAGTGCTTTAAGGCACTTCTGTGCCACTCTTGAGGGAGATGGAGGGGGGTTAGGCCAGTGCAGACATGTGAAAGTCTTCCCACACTGCCACGGGAATGGGCGACAGATGGACAGATGAGTTATGCTGGCCTAAATTGGTTAGGATTGCACCCTAATTTACCTCCATCAAAGCAGTCCCACAGACTGCGAGCATCTGCTTCATCCAATGCATGATGTGAAATCTTCAGTTTGCTGGACTGTGGGGGTGTGTGGTGATGTGTGCACATAGAAGAAAAATAAAACAGATACTAACTACAATGATACTGAGTCAATTTAGGAAAAAATGCAACATAGGGCACAATCCTGAGTAACTATGGGGAGTCCTTGCTCCAGTATAAGAATAATTTACTCTGGATTGCAATATGAATTTCCCATAGGTGTTCACTAGGTGGTGCTGTAACTTACGTGCTCCCACAGTTACTCTGGATTGTAGGGTAAGTTAATCTTCAGTAACGGTTTGACATATGAAAGAAAATTTACCATTGGTGGTAATAGCTTCACAGTGACACTTGGGGCGCAATCCAGAGTAACTATGGAGAGTCCTTGCTCGGGTGTAAGTACAATTTACTCTGGATTTCCCTATGAATTTCCAATAGGTTTTCACTAGGTGGTGCAGTAACTATGGATGTACATAATGTCTCTTATGTGCTCCCGTAGTTACTCTGGATTGTAGGGTTGGTTAATGGAGGGCTCTCTTCACCATACTGAAACTCTCTTGACCATAATGTGCAGCTCTTGACCAACATTCCTGCATAGCTAAGCACTATACCTCCCACTGCCCCCAGCCACATATCCTTTCCAGGATGCATATTCTCATGAATTAACATTCCTAACAATATAGCCAGTGGTGGGCTCCAGCAGGTTCGCACCTCCTCTATAGAACCGGTTGTTAACAAGAGATAGCACATATAAAGTTTAAAAATAGCCATTTAAAAGTGGCTGCCAGATGGGCAGAGAACCGGTTCTTAATTTCTTTGAATCCCATCACTGAATATAGCAAGCAAATGACATGAGTTATGGGGCAGTGTACTGTAGATATTAGTGGGTTGGATTTGACTGAATGGATTGAGTTTCAAATTCCCACAGCCATGAAATTATTGATAGTGAGGGAAAGTTAAAAGAAGTCACGTATGTATTCTGGATTTTCAGGAAAGCTGCTTTTAATGAGTTCAGAGGGCAGTTAAATCATATCCCATAGCTAGAAAATGAGAATATGGTTGAAGAGGGATGGGAACTTTTGAAAAGCATGATCCAGCAGGCACAATTTTGGGGGAAAGATACAGGATGTGGTGTCCTAACTGCTGGATTCACTCCCTCCTGCAGTCTCTCCCCCACCCCATTATGCCTTCCTCCCTGCTCGTTTCCCCCATTCTACCATTCCTTCCTGCATAGAAGAACCCTCAAGGAAACCCCTTAATTCAAGCCCACTTACCCTACAATCCAGAGTAACTACGGGAGCACATAAGAGACATTATGTGCAGCCGTAGTTATGGCACCACCTAATGAAAACCTATGGGAAATTCATATTGCAATCCAGAGTAAATTGTTCTTACACCGGAACAAGGACTCTCTGTAGTTACTCTGGATTGCGGCCTAAGCTGCAAAGGTATACTAGGAAATGTCCACTACACCTGAACATGGAAAACAACAACTATGGTGTGGGCACAGCAGGTCATTCTGATGTCACCCCCCCAAGTGTCATGCAGTTTGGTCTGCATCACTGCATTCACCAGTGATGCCACTGCTTACTGGCAGTGAAATGGCCCTGTATCTTCATTTATGCACGCAGATTTTGTTTTTCTTACTCACATAAACTGCTCTATGTTACAGATCTTCCACCCAAGTGTACTATGCTGTTTCCTCCCTCTTTCTCTTCTCTGTCACACACACCACTGTTGAGAATAGCTGTCCTATGTGTAGATGTCCTGAGACTAGCATAAGAGTACTAGGAGCCCATTATTCTATCACAGGCATCTACAAATCCCCCTATACATGATGTTGCATAGATTATTTTTCCCCTTGTGCATGCCTTCATTCTAGTGATGTTGGAGGCAGTAGTTGTTGTTAGAGAAAGGTCCCCAGCTGCAGCCCTCCTCTCCATCCAAGAAGGAGCCTCTTGTATCCAGGGCTCTTAGAAGGCTGACAGCCAGGGCCATTAGGAATGTAGAGGAAGAAGAAGCAGCACAGAAATCTCCCAGCTCTCTCATTTCAACCAGGCAACAAGCCAAAAGTCTGATATTAAACACAACACAGGACTTGAAGGAACAGGGATGTTTCTCCCATGCTCAGGGTATGCAACTGATGGCGTAAGTGACAATATACTTATAAGCTAGTCATCCCAGTATTGGTTGTTAATGCAACAAACAGCAGACATTCATGTAAAAAAATATATATTTTCATTCCAGTGCAAAACATAATCCATTAAGAGTTGTCAGATAAACATTCCATGGTCCAAAGCAACAAAGAATCCAATAAACAATACTAGTAGCACAGAGTAGCACAGCAATAATCTTCATACAATAGCAGCAACAGTTCTTCATAAGAGGAAGATGAATAAGGCTAAAGCCTTTTTTCAGTAAATATCCAATCCATGGTTATCAGCATCTACACATGCACAGGAGACCCATCAGCAAGAACACAGCCAGGTCAAAACCCCACCATGAGATGAACAGCACAGAACAAATATTTATATAAAACATTAACCAATCCAAATTAACCATTGCTTATATAAGCCACACCCAACAATAAATTGAACTCAGCTGATAGTACTTATTATCTATAATTCAACCAGCACAGCTTACAAGCTGACAATCTCCTCCTTGAATTTAGATAATAGTACACACATTAATTTCAATTAATACAATGGCACAAATTTAAACCTTCAAGCCTAACATATTACATTTTTCTAAATGTTTCATTGTTCCCAATACTTTTGTCAAAGCATCTGCAATATTCAAATTAGTGTCACAATATTGCAACTGTATTAGCCCTTCAGCAATACATTGCTTAACGTTTTGGTATCTAACCCCAGTATGTTTAGATCTCCCTTTGACACTATTTGAAGATGCTAACTGAATAGCGGCTTGATTGTCTTCACAGACTACAATTGGTTTGTTCAAAATAACACCAAGATCTTTTAACAATTGATCAAACCAAACAAGTTCTACACATAACTCACTGATTGCAGAAAATTCAGCTTCACATGATGATAACGCAATATGTTTCTGCTTAATAGATTTCCATCCCACCAATGAGCCTGCCAAAAATATTGTAAAACCTGAGGTTGAATTACAAGTGGTTTTATCTGAGGCAAAACTAGCATCCACATAAGCAGACAGCTCTAGATTGTCTGTAGGTGTAATGTAGAGAGCTAAGTCCATAGTTTGCTTTAAATACCTCAGTACCCTTTTGGCAGCTATCCAATGTTTCTGTGTGGGTTTTGAAAACATACGAGCTAGTAAATTACAAGAAACAGCTATATCTGGTCTGCTCCAATTGCCAATGTACATTAAACTTCCAACAAGTGACCTATAAATATCAGTATCAAAAGGTGGACTATTGGAGTCATCTTTCTCAAACTCTGGAGTCAAAGGTGTCTTTACTCCATTGCATTGCTCCATACTGAACTTCTTCAACAAGTCAACAATCTTGGACCTTTGGGAAAGTTTAAAACCCCCGGACACCTTAGTGATTTCTAAACCAACATAATTATTAATATTTCCCAAATCACGCAAACTAAACTTCTTCCTCAAATCAGCAATTACGCTATCAATAGTGTCTTCAGAAGGACTTATAATTGCCAAATCATCTACAAAGCACAAAATGATACACTTTTGTATATCTTGCCCTCTCACAAAAACACAAAGATCTGCAATTCCTTGTTTAAAATTCATTTCTTTCAACACATTAACTAGACACTGATTCCATTCAAATCCAGACTGTTTCAATCCATAAAGGCTTTTCTTCAATAACCAGAAACCTTTATTAGAGGTAGCAACTCCAGGTGGTTTTTTCATATACACTGTATGTCTTAATGGAGCATGTAAGTAAGCAGTTTTTATGTCTACTTGCCTTACTATACATTGTTCTTTGGCAGCAATAGTTAAAGCACTTAACAAAGAACAGCTTTTCAAGGTTGGAGAAAATGTCTCATCATACCCTGATGCACTTTGACCAAAACCTTGAGCAACAAGTCTTGCTCGGTACTTAACTTGCCCATTTACATCACGCTTTGACTTAAACACCCAACGACAACCTATTGCCTTTTGTCCCGGTGGCAAATAAGCTTCCTCATATACATGTAAATCAGCCAATGACTTCAGCTCAGAATTTACAGCTTCTTGCCAAGCTCTTTGCTCCTGCTGTGGCAAGGTAGCAATTGCATCATAAGATGATGGCTCTGATAACACTTGGCATGCAACACCTGGCACAAACCTATCAGGCTCCCTTCTCTCTCTTTCAGAACGACGTGGCAATTCTACAAGCTTGTTCTCTAGCTGGTGGTTGTGTGGGCAACATGGGTTGGGGGCTAAGAGAAGTAACAGGAATAGATACATTTTCTTCTACCTCCTCTGGCTCTATTTTAATTTCTCCATTATTAGCTCCCTCATCATCAGAAAGGGATCTCCTCCTTTCAGGAGTAGGTGGCTGGTTATTAGAGTTATCCTCAATAGGAACTGAGATAATAGAAGAACCTAACCTTTCCCACCCAGAAGATTTTTCTAAAAATGTAGCAGAGGCAGAAATAACAATCTCTCTACTATTAGGAACAGCAAACCTGAAAGCCTTATGATTAGACTCATAACCCAAAAAAATCATCTTTCTGGCTTTAGGCTGCCCTTTCCTCCTCTGTTGATGAGGAACATGCACAAAAGCAGGTACACCAAAAATATGAAGATGTTCCAGAGATGGAATTCTATTGTGCCAAAGTTTGGATGGTATTTGCCGTGTGGCAGATGACCAAACCAGATTTAAATTATGGGTGGCACACATAAACGCCTCGGCCCAATAAGAGCTTGGTAGACCACTGTCCCTTAACATACAAAAGGCCATATTTTGCAAAGTCTGACCACGCCTTTCACAATGAGCATTGTGCTGAGGACGATAAGGAGCAGTCAATCTATGCTCTATCCCTTTTTCTTCAAACAATGCAGCCATTCTGCTATTAACAAATTCACCACCACGGTCAGAAATCACACACTTAGGTAGCTTTCCTGTTTTCCTTTGAGCATACCTTAACCATTTAACCACAGCTTGATAAGTATCAGATTTTCTCTTAAGCAAATAACAAAAACCATATCTTGAAAAATGATCTTCAATAGATAAAGCAAATCTTGCTCCACCCAAACTAGTTGTATAAGGTCCTGTAAGATCCATAAAAATGAGATCCATTATCTCATTACTATGATATTCACCAGGGATTTTAACAGGTGCAACCTTAGATTTAATTGTCTTACACACTTCACAATCTAGATAAAGAGAACATGGCTTTAGCTTAAGACCCTTGGTTAACTGAAGTGTTTTCTTTAAAGCATGAAAACCTGGATGCCCAAGTCTTCGATGTAACAAATGGATACAATTTTCATGGGGAGGTTTGTTTGTATATACATTCTGTACCAAGTTATCAGGGTTAAGTAGATACAAATCACCTTGCAATTTAGCAATCGCAACCAACCCTTTAGCATCTCTTATTTTGCATACAGAAGCATCAAAATATACATTGAAACCATTCTGAGTCAAGGCAGATACAGATAACAGATTATACTGCAAAGTGGGAACACAAACCATTTGAATATCCCTTCTCAAATTAGGCATATACACAAGTCCTTTGCCTGTAATCTTTGCACAGACTCCATCGGCTAAAGTTACACATTGGTCTTCTAAAGGATTGAAAGTCTTAAACAATTGTCTTTCTTTGCAAATATTTACTGAAGCACCACTATCAACTACATAAGCATTTGTACAGTCCATCGACCCCTCTTTTGCAACAGCCAGACGAGCACTCCCTGTATAATTAGTCCCTTTGAACTTTTTACCCTTCTTGTTACAGTTTTTATACATATGAGATAAACTTCCACATTCGTAGCATCTTCTAGCAGAATAAGCTTTGGAAGTAGCCATCTCACACTCCTCAGCAACTCTCATCTTAGTTTGTTTTGAGGAATGCGGCTTGATAACTCGCAGCTGGGCTTTATCTCTCCTTCGCTGATCTTCATCCAACAAACGGCCGGTGATGTTAGCTAAAGTTAACTCTGCTTGAGGCAGAACTTCCACGTTGGAAACAAACTGATCATAACTTGAGTCCAATGAACAAAGGATAATATAAACTTGTTGTAACTCGTTAAATGTTAGTCCCTTCTCTTGGAGCTGAATCAAAGTTCTTTTCATGAACTCCAAGTGCAAAAATATATCTCCTTCTGGCTGGAGATGAGTCCTTAACAATTTTTGCATAAGATGGATTTGTGCACCAACACTGTCTCTTACATATAATGCCTTAAGTGCATCCCAACAGGCTTTGGCAGAGTCCAGACCTTGGATATGCACTAACTGCAAATCATTTATAGTCAATCCAATAAGAGACAGGGCTTTCTCATTATCTCTATGAAACTGTTCTCTCTCTGCACCACTTAAACTACTCATAGCAGGTGGATCAAACACCACTTTCCATAGTCCTTGATTCTTTAACAATAAAGAAATTCTTTGCGACCATGTAGAATAATTCTGTCCATTTAGCTGGGTCACAAGTGATCCTGCCACAGAAATACTACTTGCATCCATGATGAAATCCAAGCTCAGGAATGCAACAGCAGAATGAAAAATAACAACACAAATACTTACAGGATTGACATAGCCACAAGATTAGCGTTGTACTGGGCCCATAACCGATGTCAATATACTTATAAGCTAGTCATCCCAGTATTGGTTGTTAATGCAACAAACAGCAGACATTCATGTAAAAAAATATATATTTTCATTCCAGTGCAAAACATAATCCATTAAGAGTTGTCAGATAAACATTACATGGTCCAAAGCAACAAAGAATCCAATAAACAATACTAGTAGCACAGAGTAGCACAGCAATAATCTTCATACAATAGCAGCAACAGTTCTTCATAAGAGGAAGATGAATAAGGCTAAAGCCTTTTTTCAGTAAATATCCAATCCATGGTTATCAGCATCTACACATGCACAGGAGACCCATCAGCAAGAACACAGCCAGGTCAAAACCCCACCATGAGATGAACAGCACAGAACAAATATTTATATAAAACATTAACCAATCCAAATTAACCATTGCTTATATAAGCCACACCCAACAATAAATTGAACTCAGCTGATAGTACTTATTATCTATAATTCAACCAGCACAGCTTACAAGCTGACAGTAAGCAGGACAGAGTTATGATAGGGAAAACCAGTTTGAATCGCATTGGAAACAAGCAAAAGAAGTTTGAATCGCAGCTCCACCATGACCCAGGAGGCCTGGCATCTCAGCCTCAGTTTCTTCTTGGAAAACTGGGGTGTAGTTGGGACTCAGTGTTCCACACTAAAAATATGCCTGAGTCTCCCAGACTCAAGCAGAATCCACCCCCTAAGTTCAGTTGCAAACAAATAGTAAAGGGCATCCTTCAGAACTCATCTGATGCTGTTTTTTGAGTCGATATGACTTGACTAGTATTTTCAAAAAGCAAGTGAAGCTGTGAGTCAGGTGCGACTCCTCAAGAAAATTGAGGTGCTGGTGGGAGTAGGATGTGCATTGGATTTCTCATTCACACTACCCTGATGTTACCTTTCCATCTGCTATCAGTCATGTGTTAAAGTCTGCCAATTTTACCAGCCTTCACAGCTAGGCTCTGAGGTCTCTCCAGATGTGAGGGAACCAAACTCCCCTCAACCCTGGAGGGAGCACATATGTGGGGCTCATGCAGGGAGGTGCTGCGGTCCCAATCCATGAATAAGTGAATCTACAAATATAGGATCTGCAGATACAGCCTACACATTTATTTTAAACTACTGAAAATGTTCCTGCGTTGCAACAGTAAAATTCCCTGCATAAGCCATCCCGCACTGCGCGTTAACCTCCCATGTGCATCATCCTTCCATGTGCATCAACACCCCATGCACATCAACACTCCCCCCACTGTGTATCATCTCCCATGTGTATCAACTTTACTCCCCATGGGCAATGCTCTCCCATGCGCATTAAACCCCAATGTGAATACCCTCCCATTGCCACTATCCCCCACCCATTTGCATGACCCCCACATGCACACCTCACATGCACACCATCATCCTCTGTGCACCCTCCCTCCCAGTGCACCAGCTGGACATTGTTCAGTCTTCAATGTTAAGTATAAGCCAAAAATTCATTGCACCCCTTTTCAGACCCTTAGGGGTTAAATTTCTAGAAATGGGTTCATGGTGGGTGTTCCTGTCTCAGAAGGAATACATCCCCCAAATTTCCTGCTTCTAGGTCTGGGGTTTGGGCAGAGAGTCCCTCAGTCAGGGATTATTCTATGGAGGAAAACAGGATGCGCCTCTTTTCAACCCATTCTGGTTGGAATTTCCGAAAACAGGTTCTTAGTGGGTGTCTCCATCATGGAAGGAACACCCTCCCCAAATTTCACGCTTCTAGGCCCAGTGGTTTTGGCTAGCCGTTGATGAATGAGTCAGTGAGTGACTTTCCATTTTTATACAGGGTGATTGAAAAGTAGCTCCCTGTATTGTAATTTATAAGTATTTTAAAATAGGGAGTTACTTTTTTAATCACCCTATATATATATATATATAGAGAGAGAGAGAGAGAGAGAGAGAGAAAGAGAGAGAGAGAGAGAGAGAGAGAGAGATAGAGAGATAGATAGATAGATAGATAGATAGATAGATAGATAGATAGATAGATAGATAGATAGATAGATAGATAGATAGATAGATAGATAGATAGATAGATAGATAGGGGAGTAACAGGGCAGAGAGTAGGAGGAATCTAGGCTGGGAGGAGGCAGAATCAGGTAACGCAGTGACAACAGCATGCATTAGGTCCTCTCCCCCACACCTCCCATTCCAATGTTCCTTGGCTGGCCCTTTCCTTGGACACCATCAAAAGTGGTGGCATATATCTGGGGAGATGAAAAGGCAGCTACAGGGCTTACTGGTAGAAAACTAAAAGTATTTTTAAACCTCCTGTTTGCCTTTGAGTTGTGCTCCTGTCCCCAACTATTGAATGCAGTGTTAACTTTTGAGGGATATGCTTAGTTCCTTCTAATGTGCCATTAAATCTAATGCGCAACCTATACTTATAATCAAAATACTATATTTACTCAATTCTAATTAACATCAAATCTAATGCACACCCTGATTTTGAAGACTCAGTTTGGCTGGAAAAGGTGAGCGTTATATTTGAGTAAATACATTATATCTGAATGACTTATTGTAATGAGTCAACTGATGTCCCTTTACCAAGAATACTGCCCCAGCTATCTTAATGGGGCTACTGGATCTGCACCAGCAAAATTGCTGGCACAAAACAAAGCAGTCAGGTATAACACAGAAAGTGCCATAAGGCACTTTTGGGATAACTTGGGAACAAGTAGCACCAGTGGAAAAACATGCGTTGGGCTTGCTCCTGCTGGATCCAGACCAGCACAAGGTAAGTCTGCACCTCCTTACAACACTTTGCAACACTTCCAGGCTGGCATAAAGGATTTGCTCTGGCCAAACAAGCTTGCATTTGCAGAACTGGCCCATCCCTGAGGCCAACTGACAGCCCAATCTTATCCATACTTTCCTGGGAGTAAGTCTCATTGAATTTAATGGGACTTACTTCATGCATAGGATTGGACTCTGAGACAGTTACTTTAGGTAACAGTTTGGTGGGATTACTCATTCATCAACTAGTCAGCAATCCTAAAGAAACTTTCCTAGGAGTAAGACCCATTGAACACAATGGGGCTTACTTTTGAGTAAACATAGTTAGGATTGTACTCTTAATTTCACTATAATTGCTACTTCTTCTTTGATAGAAAAAAGTAGACAAAGCAGAATGGAAAGCATGGAAGAAACAAGAGTGATGGGCTCTATTCCTCCATGCTGCTTTTCCATTCCATCCCCCCTTTCCTTATCCAATTGAGGAATTGAAAGGAGTAGCAATTGGCACATCACCAGGTAAGGCAGAAAGGGACAAGATTTGGATACATTGAGAATCCCTGACTGAGGGACACTCTGCCCCAACCCCGGACCTAGAAGCATGAAATTCAAGTAGTGTGTTCCTTCTGTGACATCAAACCCCAACAAGAACTGATTTTGAGAAATTTAACCCTTAAGGAGCTGAAAAGGGGTGCAACGGGTGGAAAGGGGTGCAACGTTGTGCATCAATGGGGTTTGATGTGCATGGGGAGGGGTTGAACTGCATGGGGGGGTTGAAGCACATGGGGGTTGAAGCACATGGGGTAAGTTATGCATGGGGGATGATGCACATGGGGGACATTTCGCATGGAGCATGTTGATGTTGATGAGCCTGAGCAACCTGATAGGCTAAGGGCAAAATCCAGAGTAACTATGGGGAGTCCTTGCTCCAGGATAAGAACAACTTACTCCGGATTCCAATATGAATTTCCCATAGGTTTTCATTAGGTGGTGCAGTAACTACGGGTGAACGTAAGTTTCTTATGTGCTCCTGTAGTTACTCTGGATTTGGGGGTAAGTGCAGGCTAATTTATTTTTCTTTATATTTTTGTATTTTCTTTATTATTTTCTATTATATGACAGTACTGTAATCATTGTATATGAATATTTTTGGGTTGTGGAACAAATCAGCGGAGTTTCCATTATTTCTAATGGGAAAATTCACTTTGATATACAACAGTGGTGGGCTTCTTCACATAGAACCCATGTGATGCCTGGTTCTGAGAACCGGTTACTAATGGGACATAGAACCTGTTGTTAATTTAGGTTATTAGGATATAGAACCTGTTGTTAATTTATTTGAATCCCACCACTGATATACAAGCATGCTTTCGGAACCAATTACGCTTGTAAACCAAGGTACCACTGTCCTCTTTGATCCTTTTGAGAAATCCTGGCATTCACTGCTGAGAATTGCTAACAAAATCTTTCATTTCAGTCTCTGAATGACATCAGCCCAGACTACTTCATCTATAGGCACAGGAAGCAACTTTGCATAATCTACTATCTGAAATGTCTGCATTTCCTCTGTAATGTAACCCAGGGAAATTTTCTCATCTCATCCAGCTCTCAGCAACTCTAGCTGTCATTTTCCTTAGTGGGTGCACCCCACATGATGCAGTTTAATTTATAGTTTTGCTCCTAAATCAGGTGCAACAACAAGGTATTTGTTTTATGAAAGTGAGGAGCACCCACAACCTCTGTGGCCACACAGTTTAGGCCTCCAGACTATATGAGAAATTGTCAAAAAATATTATATTTATGATTATTATATGAGCAATTATATGAGCAATTGTCAAAAAATATTCCATCTTTTAATCCTAGATGACCATCCAAGAATAGCCTAATTTGCATAAATTATAATTGCCAATCAATGGATCCGGTTGGTCATCTAAGGGTTACCGCAGTGGTTCTCAAACATTTAGCACCACTACTGACTTTTTAAAATAAGAAATTCCAGGTGGGGCTGCCAGGTATGTATGGGCCATTGGAAGCCAACAGAAATGCCCCCCACCCAGATCAACTCCTGATTTACCATGTGATTAATCACTAGAAGAAACAAAAATGTTATCAAATACAGACTGTTTCATTTTCCTTTGCCTAGAGAAAGAATCTTTAATTCTTTGATTCTTAATTGATGTGAACAACAGAGGGGTACAGAGTGGCCAAGTACTGAATGATGGTTCATTATCTGTCTAATGTTTAGCTTTCCTAAAAGATGTTATTCACGTGTATTTACACTGCATGCATGACCAATGCATAAAGCTTGCAAAGAACCATGCGCTAATCTATCCCTTTTTTCTGATTGTCTTGGGTGTAAGCACTAGTTACACTACTGATTCTTGTTACACAAATAGAAACCATGTTGCTGTTTACTAGTCTTCATCTAGTGTCACATATTTTCCATAAGTGTGGCAATGGAAGATTTTCCCACAGAGACTTGCTGTCTCTTGTCACGAGTGAAGAATAAGCTATGTTTTGGTGAAAATCAGACTCTTCTGGAATTAATGTGATGCAAAGACAGCTTCACATCACCACCTCTCTTGTAAGGATTAACAGACTCAGAGCACAGCTGCAGAACCACAGCAAGGAAATCCAAAATCCCCCTGCAACATGCATTTCCCCCAAGTCAAGAGGTGTCTCCAAGTGATGCCATCAGCAGTTTTAGTGTGGTTAAGCTGATCACATTGTTCTCCTCTGTCTCTCAAAGATGCTGTTTTAAAAATATGAACATTAGACGCTGAGTTTTCATCTGCTGAACCACTCAAGCGTAAGAAGCCTTGCGTCGCTCTGTAACGAAAGAAAGAAAAGGAACAAAGTAGACACCAGCAGGGTTTCAACACCAACCGTCTCCAGAATCAACGTCCTGCTGCCAGTTCCTTAAACAGTTTACATTACTTAGGGACCAATCCAATGGTGGGCTCCAGCAGGTTCACACCTACTCTATAGAACCAGTTGTTAACAACATATATGACATATAAAGTTTGAAAATAGCCATTTAAAAGTGGCTGCCCGAGGGGCATAGAACCAGTTGTTAGGTAATTTCTTTGAATCCCATCACTGGACCAATCCAAACCAATCTTCCAGAGCCAATGGAGCCATGCCAACTGGGTGCCATAGAGGATAGTCACAGAGGCCTCCTCAAAGTAAGGAAACATTTATTCTTACCTTGGGGTCAGAATAGCATTGCAGCTGCATCAGCCCTGGAAAGCTGAATAGGATTGGGCCCTTACCCATCTACCAGGTGCCTCCTCCATTCTGGAAGCTCTTCTCCACAACTTCTTCTATGTCAGCCTTTTTTCACTGGCAATGATGTATTTTTGTACTGATGATAATGTACTGTCATAATTTGTTCACTCATTTTTAGGTCACAATTAGATATCATTGTCAGCTTGCAGTACTGCATTTCAGTATTGTCTGATGGGTGCTCTGACTTATGGCCCTAAATAATAATAATAATAATAATAATAATAATAATAATAATAATAATAATAATAATAATAATAATAATAATAATAAAAGGGAAAGAACCTGAGAAGATAACGTGATATAAGGACCTACAGATAGAAATTCAGAGAATCTGGGAAATGAAAGCCACTGTGTTTCCAATAATAATAATAGGTGCTCTTGGAGGGATTCCATTAAGTCTCCAGGAACATCTAAGCTTAATGGGCCTCCAGAAGATCACAACTGCTCAGTTACAAAAAGCAGCACTCTGGGAACTCCACACATACTGAGACAATACTTTTGTGATTCCTAGTTCCTTGGATAGGAACCGACTCACAATAGAGCCAATTCCAGTCAAACACTTGGTGACTGTGAAATAGTACATAATAATAATATGATCTAAGGAGCATAATAATATGCTATTGCTTCTGTGTCTCTTGTTTGATTTTATATGTGCTCGGGATTATGGCCATCCTGACCTCATGCCACCCTATGTGTTCACAGACACTAGCCCACTTGCTGTGGACTACGCCCAGATTTGTTTGGGCTCCTGTTCTCCTCTTCCACTTTTTGGAGATGTAGGTAGATGTTGCTGGTCAATTGGGCTGATAGATACTGGCTGCAATCCTAAAGATAGTTTCCTGGGACCCATTGAACACCATGGGGTACATTTGAGTAGACATGGTTAGGATTGTGCTTGTTGTGCCTCAGTAGCACTGACACTTTCTCAACCTGAGGATGATTGTACTGTTATATTAAGGCCATATGGAATGATCATACCTCGTCATAGCATATATGTTGGCTCGCTCTGATAAAGTTTATGAACATTGTGTTGGATTCTATGCTCAAATAGAACAGAGCCAGGATGGTTTAGTGTAGTCTTTAGGGAACTGGACTGACATCTGGAAGATCCAAGTTAAAATACTTCCTTGGCTATGAAGTTTCCTGTTTTTAAGTTTTATTCTGTTAGGCTGCAATCCTAAACACACTTTCCTGGAAGTAAGACCCATTGAACACAAAGGGACTTACTTCTGAGTAGACATTGTTAGGATTGTGCTCTTATACATTTTTCTTGGGTGTCCTACATTTTGGGGGCCTCGTCCTCTATTATGGTTATAATAAATGTCAGTGGTGGGCTTCAGGGGGTTCTCACAGGTTCCATAGAACCCTTTGGTAATGAGCGCCTGGTTCTGAGAACTGGTTACTAACGGGACATAGAACCTGTTGTTAATTTAGGTTATTAGAATATAGAACCAGTTAATTTATTTGAATCCCACCACTGGTTACCCTGTTCCTGGATGACCTTGGACCAGTCCATCAGTGTCAGCTATTTCAAGGGTTGTTGTGAGGACAGCAGGAAGGGAAGAATTAAAGCTTTGCAAGCCAATTTGGTTATTTGCGTTGGCATGAAAAAGGCTTTAAATCTATGTATAAATTCTTTAAATAATTGAAGAATCACTGACTGACTCACTGACTAATCAACGTCCAGCCAAAATCAATGGATCTAGACATGTGAAATTTGGGGAACATATTCCACCTGATAAGATAAGAACCCACTCAGAACTGATTTGATGCTCCGTGGTGCCTTGTTCCAGTGCCTGGTAGGGACACACAATGCGTGATAATGCTCAGTAGGGATGCCTGCTGCCCAATGCCCTCTGGTGCCTGATGGTGTCTGCTCCCCGCAAGTGCTCAGTGGTGCCCACTGTCTGATAATACTTGGTAGGGATGCCTGCTGCCCAGTAGGAATGCCTGATGCCCAGTGGTGCCTGATGGTGCCCTCCGTCTGGTAGAGTCCTATGATCAGCCATCATTGATAGGGCCCAATCCTATCCAACATTTGAGTGCTGATGCAGCTGTGCCAATGGGATATGTGCTGTTTCCTGTGATGGGGAAGGGGAACCCTGGAGGCCCTCTCAAGGTCAGGGAATGTTTGTTCCCATTCTTTGAGTTGGTAGCTGATAAAAAAGATTATCAATGCCACACATTGAGAAATGGCCAGAAAGAATGTTGAATCACACAAGAAATTGTTGACAACAGGCATGGTATCAATGACAAATGGTTGAGTATTTGGTCTATTTTAAAAAGTTCAAAATAATGCTCACTTTACAGCTCTTAACCAGTAGTGGGATTCAAATAAATTAACAACCAGTTCTATGTCCCATTAGTGACTGGTTCTCAGAACGAGGAACTCATTAGGAAAGGGTTCTAAAGAACCTCTGAGAACTCCCTGAAGCCCACCACTGCTTAACCCAATCCCCCCTTTTCCCACTCATTTGATATGTGCCCACCTTGCCCTATCCTACCTCTTGTTTGTTGTGCAAGAGTTTTGTTGTGTGGAAAGTCGTGGGTGGGAAGAATTAATTTTTAAGTGCAGAGAAGAAGGATGGGAATAATCCTAAACATACTTTCCTGAGGGTAGGTGGGGCCCATTGAATTCAGTAGGACTTACTTCTGAGTACACATGCTTAGGAATGCACTTTATGTCCCATTGACTCTAATGACCCTAAGTAAGACATGCCTAGGCTTGGGTTCAGTCAGTGTGACTGCTAGCACAATCCTAAGCATGTCTACTCACAAGTAAGCCACATTGTGTTCAGTGGGGCTTACTCCCAGGAAAGTGTCTTTAGGATGGCCGCCTCCTAACCATGTCTACTCAGAAGTAAGCCCCATTTTGTTCAGTGGGGCTTACTCCCAGGAAAGTGTCTTTAGGATGGCAGCCTCCTAACCATGTCTACTCAGAAGTAAGCCCCATTGTGTTCCATGGATCTTACTCCCAGGAAAGTGTCTTTAAGTTTCCATCCTCCTAACCATGTCTACTCAGAAGTAAGCCCCATTGTGTTCCATGGGTCTTACTCCCAGGAAAGAGTCTTTAGGATGGCCGCCTCCTAGCCATGTCTACTGAGAAGTAAGCCCCATTGTGTTCCATGGGTCTTACTCCCAGGAAAGTGTCTTCAGGACGGCAGCCTGCTTTGAAAACTTGGTGGGGACCTCCCGTCTGGGACCTTCTTCAGCCGTCTTGCCTGGCAGGGCTCAAGTGTCCCCTCCCTCCCTGCCTCCCTCCAGCCTCCCTTGGCCAATCCGAGGTGGGGCAGAGAGCGCCCCCTGCCGAGCCTGGACGGGAGGCGCTGCCAGCTGAATCTCCTCGACGGCTGGACCTGCAGGCGGTGGACGGGATGGAGGGATCGAGCCCCGACTGGTTGCTCCTCCATGCAAGTGTCGCGCCGTCGCCAGTGCTGCTGCTGCTGCTGGAGATCAGCCTGTGTGAGCCCCGAGGTGAGTCCAGAGCCCGGTTCTCCGAAGGCTTCCCTCGCCTTGTCCAGCCTGGATCTTTTCTCCCCCAAGCCCAACCAGCCAAGGCTGCCTTGCTTCCTCTCCCTTCAGACGGCCACGTTGCCCTCTCCTCCATCCCCTCGCTTTGTGTGCCAGCTTTTCCCCTCCATCTCTCCTCTCTTTCATACCCTCTTTCCAACCTTCTGCCTTTTTTTGTTTGCAGATCGCTCGATCTGTCCTTTTTTGTGCCCCACTTGATCAGGGTGACCAGATGTCATAACAACAACAAAACAACAACAAAAAAGAGGGAAAGGCCCCCAAAATATAGGACACCCAAGAAAAATGTAGGACACCACAAAAGCCCCAAACACTCTTCTATCACTCTTTCAATTTAAACACTATGGGTGCAATTCTAATCACGTTTACTCAAAAGTAAGCCCCCTTGTGTTCAATGGTTCTTACTCCCAGGAAAGTGTCTTTAGGATTGCATCCTATATAACATTATTAAACTTAGAATGCAATCCTAACTATGTCTACTCAAAAGTAAGCCCCCTTTGTGCTCAATGAGTCTTACTCCCAGGAAAGTGTCTTTAGGATTGCATCCTATATAACGTATTATTAAACTTAGAGTGCAATCCTAACCACTGTCTACTCAAAAGTAAGCCCCCTTGTGTTCAATGGTTCTTGCTCCCAGAAAGCGTTTTCAGGATTGCATCCTGTATAACTTATTATTAAACTTAGAGCGCAGAACTAACCAATGTCTACTCAAAAGTAAGCCCCCTTGTGCTGAATTAGTCTTTCTCCCTGGAAAGTGTCTTTAGAATTGCACTGCAATCCTAAGCATGTCTATTCAGAAGTAAGTCCCATTGTTCTCAATAGTACTTACTCCCAAGAATGTGTGGTTAGGATTGCAGCCTTAAAGTTACATATAATTTATTGCGTACAATGTATTAATTGCAAGAAGGCTACATGCTGCCTACTCCCAAGGAAAAGGAGAACAATGAGGGTTTTTTTCCAGAAAAGTAGGCTAAAAATAGAGGACTTGCCCTGGAAAAAGAGGACATGTGGTTACCTTGCACTAAATCCTTTCCTCTACCTTAGGTTCCTTCCTCCCATCTTTCCTTCCATTTGGGGCACACATGATCCCCTCCTCCAAACCATCTGAATCTATTTTGTGTGTGGTCCTCCTCAATAGAGATGCAAAGGTGGCAGATTACTCCTGTTGTCTGAATCCTATAGGTAGCATTGACTGATGCCTATTGTTGATGTTGCAGTTCATTGTTTGTTATTGCCTGCAAAATGCCAGTCATCATGCCAGTAGGTGTGTCTGGAGGGGGAACTTTTGTAGTGCAAAAGGGAGAGGGAAAGAATCAATCAATCAATCATCTGTCTTATCTAACATACATACATACTCACTCACTCCACTTTTCCCATGCAAAGGAAGTGTGCAAAGTTCCTTCCCTCCTGCCATCCTCACAACAACCCTGTGAAGTAGGTCAGACTGAGAGGGAGTGACTGGCCCAATGTCACCCAGAAGCTTCAGGGCTAAGGAGGGATTTAAACCTGGATCTTCCAGATCTCAGTCCAACTCCATCAAGCTGGCTCTCTCTCCCCATTTGGCTCACTAGGTGGATTGGCTCTATGGATTTCTATATACTTGGCATATATGGATCAGGAAGACCTGTCAGGTCAAGGCCAGGAATAGAGGGCAGGTTTGGCCCCTTACCAGTTTGTTCTTTTTCTTCTTTAAGATCAAATATTGTATTACCCCTTCCATTCTTTATGAGAATTGGGCAGGCAGTATTTTCATATATTTGTAAGATATTTCCATTGGGCAAGATTGCTTTTCAGAGTTGGTCCAGCAAGAGAGAATCTGCTTGAATGAGAGCAAATTGGAATACACACTTACCGCATTTCATTGTTACTTGGTGCATTGTTACTCTGGAACAAGCATCTCCAAATAGACCTTGATGAAAAGAAAAAAAGAAACTCTTTGGCTTATTCATTCCTTACATCTTCTTCATACACCAAGTCCCTTTGATGAAGGGTCTTTTGTGGCACATAATGCAGCTATCATAGCATAATTTCCCCCTTTGAATAAATCTTTGTTTATATAGACTGCCTTGTACTGAGCTTTGCAGTCCCGCATCAACATCCCCATTTACAGATGGGGAACTCAGACTATGATAGTAACTTTTTAGCCATTGCTACAGGCTAGAAGAACTTGAGTGACAAAGAGATCAGAGAGCGGCTTTATTGATGGCTCTCTAACCTATAGAAGGCATAAGGAGTGTGATTTGGGTAAAATGGAGAATAATTTGGAGGCTTTCTGAATTTCACCAAATCCCCTTTTCATCCCACAATTCAAACACTGTTTGTTTGGAATTTTCTAGCACTATATATGATGATGCCATACAATGTAGTGCATTTTGAGCACTCAGACTACTTATTTTTGAGTGATCATTAAAACAACCTTGTAAGGTAGGCCAGTCTTGTCACTTCCCTGTTGCAGGCTGACTGTCTTGAGTCCTTAAGTGGCCTAGTGAGTGAATAACTGAGGTGAACTTTAAATAAGGTATTCTTGGCTCACAACTGCTATTCATAACAGCTGTAAAAAGTATTCAAACTGATACAGTAGTTTTGCAATCTGCAAAAGCTGCAGTCTTCCTGACTTAGGGTGCTATCCTGAGCGTGTCTACTCAGAAGTAAGTCCCATTGTATTCTATGGGATTTACTCTCAGGAAAGTGTGTATAGGATTGCAGCATTACTCTCACTTACCTGAGAATAAGTCCCACTGAATATAGTAGGGCTTATTTTTAAAATAAACATGTCTAGGATTGATTGCTGTCCCAGGATTCAAGCTGTGAATCAGAAATTTTTGGGTTTAAATTGTGCCTTTGTCATTGATTCTCATTAGGTAAGCCAGTCCTTCTCACCTTCAGTTCTCCAGCTATGAAATTGAGATAATCATATTTGCTTAACCTTAAAAGAGTTGTTAATAACATCAAGAATATGTGTGAAGTGTATTGCACATTTGAAAAGTGTGATACAAATGTTTTGATGAGGATGTGCATCCCCCAAACACTTTGTGTCAGATGCATACTTGTGAGTATTGTTAAGAAACGCTTGCCTCATAATACACATGTTCATGACAGCAAATTTGGATCAGTTGGCAGTGTTTTTGTCCTGTCCTAGAGGAAGGAGCTCTGTGTAGAGATTTGAACCCAGGTGCAATGCCAGTCTCCAGCAGACCACCCTGCCTTTTGCTCACAGCCTCTTAATCCATCCTAGTCACACACTACAATAAGTCAGTGTTTTTAATAAGCTGCATGCCCATAATCAAAAAGTCCCAGGAAAACTGGGTAAAGGATTCAGAGTGGAAACCTAACCACAAATGTTACATTTGAGCACCACAAGGAGGCCACAAAACTTCTCTGTGTATAATCATTTCTTTGAGTGCAGCGAGCCAGCCTATAGTTTTCAGGGCTGAGTTCTCCCTCCGAGCACCCAATTTTACATCTAGCCCCTGTTCCCAGGCTTGTAAGAGCTGCTCAGGCCATAGATAACACCAGCAAGTTCTTTCTAAAGAGAAATTGGGAAGATGCCCCAGGGAACTTCACAGGCAGGGTGTGATGCAGCAGACAGTCCCTCTAGTTTGTTCCCATTCCGAGCATCTGGGAGGCAAAAGTACAGGTATGCTACTTCTTAGCATTTTAGCTGTTGTGGCTAATAGCCATCAATTGATCAACCCAACATAAATTTGTCATATTTTTTAAAAAATCTGTCTGATGTTGAAACTATACTTAGTTGCACAAATTGTTCCTTCCCCAGTGGTGTTAAGCGGCGATTTGTTTGTTTTTGAATTGATAGCAGCTACATGTGGCCACTGCAGTCTTTGCAGGGGAGAGGAAGCTGATAAAGTCTTCCAAATCATTCCTTCCTGATGAGTCCCCCCTTGCAAAGAAAAGATCCCATCAAAAGATGTTTGCAGCTTGGTGTTGCAGCTTGGTGTTGCGTGGAGTCAGTCTGCACTTGAACTGTTACAACATCCCAAAACATGGATTGTTTTTTAGTCAACTGCATTGTGAGGAGCAGAATCTCCTTTTTGGGTCAATTGAATTCTTGTGTTAATTCTGAGTTTTGTGTTGCCCCTTTCCACTCTTACATCAACAGTTATTCCCAACCTAAGGAGCAATGCTTCTCTGCCCTTGAACTGTTTAAGTCTAGATTTAACAGTGTTCTGTCCTCATCTGCTCTTCTACTCAGCAGTTTTCATCTCCTGATCTTGATCTTGAGAGGGACTATAGGGTAGAGGTAAACATATGCAGAAGGTTGTAGGCCAGGACTGGTTCTTTACCTAGCCTAAATGTCTTTTAGAGGGGTTTGGGAAAATTTCTGGACCAGTTACAAGTCATGATGGGAATGTGCAACCTCATTATTTAAGATGTAGACTAACTCAGAATGCCAGATACAAGGGAGGGCAACAGGACACAAACAGGTTGCTTGTAGTCTTGTGGGCAAACAAGCATTTGGGGGCCTCTTCTTAAGTTCTTATGTTAACATCTCTACTTTAAAAAATTCTTGAGACAGGGCTAGCCAGAGACCTCTTGAGAAGGTATGCCAAATGTTTTCCCACTCCTTACCTGATGATGTGCCAGCCTCTGATCCTCCCACTCTCCAATGTTCTAGCTCAGCACTCCCCTCCCATCCAAAATTCCTCTTTCTGTTTCCCCTTTCCAGTCCATGGAATGAAAGAAGAAGCAGTAGCAATGAAGGCACGCTGGCAGACAGGGATGGGCATGCCTGCCTAAAGATAACTGCTTTAATTGGCATCCTGACCAGTTTGCACAGTTAAGGAACAGTGAGATTTAGATGCATTAGGGCAGCATTTCTCAAAGTGTGCTTCTAAGTGCCTTGGGCTCCTGAGGCCCCGTCAGGGTCTCCAAGAACACACCATAAGTGGCCACCGTCTGCTCAGTTTGCTTATCTTATCTTCAGAAATTCCATGTTTGTGCCTCTCCTTCCTTCTCTTCCACTCGTTCCAGCTCTTTTCTGGTATTTGAGAGGCAGGATTGTGAAGTGGTTAGAGCAGCGGTTTTCAACCATATGGTATATTGGTGTGCTGAGATGGTCCGCAGATGTGCTATGGAGTTGGAGAATTAGGACTCATTTATTGAGCCCCTTACGAGCAGCATGATGTGCCTTGTCAGTGTTCAATAATCTGATGATGTGCCTTGACAATTTTAGCACCTTGTCAACGTGTCATGAGACGTAAAACGTTGAAGAGCTGGGTGAAAGAGTTGGGCCAAGACATGAAAGATCCAGGTTCAAATTTCCCCTCATCCATGAAGCTTCCTGGGTGACCTTGGGCTAGTCACTCGCTCTCAGCCTCAGCTTTTCTGTCATACGGCAGGGTGGTAGGGAGTTGGTAATGGAATGTGGCCGAGGGTAATATGCCATAGCTAAATGGATCTATGATGTGCATCTTCAAATTTCAGGAGGAACATTTGCCATTCTTCAGAGCTGCACAATATGAACTGTGTTAATACAGTGTATTTGGCAGAAATTTTCAATACAGAAGCTGCCATTCAGCTGGTTTAATAAGCATAGGAAGATCTCTGCTGAAACGGATCAAATCTGAAATGAGGATATTCCTCATATCCATTATGGCTAACAGCCATTTAGACTTATCCCATTTAGAGCCTTCTAAACTGGACGCCATCTCCATAGTTTGTGGGAAGGGATTCTATAACAGCCCATTCCCATACTTTCCCTTGCCATAATATACAGCCATGGCACCACCCAATGGTGGGATTCAAATAAGTTAACAACAGGTTTTATGTCCTAATAAGCTAAATTAACAACAGGTTCTATGTCCCATTAGTAACCGTTCTCAGAACCAGACACTCATTAGCAAAGGGTTCTATAGAACTTGTGAGAACCCTGTGAAGCCCACCACTGACTACACCGTATGGGGTGCAGATTAGGAAGTTTGGGAGAGGTAAGGGAAAACTCCATGAAACCCTGAGGGGAAAGATTTTTGCTAGTGTAATTGAAAGTGCTGGCAGACATATCATCTGATCCAGCCTAGCATTTGTCCCCAGACAAAAATTCCAAAGAACGGTTTGTCACTCATTAGGAACGGAAGATTCTGCTTTTCTCCCCTGCACCCAAAGGAATGCCGAGGGGAAAAAGGGAATGTGCTAGCATGAGACTTGCCTGTGGGTTGGAGGATCATTTGAACACAGCTGCAATAATCCTTGCAAAAATGCTACAAGGTAGATCAGTACAATTATTCCCATATGGCAGGTGGGGATTGAGGACTGAAGCACTGGGATATGGCCTAAGGTCACCTTGTGAGTTTGTCTGAGGTGAGATTAGGGTTAGGAATTTTGTGGCTCATGCCCTCCAGCAGTTGAATTTTGTGGCTCATGCCCTCCTAAAGTTGGCTTTAGGAGCAAGTTGCATAATCATCCCTTTGCCTGCTGTAACCTGTAGATTCTTTCAGGGTGCAATCCTAACCAACTGAGGCTGCAATCCTATTTATTACCCAGTTAAGATGGCCTAAGCCCTGGCATAAGTCCTGTGCTGATCTAGGGGTGTCACAAAAGTGCCATAAAACACTTCTGCCCCCCTTTCTGGGGGTGGAATAGCCAGTGCAGACATATGCTTGCCTCCCTACATCACCACAGGAATGGGAAGACTGATGAGTTAGGTCGGCTTAGGTTAGGATTGTGCCCTTAGACTGGCATAACTCACCAAGCATATCTTCTTCCTGTGGTGGTGTGGGAAGGCTGGCGCATGTCCATGCACTGGCCTGACACTCCCCAGGAGTGGCACAGAAGTGCCTCACTGTACTTTTATGACACTCCAGCTCAGCACAGGACTTGTGCCCAGGGCGACCATATGACCTGATTTTTATGGATTTGTCCTCTTTTTTAACCTCCTGTCTGGTTGTCCTCCATTTTGGCCTCATTTTGGAACTTTGCAATGGTGCGCAGTAACCCATCATGTCATATGTTGTTGGATTCATATTGAAGAGCAGAATCCAAAGCAAAAATATCTCCTTCCTATCAAAAGTAGTGGCCAAAAAATTTAAAATTAAAAAATATGCATTGAGCTCTATGGCAAAGTGAAAGTGCTGAATATTGCGGCTTTACTCATGAGTAGGCAAATATGCCAATGACTGCCAGAAAGGCCAGGCTGAGAGGAATCCAAGACTTTGTCTTCCTTTTTAGGTTCAGACATCTGGTCACCCTGCTTGTGACAGCCTAACTGGAGATTAGAATGGAGTCAGTGGAGTAAGAAGAGGGGAGCATCCGCGGCTGTTGTTTGGCAAAAAATAAAAAATAAATGACAAGCTAGTGAGGAAACAGTTAACTGAAACCTGGCCAGATTCCTTCCCTCTCCCTTTAGAAAAGGACAGGTGGTTCTGCATTCTTGGAAAAGGTCTGTTTACTCTGGAGCCATTGAGTATCGGGAAACATCCCCCCTCAGAAAGTCCCCAGAGATAACAGCCATTAGGACGTACCCCTGTCCTCCACTATTTATTTTAGACACTCCCAGGCTGCCCTTCAAGTCAGCTGTTGCCTTTCCCATCTCAAGGCATTCCCTGCCTGCCAAGCTGCTTCTTCTGCTCCTCTTGCTCCTTGTTTGCTGATGCTCTCGCAGACCACGGATTTTTCCATTGACTCGTTCAACCTTCCAGTCGTGCCCAGGCTATCTGGAAAGCACCGACGGAATCTTCCATCCGCCACGCAGCTCAGCTCCTTCTACCTTATGAGCCGCTACTGCAGTAATTAAGATGGTTTCCTCTCACCAAGCCCACCCCCAGCACATCTTTCCCTCTCCCAAAGCTTCCTGCCAAATCCCAGCCATGCAACAAGAACCAGCTGTTGTTCTCTGTGGTGGGTGCAACCCATGCTCCTCAGGCTTCTGGCCTTGGGTGTGCTGCAGGGACTTGGGATACGGGGAGACTGTTTCTGATTAAGTAGTTGCAGCTGTTCAGATCAGTCCTCTTGTGTGCAGCAAGATGTCTTGAAGGCGGCTAAATCAGGAGATGGACATTTATCACTGGGAAGTCAGATGAGGAAGAAATAGCCGTCCTCCACCCACGCCTGCTGTTTAGGAGCCTGCGGGGACTCTCTCCAGCTAGGATGAGCTCATCAATGATGAGGGCTTTATCTGCTCCACCCTAATACTCCTACGGTCTTTCTCAACTTCCACAGGACAGGAAGTCCCTTCACAGTATTTGGCTCTTAAACAAAGATGTCCTTCTTGCCTGCTTATGGATGGGGGAAGGGGGTCAGTGAGGGTGGTGGGGTGGACAGACATTACTGCATGGATGAAGCCCAGATAAGGCCAGAGGGGACAGAAGTGGCTTAACGCAGAAATCAATGCCCAGCAGGGCTCTGGCGCTCGCCTCTTCTGGTACAGACATGGGACAGATGCTGGCCCTCAAGTGGAACAGACCTCGACTCTCTTTGCTGTGAACAGAAAAGATGCTGTCGTTACTAACTGTGGCTGATGGATACACAGAAAAGGGAGGCCAGCCATTAAAAATTTGGTTTCAGGTTCATTTGATGTTTGGAAAGTCTCTAGTTCAGTTCGAATATTTCACACAGGGTAGTATCAACGTTGTTTGTTCAGAACACAGTACTGTAAATTGAATGCAGTTGTAACTAATGAGAATATATATTAAAAAATTTTCTCACCCTCCATGGGTGGTGTTATGTATGTTATCCTCAATCTGGGTTTATATATATATACATACACACACACACACACACACACACATACACGGTATATATCTCGAGTTTATATATATATATAGAGAGAGAGAGAGATTGAAACAGTTTATTTTTGAACACTTAAACATGTTTTACAATCACACACAGAGCTAGGTGAGAGATAACAGCACATAAGAAATGGAATGTGAATCTGGTGCTGTGGGAAAAGATCTGAATGCTTGAGGAGCTATCTCGGTTTTTTATAGGTTCCCAACAATATACGGGAGTGAATAAACGAGCGCTGGAGAACTGCAAAAGCACCTGAGGATGAAAATGAGATTGAAAGATTAGATAGTCTAAGGAAAAGATTATGGTAGGGAAGGGGAAGATGAAGGAGATATGTTGGCCACTGGCAGATATTTTTTAGAACATGGTGGAAAGATGGTAAGTTCCGTAACAAGGAGAATATATGGTTCCGAACCTCGAAGTATTATCTAGGTTTGATTATCTAGAGTAAAATATCTATGTTGTCAGCTAAAGCTCTTAGACAATGGAACAAACGACCTTTTCTAAGTTGTGAAATTTCTCTTCTTAGAGGTTATCAAAAGAAGGTTGTAAAGATGGTTTGGATTGGTACTCAAGCATTTCAGCCCAAGACCCCCTTTTGCGAATGACAATCTGTCTGGGACCCCCCCAGAAATGAAGTCATGGCTGGAAGTGATGTCATTAAAGGTGCCCAGTGCCAGATTCTGAGATGGCTGCACCCAGCTTTTTGCAACCCCCTGAAATGAAGTTGTGACCCCCAAAGAGGTCCCAACCCCCTCTTTGAATATTACTGGATTTGGGATATCAAACATAAGGCTCACAGAAGTTCATTATCCAACCCATGTGATAATCAAGTTCCCCCAGCACTGCCCCTTCTCCCAGGCAGTGGGAGGGAAAGACGGAAGGAGGCCTCAGATGGTAATGAACTCTACAGGGTAAAGGACAGGCCCAGTGGCGTAGTTAGAATGGGGGTCAGTTGGAGGGAGCCTCACTGTGCCATGCAAGGGGCCCTTTCCTTTGAACCATTCTAGGCAGTAGGAACAAAACAGCCGTATGGCTCCATTTTGCTCTCCCTGCCTGGAGTGGCTGAAAATGGGAAGAGTGCCTTGAGTGCTGCAGTGAGGCTCCCCCCAAGACTGTCTGCTCTGCCCCCCTCTAGCTATGCTCCTGAACAGACGTAGAGGAGACAGAGTTGAGGCACTGGGACAGCTAAGTTATCAGAGAGGCTGAATTTTTCAACAGTGTTGCTTCTGCCCATCTGTTAGTTCTCAGAAAATCTCATCTGCTGAGATAAGCGCCTGGACAAAAGCAGCCTTGTTGAAAGGGTGGCCCACATGATCATCCCGTATTTTGAACATATGATCATGATTTGCAAATTTTCTCCTCTGTCATTTGCAGCTAATGGGGTTCCTACTTGAGAATAAAATGCTTACAGGTATCCCCTTGGTTTGTTTTCTGATGATCCACTCTTTCAACTTCTTTCAGTTATACCCTGTACTCATTCATTCAACACATGTTCTGCTTTTTCAACCTCTTTCTCCTGTTTTAAAAGCCAAAATTGCTGACCCCCATGTGGTAGCTCCTGGTTTAATCCCATTCCCAAAGGAGTTAATGAGAATCCATTTGCAGGCAACATGCAGGACCTCAGTTCCTGTACTGGCTTTTGAAGTTATTTATTTAAGGGATTTATCTTTCCCATGCCAAAGCAAATGCCCAAGATGGTTGACAAAGCTATTACCCTCACAACAGCCCTGTGAGGTAGATGAGGCTAAGTTATTCCAAGCTCACCCAGGAAGCTTCATGGCTGAGGAGGGATTTGAACTTGGATTTTTGCAGGTCTCAGTCCAACTTTCCCACCCACACATCAGTAAGTACTGTGCAGTGGAAGACTGGAAAGAGGAGACTCATCCAGCATGCTGGCTGCAGAAGGGTCTTCAGCTTCTAGGTCCTATCGTATGTTGAAAAGAGCATTGCTTGCATGAGAACAAAACAACTTTAATGCTGGATAAACTGGAATATTCAATCTAGGTCCAGTTTGTACCAAGCCCTGATGCATTGGCATCCCTGAGCTTCTTCATACCTGGAGCACCGCTTTTTTGCCACCTCCACACCAGATGGCAAAGTAATTGCATCAAGAGGGCAGCCAGTCCAACCCTAAGTTGCCTCTCCAGCTCTGATTTTGGGCGATTGCCTCCTTTGTCAGGAGAATTGATATTTTTAAAGGGAGATAAGCCAGCAGAATAGGGAGGTATGGGGAGGGGAGACTGGTGGTGCCCATACAGGGGCAGAGCCTGGGGTATTTGCCCTTCTTGCCCCTTCTAGTGCCACCACTGCCAAATGTCAGTCACCCTCAGGGTCCAGTTTGAAATAGATCTGGCATAGAAAACCTTTCCAAATCCTGGTTTAAAAGAAAAAAATCTGTGCTGTATTGGGAATTCACTGGCATCAATTGATTCTGAGATAATTTCCTGCTCTCTGATGTTTGTATGCCAGAAGAACAATCCTGCATTCATCTTCTAAGACCACAAAAAGTGCTTTTTGGCCTTTTGCCTGGTCTCCATTCCATATTGAAGTGGGTAATGCACACTAAAAACTTTTAAAAAACATTTTAAAAACTTATTACAAACTTATCGGTGATTTACTTTTGGGAGATGCAGGTAGGGAGGCAGACCCTCTTTTGTCCTGCTCCAGTGAAAATATACTCACATGCCTCCAAAGAAAATAGCTTCACATACAGGAGACTATTGTATTTTCTCTTTATTACTCGAACCAATTGATAAGGACTGTTAAGAGAAGAGATTCAGATTGGAGATCAGGGCAGTTTGGCAGTGGAGCATATTGTTGAAAGAGGTGGTAGACTCTCCCTCACTAGAGATCTTAGATGAGAGGGTTGACAGGCATCTCCTAGATATGCTCTAGGAGGATTTTCTGCTTCGGAGGGGTTTGGACTTGATGACCTTCTAGATCACTTCCAGTTCTATGATCTCAGCTTGGCTCCAGTAGTCTTGTTCTTCTTTCTTGTAGCCTGTGTGTAGAAGGGATGCCTCATACTAAAAATCCAGAGGCAGCTGATGGCAACGTAACGTTTTTCTGTAGGAAGTGCAGTTTTGGAAGGATCCTCCCTCCATTCCACTTGTATGTTACCTTTTGTCAGTATGGTCATACTGTACTGGGGAGAGCCAATAGAAGCATGCCGGAAGCTCAAAAGTTCTGAATTCAGTCAAAATTTGCAATATGAAATGAAATTTGTTTTCCACTCTCATTTTTTCATAAAGCCTAACCTTGCTGCAATTTGCATTATTTCTCAAAGATCAAGTCCTGCCCTCACTCTAAGAAGGAAATGCATCTTGTGGTAAAATCCCCTTTCTATCAGTTTTGCCATTAGGAGTAAACTGTGTGTCCAGCCAAACTTGGATTTGGCTTGAGCCAGACTTAAAACCCTACAAACCAGATTAACAATGGGAAGACATAAGAGGCGCTTCCTCTGGATTACTCTATGTATTTCCCATAGGTTTCCCATAGGTGGCACCGTAACTACGTCGATGTATAAGGTCCTGTAGTTACTCTGGATTGTAGCCTCACAGCCCAAACCTATGCAAGTCTACCCAGAAGTAAGTCCTATTATAGTCAATTGGGCTTCCTCACAAGTAAATGTGGATGGGATTGCAGCCTTAATGACAGTTCTCCTTTGTTGCCCGACCTTAATTTATGGGAATAAAGTTGAACAAGGGTTGGGATGAGTACTTTTGTTTACCTGCCTGTTTGGATTTCTGCATCTTCATGATGTTTTTAAGCTTGAAGCTTGCCACTTATTGCACAGGAAAATTCTGGGAATTTTCTCCCTGAATTTTCTCCCTTCTTGCTTGCACTGGTCATTCATCTGAAATGTGATCCAGACCTGTGACTCTGTAGGAAAACATTATGATATCATCTTTAAATTTGTTCCCCCTTCCCTTTGTTATATGTGACAGGCTTTTTTCCTTTTTCTTTTTTTAAGCCTACTTAAGAAACTTTTGTTTCTCTTCTCAGGACCACAACTTCCTTAAGACTGAAATGAAAACTACAGGGATGCTATGTTGGGGGAGGGGAGGAGAAGATGACCTCAGTTTCTTTGTACAGTACTTTAAAACAAGATAGATGAGACCAGTTCAAATACAAAGGCCTTTCAACATGGTTAGTTGGTGCAGTGACATTTCTAAAGACACCAGTCTTGTACAACAATGTAGATTGTAATTTTTTTGGATCAAGGAAATCCTGCTTCTCATCATTTGGATATTTAGTAGAGTTGGACAATCCATAACAAACCCATTGACCCATTTGGAAATACATAATGCTTATTCTAAGCTAACTTCCTCTTTGTGTATGATATGGATAGTGGAAAAACCAGTTGTTTACCCATCTCCAGTGGGGCTGAACATGAGAACATGTATGATGGGTCCCTGGTGTCTGTGGGGAATCTGTTCCTGGACCTCCTGCGGATACCAGATTCAGTGGATAATTAAACCTGCATCTGCATCAGGAGAGGACCTCCTGAATGCAACTGAAAATTACTTCTAATCATGTCTGGGGGGAGTGTTTCTGAGGAACAGAAATTCTCTATGTGGCCAGAACTACCAGAAGGCACTTCTGGTACTATCCAGAAGGTCCTCTGAGGCCTTCCAGTTGCAGGCTTGGAAGGGTGCCAAGTCTATTGATAAGGAGAGAACCCACTATATCTATATGAACATGTGAAGTTTCTTTATATTGAATCAAACTATTGGTCCATATGGCTCAATACTGTCTTTAATGACTGGCGGTACCTTTCTGGACTTTTCTGGTTCAATTTCCTATCCTTTTATTATTCCTGTAGTCACACTTTCCAATAAGCTTTGCTGAAGCACTGTTTTTCCACAGTCAGGTGGGAGTAGAACACTCTCCACCATATATAGTCCATTATCCTATTTAAGGTCCCACAATGCTGGTCTTCTCGGTAAAGGGAAAGGTGTGTTATGGTGCCAGCCACAGCAATCCTAAACGGAGAAGTTGAACATTTGCTTGCTTTGTATGTATGAACATAGTGAAGAAAGATGAGGGGAGAGGACAGGCTGGGTACAGCAGTGGCCCCCTTCTCTCTGTTCTTCTCCACTATTCTTACTGGTCATCATTGAGGTTTACTGGAATTGGACTGGAAGGGTCTTTGCTGCCCTCTCTCTCAAGGTTGGGAAGTCTGCTTTGGAAAGCTTCCCTGCCAGAATGAGTAAAGAGCCCCTAAATCCAAGGGGTTCTCTTAGGAAACCAATGGTTGTAGAACATGGTGATTTGAGAGGACACTGCAAACCCACACCCTCCTCTCAAGTCAGGCCATGTAGGAAAAATTCATGAAGTATTGAAGTAACAAAGTGATCAAAGGAGGGGATTTGCAAAGGGATCAAAGCAAGGTATGTATCAAACCCGAGCAACTATGTTTTGGAGGAGGAGTGATTGGCAAAGGATGGGTTCATAGATTAAAGACACGCAGCAAAGTAAAACAAATTCCTCTGACATGAATAACTGACATGAATAACTGAAATGGTCTTTCAACCCACAATGCAAGCGAGTGGGTGTGCCCCTCTCGCTAAAACAGCAGCTGCTCTCCAGCAATAAACCTGACACTAGAGTGATCATATTTAACCTAGTATTGTTGATGTCAAAGTTGCCTCGGTTTTGGTGCTTTACAACCACCTGGGCATCTCTACCTCTACTTGTCTAGTCAGATAGGTGTTGGGGGCCCAATAGGTTGCTATATTCCAATTCCAGCAAGAAGCCTGACCTAGGGTGCAGTCCAGAGTAAATACGGGGAGTCCTTGCTCCGACGTAAGAACAATTTGCTCTGGATTGCGATATGAATTTCCCATAGGTTTTCCCTAGGTGGTGCAGTAACTACGGGTGCATGTAATGTCTGTTGCGTGCTCCCGTAGTTACTCTGGATTGTAGGGCTAGGATTTGTTATTTGTGGGGAAGCAAAAATGGGAAGACAAGAAAGCAACTCTGGAGTGCACATGTAATGGTGTCACATGCTGGCAGATGCTTGCTGGAGCCTCTAAGAACATTGGAGACCTTCGCATCAAATGTATGCACTTTGGAGTTCTCCAGAGTCTTGCTTGCTTTCTTGCTTGAGCACAATGTGTACTTTTATTCCCATTTTCCTGATGGAGAACATCACTGATCTAGAAGCTCTTTATGGCTGATCAACAATTTGAACTCAGGCCCCTTACATCATTTTTGATTACCACTCCTCCCCCATGATGGCATTGCTTAGAAGCAATAAGTCAAAGGGATCTCCAGAAAGAGAGTTTTCCTTCTTCCCTGTCAACAGTGTTAACAACTATGTTGTCTTATGGGCTTGATGAGTCAAGAGTGATAAATGGAGAGATATAGGCAAGTATGGCACAAGATATTTTGGTGTTTGAGGGAGAAAACCCAAAAGATATCTGCATTTTCCTAATTAGTATTCCATTGGGAAGTTTTCTATATGAATTACATTGAAGCCTATAATTGAGCCTATACCGTTTCTGATGTTTCACTGAGGTTTACCAAGAGAGCTCCTCCAGTAGATCGCACCCCTTCACTTACATCTATCTGCCATCCTCAGTGTCATCCAAAATTTACCATTTAGGAATGGGTCAACAGCATTATGCAATACGTTTATCATAGTTCTTTGGAAGCACAAAAGCATCTACAAGTGCATGCAGAAGGGAACATTTTTTTCCATATTTTTAGTGAAAACTTCGCTTTATGGTTCTGGTTTCACTGACAAGGGTGAGGGTGTGTGAGCAGTAGTAGAACAGAGTTGTTTTCAGAATGACAAATGGGCCCCATATGGTTTGGGGAGGGGTTCGTTCTTTTAAAACGGATGGGTCAGGGAATAAATGGGACAGATGAATGTGGATGGAAGTTCATTTTTGGAACTGTATTAGCTTTCATTTTTAAAAAACTGTAAGATTCCACCACTGTCAGTGGTGGCTGAAGCTCCAATAAGTGGGCCATAGCTCTTTTAAATTTAATTTCATTCTTTTTACTCACATCTGTACTAGGATGCAGCTTCATCCTAAGGGCAGTTTGGGTGAACAGCAGCCTCCTTGATGAAAACAAACTTAATAGAAACATTTCTTTTCATGGCAATGGCCATATTTTGTCCGTGCTGCATCCTGGAGCAGGATGCAGCCCAGCCACAGCAAGGCCACTGCCAACCGCTGGCTGTGCATTGGGGCTCCTGGCAACACAGGCAGCAGCATAACCCTCAGTGTAAAATAAGATTGTTTAAAACCACACTCAAAATGAAAGGGGTTTGGAAATGCATTGGGATCTTCCAGATGGATCATGAAACAAACACAGAAGACCTGAATCTGGCCAAAGCGTGAGTGCCCAGGAACCACGAAAACAGAGATTTAAGCCAGGACAAAGCTCTAAAAGAAAAACAGCAGGCTGCACATTATAGACATTTCCTGGTGAATGCCCAACAGCAAGATGAGTTATGGAGTAGGATTTCCAGCTGTCAAAGGATGAGGCTTCTTTGTCATCCCTCATAATTTATAGACCCAGAATACGTTATGTTCAATTTATGCACGTTGAAGAATTCAGTTTTTCTCGATGCCAAATTTTAACACACAGTCTTCTGTGTCCATTTGCCTTTGCTAGCCTGTGGCGATGTGTGTGCATATTCATTGTGGATCAGTGTGTGGGTGAGCATGTGTGCGTAGCTCTGTGGCACATCTAATGTATTATGCAGCCTGATGTCAACCTCAAAATGAAATCACAACCCGAAGTGATGTCACACCCAGATTTTTTAACAACCTGCCACCTCCCCCCACCTATTTTTCCTTTGCCACCTCCCTCCTATTATTGGGATAGCTAAGGCATCTATCTGCTGCTTGGGGCCAAATAAGATTTTGTAACCCCACCATGACAAAATCAAATTTAATTAAATAAATAAATAATGTGCCCCTTATTAGTTAGAGACACTGTTCTTGGGTGAAGAGGGACAGTAATTCTCCCTCTGCTAAAAATAAGAGGAACACCACTTGAAAAAGTGCCTCTGTACCCAGGGATAAAGCAGGGATAACTGTATTATGAAACATGGAAATGAGAACTGACTCGTATTAACACCTTATTGATTCCATGCCGTATCATAATAACATCTCCTTGGCTCTCAGAGCAATCAGTTTCATAAGTCAGTTTTGAGTTAAGAAAATTCAGTTTTTGTTCCATAAGGCAGTTGTGTTTTGGGGGGTTTTGTTTTTGTTAACTGTATGTTGTTTTTGACAGAGTACAGATATTCTAGTGCAGTTTGTTCCATCACGCGTGTGCGCATGCACGTGTGTGTTATATATAACATGATTGTATTATTTTTACATACCAGGTTTTTCACTTTCATCACTAATGTCAAGCTTAGCTTGTTGTCCTGCTAAGGCTTGTTGCTCAGTGCAATTGCTGCCCCCTGCACTCCCTTGGCTATGCCACTTGTATACCTATTTCCCTGTGAAATGTCCCCTCTTAGAGTTGTTTGCAGATGAAATTCCACTTTAGAGTCCTTCAAATTTCCCCATCTGTCTTCCTCTCTGATGTGCAGGGTTGTGCAAGTGATCAACAGCTGCCTCTGCCATTGAATGGACCGCACTTCCCTGCTGCTGTTGTTTGTCTCCATGGGTCCCTTGGTCGCTTGCATGCTGCACTCATGTGCTCAAACTGTCTCCCTCGCGTTCAACTTTCTTCCACCTTGTTTTGCTGCTCTGGTGTTGGTATGTCCTAAACTCTTGCATGCTTGCTCTCTCTTAGATTCCCAGTCATCTTTTTACATACAATTCATTTTTGCTTCTTTTTAACCCATTACTCTTGTTTTGTTGCATGTTTGGAACTCCTTTTGTTCACTGCTGTTTTTCTCTGCCTTGCTCCTCTTGTTTTCCTTTGGCTTCCCAGTAGCTAATTCCCTGCTCCCAAACAAGTCTTCCTTCTTAATGCTGCTGCAAGTGAGTCAACAGCCGTAAGCTATAGGCTGGGACATGCCTGGATATGATTTTGGGCTGGCTGTGCTGGTGCATCTCAGCATGCTGGGTTAGCGCAGGAATCCTACCGGGTCACACGGCAGGTGCCTGCTGGTTTCTCTGCTAAGTATGCCACCACCCAGCTAGGACAAACATAAGGACAAGCACAACTTGAATGGGACAGGAGAAGTAGATGAAGATCCCTCAACCAAGCAAAGGATGGAAATGTCATTATCTGAAGGGATGAGAGAGGGTGAGTCTGTGGTTTGATTCTAGAGCTGTTGCAGCCCCATAAGCTGTTGTGCTTGTGCATGTACTTATTTAAGGGCTGTTTTCAAAAGCAGCCTCTTCTACATGTGTATGTGCACACTTGCATCCCCTGAGAAAATCTTATGGCCCAATCCTGTCCCCCCCCCTTCCTGCCACCAAAATTTGCATTCAGGTGGTGGAATGTGATTTATGACAGTGGATAAAGGACTTAAATGTTCTTGGATATGCTGCTTCTTCTTTAGTCCCTAGCTAGTAATTGGGGAGGGTGTTGTGCTCTCAACCAATAAGCTGCTTTAAGTGCTGCTGGATTTCATGCATCATTCCCTGTACACTTCCACCCTTGATGATAGATGGCGATGTTTTTAGCCTCATTGGTGATCAGTCGTTGGTGGTCAGTCTCTGGTTCTTTAGCTGTTCCTCAATCAGTTTGAGCCTTGCTTTCTTTGGTGTTGCTTGCTGAACTCTCCAGTGTTGAGGTCGCTCTTGCCAGAGTAGCTTATGTGGCAGCCAATTGGTGTTCATTCTGCAGACGTGGCCAAACCATCTCAGTCTGTGTTTTTGGATTAGTTCTACTGATTGTCACACCTTTTCCATATTGTCTCGTTATGGTGGTGATCACAAAGAGAGATACTCAGGATCTATCTCAGGCATCATATCATATTTGATTTCATATCATATTCTGATTTCTCAGGCATCATAGTCTATCATATCTGATTTCAGTAGAGTCCATATTTCTGACTCGGACATGCAAAGCCACAAGCTTCTTTCCTGCTGCCGGAGAGATTGTGGAAGCTTTGCTTGTGGTGGCAGAGTCAGGAGCAGCCATCTCTGATGGTATGTCAATGGTGGGGGCATGGAAAAGGTGCTTTGGGGGGTATATGGGCAGGGAGAGGGAGAAACAGAGTAGGGAGGTGTTGGGGTGTGTGACTCTTAACAGTAGTGATATCCTTAAGCAGGGGATTACCAGAAATAAGCACTTTTTTCTCACTTCAGAAATAATTGGTGGCAAATGACAGAAGAGAAAATAGAGAAAATACACACATGATCATATTTTTAAGATATGGGAGAGCCTAGTTCTAACCCCCCAAAAAGTTAAAAGGCAACCACTGTGAGAAATGGGCTCTCCCAGTCCTTCAGCAGCTTCCCCCTTTCTCACCCCCTTGATCTTATTCTGCCCCCCGTACCATTCCTTGCCTTTTGAGGCCTCCTTTCACCTCTGCTTGCATCTCCTTGGCAGAAGCTGTACTGCTGGGACAGTCCAATTATCACATTGACCATTCTTTTAGCAGTGACACTCGCCAGAAATGGTGCTGCAGAAAGTGTAGTCCACATAATTGAGATCCCCCTGCGTTCGCCTTTCACCATTGCTACCCAATTATCACGTGGGTCTTCGGTTTGATACTCTTGCTTAAAGCATTGTTAGTTTATAAGTCCTGTTCAGAAGGAACATCAGAGTCAGATCGTGCTGTGGTGTTACAAGTGTTCGACCTTCAGAGGAACACACAGCTATCAAACTTAATTTTGTTACCGTCATGTGGCCTTAAAAATGACTAGCTTCTAACATCTGATGAGATTTAACTGTAGACGAAACAGAAATAGATAGCATTCCCACATGCTTTAGAGTAGATAAATCACCATCTATTCTGTGGGTGGGCAAGTGGTTAAGACACTGTACCTGTTAACCAGTAGGCCAGGGTTTGAGACCCAGGTCCCCACAAGACAGGGTGAGCTCCTGTTTTTAGCCCAGCTCTGCAACGCAGCTGGAACCAGTCGTATCGGCTCAGTGGCATGGAGAGGGGGGATTTGCTGCTTGGATAATAGCCTATCCTCCATATTAATCTACCCAGGTCTTTGTGCTTCAGGTACAACATCGAGCACAATACCATAGTCTTTCGAGACTGATGAATGCCAATGCTCTATACTCTATCTACCACATCCCAAGTGAGAACCAATTCTGTTGCTACCTAGGATTGCTAAGCTAATTGAGGCAGGACCTTGTCACTTGAGAAAAAAATCACTGATATTCATTTAGCCTTTGACACTTTGGTCATATATACATGCCTTGGTATCTGCATCTAAAAACCCCTTCAGATACTTGAAACCATGGATATGTTGGCTGCCCCTGACCCTTCAAAGCTTGGCCCTCATAATGCCTTTTAAAGACATAAAAATATCACTTCCTGTTTTATGGAAAAACCAGAAGTCCTGGGGTTTTTGGCCTAAACAAACATTTTGACATCTGCATGTGACCTCTGAGGTCTCAGAAGTGCCTCCTGAGGTGAGGAGCACAGCTCCCTTTGCCTCCAGAGAATGCACCGGGCGGGGGTATGGAGGCATCAGCAGATCCGCAGATAATTGTAACTACAGATATAGGATACAGGTCCCCTTGTATTTGCTGCTGCAAGCCGAAGTAGTTTGCAAACTGGAGCAAACTGCTTCCGAGCGCTGTGTAATGTTTAAGACAATTAGGCTACAATCCAGAGTAACTACGGAACATTTTACACCGACATCGTTACGGTGCCACCTATGGGAAACCTATGGGAAATGCATAGAACAATCCAGAGTAAATGCCTCTTACATCTTCCCATAGTTATTCTGGATTGTAGGGTTAATCTCAAAACAGTTTGCTAAGGCTGGGCTTTCTTGTCTTAGTTGCAGGTTTCTGTAATTCCTTCTTTCCATGCACTCATGAAACACTTTTGTTTTTAAGATTATTACATCTTGGTTTTTAAAAGAGAACGGCAGTCACTTTCTGATAGGGTTTCTCACTGCAGTCCCTCTAAGCTCCACAGGGTTCAGAACCTGGAAGCTGCACTGTCACTTTGTGCTACAACTGTTACATCACTTCTCTGTCTTGAGATTTGTACTTCTATATACTGTATCTGCTGTAGTAGTAGATCTGCATTCTCAGTTGTTTGACTCTCCTTTGGTTCAAAACACTGAGGGTTGGAATTGCATTGCTACTCAATTCCTTCAATTTCACTTCTGACTAACCCTACAATCCAGAGTAACTACGGGAGCACGTAAGAGACATTTATGTTGACATAGTTATGGCACCACCTAGTGAAAACCTATGGGAAATTCATATTGCAATCCAGAGCAAATTGTTCTTACATTGGAGTAAGGACTCCCCAGAGTTACTCTGGATTGCGCCCTAAGATTGACAAATAATATGTCCAGTGATGTCCAATTTCTCTAAGATATTTTGTTTCCTTGTTCCATCTAATGTCTTATGTAGATTATTGGCAATTGTTAACACCTGCTTGGTCGATATGCTGCTTGTAGTTGTCCTTTCTGTAGTGTTGGTTGTCACTTTTGATGCTTGGAGTTGTAGCATGCAAAGGGTTTTTGTAAATTGACACCAGGGATTTGGCATCGGTTTTCATAATTGTTCCTTTATAGATGAACTGGGGCAGTCTTGTGTTGCCAAATACCATTGCCAATCTTTTCTATTTCAGACCTGTGCTTTGTAGTTGGTGCTCATTTATCTGGCACCCTATGCAACAGGTGAGCCTTTGTGCAACAGAAACATCAACTAATCCTATTGAACTGGCATCTGATGACACAGTTAATACTCCCTACAATCCAGAGTAAGTAGGGGAGCACATAAGAGACATTTACATCAATGTAGTTACTGCACCACTAAGTGAAAACCTATGGGAAATTCATATTGCAATCCAGAGTAAATTGTTCTTATGTTGGAGCAAGGATTCCCCATAGTTACTCTGGATTGTGCCTACTGTCTTTCATACTACAGTTATCCCAAGCGGCTTTTCTTAATCTGAACTACCTGAACCCTATAAAACTTGGCATTTTGAGGCAATTGATGTTAATATTAATGCCATTATATCCATATATGAAATGAATTTTGATGGGAAGGGTCTGTTCTGAGACAGTACCATAGATCAGTCTTTGGCTTCAGCATTTTAGCCAGAGCCTCTGGTGCTGTTATATCTGGAATTAATGGTTGAGTATCCCATCCAGTTGTGTTTGCCTCCAGGTCCTCTCCCTTCAGCAGTTAAAAAACAGCGATGGTTTTCAGATCTCTACTTGCAGTGAATGCAATTCAAATCTTTCAGTTCTTTCCAGTGTTTTCTAACAACATCCAATTTTCTAGCGGTTCTGACTGGTCTCGTGGTTGCTTGCTTTGCTGTTTCACTTTCAGTTTCTCTTCTGTGTCATGTCACACCTGCTGCCAATTTTGCCACATGATGTGGCACCACTGACGGAAGTGTGGAACTAACAAATGTTACTTAACACCTCACAATTCCTCCTACAGCTGAATTCAAAATGGATGCTGCCTCATGTACGGTTTCAGTGCTGGTGTTTTCGTAACTCAGGGACCAGGGAATGTTTTTACCCTTTACCCCAAAATATAATTAGATACGCCAACGTTACCCCCTTGATTTGAAAGGAAGGAAATCATATATTATTACCGTAATTATTTAAATTCAAAATTTTATTGAATCTATTCAAAAAAAATTGGACTTAAAAAAAAACAATGTAGGACAAAATGTAGGATGTCCTATATTTTCTCCTACATTTTAAAAAAATCAGGAGTAAGCTCCATTGAATTAATGGGCTTACTCCAGAGTAGACACCTGGGAATGAGTGCTTACCTTGGCTGGGGAGAGTGCGGGGGAGGCTCAGGCTGCAGCTGTGTCTCAGCAGTGCGACCATCCATAACGCCCCGGAATTTCATTTTTACCCCATTTGGGGTAATTTACCCCTGTTCACTGACCACTGTCATAACTGCTTCCCTCATCCATCTGTACATTCATTCATGGCAAACTCAGGTTCCTTCTCTTTGTCTGTTTTCAAAGTGGCTGTATTTGCCCCAGGTTGTTGGCAGGTTTGAACATAACCATTTAAAATCTTTGTTATTCATACAATTGCTTTTTGCCTGGGGCAGGCTCACAATGACAAAGCTTGAGAACCTCCCTCATAATGGTGGAGGAGCAATTCAGAAAGGCACACCAAATAAGCCGGCCTTGAAGCTACACCCTTTTGCCTCCAAGCCTATCCTATGCTGCACTGTACATGATATCTAAGGACGTGCCGCTCTGTGACAGTCTGCATATGCTGAAAATCTAAAATGCTTCTCTTTAGTCTTATATTTATATACTAGCAAAAAGCGTACCCGCGTTGCAGGAGTAACCTTTCCCCATATGGTATCCCCACGGTGCATCAACACCCCATGTGCAACTTTCCCCTATGTTCAACTTTCTCCCATGCGCATCATCCCCCATGTGCAACTTTTCCCATGCGCATCATGGCCCTTGCCCATCATGCCCCATGCGCAACTTCCTCCCATGCGCAACTTCCTCCCATGCGCAACTTCCTCCCATGCGCAACTTTTCCCCATGTGCAACTTTTCCCCATGTGCAACTTTTCCCCATGTGCAACTTTTCCCATGTGCAACTTTTCCCATGCGCAACTTTTCCCATGCGCAACTTTTCCCATGCGCAACTTTCCCCCAGGCACAACTTTCCCCCATGTGCATCATCCCCCAGGTGCATCATCCCCCCATGCGCAACTTCCAACCATGCGCATCATCCCCCATGTGCAACTTTCCCATGCGCATCATCTCCCCATGCGCAGCATCCTTGCCAGTGCAACCTCTTCCTCCAAACAACATTCCCACTGCACCAGGCACCGAGCTCCAAACTGATGTTGGTCAGTCTCCCATGTTAAGTATAGGACAAAAATACTTTTGTATTGCATAAATACATTTGTATTGCAAAAATACATTTTGTATTGTATACAAAATGCCCTTTTCAGCCCCTGAAGGGTTAAATTTCTCCAGATGGTTCTTGGTGGGAGTTCAGGTGACAGAAGGAACTCCCAGAATTCCATGCTTCAGGCCCAGCAGTTGGGGCAGAATGTTGATGAGTCAGCAATTCTCCAATGCAAAGTATAGGGAGGAAAACACGTTGTGCCCCTTTTCACACCCTTCCGGTTGGAATTTCCGAAAACCAGTTCTTAGTGCACCCCTCCATCACGGAAGGAACACCCACCCCAAACTTCACACTTCTAGGCCCAAAAAATACTGTGCGTCCGACTATACATTTGTATATTCAACACATAGAATAGAGAAAATTGGCATACACTGAAAAGTGGTGCAGTTAAGGCAACTATTATATGTGATCAAAGATTATTTTATAGGCAAAATCAAATTTATTGAGTAAATAAATAAAAATTTCTGGTTAATCAGTCATTCCTTTTGATAGAATACAAATATTTCAATATATTGTTGCATTCAGCATTAAATTACCTTTCCATTGACATTATCTTGAATAGAGGTTCCTATCTTAAGGGCTCGCAGTTGCAGGAAGGAGGTCTGGGTTCTCTGCTCTCTCTGTTCTGCTCTCAGATTCAGAGAAGAAAATGATACACATTTGTGAAATGATGCCTTGAAACACATTTGTTTTGACTAGGTGACAACTTCTAAACAGCTGGCTAAACTGGGCCAGCAAAATCCAATAATAGATTTTCTTATTGACCACATTTATTGTTTTTATTCTTCATTTTAATTTTTCTCATGAGTATATTTTTAATGCCTTCAATTTCTATGAAGTGAACAATTTTTTTTTCTGATGGTTGAAATCTAATGTTATTCTTTGACATACCTCTTCTTGTAATATGTTCGGTGCAATTCAAGCAAAACAGCATATTACAGTAATTGAAATTAAATAAACAAAGTACCGGCATATTGCGGGAAGGGTGTGCATGAGCAGTTTCAAAATCTCCTTGGATCAGGCACAACTGGGTAAAAGCACTTTGTTATTCATTTAAAATAATGTGTACTCTGGCTCTTAGTGGGGAAAGATGCAGTACCCCTTTTTCTTCTTTTTAATGTTATCATTTATTCAAGCATTGCATTGTCTTGAATATCATCCCAATCCTATTGTTTGCTCCTTCATTGGATGCAGCTGTCCCAGTGGAGCATGTGTTGCATGCAGTGATGGAGAGAGTAATGCAGAAACTTTTATTTATCTTTTAGTAGGCTGCTTACCCTACAGTCCAGAGTAACTATGGGAGCACATAAGAGACATTTACGTCGACATAGTTACGGCACCACCTTGTGAAAACCTATGGAAAATTCATATTGCAATCCAGAGTAAATTGTTCTTACATCAGAGCATGGACTCCCCGTAGTTACTTTGGATTGTGCTCTTAGTACACCTTTTCAGACCCATGCCATCTTTTTTCTATAGGGAGGCCAGCTTTGAAGAAACCTGTATTATACTTTTGGAGTGCTTTGGTTTGAATGAAGAAATGGTGCTGACTGGATAGCATCTTTCACATTCCCAACAAAGACCTTCCAAGGACCACCACGATCTACAAATTGGTTCTGCATCTGCTTTGAAATGCTTTAGAAAAACTTGGATAAATTTTTCACTAAAACCTCAGGCAGCTGGATCCGTTGTATTTTTTCAGTGTGAGATAAATGCCTGCACTGTGCATGGAGCACCACTGTACTTAAGGAGGGGATAGATCATATATGTATGGCTTGATTTCTTGGTGTATGATGTATGGCCCGTGATGTATGGCTTTCTACAGGCCTAAAAGTCCTGTGCAGTTTGGGTTCACAATCAATATTAATTTACAATATCAATATTTATTAATTAATTAATATTTAAAATTAATTAATATTAATTTTAAGTAATTTAAAATTAATTTAAAAGTCTTTAAATTAATTGCTTTTAGTGGATGACAATAATTCTCCCAGATTTGGTTGGAGAGCAAGGAGCTGCCCTCTAATTCAGTGAATTTGCTGTGTAAGTAACAACTTCCTGCTACATCAGCCCCAGCAAAGTAATGGGCTTAGATAAGGATGCTGGAAATATTTAGAGAATTTGGTTCAAGATGTAACCTTTAGCAATGCGGCATTCTTCTCTGGAGAGAAGGTGCTCATATGGAGATTCTTTTTCTTATGTGCCATGGAAACTCTAAAGCATTTTGAAGATCTTTTTCCTTCAATCCTCTGAAGATTGATCCTTGTAGGAAAGTAACGTGGAAATAGTCAAAGATAAACACCTTTTGAATATACAGTACTGTACAAATGAGTTAGCACAGAATAGAATTCCCATCATATTTGTCTTGTATCTCGAAGAAATCATCTTTTTAGAATACTGATGGTAATGAAAAGCAGGATTACCGTTTGAGATATGCACACTTTTCCTCGTTTCATCTGTGCTTTATGGTTTCCCGAATCTTCAAAATGTGTTGGTCCTCTGGCTGTGATGGAACAAAAGAAACATGGAATCAGTGCATAGGAAGCAGTGCTTCGCTCAAGCCACTTCCAGCTTCTTTGAATTGTCTGGCTCCGGCTTCTTGATGTCATGGTGAACCGAGACCAGGCAGGTTGAACATACAAAGAAGGAATTTTTTAAAAAGGAGTTGAAAATGCACAAAACAAAGGGAGAAGAATGAAAAGAATGTGGCAGTATGTGACACAAAGTGAAAGGATTTGGGCAAAGTTTAGCACGGCGATTTAACAAGCAGTCAAAAAATAAAACAATATACCACCATAGCTTAATGTGTGTTTTTCCTGCCCTAAGTACTCACACTTGTTAAGAAACTTGGTCTTTGATTTATACATGTGGGCCAAATGGATCATCCCTTGCTTGGATGAAATATATGTGTGTGTTTATAGGAGAGGGGAATATATTGCCCTGCTTCTTATAACTCATGTGTTAATCAAGGTTTTACATGTGGGCTTGCATACTTTCCCCAGTTTGGGGAATCAGGTCAACTGGTTCTTTGTCAAATTTACTGCAGGTAAAGTTGGGTAGGTAAGAAGAAGGGTTGGCACAAAACAAAGACAATTGGGCAAACATTACTTCAGCCATCATATATCTCAGCGGGTTTCAAGAGGTTTATGCATCACATGTCTCCTTAGGTGATAAGAAGGTCCAAGTAGGTGGGTAAATTGAAACTCTATATATTCTCACTGAGGATTTGATATCCATCTGATGATGTAGACTGCAGTCCGCAGAAGCTTTAGGCAACAATAAATGGGTTAATTAAGGTGTTACAGGACTCAGGCTGCAACCCTAAAGGCACTTTCCTGGGAGTAAGCCCCATTGGACACAATGGAGCTTACTTTTGAGTAGACATGGTTAGGATTGTGCTCTCAGGTGCCTTTTTGTTTTAAACAGCAAGGAGCTTCACATCCTGTATATTTTCTTTTTTTATGCATAAGATTTCAGGGTTAAGCCCCATGACCCGGAGGTGAAGGAATTTTAGAAGAAGGGATGGGAAAGCCCCTTGGGTGAGATATTGAAAAGCTTCTGCCAGAGGAGACTGTCCCGGGCTATGTAGACCAATGGGCTGACTCTGCATAAGGTAGCTTCAGATGTCATTGTGTTTCCTACTCTAGTTCAAAATCTGATACCCTATGTGGCTGCCTCTTAGGAAAGTCACAGTGTCCTGTTGGATCTGATGCTACTTGTTTTAACTTCCTTCTATTCCCAAATCTCCGGATCTTCCATTCAGAATAGCTATTCAGAATAGCAACCCTCCCACTTGGTTTTCTATTCCTGCTTTTAATCTCATTAAGCAAGGAGGCACTGATCCAATTTGTATCCACCCTGATGTCCTGAGGGCACATGGTTGTATGAGTGTGTGAGTAAAGCAGGGAGGGGGGGCTGAGTTTGCTATGCTGTCTGGGCTGGAATGAATGATGCTTTGGGATGAAGACTTGAGAAGGGAACAAGACTGCCTTCTGTGTGTATAATGAACTCCTTTGGACACCAGAGAGCTCATGTTTTGGGAGGATCTGAACAAGTCCTCCTCTGTATTATCACCCATTGGACATCTCTCAGCATCTGAATCACAGGAGCAGAGGCATATATATCGTTGCGCATCCACAAGGGATGACTCCAGCAAAATGGTAGGCCGTAAAGCTTTGCATATGGTCCACTGAGAAAGAGAAAGGGTCATGACAATCTTTTACTAAGGGGTGGTGACTTGGAGTTCATCACATGCATATGCTGGCCAAGATGCATGCCTTTCCCAGAGAGTCAGGAGGGTGCAGTGGATGGGTGTTTGACTTAGACCTGAAACATCCATGTTCAAATCCATGAAGTTTTGTGGGTGACTTTGGACCAGTCACTATCCCTCACCCTTGCCTACTTCACAGGGTTGTTGTGAAGCCAAAAAGGAGGGGAGGAAACAGGTATACCAAGTTAAATATACTGTAATTCCAGGAGTGCTTGGTACTTCATGTTTCTTTGGTGATCTAGATCAGGCATGAGACCATCTCATTCTTTATAAATATGAGGGATCATCCAGACCACTCTATCAGGGAAACCTAAAAACATAGGCCAGAACATTTTAATATATGATTTGGGCTGATGCACTTGATTTTGTTGGAAAAGACTCTTGAGGGTCCCTTGGACTGCACGGAGATCAGATCAGTCAGTCTTCCGGGAAATCAACCCTTGCTATTCACTGGAAGGACAAATGCTGAAGCTCAAATACTTTAGCCACATCATGAGAAAGGAGGAATCTTTAGGAAAGAACCTGATGTTGGGAAAAAACCGAAGGCAAAAGGGGAAGGGGAAGACAGAGGATGAGGTGGTTAGATAGTGTGACCAAGGCAATAAAATTGGATAAATTTCGCAAGCTAGTAAAGGGTCACAAAGAGTCGGATATGACTTAATGACTGAACAACAACAACTTGATTTTGTAATGTAAATAGCAGCCATGGATTGGCAGGGAAAGATGGGCATGGGACTGTAGCATGGAAGATACTAACCAAATCAAGATTTGGTTAATCAAGATAGAGTAACCAAATCAGGCCACAGAGTACCACTGCAGAAGTCAAGGATGAAAACTCAATTCCATGTTCCCCATCCTGATTGGTCCCTGCTTGTAGCTGCTTTTGAAGCTATATATATATATCAGCCCCAGCCCCCCACCAAGCAAGGACTTAATGTACCATATGTACTTGAATCTAATGCACCATCAAATCTAATGTGCACCCTATACTTATAATCAAAATACCAGATTTACTCAAATCTAATTAACCATCAAATCTAATTTGCACCCTGATTTTGGAGACTAAACTTGGCTGGGAAAGGTGAGCATTAGATTTGAGAAAATACAGTAATATGTAGTTTGGCCCTAAACAGTTTTAGCTAGAGATCGGCCTACATGGCATCAGAGCTTTCTGAGAAGCAGCATGTTTGTTCTCATCCCTTAACTATGGCTTATTTGCTTAATTGTTTTTTTGATGGTGATAATGGGCATAAAGCTGAAATACAAGGAAGCTTCTCACAGACCTTTGCCAGAAGCTGCCTTTCACTTCCTTCTAATAGAATAAAAATGCTTCTGGATGCAGACTTCTTGGATAATTTCAGACCAAAAAAAATCTGTCTCTTACATGTTCTGCATCTCAAGCTTGCCTGTTTTATTCCAAACCCATCTGTCCTATAACTTGGTGGGTGTGATCATAGAAGGGTGTGTGAAGGGCAGAAATGTGCATTCCCCATTGAGAACTGATATACCTGGTCTGATGGAGTAAGAAGAGGGGCAAAGGGAGGTGCTGAAGATAACTTTTTCCGTACCTGCCAGTTATTACCTACAAATGCAGTGGCCTTATATCTCGGAGTTTAGCTGTGGAAACAATGGAGTAAAATGGCCAGGGGACAATAAAAAATATATTAGGCAGGTACGTTAAGTGTTAAAAGAATGTGTGCCAGTTCTCCCTGAACAGCCTTTGTGGCACATGCATGAGCTTGCATTAGTATTCCCAGGTAAATACAGGGTACCTGCTTCCAAGCAGGTAGCTACATATAACATGGACATTTCAGCCTTCAAGAAATATACTTTACAGTCAGTACTTGCATTGGTTTCAAGCTAAGCTTCCTTTTTAGAAAGGCTCTTTTTCTCTGCTCTTTCAGTTGTGTGCAGTGATAGTCTTATTAGAGACTAGCGAAAGGCGTACCCGCATTGCGGGAGTAAAATTCCCCCGTATGCCATTCCCCCATAATCATCAACCCCCCATGGATAATTTTCCCCCAGGCATAACAACCCCCATGTGCAACTTCCCCCATACACATCAACCCCCCCAAGCGCAACTTCACCCATGCGCATCAACCCAGCATGCACAAGTTACCCCATGCGCAACTTCCCCCATGCACATCAACCCCCCATGCACAACTTCCCCATGTGCATCAACCCCCCATGCACAACTTCCCCCATATGCATCAAACCCCATGCGCAACTTTCCCCATGTGCAACTTTCCCCCATGTGCAACTTTCCCCCATGCGCAACTTCTCCCCATGCACAACTTCTCCCCATGCACAACTTCCCCCATGCGCAACTTTCCTCCATGTGCAACTCTCCTCCATGCGCAACTTTCCTCCCATGCGCAACTTTCCCCAGGCGCAACTTCCCCCATGTGCAACTTATCCCCACGCACAACTTCCCCCCTATGCGCAACTTCCCCCCATGTGCAACTTCCCCCCGTGTGCATCATCCCCATGCGCAACTTCCCCCATGCGCAACTTCCCATATGCGCAACTTTCCTCCCATGCACAACTTCCCCCATGCGCAACTTCCTCCGTGTGCATCATCCCCCCATGCGCAACTTTCCTCCATGTGCATCATCCCCCCATGCGCAACTTCCCCCATGTGCAACTTCCCCCATACGCAACTTTCCTCCCGTGCGCAACTTTCCCCCCATGCACAATTTTCCTCCATGCGCAACTTCCCCCCATGCGCAACTTTCCCCAGGTGCAACTTCCCCCATGCGTAACTTCCCCCCATGCGCAACTTCCCCCGTGCGCAACTTTCCTCCATGTGCATCATCCCCATGCGCAACTTCCCATATGCGCAACTTTCCTCCCATGCGCAACTTCCCCCTCATGCGCAACTTCCTCCGTGTGCATCATCCCCCCATGCGCAACTTTCCTCCGTGTGCATCATTCCCCCATGCACATCCCCCCCATGCGCAACTTTCCTCTCATGTGCAATTTTCCCCATGCGCAACTTCCCCCATGCGCAACTTCCCATGTGCGCAGCTTTCCCCCCGTGCGCAACTTTCCCCCCATGCGCAACTTCCTCCCATGCGCAACTTCCTCCCATGCGCAACTTTCCTCCATGCGCAACTTCCTCCCATGTGCAACTTTCCCCCATGCGCAACTTCCTCCGTGTGCATCATCCCCCCATGCGCAACTTTCCTCCCTGTGCATCATCCCCCCCTGCACATCATCCCCCCATGCGCAACTTCCCTCTCATGTGCAATTTTCCCCATGCGCAACTTCCTCCCATGCGCAACTTCCTCCCATGTGCAACTTTCCTCCATGCGCAACTTCCTCCCATGTGCAATTTTCCTCCCATGTGCAACTTTCCCCCTGCGCAACTTTCCTACATGCACAACTTCCCCCATGCACAATTTTCCCTCATGCGCAATTTCCCCTCATGCGCAGCATCCTCGCCAGCGCAACCTCTTCCTCCGAACAACATCCCCCAGTGCACCAGGGTCTGAGCACCATATTGGCTGGATGTGGTTCAGTCTCCCATGTTAAGTATAGGACAGAAACATGTTGCCCCCTTTTCAGCCCCTGAAGGGTTAATTTCTCCAGAGGGTTCTTGGTGGGAGTTCAGGTGACAGAAGGAACTCCCAGAATTCCATGCTTCAGGCCCAGCAGTTGGGGCGGAATGTTGAGGAGTCAGCAATTCTCAATGCAAAGTATAGGGAGGAAAATGCATTGCGCCCCTTTTCACCCCCTTCCTGTTGGAATTTCCGAAAACCGGTTCTTAGTGCGCAAGGACTCCCTCACGAAAGGAACACCCACCCCAAATTTCACGCTTCTAGGCCCACCGGTTTTGGCAGGGCGGTGATGAGTGAGTGAGTCAGTCAGTCAGTGAGTCAGTCAGTCAGTCAGTGACTTTTCTCTTTTATATATATAGATAGATAGTCTATCACTGGAAGTTTTCCTGACGGAACCAACATGTTCGCTCAAACTTTGCTGTTCTCAAATTTTTTGGTAGCTAGAGCCCTTTCCAGTCTTGGGGAGCTTTCCTGGCTGGTGGCCCAGAGTGTTTGGTCAGCGGTGGAGTGCTCAGCAGATGACAGCCCTTGTGGTGTGTTTGTGAGCTCCTCAGGATCCCCCAAAAGCATTCGTTGAACACAATATGCTTTTGCTGAACTGGTAGTTGATTTACGCAAGCAAAGACTTGTGCAAAGACAGGAGTGAGCCACTGAGGTGCACAAAAGGAGAACCTTTCCAGTGACTTTGCTGTCCATGCTGTGGAGTGGTGATTAAAAGAGCCCTTTGCCACATGACTGAGGTGTATAATAAGGACTCTGCCCAGTTTTTGCACTGGGAAGGAGTCCCCTTTGTATGCTAGCTTCTACCCATGAATGGCACACCCAACATTACTGGTCCTTCAGGCCTTGCTCCAAGATACGTACAATCCTTGGTGCTAAAATGTAATTAATAGTCAGGATGTGCCAGAAGCAAAGAAAAGATTCCTCCATGGAAGATACCTCCAGAGCATATAATTGGAAAGGGCTTTTTGGCAATTGGTGATAGTTCCAACTTCCAGGCTTTTAGGGGCTTGGGGAATGACACCTGTTGGACCTTTCAAAGTTCAAAGAGGTTTCTCTGAAATGGTTTCAGATCTCCTTGGGTGTGCTGTTGGGGCAGTGGGTACTTTCCAGTCGTGGAGGCACCAACAGAGGCTCAGCTTCATCTCACTCTGGAGCCAGATTGGCCCAGGAGTGAAGTATTGCAGAGTAGAGGCTGATAAGGTGGATCTTGACATTCAGTGTTAGAGCATTGTTAATACGCATTGCTAGGGACATGCAAGACATCCAAATCTAAGAACATTTCCAGCTGTAAATATGATTTGCATCAGATTTGATTTGTTCTATGCAAATATCAGAAGGTAGCTGACTCTGTCATCAGCATGGTTTCGGCATCCCTGTGCAAATGCTTGGGCCCAGTACGCAAGAAGGGCTTGCTAGCTCCAGTGCCTGCACTGTCACTGTGCTTTCCCCTCCTTCGTAAGAGGGCTCCTCTCAGTGCCAGCATAGCTGAAGCCACCTGACAACATTATGGAGGAAGTAAATGGTGGCATGTGGAGTGTAGTAGGTAGTAGTGGAGTGATGCAATGTAAGGGACGTTATGGGTGAATGAAAGGGGAATTTAAATTGCCATGTCCTGGGAATTGCTGCAATGCGTAGCCTTTCAGGACCAACCCATGGGGCAGAAAAAACTGGTGCCCAATAAGCTAATTAAGCTAGTAGGGCTCACCCTCATAGGACATTTCCATCATAGGATTTATTTTAGTAGCAAGCCTGGCAAGCCATTCACCCAGGTGGGAAAGGTTATTCACTGGTTCTTTGCAAGGTTATGCAATTCTTGTGGCCATTCTGCCAAAATAAAAGAATTCTGTATTAATATCCAGCCTTTATAAAGGCCCTTTTGTGTGTTAAAAGTGCTTCACTTATCCTGGGAACGTACTCTGTCCTTAAAAAATAAATTAAAATCCCGAAAAGCTGGATTCTATAACCTCACTCTGTTATGCAACCTGAGAAAGTGTGCGTGAATCTGGTTTTGCTGCTCCTTGGGAAAGCAAAGAAGCTCTGCAGCTACCCCCCTGGCTTTAGAGATTTCAGCAGGCAATGCCTACACAATTCAAGTATTTCTTGGCATCCAAAAGGCTAGAAACTTGCTCTCCTTCAAATAAGAATAATAACAACTGAAATCGTTGAGAGACTGAAAACTGTGCCCAATATGGTGCTCTGCACATTCTTTTTGAGATACAGTGGTACATCATGTAACAAGTGCCCCATATAAAGAGTGATTCACATAACAAGCACAAATTCCCATTGGGAGTGTGCTCCACTTAACAAGTCCGCTTCACTTAACAAGCCCCAGGCAACTGCCCCCAAGTTGCTCCGTGCTGATGCTCCACGCGGAGCCTGTTTTAAAGGGCTACCAGCCAACGCGCTGCTGCCTCTAACTGTCCCCAACTGCCCCCACTGGCCTCCAACCTCCAGCAGCCGCTCAAGTAAGCCCCCTATCCTCCATGCAGCCTCCTAAGCATGCCTACCCAGAAGTAAGCCCCATTGTGTTCAATTGGTCCTACTCCCAGGAAAATGTCTTTAGGATTGCAGCCTAAATAGACTTCATAGGATCATGCACATTGAATGCATGTTTTGAATTCAATTCCAGTGTTTTGTCATCATTTTTACATCCAGTTAATATTTTTATATATTTTTGGGGTTGTGGAACCAATTGCCTGAGTTTCCATTATTTCCTATGGGAAAATCTGCTTCACATAAAGAGCATTTCACATAAGAAGCATGCTTCCGGAACGAATTAAACCTGTTATGTGAGGCACCACAGCATCTCCAGTTTCATAGCACATGCTCAGAGTAGGAACGTATGCCACTGTTAGCCCAATATTGTAGCTTAACTTTTCTCCTTTGTTTTGTGTCTGCTTTATGTAGGGTCATATGCATGTCCATTTAAGATTCTTAATGAGTCAGTACCCTCTTGAAGGTTACATGAGACATATGTAGCCCAGGTAAAACAGAGTGCAAAACTATGATGATATGTAGGAGTACATTCCCACCCACCCAAAACCACAATCAATATTTCACCATCAAATCTCCATTCCATCTCCATCTGACAAATATCAGTTTTCCAAATTTCTCTAACCAATGCTCTCTGTTATTGCAAGTATTCCACTTTCTGGAGTACAGTAGCATTGCTTCATATAGTGTTTCATCATAGTACTCTTTGTCCTAAGGGTCATTTGGACTTTATAATTAAAAAGAGAAAGGTTAATTTTCCTTAAAACGTTCAAAAGTTTGGTGCAGAAATATACAGCTATCTGGACTGGGCTTTCAGCCAGCAGAAGCTTCGTATTCTGACTCGTGCGTCACCAGTGTGATCTTGCCAATGGCTTGCTACCAGGAAATGCTCCAGGTTAGGAAACAGCAGACAACACAATTCACCCTGAATGCCTCCTTCAGCAAGAAGCTTGTGGTTCCCAAAGGTGAGTCACAACCTGGTTCATCCTCCTGGGAGTAACTCATGCCACCATCTTCCACCACTACCAAGTTGGAGGAGGTACAGCATCAGTGGTCATTGACACAGGAGTCTCCAACCAAACGTACTGGAGAGAACTGTGATCCCATTGTGTTCAGTGGGATTTAGAGCACAGTCCTAACCATGTCTACTCAAAAGTCAGCCCCATTGTGTTCAATGGGTATTACTCCTAGGAAAGTGTCTTTAGAATTGCAGCCATACTCCCCAGAAAATATAGGATTGCCGCCTCACTTCCTTATGCCTGCCTCAGCTTCTCAGTGAACTGAATTGTCAGTTCAGTTAGTAAATTGTGGCTGAGTAAGTAAATTGTGGCTGATCTATACCCCTATTTCGGACACCAATGTGGGCTCACATGACAGAATGTAAGAACCAAAAACATGACAGAACAAAAAAAAACTAGTCTAAGCAAACTAGTGTGTTGCTGAGAAACTAGATTAAAAAACCTCCTCCCCAACTTTCTAATTTTGACTCTAAGCAATTGTTTTTCATTTGGAGGAATATTCAGGCCGTATATAATAATCTATATTATTAATCTATATATATATTATTATTATATAGATTAACCTTTTTCATTAAAGCCAAAGAATACAGTTATGGGCAAAATCCAGAGTATATACGGGGAGTCCTTGCTCCAATGCAAGAACAACTTACTCTGGATCCCCATATGAATTTCTCATAGATTTTCACAAGGTGGTGCAGTAACTACGGGTGCACGTAAAGTCTTTTACGTGCTTCGGTAGTTACTCTGGATTTGGGGGTAATTGTGACATGTTATAATTTAGAATACTTTTGAGAAAAAAATTGCATAGGGGTGGGCTAGATAATCAAGATCAGAGAGGATGGGGATTGTAACCACTCACTCTGGTTCCAATCCGGATTTATTTATTACTACTTCCTATAGTAATTTACATAGCAGAATACACACAAAATGTGGCTCCCTCTCCTGGTGGGCTCATAAATAAAATGCAAAAAAGGCACTAACAGTCATTAGATGCTGGGACCTGGTGCTTGGATGGAGAGGAGCAGCTGATCTCCCCCCCCCCCAAACCCCAACATAAGAAAAATATCACTTAAAAGGGCCTCTTAACTCAGTTAGGAATCATACTCCCAAATCCAGAGTAGCTACAGGACCATGTAAGAGACTTTATGTGCAACTGTAGTTACTGCACCACCTGGTGAAAACCTATGGAAAATTCATATTGGAATCCAGAGTAAGTAGTTCTTACACCGGAGCAAGGACTCTGGTTACTTGTTCTAGTTACTCTAGATTTTCCCATAATCCCCCCACCAAAAAAAAAGAAGCATAGTAGAGCTAGTGTGATAGAAGTCACGTCACGTTTTGCCCTGAGAACTATACAGTACTTCATTTACCTTAATCTGATTTAGCTCTGCCTTCCCTTTGTGATCAAAACTAGGCCAGCCTCTTATTTATTAAGTTGGTGAGCTGCTAGACAGTTCTGAGTATATAGCTCCACTCCCACAGGAAACAATCTACCCATCTTCCCTTCGTTTAAGACACTCTTTTTTCTGAACCTATTGAAGGCTTCTTGTCTCTGAAAAACTGATCTGGTGGCTCCCAGATAATTGTGGTCAAACCAAAAAGTTAACAGTCCCTTCATCTGTGACTACCTTTTCCTTCCAGGCCATATAGCTCCCACGCAAGCATAGGTGGGCAGCAAAATAGGTCGAGCAATTACTGGAAATCTGCTCTTTGGATCAAGCTGGGGCATGCAAGGGCAGGGAAAGTTGCCTGTGGATGTTTCCAAAGTGTTGGATATGAAAATGTTGGGTATGAGTCAGAGTGTGCAAGGCATCTCAGCTGCTGAGCTCCAAAGGGAAGCAGTGGCAGAAGCAGCGCTGTTGAAAAGATGGTCCACATGATAATTGGGCTCTTTCAGCTTGATAATTGGGCTCTCCCATATCTTGAAAGTATAATCATATTTTCTCTTCTGTTATTTGCAGAACAAATCTCATGAGATTTAGGTGCCACCATCTTGGAACTAGCAAGATTTTGAACGATCCAAGGTGGTGGCACCAGGCTGAGCCAGGACAAAGATTCTGTGGGGGCATCATGACCCAGGTAAATTTGCAGTCTTTGTTCCTTACTGGAGGGTAGATGTAGGGCTAGTCCAAGATCTCCCAAATCCTGATGTGACATGCCAAATTCTGCCCCCGTTACCCAATAATGTGCCAACTTTTGCACCTCCCTCTCAAAAGTTCCAGCTAAGCTCTCTCTTCCCTTCCACACTTCTTCTTGGTCCCCTTCTAACTTTTCTAATCCAGAGAATGGAAGGTTATAGAGGGGCAGCAGAGGCAAGAAGGCAGTTAGAGATAAGCACCCCCCACTGACTGCTGCTTGAGCAACTGCTTCAGTTGACCTCATTAATTGACCGGTGTGGGTGGAGGTACCAGAAGGTAATAATGGGAAAAGGCTGTTTTATTTTCTTTGATCTATGGGCTCCATCTTGTCCACTATGCTCCCTGTTAACACTGACATATGCAATCCAGAGTAACTAGTTGGAGTCCTTGCTCTGGTGTAAGAACAAGTTACTCTGGATTGCAATATGAATTTTCCATAGGTTTTCTCTAGGTGGTGCAGTAACTACGGGTGCACATAATATCTCTTACGTGCTCCTGTAGTTACTCTGGATTGTAGCCAATAGCTTACTGGAATAAGTCATCAGTATATTGCTGGCACTCACCTCTCTTTTTTCTTCTCTTTTCTTTTGCTGGCACTCACCTCTCTTTTTTCATCTAATCCTGTGGAGGCAATCATGGTTCTGAACCAGGAACCTGTGTGCTAATAACCTGAGACAGAATCCAGACAAGACAAGAGGGTGTTGCTAACTAGTAAGAGAGCTGATCTGATTGTGGGTGTTCAGACTGCTATGGATGACTCCTAGAAAGATCAGGTTCACAGGTTGGGAGTGCTCCTTGACCCAATCTTGATCCTAGATGGTCAAGTGGCAGTCATTGCAAGGAGTACTTTTACAAAGCTTTATCTCTGTCCCTTCCAGAAAAGGTTGATCTTACTATTCTAACACCTATAGTCATGCATGTAACACATGCCATTGAAAGAATTTCACCTAGTACACCTTGTTATGCCCTACAGCTGCAGGGGGATTGAATCATCTGTACCAGCCAAACATTTCTGGTCTATGCAACAAAGATACAGGTGTTCTAAAAGATGCATACAGGTATAGGTACATATAGAAACAAAATACTTCAGAAAATGTCAATGTGTTTATCCCTTCTTGGATGAGCCCAGCTTCCTTCCCACGTTGAAGATGCAGATAACAAGTATAAATGAGCCTTTCAGCGTTTTTTTGGCAAGGGTGGATGTATAATTTTTAAAAAACTTGGCATGCATATTTCATTTGATCAATGTACAGATCTCAACTTTTTAAAAAAAAAAACTTGGTGGTTTTTGTGATATCATCTCTGCCAGCCATCAGAGCTGTGCACAGCCTTCTTTTGTAGCAAACATGCACAGCCAGTTTCCCCTGAACCCGATGTGGGAAAGAAGATGCTACATTTGGGGAAAACATGATGAGTGTGCTTTCCTAGCAAGCTCAGCACTCAAGCTCAAATTATGTACACCTGAACGAACCAAACGCACCCTGAAAGTTGAAAGGCAAGCTATCCTTGGTGTATAGATTGTGCCCTTGAGTAAACCAAAATTGTTTCACTTGTTTTCACGTAATTTTTTACATAATTCACGTACAAAAAGGTTTATTTAATTTTTTTAAAGAAATGAGTTGTTAGACTGATGTAGACCAAAGACAGACAATGTTTCAACAGAAGGATATTTTCTGCATTTGGAATGTTTCCATTAGAATACTTTTCATGACAGACGTCAGAAAGAAGTACTGAGATTCCTACAGTGTAGCTACAGTATGGTATCTATGAGTAAGGTAAGAAGGTGCAGTGTAATGTTTTGCTCGGCTTGAAGCAGCATTAGGGCTCAAAGCTAGATAAGAGCTTTGGGGCAGGAGGGCAGGCCAGGGGGATGAACCAGGGTGGGAGAGGGTTAGGACTGGCAGAGCTCTGTTTTGCCATATTCTGAACTTGGGGGAATACAGGCTGTTGACAATCCTGTGACTGAAAGGGGAGTGAAAGTTAGGGCCAGGATCTGGCACTTGTAGTAGATCATAGCCCTCTTCTTGGGTAGCCCAGGCAGCTCCCAGCTGCTTAGTGTAGCCCCATTAGCCCCAATTTCTTATAACCCATAAATTTTACCTGCAACTTATCCACAGGTCATAGCAAATTCCATTATTAACACTTAATACTTGCCCTCAACTTACCCACGAGATTTATTTATACGGTAAGTATACACAACTACAGTATCATTAAGATTAGGTTCCATCTTTAAGTTCAAAAGTTTAAGTCCATAATAAAACCCTTGGACAGAACCTTTTCATGTTGGTGGGACTGTGGGCTCCAATGATACAAAGGGCTATGCTGGCAATAGTCTAGCTACTGGTAGGAATCCCATGCCACATAGCCCTTTGGTGATGAGCCAGACTAAACCTGTCTAAATCCTACTAACTTGGTTTGGCTAAAATGCTGTCAAATTAGGCAAGAACCTGATGAAGTAGTGATTATAAGGGTTGGTGCATTTGGATCTAGACCAAGGGTCTCTAAACCTTTATGCAGGAGGGCTGTATAATCTTTCTGATACTGTGTTGGGAGCTGGAGGGAAAAAAATTGATTTACCGGTACATTTCAAATTTGAATAAATTTACATAAATGAATAAATTAGTGACCGAACTCGTGAATGAATGAATGAATGAATGAATTCAAATCACTTTCTAACACAGAGGGAGTAAGTGATGTTCAAACCAGTTCATAAGCACTTTCATACACAGATTGAGGAGGGATGTGCACCCTCCCCAGTCCTCAAAATACCCTCTGGAAGTGTGGAGAGTGGAGCTCCCTTCACCTCTGGAGGATTACAGGGTTTGTCCAAGGGCCAGATGGAGGGCTTGTGGGCCTCATCTAGCCCCAAGGTTAGGGTCCTTCTTCCCCAGGGCAAAAAGCAACATGGTGCCAGAAGTTAAATAATAATATTATAGTGACCCATCTTGGTAACTGAACTGAACAGCTTTCAGGTCAGCCCCAATAGTGAAAATGGCATGAGTGGTGGTAATACAGTAAAATCAAGATAAGAGTATTTGAGCTGCTTGTGTTGGATGCCAGATTAAGGAGAGCCAGATTTGTGGGTTTCTCACCAAACTGTGGTTTTGACTAGTGGGAAAAGAAAGTGTTTGTGTGCCACAATCAGTGAGCCTACATAGGAGAAAGTGGTTTCCAGTAAGGAGAGCACTGTGACATTCCTACGGTCCTTTGAAGAGTTATTGCTGCTCTCCTTAATCTGGCATCCTACATAAGCAGCATTTAATTTGAGAACTACCGGTAGTTGCTCTTGGTTCACCACCAAGACTAGATCCATCAAGAAATATCTTACAAAATAGGTGGCTGAATCTAACTGAGGTCCTGAGTCACCAGGCTGCCAGCTTTCAATCTCTGCCCACCCCACTCCCCTGGAGGGCAGTTGTTCTAGTACCTTGGCTAAGAAGCCAGATGCAGTAACATGAAGTGAGATGTGATTGAAATTCCCCTCCAGGTCAGATCACACTTGCTGCAATAGAAAAAAATCTAGATAGATTAAAAAGCACAGAACAAAAAGATCCAGCTTTGCTTTTAATTTATTGATTCAAGTAGTAGGCAGTTGTTGGGTCCATAATTCCTCTACTCTTTCAGTAGAAGATGAAAAATGGACTTTGGAGAATATAGCTTGCAATATCCTACTTATTACAGGATTTCACTTATAAAACTTTGGCTGACATCCTAAACACACTTTCCAGGGAGTAAGACCCACTGAACACAGTGGGGATTACTTTTGAGTAGACATGGTTAGGATTGTGCTACAAAAGAAAATAGGTTAGGGTGTTGGTGAAAACAAAGAAAACAAAACAAAAAATCTAAAAATGTAGACTGAAAATTGGGCAGAATGTTTACAGATTAATCTTCTGTGTCTGTAGTTCTCCATGACAAGTGCATATCTCCCCCATGTTTCCCATTTGGCCCTTCTTTGTCCTTCCTTTACACATGAGTGGGGCAAATCCACATTAAAGACATTGCCAGCACATAGAATATATAGGCCGTTTGTGATCCTATGGTACTACTATAAACTGTGTTTACTCAAATCTAATACTGACATTTTCCAGCCAAATTCAGTCTCCAAAATCAGGGTGCGCATTAGATTCGATGGTGCATTCAATTCGGGTAAATGCGGTACTTCAAACATTGTTTGTAGCCTGTTGATGGGAGTGATTGAAGAGACTCAGAATAACATAGCTTTACGCAGGATGTTTTCATCATAAATATAAGATTGTAAAGACTTTTGTGTTTCTATTTTTTCATCTACCTGTATCTGAAAATTAATAAAATCTTTATAAAAACTGAAAAAGAACCCTGGAGAAAATGAGACAAGGTGGGTCATCCCATAAGTACTTTGTTTTTCTTTGTTTCTTCAGAAGAATATGATGTAGACTGCTGGTGAAGAATGGGATTCTGAGCTAGAAGAATCAAACATTTTCTGAGTCAGTCTGGCCTTACTAAGGTGTCTGGCCTTTTCAGGTAAATTGCATTTCATTTCTTAGGATCATACTACTATTAAAAATGCCTGCGGATGTTGTTTTTCTTTTATATTAAGCATGCTAAGAGGGAGAGCAATCACCATCCAACAGGGGTAGCAGGCAAAGCTCCTCATCTTCTGCCCTGGTTTTATCTCCAGTCCAACACTCACACCATGAGATACCCTATTTTTCTTGAATCGAATGTGCCACTGAATCTAATGCGCACTCTATACTTATAATAAAAATACCACATTTACTCAAATGTAATTAACCATCGAATCCAAAGCACATCCTGATTTTGGAGACAGTCCTTCAAATCCAGAATAACTACAGGAGCACATAAGAGACATTACATGCACCCGTAGTTACTGCCCCTCCTAGTGAAAACCTATGGGAAATTCATATTGGAATCCAGAGAAAATTGTTCTTACACCAGAGCAAGGACTCCCCGTAGTTACTCTGGATTTTGCCCTAAATTCATCTGGAAAAGGTGAGTGTTAGATTTGAGTAAATACAGTATTTACTCAAGGGCGCTTTTGTCATAACATGTAGTTTGGCCATTAGATAATTTGTTGCAGCAAGGGAAAGGAATTTCCCGTGATGCTTAGTGATGATGCTATGGGAGAGGACTGTGTCACATCTCCTATCTGCAACATTAAAAGATTTTTCTGTATTATTCTTCTGCCTCGCAATAAACGTGGAGCTGTACTTGATTTGTGGGATCAAAAGTGTGTTCCCCTCCCACCATTTTTCATGGTAAGCCAACCTTATATATTATTTATTTAAAGATTATAAAGCTTTTGTTGAGTTCTCTTTCTGCTTATCCTCACAACAACCCTGAGGTAGGTGAGACTGAGAGTGAGTGACTGTCCCAAGGAAGCTCCCTGACCCAGGAAGCTACATGACCAAGGAGTGATTTGAACATAGATCTTACAGGTCTTAGTCCAGCTCCTTAACCACTACATGATCCTGGCTATTACTAAAAACCCCAGTGTATGTTTGCCAAACCAAGATTGTAGTTTAATTTACAAAGATTTGTAGTACTTTTTTGGGACTACCATGGACACATATTATCAGGGTGACCAGATGCCCAAATCTCAAAAGGACAAGGTCTTGGATTCCTCTCAGCCTGGCCTTTCTGTGGACAATGGCATGTTTGCCTACTCACGAGCAAAGCCACAATATTGGGCACTTTAACTAGAGCTCAATGCATATTTTTTTGCCCATAACTTTTGATAGGAAGGAGATATTTCAAAACTGATTTTTGCATTGGATTCTGCTCTTCATTACAAATCCAACGACATATGACATGATGGGGTACTGCACACCATTACAAAGTTCCAAAATGAAGTCCTTCAAAATGGAGGACAATGAAGCCCTTTTGGAGGACACCTGCAGAGGAGGCTAAAAAAGAGGACAAAACTGGAAATTTCTGGTCATGTGATCACGCTGCGTATTGTCCTTCCCCTCAATTAAAATGTTTATGTATTGCTTAATTTTTAGTAGGGAGCTTCCTTGTCTAACCTGGGAAAAGTGACGGAACAGGGTGTAACATATTTGACAAACCATATACATGGTTGCTTTTCCATCTTCCAGCAATAATTGGCTGTTCATTAATTCCCCCCTTCAGTTCTAGATCTTTCATTTCCTCTGGATCATGCGTTGGCGCACATAAATGCCCTGTTACATTTCCTGTGTTGCAGCACACAAATGCACTGTTCAGTTAGAAAAGGAGCAGAATAGCAATCAAGAAGTTCCTTTCTCTTGGTCCAGCTCTGTCCTCTTTCCTCAGCCTGATATGTGGATGAAGCTGGATACTGACTCTACTGGGTTTCTGCAGGTCCCGCTTGTAGGAACTGTAGGCACTTGTTATATCTACCTCGTATAATATCCTAGGAGGGCAGCATCTGTGGCAAGGAAGGAGGCCCTTTTGTGGCTCAGCCCAGAGAACATGTACATGTGCAATTCCTGTGTAAAACTCTTTATTGTTAGTTCTGTCTGGTTGCTGCAAAATGCCCTTCTTCAGGCACAGCCTGGTGACTGGTCCTGGAATGGATAGCTGCTTCATCAGTTTCCAGACTCAAGACCTTCTGCAACTATTGTTTGCAATGGGTGGTGGTGGAAGAGGTGGGAAGGCACTGATTGTCTGTGAAGGCCCTTTGTTGAACTGCGTGTTGCTGTGTCAAATGAGCTCAGCGACCCATTTCTGATCTAAGAGGGCTCAGATCCAACACAACAGATGTTTCTGTGGCAAAGAAGAGGTGGGAGCCTTGCCCAGCTCTAATGAATCTTTGCCACAGCGCCAGTGCCAGTTGCATGTGGACAGTTCTGGTTGCTTATTGTGTACATGACAACATAGCAGCCAAAGCTTAGGGAGATGGAACAGCTCTGCACATGTTTGCCTGTGCATCCAGCTTGTCCCACAGTAATCACCACCCTTCCTAGCAGGCATCATCCTTGCCTGTGGCACGTGGGTGGGGCTGATGCCTGTCTGCTTCTTGTAATTAATAATCGGGTGGCGGGCAAAAGGAACCACGTCAGTTCTCTATTCATTGTTTTTTGAAGCTTGAGTTCCTTTTCCTCTCGCTCCCGCTGGGGGGCAGGGGCAGAAGCAGTAACAGGTTTTCCCAGCCTGCTCCAGGGCTAGACCTCCTGGAGACATGTGTTTGAAGGAGAAGGTGGGGCTTGCAACCTAATATTAAAGTGAAAGTTGAAACGTGACACGTTTTAATGAAAAAAAAACTGTTACTTGAATACCCATCTTGTTTTGCTGACAGTAATGTTATGTTGTTAAATGTGTAGAGGCACACCTTAATTGTTATAAGGATGTTCAACTCAATGCAAGGATCTCATTAGAACCAAACGGTGTATTGTTAAAAAGATCAAAGCTATGAGTTATGAAAAGGCATATATAAAAATGAAAGTCATTTACTGCTGTTCGTTGGCAGTGACAACCCAAAGTCCCTCCTGAGTAGCTGAATGGTCTCCTTCAATCTGGCCTTTTCTTAAATCTAGCACAGGCTTTCACAACCCATGTCCTAAGCTGAATTTGGCTCAACACTATGCATTAAATTTGGAATTATGATAACTTGTGAAGGCATGTAATGATAAACTAATTCTGTACATTTGTGGCATTACCTACTCCTACTCTTACCTACTTCTCTGGATCCTTGATCGCTGGGTAGTGAGTAAAGCTAAGCATCCAAGCTGTTTTCCATTCTGTTCAGCTGGATATTTAAAAATGGATTTTTAAAAAAACAAATCAATTTCCCCCTGATGAGGAACATTCAGAACTCAAAACAAGCAAGGAAACGTTGTTTTGGATTTTTGGTGGTGGTGATGGTGGGGCGTGCGTGTATGTATGTTTTAAAGCTGTTATTTGCATCCCTTTGATTGTTTTTGGTTGTTTCCAAATACTGCCATGAAGATATGTAAAAATATTGAGGGCACTTGTAACAATTTAAAGACATAAGGAAAACAGCCTGCACTTGGCAAGCCACGCCCTTACCACATTTGACTTGCTGATGTAATGGGAGGTAATGGAATACTATAAATATTCCAACTGCTGAGAGCAATATTCCTCTTGGAATGCTAGAAACCTCTGCAATTGCTGTAGTAGAAAGTTTGGGCACTTTTACGATCCAAAGTCAAAAGATCCTGCTCCTTGTTAGGGTAAAGTTTTCGTGCAAATGTACAGGCAGACCAAAAGGGGCCAGAACTAAATTATGAATTTTCTGATTTAAAAAATTGGCTAAACAGCTCTGATTGCTCTGAATTTGCCTGTGGTCAATTTAGGGTGCAATCCTTACCTAGGCTGGCAAAACTTATTGGTTTTTCCATTTGTGTGGTGAAGTAGGGAGGCAAGTGCATGTCTGTGCTCTGGCCTAAGCCTCCCTAGAAGTGGCACTCAAGTGTCTTATCGCACTTTTGTGACACCTCCAGGTCGGCACAGGTCTTATGCCGGGGCTTAGGCCAGCCTAAGTGGAGATTATGATTGCAGCCTTAGGTTGCAATCCTAAAGACACTTTCCTAGGAGTAAGACCCATTGAACACAATGGAGCTTACTCTTGAGCAGACATAGTTAGGATTGTGCCCTTAGACTCTTTATACTCACTAATATAATGCAGGGGTCTACAAACCCTGGCCTGAGGACTACATGTGCCCCATGGCAAGGTTCTCTCTGGCCAGCCTCTGGTCCACTGAGAGCTAAACGGAAACAGAGCACAATCCGAAGTAATTTAGGCCAGGAAACGCACCCATCTCCCTGTTCCCTGGTGGTGTAGGGAGTCTGGCACAAATCTGTGAACTGGCCTAACACCCCTAGCAATGTTGCAGAAGTGCCTTACAGCACTTTTCTGATACCCCCAGGCCAGCATGGGACATGTGCCAGCCTTATTGGGGGTTAGGTTTTGTTGTTCATATGGGGTCCTCTTCATTCAATCACAAGATATTTGGGTTAAAGATTAAAAAATGGAAAGGTTCTTTTCATGATATTGAACCTGAGGTCAAAGCACTCTCTCTAGCAGTAGTTCTAAAAGTGGGAGTTGAGACCCCTTGGGGGAGGTTGCGACTTCATTTTAGGGGTGTCACAAAAAGCTGGGTTCCTTCCATCATACTGGAATTTGGCATTGGATGTCACCACCTTGGAATGGGGCACTCAGGCTGGACTCCATACTTTCCAGGGACACAATGAAACTTACTTCCAAGTAGAAATGAGAAGCTCTGTCATCACAGTGATGCCACTTAGTGTTTCATCTCATTTCTGGCCTTGACGTTACACAGGTTGTCCCAGAGAGATTGTCATTGCGGGGTCCCAGACAGACTATTATTATCAGATTGGTGTCTTGGGCTGGAAAAACTTGGGAACCACTGCTCGAGAGGCCATGCACAAAATCACAAAGGGCACATTCGTTGTCCCGTCATTGTATTTAAGCAACCTGTCATGCTTACAGTTTGTGGCAACATAATGGGATTTGTTGTCCATTTTCACTGAATGGCCAGTTGCTACTTTATTTGGATGAAGTCCACTTGCATTCAAGAAGCTGGTCATGATTTTCCACACAAGCAATTGAACCTTTGGCCACCTGGAACATTCCTGAGGTAAAAGTTGAGCTTTAGCAAGCAGCACATCTCCATGGCAGGGCAAGAAGCTGACCAGCTGCACGTCGCAACCCTTCACTGTTGAAGACAGAAGTGTAGGAGTGAAGCCAATTTCAGCCAGCAACCTGGAGTTAGGATATGTGCTCAAAACTGATGTACACTGAGAAACAGAGCCAACTCCCAACCCCATACTGTGCATAACAGAACCAGCTTTCCGTACAGGAAAAGCGGTAGCAAGGAACAACAATTGATCCATGGGGACCACACTTGGGAAGGGCAGGGGGTGGTAGAACAGCTTTCCTGTCCCAGCACGGTCTCTTGTTCCCCTGCTTGTCCCCACCATTCCGTTATCCCAGGAATTCATAATTCAGTGCAAATCCAGGCAGCACTAAGATGCTTCTGCTATATGAAAACTATAACTGGAGGAGGTTAAGACCAGACAGTTAGATTAGGAACAAATCTAAAAGTTAGATTAAGAATCAAAGCCTCGTTTTGATCATGGATTCTCCAGACAGCTTGGGGCAAATCAGTGTGCAAGCTGTACATTTCAACCACCTATGGCTAGACAAAGACACTAAAACCACAGAATGCCCTTTTTATATATTGGTTGAATAGTTCCCAGGTCGGCCCCACAAGACAGGGTGAGCTCCTGTCCTTAGCCCAGCTCTGTGACGCCAGCTGGACCCAATCATATAGGCTCTGCCTTTCCATTGGACTAATTCAGTGTTGTGGAGAGGGGGGATTTGCTGCTTGGGTAACAGCCAATCCTTCATAACAATCTAACCCAGGCTTTCGTGCTTTGCATGCAGCATATGCAGCGCCAAGCACGATACCATAGTCTTTCAAGACTGACGAAGGCCTGCTTTTTTTTTTTGAATAGTTCCTTATAGCAGTGGTCTTCAAAGTGGGGGTTGTGACCCCCAGGTGGGTCACGGTGAGCCCCCAGGTGGGTCGCGAAGCTTGAGGGGCCGTTATCTTGGTCCCCCTCCCCACAACCCCAGTGATCCCCCAAGGTTGCCAAATGTGCGACCTCAGGGGAGCGCTGCAGCCTTAAGGCTGGGCTGGTGCCCTTACAGGCAGCCCAAAGCCCCCCCTTCCTGCCAGAGCACTCCAAAAAGCTCCAGGGTGCACAGCTGAAAGGAGCCCTCCTGGAGCAGCAGGGAGGCTGGCTGGGGACCCTGGCAAGGACTGTGTCTCCCTACTTTGGGAGGAGAGGGGAGGGAGCACCTCTTTTTTAGCATTGTGGCCTGGGTTGGGGATAGCAAGTTTGACAGGGAGGTCTCAGACAGATTCAAAAGTTTGAAAGGGGGTCCCAGGACAAAAATGGCCGAAGACCACGGCCTTATAGTATGTATTTTTCTGCGTTGTGAGACTTCTGCAGCAAAAAGGGTTGGGATAGTAGAGCTTGGGTGGGAAGGTGCAACACAGGAACTGAAAGGGAGTGGTATTACCATATCAATATAGGGCTGATTCCTTGTTTAGCCAGAAATTTGGGGCTTTGGTAGGGCAGGAGGGGCTAGAAAAGACAATGTGTAGTTACAACATAAAGTTAATCCTTACTACACTTAAGTGATTTTTAAAACTTAAGTGATTTTTCATAAGATAAAATGTTATGCTTCCCAGTAGTTCTGCACAGCTTAGCCAGGATGCGGGAAGTTGAAAGTTACAAGGTTTGCTTCATACTGAAGTAATACTTACTAGTTGACTGTATTGTATTGGGTGGCCTATATGTTTTTCCTTAGTAGATGGGCTGTGGGTGGCACAAGTGGTTAAGACACTGCCTGTTAACCAGAAGGCCAGGGTTCGAGACCTGGGTCCCCATAAGACAGGGTGAGCACCTGTCCTTAGCCCAGCTCTGCGACATAGCTGGAACCAATCATATCAGCTCTACTGTTCCATTGGACTATTTCGGTGGAGTGGAGAGGGGGGATTTGCTGCTTGGATAACAGCATGTCCTCCATATCAATCTACCCAGGCCTTTGTGCTTTGCATTCAGCGTAGAGCACAATACCGTAGTTTTTTGAGACAGATGGATGCCAGTGCTTTTCCTTGGTATCTCTGTTGAGTCAAACTTTAGTATAACTCCATAACTAATGGCTCCCTATCCCAAAAGAGGTCACAATTTGAAACCATACAAAATATCACCAACAAACAGCCACTAGAAAAGACATTACTATGGTGAGGAGGGCCAGTTATAAGTATAATTGACTATAAGTAGAATTGTTTCTTCTCTCTATTCTGAGTTTCTAATCCTGTTTGATATTGTGTGTTTTCACCAGGTTGGCTTCCTGTTCATCCTGAATGGACCTATCTTTGCCACATCCTGTCAGATGTCCTCTAATACAGACTTCCCTAGTTGGGCACCAGCATAACTAGTCTTGGGAAAGCTTGGCTCAGTCATGGAAAGTATCTATAAGCACTACTTTAACAAAAGCAAGATATTGGAGCACTACAGTTACACCAAGGACAAGCTGGAGAAAGATGATGACCCTTCACCAACATTCATCACCATTGCCACCATTGTGCTATGTTGCTTGATCATCTTGGAGAACCTCCTGGTTCTGGTGTCTGTCTGGAGAAACAAGAAGTTTCACTCAGCCATGTACATTTTCATTGGCAACCTGGCCTTTTCAGACCTGCTGGCTGGTTCAGCCTTCATTGCCAATGTTCTTTTATCTGGCCCGGCAACGTTCCACCTCACTCCCATACAATGGTTTGTGCGAGAGGGAACAGCCTTTGCCACATTGGCTGCCTCAGTCTTCAGTCTGTTGGCCATTGCAATAGAGCGGCATGTGGCCATCACAAAGGTGAAGGTCTACAGCAGTGACAAGAACTGCCGGATGATGCTGCTAATTGGGGCCTGCTGGGTCATCTCAGCTGCCATTGGAGGAATGCCCATTCTTGGCTGGAACTGCATGCCCAACCTCAACGAGTGCTCCACTGTCCTGCCACTTTACTCCAAACGCTACATTGTCTTTGTTGTTACTGTCTTCACGCTCATTCTCTTCTCCATTGTGGTCCTCTACGTCCGGATCTACCGCATTGTCCGTTCAAGTCATGCTGAGATTGCCAGCTCCCAGACTATGGCCTTGCTTAGGACGGTCACCTTTGTCCTGGGGGCTTTCATCATTTGTTGGCTACCGGCCTTCATCATCCTCTCCATAGACGCTTCATGCGAAAGGAAGTCCTGCCCTATCCTTTACAAGGCGAAGTATTTCTTTGCTTTCGCCACCCTCAATTCCTTCATCAACCCCCTCATCTACACTCTCCGCAGCAAGGACATGAGAAAGGAGTTCCTCCGAGTGCTTTGCTGCTGGGGGATGATGGGGCAGGGGAAGCCTTCAGAGCGTTGCATGATTCCCCTTCGCAGCTCCAGTTCCTTGGAACGCTGCACACAAAAACAGGACCTTCCGACATCACCATTCATTAAGGAACGTTCCACTGTAGTATGAAAAGACACATGCAGTGGGGACAGTGGGTGGATGGGAACCAGGAAAGAAGGATATTGGACCTAAGAAAACGGTACAAAGGAGATGATATGGTACATGGCATGAAAAATATGGTGTCCATTTGTTAACGAGACCTGCACAGTATTACGACTTTCTGTTTAGAAGTGTGTGAGTGTGACTGACTGGTGTGGGTGAGGGGAGTAGGAAGCTTGTGAGCTCCTGACAATGTGATTTGGTATAATTCTTCTGTTTCCGAAAAGCTGCCCTGCCCTGTCCTGCCTGTACACCCACACTTTCTTAAATCCTGCATCTGCTTCCAGTTTCCCTTTAAACAAAGCATCTACTCTCTCTTTCCAGGCAGACAACAGTCAGTCAACAGTTTGGCTTCCTGCCTACCTGCACAGAGTAGTAAACTCTTGACTAATTTGCACCTAAACAGGAGCTGAAGAGTCATGGGTGCTTCCTAGACTGGCTAAGGTTGAAGACATTTTTAGAGCAACTGGGCAGTTGAATGTAGATGGCAATGGCAATAACTTCCATTACTTTTCTTCTCCCCCCATTCCTGGTCAGACTTGTTTTGCAGGTTTTTTGTGTACTACAAATTAAACTAGAAAAGACCAGTCCCTCCCTCCCTTCAAAAGAGACAAAAGCTGATTCCAGAGATAGCTGTACATCCAGGGTGGATACACATTAGCTAGAGTTTATGTTAGTGTGGAAGTCATGCGCTGCGAGAGCATGTTTGCAAAGGCTTTTGTATTTTTCCCTGCTTGGGTCAAGACTGGGTGCTTTAATCCGTACATAGTTTGGATAAGGATAGGATCTGCCTCCTCTTTCTTCTTCTCTCCCTTCTTCCTTAGAAAGTATGTGGAGGAAAAATAAGAAAGTGACCTTGTGGCCTGGAACAGGGGTCTCCAAATCCTGGCCCTGGGACCAGATGTGGCCTTCGGCAAACTTTATCTGGTTCTCAGCCAGGTCCTGCATCCATTCCTTGGACAAGCCTTGTAATCCTCCAGAGGTGAGGTTGAGGCTCCCTACTGGGAGGGTATTTTGAGGACTGGGGAGACTGCACAAAATCCCTCTCTCTGTATATGAAAGTGCTTATGAACTGGTTTGAAGATCATCCTCTCTCTATGCGTTGGAAAGTGTTTATGAACTGATTTGAATGCATTCATTCACAAATCCCATCACTAATATATTTATCTAAATTTATTCAAATTTGAAATGTAAATTCTTTTTTTGCTTCCAGCTTCTGACACAGTATGAGAAAGACAATGTGGCCCTCCTGCCAAAAACTTTAGAGAACCCTGACCTAGAACATCCTTCCTCAATATGCTCCTTTCCCTTCCTTCCATATGCTCCCTTTTCACTTGCTTCCAAGGCTTGGGTTAAAAGAACAGCATAGCACTGGAAAGAAAAGAGATCCGCTGCTTTAGGCACAGGAGAGGCTTAAGTCCAATCCTAACTTGCCAGTGCCAGTGCAGCTGTGCCAATGGGGCACACAATGACACTGTCATTGGAGCAGTCATGATGGCTTCCTCCAGTTTCACTTACCTTATGGCTGCATTGTGATCAGGGCTGGCTTTTTGGTGCATTTTTATATCAAAATGTGCTTAGATCCATTTGGTCCATTTACACGCATCAATACTTTTAAAGCACGTTTTGCTTGCTTTCCATTCTGATATAGTGATATGTCTATAATAAATTTTATTTATCTCTCAATGAGATAATTTACAAACCTTGGCTGTGAACCTGCCAAAAATGTTTCCAATTGGGTGCCCCGGCTTCTAATCCAGCCTTGATTGTGACTGCATCAACACTGGAAAGTTGGTTATTATTGGACCACTGGAGTACCACTGCCATGCTGTAGACAATTTTTCATAAGCGAGCACAATCCTATGCATGTCTACTCAGAATTAAGCCCCATTATAATCAATGGGACTTATTGCTAGGGAAGTGTATTTAGGATTGCAACCAATGCCCTGCTGGAGATGCAAAAGAAATGCAACTCAGGTCCCATAGTTGGGACCACCAAGTCAGTGGAATAGCTAATGGAATGTAGGGTAGCAATTGCGCTGGGCAACAAGCCAAGCTTAACCCTAGTGGCCAAAATTGTGAGGAAAATCTTGGGATGTATTAATAATGCCATCAGTTTAAATATCATTGGAAAGGTAATTTAATGCAGAATGCAACGAAGAAAACTTCATTGGAAACTGCATTGTGTTATGGCCTATTAACCAAAAAATGAAAACACAACTGTCTTATGGAACAAAAATTGGATTTTCTTGTCTCAAAAATAGGATTTTCTTGTCTTGGGACAGGGGGATCAAGAGAGGGTGGAATCCACTATTTTGGAACCTGGCACTGGGCTTTTCTAGGAGTCTCATTGAATATAAAGGAACATATTTCTGAGTAGGCATGGAAGAGGTCTGGCATCACAGTGATGTCACATCCTGGTGAGTTTGACAGGGGATCCTGGACAGATTTTTAAAACTGAAAGGGGGTCCTGGGCATGAAATCCCCAAATACCACTGAGCTACACCATTACACCAAGCAGTGCTTGTGCACGGTTTGTTCCAGGATGTTTTTGGCTCCCTTCTGAAAGTCACAGGGACTTGGCAAACCCCCCAATGAAAATTCTTCAGAAGGACAGAAAAATTCTCTTCTGCTTTCATGTGCATGGTGAAGAGAAGGAGCTACAAATCCCTGCTATTGTCACAAAGGCTTCTGTGGTCTTCTATAATTTAATTTGCCTCTTTACCAAATTCATTTTGGGCACAGTCCAGAGTAACTACGGAGAGTCCTTGTTCCGGTGTAAGAACAATTTACTCTGGATTCCAATATGAATTTCCCATAGGTTTTCACTAGGTGGTGCAGTAACTACGAGTGCACGTAATGTCTTTCGTGCTCCCGTAGTTACTCTGGGGGTATGATGGTGTTGGGACCTCAGAAGGATGTTGCTGCTCCAGTTGATGCCAGGAGCATTTAGTTGTTAGTTGTTGCCAAGGAGCTAAGCAAAATGTTGGAGAACTTGCTTTTCCAACTTCAGTTTAGGCTGCCTCCCTATGCTGTAGATTGAATGTTTTAATTTCACCATGTTTACTCTGAATTTAAGATGGTAAACTCAGCTGGCAGCACCCAGCTCATCCTAAGATACTGGAGTGCCTTAGGTGGAAAATCTGGCTTCTACTGCCAATTAATGTCAACGTAATGTGGTTTAGGAAGACACCGGAGTTGAGTCATCTAAGTATATAGCATTGTCTGGGCTGACTTGTAGTCGTTCTCCTAGATTTCAGATTAGGGTTTTTCCTAGTTTACCTGGGGGTGCCAGAGACTGAACCTGGGATCTTATGCATGCAAAGTAGGTGTTCTATCACTGAGCCACAGCCTCTCTCTAGGCCACATAGCAAGATTTGCAAAACCCAACACCATATGAATAACACTCTCCACCTACATCCACTGCTACTGGCTCTTGTGTTTCTGGTTGTGATGTTCAGGGACCCACCCACACATTGTACATGTAGAGCACATAGCTGCCATCCTAAGTTCAATTTTTGGTATCTCCTGTTGAGATCTTGAGCATAGGGTGGAGTGCATCCCTAGTCAGAGTAGGCAAGTGGGGACAAGAGTGGAATTGGCAACTGGTGGCTCTGGAACTGTATGTAGTCCTCCATTACCCAGTTTCCAAAACAGAAACAAGAGTAGTGTGGGTGGGATGAAAGCTGACAAGACTTCAGAACAAGGCAGTACGGTAATCAGAAGTTCATTTGGGGGCTGTGGCCGAGCATCATCCATTCCCTCCTGCCACTGATGCTTCCACAAATTGCTGACCAGGGGGCTAGATAGGGGCTAGATCTGACAGTGTATTTGGCACCTTCTGTCATGTGGGTTCCGTGTGTATGAGAAAGAAAGAGAAAGAAAAGAAGCCAATTCTGAGAGAGGATTCTTGCATCAGTGTGTTGTTGTGAGGGTGGATTTGTACCAACACAACTCTCCCTTAAGATGCATCCCCCATTCCAACCTGAAATACCAGTCTGCAGCAGGAGACTTTTTCCTTTCCAGCCATTCTGTTAAATGACTTTTGCAGTGTGGAAACCAGTGTGGTTTGGGGAAGGTGGGTTTGCCAGGCAAGGGAGAGGTGGAAAGAAGCACAAAAAGTGCAGCGGGGGTTGAAATTCCTTCAAGGAAAATGCCAGGAGTGGGTGCGTTTCTTGTTAGCATCAGTCCTGCAGCTGAAAGCACTATTCACCACCATTATGTTCAGGAACATGCTTTTGAGGGCGAGAGGAGGATTTTTTTTATGAATGGGAATGTGATGCAAGTGTGGGAATTCTGTCCCTCCCAGGGCACAGGTGATGCAGCCCAGGGGCTAAAAGAGGTGGGTGATAAATTATTTAAAGCAATCCTGTTCTATCACCCCTGTAGGAATAAATTCCTGTGGGGCTTTATTTTTTAAAGTACAGTATTGCATTTCCTTGGATAAGAAAAAGATAAGAATGTTGCTTCCCAGTTGAATATGGTCACTGATTCTACACAAGATTGAATAAAATGTGGGTTAGGGATGAAAAAAAGGAACAGTTGTGCTTTCAGGTCCAGAATATGTGAACTAGGATAGTTAACCTAGTCCGACTGGATCACTGTGTTTGCAAGTGGATAGAATTATGCTTCTGAGCAAGTATGTGTACAGAGCCACCCTTCCTACACCCCTGAATCAACATCATATAGAGTCTGGTTTCCTATAAGATTTGAGCCCCTTCCCTTCTCCCATCATAAATAAGCACTGAAATCTTTGTTGAATATTCAATCTGTGCAGAAATTTGAGTGTATGATAAAACATAGATTATGGTGAGAAAGAGAAGTTATCCTCCTATGCAGGTCATGGGCAGGAGCAGTTAAGCAAACTATGAAGGGATGATATATGTTGTATGTGAGTGAAGCCTAATCAGTGTGGCATGTGTGTGGATGTGAACATGTTGACCCTAAAAAGCATGAGTCAAATGTTGCCACGCATGTTGCACGGCTTGTCATGATAATGAAGTATGTCTATCACTTGGTGTGTGTATGTGTGTGTAAGAATGCAAGCGCACAACTTTGCTCTATGAGTAGGCATCTTGTGGGATGCACATCTTCAAGGTATTGCTGGGTTGTCAATTGCACATCTGCATTGGCATACAAGTATGGCCCATGTCCCCACAGCCCTCTAGCAATAATGGCATTGTTGGTATTGCAATAAATGCATTATTGGGATGTTGGCTAATGATATTTGTATATGCCCCTGTGTGTCTGAAAATGTTGTGTGATATATGTAAATTCCCTGGCCCTCTGTTGCCCTTGTCACTTTTTTTGTACTTGCTTATCGCTTCTTCTTTAATCGAATCAGAAGGAAGAATTGCTGGTTGCTTTTAAAGGGAGATTGCAACATGGTGCCTCCTACATATGTCGGGGTGAGGATGGTTCGTTCCATATACACAGTCAAATGTCTAGCTTTCCCACTGGGGAATTTTAATATTCCAACTGGGAACTAAAGCACCAAATTAAGATAGCAGAATAACTGCCATATAAATGTGCCTTCAAACCAAAACAATTTATCCCATTATCATCCTTTTTTACGTGCCAAAGCTGAAATTAATTTAGGGGCATATCTATAGGCTCAGGGATACTGATTTATTTGATATTTTTCCCATTCTCTTTTGGGAATCCTGGGGTTTATAGCTATGCAGCTCAAGATATCTAACAGACATTTCAGCATACAGTAAACTACCATTGTCAGGATTCCATACAATGAATGATAACATTTAAGGATACAAGCTGGTGGTATACAAGGATACAAGCTGGTATAGATATGCCCACAGACATGGACCAAATGGTGGCCTCACTGAGGCTTCCTTAAGGTAAGGGAACTTTTCCAGGGCATTAGTCCAGGAAAACTGGTTGAGAACTAGGGGTGCCAGTCCTTATGAAAGGATCAAAAAGAAGGAAGAAGGAATGAACCAGTCACTCATTACCACCATGATGTAGTCTCCCCCTTGCACAAACCAAAAGGTACGGTCTTTGGCCATTAGTTCCTGCTTTCCTTAGATCAGCAGAACATTGCCTGTGGAAACACTAACTTTTGTTTGATATTTTTAATAATTTTCTCTTTTGATGGTAATTTGTATGTATTAAAATATTTGCTTCTAAATTTGGCTCCTTTGTAATTTTTCTCCTTTTGCTCCTTTGCTCATGATGAGGATATATAAATAATTCCCTATTGGGCTTTCTTCCCAAGATTGTGGGGGATTAGGGACACTGATCCTTTTTTCTTCAGGAGCACAATAACTGCCATATGTCAACACATCTGTGGTAGCTGCAGTGATGGGCTTCAAAGAAATCAAGAACCGGTTCTCTGTCCATCTGGCAGCCACTTTTAAATGGCTATTTTTAAACTTTATATGTACTATCTCTTGTTAAGAACCGGTTCTATAGAGTAGGTGCGAACCTGCTGGTGCCCACCACTGGGTAGCTGGAACTACCTCTGAGGGCCAAACCATACTGATCCTGCCTTTTCTTTTATAAATAACAGTCACCCTGGGATGGTGGTATCTAATTTGGATCAGAACCATGAAGGAAAGAGACTTTAAGCCTCTGGATCCACCATGGTATAAATCTGAAACATGCATCTTCCATAGCTGCTATCTACAAAAAAGAAAATCAAGAACACCAGAGCTAATTGCACGAGTAATGGAATGTATCAACTGGGCATGTCATCACTTAGTTTTCTGCCACTCCAGCTTGTACTAAAAGAAGTACAGTGAAGCCTCACATAAAGAACTTAATTTGTTCCAGAGGCATGCTCTTTAAGTGAAACGCTCTTTAAGTGAAGCAGATTTTTCCATAGGAAATAATGAAAACATACGATTGCTTCCACAACCCCCAAAATATTCATATAAAAATATTAACTGGATGTAAAAATGATGACAAAACACTGGAATTGAATTCAAAACATGCATTCAATGTGCACGATCCTATGAAGTCTACTTGGGCTGCAATCCTAAACACACTTTCCTGGGTGTAAGCCCCATTTAACACAATGGGGCTTACTTTTGTGTAGACATAGTTAGGAGACTGCAATCAAAGACACTTTCCTGGGAGGCTTACCTGGGCTGCTGCTGGAGGTTCAAGGTGGTCGGTGGGGGCACTTGGGGGCAGTTAGGGGCAGCTGCTTCTGGCACCTCCAGGCAACTGCCCCCAAGTTAGGGGCAGTTAAAGAGCCTCCATGTGGAGCATCAGGGCTGCATAGCATGCATGCCCATAGCGCGCTTGCTTGTTAAGTGAAGCGGCATTTGTTATGTGAAGCAAGATTTCTTGGAAATTTTTGCTTGTTAAGTGAAATGCTTGTTAAGCGAGGCACCACTGTATATTTCTAGTACTATAAACATGCATATCACCACTGATGTGCATGATCCTTCGCATAGAGCAGGCGTCTCCAAATCCCAGCCCTGAGGCCATATGCAAGCCTCAAGATCCCTCTATCCTGTGTCAGGGCAAGCCCTGTAATCCACTCCAATACATTCTTATATGTAAATGTATGCAAATTTATTCAAATTTGAAATGTAAGTTTTTTTGCCCCTGAAACAATGTCAGAGAGATTATGTGGCCCTCCTGCCGAAAGGTTTGGAGATCAGAAGGCTCCAAGAAGGGCTAATGTTCCCATTCTCCAGATGCTTATAAAATCATGCTCTGAGGGGGTCCCCAAGGTTCTGTTTGGAGTTTCTTCCAGCCATCAACAGAAGAGGAAATTATAGTACAGTCTGCGTTTCATTTGTCCCAAGCCTGGCCTCTCTGATTCCTCTCTATTACTTCCTTGAGGGGGATGGGGATGAGGATGGGGGGAGGAAATCTTCCTTGTAACTGTTAGCAGATGGATAGAGCAATGGCTGGGAACTTCTATCCCCACCACCACCACTATGTACTCTCATTGTCTGGCTAGGGCTGTGAGAGCTGAGCCCTTTCACATCCAAGGGGATAGAATGATTGCACAAGATTATTTTTCTTTCTATTAAAAAGCCTCCCACCGCCCCCTTCTCCCTGGAGGGATTCAAGTCAAAATCTGCTGAGAACAGTGCTTTCCCTTGCTCAGGGAAGCTCAGTTGAGCAGCCAAATTTAAATTTGCAGTGGCAGTAAGAGCGCCAGGTTCCTTTTGGGTGAAAAACAGCTTCAGTAATCAATGCATCACATAAGCAATTTTTTGCTTAGTCTATTTGTAGGCTGCATCAGCCATGACCGCTTACAATATGGGAACTGGATCTGCCCCTGAAGTTATTTTTCTTTCCAAGAAGTCCTTAGCCCTACAAACTGGAAAAGAAGCACTTTCTTCTAGCAGATGCTTCTCTTTTATTTAGCAGGGAGAGAATAAATGGCTGTCCTCATCCCAGCAGTGTCTTTTTTTGATTGTGAGCCATTTTGGGACAGGAAACCATTAGTTACTTGATTTTTCTCTTCTGTAAACCGCTTTGTGAACTTTTAGTTGAAAAACAGTATATTAAAGCTGTGTTTAATTTATTTAAAAGGTTTATATCCCACCTTTCCTCTGTTAAAAACAGATATCCAAGTAGTTCATGATGCCATTGGGAGCATGATGCTTTGGAGTTCACCACCACCATCATCCTAACAAACTGTCCAGAGTTGTTCTCATAAGATTTTTTAAAGTTTTTTTTCTCCCTTTCCCCCACCAAACTAAAAGCAAAATGCAATTATTCCATATGTTTAAAATACAAGCTGTCCAAATTGGAAAAAAATGGTGGGCTAGTACAAAATGGCAAAACATGATGATAATACATGTTATAATTTGTCATCCATATTTGGGGAAGACATTGGTGTACAGAGACTGTAAGGGAAGAAACATTGCCTGACCTTGAGGAGGCCTCTGTGACTGCCCCCCAACTGCAGGATGTAGCACATGCTCCACAGCTGTTCCAATGCTGGAAAATTGGTTAGGATTGAGCCCTAAGTCACTGGCTGCCAAGCTGGCTTTTATTGGGAGATTGTCAATTGAGCTTCCTGGGGAAGTAGTTGCGTCCTGCAATCGCTTAGGGTTCTGATAGCACAGGACCTAAGGATGGAGTCAACACAGCCACACATCCGGAAATTTATAAAGAAATTGGGGGAAATTTACATAGAATACAGACCGGCGGATTTCCCAGTGTTCTTTCTAAGCCTTTCTGTCTTTACCCCTTCATGCTGGGGACATGAGGTCTCAGTTCGTCGGTGCAAAGAAGCCAAGAGCTACTGAAAAACCCAGACCCAAAAAACAAACATTCCCAGGAAGCTACAGAGGGGTCAGTGGCTTCTTCTGACTCCGCAGGCAACAGATGGCTCAGGGTGGAAGGTGGGGGAACAACATCTGCAATGGATTTGCAAGGGTCTGAGGTCTGCAAATGACCACAGAAGCCACCAAAGATGGAGCTTCTATTCCAAAGGGAGGAAATGCAAACAGAGACTGACATGATTTTCTGCACTTCTTCCTAAGTACTTCTCCACAATCACCCCATTTCCTCTAACAAATACTAATGGGTCTTGATACTAACGAATACTAATGGGCCTATGCCACCACAAAGTGGTACTCAAACTATTCTTCAAGTGTTGTTCTTTCACACTACAGATTACAAAACTAATCAATTCCCACATCCCATAGTAATGAGAATGTACATCATGCCAGCAGATACCCTCTAACTAAATGTGTATCTCTTATGATATTGGGAATTGCGTAGCTTTCCCATTAAGCAGTGATTTTCAACCGTTTTCATTTCATGGAACACTTAACCAGACACTCATATTGTCAAGGCCTTTTTACTTTTACATCAATTGTTTTTACCATTGACAAAGCACACCAGGCTGTTCAAATCCCACAATTTTCCTATTAATGTCTATCCCCAAATTCCCACAGCATACCTGAGGACTGTCCATGCCACACTGGTTGAAAATCACTGCTTTAAAGTATGGTAATTTGCTGCCTTTTCATGACAATCTGGAAGGGTCTCTTCACTTAAAGGCCCCGAGTTGAGCTGGACTCAAAGCAGGTTGCAGCTGAGATGCAGGCCAAGGCCACCTCATGCATCTGCCATCTATTCCATACTACCAAACAGGGCAAAGGGTGGCGGCGGCAGGGTGGTGGCATCATAGAGGGCAACAAACACCTCTTTACCACCTCTGTTGCATGGTCCATGTAAAATATACTGGGAGTGATCCTAGCACTTCACATCTTGTTTTATTTAAATGGACCATGCAGTGAAGATGGTAGGAAAATAGATTGTCACTTTCTGCATAGATTTGGTGTGGGGCTGCACAAGTATGTTGGTGCATTACTGTACTACTCGGTTCTGTATTTTCTTTTTCTTTTTTAAAAAGATACTGTGCAATAAAGACTGAGGATGCAAATTGTTGCATCCTGATCAAAGCAGAGCAACTCTGATCACAGCTGAGTGGATGGCAGGAGACTCTGAGTTACGGTAAATGAATCCAGAGTTTGTCTGCCACTCAATGTGTACTGCATTGCCAATGCATCCTCTGGAAGGCCCAACTGGGTCACATTTTTGAAGACTTAAGCATGAAAACAATGTGTTGCCATGCTTCTGTTCTAAAACCATTCTCTCCAACTGAATGTTTATCCCACAGAATACCCAGGATTTGCAGTAGATTACAATTTATTCAAGTGCACCATGTAAAAATAAAACCTGTGTATATACAACAGCTCAGAATAAAACCTTGTAAAGCCCTGTCACAATTTAATGTATCACAAACTAAGCACTCACAAACTGCTAGATAAATTATGTTGCCAGAAGGAAAGTTTTCTGATCTGACACAAGGATTCCTGAGGAATCCAAAGTCTAATTCTATATGAGAGGCATATGGTGATCTCAGACTACATGCACCTTTTCATAGGAGTACTGTGAACACAAAATGGGACAGGGGAACTAAGTACCTGAGCTCTTTGGAGAAAGGACAGCATAAATGACAGCATAGTATTAGCAAAAGGAAAAGGGGGACATTGAAGTTTTTCCAGCACACAAGGCAAAAATCCAGGGCATGTCCTGGAAAAAGGGGACATATGGTCACCCCGTGTGGGTGCAATGATTTGAAGCAGCGCAGGCCTCTCTGCTGGCACTGCTTGCTATTTGGGTGGCGCAAATGTGCTTAATGGCATATTTGCAACATCCTCAGCAACACTGCTGTGTGGGTGGAAATGTAAGTTAGGATTGCACTCTCCTAACTTACATTTCAGAGTTGAATTAGTGCATGTGTGTATCGTGCATCTTCTCCAAAAACAGGAATATCATCAATAATCATCATCACCATTATCAACTGCTTTTCAACCAAATGTTATTTACAATGCAGTTTATATATTAAAATAAATAATAAATGGCTTTCATATCCGATGGATTTACAACCTAAAAAACACACCAGCTACAGCCATTAAAAGCATCTTTAATAAGACCACCGTTTCACACCATTTATTTGGAATGATCTGCCTTTTATCGCACAACCACATCTTGATGCTGCTCCATGATTCAGAACATACATGCACATATCAGCATATGAATGTACCACCCCCATCAGTCAGCAGCAGCTTGAAAGATGGTGTGAACTCTTATGCACCCTGAAGCTCTGTTTACTGGGAATTTGGTAATGAATGTTTATTAATAATATGATTATTTTTAGAATTGACTCATCACTACTGTAAACTTACTACACTTTGTGGGCCAAATTCTACTGCTTTACTTTTTATTCTGGTACATGTGATATGCAAGGATTGCAGCCAAAATTAAATGAGGAAGGATGACATGGGACAACTAGATAGTGTAAAATCAGGGTTGAAGCAGGGATATGGGGTATATGTAGGACTGCCATAATTTTCTTTCACAAAATCAGAACAGGACCCTCTGTCACGCTTGCCATTATGTGAACACAATCCCCCCAAATCGGGACTGTCCCAGGTTTTTCAGGACATAAGGCAACCCTATGTATATGAAGACAGATAACTGCCCCATAGGAAGTTCAGTTCACCATATTTTCTTCAGCATGATTTCTGACAGCATCAAGAAGTTGACAAGAGAACTGGGGTGGCCAGAAAAAAACCCCAGGAAACAAAAACTCATTCCAACTCATTCTCAACCCAAAGTCTAGATGTTTTGTGATAACTTGTCCTGGTAATGGTCTGGAAGATGGAATATAAGCATTTTAAATAACCTAATGACAAAGCTTTGTAAGCCATAGCCTAACAGACGCATGGACTAAAAAGGTGGTAGTGGATAGGTGGTGGGCTTATACATGCCCCCCCAATAGTGGGGCTGAAGTGCCTTCTGGCACTTTAGTGACATCCCCAGGCCAGAACAGGACTTATGCCAGCATAACCGGAATTAGGATTGCAGCCTTAGTCCCTTGACGTGGAAAGAACAGTTTGTTTATTACTTTCAGCCAAAGATCTGCAGTGCTGTACAGTTTCTTTAATCTTCTAATCAGCCATCTGCGTTTTTCTGGTCTTTCATCTTCAGTTTCAATAGTCAAGTATTCTTGGTTGTTTTTATCCCCATCTGCCCCTCATGAGATCTTGTGTTCCCTGCAGTTCTCTTAGGGTGAAATCCAGAGTAACTACGGGGAGTCCTTGCTCCGGAGTAAGAACACGTTATTCTGGATTGCAATATGAATTTCCTCTTGGTTTTCACTAGGTGGTGCAGTAACCACGGGTGCACATAATGTCTCTTACGTGGTCCCATAGTTACTCTGGATTGTGCCCTTAGTCTGCTGTTACTCATGCCTGGCCAGTGAAGGCTAAGCATTTTAATGGATTCTGGGATGTTCCTGTTGGATATCAGGAGATTCCAGTTAGATATCAGGAAAAAATTCCTAACGGTGAGGGCAGTTTGGCAGTGGAACAGATTGGCAAGGGACTCCCCCTCACTGGGGATCTTCAAGCAGAGGCTTCAAGCGCACCTGTCAGATATGCTCTAGGAGGATTTCCTTCTACAGGCAGGGGGTTGGACTAGATGACCTACAGGGTCCCTTCCAACTCTAGGATTCTATGTGTTGCTTCATAGGCATTCATAAGCATACTGCCCCCACAAGCTTGAGCTCCCAGATGTGCCCATCCATCTGGCCTTGATTCTTCTACTGCAGTAAAGGCAAATCAGACAAGTGAATGACGCCAGCCTGCTCCATTTCTCATTATGTCTTGGGTGCTTCCTTTTTGAGGCCTGCTTGAACTCTGCCGCTTTTGCTGAGTGGGCGTGAAAGAAAGGGGATGGGGGGAATGAGTGACTCATGAGTGAAGAAGCTGCCAACTTCTGAGTGGCAACACTTGACATAAATGATCTGGAAGTGTATTTGCATAGTGAAAAATAATACGCCTCCAAGTCAAATGGTTTGGCTTCTTTGGTTGGCAAAAGCTCACAGATGCTCGGCTTCTCCGATGAGCCAGTATATTGGATTGCTTAATATTTTGGCATTAGATCAATGCCATGCTCCGCCAGCGTGGCCCATTTCAGTGTACAGGAACTATACAACGTTGTATCAAGGAAGATTGATCAGTCCTTAATTGTTAAAATGGGAATAGTCTTGGGCTGGGTCTTGAAAATGCCTAGAAATTGAATCAATTTTGGGAGACAGATCTAGGGTTCCAATAAGAGTAATATCATGGGAGGCAGGCTGGTCAGATGCACGGATGGGCACAATCTTCTTTGTAACTCTCAAGGAAATTAACATGGGCTGTGCAAAAGTATACAGTACTTGTGTCGCATGCTAATTGTTATTGGATTGTCATGTGGCTGTTTTTACCTCAGGCACCGAATTGTCTTGGGTTGGTCTCTGTAAGGCTGATATTATGCCTTTTATATCCCATTAAGGAAACCTGTTGGAGACTCAAGGAGCTAGTCATGGCCACCCTACTAATGAGCCATAGTGAGCACACTGCTTCAGGAGCAAGGATGTTGTAGTAGTTAAGGAGTTGGCTAAGACCTGGAAGATCCAGGTTCAAATCCCAGCTTCAAATCGCCATGAGGTTTCCTGGATGACCTTGGGCCAGTCACGCTCAGCCTCACCCACCTCACAGGGTTGTTGTCAGAACAGCATGAGGGGAAGAACTAAAGCTTTATAAGCTACCTTGGTCATTTTCATTGGCATGGAAAAGCCGGGGTATAAATTCATTAAATAAATAATGGGTGGAAGGGGGTGATCGATGATGGGGGCATCCTGTATTTGCCTCCAGTAGTCCACCACATCATGCCTCCAGCCTGACATTCATTTTACTTGGCAGTGCTCCTCACACTTCTTAAGTTTTGAATAGAGTAGGAATAGCCAAAATATAAGGAAATATGAAGGCGAAAAATGTGGTGGACTAGAGTTGCTGCAGTGTCTCAGAGGGAGGGGGCTGTGGACAGCTCTGGACCAAGGCCTGAACTATCATAGCAATCTCAGGAAAAGCTATTATAACCTCAAGTCTTATTATATCTAAGATCATTTAACTGGAGAGGCACCTGGGATGCCATAAGGTCAAATCCAGACATGAGCAATGTTATTAACAGCCAAAAGCGGGATACTGGTGATGGCTTGGAGTGGCCATCAAGGCAATATTCATTTAACATCAAGGGCTCTGGAAATAAGACACAAGTTCAGTTAATGCAAGTTGCAGATTACTTACATACCCCCAAATCCAGAGTAACTACGGGAGCACGTAAGAGACTTAACATGCACTAGTAGTTATTGCACCACCTAGTGAAAACCTATGTGAAATTCATATTGGAATCCAGAGTAAGTTTTTCTTACACGGGAGCAAGGACTCCCCGTAGTTACTCTGGATTTTGCCCTTAGTGACAATCAGTGGTCACTCAAGACATGTTGGTGCCTGAAGTAGGGCATCAAATGCCCTTCCCAGTTGTATATGTCATCTCCTATCCCCTTATACTTGGCACTTTAGTAGCTTGGTGAAAGATGGCAACAACTGTTCCTGTTGCATTACCTATTCTTTCTTGCGATAAGTGGGCAGCAAAAAAGGGCAGTGTCGTGTCTGTCCACAGAGGAGGAAGATGAAACGGGGGGAGAATGAGAAGGTGGAGTTTCCACCTTAGAATTGGGCTAGACTGAACTGATACATCCATAAAATCAGAATGCCTTGAGTAGACCTGTCAACTCTTTCAGAGGTAAATAAGCAGGGGAATGAGCCCCAAATATTCACTACCTGACTTGTCCATGGTAGAGCCAGGCAGCCATAGAAACTGAATCAGAATCAAGGTAGCACCATAAATGAATCTGTTCCTACACTGCATTTAAGAGGGGAGAAGGAAAAAGGGGAGAAGGAAATTGAGATGCCCCAGAGTCAGACCCCATTCTGGTGAGTCACCTTATTATGCTGACATGTCATTCCTTCTCACAAGAGGAAATAATTTTTTGAGCAAACACAGCTGGCTGTGGTTGTTACAGATTGCCATTGGCTGACCTTGCTTAATGGCTCAGCAGGGACTTATAAAAGCTATTCACACGCGTGCACATCCGCCTCCGCTCTCTATAGCCTAATTAGGGGCCAGATCCCAAAAATTCCTTTTTCTGCCAAACACTTGGTAGGTTTCTTTGGGGTGCCTCACAGGCTTTGCTGGAAAGGTGATTGAGGTAGGCCTAGAAGAACCAGATCTGAACACTATACAATCTAAGTTCTTTTCTAGAAGAAAGGCATTATTTTCACAGCTATCACTGATATATCCTAGAGAGAAGATCTGAACTTCTGGCTCAAATCATATATGCCACTAAGCTTCTATTGAGCATCCACGGCACACAAGGTGTTGTGAAAAATGTATCTCAGGGCACAATCCTTTCCAATTTAGGCCAGCACAATGTACCCATCTACTCTGTTGCCATGAAGGTGGTGAGATGCTAGCACATGTCTGTGCACTGGTCTAAGCCCCCTATCCACCCTTCCAGGAGTGGCACTTTTGTGACACTTCCAGGGCAGCACAGGACATGTGCTGGGACTTATGCTGGCCTAACTCAGAGTTAGTATTGCAGCCACAGTCCCTGTCTAAAGAGTTTACAATTGATTTTTGCTGAACAAGCTGGGAGAAGTTAAGGGGACAATGAGAGGAAACATCATATTAAATAGCAATGGAGGGAAGGTTAGGGTGAGGTTGGCATTAATGACAAACCTTTCATAAGAACGTAAGAAGAGTCTTGCTGGATCACACCAAAGACCCGTCTAATCCAGCTTCCTGTATCTCACAGGGACCCACCAGATGCTTCAGGGAGCACACAAGACAAGACACCTGCATCCAGGTGCTCTGTATCTGGCATTTTGAAGTTGCCTACAATACACGCACATCTGAACCCATCATGGTATAGACAATAACTTCTCTCTTTCTTGTGCATCCTGCTTTTTTGGGGAGGGGAGGGAAGAGAGTTTGCAGAGAAGTGGAAATTGGGTTTCTCAGGCTTTGTCCTCCTTTTTTGGGAACCCATTTCTTCGACCTTCCATCCACTCCTGCAGCTGCAAGCCAACACTTCCAGATTTCTCCAGCCAGGAGAATTGCAGATTTCTCCAGCCAGGAGAACCAGGCCATTGCAATGCTGCTTAAGGTCCATCCACACATGGCTACCCAGGGATCAATAAAATAGGAGAAAAAAGGCTTCTGTATCCAACATGTAGTACAGTATATGTGTGATTTAGGGAAGTTTCTCAACGATTTTCTCTTACTTTATCCTTTGCATGGTCCACCTATTGGAAATACCACCTGAAATAGCTGGCAATGTCAAACATTGGTAAGAGGCTCAGAGCAGAGAGCTTTTTTGTTGTGAAAAGTGACCGCTGGAGCTCTGCTCAGTGTGCTGAGCTGTCTACTTTTGCTTGTTATTTTTCATTGTTGGTTTCATTTGCCAGGCAATGGGGGTTTGGTGACCACAAGTACCACCAGACACCTCCTTAAGTACTACCAGTGGTATGAATACCATAGGTTGAGAAATACTGAATTTAAGAGTATCATAGTATATGTGTGAATTGTAGCATACTAAATTTGACTCTATATGTGTGTATTTTATTGAGAAGTCCTGTATGCCCACACTTTTGGATGAAATCTTCAGTCACCAACCCAAGCTTGCCCTGATCAGGCTTTCCAGTATGATCCCTCTTTTGCTTGTGGCATGATTGTGCTTCCCCTTGAATTCGTCTTTGCTACTTAATCTTGGAAGACTTCACTGAACCTTGGCCACATAGATCACAACTTTGCTTCTGCCCTCAGACTCAACTTTGTGGCTTTTCAGAGCTGCAACTGTATCTACATTTACCTGGAGGTAAACTTCATTCACTAAGGCTGTAATACTGAAGTGTAATACTTAGGCCAGGCTATCTGATATGCCAGATACGGCAACCTAGCTGCACCAGATAAAGCCTGGGCCAGGTTAAGTCCACTTATGCTAGCCCAAGGCAAATGGACCTGCACCACCCTAGCAGTGCCAGCCTAGGAAGTAGCAGGGGTGTGCTGAGGGCATGTTGATCATGGCCTAAACAGTGCAGTTAGGCCATATCCACAGCCTGTTTCCAGGGCAGACATGTCCCCTCAAAGCTTCTCTTAGGTCACCTCAGGACCAGGCATAAATCTGAGTAGGAGTCCATGATAAACCAGAGTAAATATTGAAGCAAAATAAAAGGTCTGAGTGTTAGGCCAGCCTAAGACCCACAACTCCCTTCAACTACAGGATCTGGCACAATAGCCCAGTGAGCATGGTACCTTTGTGCTGCTGCCTCTTCTGCAGCTGTTAGGCCAGCCTAGAGGCCTCCTAGCCCTGTGAATTTGGCCTGTCAGCTTAGGATATGACCTACTTTAGGTCAGCTTAGCTGGGCCATTCTCTCTGTCCGAAGTCAGGATTGTACCCTAAGTGTGGATATCATTGCAGCCTGAATGTCTTAACTATAATGTCTGAGTAGACATGCATTGGTTTGTGCTACAGAAGGGACATGGGCTACACTCATGGAGTGTTACACTGCTTTTGATTTGGTCTGTTGTCACCTGTGTAATGAAAGTCCCTGTGGGCGATTACTGGGTTTTCTTTTGAGGATCAGTGTTTCACCATTTCCCAGTGTACAAGTTGTTCCCAGAACTCTGAATCAAATAATCAGATAAGCTTCTAAGTACACTATTTCCAGATGAGCAATTATAAGAACTCAATCAAATCGGTCACTAATATAATAAGAAACTATAGAATTATGACAAAGGCATCTAAATTATAAAACATAACTTGAAGCACAAATCACAGCGCAATCCTAAACCCTGGTTAGGCTGGCACATGTCCCATGCTAGCCTGGGGGAGTTACAAAAGTGCTGTTAAGACAGATCTGCACAACTCCTAGGGGGTTAGAGCACAGACCTCTGGGAGATGGGTTGGAATGGGGAGATAGGTGGGTTGCATTCACCTAAATAGGGTAGGATTGCATTTTAGATTGTGAACCACTAGTTCGCAACACAACACAACAGTTGCCCTTTTGGGACAGGGACCCATCAGTCATTAATTTTTTTCATTTTCTTTGTAAACCGCTTTGTGAACTTTTTACTTGAACAGCAGAATATAAATACTGTTGTTAGGATTGTACCCTCAGAGAATCAATTGTATCTAACTTGAATTTGTGTCATACCACCACCTTTGGCCTTGCATTGTTACCTTGACTTAAGATCCCAATCCTGAGCTTGTACTACTGATGCTTTACTGGTGGTGAGTGTAGCTGTAGTATATGTGCTTTTCAGCAAGTTTGCAGGCCTCAGCAACTGGAAGCACCCATAAATGCATATATTTATTTGAATGGGGAACAAATGAAGTATGCATGACAAAATGAAAGAGATGTAAAAAAGTTAGTGCAGGAGCAATTTCAGATAAAATTGCTCTGGAAAATAAAGCTCCAAGCAAATTTACCCTATGATGCTCCATCAGAAATTTCAACTTCCTCTCTTCTCAGGTTACAACATTTTCTCTCCCCTCCCCTCCACCCCCGTGCGCCACCACACACCCTGGATTTCACGGCTCTTAAAGCACACAGTGGCCTCCTGGAGACTTTAGGTTGTTTCAGTGGAATGTTTCAGTGTTTCAGAGAGCCTCCTTCTGGCAAGGAGTTATTTCCAGAAAGTATATTATTTCCTGGTACATCAGTTAGATAAACAGCCCCATCTTCTGCTGGCAACCCAGAATTGCTCCATAGACCATAAGCTGACCTCTCTCAGACATCTACTAGGACTAAATGAGACATGATGTGGTGAGTTCTGGGTTCAGAAATCCTCCCAACATCTTCCTGTGGCTGCGTTTTGTCAAAAGCAGCCACAAAAGCAGCACTGATTTGGAGCTGTGATGCAGAGGGAGGGGAATCCCATTATTTGTCCCAATGCTGCAGCCGTAACTATATTGTATTCCCCTCCCCATATGCAAAGGGTGAAATTCTAACCATTTTTTCAGCTCTAGGGTAAGGCAATGCTAATTCAAGGTAAGGGAATAACGATTCCCTTACATTAGAGGCCTCCATGACTCCCCCTACAAGTGCAGGATGTAGCACATGCCCCACCGCACAGCTATAAAAAGGTAAAGGAATACCCAGCAGTTGTACTGCTAGTCGTGACCAACTGAAGGGGTGGTGCTCAACCCCATTTCTAAGCCTTTAGAGCCAGGACTGACACTTCCATGGTCATGGGGCCAGCACAACTTCCAAAGATGCACAGAATTCTGTTTTACCTTCCTACCAAGGTGGTACATATTCATCTATTTGCATTTACATTCTTTCGAATGTTGTAAACCCTTGAGAAACACAGCCCACGGCACAGCTATGTCAGTGCTCTTAGACTGGTGCAAGTCTCTTGCACTGGGTAGGGGGTATCATAAAAATGATGTGAGGAACTCCTACACCACTCCTAGGTACTTAGGTCAGTGAACAGACACGCGTTGACCCTGCACCGCTTAGCGATTCTGCAGGGAAAAGCACAAAATGTGGTGGCTATGCTGGGCCAGCACAGGAAACTAGGGATTTTGAGGGGGAAAGGGTGGGCAAGCAGGATGGTGAGTGAGAGATAGGATCTGACTGGCAGTTATGACAGATCCAAACCAAAGGATCCAGATCCAGGCTTCTGGTTGCTCACATCTGAGCGGTTGTCAGCCACCTCCTGAGTAGGTAGAGCAGCCGCATTGGGACTGCTGCAGCCTTACTCCAAGGAAGGGGAAAGCCTCCCCTACCCCACAGTAGTACGGCAATGTCCTTGTACTGGATACAGCGCAGGCTGACTCAGCCTGCCTATTTCAGAGCAAGTTTGGATTGCACTGCCCAGCTATTAACTATAAGGGGGAAAAACTTATATGCACAATTTTGTGGCCATAGGTTATTCCATTTGCATGGGCTCCAGCAGGTTCACAGCTACTCTATAGAACCGGTTGTTAATGAGAGATAGGACATATAAAGTTTAAAAATAGCCATTTAAAAGTGGCTGCCAGAGGGGCATAGAACTGGTTGTTAATTTCTTTGAATCCCATCACTGGTTTGCATGTTATAAAAATAACTATATTTTATGCATGTTCCTATTCCTTTCTACAAATTCTTTGATTCTGTGTAATTCTCTGTAATCCTCATGGTCTTGGGCATTGCCACCCCTCCATCGATTGTGTTTTTGTTACAGCTGAACTCAGGACAAGACCAGTAAAACTGGTTCATTGAGTTTTAAGGAGATGGGCCAAAGTGACCTGGCATTCCTCAAATCAGATAGCCAGATTATCAGTGTAATCCAATTTGTGTCTATTTAGAAGTATATTCAATTGAGTTCAATGGGGCTTATTCCCAGGAAAGTGCTCTTAGGATTGTTTTATTCAAGCCTAGAAAGAAAAACAATTTCCCTAGATGGAAGTTCCTTCTCTTTTTCTCCTGCTCCAGGTCAAAAAGCGCAACAGCAGCCTTCGCTGGATTTAGTGCTTCTAATATCAAACCAAGGTGACTGAATGTATACATTCAAAATGGGGCTCCCCACAGCTAAGATAGTGGTCTTTAATTATAGCTTTTTACAGGAAACGGGCCAATTGTCCTAACCTTTTTGAACTGGTGGCTCCGTCATCCCAAGAAGATAAGATAATGAACTGTGTAGTTAGAAAAACATTAGCATTTTATGTTGTTTTTCTGGATGTCTCCTAGTTGTGTCAGAAAGATTGAACATGCTGTACAGCTTAAACTGAAATTATTGTGAAGCAGCTCTTTATACTTTAGACTTATCCTGAACTTAAGGGTTTTTCGGCAGGGCCTTATACAACAGGTCTTTCAACTGATACCAGGTAGGTTTATAATTATTCACATATTTAATTCTAAATTTTTAAATGTTCTTAAATTTATGTGTATTTGTGTTTTTATCATGCTATTTATTATGATTATTTATTATTTATTATGAATGTTTTTATATTGTGGCCACCTTGGGTCTGCATGGCAGAGAAAGGCAGGGTATAAATAAATAAATAAATAAATAAATAAATAAATAAATAAATAAATAAATAAATAAGTAAGTAAGTAAGTAAGTAAGTAAGTAAATAAATAAATAAATATTGATGTTGAATCATGTTTGGCATTTGATTATTCATTCACTCACTTGTCCACTTAGAAGTGCCTATACATCCAGTTAGCTTCAGTAACAGTTTTATAAGTACTGCATATTGAATGTTGCATACTGAATGCATATTGAATGCTTGGGCTGTGGGTGGTGCAAGTGGTTAAGATGCTATGCCTGTTCGAGACCCAGGTTGGCCCCACAGGACAGGGTGAGCTCCTGTCCTTAGCCCAGCTCTGCGACGCAGCTGGATCCAATCGTATTGGCTCTGCCTTTCCATTGGACTAATTCAGTGGTGTGAAGAGGGGGGATTTGCTGCTTGGGTAACAGCCTATCCTCCATAACAATCTAACCCAGGCTTTTGTGCTTCGCATGCAGCGTACACAGCGCCGAGCACGATACCATAATCTTCCAAGACTGACAGAGGCCTGCTTTTTTTTATTGAAATGAGAGCTGATTCATATTAACACTTATTAGTTCCATACAGCATCAGAATTGCATCTCTTTGGTTTTCAGAGCACTCAGTATCATGGGTAAGTTTGAGTTTAAAAAAATTCACATTTTTTTCCATAGTCTTTTGTGTTTTCATTTTCTGGTTAATTGGCCACAACTTTTGATAGTGTATAGATGTTCCGATGCAGTTTGTTTCATTGCATTCCACATTAAAGTCCTTTTCAAATGATATATAACATGATGGTATTATCATTCACACATACCCCGTTATTCACATTTTTAGTCACTAGTGTCAAGCTTCGCTTGTAATGCCCCCTAAAGTTTGTTGCCCAGTGCAACTGGACCCCCGGCTATGCCATTGCTCTAGATCAGCGTTTCTCAAAGTGGGGGTCGGGACCCCTTTGGGGGTCACCAAAAGTTTTCCTGGGGGTCGCCTAAAGACCCCTGGTGCAGGGGGCCAGGTCAGGCTTGCCAGACCACTGGCTGTAGCTGCACGCACACTGGATCATCAACATCCACATACCTATACTCAATAATAATACAAAGGAAGACTACAAAGCCTGAAGACCAAACATTTGGTCCTGTTACTATATATGCACAATGCAAATTAAAACAAGATCAAATATAGAGCATGAGATGCAGTTGGACAAGTCTATGTATGCCTTTGCTTCCATACGCTGCACCATAGTCTTTCAAGACTGACGGAGGCCTGCTTAGTCCTGCTGAATACAGTGCTGCATTCGCTGCATGTGAAGCACAAAAGCCTGGGTTGGATTGTTATGGAGGACAGGCTGTTACCCAAGCAGCAAATCCCCCCTCTCCACACCACTGAATTAGTCCAATGGAAAGGCAGAGCTGATACGATTGGATCCAGCTGGCGTCGCAGAGCTGGGCTAAGGATAGGAGCTCACCCTGTCTTGTGGGGCCGACCTGGGTCTCGAACCCTGGCCAGCTGGTTAACAGGCACAGCATCTTAACCGCTTGTGCCACTCACAGCCCAGACTAACACAGCGGGACTAACTTCTAGGGAAATGTGTAAAGAATTGCGGCTCTAATCTATTGCTGGGAAAAGAAGACTCTAGTAGCACCTTTAAGACAAACACATTTCAGTATGACTTCCTGATAAATTCTAGTGCAGTAGTTTTCCATTTAAATCTCCCTTTGATGTCCCTCTTTGAAGTTTTTAAAAACTTTGTAAAATGGTGACTTTCAAGTTAGCAGAAGGCTCAACTAGAATTTATCAGGACATTTTATTCAATTCATCTTGGCTGGAACAAAGATAGGAGCTTTTCATCTCACATTACTGGTAAGACTACAATCCTACACATACTGGACAAAGAGCACAATCCTAACCATGTCTACTCAAAAGTAAGCCTGATTGTATTAAATGGGTCTTACTTCCAGGAAAGTGTGTTTAATATTGCAGCCTAACCCCCAAATCCAGAGTAACTATGGGAACACGTAAGAGACTTTATGTGCACCGATAGTTACTGCACCACCTAGTGAAAACCTATGGGAAATTCATATCGGAATCCAGAATAAGTTGTTCTTACACCAGAGCAAGGACTCCCCATAGTTACTCCGGATTTTGCCCTAAGTCTCACTCAACTCAGTGGGACTTCTCTTTACAACTGTGCTGCTAATAATTTCAGAACAGAAAACTGTAATCATTATTGTTTAAGAACATGTAACTTCTATTATGCTATCTCATTCACAGCCTTCCATAAAAAGGGACTAGATCAGGCCAAATGCCGACCAAGTTGTACTAGTTGCACATAATAGTCACCCCTGTACCTCTCCCATTCCTTAGCCATTTGAAAACACCAAAAATGGGTCTGGATTCGTTTACTTAGGCTTCTACAGGTAACCATTGCTCCTTTCTCAATTCTTTTGTTAACTAACAGTACATTCCTAAGATTGTTTATATTATTCCAGGTATTTAACAGGCTTACTCCCCAAAAGTGTCCATCTATTGCAGCCTGAAATAGATGCAATCTTATGTTTCCTGAATCAGCTGCCAGAAGATTGACTTTTAAAGAGAACTCTTTTTAGTCTACAGGGGACCTATTCCAGAACTTCCTGTGGATACCAAATTCTGCAGGTAATGAGATCTGAGATGGAGTAGGACCCGCCACTGTTCTTCTGGTGTGAAAAGCCACTGTACATATTTCTTTACCTTACTCCTCTCCCATCTTATATCCTTTGATTTCATTTTTACAATGTGTGTACGCATCATATATATATACACACATACTTGCCAAATGAAATGATGCATCCAGACTGCATGCATCTGATGAAGCTGGATCTAGTGAACAACACTTAAACTGAAATGGTCTAATGGTTTCCAAACTTCTTCAGGAGAGCTGGGAACCAAATACGGGAAAGTTTTTTGCCATTGGGGAGGAAGGCAGGAAGGGGGACAGTGTCATCACCACAGGGATTGCAGTGATGATGTTTTCAATGAACTTTTTAATACATGGGTGGGCTGCACTGGTTTCTGCTGTGTCCTGGAGATTCACTCCCCCTGATCTCCTCCATGGATCTCCTCCATGGCCCTTATCTCTGATCAAAAGCTACTTCCAGTTTTCACAGGAAAACAGGAAGTAGCTTTTGATCAGAGATAAGGTTTTTTTAACTGCAGCTACAGAAGAAATCAGAGGGGGCTGAAAGCCCCCACCACTCTATATAATCGCCAGATAAGTTAAAAAAAAAAAGGGTTGAAAGCAGCAATACAACAGCCCCTACGGTATGGTCACCGCCATTGGAGCAGGGACATGTCTTTTTGGAGGGAATGCTGTGCTTCAATTCCCCTAGTGCAGGGGTGTCCAAACTTTTTGGCAGGAGGGCACATAATCTTTCTGACACTGTATTGGGGGATGGAAAAAAGAAACTGATTTGATTAAATTTACATAAATGAATGTATGATACTGTATTAGAAGAGGAATTTGTGAATGTATTCAAATCCATTCATAAACAGTTTCTAACACAGAGAGGGGGTGATCTTCATAAGCACTTTCAAACACAGAGAGATGAAGTGCTTGCAGCCTCCTTGCCCCTCAGAATATCCTCTGGAGGCAGGGGGAAGGTGGCAGCCTCTCCTTCCATCTGGATGATTACAGGCTTTCCTGTGCAGGGGCTTGTGCAAGCCATGTGGAGGCTTACCATGGGCACCCATGCCATAGAGCAGTGATGGCAAACCTATGGCACATGTGTCAGGGAGGGCACTTTGTCTATTCCCTGCATTCCTTTGCCCCAAAACATTCCTCTGTAGCATAGACTAGTGGTGTAGACTCAATAGTGGCATAGGCTCAGTGAGGGGATTCAAAGAAATTAACAACTGGTTCTATGCCCATCTGGCAGCCACTTTTAAATGGCTATTTTTAAACTTTATATGTCCTATCTCTCATTAACAACCGGTTCAATAGAGGAGCTGTGAACCTGCTGGAGCCCACCACTGCATAGGCTAGTGGCGGGGCAAGGCACGTATTACACCTTAATGGACTAGTGAAATTAAAATAAAATGAATTTACCTGCTTGCATTCACATGCTATCAAACTGGTAGAACTAAATTGGCAGAAACTGAACAAGGGAGTGGGGCTCACTTTGTCCTGTACCACTCGGGTCTTGCAACTTGGCCTGCTGGTTGACAGGTACAGCATCTTAACCACTGAGCCATTATAGCCACTAAATCTCTGATATGTTTTGTTTAATTTTTGAGAAACTGCTTCCACAACTGCCAGTTGAAATAGGGATAGTTCAAAAGATTCTTAGGCAGATTCTTAGGATCAAAAGATCCTAAAGACACTTTCCTGGGAGTCAGACCCACTGAACACAATCGGGCTGACTTTTGAGTAGACAATGTCATAACAAAATTTTATGCCCCTAAGAATTTTATGCACAGGGCAATTGCTCCTGTGGCCTCCTCATGTTATGCCACTGCTGCCAGCTAGTGCTAATAGAGCATCAGACGACCCTTGACACAATGCTAAGGTGTGATCTGGCTCTGATCCAGCATCAGTAGTCTCTCCTCTCCAGGTGCCACATACAAGTCTAATGGCATGTTTGCAACACCCAACATCTGTTCTGGAGCTCAGTGCTGGCACTGAGGAAGTTTAGGATTGGGTGCTTGGGACACAATCCCAACTTTCCAGCATTTGTATAGCTGTGCCAATGGGGCATGTATTGCATCCTGCAATTGGGGGTGCAGTTATGAAGGCCTCCTTAAGTAAGGAAATGTTTGTGCCCTTATCTTGGTTGCATTGGTTTTACCCCAGAAGCTGGAAAAATGTGATGAATTGCACCCATTGAGCTTTAAAGTGCTACATGATAAGTCTTTGTAGTTCTTACAAGATTGGAAGTTGGGATTCACGGTAAGGAATCCATCATTTTTGCTGCCACACACTAACACAGCTACTCACTGGGAACCTTCTAACTAGAATAACTACAATTTCTGTCAAAATTTAAACCATATGTTTTAGTGGAACATCATTAATACCTCAGTTATGTCAAGTTACCTTGACAATTTAATTCCTTGATTTTTTAAAAAGGTAATTTTCCAAACTATTATTACAAAAATGCTTTTCTTTTTCTTTTTGTTTGATAAGATATTTATAGCTAAATATTCTGAGTTTGATTTATTTATCATAAATATTTGCATGGATTGAAAGCCAGGCTAGAACACCTGGTGCTTTCAAAGGGATTTACTTCCAAGTAGCTATTGCTTAGGCAGGCATTCTTGCTATGTAAAATCTTGCTGATACAAAGTCAGTCCTAACCAATTTAGGCTAGCACAACACACCTGCTTCTCGATCCTGTGGTAGTATGAGGAACATGGTGAGGATACTGATGCAATGACCGTATGGCACTTTTGCGACACCGCCGGGCCAGCACTGTACTTGTGCTGGGACTTATATTGGCCTAACTGGGAGTTAGGATTGCAGTCTAAGTTAATCAGGAGTTACTTAAACAAACAGCAAGAATGTATGCAGGTCCAACCTTGTTATAAACAGATTTATAACATGTATTAGATGTTATAATACTAACGTTAATACTACATATAATACTAGATGTATTAGATGTTAGATTTATAACATGTATTATTATAACATGTATTTAGTCAAATACATGGATTTGACTGAACATAAATGGCCACTGCAAATCACAGTTTAAAAAACTGCTTTTCTACTGTTGTAGATAGGTAGTCATGCAAACAGTCATTCCATTTTTCAGTCCCAGAATCAAGTCCCTGAAGATACTGAGGCTTTACCTTATTCAATTAGATGCAACGGAGGAGCAAGACACCTAGAAGTGGATCTTTAAACTAAGGCTGCAATCCTAAAGGCACTTTCCTGGGAGTAAGACCCATTGAACACAATGGGGCTTACTTTTGAGTAGACATGGTTAGGATTGTGCTCTTATTTTTTCCATCGTTTTCCGTCATATTTATACACAGAGTTTTTTATCCACTGGAGGTTCAAGAACAGAACCCTAATGGATAACGGACACCTGTATACACAAGCCCACCACATACCACTGTCCAATTTGGCGTCCTGTAGATCAGAGGTGTCCAAACCTTTTGGCAGGAGTGCCACATCATCTCTCTGACACTGTGATGGAGGCTGGAAGGAAAAAAAAGAATTAATTTACATTTTGAATTTGAATAAATTTACATAAATTCAGGGGATACAAACTTATACAGAGCACTGTACCAGCACCTTTGTGAGTGTGTACTGGCATACACCCACATAGACACAAACATACACACACAGGTGAGTACATGTGAGTAACGGTAAGTGAGTACTGGCACCTATTTTCCAGTAAAATATCACTGCATAAATTTAATATAAATGACATCAATGAATATATTAGAGACAGAATTTATGACTGAATGAACTTAAATAAGTTGGGCTGCTAGTAAAACTGAGGTTAAATGAGAAGACATTTTCAGTAATTTATTGAAAATTAAAGAGTAATATGTCACTGGACCCAGTTTTTAATAGACTAACTAGGCAATCCTAACCGTACTTTCCTGGGAGGAAGTAATATTGAACACAATGGGACTTACTTCTGAGTAGACATGCTTCGGATTGCATTGTTCAGGACGTTGCTGTTCTTCTGGGTAAATTATTCAACTTGCCCCTTAAAGAGGCCATTGAGCTTGAACAGTGATTTTCAACCTTTTTCCTCTCATGGCACACTTCCCACAAGGCACTGAAATTATCAAGGCACACCATCAGTTGATTTTACCACTGACAAGGCACACCAGACTATTCAAATCCCCCAATTTTCCTATTAATGAATGTAAATCCCCAAATTCCAACGGCACACCTGAGGATGATCCGCGGCACACTGGTTGAAGATCAACCAGTGTTAGAGCTAGAGAACTGAAGTGCAGTATATAGGGTGACCAGATGCCCAAACCTCAGAAAGAGGACAAGATCTTGGATTCCTCTCAGCCTGGCCTTTCTGATGGACAACAGCACATGTGCCTACTCATGAGTAAAGCCGCAATACTGGGCACTTTCACTTTCCCATAGAGCTCAAGGCATATTTTTTAGTTTTAGTTTTTTGGCCATAAAGTTTGATGGGAAGGAGGTATTTCAAAACCGATTTTTGCATTGGATTCTGGTCTTCAATACGAATCCAACAACATACTGGGGTACTGCACACTACCATTGGAAAGTTCCAAAATGAAGCCAAATGGAGGACAATGAAGCCCTTTTGATGGACACCGAGACAGAAGATTAAAATAGAGGACAAATCCAGAAATTTCCAGTCATATGATCACCCTGCTTATGACACTTTTAGGACACTCACAGGACAGCATGAATCTTCTGGTAGCCTAACCAGGGATTAGGATTACACTGTGAGATGTATACAGTAGTTACACATTGTGTGGATAGAGGCAGTGGTGGTCTTCAGGGGGTTCTCACAGGTTCTATAGAACCCTTTGCTAATGAGTGCCTGGTTCTGAGAACCGGTTACTAATGGGATGTAGAACATGTTGTTCATTTAGGTTATTAGGACACAGAACCTGTTGTTAATTTATTTGAATCCCACCACTGGATAGAGGGAAGTTCAACGCAATATGAGAACAACATGAGAACCACGGCTCATCCACTAAAAATGAGTGGTGGGTGAAAGAAAATACTGAGTTTTCTTTACCCTAGAGCAGGGGTGTTTAAACCCCAGCTCATGGGCCAGATGCAACCCACAACAAGCCTGAATGTGGCCTGTGGCAAGACCTCTCAATCTGCCCTGCAAACAAGCCTTGTAATGTATCTAAATACACTTTTGTATTTAAATTTATATAAATTATTCATATCTGAAATGTAAATCATTTTTCCTGACAGTGTTACAGAGATGTGGCCCTCCTGCCAAAAAGCTTGGACACCCCAGCCATAGAGTACTTAAACTGTGGAACTCCCTGCTGCATGATGTGGTGATGGTGCCTGGCCTAGATGTCTTTAAAAGGGTAAACTGGACTAAAAAAACGTAACCAGGTAAAAAAACCTATATGCAACCCCCAGATTTCAGAGGCTGGCTTAATCTGAAAGCCAGTGGGAAGGGAGGGCCCCAGGATCAGGGTGACTGTATATTAAAAGTGAAAAAGAGGACAAGTCCCCATTCAACGTAGGACACACAAATGTAGGACACGACAAAACAAAAGCTACAAACTCATATTGCTTTCAATGGTTAATTTAATCATCATATTATTAATTTAAAGCTGTTACTCTTTTATTAATTGTTTTAATCAGTTTTTAATGTTGAAGTTTTTATTTATTTATTGTTTTAAGATGCTTGTTTTAACTGTATTGGATTTTATTGTAGGTGTTATTATCCATTGTTTGTAAGCCGCCTTCAGACCCTCTGGAAGAAAGGGGATAGAAATAAAAAATTTTATTATTATTATTAATATTATTATTAATATTATTAATATTAATAATAATAATAAATGCACAACAAACAATTTCGTGCTGGTTTCATTCACTTCACCAGTCGGACCCTTCCCCAGAGTCTAGGGCTGTGTGATGTAGCGGTGTATTATTATTATTATTATTATTATTATTATTATTATTACTACTACTACTACTACTACTGTATCTGATTTATCACAAAGTACAAGAAGTCTTGGTGCTGCCTGCCCACAAGGAAAAGGAGGACAGTGAAGATTATTTTTCCAGGACACGAGACTGGAAAGGAGGACGTGTCCTGGAAAAAGGGGACATATGGGGGGGACCCAGGGCTTTTGGGGTCTTGTGTGGCCTCTGGTGGGCCACTGTGAGCAGGACTAGGGGCTCTGGTCTGGGGCAGGCCCTGCTTGCTTGAGCTTCCAGGGGGCCCTAACTAGGCCCAGTCACTACTACTACTGCTACTAGTTTATTACTGACTGGCTGCCTGACTGCCTCAGTAGGGCCTACTGTCTGCCCACCCCCACCCAGCGCTTTGGTTTCTTCCACTTTATGAATGGCGCCTGCCTTGGCCCTCCCTTTCCTTTCCCTTCCTCCCCTCCTCAGTGGTCTGTCCCCTGCCCGCTCCACCCCCTCCCTCCTGCTCCTCCTGCCCCCTTCCCCGGTGCGCGCGAAATCGGCTCCCGCCACCTCCCTCCCCGCTCTCTGTCTTGGCCGGTCCCGATGCCAGCCCGCGCCGCCTCGTTGACCCCGGAGGAGCTGCGGAGGCGGTGAGTGGCAGCCTCACCTCGGGGTGGGGGTAGCAGCGGGGCCAGGGCCCCCTCCCTCCCTCCCCACAAGGGTCTGAGCACACTTATTCCTGGGGGGCACAAGGCTCTCCCCCCACATCTGTCTGCCTTGGAAGGGGAGGGGGAGTGTGCAGCCCAAAGCAGGTCTACTCAGAAGTAAGCCCATTCTAGTCAATGGGGCTTCCTCCCAGGAAAGTGTGGAGAGGGTGGCAGCCTCACAGCCCCCTCCTAGGCAGGTCTCCTCAAGAGTAAACCCCATTAGATTCAGTGGGGCTTACTCCCAGGAAAGTGAACAGGATTGTAGCTTCACAGCCCAATATATCTACTCAGAAGTAAGCCCCATTATAGTCAATGGGTCTTACACCCAGAAAAGTGATTAGAAGGGCAGCCTCTTACTCCAACCCTATGCATGTCTACACAGAAGTAAGCCCCATTACAGTCAATGGGTCTTACTCCCAGGAAAGTGTGGAGAGGATGGCAGCCTCACAGCCAATTCCTATGCATGTCTACTCAGAAGTAAGCCCCATTACAGTCAATGGATCTTACTCCCAGGAAAGTGTGGAGAGGATGGCAGCCTCACAGCCAAGTCCTATGCATGTCTACTCAGAAGTAAGCCCCCTTACAGCCAATGGGTCTTACTCCCAGGAAAGTGTGGAGAGGATGGCAGCCTTATTTCCTTTTCCTCCACTTTGTCCTTCATGCACCCCTAGATTACATCCCATTTCCATTCATGCAAACACATGGACTCTTGCTTGTCTTGGGGGAGGGAGAAGAAGTTGCCTCTTTCAATCTCCCCACTTAGTTGAGGATGAATTTGCATCCCCTCTTTTTATCACCATCACCTGCCTCCAGATCCAAAGTCCCAAGTTTTCCTGCTTTCTCCCCACAAAAGAGTTTCTGAGCCTCCTAAAGCTGCCCCCAAAGTGACAAAGAAGGGGGGACCCCCAAACATGTGGGGGGAGGGAAACTCTCAGTAGGAAAGGGACAGTTGCTCCCTCTGTGTTGATCCACCCAACTTGGAGTGTGACCCCCTTTGGTGAGTGTGGAGTGTGAGCACCCACTGCAGTGTTGATGCTCCCAGCATTGCAGGGCACTTTATCTCCCCCTCACCCCCCCCCCCAACAAAGAGGCATGATCTTTCCTGGAAGGAGAGGGTAGTTCATAAGTGGGGGTGGAGGAGGCTCTCCTTGTCTCTGTGCAGTTGGAAAGGTTGTCATCAGTAACACCAAGGGAGGCAAGTGTGTTTGTGTGCTGATCACTCCAAATAATGGATGTATCAAGTTTTAGATTTAGGACACCACCCGTAACCAACTTTCCAGCACTGGCATATATGCGCCTGCTGTGAATAATTGGGGTGCAGCCCCCCCTCCAGGCCTCCTCCAAGTCATGCAGTGTTTGTTCCCTTATCTTGAATTGCATTGTCTTTACCCTGGAGCTGGAAAATTGGTTAGGATTGCACTCTTCGTCCTTTTGAACAGGGTTGGTGCTGCCCCCCTCCAACAACTTTTCCCATCCAGAACTGGGAGGAAGAGGGGGGATGACAGCAACTCGTCACTTCAGTGTTCTTCACTGCAACTTCACTGTTGCAGCTGCTCTTTGCAACACCATCATAACTTTTCATGTGCATCCTGTTGGGGGGGGGGGATGAGAGAAGTGTTTGCAAAGAAGCAGAAATGGGGTCTTTCAGGCTTGGCTTTGTTCCCTTTTGGTGCCCCTTTGGGAAGAAAGGCGGCGTATAGATTTAATAAATAATAAGTTTTTCTCGGCACCCTTTTCCAGGCCCTTCCTTCCAGGTTTCAATCCATTGCTTGCTTCTTGGGACAGGAAGTGACCGAGAATGTGTTGTGTGTAGTTGAAAGCGTGGCGCAGCGCGGGAACCAGTCTGTGTGTGTTGATGGCCAGGATTTGCATGCGCTCTACACAGTAGTTCAGGAAGCACCCGTATCATTTTGCAGGCTTGGACTCCTGCATGAAATAAGAGGTGGTTCCCTTGTGGTCTCACCGCTTTTTGGTAACTCCAAGAGTGCCGCGCCTTTGGAGAAAGCCAGGGGAGACAGTTTGGGGTCACCCCAGACATGATCATGTGTGTCTTTTCAAATTGCCCTTTTTCCTGCTTCCCTTGCTTGCTCATTTTCTCTTGTGTTGCTGCTGAAGCATGTTGACCTCTGGCTCTGATCCATCTCTTCCTTCCCTATCTCTCCTCTCCTGGGGTGGTTCCAGATTTCAAAGTATAAACTCTGCAGCACACTGAAAGGTGCTGTCCCTTTTGTTATGCTTTTTGGGTTCGGGTCTTGAAGCACAATCCTAATGTTTTATTACTCAGAAGGGACTGTCATTGTCTTTGGTAAGGTTTACTGTCAGGAAAATTGCACAGGATTGCAGCCTTACAGCCCAATTCTGTGCAAGTCTAATGAGAAGTAAACCACATTGTGTTCAATGGGGCCACTCTCAGGAAGTCTAGATAGGATTGTATCCTCAGGCTGCAATCCTATCCATGCTTTTTTGGGACCCAACTCCATTGAACTCAGTGGGGCTTACTTCTGAGTAGCATGCATAGGATTGGGTTGCTAGTTCCAGAGGTGTCTCCAGTTTCAGAGATGTTGGTTATATCTGCACTCTGTTTTCCAAATTCTCCTTTTTCCTCTCCAGGAGGAAAACAGATTTGTAATCCAAGGCGTCATCATGGCTCCCTTCCTCTCTGCTTCTTTTAATTGCAGCCTGTGTCTCCCCCATTCTGGAGCCCCACCTAGGTGGCCCTTCAGACCCAACTGCTGCAAAATGGAGTCTGGAAAGGTGTGCTCTCTAGAAACTGGATTGTCGCTCTCTTGCAGAGGCCAGAAGGGGAAAAGCAGGCCTCTTTTGTGCTAAAAAGATGGCTCCCCCCACCAGAAATGCTGTCCGCTGTCACAAGTTGCTTGTCGGCTGGCGAATCTTACAGCTGGCAGCCTCCAGTGCGCGCCTTTCCCGCGTTCCTGCTGGAAGCAGTTCCCAGGCCTTGTGCTGCTTGCGCCACGTGGGTGCGCCCGTTTGTGGCGAGGCATCCTCAGAAGAGCAACATATATTCTGCTGGAGTCTCAGAGCTTCCTGTCCTTGCTCATTTGAACTTTAGTCCCCAGATTTTTCCAGACTTCTTGTCTTGCTTGTCCCGTTTCAGGAAAGTGTATCATCAGTCCCTTGGGCATAGCTGGGGAGGGGAGCATCATGTTGGGCAAAACATTGTCCAACGTGAGTCAATAGTTTTCCCATCTTCACATTTATGGGTTTCTTCATACTTACCCTTAAATTTTGCACACCAGTATATATAACTGACATAATTGCCCACCTTGAAAAAATAAGTTGCTCTCCCACTTCTAAAATCCCAAGTTACTTTGGCAGGTAGCAGTAGTGGCTGCTCATCCCATGAACACTGTGATCTTCAGAAGAGTATCTTCCATTCCTATCTCTGTTTGTCTTTCGCTTATTTTTAGTAGGCACGGGGTCACAATGGGTGAGCCAGGTATCAGCAACTTCTCCCAATCTCTTCCTCACATCTTTGAAGTATCTCCGAGCCCCATGTTTCCATGGGGGAGAGTATGGTTTTCAGGGAGAGTATGACTGTCACTCTAAAACCCTACCCAAATTGTAACTCTACCGATTTGACCAAAATATTTGCTTCTTTTTTAAAAGAGGCGTTTTGTTTAGCTGTTTTGCTTTGTGAGTTTGCCATAAAATGATGTGTTTAAGAAAGTATCTAAAATAATGACTTTCAATCTTTTTCATCTCATGGCACACTGGTAAGGTGCTGAAAAGGCACACAATTTTGTTTACCATTGTCAAGGCACACCATGATGTTGGTTCAGTGTTCAAATCCCCCAATTACCCATTAATTATCCCAAAATTTCCCAATAAATGACCCTCTCCTATATTCCCGCAGCGCACCTGAGGATTATCGATGGCACTGACGTATAAAAGTATCTTTGGGTGCCCTTATGAGGAAAAAAGTGAGATAAAAATGAAAAAAGTCCATGACTTCTAGAAAAAAAGTAAATGGTTTTTTTGGGCTAGTGCAATTTTAAAATATTGCAAGGGACAGGAAGAAAGGGAATGTGAGATGTATGTATTACACACTTAAAAAGTGATGAAGCAGTAAACAAGAAACAGTATGGGATATTGGTGCTTATGGAATCATATCAGCCAGCTCAAGAGTGGTTTAATTTTCCTGGAAAGATGCTTTAAGGGACAGTATGCCAGACAAACCTATGGAAGGGCATCCTATTCACCCTCCCCCCAAGAGCTTTGCTTATAATTTCTGTTGCCAAGTGCCATGTAGTCCACATCTCCTTTGCTTCAATTTGGTAATAGATCAGAACTTGGGGGGTGGATTTGATCCAGAGGCTGTCTCTAAGTTAGGCATACTTCTCTTGTGTGTCATGAATGGTGGTTGTCTTTTAATCTGCCTCTCTCGTTTTTAACCATGGTGAAGATAAGTAGCCACTAGTATATGACTTTGTGGCATTATTAGGTACAGTGATTTGAGCTTTGCAAATTAAAGGACCAGTTGCAGGAGCAAAATTATTTGCCTGTTGCAGGAAAAAAAAATAACAATGATCTGTCACACTTTAAAGACTTAACATTCACTGTAGCAAAAGTTTAATGGACTAGCAAAAGTCTAGTCCATTTGATTGAGCTGCAGCATCAGTGGGTAGGTGTATATATCCAAAGTACAGAAAACAGGGCTGAGAGAAGATTTTTATGTGGGACTCAAAGAAACACAGAGATCAAGTAATAATAGCAAACTATTTTGCAAAGAGGAAATGCAAATAAGATCCAATCAAGAGATTAACAGATGCATCAGGCAACAGGAGTTTGCATGAACCATTTCAGTTAGGCATGATCTGGCAATGAGCATTGAATAAACATGCTTAAAAAGCATGTCTTTCTTTGATGAGCTTACCAGTTTGAGTTAAGACCAAATTGGATAGTGCCAAACTTGAAAATGAATTCTAGCTGCAGGTTCCACTGGAGTTTCCAAAGAGGTTCTTGTGTGCAAAATTGACAGGAGCCAGCATGTTAACCAAACTTCTTGCTTAAAGACATTCCCTACAATCCAGAATAACTACGGGAAGACGTAAGAGGCACTCACTCTGTATTGCTCTATGCATTTCCCATAGGTTTCTCATAGGTGTCATCATAACTACGTCGGGGTGAAAGGTCCCATAGTAACTCTGGATTGTGGCCATTATTGCCCTACAGCTTCCTAAGTCATGAAACCAGACTGTAAACTAACTTCTCAAGAGCACTAACCCTACAATCCAGAGTAACTTCAGGAGTATGTATGAGACATTATGTGTACTTGTAGTTACTGCACCACTTAGTGAAAACCTATGGGAAATTCATATTGCAATCCAGAGCAAATTGTTCTTACACTGGAGCAAGGACTCCCCATAGTTACTCTGCATTGTGCCCTAAATGGAGGGAAGCCCCCTTGGTTGTTTCCAGTCCCCTTGAAAAAGCCAGGAAAAAGCCATGTGCATGTGTTTTGGCATTGTGAAACAGAGACATGTGCGTGTGTCTTGGCAATGTGAAATGTTGCAACAGAATGAGCAAGAAATGTGCAAATTGCCAGTAAATGGCGCCTTTTTGCCTTGGCCTGCATCCTGGAATAGTGGAAAAGAACTTGCTTTTTTGGTGGGTGGTGGGTAAGTGACTGTTTTTGATTCAGGGGGTGGTTCCTTGGTAACCATCCAAGGGGAAACATTTTGCTTCAGTAAAGAAATTATTTGAGTTTCTTGTAAGGCAGCTAACAACTATTCAGTTGTGCTCAGCATGTGTACACACACATGTTTGTGTGCCGAAAAAGAGGGTCCTGGAAGAGGGTTACAGACTTCTATTCTGGAGCTTGTTGGTTTATGTATGTTATGTATGTGGGCTGTGGGTGGCGCAAGCGGTTAAGACGCTGTGCCTGTTAACCAGCAGGCCAGGGTTCGAGACCCGGATCAGCCCCACAAGACAGGGTGAGCTCCTGTCCCTAGCCCAGCTCTGCGACGCCAGATGGATCCAATTTATCGGTTCTGCCTTTCCATTGGACTAATTCAGTGGCGTGGAGAAGGGTGGATCTGCTGCTTGGGTAACAGCCTATCCTCCATAACAATCCAACCCAGGCTTTCGTGCTTTGCATGCAGCGTATGCAACATATGCAGCGCGAAGCACGATACCATAGTCTTTCAAGACTGACGGAGGCATGGGATCCCTTCTTCCTGCATGCTTCTTTGTCAAGGAGCACAGTGAACAAATAAAATGGGGAAGCCCTGCACTTTTATTTTAATGCATGTTCTCCTTGATTGAAGTAGTTATTGTAGGAGCAATGTATAGATATATATAGTTATAGTAAGAGCAATGCCAAAGGGCATGTGGAAGCCTGAAATCTGTTGATCTGGAGGGAAAAACTTTCCTGACTAGTTCCTCTGTAATAAGGGTAAAGTTTAATAAGGGTATAAGGGTAATAAGGGTAAAGTAAAATGGAACAAGGTTGATTAATAATGAAGAAAGTTCTTAACTTTTTGTGGTGTTTTTATAGGTTTAAAGACCTGGAGAGTGCCGAAAATGGTCTCAGCAAAAGTGTGAGTGCATCTGTTTTATTTTTATTTATCAGTATAGAATAATGGTGTTGCTTTCCTGCAGCCATCCCCTGCCTTCAACAGTTTCTGCAGATCTGGGCTGCCTGTTGTAACCTTCTGTTTATTTCTGTCTGCAGGAATGTATTAAAGAACAGTTGAGTCTGATGCACGGCTTCTTGCAAGCACATGTTCAGAATCAGCTGAAAGACCTGGAGACCAAGTTCTGCAAAGAAGAACTTTCTGAGGTGAGTAATTATTAGGGATGAAATTAGTCACAATCCTGCAGGATTGTGACTGCAGGAATGTCCTGCAAATGTTACATCATACTGCAATTCAATGCCCCCTTAAATAGTACTCTGGCTCCTTACAAGAATTACACCACCTTAAGAATATTGCTGTCCAGTGATTAAATGACTTACATATCTGGCTGTAGACCCAGACATGTGCTCATATATTAATCTTTATATATGTGAATTCCATGTTATACTTCTGTATTTTGCCATACAAATAAATAAAGAAATGAAGAGATGTCCCTCTGTTCCATTCAAATATTGGCCTGTGTATTCACACCATCTGCCCATCTGATTTAACTTGAAGACTTTCTAAAATGTATTTTGAAATGGGTGTACATAGAGCTTCCTACAGTTTTCAACTGGGGTCTTTTTTCCTTCTAAGTAACCAGTGTGTATCAGGGGTTGGCTCATTTGATACAGTCTCAGATACAGACACTATTTGTATTGAGGTAGGGCAAAGTCTGAACTAACCTCAGTGGTCAAAATTTCCAGAAATAGGAGGTTTTTTTAATTTGTACACGGTGTTCCATGTAAAAGAAAAGTACATGGTTCTGTTTAGATGTAAGAGGAAATCATAGAGGAATGTTCCCTCTCCCTTCAACTTGTACTCATCAACATCCTGGTTATTTAAACCACAGATCTGCATCTTATATGAAACCAGGAGTTGTGCTTATGACTTCCAGTCTTTTATGAACCCAGAATTTGAAGTTGATTTCATAAACTGGTTTGGAAGCCAGCATTAAAATTTATGTACCTGGCTTCTCATAAGTTGTGATATAAGTAAACCACAATAGAGCTAGAGCTAGAAGGGAGGGCATTCAGGAGGGTTTGAAGTTATATTTGTCTAATAGAATACCATGTTCCTATTGTATCTGAATTTGTCTAATGACTGTGGTGTTTGACAATGTAGATTTATGAATTCTTGAAGAACTGCAAAGCTCAGGAATACGTCATTAGCTAGATGGGCTACTTGGTGATCCTGAGATGATTTCATACTGAAATCCCATACAAACAAAAACTGAATCCCAACTATGTGTAGCAGTGAATTGCTCACCAACGAGTGATCTCAGTTGAACACAAACCTTCTCTAACCTCCCTCTATCCTCTCTATAGACATGTCCAAAGTAAATGTTAGTTTATTGGTCTTTTTTATTGCTGCAGGAAAGGTACCTGAGCAAAGTCAAAGCCCTGTTGCATAATGAACTCTCCCCAGAAAATGGAGGGACTCTGGAACTTGAGGAGAAGCCTAATGGCTGTACAGAAAATGGCATCTATGGCAGTGACGAAGAGACAGAGACACCAGGTCAAAAGGGGGAAGAGGAGAGCACCATGGAAATTGAGGAGGCAGGCACATCTTCCTCCTCGGTGACAACTTTGGCATCACCCTCTGTGTCAAAAGCTCGCAGGGGAAGGAGGAGCAAATCCAACAGTGAAAACCGAAGTAAGAAGCAACTTGGGCACTATTTAAGAAGGTCTTGTATGTGACTGGCAGTGCATGCATGTGATTTAGGTGTTCACGGTGCACCAGTTTCTCTGGGTGCTTGGTGATGATGTCAGCAGTGGACTTCTGGAAATACTGAACTCTGAATTGGCTGGGTTCCCTATGAAGTCATGCTGTTCCAAGCCAAGCTCTGTACAGCACAAGCTCAGTAACCTGGATGTTGGGTGACAATGCCTGTTGCAGTTACCATGTATTGTGCATTATTGTGATGCCCTGCACCAGAAGAAGGGACCTGTGCAGACCTCTTAGGAGGAAGACTGATGGTTGGAACAGTCTGATCTCTCTTTCTCCCTGTCTTTCTCACAAGTAATTCTTAACAGAGAGGTGTTAAAGTTAACAGAGTGGCCCAAATGGAAAACTTAGCTTCTTACTTGGGATCTCTCAGAGGCTGCAGACTCTGATAGTGACAGAGTCTGCAGTCCGAAAGACACTGTCGTGGGAGTAAGACCCATTAAACACAATGGGGATTACTTTTGAGTAGACATGGTTAAGATTGTGCTCTAAGGAAAATAAAAAAGAGATGGAAATTAACTTCTTGCCGTTTTCAGCAATCCAGATGGTTATTAAGATACCTGGAATTTAGCATCCCTTAATCTTCCTATGACAGCATCAGTACCAGATGTCTCTGCTATTTTGGTTTCATAATACTTGTGCTGGACCTATAGTTATTATGGCCAGGAAGTTAAATGTGTATTTCTGTGCAAATGTATCCCTAATGTACTTGGGATGCTATCATGCCTGCGAGAACTATCCTCTCTTTGTGTCTCCTAGAAGACACTCTGTATAATTTTATCTTTGCAAGGCTAAAGCAACATAAGTTGTGTGATTGTGACTCAGCAAGTGATAGCAAGTAGGGCTTAATACTAATTTGGAAGAGGAAAGGGTGTGCAGTTGGTATTAGAAGATAACTGCCAGTCTGGGTCAAAACCTTGGGCAGTGGATGGAGGAAATTTGTTTTCATTATTCTGAAAGAAGCAGCAATATTGTTTACGGTATATATATTAACAGCAACTTTTTTTATTCATCTGTAGAAACCCCAAGCAGTTCAAGGGTCACTCGTAGTTCTGGCAAGCAGCCAACCATCATGGATTTGTTTTCCAAAGGGTGAGTAGGTTCAGAAGAGAGCAACAAAGATCTGTATTAGATGATCTGAAGAACAAGCCACATGAAGAAAAGTTGAGGGAACTTTTTTGTTCAGCCTGGAAAAGAAAAGGCTGAGAGGGAATATGAGCATACTGTTCAAACACCTGAAGGGATATTATACGGAAGAATGGATGTATGTCAAGAGGAGGGGCTCCCCTACTAGCCGAACAGAAACTAAAACTAAAAAGGTCACGAACTTTTAAAATAAATTAAATTGCCTTTAAGATAAGCTTACATTGCCAGTGTAAGCAGGCTGCCTTTAAGCCATGATTAACTGATCTGAGAAAAGCTTATCTTTGAATTTATAGAGCCATCCTTGGTCACTTTGAGACAAAATCACATATAAATAATTCACATAATTAGGCTATACTTGTATATGATTAGAAAATACATATTTGCCTCTAAGAGGCAGACTTGAGCTGGTAAGTGGGTACTTCCCATTTCTGACCTAATCTATTGGCAGGAACTTTGGAGGTATCTCTTGCTGGCATCTTGTCTGCTGTGAAAACAGTTTGCTTGTTCCAGGCAATTACTATCATGATTTTCAACTGGGCCTAAATGATTTTGTAAGCCATTCAGACATGGTATCTTGTAAGAAGTTTGTGCCAGTGCAAGTACTCCATCCTTCACTGTGTTGACACTGTTTCTCTATGCTCAATGACATTGTGCACCAATGAACTTCTGAGTCACCAAGCTCCATGGTATGTGGTGCTCAGCTGTGCAGTTTAATGGGAATGCTGCCCACTTGGGCTGGTCTTCACAGCTGAATCCTGACAAAAGTGAGCTTGGAGTTGATATCTACTTCTTTGGCTATGTGGGTCAATGTTGTTTGGTCTGAGCATGTGCTGTGAAATTAAAAATTGAAATTATTTTCCCATTTCTCTTTTCTGAGCTCTACATTGTGCAATCAGTGCAGTGAACATTCTGTTGAATTAACTTTCTCTAAATTTTGCGTCAATTGTGACAGGTCCAATAAACGCAAATCTGAAGAGGTGAATGGAGAGGTGAAGCACGAAATTACCGGTAATGTAGAAAACGAGGAAGAGGAGGAAGAGTCTGGGGAGAAGGTAGGCATGTGATGCCATGTTAAATAACCAATGCCATGCAATTTTTTTTACTTTTCCCTGCAATATATACCATTTTGAACCCTTCTGAGACATCAATTTTACAAACTGAACTTTGAATTCAGCAGTTTTGCCCTTGGGCAAGCAAGGTGAGGGAGACTGATTAAGGAGTCAGAATCAGGAGGCTGACTAGGAGAGACATGCTTAGCATTTGTTACAGTTTGAAACACAGAGGTAAATTACTTTCTCAGCACTGTCTATTTCATTTACCCCCTCAAGGAACAAGATGAGAAAAGAATCAAAACTGAAACCAAAGAAGGGTAAGTGCAGATGGTCAGACACTTAGATATGATCATCTTTAATACATACCAGTCTGGCTATTTGCTTGGAAAATGCAACCATTTGTATTATTGCACTAAACTTGTTTAAAGTAGTTTTACTTATAGTTCTTTGGGTCATACTGAAAACCAAAATTAAACATTAACAATACACGCATAGGAGCCATAGAAAATGCTGCTGTGCACTTACCTTTACTTATCTAGCACATCTTAACTGGAGGACAAGGGAACATTTTGTTGGCAGGCCAGATATCCTCCTTGGCTGCTTTCTCGTTGGCAAGAGAGGGCTGCTCACTGGAACTGAAGATATTACGTAACTAATGGGGAAAGGTGAAATATAAACCCTAATATTTGCTTTGATGTGGCTGCAACAACACTTTTCATCCTTCCTCATTCTCAACTGATTAAAAACAGGAAGCAAAGTTATCTTAAGAGTCTTTAAAAATTTAAAGAATTTATCTGCATATAGTACACTGTAATGTAATCCAGTGATATCCTCTTATAAGAATGAGGAATGACTTGTTCCAGTTATTCATATGTAGATTCCAAAGGGTCCAAATAAAAGTGGAAAGAAGGGAATGTATGTACTTTAGCCCTTCTGTATCTCTTAGACACTACAATAATTTTTTCCTTCCCTCCCCTCTGTATCTTTAGTGTTATTTTTGTGATGTTGCCTCTTATGCTAGTTGTTAACACAGGTGGAACCTTGATGCACAGCTACTATACACCCATTTTACAAAAGGCTTTGACAGCTTGCTGCTAAATAACTATTTATTTTGGGGATTTATACCCCACCTTTTCTGTGCTAACGCAAGTGCCCAAGGCAGCATACATAATTACCTTTTTTCTCCTCACAACAATCCTGTGTGGTAGGTAATTGGGCAGCTTATAGAAGTCTTCTCTTCGCTGTATAGATTTATAAAGATGCATTGCTTTATGAAAGCTGCTGCTTTTGAATCTCTGTCCTAGTGTCTCTAACTTGCCACATGCTACAGGAATAGCTGGGACACCACTGTTAAATAACAGAACATACATATAGCTACTTCAGATATAGCAGTCCCAGTCCTTTAACTCGGATTAGGAAACTGGGAAAGTGCCACAGATTTACATATTGCCTCCTGAATGCAAATGCCTTCCTCCCTTTTCTTTTCAAAGGTAACCCAACTGCAGTCATAATACTGTCTCTATAATTCTTTCTAAAATGGAGGGGTTGTGCAATAGAGGGAGCATGTAAATTTGCACATAAAGAACATTATCTTCACCAGGCCAAAGAAGGAAGTGGTCTCTATGCTATCTTGCTTATCCTGATTAAAATCTTACCCATAAGAATCAGGACATCTGGCATTCTTTGGGTCTTTGCCCATCTTATTCTTGCCACTTGAGGTAAGACATAAAATAGCATAAGAGCAATCAGCCTTTGCAACTATTATGTCTTTTCAACAGTAACGAGGAGACTACAGAATTTGAAAAGGTCATCTAGCTCCATTGAGCACTTGGTTTTTTGAACATGAAAACTTTCTTTTGTGCACAGAAGCATTGGGTCAGACATTCAAACTCTGATATCTAGCTACAAATGTAGGCAGGGCTGACATGACATTCAACTTAGAAAAGTTTGCATTGTCCTTTAAGTTACTGTGTTTTTCTCCCCCAACTCCAGGTCTGAGGTCAAAGAAGAAACTCCTCAAGTTAAAATTATACCACCTGTTAAAGTAAGTGTTTGTGTATTTGTGTTTAAATCTGGTTAAAGCAACAAGTACTTTTGATACCATTTTTCTGACTGGTTTCTGTATCAGCTGTTCCAGAAATAAAAAGTTCCTTGTACTTTGTACAAAAGGTTCCTTGGTAGAATCATGAGGATATCTTCATTTATTAGAAAAAGCTGCCTTCATTAATGCACAGAGCTCAAAAGCACTGCAGAAGCTTTTGAGCTTTTGGGGGAGGGCTCGCTTGGGCACAACCATCATCTGAGGGGATTTTAGTTATAACATAAGGTCGGGGTTTTATTGTGGGCTAGTACTGAGGATAGGGCTGTGGGTGGCACAAGCGGTAAAGACACTGTGCCTGTTAACCAGCAGGCCAGGGTTCGATTCCCGGGTCGGCCCCACAAGACAGGGTGAGCTCCTGTCCTTAGCCTAGCTCTGCAACGCCAGATGGATCCAATCGTATGGGCTCTGCCTTTCCATTGGACTAATTCCGTGGTGTGGAGAGGGGGGATTTGCTGCTTGGGTAACAGCCAATCCTCCATAACAATCCAACCCAGGCTTTCGTGCTTCACATGCAGCGTGTGCAGTGCCAAGCATGATACCATAGTCTTTCAAGACTGACGGAGGCCTGCAGTAATGAGGAATTCCTTTTCACATAAAAATTCACTTTTCTTGGAAAGTTCACCTTTTTTGGCAAAGTTCATGGAATGTTTTGGAAAATAGCAAAAATTTTTATACTGTGAAAGCCTGAAGATGATGGGAAAAATGTTTTTGATGTGCTCTTTTTTCTACACCTCATATATACATGTAGTTTGAGTTCAAATGGACCAGAATTTTATTAGAAACTCATAATTTGTAGCAGATCTAAGAACCAAATACAGGCCCTTGTTATTTGTGGGTTCAGCATTGGCGGATTTGACTCACAGTGGATGCTGACCCACCAGAGTTGCCAAACAATCTCTTTCTAGATTCCTATATTGAAATTAGGATATTGGATATATTTCTTGCAATACTCTGTTAGTCCACAGCCTCCCTATTTGTAATACATTTCTGCTGTGGCCCCCTGTTCTACTCATACTGCACATATTGATGCTCTCGGTCTGTCTTCCTTTTTCAGACAACACCTCCCAAATGTTCTGATTGCAGGCAGTATCTCGATGACCCTGACCTCAAGTTCTTCCAGGGAGATCCAGATGATGCAGTAAGTCAGTGCATCTAATCAAATAAAAGCTAAGAATCCTGCCTAGCTATCATGTTTCTGGAATAAATGCAAAATGTGTTGTTACTCCCCAGCTCGATGAACCAGAAATGCTGACAGATGAGCGGTTGTCCATTTTCGATGCCAATGAAGATGGTTTTGAGAGTTATGATGACTTGCCCCAGCATAAAGTGACATATTTCAGGTGAAGCCTCTTGCTGACTTACTAGCCTGGGTGTCAGAGTAGGGTGCCACACAACATATCCATATCACAACATATCCACAGATATGGAATCTGGAACTATTATGGCAAGCACCACTTTGGGAGTCTTGTTACCTTGGGGGCCACAAGCAAAGACTCTACAAGAAGCTGGAGAAAATAGCTTTTCAAGTCTATCTTTTAGTGTCAATACTTAGAGCAGCCAGACAAGTCCTGTGGTTAAAGGAGAAGAGTAGTGGCAGAAGGAAAGTAGCACATCACTTCTAGAATCCTACTGTCCATTCAGTTTCTACAAGTTCATGCCATTATGTATATGCAAATATGCATTGACTTGCCAAATATGCATTGACTTGACAGATAAATAATTGCCATTAGTTTGGGGAGGGGGTGGGGAATGGTTGTTTCCAAGAGAAACCCTTTTCTCTTGGGAATTAGTTTTAGGAAGGAATATGTTCAAAAGGTTTGATACTCATCAATTTTAACGGCATGTCCGCTTACCCTGGTGTTAAGCATAATTGTTAGACATTGACATAGATTATAGATAATTTTGACACCTGCTGGGGCTATGCTCTACCTGTATGCTGTAGAATCTAGAGCAAGGGGAAGCTTGCTCATGTAGCCATTTTCCATTCCAAAACCTTTATTGGCATAAAGCCATGAGTCGAAGCCATGAGTTGCTTTTAATAGTCCTCTTCTAGTTTCCAAGTTGGCCAAGATGTAAAGAGAATTGAAGAAACATGCAAGAAGTGGTTGTGGTCAGAAGCTTTGCCTGTGCAAGCTGTAGAGTTTTGCAGAGTTTGAGGGGCATTCTTCCCAAAGGGAGGCTCTTGCCTTTAGGTTGAAGGCTGCACTGGTGGATCATGGCCAGAATCTATAGCAGGTTCTAGTATTTGAATCATGTGTTTCTGTATCTTGCTTGACCCTAGTTAGGGTCATTTTCCTCCTGGCCTCCTTTCATGTTTCCAAGTTTATTTTCTTTCCATTGTTTGTTTCTTTGCCACCGTCTCAAAGAAATTAAAGGGCACAGGTCTTCATACTGACCTCCCCCTTTTTAGTGCAGTGCAAACAACTCTTAACTGTATGTAAACTGGATTGATGATTGAAATTTATTTTTATTTATTTTAAAAATTTGTATCCCGCCTTTCTCAGGCTGTCTAGCCCGACTCAAGGCGGCAGAAACATAAAACACAATTAAAAACATAATTAAATACAGTAAAAAACAATTAAAACATAAAGGCTAAAAGATACTGTAAAAACAATATAAAACCACAGTCCCCCCCAACCTCTGCCCTGTTAAAAAGCCCCTTTGAAATAAAAGGTTTTTAGGCTCCGTCTGAAGCTCTGCAGTGAGGGAGCTTTCCTTAATTCTGTGAGGAGAGCGTTCCAAAGCCAGGGTGCCACCACCGAGAAGGCCCTATCTCTGGCCACCACACCTCTCACATCTCTTAGTGGCGGCACAGTCAGTAGGGCCCCCTCAGATGACCTTAGGTGACGGGTCGGATTGTACGGAAGGAGGCGGTCCCTCAGATACCCTGGACCCAAGCCATTTAGGGCTTTAAAGGTCAGGACCAGCACTTTGAATTCAGCCTGAAAACAAATGGGCAGCCAGTGTAGTCACTGAAGCAGTGGCCCGACAGAGTCAAACCGACGAGCTCCAGCAACCACACGGGCCGCCGCATTCTGGACTAGTTGCAGCTTCCGGACCGTCTTCAGAGGCAGCCCCACGTAGAGTGCGTTACAATAGTCTAGTCTCGATGTCACTAGGGCATGGGTCACCATAGCCTGTTCCGAGCGACTCAGGTATGGTTGCAGCTGGCGGATCAGCCGAAGCTGTGCAAAGGCTCCCCTGGCCACAGCCACCACCTAGGACTCCAGGAGCAGCTGTGAATCCAGGAGAACCCCCAAGCTGCAGACCTGCTCCTTCAGAGGGAGTGAAACCCCATCCAGAACAGGATGATATTCCAATACCCGAGTCGAGGCCTTCCAGACCAGGAGAAACTCTGTCTTATCAGGATTTAATCTCAGCTTGTTCACCCTCATCCAGTCCCCCACTGCCTCCAGACAACAATTCAGGATTTCAACTGCCTCCTTGGACTCAGGAGGAAAGGAGAGATAGAGCTGGGTGTCATCAGCGTACTGATGACACCTCATTCCAAACCTCCGGATGACCTCTCCCAGCAGCTTCATGTAGATGTTAAATAGCATGGGGGATAGAATGGAACCTTGTATACGAAGGAAATAAGTACGAAGCATACATGGTTACAAAAAATATCAACTGTTTTCTTTTCTGAACAGTATTTATGATCGGAAAGGTCACCTGTGTCCATTTGATACTGGTCTTGTAGAAAGAAATATTGAACTTTACTTCAGCGGTGCTGTGAAGCCAATATATGATGATAACCCTTGCCTGGATGGTAAGTGTGCTTTTACCTGTAAGCTTTCTTTCTAGAATCCTTATTCTGAGATTGTGTGGTGAATGCTTTATAGTCCCAGGAATAATGAACATCTTGGAAGTATGTCAGTTGCCTAATTTGTTCTAACATGTTGAAAAACTTGATGGCTGTTGGTTCTTGTACTTCTAGAAGCCTCCAAATAGCTATAAAGCTTGCAGTTGGAAGCTTCCAATCTGTTGTATTCATATTTTTGCTGAAGATCTTTATTGCTTTCCTTACCCCATGCAAAAACAAAGGAACAGAAGCACCATTTTGCTGTTTGTTTTACTAGAAGTGATTCAAGTGGCTCCTGAATGAGTAGGAAGTGTTCATTCCCAGGCAAGAATTCCAAAATTTGCCTCAACAAATTTCCCCAAATCAAGGAACGAAATATTTGAATTTCCATAGGATAAGATACAGTCCAGCTGACTGATGGAAATCACTATTCACCCAAGTGTGAATCTGGAGGGAAATGAAGGAGATGTGTGTGTACTTCATTGTGCTTTCCTGTTTGTAGAGGGAACACAGATTGTGGTTAAAAAATGTTGGGGGTGATTCCATCATCCATCAGGCTAGAACAAATGAAATGGATGCATCCCATTTGGCTTAATGCTTCAGTTTTTTAAAAAAAGCTAAAACTAATATCTAGAAAGGCATGGGCATGTATTGAATCTTCTTCCCATTTGTATTTCTTATTCAGGTGGTGTTAGAGCCAAGAAGATGGGTCCCATCAATGCTTGGTGGATCACTGGCTTCGATGGAGGGGAGAAGGCTTTAATTGGTTTTACTACAGGTAACACTGCAAAGATGTGGTGAAGATGCCATTGGCCAGGATTGAGCTACCATAGTATTTTGTGTGCTGTGCATAAAGAAGTCAAAAGGAAGTAGGATATGGGCATATGCAAATCTACTTCTCTCCACAGTCTTCTTGGGAACTTTCCCATTCCCCCCCCCCTTGCATTTTTCCACCTGTGCTGTCGGATGCAGCAATGCTGCCATAAATCCCTTCATGCGCTGGCTCTATAAACAAATATGAATACTGATGGAACCTTCAGAGTCATGGCAGTGTGTCTGAGTACCAGATGATGAAAAGCAACAGAGATACCTTCACCTTCATATCATGCTTCATATCATGCCAGAGATCTACTGATGGAATAGATAGAGGTTTTTATTCTGTGGTTTTCAAACTTTTTCAGTTGGTATCTCCCTTGACCTACCGGGCCATTGGCTGTCGCTCTCCATTAGGGTTGCAACCTCATATCTTGTACAGGGTGGCAGGTTTTTGTAAGAAGTACATTGCTACCCAGTGAGCCACAACTCACAGTTTGGGAACAACTTTTCTTATGCAGCAGTTAGTGTGTTTATTGGGTTAGGACTTTCCTGCCTTACCTTAAGTTTGAATCCAAGTTTCAACAGGCTATTTAGTAGATCTCATGCTTTTATTGCATTCTAGCTTTTGCGGATTATATCCTGATGGAGCCAAGTGATGAATATGCTCCCATCTTTGCGCTGATGCAGGAGAAGATCTACATGAGCAAAATTGTTGTTGAATTCTTACAGAATAATCCTGATGTCAGCTATGAGGACTTGCTGAACAAGATTGAGGTTTGTATAGGAGACTGGAGTAACTTCCCTGCAAAAAGAAAAGCCAGACCCAACTAATCTCTATATACTGAAGGTGTCCCAAAAAGCATGGGAGTCTTATGGAAGATTGTTAGCAACATCTGTATGTATATACAAGTACTGTACACAACATACCGTTGACTTTCAACCTTCCACAAGGTGACAACATGATAAAGAAGCTTAATTTTTCCATCCAAGTAACCCCCCCCCCTATGGATAATGGAATTTACGTGTAGGCCATCACAGGACCTCCAGATGCAACTTAAAGCCCTCTAGAAATGGAAAAACTAGAAGTGCCTTTATAACATCTTTGGTAAATCTTCTGAGGTCTAGACTTCAGAAAGCCTCCTGGGTATGACTGGAAGATGCTTCCAGTTGCATTTGGGAGGTCAGGTTGGGCCCTCCAGTGCCAGTTTAGAAGCCATGCTAGTTTCCAAATCCGTGGATAAAAAGGACTCACCTGTATTTATAAATAAAAATTTTAAAAAATGTCAAAATTCTGTTTTGAGCACCTCTACTGTCAAAATTCTTGTATAACATGAAGAGAATCTTCTGTTCCAGATTCTGGAGGATATATCCAGTCTAACTGAATTGGGTTCAATTTGAAAGTATTAATGTATTCTTGTACCTACCTTGTCATGAAGCAGCTCAGAATACCAAGAACTGAATTATATGGCTGATTAAGCATGTATTTTGGTTTGAGTGAGCACTGGATTAGTGAGTGGTTGTTTGTTTAAACCTTGCAAGTAGCAACAGCTGCAGTGTGTATATGAGTAATTGTCTGAGGCTATGGTGAGGGGTTAGGGCTTTAACTCTGCACCCATTCCAGTTCCAATCCAGATTCTCTGCCCTGTGGCTTCTGAAGCTCCCACTGATGTGCTATTATAAAAGTATTTAAGAAACCAAGCATATCAGGAACAAGCAACACTTACAACTAGATTCAGCCCACTGTGTTTAGTAAGACTTGTTTGGTAATCCTAAACTGTTGGTAATCCTGTGTTAGTAAGACTGTGTTTAGTAATCCTATCTTATTCAGTGGAAACAAACTTAAAAAAACTCTACTTAAGAAAACATTGAGTTTGTCATTGGCTATAGATCAGCAGTTCCAAAACTTCTAGCACCATGACCTATCTTTGGTGGGTCCCTGCCATACCTAAAAAGTCTTACTGGGAGCCTCCAGAGACCGCTTCTGGTTGTACTGGACCTGTAACCCACACAGACTTCAGAAGGCTGAAGAAAGCATCGCAAAAATAAACCAAAGTTGTAGGCAAACTGGAAGTAAATTTCTTTTGTTGTATTAAGGTATTCTGAGGCCTGAAAGTGGCTTCTGAAAGTTCTCAGTAAGGTTTTGCGGCACAGCAGGGAGTATTAGGTTGCAACCCTCTAGTTGTGATAGGTTGACATTTTCATATGTGAAGGATTGCTTGAGATCCTTTTTCTTTCCTTCTACCCTTTTCTGATTACTTAAGGTGATTTGGTGGGTGTTTCAAGTTGGCTGAAGTTGTTGAAGGCTGGATTGTCAAAATGGCTGTAGCATATCAGCCATTCAACACCTTCAGCCAACTTAAAACACCCACCATTTGGGTATTAGGTGGCAGGTGAAAATTCCATTTGGGTGACTATGGCTGCAATCCTAACCACACTTTCCTGGGAGTAAGAACAAAGGAACACAATGGGACTTACTTCTGAATAGACATGCTTAGGATTGCACTGTATGTCCATATGGTTGGTCACAATGCCTTTTCTTGAGTTGCCTAAAAAACAAATTAATTGCACCCTCTCATTCTTCATAGACAACCGTCCCACCCGCTGGGCTGAACTTCAACCGTTTCACAGAAGACTCTCTCCTCCGACATGCCCAATTTGTGGTTGAACAAGTGGAAAGTTATGATGAGGCAGGAGACAGTGATGAGCCTCCTGTTCTGATTACACCCTGTATGAGAGATCTGATCAAGCTGGCTGGAGTAACTCTTGGGAAAAGGTACAGCAGTGATGGAATTGCAGGACTGGCAAGAGGGCTGCCAGCAATCCCTGTCATACAATATATTGGAGCATAAATTACACTTATTGTAATTAAGCCTTCCAATGTTTATTCAGCTTTCTTGGCAAAGTTTAGTATAAATCTGATACCTGCACTATTATACAGTGCTGGTTCTTTGTGCAGTTCTCCTTAATGATGGAGATAGCCAAGGTGTAATGCAGGATATTATAAACCTGTCTGAATGTTGACTCTTGGATTGAGCAAGAGAACATTATGCCCTAACAGGAATATCCTTGTGCTGGATGGAGAATCCAGACAGGTCTCTGCTCTACTGGGTGGAAAAAGCCATACTTTCCTCCTACATTTGACCTTTGACAGAAATAGGATGCTGAACTAGATAGACCTTTGGCCTGATCATCAAGTCCGCTTTTATATTCTTATCAGTGGAAATGACATTTGCACTTCCTAGAAAACATGTAAAATTTACTCCCTAAACTTCTGTCCAAAAGTTGAAATTGTTCAGCTTGGTCATCTTTTGTAAGGGTAGTAGTTGTGTTCACAGATTACTTGCTAAAGGTTATGCATGTTTGCCTAGCAGATGCTTTGAACCCTAGAGCTGTTGTGCTAGTTGGCGCAGTATTCCTGGTTAGCTCAATGAAAATATTTTTGTTTTTGTTGATTCTTGTTATTCTTTTGTGAGCATGACCAGCCCTTACACTGAAGCAAATTTACTTTTCAGTGAGGTGATAAACTCAGTCTAGACACTTCAGATTGCAGGTGGACCTCTCATGGTTTTTAGATTCTTCAATTATTTTTTTAATAAACCTTTTCATTTAGGAAACTAGGTACAAAACAGATGGGTTTTCATGTTGCCTTTTTCCTGACACATGAACCTTGTATGAGCAGAAAATGGTTGGATGTGGATGAGCCTTGAGTGCTCACCTGCTGCCAAAAGTGTAGAATCCAGATCCGCACTAGTCCAGATCCTAAACTATTATCCATTGCTGTGTTTGTACCACTCAGATGTGTGCTATTTGAAGAAACTCCTGGATGAACTAACATTCCCTTATCCACATAAAAATAGAATTTCGTAGCCACTTTGATCCCCCGAAGGTGGATTCATTTTATTCCAGTATTTTCCTATAATTTGTATAAGATGTAAGGTATTTTGCATCCAAATAAACTCTGCAGATACATGGCATTTCACTGCTATTTCTCTCTTCCAGGCGAGCTGCAAGGAGGCAGGCCATCCGGCATCCAACCAAAATTGACAAAGACAAAGGGCCCACAAAAGCCACCACAACCAAGTTGGTGTATCTGATCTTTGATACATTCTTCTCAGAGCAAATAGAGAAGGATGAAAAGGAGGCAGATAAGGAGAATGCCACAAAACGGAGACGCTGTGGAGTCTGTGAGGTAACCTGGAAAATATCTTAACCTTGCTATACTAACCCCTGTTCTGACTACTGAATGGAGTTGTGATCGCCACCTTTTTTGCTGTGGCTCCAATATTCAGGAAGGAAAATTACCTAGTCTTCATAGCTTCCTGACTTCTCTTCCTATTTACTTTCTTGCTATATTTGTATACTACCTTTCTGCCAAAACATTCAAGTCTGTTTATTTCTATAAAATAGTGGCTTACACTTTAAAAGAGTCATACAGAGGAAAAAGGAACTGGAAGGGTAAAGGAAATGAGCAAATTCGAGTGTTAAAACCTATCCTCTTAACATAACGAGGTTGTGTGTTAACCAGATAGAATAGTCATTGCAGGAGATGATCATGGAAGGAGAGCAGCCAGATGCCATTTGGTCCCAGCTGAGTTGAAAGATGGTATTTTCAGTTGTCCCTTTGATATAGCCGGGTGGGGTGGCTGGTAATGGAGGCAGTTTTGGAAGGCAAGCATTCATATGAAGCCTCACTGCTTCCAGTAATCTTCCTTCAGCAACACTTCCCTCTGCTGCGACTGACCAGAAAGTTCCCTAGCTCCTATAAAATATGTAGATTGTTTTAAAAAAGCATGCAAATTAACACGTGGTCTGCTCTATCATAGTTGCTAATTTTCATCCTAAACATCTACCTAAGTTGTCTGCAGCTCTGTGTAATAACTGCTGATAACTGTTAATGAGAACTAGTAACTTAATTATTAATCTATTCTTAATTGAATAAGAGCTAATGATTGCTTAATCTAATAAAGTCTCAATAAGAGCTAATAACTGCTAATATCAATCAATCAATGCCTTTATTACGGTCTTTGACCAGCACAAGAGATAACTGCTAATAAGAACTCAGGAGTGGTATCTTGCTAGGAGATGGGAGTTGCTGTGCTCCAAAAGAGTGAGAAAAAACCTGAATCAGCCTCCCCCAAAAGGGTGTCAAGGGAAATGAGTCTTGATTTTAGGTGCCTCCTCCCCTAGTGCTGTTCCTTTCTCTTCTCAGAAGCATTCCTTTCTTTTCCATCAAACTCCATACTGACTTGCCAAACAAGCCAATTCAGTGGACATAGATACCAAATACCTCTTTTTTCAGAACTGCCCGCTCCATAAAAATGTAAATTTTATCCTTCAGCTTATGTCCTGAACAGTTTCAGGTACTTTCATGTCTCTTCATACAACTTCATTCCCCCTTATTTCATAGTGCCTGATTTCTTTTTTGTACTGGGCCTCTGTCCATGATCTTCATAGTTTTTGAGGTCTCCTATTAATTTTGACAGCAGTTGGGCTGTTTTTTAATTGCTTTTTTGTTTGCTTTGCCACCTAAGCCTACAAAGGATTATTGAAATTTACCCACTTTCCAGAGCACGCCAGGAGTGCTTTTCTGGTCTGAAACTTTTTTCCTTATGAACTTTCCAAGTCTGAAGACTTTTCTTCCTGCGTTATTTCATATGCTCCTGTTAAGGCTCCTTATTTTCCCTCTCTTTACAGGTGTGCCAGCAGCCAGAATGTGGCAAATGCAAAGCTTGCCAAGATATGATTAAATTTGGTGGCACTGGAAAGACAAAACAGGCCTGCCTACATAGGAGGTAATTATCAAGGTCCTCCACCTTGTTGGGCTGTACAAATCCAATTAGGGTAGAACCACTAGGGGGTAGGGTAGCCTTGTATGCTCAACCCAACTTAATTTGGTTTGAAGTATTTAACTTGGGTCACAGGGGAGAAAAATTGTTGGAAGCAGTTCAATACACATTCTCAAGAGAAACATTCCAAGTTGGGTCATGAAGCTCAAATAAAAAGTAGCTACATAGTCGGCCCATCCCCTTCTCTAATCTAGTTAGCAGATCAGCTCTGTAAAGATTTGGCTGTAAGGATTTGGAAATGATGGGAATGTGCCGTTGATGGAAAAGGACTCCGTCTTCAGCCTGGCTCTTTTTAACAATGGGATCTTTCATCAGTGGGATATATCAAATTTGTGATGACCCTAAGCCAGTAGCAGTACCAGCCACATTTGAAGATAGTAGAAGCCTTCTGGAAGACTTAGGCTGCAATCCTAAAGACACTTTCCTGGGAGTAAGACCCAACTGAACATAGTGGGGCTTACTTTTGAGTAGACATTGCCTAGGATTGTGCTCCTAGGTGAAATGAAAGACTGAACTGAAATGAATAAAAGTTCAACAGGGTCAAATGCAAGATTCTGCACTTAGACAAAAATAACCAAAGATTATTGAATGGGGATACCTGGTTTGGCAACACAACATGAGATGAATCTTTGAATTGTGGTCGATCACAAGATGAATAAATCATCAGTGTAATGCAAAGGTGAATGCAACTGTAGTCTTCATTACTAGAACTGTAGTTTCTAAGCCATTAGAAGTAGTGGTTCCATTTTATTCTGCTTTGGTCAGACCTTGCCTGGAATATTGTATTCAGTTCTGGTTACCTCACTTTAGGAAAGATGCAGTCAAACTGGAGCAGTTCAGAGAAGAGTGATGAGGAAGCAAATTTTGTGTTTTGGGCATAATATTTTCAAAATCAGTTTATAAAGTGTAGTTAACTTGTAGAATGGAGAAATATTTGGAAGGATTGCTGAAATAGGGGGTCCTCCATTTCTGAGCCGTATGTGCATGGCATTCTTGTTTTGGTTTAGGTGCCCCAACCTAGCTGTAAAAGAAGCTGATGACGATGAGGAGGTTGATGATAACTTTCCAGAAGTGCCTTTACTCAAAAAAATGCTGCAAGGAGGGAAGAAGAAGCAAAATAAGAGCCGCATTTCATGGGTGGGAGATCCTGTCAAGGTATGCTGCCTTTATGTGAGATCATGCATTAATTCAAATTCGTTGTTTTGGGGTGTGGATCCTTTGGGTTAAACAGCTTGAATACTTTTTAAGGTATTCTTGAACTTTGCTTTTACCTAGCAGCAGGTATGTACTTCAGGGGCTAATGTCCTTCCTTGGGTATATGGAAGTGTTATCTAGATGGGCACTTGTAAATTTAAACACAGCTTTAGCCTTTAAGTTAGTTTTTCACAACCATAAGGGTTAAAATACTTGCATTGGCAACCAGATTCTCTTCATTTGTAATGCATTTGTGGCCAGGCAGAACTGTCCTTAGTCTCCCTCTTGCTAAGGAAAGTCTTGAGATGTGGTATTAAGGTAAATGGGTATTGTGAGTGCCTGCTGTGGGATTCAGTATAGGAAGCCCGCATTAGTACCCACGGTGCTGTATTGATAGCATAATTTTTGTGTGTGTCTTTTTGTGTGTCTGCAGAGTGATGGTAAGAAGGATTATTATCAGAAGGTATGCATCGATTCAGAGACCCTGCAAGTAGGTGACTGTGTCTCTGTCAGCCCTGATGATCCTACAAAACCTCTTTATCTGGCAAGGTGCGTCTTCTCAAATGTGAAAAATTTTCCCCTCCATGGCGAATGCAGTATAATTGTGGATAGAAATGTTTAGACCTGGAATCAAGCCTAGCCAACAGATGCGGCTAGAGGAGGGAACATGTGGAGGGGGCAGTTTGGCAGGGATTTGCCTGCCAAGGATACTTTGGCTCTGCCTCCAACTATTTACCAGCTTTAGTTCAACAACCACCCTTCCTCCTCCTCCTCTTCCTACCCTGCTCCCCCCCATTTTAAATTGCAGATTCTGGGGGAAGGAATGGGGGTGGAGGAAAGGAGAATGGTGACCTGCAGTGGTTCTGCTTTGCTTCTGTAACCCTTAGATGCCCATCCGGATCCAGAGTCCGGAAATGCAAATTTATGCAAATTGGGCTATTTTTACATGGGCATCTAATGTATAAGTGGAGGAAGAGTGTAAGATTGGGGGCTGCCTACAGGCATGCCTGACATCGTTGCAAATTGTTATGATGAGGTGGGCTTTGGCTGGCATTAGAGCTAAAATTTGAATGCAAGTCCATCATAAGGCTTCTGGGAAATCTTTATCCATGCCCATTTCACTTCTTACTAAAATATAAGAATAATTTGATAAGAACAATTTGCTTAATGAACTGGCTGTGAGGATGAACAAAAAAGATGGTTGTTGTTCTACAGAAAAGCAGAGATGTGGCATGGCTGGGCACAAGTAATTCTGAGTATATTGCTATTTGATAATGTTGTACACCTGCCTGCATTTAGAATAGAATACTTTATATTCCTGCCTTTTCTCCAAAGAACTCAAGTATATTTAATTTATCTATATTTTGTGAGCTGTGTACCAGAAAGCCCTCAATTCAAAAGTTGCCTGTGCCATGAAGTCACTACAAGAGTATTGTACTTGGATGTGGGTAGGAATTTATTCTCTTTCTTTTGCCCCTTCCCTGCTGTAGAGTTACTGCTATGTGGGAAGATGCCAACACCGGACCAATGTTCCACGTCCACTGGTTTTGCCGTGGCACTGACACTGTGCTAGGAGCAACTTCTGACCCACTGGAACTCTTCTTGGTGGATGAGTGTGAAGATATGCAGCTGTCTTACATTCATGGCAAAGTCAATGTCCTTTATAAGGCTCCCTCAGAGAACTGGGCCTTGGAGGTGTGTTGAAGGTTCTTGCAAGGGGGTGTTTGATCACTACATTTGGGTTAGGGAGGTTAGGTGCCTGGATGATGGAGACTTGCAGACCAAAAGGCTGGCTGATATTTGTCCTGAATATCCGATATGATAAAGAATCTTATTGCCTGTTAATTCTGATGAGCATTAAGACTTTCTGTGAAATCTCCCAGGGAAGCAATGTTGAAACATGGGTTGCTTACCACTTGGTATCCTATGTCACTGCTGTGAGTCTCCTATCTCTATGCTTTCATGTCATTTCCATCCCCTTCTCCTCCCCTTGGACAAATAAAGCATAAGTACTCCCAGGAAAGTGTCCTTAGTATTGCCGCCTCAGGTACTTCCAGTAGCATTTTTGTAGCAAGTGACATTGGTTATCTGGAAGAAGCAGTTCAGGGTCTATACCCTTCCAGTCCTTAGCACATTCTGTGGGTTTACTCATTCCAGGCTTATCTCTGGCCTTTGGGACAGAACATTCTGCAGCTTAGTTGCACTGCCTTGTCCGTTCTGACAGCACATTCTATAGTGAATGGTTTTTAATCACTTTTTATCGTTTTGAAATAAAATCAGCAATTTTGAAACATCCACCAAGTTATTGCAACATCTTATTATCCAGCTAGCCTAGCATTGCCTCCTTTCATTAATTTTACCCCACATGGATTAAAACTGCAACTTGTGAAGCCCGAATTCTTTTCCCTGTTGCCATTTCCAAATGTCCCATTCAGTACCCATGTACCCTAAAAAAGCCCTTCACCCCCACTTCTCCTTGTAAAACATAGTTTTGAAGATTGAAGGGAGCTGTTTCCTTGCCAAACCCCCAGAGTCCGTTTAACAGCAGAAATAATTGCCATTATTAGTCAGATTTGGGGTTCCTCCAGATAAGCTCAAGTCCATGTTGGGAACCAGAACACTATGCTACTGGTACTGAAAAGAGCTGTTCTCGAAAACAAGGGTGGGTGGTCATACTGTAATTCCAGCTTTATTGTAATGCACAACTTCATATTCCTCTGTCTGGATATACTTTTTTGCTGCATTTTCTGTAAGCATTGAGTGCTGCCAGAGTTGTCTGTCTGCCTTCAGCTCCACAAAGTGGTTTACAAAAAAGGTTTACAATCTAAAATGCAAAAAGACACTTTAACACATTGGTTGACACTGATACACATTAATATACATTGGTTAATAGACAGCAGAGTACACTTTAAAACACATTCCTGGGGTGAGGAGGGCCAATTACTATTCCCCTGCTAAATAAAAGAGGCTCACCCACTTGAAAGAGTGCCTCTTCCCCAGTTAGCAGGGGTAAATTATTAGAAACTATTATAATACTATTTTATTATACAATTGTATTATTATATTTAATTATTATAATATAATTATTGTTAACTATTCTAAAATATTATAGCAGGGGTAAACTATTAAAATATAGTCTGATAAACTATTGTAAAGGATTTTAATTGTGCATTCTTGTGGGGGCTTTATTGAGATTTCACAAAGCTTTTCTGATATTGAAATCTAATTATCATTTCTTGTCTTGCTTAGGCAATCTAAACTTTCTCCTCTGCTTCTTCCTATAGGGAGGGCTTGATATGGAAATCAAAATGGTGGAAGATGATGGGAAAACCTATTTCTACCAAATGTGGTATGATCAAGAGTATGCTAGATTTGAGTCTCCCCCAAAGACTCAACCTTCAGAAGACAACAAATACAAGTGAGTGCCTAAGGCTAAATGCACTAATTTTGAAGGTACTACCAGATGTAACAGGTGATATCATCCCCAGTTACTTTTGGATTTGGAGATTGTGGTGGGAGCGTCAAAAGCCAATAAAATGCTCAGGGCGAGTTCTTTCGTATGCTCAAAAATCTCACACTAGAGCTTTTTCTCCTGGCTCAAGCTTTCTATTGCTGGGGGAAGCTTCCATTGGGATCTAACTGCTGAGTGGTGGGTGCTGTGTGTATCACCCAATACCACCTGGAATATTACCTGAAGTATATGTTCTACCATTGAGAAGCCCTGGAATAAAGCATTCACATGAAGGAAATACTGTATGTTGTATACATCTTTGATATCTTGGCACGATCTTTGTATATCTGAACACCTTGCCTTTTAAAAAAAATAGCTTGATGGTGTTCAATATGTTGGAAAATATGGAGGACAAATGATCAGGAAACATCTTCCATCGCCTGTGACTTGACTTTATGGCTTTCATCTCCTGTGACTTGACTTTATGTATTGGATATTCTAAACAGTATTTAGTGCCTCAAAAATTCAGTGTTCTCGTTTGTTCTCGTTCTTTCTCTCTTCACACACACAAAATCTGACCTAAATATCTGCTCTACTCCTAGGTTCTGTATGAGCTGCACTCGTTTGGATGAGGTGAGGCAGAAGGAAATCCCCAAAGTGTTGGAACCCCAGGAAGAATTGGAAGGGAAGATGTACTATGGCATGGCAACCAAGAATGGGGTGCAGTACCGTGTGGGGGATGGAGTCTTCCTCCTACCTGATGCATTCTCATTTAGGTTGGTTCTTAAACCAGTTCCACATCAAGTTTGGCTCCATATCCCTCCGGCAGGACTTACTATATCTTTCACAATCTTTTTAGATGTACAGCAGAAGGATTGTTCTTCCTTGCAATGGTTCATTTTAAGGATCCCCTTTTTATCCCTTGCAAGATATCACACTCTCCTAATGTCTAAGGTTATAAGGTATTAAAACATCACTTCTGGTTTTTTAATGAAACTAGAAGTCACATATTTTAAGCTATAAAGCTTGGTCTGAGCCTGTCAGAGGTGCTTGTGAGGGGGTGGGGGTGGGAAGACACATCCACCCATTTACAGATTCAATCATTGGATATGGGATCTGTGGATAGGGGGACCCATGGTACTTTGTTACAACTAATAAATGAAAAAGGATGTTTTAGAGACAGCTCCTCATAACTTATGATCATTTACATATGCACTACTTCACTATCTCCAAAAGGCCACCAACATTTTGGTAAAGCACATATTCACATATCATTCATTTTAACTGAACATTTAAAAGGCAGATGATTGAAGAATTATTGTTGAGTTCTTCTACTAGTCAACAGATCAAGTGCAGCCACACAAAAATCAGCCAAAAATTTGCTACCTCATCTGCATACAGAGACACCACTGAAATTATTTAGTTGTGACATTAACATTCTGAAAAGAGGCAAGAAGGGCCTTTGAGGAGCAATCCTCAAGTTCACAAATGCTTCATTGACTTGCATCACCCTAATTAAAATACTTGGATTGTATCTATCCTGCGTATAATACTTATTTTTCATCGTTCGTTACCTGTAGCCTGAAGATGGCCAGCCCTGTCAAGCGCCAGAAGAAGGAAGCTGTAGATGAGGAGCTACATCCTGAGCATTATCGCAAATACTCGGAATACATAAAAGGCAGCAACCAGGATGCACCCGAACCGTACCGCATTGGTCGCATCAAGGCAATTTTCTGCAATATTCGCAGCAATGGCAGGCCCAATGAAGCAGAAATCAAGCTGCGTGTGTACAAGTTTTACAGGTAAGCCATGATTTGCATGGTTTTGGCTCACAGTAAATGTGGATGGGATGTCATGGAAAAAGAGGACATTTGGTCACCCTGGCTAGAAAGTGACTTGGGAAGGAAGTAAGGAGTAATCCCCTTACCCTAGTACTGATCAAGGCTTTTAAAAAAATAGCCTGCCTTCTAGTGAACTGATCAGAGAGCACCCCAAAGATTCTGAACATTGTTAGTTAAATAAGTTGGAGAATTTGTGGTAAGTAAAATTCTGTTTTCATTTCTGCCCTACACTTCATTCATGCTGAAAGGAAATATGTGTTGTCTTCAGGCCAGAGAACACCCACAAATCAGTGAAAGCCAGCTACCATGCTGATATTAACTTGCTGTACTGGAGTGATGAAGAGGCAACGGTGGAGTTCAAAGACGTTCAAGGCCGCTGCACTGCAGTGTATGGGGAGGATTTGACAGAATGCATCCAGGACTATTCTGCCAGTGGCTCTGATCGTTTCTACTTCCTAGAGGTGATCACAATACATCATTGTTGCATTGTGCTGCTATATTGGCTACTGACTGTCAGTTGCTGCAAAAGCAACTAGCCTGAGCGTCTCTCTCGACCTGGCCTAAGACCCATCTAAACCAGCTTCCTATTTCAGTGGCTCATCAGAAAAGGCCTTTTCATGTTGAAAAGGATGTTGAGCATTCAAATTGCCCCATACATGATTATATGCCTTTGCATATTTTCTGTTCATTTCACTGGTAATTATATGGGAAAACTTCTCAGTGAATTGTGCTCCATGAGTCAGATCTGTCTCTGACCTTCTACCCTTAGTGGCACCCAATACCCACTGCTGAGGCAGCTTTCAGACTGGTGCATTTGTTTTTCTTCACAATCCCTGCTTCCACCTATGTTCCCCCAAACCCAAGGACTGTCAATATAGTGTGTTTTTTGGACTGGTTTGGTGTGAAAAAAGCTAACTTTTTTCCCTTCTAGGCATATAATGCAAAAACAAAATGCTTTGAAGACCCACCATATCATGCTCGTAGCTCTGCGAATAAAGGAAAGGGAAAAGGGAAAGGGAAAGGTGAGTGCTTCCAAAGCATTGGATAACAAATGCTATAGAGAGCCAACATGTTATAGTGGTTAGCGAGTTGAACTGAGACCTGGAAGATTCAGGTTCAAATTCTTCCTTGTCCAGGAAGGCTTCCTAGGTGACATTTGACCAGTCACTCCCTCTCAGCCTCACTGTATTGCAGTGATTTTCAGCCAGTGTGCCATGGAGCACTAATGTGCCACAGATGGTCCTCAGGTGTGCCACGGAATTTAGGAAGAGCCATTTATTAGTAGGACAAGTGGGGGATTTGCGCCTCCTACCAAAAGAATGGTGTGTCTTGTCAATGGTAAAACAATTGATGGTGTGCCTTGAAAATTTCAGTGCCATGTTAACGTGCCATGAAATGAAAAAGGTTGAAAATCACTGCATTACTGGGGTGTGAGGATAAATGGAAAGGAGGAAGACCTTGGGCCAGTCACTCAGTCTCACCTCACTAGGAAGGGGGAACTAAAGCTTTGTAAGCCACTTGGGCATTTAAGTTGGTATGGGAAAATCAGGGTATAAATTCCTTAAATAAACCGTCCTGTTTCTGTATGTTTGGCAGTTCAGAAATATCAGAGTTCCACATAATGTGAAGAAGACAGTGTGATGTGTTCTTCTGGCATATAACTGCAAGCTTTCTGATACGGGACTGTAGTTCTGTACTTTTATTGGTTAATCTTTAATTTGATTCATAGCAAATGACTGGTTAAAACAAGTCATTTGTTTTAGTCATCCTAACCAAGGATCTAAGAGCTGTTGAGGTTTTTTATGGAGTACAATAGCTCAGTACTTTTTTTATTATTATTATTATTATTATTATTATTATTATTATTATTATTATTATTATTATTATTATTATCATCATCATCATCATCATCATCATCATCATCATCATTATTAACAATATTTATGTAAAGGCATGTCCTGGTTTCTTCAGGGGTTTCATTCCAGGACACTCTGCAGATGGCTGATACTGGGGATAACCCCCTGCCTTCCAAGAGGCAAGGACAGCTGTGCTTTTCTGTTCACTGAAGGGTCTTGAATCCGCAGAGGCTACATGCTCTCTGCAACAGGCAACAAGCACCTGTCTGTTGCCTCTGCCAGCTTCAGAATGATGCTTAGGCCAAAAAAAGTCACTTTCATAAAATCAGAAGTGATGTTCTTATGCCTTTAAAGGGCATTATGAAGTGTGAGGATGTTCACGTATGTTACTGGGGTCAGAAGACCTTCCAGCGGCAAGGGAGTGCTGCTGGCCTCCAGAACGAATTCATGGTGGGCTCGTATCTGTGGATCCATACATAAGCAAAACTGTGCATCCAGGATCTGCAGATAATAGAGCCCCCCATACTGCCTTTAAACAAAAAAGTAGTTAGAGATTTCCAGAAAAAAATCAATGGCTTCTTGTTTTGAAAAGCCCAAAAGGGCTTGCAATTTAATTATTTTTTCATCTTTTTCTATCCCTTTCATTGGCAGACCCCCTGAGTGAGGGGGAAGCGTCTAGGTTCCCATGGTGTCACAATCACTGTAGCATCTCCATAACATCCATTACTGCAGTGGTCTTCAAAGTGGGGGTCGGGATCCTCTTGGGGGTTGCAACTTCATTTCAGGCGGATCGCGAAAAGCTGAATGCACCCATCTTGGAATCTGGCACTGGGTACCTTTATTGACACTTCCAGCCATAACAACACTTCCAGAAGGTCCCAGACAAATTGCCTTTCTCAAAAGAGGGTCCCAGGCTGAAGTGGTTGAATACAACTGCATTTCTGGGCCACTCCCTTTAAGGGGGAATGGCCCAGTTTTGATTCCCAGTTGTGGGTCATAACTTAGGAACCACTGATAAATGCAATAGTAGAAGAGAAAGAAAATTTAGTGTAGTCTGAAGTCATAAATCATATCGAAATGCTTTAGACTATAGGTGGGCAAGCATGCTTTTTGAATGCTGTCCTATATGGAAAAAAATTCTGGAAATAGAAAGCTAGCATAGTAAGGAGTGGGTTTCTTCCTGCTGTGCTAAAATCTTACTTTGAATGATGAGCAGCTCTTCAGCCTTGCAAAAACCTATTATTATTATTATTATTATTATTATTATTATTATTATTATTATTATTATTATTATTATTATAGGGAAAAGCAAAGGGAAATCTTCAAGTGCATCTGAACAAAGTGAACATGAGGTTGCAGAAATTAAGCCGCCTAAGTTACGCACCCTGGATGTCTTCTCTGGCTGTGGGGGCTTGTCGGAAGGGTTCCATCAAGCAGGCAAGACAACATAGAAAATCTGTTAAGACAAAGTGGGATTACCACTTATTATCTGAGTTACTAAAGGATTAGTTTTTTTATTTTGGTGGTTGCTGTCATGGGGGCAGGGGGAAAGCCAGTTGGTCTGAGGTTTGGGTGAAGAGAGCCCAGAGAGGGCTAGTGGGAGCGCAAATATTTATAAGAAGAAATTTCTTAGTATAAATTTAGTAAGAGAAAAGCAAAAAATTCTAATTACTTAAAATTTAGAAGCTTTGCCCACAGGATTTCTGACGGGCTCACAGTCAGGCTAGCTTCTGTTGCAGCCAGCCATCTCACACTGCAACTACCTCTTTTCATCATGAGGCATCCTGGACTTTATGGGGACCAGCAACCCTGACTAGCTTCACACCTTTCTCCTGAGTGGAACCCAAAAGGGCCATCTTGGTGTACTGCCCTTTCTTTTCCTGGTGGCTAATGGCATCACCCTTCTTTCTAGACCTCATTACCCTCTGCCTCTCGTCTACCCTTCTTGTTGGCTGGGCAAGAAGGGCTTACATGGCTGGCTATCTGCCCCAGCTTTGCCCCAGAGTGGCTGCCACCTTCTTACAGTTGGCTGCTTCACCCCAGAAACTGCAGACATCTTTTCACAGCCAGTCCACACCAGCTTAAAGACTGCACTGCTGAAACTCAGTCAGAGCATGGGACCCCCTTTGCTTTTCCAGAGGTCCAGTAAAGCAGGTTTTAGAGCCTTTCAGTAATCAAACAGAGCAAATGAATTGTTTTAATTCCACTTGTGGAACAGAAATAGATTTTTCCCTCATGGATTTTGAATTGGGGCCCTAATGTAAAATCTTTTGTTTTTTTCTTCCAACATCAGAAGTATCAGAGACTCTGTGGGCCATCGAGATGTGGGAACCAGCCGCACAAGCCTTCCGCCTGAACAATCCTGGCACCACAGTGTTCACAGAGGACTGCAATGTCTTACTGAAGTTGGTGATGTCTGGTGAGAAGACAAACGCGCTGGGCCAGAAGCTTCCACAGAAGGGTGATGTGGAGATGCTGTGTGGTGGGCCACCTTGTCAAGGCTTCAGTGGAATGAACCGCTTCAATTCCCGCACCTATTCAAAGTTCAAGAACTCCCTGGTGGTCTCTTTCCTCAGGTAACTATGGCCAGGGCTCCCATTTCTCTGAGGTTCTTAAGTAGGGGCTTTGTGTATGTGTGTGTATAGGGAGGGAGAGAAACTCTTTATGGCTGCAGCAGTATACTTGAAAGTGTGTAGGAAATTCCTGGTGAGAAATGAAAAGCAAGAGCAGATTGCTGACCCTCAAGCTTATGCAGGTTCACTCAGAAATAAGCCAACTGGGTTCAATAGGACTTACTCCTAGGTAAATTTGTATAGGATTGTGACCTAAGACTCCTTGTGCAATCCTACAGTATATGCATTTTTAAGGCAGTAAGTTTCATTATTAATTTATTATAATAATAATAATAATAATAATAATAATAATAATAATAATAATAATAGAGGTATTGTATTTGAAAATGGGTTTTTTTAAATTCAGGGAGCTCTTATATCTAAGGATCATGCATCTGCGGATCAGGTTCCCTAGCGCCACCCCAGTGTGCAATCCCCTCTTCTTGAATCCTCTGAGCCTGACAGTGAAAAAGTCATTTCTAGTTTCTCCTTGAAACCAGAAGTGTTTTTGGAAAAGAACATACTGTTGACCTCCAGTGGTCTTTGTTTTTCTCCAGTTACTGTGACTACTACAGGCCGAAGTTCTTCCTACTTGAGAACGTGAGGAATTTTGTGTCCTTCAAACGCTCCATGGTGCTAAAGCTCACTTTGCGGTGCCTTGTTCGGATGGGATACCAGTGCACTTTTGGAGTGCTGCAGGTATTTTTGTTGAGCACTTTCTGGATTGAGTTTGGGGCAGATAGCATGAGGAAGGTTTTGTTTTCCACAGCCCCTCTTGACGGAAAGATTGCCTCTCAATTTTGGATGTACCACAGAAATGTACCACAGAAACAGAAAACATCATTGTACCAATCATATCTGCTCTGCCATTCCATTGGACTATTTCAGTGGTGTGAAGAGGGGGGATTTGCTGCTTGCATAACAGCCTATCCTCCATATTAATCTACCCAGGCCTTGTGCTTCGCATACAGCGTCAAGGACGATACCATAGTCTTTCGAGACTGATGGATGCCGATACAGTGGTACCTCACGTAACAAATTTAATTCATTCCAGAGGCATGTTTGTCACGTGAAACGTTCTTTACATGAAGCAGATTTTCCCATAAGAAACAATGGAAACTCAGACGATTGGTTCTACAACCCCAAAAATATTCATACAAAAATATGAACTGGATGTAGAAATGATGACAAAACACTGGAATTGAATTCAAAACATGCATTCAATGTGCATGATCCTATGAAGTCTACTTAGGCTGCAATCCTAAAGACACTTTTCTGGGAGTAAGCCCCATTTAACATGGGGGTTAAACATTTAACATGGGAGTTAAACATGGGAGTAAGCTCCATTTAACATTGTAAGAGGCTGCAATCAAAGACACTTTCTTTTGTAGTCAAAGACACTTCCAAAGTGTCTCCTCACTTTCTCCTCTTCATCCTCAGCCTCTCTCTCCCCTGCTCCCTTTTGGCTGGCCCTGAGCTACTTCCCTCTTCTCCACTGCTCTTCTCTCCCTCTGCCTAGCAGACGCCTGGCCACAGGAGGAACAGTGCCGAAGTGTTTCTTTTGCTATGGGCAGGTGCACTGGGCAGCCCTGACGCTTTTTAAAAGGGCTTCCAGCCATCACGTCTGCCACAATTGCCAACGAGTGTATTTGTTACGTGAAGCACAGTTTTTTACTTGAAGCAGAATCCTGAAGAAATTTTTGTTTGTTACGTGAAACGTACCTTATGTGAGGAGTTGGTTACGTGAGGCGCCACAGTACTATGTTATCAAGCTGAGCTTTTTACACTCATTTCTCAGTTCTAGTCCCCATTACAGTTGGACTCATATCTTGATTATTGAACACATATTTTGAAAACATGAACATTCTCTTTTCTGACATTGTAACTAATGAGTTTCTATGTGAGAACAAAATGCTTATTTCTGTTCATCATCTACTTAATGATGTCACTTTTTGCTTATTAATTTCATTTTTACCCCTCAGCAGGCACCATGAATGTTAACTTTGGCTCTCTGCATAAAACACATTTGACATTCCTGACCTTGTTAGTATGTTAAGAGAGTTGCCAGTTGAAAAAGTTTGGCCTATGGATTTATCAAAGGATCTTTGCTAGAAATGTGAGTCCAGTATAAGCATTTACCAGAAGTTGCAGAGGGGGAGATGGTTGGATGTAGAATGGCTAGCTTCTCCGTGCCTTGTGATGTAACTTCTGTGGGGCATGTGCCTGGCCAGTGGCCAAAGACCCTGGGTCTGATCCAGATAAGCAGTTTTTTGGCTTCTGATGTTGTGGGACAACTGGAAATCTTTATGAACTTTGTGATCTGTGCATCACATCTTTCTTCTGCTCCTGGTGCCCTGCCGTCAATGTGTTCTTTCTGTTCTCTTTGGGTAGGTTTTATATGGAACCCCAAATTTAGGATAGATGCCTCTAGTTCTCTTCCTCCTTAGAATAAATTGACAGTTTTAACAAACTTGATTCACTGATATAAGAAAACACAGGTTGAGTCTCTGCATCCAAGACAGTTCTGCTCCAAGAACCTCTGCGGATATTGATTTTCAAGTTTAACAAAACAATTCAAAAGGTTAGGCAGCAGTATAAAATAGCTTGCTCTCCATGGTAAGGGGGCAGGAAGGCAAAAGAAAGTAAAGTGATCATCACTTCCTAATTGTTCTGCATTCTGTTGTGGGCTCTAGACATGGGAAGTGAGGAGTCTCTCCCAGCCGAAAAAAGTTCTTGGAAGATGGTGATAAATTGTTTTCCCACCTGCCTGCAGGCATGGGGGGTTGCTTCAAGGAAAATGTAAAAGACCAACCTCATTTGTGTTGAGATAAAATTGTGGGTAGAAAAAAATCTGCTGGTAATTATGTTACATCCATGTACAGTGGTACCTTGAATAAAGAGCGTTTTGTATAAAGAGCAAAATTTTCTCAGAAATTTTGGCTTGCTTAAAGAGCACTGTCTTGAATAAGGAGCACTTCTGAGGAAGTTTGGAACAGGCTTCCCTGGCAAGGGAACTCACAGGCGGGACGATAAGACTAGCTTGAGCTACAGTGGGGCCCTGGGCAAAGTTTGGAATAGGCTTCCATTGCCAGGGAACTCATGGGATGCCCGGGGGGAGCAGCCTGAGTGAGGTCTGTATGTGGGATCTGTGTGTGGCAGCATGGAAGGTGTGCCTTATCAGTGTTCTAGTGCTGCTCCCCGTCAGCAACTTGGGAATGTTCAAGTTGCACAAAAAGACAGTAGATTCCATTGAGCCAATGGATAGCAGTGACTCCATTAGTGATTGTGAAACGAAAGAGCACAATCCTAACCATGTCTACTCAGATGTAAGCCCCATTGTGTCCAATGGGTCTTACTCCCAGGAAAGTGTCTTTAGGATTGCAGCCAAAGTCATCCCCTCTCTGTAACCCTCGCACCAGCCATGAAGGTTTTTAAAGGTACAGTACAGTTGAGTACTGTACGGTATTTTCTTTATTGCAGTGTTGTGTGTTACTGTATATTACAGTGCTTTGTACAGTGTTATTTTGCAGTGTTTTGTAATCATTTTTATAAACAGTTAATATTTTTATAATTCTGGAACCAATCGTCTGCGTTTCCATTATTTCCTATGGGAAAGTCTGCTTCACTTAAAGAGCGTTTCACTTAAAGAGCATGCCTCCGGAACGAATTAAGCTCTTTAAGTGAGGCACCACTGTAGTTTGTTCAAAAATTCAAAATATTAAGTATCCAGACAAAATTGAAACTTTTGTGGTGTTCACCCATCCCAGTATATAACTACTAAGTCTTTGCTTTCCATCTTCTCCCAGGCTGGTCAGTATGGTGTGGCTCAGACACGCAGGAGAGCAATTGTCTTGGCTGCAGCTCCTGGACAGAAGCTTCCCATGTTTCCTGAACCCTTGCATGTCTTTGCCCCCCGAGCCTGTCAGCTCAGTGTGGTGGTAGATGATAAGAAGTTTGTTAGCAATATAACAAGGTAAGAGCTGCATCCTGAATTTAGACCTGACAGTGATTTTATGGGATGAGAGTTACTGTAGCTCAGAATACTATAATGAACTGCTGTCCCAAGTCATACAGCACAGACAGGGATACTCTGGAGATATGCGATCATTTGATTAAATTATCGATAGATATGCTAACGTTTGATTAAATCTTTACACTGGCTCACTAGAGTGCTTTCTGCTCTATTTAGAAGAAAAGCCAGCTAGAAGTAACTTGCATAAAAAAGAATCGAACTCAGTGGGACATCATGAATCAGCACAAAAAGATCACACTGATTCTCTTGCTAGACAATTTCCAGGCATTGCCACTATTTGTACATAAGACCCCGTTTGTACATGTCAGGTTTCTCACGTACAAGGCACTCTCTGGACAGACATGCATGTTACCCATGAGCATATATATTTTGAGTTGGGTCTGATAAGTTGGGTAAATTGGATAAATTGAATAAATTGATGGTTGGGTCTGATAAGTTTTATTGTAATGTTGATCTGTGTAATGTTTTGAGATTTGCCTTTTGAGGTCTTTTTAAATTTCAGTGAGATATAAGTAAAACCTGGCCAGTATCCAGAGTTTGTTCTGTTCAGAAGTAGAGCCTTGCTTACTGTGAGAGAAGCTGCTTTTTTGTAGTAGAAAATAGTTGTTGCTTCCAGCATAACATGTTCAGTTTGTCAGCAGAATCAAGATTTTACCGTGCAACTCACTGCTTCTCAATTCAGGAAATCTCCCTCCAAGCCATCATTGAAGTTGACATTCTGTGATAGGCTGCAGCAATCAGGAGAAAGGGAAGCCGATCAGGAATCATCCTGTAAAGTAAACTCTTTTGACATGTTCTAGGACATACTCAGGTCCGTTTCGAACCATCACCGTCCGGGACACCATGTCTGACCTTCCTGAGATCAGAAACGGTGCATCAGCACTTGAAATCTCTTACAATGGAGAACCACAGTCCTGGTTCCAGAGACAAATTCGAGGCTCCCAGTATCAACCCATTCTCAGGGATCACATCTGTAAGGTGAAGCATTCTTATTGCCACATTATCTTGTAGGAGGGGGACAGAATTTCATTATAGTAACATATTTAAACTGGTTTTCTGGGAACAAAAATAATATGTAGTTGGAATTATTTGATCACTGAAGCAATAATTCATCAGCTTTCATGTACTTCTAAGAAATGGAATAAAGATATTAGCCCTTATGCCATTACTGTCATACTTATATTATTATTTATGCCATTACTGTTAGGGAGAGGAAGTGAGTTGAGATCTCTTGGCCGAGATATATAAGATAACTGAACTTTGTCTTTCTAGGATATGAGTGCGCTGGTTGCTGCTAGGATGAGATACGTTCCACTAGCCCCAGGTTCTGACTGGCGTGATCTACCCAACATTGAGGTCTCCCTGTCAGATGGCACCACAACTCGCAAGCTACGCTACACACACCATGATAAGAAAAATGGGCGGAGTAACACAGGAGCCCTCCGGGGAGTCTGCTCCTGTGCTGAAGGTACGTGATGTGGAGCAGGAGAGCAAGGGCGATAGCATTAGTCGTTGTAAGTCGCATAAATGGGAGCTGGGTCCATCTAGCCTAGGGTTGCCATGATTTGCAACCCCACAACCAGGCAGAAGAGGAGGGCAATCCAACTCCTCTTGTCCTGCCCAGTCCTCCTAAGCTAGGACTCTGTACATGTGCTATCAAGACTACCACATGTGTAGGGGGTCTGTGGCTTGGCACTGGCCTCTGGATTCTCTGTGCCTGCAATTCTAGTGCATGTGCAGAGGTTTGCCGGCTCAGCTCTGGACTCTCTTCACACACTCTAGCAACACTAGCATGTGCACAGAGGGTGGCAAGCTCAGCACTGGCCTTCAGCTGCTTGTTGCTACGGAGTGGGGTTGCCAGATCCCGGGTCCCAGCTGGGTTTGTAACACTTGGACCTGGTTATCACCCAGGAAAACCTCGGGAATGGCAACCTTTATCTAGCCCAATACTTTCAACCCTGATTAATTCTAACCCTTCAGGGTCTCTGTTCTTCGGGCTTTCACTAATCTATCTTCTGATATGTATCAGTAGGACTGACAGAAGTTTTTGTTTTTAAGTTGGTTATCTGTCTCTTAAACGAGTTAGATATAATTATCCTGGTACCTTGACATGGGGTGTTTGAGATTTTGAAGGAAATAGTGAGATATTACAATTTAATCCCACTCACTTTTTAGAAAAATGATTCTTTGCTACTGTATTCAGAGAAGATGTCCACACACTAACGGGGAAAAAGAGTGTAGGAAAAGGGACACTTGTCACTAATGATAGTGGGAATGGACAGTCTTGATGTCAGGATCACTGGTCCCACCTAGCTCCTGCCACAGAACCAGCTTGATCCCATTTTTCAGACCTGACTTGGCACTTTTAAAACTCTTATGTGATAGTTACATGCTGTTTTAAGGAATGGGAGCATACTTCTACAATGGGTACTCTTAGATAAGGGGACAAACAGAGATTTGTCTGGGTGACACAGTTCTTTCACTCTGCCCTCACTTCAGTTTTGGAGGGGAAATGTTTTCCCATCAATATCCCTGTTTTTTCTTCGTTCTGAATCTCCCCTTACAATGCTGAGTAAGGGAGTCCACTAAATCTGCACTCACAGTGGAAGTCTATTTGAACGCCCATTTCCTTTCTAGGAAAGCCATGCGATCCTGCAGACCGACAGTTCAACACCTTGATCCCTTGGTGTCTGCCCCACACGGGGAACCGACATAATCACTGGGCAGGCTTATATGGAAGGCTAGAGTGGGATGGGTTCTTCAGCACAACAGTCACCAATCCTGAGCCCATGGGCAAACAGGTAAGCTGCAAGATACTGGGATGTCAATCCACTGCACCATCAATGCTAGCAAATACTCAAGCTTCTAATTTAGGACTACCAGTTTAACCTATTATATGTAAATTATTTGAGATTTTGTTTCAAAGTGAAAAATGTTTCTTTTGCAGATAAAAGCTCAGAAGTAGCCTGCTTGCCATGGTAATGTGGCAGGCAATAAATCTTACACCCTTGGCTGCAATAATGATCTCAGGTTACAGGCTAGAAGGCAGACACCTCCCTTCCATTTTCCTTTAGAGATGAGTTTTTTTGTTTTAGTTTTTTTCCCCTGCATTTACCTTCCCCAGACTGTAACTCCTTTGAATTGGGAAGCTACACAGCCATATTTTATTCATTTATGCCCCACCACCTCAGTCATCTCCATTTCCACCAGGATCAGTGAAGGTGGAGAATTGCCTTATTGTCATTTTAGTTGATATTCTGATATCCCTAATATTAGCCACTGATATTTCCTACCTTGTTAATCAGGGTTTCTCTGATCTTACAACAGTGGTTCTCAATCTTCCTAACGCCATGACCCCTTTATAAGTTCCTCATGTTGTGGGGACCCCCAACCATAAAATTATTTTTGTTGCTACTTTATAACTGTAATTTTGCTACTGTTATGAATTGTAATGTAAATATCCAATATGCAGGATGTATTTTCATTGTTACAAATGAAATGTGTGTTCTATGCACACATTGAACACAATGGGATTTATTTCAGAGGGTTGGGCATAGGATTGGGCCCTGAGGCTGGAATCCTATCCACATTTACATGGGAGTAAAGGCCTCCCTGACTATAATGGGATTTATTTCAGAGTAGGCATGCATAGGATTGGGCCCTGAGGCTGTCAGTCAGCCCCAGTGTGTGTGCAGCTCCAGCCGGAGGTCTGGCAAGCCTGACCTAGCCCCCTGCACCAGGGGTCTTTAGGCGATCCCCAGGAAACCTCTAGGCGACCCCGAAAGGGGTCCCAACCCCAACTTTGAGAAACACTGTCTTACAAGAATGTTGCAAAACCATGGAATCTTCCTTTTTCAGGGGGATGTTTAGCTTTTCAGTTGAGTTTGTTCAGGGTGACAGATTACCTTATTACTCTGAATTTACCTTACTATTCCGAAATGCATCACTGTCTTTAAAAAACTAAAACTTATATAAAGTATTGTGAATGAATTGCTTTGGATTCTCTTTTGAAAACCACGGCATGGAGGAAAAGGTGTAATGTCCCCAGGGTCAGTAGCCATTCTGACCCTAGGAGAGAAATATGTTCATGGATCAAAATACAGCAGGCCCAGACATAAGGTTGGACAGGATCAATTATTAGTGCTTATTCCTATTCTGTAGGGTCGTGTGCTTCACCCTGAACAGCACCGGGTGGTAAGCGTGCGGGAGTGTGCACGGTCCCAGGGATTCCCAGATACCTACAGACTGTTTGGAAATGTACTTGACAAGCACAGACAGGTAGGTTGCTGCAGAGGGATCTGGGAGTGAAGGGAAAAACTTTACACGTTCTTGGTCTGCTTTCTTTAATACTGTCAGACACAGCATGCCTTTACCACACCTCCAGTTTGGAAACCTTTAAGTAGTAACATGTTTTTCTGTACAGTACATTGACTTGGCATCTATCAGTCTTGAAAGACTATGATATTGTGCTTGACGCCACATGCGAAGCATGAAGGCCTGGATAGGTTGATATGGAGGATAGGCTGTTAACCAAGAAGCAAATCCCCCTTCTCCACGCCGCTGAAATAGCCCAATGGAAAGGCAGAGCCAATACAATTGGTTCCAGATGCGTTGCAGAGCTGGGCTAAGGACAGGAGCTTACCCTGTCTTGTCGGAACCTGGGTCTTGAACCCTGGCCCAGTGTCTTAACCACTTGTGCCACCCCACAGCCTGTACAGTACATTATGCTTCTGGATGTGATATCTTCTGTATATATGGGCAGTGATGGGCCTGGCTTGCCCCAACAACCAGATCGCCAGAAGTTGGGGGGCCGGGATCAGGGGGCGGGGCGAGGGGCGGGCCCCAACCCCGTTGCACTGCGCATGTGCCAAGCTTGGTGCACACATAGTGCGTCTCCTGTAGCCGGCTGCAAGAGATGCACTGCACGTGCGCCAAGCTTGCGCACACGTAGTGTAGGGCTTCCCCAGACGTGCCGAACCGGTGCACCCGGTTTTGTGTCCCCCACACTGCTATCGGATTGGTAGCAGTGGGACACAAAGAGAAAGCAGTTTGGACGATCTGGCCCAAACCGCCTTCAGCCCACCTGTGTATATGGGTCAGACAACAAATTCTTATCTGAGTCCAGATTATTTTGCTCATTTGGCTAAAAACGAGCAAATTTTCTATCAGTATTAAGAATATTTATAGTTTTCAGCAAAAAAAAAATGTACACAAGCCAACTTTCAGGCTAAGTCAATGAGTGGATTTCCTGTCCCCAAGATCTGAAAAAGATGCCAGGAAATGGCCATTGGAGAAGATAGTGTATCTTCCCCTGGGCTGAACAACAATCCTAACCCTCATTAAACCAGTGTAATTCCTGGCATAATTCTCATACTGACCTGGGAGTATCACAAAAGTGTCATAAGGCACTTATGCCTCATTACTAGGGGAGATTAGGCCAGTGCACAGGCGTGCACCAGCCTCCCAATATCATGATGGGAACTTATACCAGGTGAGTTATGTTGGCCTAAATTGTTTAGGATTGCACCCTCAGTTACTTTCTCCCTATTAATTGTGAGGAGCACTACTTTACAAAATACTGCTATAACCTAGTGCCAAGGATGTTTCCTTAGACTGAGAGGAACAACATGCATGATGTTGCAGTATTTTATGTGCTTATACCTAGATACGGGTGACTATTATAAATTAATATAAAAAAATTTCTCTATTTGGCATGCATGCAGATTCAGGGTTGCAATTTATTTCAATATGTCCATTAACCCATTTCTGCCAATTCTACAGGTGTATACCTTTGGTCTCTGTTGCGTTTGTGCATTGTTGGATAGAAGTGGCTTAGCACTACATTTACAGAGATCTCTGCTCCTTCACTTCTTTGATGGAGCATCCTCTGAAATACAATTCTATCCTCTTACCTTCCTTCAAGAGGGCCTTCTAGGAATGGAGAACTTCCACTTCCTTCCTTATGAGGCTCTTGTGGGGAGGAAAGCGGGGTGGAAAGAGGGTCATCATGGAGGAAGGAGGGTAGAGAAGCACCACAGCTTAAGCCCTATGCATTAGAGGTCTTGCTTAACCAGTGCTTGATAATGTAGCTTTCGCTGTAATAAAAACAAGCACTTATATAATGAAGATCAGTGTTTCTCAAGGTTTGTCCTCACCATACCGTTTCCCATGGTGCATTTATTTAATGTACCACCAAAAGTAACGGGTGTTCATGGGTTATGAATCTCAGGATGGATGGGAATGCTTTTTCAAGCATGGAAAGCATGCTTTGGAGCTCTTCCCTTCCTGTTACCATTTGTTGTGTCTGTTCTTGCTCCCAGGACAGAAGATGTCCACGGAGCACACATACCTCCTCAAGTTCCACTGATAATACCTGTACCACTGATTGTGAAACATTGGTGAACACAAATCTGTGGGGACTTGCTACTACTCAATGAGCTGAAGGATAGGGTCCAAATTGTATCATTATACCCTTTTGCAGAAGCCTCTTCTTCTTGGTTCCCAGGCACCACCATCTTGGATGATGCAATCTGAGATGGTGGCACCCGGATGCTGGGCACAAGATGCTGCTGGGGGCATCCCACAGCACCCTGTGAGTCTGTCATGGCATTCTAAAGCTGCATTTGCACATAATTTGGAAACTATTGGGCTAAAATACAAAGAAGGGGAGCTTCCCCTTAGATCCAGCTTCCAACATAGACCCTTACTTATGGTGCTGCCATAGTGATACTTAATAGTAAAGGCATTTAAGTCTTGTAAAGAAATATGTGACACCCTGATCTGTTTGCAGGTGGGTAATGCAGTGCCTCCACCTCTGGCAAAAGCCATTGGACTAGAGATCAAATCATGTGTATTGGCCAGAATCAAAGAAGACGCTATAGGTATGTTACATGCTATCAGCAGTTCTGTAAAAGCAAATGTTGACTACTTTGTTCCCATAATTCTAGACATTGAATTATTATGGTTCTCTTATTTAATGTTTTGGTATTTCTGTCAATACTTTGTAAGCTGCCTTCAGGGACAAAAAGATAGGGAGAAAATTCCAGGATAAATAAATAACTTTTCCACCCATCATTTGAGACAGGTAATATAAATTTGTGTATTGTATGTGATCTGGCAGTTTTGGTGGGGATTCTAGCTTATTGTGATTTTTTGTTACTTTTCCTCACAAGGCAAGGCACTGCTACCACATAGACTGGCTATTCTTGTAGTAACTGCATAGAGGTCAGCTCTTTCTTGCCCATTGCTGGCACTGTGTTGCATAAGATTTCTAGACAGGAGTGTTAGCCACCTTTTTACCCATCTGTGAGTGCATATTTTTCAATTTTTTAAATTGCCCTTCCTCCCTAAGCATGGCCAATAGGCTGCAGTGCTACCCTCCAGTTAGGTTGGTGTAAGCCCCGGCACAAGTCGGGCTTGGGGATGTTGTAAAAGTGTTGTAAGGCACTTCTGCCCCATTCCTGGGGAAGTTAGGCCAGTGCACAGGCATACACCAACCTCCCTACACCATTTTAAGATATGCCAGGTGAGTTATGGTGGCCTGAATTGGTTAGGATTGCACCCATAGTTCCTCACCTCCTTTTATCCTCACAACAACCTTTTGAGGTAGGTGTGGTTGAGAGTGTCTGGCACACCACCAGGAAGCTTCATAGCTGAAGACTTGAACCTGGATCTTCCAGGTTCTGTAGATCATTCTGGATCTACCAAGTTCTGAATTCTGGCTTTCCCAGATAAGAAGCTGTCCACCTGAAAGTCCCTGAAATGTATACACATAGGATTGAACAAAAGTTGAGAAGATAATAGAGAATGCACACCAAGAAAAACATGGATTGCTTTCTATAAATCTAAGAAGAGGTTTTCACGCCTCTTCTCATGTAAGAGCTGTGCCATGATCACTTATACCTTAAGGGCCTTATGGGCACATCATTGTCCCGTACGCAGGACTATTAAAATTGCCACCCAATATCTTTCAGCTGACCCACAGACCTGCCCCTTTTACTAATGATGCACACTGCAAATAGATTAAGGTTACAAGGTTACAAACTTAAAAGATCTTTTATTAGAAACTAGCGAAAAGCATACCCGCTTTGCGGGAGTAACATTTCCCCATACGCCATCCCCCCACGGCGCAACTTCCCCCCGTGCGTAACATCCTCCCCAGTGCAACCTCTTCCTCCGAACAACATCTCCCCCAGTGCACCAGGCACTGAGCATCAAATTGGCTGGATGTTGGTCAGTCTCCCATGTTAAGTATAGGACAAAAACAGGTTGCACCCCTTTTCAGCCCCTAAAGGGTTAAATTTCTCCACAGGGGTTCTTGGTGGGTGTTCCGGTGACAGAAGGATCCCTCCCAGAATTTCATGCTTCTCTGTCCGGTCCAGGGGTTTGGGCGGAATGTTGTTGAGTCACCAATTCTTCAATGCAAAGTATAGGGAGGAAAACGCGTTGCGCCCCTTTTCACCCCCTTCCAGTTGGAATTTCCGAAAACCGGTTCTTAGTGCACCCCTCCGTCACGGAAGGAACACCCACCCCAAATTTCACGGTTCTAGGCCTGGCGGTTTTGGCAGGGCGGTGATGAGTGAGTCAGTCAATCAGTCAGTGAGTGACTTTTCTCTTTTATATACAGTGGTGCCTCACATAAAGAGCTTAATTTGTTCTGGAGGCATGCTCTTTAAGTGAAATACTCTTTAAGAGAAGCAGATTTTTCCATAGGAAATAATGGAAACTCAGACGATTGCTTCCATAAACTCCAAAATATTCATATAAAATATTTTACAACTAGATGTAAAAATGCTGACAAAACACTGGAATTGAATTCAAAACATGCATTCAATGTGCATGATCCTATGAAGTCTACTTAGACTGCAGTCCTAAAGACACTTTCCTGAGAGTAAGCCCCATTTAACATAATGCGGCTTACTTCAGGGTAGACATGGTTAGGAGGCTGAAATCAAAGACACTTTCCTGGGAGTAAGCCCCATTTAACACAATGGGGCTTACTTCTGAGTAGACATAGTTAGGAGTCTGCAATCAAAGACATTTTCCTGGGAGTCTTACCTGAGCTGCTGCTGGAGATTCAAGGTGGTTGGTGGGGGCACTTGGGGACAGTTAGGGGCAGCTGCCTCTGGCACCTCCAGGCAACTGCCCCCAGGTTAGGGGCAGTTAGAGTTTTGCTTGTTATGTGAAACGCTTGTTAAGCGAGGCACCACTGTATATAGATACACAATCAGAAACCAAAATGAGTCTGCAACACTGAACAAAATAACAAAACTAAACTGATCTGATCTAATACACTGATCCATAAGCTTACTTCAATGGATGGTAGCACAGGCTCAAGCACTCACAATTTGCATTTGGAAAGCAAAGTCCTTCAAGTTCCACAGGGCCAACATAACACCATCCTGGCGGATCCAGGCAGCCTCCTGCCTAAGCAATGCTCCAAGATGTTTCTCCGCTGGATGCTCTTGCACAAGATCTCTTCTTTTTCCCCCAAACAAGCATCCAGATTTTATAGCCCCACCCAGTCATACCAATTTGCTAACTTGCCAATTTTAAAGGGTTTGTAATTTACAACCCACGATTTCTCCAGTCATCCTAAATTATGCTCAGCTGCGGTAAATTTTGCTTCTCCTTGAGGTAAGTAATCACCCAACCTTGGATAAGGGCAGACAACTTTCTCTTTCCCAGACTTTTCAGGTGCCAAATTTTCACTCCCCTCACATTCCAACTTGTTCTGAAAAAAGTTGCAGCTCGTTAAATCAAGGGCAAGACAATTTTTTTTAATTATACCAATATGGCTACACTCCTGCTCACTACTTATTTCCTACCATATGCATAAACATAAACAGATCTAATATCTTTCACGCTTTCCTTACACAAATGATGTGCATGATGGACATAGATGTACATGTATGCTTACTGCCTATTTGGAGTTTGTAACTTTGGTATGTGTTCTTCTTCTGCAGATACCATCAAACGAGAAAAGATGGAAGTTGCAGATTAACTTGTATATTGCCCGTCTCCTGCTACTCCTCAGTTCCAGCATCTGAGCACCCAAACATGCACTGATGATTTTTAAATTTTTTTGTTAATTTCATTTCTTTTACCTTCTGAAAATGCTAAAAATCGTTGGAAGTTTTTTTGTGTGTGTGTTTGTTTTTGTTTTTTTTTATTTTTGGAAACTGTCTCTGTTCAGCCTGTCCTTGTGAACAGTGTTTGTCTACTTGGCTGATGTTCTGAAGCTGTTTTGATGTTCCAATTTATCAGCAAACAACCATTCTCAAGCGATCAACTGTGCAGTGCCTGCCACTTCATGTGTGTGTCTGTGTGTGTGCGTATGTGTGTGTGTTATTGGGGGGAAGGGGTTAAGGATGATGATTTTATTATACATTGTATTGAAAAATTAATCAACCACTTTGTACAAGTGGAAATTAATACTTTATGTAGTTTTTATATGTTGTAATATTTCTTCAAATAAATCTCTCCTATAAATTATTTAAAGGGGAATTCTTGACGTTCTTTGGTCAAGTGGGTTTTTTGAAAGGAGAAGTTTGCTTCTTGCTTGGTTTTTGTCACCTCTGACAAGAATGGTTGTTCATATATCCTGGACAAATAAGGAAGGAGGCTCCTGGGAGTGGGCCAGGAGCAAATATTGGCTCAGACCATTTCTTGAGGAAATCCAACCTTATTGGAGCTGTCAAGGGTGTATATATACAGTGCAAAAATACCCTACCTATATTTTCCAGTAGCCTATTATTAGGAATAGCTGCTAATCAACCATTATAGAGCAATGATCAACCTGAATCACGCCAAAAATCAAATAAAGTATGAGACTGGGGAGCCACCACTGATCATGCCGACCTCCTGGGCAGGGTGACAAAGTGGAAATTTTCAGATTTGGCCTCTTTTTTTAATCTCCCTTCCAGGTGTCCTCCAAAAGGGCTTCACTGTCCTCCATTTTAACTTCATTTTGGAACTTTGCAATGGTGTACAGTACCCCATCATGTCATATGTTGTTGGATTCTTATGGAAGAGCAGAATCCAATGCAAAAATTGGTTTTGAAAAATCCTTTCTATCAAATGTTATGGTCAAAAAACTAAAAATAAAAAATATGCATTGAGCTCTATGGAAAAGCGAAAGTGCCCAAAATCACGGCTTTACTCTTGAGTAGGCAAACATGCCATTGTCTGCCAGAAAGGCCAGGCTGCGAGGAAGACCTTGTCCTCCTTTTTATGTTCTGGCATCTGGTCACCCTACTCCTGGGGACCATTCTGCTGACTATCAGCACAATCCTAACCATGTCTATTCGAAAGTAAGCCCCATTGTATTCAATAGTTCTTACTCCCAGAAAAGTGTCTTTAGGATTGCAGCCTATGTTCCAATTTCCACCTACCCCACCATTCTTTCCCACCCACTTTCTCTCACCTCTTGTGTCTTCTGAACCACTCCTATGAGGTAGCAGGTTGAGCAAGGCCCTATTAGGGGCTGCAGAGCAAGATAGCAAGAAGAGGCTGTGGAGTATTATATCAAGAACTCAGTTTTGATGAGAACCAGTTTTGATAAGGGCCAGGTGAAGGGGAATGTAGGTTGCCAAAGTGATCTTGATATGATTAACATGAAGCTCAACAAAAGCTCCATAAGGTAGTCCCTCCCCACCATAGTAAAAAGATTTTTTTAAAAACAACTTGAGTGGTTGGTAAAGTGAAACTTGAGTGGTTTGGTAAAGTCAGGTGGATTTGTGTAGTCATTTTAAGAAGTGTCCCAGTGCTAAAAAGAACCAGGTGGTATAATGAAGTGGTGGTTCTGAAGAATTCAGCCTGGGACCCTCTTTACTACTCCCCAGCCCAAGAATGACAATCTGGAACGCCCTTAGAAGTGATGTCATCAACTTGGAAATGATATCATGGCCAGGGGTGACATCAAACCGAAAGTGATATCACTGTGATGCCAAATCTCCTCCATGTCTACTTGGAAGTAAATCCCATTGCATTGAATGAGATTCCTAGGAAAGTAAAGACTGTAGCATGAATGCCCCATTCCAAAATGGTGGTGCCCAGTGCCAGATTCTAAGAGGGCTTTTCATGTTCCCTCCCTGACTCCTCCACTGGAGTAGTGATTAGGGAGTCGGGATCCAGGTGCAAATCCTTCCTTGGTGGAGAAGCTTCTGGGTGAACTTTTTAACTACTTTTATATGCTTTTTATTTTGTGGATCAAGTTAATGGACTTCGCTGAGTGGATCAAGATACTTTGGATCAAGTGGATCAAGATGCTTTGGTGTATCAAGATACTGGACTTTGCTGAGATGAATAAATAAAATACTGTAGATAGCTTAAGTTAAGGAAAGTAAAATTTTGTGTGGACAATTGGAAACCATTCATGGACTTTCAAGAAGTATGACACCCCCAAATCCAGAGTAACTACGGGAGCACGTAAGGGACTTTATGTGCATCTATAGTTACTGCACCACTTAGTGAAAGCCTATGGGAAATTCATTTTGGAATCCAGAGTAAGTTGTTCTTACACCAGAGCAAGGACTCCCCGTAGTTACTCTGGATTTTGCCCATAATGAATTATGGATTTGATGAATACATAACTGTTAATATAATTTTTATCTCCTTTTTTCTTTATTCTTGGAATTTTAAAATAAGATTGTAGCTTGTTTTGGATAGATGTTTAGGTAGTGAGAACTAGTTTGAAAATGTGGAATTCAATTTCTGCAGCACTTGCCTTATTTTCATAATTCTTATATAAATAAGAATTTTTATAATAGTTTTTTAAAAAAATTTATCAAAAAAGCAAAAATTTAAAAGAAAAAACAATTTTAAATTTTTGCTTTTTTGATAATTTTTTAAAAAAAAACTATTATAAAAATTTTTTTTGTTAATTGGCCAAACTTTTGCTGAAATACAGAAATTCCAGTTCTATTAGCTTCATTGCATTCTGCATTAAATAACCTATCCAGTGATATATAACATGATGGTATTATTTTGTGCATAGCCTGAGTTTTTCCCATCCCAGTTTTGGCCACTCAAGTGTCAATCATGATCCTTTCCATACTCACGCTCCAGGAGCTGCTGCAACCATACAGAGTGAACTACATTATAAGACTACATTTCCCATCAGCCTCTAGAACGAGGCGAGAGCAGTACTTCCGACTTAAAAAACTACAACTCCCAGGTTTCCTGGCGCCTTTGAGGCCTTGTGGTTGGCGTCACCAAGCAGGCGTGGGCCTCGTTTCGGCTATCGAGGCCTGCTTCTTCCTGCTCGTGCTGGTGGCCTCCGTGGGCAGCGATGCCGACCGGGGACTATGAGTGAGTGGGAGGCCGAGGGAAGGGAAGGGTGGTGTGAGAGGGAAGGGGAGGCTAGGCCTGGCCATGGAGGCAGGCAAGCAGGCAGGCAGGCAGGGCGAAGAGGGGGGTCAGGCCCTGCTGCTTCTTGGTCTCTCCAGCCGAAAGAAGGCCCTCCTGGCCCACCTGAGTGGAGCAGAGCCTTAAGAAGAGCCCCCTGGTCCAGGCCAGGGACCACCTAGTCCAGCTCCCTGCACCTCACAGTGGCCCACCAAGTGCCTCAGGGGGGACACACCAGACCCCAAAGGACCTGCCACCCGGTGTGTGTCCCCCTGTGTGTGACACTCAGGGGTAGCCAAGTTCTTAAACCTGGGGGTTTCTTACCTCTGATGAGCTTTTCCAACACAAATTCGTCCCAATTCTTCTTTTAGAGACATCTAGGCCGTGCGTCGTCATCGCCACATCCTGTGGCAGGGAGTTCCGCAGATTAACCACACGCCGGGTCAAGAAATATCTTTTATGATCTGGTCTAATGACGGCTTTGAGCACATTTCAAACAGACCCACCCAGATGCTGCAAAAGGCCCAATGTCTACACTCTCTCTCTCTCTCTCTCACACACACACACAACGCTAGAAAATGTCTAACACATACTGTGATTGAGCTCTAACACACACGCTAGAAAAACTTCACACACACACACATTGAATAAACACACATATCTGGTAAAATTCACACTCTGGAAAAGTTCTAACACTTCTGGAAAAGCTCTGACAAACACACATCCAGAAAAACTAACAAATACACACTCTAGAAAACCTTTAACACAAACACACCTCTAACACATACACATCTGCAAAAGCTCTAACACATGTCCGGACAAACTCTAACACACACATGCACACTCTGAATAAGCACATACATCTGGAAAAATTCTAACACACATAGGAAAAGCTCTAACAAATGCACACACACCCATCTGGAAAAACTCATAACACACAGGAAAAGCTTTAACACAAACACCGAATAAGCACACACACATCTGGAACAACTCATACACACATAGGAAAAGCTCTAACACACCTGCACACATGCTCTGAAGATGTTCTAACACACTCTGAAAAAACTCCAGCAAGATATGCCAACACCATCTTTGTAATGATAGCTCTTGGTCATCCCTCACTAAAAATCTCAGTTTACCACAGCGCAGTTATAATTCTTCTTATCCTTCTGGAGGAAAGAGAATGGAATGAAGAAGGCCAGAAGGGGAAGAAAAGCTGGTAGTTATTTGATGAGAACTGGAGGTCGTAAGGCTTTCTCCAGACTGGAAGAGGGATTGGAAAGAGATGGAGTTTGGAGAGTTGGATGTGGATGAGCACAGAAAGGGCTCACAAGAAGTACTCTTGTGAAGAATTGTATAGAAGGCAGGTTAGATTACATGGGGCAGAAAAACTGAAAGATGCTGCAATGAAACCTTCCTCCTGTGCAAAAGAACTGAGAGGGAAAAAATGGCAATCCTCTCTTAAAGGAGTGGAAAGAATAAGGAGCTTCTTAATGGGAGTTCTTGGAAGATGTCTGAAGAAACAGAAGGCTGGAGAAAGGGAAGGAAATTGAAGAACATGATGGATAGGGAAAAAATTTGGGAAAAAATTAGTGTGACAAATACCTGAAAAAGGGACCAAAGAAGGTTAATTCATAGGTTCAGGACTACAGAGTCTTGACCGATGGATCAGAGCTTTTCATCCTATGTGTGTGATGTCCAGGTGATAAGTGAGTAAGCTTCCCATTAAAGAATAGGAAAAAAGAGCTAAAGAGATATTTGCATGTTGAATTATCTGGAATAGTGCAACTGGATGAACCTATCAAAATGCTTGGAGGGTGGAAAAGGAGAGAGAAACCAGAAAATATTAGTTATTAGGTAACCTAAAGTAGTATGTACATTTTAATGAAGATTATTAAATTGGAAGGTGGAATGTAAGCCAATGAAATGTATAAGAGAGTTCTGGGTTTGGGAATGAAAAGATCATCTCATAGACTCATGGCAGGTCACAGAATGTGACAGTGAAGATGTTTAACTTGTTGTCCTCTTCTCTTTTCAGCTCAAAGCCCAGCTGGGCAGATCAAGTGGAAGAAGAAGGAGGCGATGATGGTGAGAGCAGATACAATATCTTTCAAACTGGGAAAACCCATCATTCGTTCCTTTTGGAAACCAGTTTCCTTTTTTCAAGGTGCAATAGGCTGAACTCAGGTGCAAAGGGCTGGAAAAGCTGGGAAGGTGTAGAAGTCATATGAGAGAATTGGACATAAGTGGGGACACTTGGCTGAAAATGAGATGCTGCTTTATCAGAAGTGGAGCAGGGACATTTTCCTCTTTAATATCAAGAGGCTCTCTCGTCTAAATGACAATACTGAATTTGAACTTAGAGTTCTGGCCATTAACTGAAATGTTTTGGCCACAGTCACTCAGCTTTAATACCTTGAAATGAAATATTTATTTTATATCCCACTTCCCACCTATTTCTGATACATACTTTACAATGTTGTCAAGGAAAGTTGAGTTGAGTGCAGCAATTGACTTTCCTCTGGTTTCCAAACACAGATAAATGCATCACCAGTGAATTGCTCAAAGACATTCCCCTGACTGGGGTGCTGAGTGGAGGCGCAACTGCCGTGACTACCGTGAATGCCGTAACTGTTGAGCCTGAGCTTGTGAAAGGAGGTAAGAGCTGGGTTTGTATCTCTTAGAAAGAAGCTGAGCACTTTGTTTTAGACACAAAGATTATTCAGGCACAAAGAAACATGTGCCTCTGTTTCTTTAACAGAACCCCTCCCATCCCCCAAAGAACTTGTTAATGGAAACATCAAAACAGTGACTGAATACAGAGAAGAAGAGGATGGCCGCAAAGTGAAGGTGAGTGGACACCTGGGATCCAACTGTCTCCACTTTCTCAACCATATTAGCTCCTTGGCAACTATCCCATTGTGTTGATAGGTTGTAACCCATCTTTGCTTTCAGTTGCATATCATTGTGCTTAGCTCATTATGGACATGAATGCAGAAGTGCTTCCATGCCACAAAACAAAGTACTTCTTAAGCAAGCTGTATTTGGATTGTGTTGTCTTGTTTATTTCTGCAAATAAATAAACTTAGCATTTTATTTATTAATTAGCGAAAGCATACCCACATTGAGGGAGTAAAATTCCCCATATGACATCCCCCCCATGCATCAACCACCCATGCGCATCATCTCCTCATGTGCATTAGTCCTCCATGCGCATCATTCCACACCATCCGCATCATTCCCCCCATGCACATCAACCCCCCCCCATGTGCATCAATTCCTCATGTGCATCACCTCCCCATGTGCATCCCCCCAGTTCACCATTGGCTGAATGTTGGTCAGTCTTCCATGTTAAGTATAGGTCAAAAACACATTGCACCCCTTTTCAGCCCCTTAAAGGGTTAAATTTCTAGGTCCAGGGGTTGCGGCAGAGCATCCCTCAGTCAGGGATTCTTCAATGGAAAGTATAGGGAAGAAAACGCATTGCACCCCATTTCACCCCCTTCTGGTTGGAATTTCCAAAAACCGGTTCTTAGTGCACCCCTCCGTCATGGAAGGAATACCCACCCCAAATTTCTGCTGATGCAGCAGTTTTGGCTGGCCATTGATCAGTCAGTGAGTGAGTCAGTAGCTTTTCAATGTTATAAATGCAGATTCTAATGTGAGAAAGTTGGCTCTGTTTCTCCTCCAATTTTCCCCGCCATTTGTACTCTACATCCCTTAGTATAGTGATTTTCAACCCGAGCTGTGGGTTTTGTAACAGACTTTTGAATATGCCTCTGGAGTTAAGTTTTTCTGCTTGCCTTTAACATAGGGTTACATTTTGCTCTCCTTTGCCAGATCATCCGCACCTTTCGGATTGAGACCCGGAAGGCCTCCAAGGCTGTGGCAAGGCGAAAAGTGAGTATTCTGAAGAATTGAGCTCTTGAAACTTATTTCCTGGACCGCTAAGCAGACAGGGATTCTTTTGGAGGTGGTGAACTTTCGTCTTCAAATCTAATGTTACAGTGGCAAGTATTGTCAGACAGTCAGAAATATCATTATTATTAAGAATACCATATATACTCGCGTATAAGCCTAGTTTTTGGGCCCAAAAAATGAGTCCAAAAACCCACCTCGGCTTATACGGGGGTCAGTAAAAAAAACTAAGAAAAATGGCGGGCGCGACCTCCAGCGCGCGCCCTCAGAGGCTCAGCAGCCTCTCTAGCCACTCGCGCCGGCTCTCCGGGCTGCAGAGGAGGAGCATGGTGGCACAACATGGCAGGCGCGACCTCCCGTGTGCGTCCTCAGAGGCGCTGCACCTCTCCAGCTGCTGGCGCCGGCTCTCCGAGCTGTGGAGGAGGCGCGTGGCGGCAAGACATGGAGCCCACTGCAGCCAAGCCCCTCCTCAGACTCAGGTACTTCTTTGTGGGCCTTACTTCTGAGTAGACATGCCCAGGATTGGGTCCTGAGGCTACAAGGCCAGCCACACTTTCCTGCTGTTGCTGCATTTCCCACCCTCGGCTTATACTCGGGTCAATAAGTTTTCCCAGTATTTGTTGTAAAATTAGGTGCCTCGGCTTATACTCGTGTCAGCTTATACACAAGTATATACGGTAATTATATACCACTTTTATAGGCCACTTTTCAGTGAAAGTACAGTGGTTTACTTAACAAAATAAATCCTTGCTAAATGGTCCCTTGTTCCAAAGGGCTCACAAGTTAAAAAAAGAGGTGCAGTAAAAACTCCAGAAATTGCCACTGGTAAATAACACCATGCTCAGGTGGAGACGGACAGGTGCTGTTCCCTTCTGGATATACTGAGTTCTCAAATAGATGGCCTCAGTGGTGCTTGGGCATTGCTGCAGGCTACCCATTGCGATGCTTTTGCATAGGCATGAAAGTGCCAGGTGAGTAAGAGCTGCCTGTTTGGATCTATGTATGTTCCAGCTTCCAGAACCGTACGTACCTTGAGGATCACTTGATCAAGAGTTAAGAGGGCACCACTTGATAAAAAGGTGCTTCTTTGTCAAGTTGGCAGGGTTATTAATACTAAATTGAACAATAGTGCTAAATTGTAAGATTTTATTTCAACAAATTGCTTTCTGATCTCTGCCATGTGAGCCTAGCTTTGTTTTCAAATGAAGTCATTAATTAGTTTTAAATACATCTTGGTAAGTAATGGGGTTGGGTTACTGAAAGAAGAAAGCTACATGAACCAACTGGATTTAGGTACCATTGCTTGAAATAATACTCTTAAATGTTTGGCATTCTGCACTTTACCTGCTCATGCATCATACAATATCCAAAACAGTTTGTAGCCAAGAATTCAGACCTTTCTCCCTGGCATTTCCTTCCCCACTTCTCTGGATTTTGTAAAAGTTGCCCCAATTATTATTTTTTCTTTAGAACTGGAAGAAGTTTGGCAACTCAGAATTTGATGCTCCCGGCCCAAATGTAGCCACCACCACCGTGAGCGACGATGTCTTCATGACTTTCATTACCAGCAAAGAGGTGAGTGGCAGAGGTTTGAAGTCAATTGGGAAGATGTTCCATTTTACCTTGTAGTATGGTTTGCTGGCCATGCCTCTTCATATTGTAGACGTGCTCCCTCTAGGAATGGCTGATAAGAGAGCAGTTTGGCTCAAGCCTAAGGGTCGTGTGGAATCTTGAAAAGAATAGGAAAACCAAACTTTTGGTAATGTCATTTGCTTCATCATCCCCTTTGCTAGGATTTGAACTGCCAAGAGGAGGAAGACCCCATGAATAAGTTGAAAGGACAGAAAATTGTGTCATGCCGTATTTGCAAAGGTGATCACTGGACCACTCGCTGCCCCTACAAGGACACCTTGGGGCCCATGCAGAAGGAGTTGGCTGAGCAACTGGGGCTTTCCACAGGCGAGAAGGACAAACTGCCAGGAGGTCAGTACTGAAAAGGCAGAGGGAATGAAAAAGTGTCTTGCTCAACCCAGATTCACCCTGGATATGGGAAAGAAAGTTTGATTCTGACTTTTGCTAAAACTGTGCCTCTCCACAGAACCAGAACCTGTGCAGCCCCAACAGAGCAAGACAGGGAAGTACGTTCCACCTAGCCTGAGAGATGGAGCTAGCCGCAGAGGGGAATCTATGCAACCCAACCGCAGAGGTACATTTTGCTTAGATCTCAGCCACTTTTTAAAAAGTCTCAGCCACTTTTAAAAAGATCACAGCTGGCTAGTGCCTTCCACTCCCTCTGTTTCTGCCACTCTGATCATTTCCCCCCTTTTTCCCATCCTTAGCTGATGATAATGCCACCATCCGTGTCACCAATCTTTCCGAGGATACTCGAGAGACTGATTTGCAGGAGCTCTTCCGTCCTTTTGGATCCATATCCCGAATCTATTTGGCCAAGGACAAAACCACTGGTCAATCTAAGGTGAGGAAAAGAGATTAATCATTAGGTGGGAGGACTATATGGGGTCAGTGGATGCTGGGGTAATTCCTGGAAGATGCTGGTCCAGTTACAACCAAAATTTTCTCCCTTCCTGCATTAATTTTTCATGATGCTTTTTGCCTCCCTTTAAGGGTTTTGCTTTCATCAGTTTCCACCGCCGAGAGGATGCTGCAAGGGCCATTGCAGGAGTGTCTGGCTTTGGCTATGATCACCTGATCCTGAATGTGGAATGGGCCAAGTAAGTAGGATTTCTTAGGGCACTTGAGAACTGTGAGATGTTTCTAAAAGGTTAGGCTATGCATTGCAGTGACCCTAAAATTGTTTTTATCCCTTAGTAATCCTGTCGCAGAGTGTTTCACTCATGTCAACTCTGTGCCTCTTGATGAGGGAGATGGAATTCTATGATTTCTCAATTATTGTTATTTTCAGTCTCTTGCATATATAGTTCTCACTGAATGGATTATCCTATGTCAGCCATAGGACTTCAGAGCATGGTTAGGAGCTCACATAATGGAAATTTCCCTTGTGAAAAAACGTTGCTGCATATAGAAAACTAACATGGTGGGGAAAGTTGGTAGATTCAAAGCTTTTCTGACATACTAGTCTTCTGGGTGCTGGTCATACCCCTGCAAAAATAAAATAACATTTTCAGACGTGTGTGTCTGCAGTCTAAACTGCTGATCCTCAGACAGTGGTTTAGGCTGCAATCCAGAGTAACTACGGGACCTTTTACACAACATAGTTACAGTGCCACCTATGGGAAACCTATGGGAAATGCATAGCGCAACCAGAGTAAGTGCCTCTTACGTCTTCCCGTAGTTTCTCTGGATAGTAGGGTTATTGTCTCAGGGCCCAGTCCTATCCAACTTTCCAGCATTGATGCAGCTGTGCCTGTAGGGCATGTGCAGCATCCTGTTGTGGAGGTGAGGTCACTGAGGCCACTTCAAGGTAAAGAAACATTTGTTTCCTTTATTTGGGGGCTGCACTGCATCTCCAGCCTTGGAGTGCGCCACAAAGACAACTTGCTCATTTTCATGTCTTGTGACCTGTGAATTTTGTCCTGTGCTCATCTCTGATAGACTCATGTGCAACAACAAAACTGAACAAAATGCAGGCACTTTTGTGACAAATCTCTATATTATTTTGAAACCAATCAGCTAAAATTTAAATATATTCCAAAAATGTACAACTATAAATATTGGAGATGATGTAGAGAAATATAATAATTAAGCAGAAATTGGAGTTACCCCCAGTGCAGGAGTTGAGAAAGGCACCACCTTTGCGAGGTGAAACAAAACAAAATTTGCCAAGGTGCATTTCAAAGGCACTCTTATTTGGGGCCAAGCAAAGCAGGAAAAGGTGCCTTAAAGTGCAGGAGATATAGCACAAGTGGAGGAAAGACAGGGAAAACCAGGGGTTGGTTGGGGCCACCCATGCTGAGGAAAGGTATGCCTATGCAGTGACGTTACTGAGCCACCACAGGAGCCGGATGGGAATGGAGGGGTGAAACAGTGATACATGAGAGCTGAAAACATGAACACTTGGTGGCAGAAGAGGGTGTTCCATCTCAGACCAAGTACATGGTGTCTGGGAGGGAAGCATTCATAGAAGATATTTTAGAGCTTTATATATAATAATACTGATTATCAGGTTTGAGACATTCATAAACAAAGCCCTATCATAAATTGAGGGCTAACTGTATCTACAAAATGTCTAGTTTTATCTGTCATTCTTTTATTTTGGTTCTTAAATTACTGTACAATACCTGTGCATGCCTGGTAGTCATCATGTTAGAACATAGAGAGAAATATTTAGTGACTTGGAAGGAGTGAGGTTAGTTACTTCTACCTACTTAAGGCTACTTTTTTACCAATCACAAGGCCTAAAAACTTCTTTGCCCCTTTTGGTACTTGAAAATTGATATCTTCCACATTTGGCACAGAGTACAAAAGCTTCAGCTATAGAGGTTACTACATCTTCTTCCCTGCAACTGTGCTAACATCTTCTCTTTTTCCTCCACAGACCTTCCACTAACTAAAACATGCTGCCCTGCATTCGTCTTTGAAACGCATTCGGATGTTTTAATCGGAAATTATGATCACTAATAAAGGCTCATTGCATCATCAGAATTTCTTGTGGTCCGTCTAATGCTATCAGAACATTCCTTTCACTGGCCAGATTAGATGCTTTCCTTCCTTTTACTGGCTTGCGGATTTGTTTTATAAACATTGCAGTACAATGTTTTTGGTGTGTTGAGAGTTGAGAATCCACATTGTACTAATGTGGAACCATTGAGCTGGGCCTACTGAGAGAATGATGATGATACTGTCTCCATGAATTGTTCATTTGGATCTTACAGCCTATTTTATCTGGAGGCCTTAAGGTCAGGAGACCTAAAGTTGAAAAGTTGAGGTGTAGAAGAACCTCTAATTTAATAGGAGATGCACCAAAAGCAGGTGTACCAAAAGCTTGGTACCTGCTGTTTTCACTTCTGTGTTTTGTTTTTTAAAGATGCCAACCTAGGACCTCAGGTACTGCTTTAGCATTCACTTCTTTTCCAGTGAGACGAAAAAGTAACTAGAGTAACATGTAGAGCTCCTGCTCGCTCTTCCCCTTATATGGATCATGCCCTTTGTTGTGGCTTCAAGTGCATACTTCCTTTCTCCTTCTCCCTTGTGGGAGTCTTGTGCAATTGTGTTGCTGTTCTCCATCAGAACTGCTGCAGGACAGGAAATGAATACTCTGGGTGTGTGGGTGGTAGTTCTAAAATAGTGCTCAATTTTTGAATGTCTTGACTTGACATTCAAAGACCTTGGTTTCTCTTCTCATTAGACTTCCACACTTTGGAAACATCTTCAAATACAATGCCTAAAACAGATCACAGTACAGGAAGTGCCACTGGTGCTGTACAGATGGCTACAGTGACTGGATGTTGTAAACAGAGTGTCTGGAACGAGTGATGGACAGATAAGGGGGGGTTTGTCTGATCTTCACTCTATCACACATGCTGATGTAAACATTCCCCTTTATTATTTTGTGCATTTTGATTTTTTTCTTGTGTCTCAACACTTCACATCCAATGTTGTTTGATTTTGTGTACTGGTTTGTAGTTCTTGTAAAGAAGGGTGGTCTATACTAAACTGGACACTGTACCATTTCTAATCATTGTTGCTTATTTTTACAAAGAATTTTGGACCAGAAGCATCATCTTACGTTCTTAAGCAAAGGTGTACTGCATATAAATGTTGTGAAGAGATCCTAGTTACACACTTTTGCGTCTTCGGTCACAAGCAATCATGACCTTTCAGGAAGTGCTCCTCTGAAGTAACCAGCATATCACAATTATGAAGCATGTACACCTGGGCTTAGGCAAAGTCCCCCCCCCCAACAAACATATAACCTGGGTGTCAAACCTGTTTCATACAAAGGGTCAATTAGGATTCATGATGCCTGCTGAAGAAGGCTGGAAGTAATGTCATAAAGCAGGAAGTGATGCCATTAAGCAGCTGATGATCAGAAATAAACCCTTTTTTCTCACAAACTCATTCATTGCAAGTGACAGAACAGAACAAATCTTGATCATGTGATCAAGATATTGAGACCCTAGTTATGCGGGTTCCCATACAGTGATACCTCAGTATAGTTCAGCAGCTGAGAACAGTTGATGGTGATGCTGGGAGAGCCTGAGGTCCAGATAAGGAGCATCTGGAGCCTGCAGCTGGCCAGGGAACCTTATGTTTGACTCATCCAAGCTGTAGTTTGTTTTCTAGTTATATGTGTCAAATGATCATTTTCTGTCCCACTTCCCTTTGTAGTGAAGCAGTTTAGGTGGAGGAGGCAGGAGTTTGCCCAATCCCCTGCTCACTCGAGTTTCCCTTTTTTTCTGCAGTTTTTCCAGGTCTCTAAATATCCTCCTTTAAATTGAGGCAATCAGAAGCAAGCTTAGTATCTTAAATACATCTTTATCATTGATATCTATAAATGCATTACGATCCTGGCTCCTTTACTATCAGTTCCTTTCTTCATAATCTCTCGTATTGGCTTGGCCTTTTTCAAATCAGTTGCATAAAGTTGACATGTTTATTGAGGTGTCCACAACAACACCGAGCCCTTATTTGTTAATCACCATCTGTTTAAACCCCAAGACTCTGTGTCTTGGGGTTTTTAAAAAAATGAACTTTATGTAGTCTAGCAAGATCCTTTTGGAGCTCTTTTTCTATGTACATTTTTGTCATCCTGACTTCTGAATCATTGGATGAATCTGAATTTTAGGACACAGAGAGAATGACTTGTCCTGCAATCCTAAAGACACTTTCCTGCAAGTAAGACCTATTGAACACAAAGGGGCTTCCTTTTGAGTCGACATGGTTAGGACTGTGCTCTAAATCACTGCTCTGTTTCTATAAATCTGGACTATCAAACAAACTCATTTGACTCTCTTGCAAAAATTAATCTTGGGGTCAGTTGATACTGGGGTGGAAGTTGTCTGAGTCTTGCTAGATGTTTCAAGGGCCTTTCCAAAAGTCCAAGTAATGATTTTCATTCATGTATTCTATGTAAAGGAAAGGCTTTTGGGGAAGAGTTGAGGAGGCTTTGCTCCATGTCATCTGTACATTGGCATCCTAACGCTTTCATTGATGTGAAGATGTAAATTGTTCCTAAATTCAAATGAGTGAAAGACTAAGTAGTGGCCATAAGTGCTGTGGTATCATCAGAAATAATAAACTTGATGGTTTTGTTGTGAAACGGTTAGGATGATCAAAATCCACACAGAGAGGAGCTCCAAAAGGTTCTTGCCAGACTGCATAAATGGACTGCCAATGATCATTTGCAAAGCTGCCAGGTAAGGATTCTCTCAATAGATGGTAGTTTCCTAGGCCGGGTGGTGTGGTGGGATGGGGTGATGCGGTATAGTGGGTGTGATGGGACAACTAGGGATGGTGGTATCAAAGCATCTAAGGATGGTATCCATAAAGTTCAACAGCCTTGTACCTTATCCACAATTATGAAAAACTGGATGTGTGTTTGTTAGATAGAAAACCCCGTTCAGTGTTCCCGAAATGTATTTATACAGATGTTTGTTCTCAAGTTTGTAGGACAACCCTTCAACAACAGGATATATAATTCTGGTATTCTGAATATATAATTCTGGTATTCGGGATATATAATTCTGCTGATAGATCCCAAGTGCTGTATGGGATACAGGGGAGAAAGAAAGCAGCCAAATCGTAAGAAAATTTGTATTGGAGAAACAGCAGTAAAGTCAGGGTTAGTGCTTTCTAAAGAAGGAAAACAACAGTATTTATATACTACTCTTCAATTATAAAAAGTTCACCAAGTGGTTTACATAGGAAATCTAATAACTGATGACTTCCTTGTCCCAGAACGGCTCTTAGTCTAAAAATTTGCAAAAGAAAAGCAGCTGAGGAAGGCCAGTTACTTCCCCCCCCCCCCCCAGCAAAATAAAAGAGGAGCACCCACTTGAAAAAGTGCCTCTTATCTAGTTAACAAACATTTCACATATCTTGATGTTCTTACAACACCTGTAACTTAAAGAAATGGTATTACAGTGAACTTTGGATTTAAGAGACTTCAGAAACAATGGATTTTTTTCATTTCAAAACTAATCCTGTTTTCTGCATTTCTGTCTCCATTTATTTAAATGCGTCTGGATTACTGGATGTTCAGTAAGGACCCTTTCCCTCTCTGTCAATCTGTATTGAAGCTGGGAGTTCAACCTGTAATGAACATCTGATGAGTTGATTCACAGCTTCAAGTTTCATCCATTGAAGTCCTGATTTACAACTGGGCCACCTGACCTTCAACAAGATGCTACCTGGTTGCGGTTTCTATGAAACAAATACGCATTATTGATTTGTACTAATTCTGCTAGAGTCCGTATACAATTTTAACGCCACATCCCTCTCTTGCCTATCTTGCCCCCGTCGGCAATGACACTGGCAGATTTCCCGTATACTGTCAGCCAAGGCAGCATAAACAAACGGGTGGACACAGATGTGGAACTGGACCAAGATCTTGGCCAACTGGTACAAGATATAGACAAGATTTTCTCTGCACATTCTTCCATGCATAAGGTTGTGAAGATGCAGATTGCGCAGAATGTGGTATGGAAGGTAGAATATGGCATATAGGGTCACCACCACTCCAATTAGTGTTTTCACCTTGCGCTTCTCAATGTTTGTGATGTTGCTATTGTGGAGGACTGTGTGGAGGATGGCCCCACAGGAGACACTAGTAAGGATGAAGGGCAGCCCACACCCAAAACCCATCAGGAACAAGCTGTAGGGCCAGTAATTGTCCAACTGCTTATCAGTCGCACTCCCTATGCACAGATATACCGTGGTGTTAGCACAGTTGTGGTACAGTTGTGTTACTTTCAGGGTGGAAAATTTTAAGACAGGGGTGGAAATTCCTACTACCAGTAGCCATACCAGTCCACTAAGAAGCTTGGCATGGCGGGGTTCCATGCGCCCATGAGAGAAGAAGGGGTGGACAATGGCTATGTAGCGGTTGAGGCTGATGCAGGCAACAAAAAAGGTACTGCCGTAAAGATTGCAAAAGAAGAGGAAACGGTCCAGTTTACAGAGAGCAAGGCCAAATGGCCAGGTCTTGGGTGGTTTGTAATAAAGTGCTAGTGGCACCAAGGAGAGGGCGTAGAGCAGGTTGCTGATGGTCAGGTTAAAGGTGTAGATGATGCCGCTGTGCCAGGTGTGTTCGTGAGCCACAAAGCGATAGATGGCAAAGACATTCCCAGCCACGGCCAAGATGAACTGCAGAATTGGGATGAACCATATTTGGCCTTGGATGTCATCACGGCATGGATCACTGATATTTCCACACTCTGGAGTCATGCTGGGGAAGCAGGAAAATTGAAATTAGTACCTGCCAGCATTTTTAGATGAGGCAGCACCTGAAAACCATTGATGAAATTTCCATCAGCTTTCAAACAAGACTGGAGACATTTTCCTCAAACTAAATACAGAGTGGTACCTTGCTTGATGAGCATACTTTGTTCTGGAAGCATGCTTGTAATCCAAAATGCTTCTATATCAAAGCAAATTTTCACATAAGAAATCATGGAAACTCAGACTATTTGTTCCACAACCCAAAAATATTCAAATAAAAATGAAGGCAATACTGAAATAGAATACAAAAAATAAAACAAATTAACCTGCACTTGGTCTCTCAGGATGCAATCTGCCCTCCTTACACAAGAGTGAGCTTCCTTTGAGTAGACATGCAAGGCATGTCTCAGGCTCCTTTCCATTGTCTTCTTTACATTGGAGTGTGCCCCATTGACTGTAATAGGCTTACTTCAGAGTAGACATGCAAAGGTTGGTCTCTCAGGAGATGCTGAGTAGATACTGGCGGAGCATCAAAACCAACCGTATCCCAGCCAGGACTATTTTTTCACTTGTCTATCAAGATATCACTTGTATATCAAGTCAAAATTTATTAGAAATGTTTGCTTTTTTGCAAAACACTCTCCGTCTAAGTTACTATCTATCCAAGGTTTTACAGTAGCTCTAATACAGTCCTTATCCATGAGACTATTTCCTTTTCTTCTTCCATAATATTTTATTGCTTTAAACCTACATAATTTATTACATCTGATTTATTAATTACTAGTGAAATATACTTGCATTACTTAGTAAAATTTCAAGAATATTTGTAGCCTGGGCATGGGTGAGCACCACTGGGCACCAGGTGGCAGGCAGTGGGCACGACTGAGCTATAGGCACTGCTGGGCACCAACAGACACTGGGCAATGGAGGGTATCAGGGGGCAGTGGTGGGCAGCAGTGAGCCCTGGGCATTCCTACCAGGCATTGTCCCAGGCAGCGACAACTATGCACCACCATGCATTAGTGGTCTCCTAACCCCCACGTACATAAATTCCCTCCTGTGCACCATTCCCCCATGCAACATCCTCATCCTCTACACCATCCCCCTACGTGCAGCATCCCCCTTTGTGTAGCATCCCTCTCCATGCACCATTCTCCTCCGTGAAACATTCCCCCCATACACCATTCCCCTCCGTGCATCATCCACACCCATGCACCATCTCCCACAACCATGGGCACATCTACCAGGCAGGTGCAGGGTTTGGGACTGGGTTTTATCAGTCTTCAGTGTTAAGTATAGGACAAAAATGCATTGCATTCCTTTTCAGCCCCTTAGGAATTAAATTTCAAAAATCAGTTCTTTGTGGGTTCTTGCATCACGGAAGGAACACCCTCCCCAAATTCCATGCTTCTAGGTTCAGAGTTTTGGGCAGGGCATTGATCAGCCATTGATTCTTCAAAGTATAGCACAGAAATGCACTGCATCCCTTTTCACCCCCTTCAAAAACAGGTTCTTAGTGGGTGCCTACATCATGGAAGGAACACCCTATCCAAATTTCATGCTTCTATGTCCGGCGCTTTTGGCTCGGCGTTGATGAGTCAGTCAGTGACTTTTCAGCTTTATGCTATATGCTGTCTGCTCACAAGGAAAAGGACAATGGAAATTTTTTTTTCAGGACACAAGGTTAAAACAGAAGACATGTCGGGAAAAGAGAACATATAGTCTGTTTTAGAGCATCACATATCACAGTGGAAAAAGTGGGGTAATATAGATAATGATAATAGAGAAATGTTCATAGCTCTTTACAGGCTGAATAAATGCTAGACACTAGCCCTTCCTGATACAACCATTTCAATCCTATAATCCAGTTTGCACCATACACCAGCATCATAGGTTTTTCAGGGAGATTAATGCTTTACAAGCTCTGTAACATTTATTTTGATCCAAGTTGGTGACTAGGAATAATAATTGTCTGGGTACATCAAGGAGAAACATGGTTTGGGTCTGCTGGGGCTGAAACAACCAAGAAAGAAGTAGTTAGGTCAGCAGCTAGAGCTGTGATCAGGTACCTGTAAAAGGTCGACAGTCAGTCTGAGATGTCTATGCCCAGAGCTTTCTTAAGTGCTTGAGCAACTCTTCTGCCCAGTGGCTCTGCATTGTATCCCCTTCATCTGCCAATTTAAGTCCTACAAAAAAATGGGGAGGGGGGGGAAGGTATCTGGGTAGGAGTAGCAGCCTCTAAAGAGTACTTCACCAAGAGCACCTTAAAACCTATTGGTGGTAGGGAAAAGAAATTATACCAAAATAAACTGATTCGAATGTCGTGCCACCAGAAACATCCATCAGTAACCTGTTACCATTGCCCCGAGTCCCCATGGCCAGCAGCAACATACTTCAAACATGTTGCTGAAGGACAGATAGCATAAATTGACTGTTCATCCCCTGCTTAGCTTCCTGACCACTGTTGGAAACAGCTGGACCACAGCTGGAGCAATTTGACCAGCAAGATGGTTCATCCAAGCTTCCTGGGAACTCAACCTTGGATGTCTAGAATTCAAAGGCATGCTTTGGCTCTGCTAGCTTCACAATAGTAGCCCGCTACAAAGGAGATGACTTCCACAATTTCATTGGCCTGTCTTAGTTCCACAACCCACCTGGTGCTACCTCCTTACCTGTCTATTCCAAGAGACCACTCATCAAGCGTAGATGAAAAGCAGAGAGAAGTACTCTGCTACACCAGCAGAAGAGGGAAGTCAGCCTTGTCCACCACTTCCTGAATATTTGAAGGAAGTCTTGCTCTCGGTTAAAATCCACTTCCGAAGGAAACAGATTAAAAAGTGGATAACGCTCCTCAGATAGCATACTACTATAAGCATTTACGTGAAATCATTTAGTTGTTGAGGACTGCAGGAGGGGAAGAACCATGTACGCCACTCTGAACTCCTTAGAGAAAGGGTGGAAATAAATGCCTTTAAGAAGAGAATGAGCACATTTCTAGAGGAAAAGTCCATGATGGGTATTCTGCAATGTCTGTATTTTAGATATAGGCAAACTCAGAATGCCAGATGCAGGGGTGGGCACCAGGATGCAGGTGTGTTGTTGCCCTGTGTGCTCTCTTGAGGCATCTGGTGGACCACTGTGAGATATAGAAAGCTGGACTAGATGGGCCTTTGGCCTGGTCCAATGGGGCTCTTCTTATGTTCTTAATAAAATCTCAAAACTTATAACTGTTTGTCTGCATATGTCTCAGGAAAAAAATCCTATTTATGTTACAATCAAGTGACTGAACGCTCCAACAGAGAAACAGGACAAGAAGGAAGTCCAGAGCTGGGAGCCATGAAGAGGGGTAACAAGCAACCTGCTTTGGAGATTCATTTTTTGAATTGACAGTAGCATTGCATTATTTAATCAATTTTTGCAGTTTGATAAGCTCTGGTATCAGTTCAAGTTACTGGACTACAAGTGTAACCTCCCCCAAAGTCACATGTTCAGAAACACACCAGTTCAGAACTCTCCACTCCAAATTGCAACACGCTGCCACAGTCTAGGTATGAGTCACCAGCTAAGTGCAACTCCAAACCAGTGCCAATGTGCAACTTCTATTTTTTGAACTTCCAAATAGTCAAAAGTAAGGTGTATACCTGCATGTATACTACTAGCAGCTTAGCCCTCTCCAGTGGTGAAAGTCTCTGGCACAGCAGATAACCAGCCATAATTGGGCTTTTTAATCCTAACATCATGAAAAATCACAGCAGGATTTCTGAAAAACACATCAGGCATAAGTAAACCTTACTTTGCCAGCTGGGCAGCATTTGCCTTCCTGGATGTGAGTAATGGTCCAGAGGGCTGACTTGCTCCTAGAAGCTTGACCCCTCATATAAATGCTCAGCTATAATTCATTTTCTCAGAAACCTCCCATTATACTCGAGCCTGCAGGCAAGCAAGCTAATACAAACCAGCATGATTTTATGGTCCCCATCTTCTAAGATTATGAAAACCCTTTAAAATTTGTTCTATTTGTGATGGGGTGTTTGGAGGATGGACTGAGATAGACTGATGCTGCAATCCTCATCTCCAGTTAGGTTGGCCTTAGCCCCAGCACAAGTCCCGTACTAACCTGGGGATGTCACAAAAGTGCACTAAAACACTTCTGCACCACTCCTGGGGGAGGGTTAGGCCAGTACACAAACATGCACTTTCTTCCCAACATCATCATGGGAACAGAAAGATCAATGAGTCGTGCCACCCTAGTTAGGACTGCACCCTAAGCCGCACCATCAAGCTGCTTGATTCAGTCTACAACTGATATTTATCATAGCCCTCCATGGCTGTCTTCTCTCTTCTACCATCCCACGAGCAAGCCTTTTTTAATTGGGAGTTGGCACCAGCCAATACCACAAGAAGTCAGGATAATTTTTGACTCATTTCCAAATAAAGCAATGAAAGTCCAATTCATAGAGACACAAAAGAAGCCATCTTAGAGAGACACTTCGTATACTATTTAATGAACATATAAAAACCAAGGGCCATACAAAAGAGGCCTGGGTTATTACACCGGCCTTTTCTTCCCTGACTGTCCCAACTTTCGAAAGGCTCCTTTCCCCTTGTGTGCCTGCTTCCCTGACACAGTAAGCCTGGACCGCATTTGTGTGCCTAGGAGCTTTGAGCTACGAGGCTGCCGCTTTCCCTTCTGTTGGCCTGCAGGTGAGGGTTGTTTCCGTTTTATTTTCTGTGACCCTCTGTGCTGCCCTGTGGAGTTTCGAGTATTCTGCTGCTGCTGGCTTGATCGCCTCTTGGGCTGGTGAGAAGAGGGTCTCTGTGATGGTCGCTGCCTCCCGAACAATGGAGACTTTTGATGCTTGGTCTTAGAGTTCATTCTTGTAGGTTCCGAGCTTTTCTCATGAACTTTCTGCCGTTTCCTAGGTTTGTTGGATTGCCCAGGGACTCGTTTCCTCTTAGCACCTTGTAGGAACAGATCTAAGGAGTGAGAATACATTGTGATGGTAAGCATAAGTCGGAAAGTATTCAGCTGGCCCTACAAGTAGCTTCAGGAAGACCTAAGTGACACTTACTCTAGATTGCTCTATGCATTTCCCATAGGTGGCACCATAACTACGTCGGTGTAAAAGGTCCTGTAGTTACTCTAAATTGTAGCCTTAGAGCACAATCCTAACCATGTCTACTCAAAAGCAAGCCCCACTGTGTTCAATGGGTCTTACTCCCAGGAAAGTGTCTTTAGGATTGCAACCTTAGTCTCTGACATAAGTATGCCCAGGAAACACATGCACTTCTTCCAACTCCTTTCATTTCCCTCTTATAGTGCTGTATATCTCTGCTGCCTGACATCTTTGCTTCCCTTTTAACAGGTACAGCTGAACTCCATGCATATTTACTCTGAAGCAAATCCAAGTTCAGAATTGCTTTTCCAGAGATGTATACAGAGAACTGGGGATAAAGATGTGTCCCAAGTCTGAAAAGGTTAAAGTATGCTTATATAGACTAGACACAACATAACACAACTGTGATAAATGCCCAAACTCATATGATAGATCAGCATTTATAGCAACCAAACAGAATAGGGCCCATTCATAGAAGTATCTACATAGGAAAACTCCCCATAAAAGTGGGGGCTCAATGCCAAACTCTGCAGAACATACACAATGTAAAGAGATGTCCCACATATACCAGAAGTAGCTGCTCAAGGGCCTTTCTCCTTCCCAGCACAAAGAGCATCAAGGGATGCCTTAACATCACACTAAAATATGCTCATTAGGAATTCCAAATGGTACAAGTGGAAAAATGCATACATAAAAGTGTGCAGTTTGGGGTTCTCTCTCCCCCCATCATGCGCCAAATCTGGAATGCGGCATTTGTGCCTTATCCAGAATGGCAACTGCCCAAATCTACAATCATGTCTCAGTTGGCTAGGATGCCAAGGAAGGTCTGTTGTCCATACAAAGGCATGCACTGCACTCCTCTCTCCCCCCAGACAGGTGCATCAGAGTGTTTACTTTGGAACAATCACAGCTCCTCCTCAGGGGCATAATTGTTTTCATCAGCTGCATCAGGCAGGTTGTGCCACAAATTTTAAAACACCTTTTAAACACTATGCAATTCAACACCAACCTTCTTCAGGCTCTTCTCCCACTTCCTGACGGTAATACTCTGTGTCATCATCTGACGGTTCATCAGCATTCTGATCCTCCTGCAGGCCAGGATCCTCCGCATCACTGTCACTTCCCTCTGCCTGTTTCTTCTTCTTTTTTATCCCCTCCAGGCTCTTCTTCCTATAGTACCCAAACAAGCAACATTGTCAAGAGGTTCCAATGCTTTTATGTATATTGTTTGCATGCAAGTATTGCTTCTGGCTTAGCAGGCTGGTAGATGAGTTTTACCAACATCTATCTCCTGCTGTTCACCCTTCCTCACCTATGAGCCTGCCTCTGTTCCCGCTTACGCTCCACATCCACTTCCTGCTTGCGACGGCGTTCTTCCTTGAGTTGCAGCTTTGCTTCTTTCCTTGCCAGGGCCTCCTGAATCTCCTCATCAGTCTTGTGAACTGAAAGTAGGAGAAAGAAGACAGTTGCTAAGTTGAAGTTCTACAGGAGAAGAATCACATAGGCTACAATCCAGAGTAACTATGAGACTTTTTACACTGACACAGTTAGGGTGCCACCGATGGAAAATGCGTAGAGCAATCCAGAGTGTCTCTTACGACTTCCTGTAGTTACTCTGGATTGTAGGGATAAGAAGATCCCTTGATTACTTATACAAACCCTCCATTGACCTAGTAGGGCATTGTAAGAAGTGGATATTATCTGTTTTGCTATGTCCATTAGCAATAATATTATATAAAAGAAGGCTCAAGAGCTCCGCCAACCAGAACTCACCACTAAGAATCACTGAAAGACAAGTTATGAGTCCTGGGTTTTCTATCGGCCTATTTACCTTGAGCCCGGTGGGTGCTTAATGACCAATGTGTCAGAAAAGCACTGTGACAAAGAAGCATTTTTGCGTATCTGCTCCCCAGCCCACTGCACCAACTGAAGGAATTTATATGGGAGAAAATTCAAGATACTTACTGAAGCTGTGATAGAGAACATTGCCTTGGCCCAAACCTTCCTCCACCTTGATAAGCTGCAGGGTCAATCGAGGACCAATCTGGATAGAGAGAAAAAAAAGAACTCATCCAGACACTAAAATTCAAACATGCTCTCCCTAGATGTAAAGACAGGTTGCAGAAGCCTGGAAGATGTCACCACCAAACCAATCCCACCTGGACAAATTAAGAAGTTTACTTCTAAAGATTACAGTGGTTCCTAGAACCTAAGTTCTAGGCAACATATCTGGGCTGCTCTTTGATGTAACCACCCATGAATGGGCCAGCCAGACCTGCTGCCTGCTCCCACACTTTGTTTTATTTAAAGAGACCACAAGGAAAGAAAAAGGCAACTTGCTTTCTTAACCCCAATCTTATTTTTATCTCACACAATCTCTTTAAGTTTAAATGGGCCATGCAAGGAAGAAGAAAGGCAGGGAGCAGGTGCGGCTCCATCTGGAGCTGCTTGGCTGGCAGCAGTGGCAGGGTCTGCCACTCCCAGTCTGATGCAAACCATTTCATTTATATTATGATCAACCATGTCCTCATCACTCCCACAACAAAAGCCACCACTTCACATCAAAATTGTTTCATGGCTGACCTCGGTGAGGCGGACTGCACTCTGTTGGGCCTTCATATTCCCACGGCCAGCATAGGCCTGAGGCAGCTCTGTGATGTTGTGACTGCCATCTTGCTCAGCTTCACTCTCGGAGAGATTAATGTCTCTAAACAGCATGAAAAACATCAAGACATGTCAAGTGTGTCCCTATTATGAATTGGGTGTTGTCTATGAAAACCAAGAGTGACACCTGTCCTTCTCTCAGGCTTACTATCTCAGCCAAGCAAAAAGAAAAAGGGTGAGGCATGCAAAAATGGGCATGAATAGAGACTGAACAGAGCAAAAAAAAAGAACAAGAGAATTAATACATTTGAAGATTAACAGACAAAAAAGCAACAGTCACAAAACACACATCTCTACATCCCATTCCCACCTTAATTCACAAAGAAGTTAGAAAATCTCAACCTTTCACCAGTCCTTGCCAAGAAGCACTGGAGAAGCTGCACTCTGGGATAGGGAGGCTTACTCTCTTTGCCAACTACAAGGAAAGTTATTCTCACCTAACCAACAGTTCACTGATATCCTCCAGGCGGCTCATGTTGGGAAATTTCTCCTGTAGGAGCTTCTTCAGTCCTTTGCTTATCCCTACAGGCACCACTTTCAGGCTGCTGCAAAATAAAAAAAAACAAGGAGAGGGGTGAGTGATGCAGGATGTGCAGACAGTGAGGAACACATCACTACTACCGTACTGGCAGGGAAGAAGTTGAGTGTGCTATACTGCAGAGGGAAAACACTAGTTTTACATGCAGTCCACACCTTGTCAAAGACTGTGAGAAAAGCAAATTTAAAGATAAAATGGCTATGGAATAGACACAATGTTCTCATCTCCTTGCTTACAAGTATGCTTTCCAAGTGGTAGTAGGCAGGACATTGTACACAACGTCTTATGAAATGAAAGCTGGATTAGAAGGGACTTTGTCCTGGATGGGATCCAGCATTTATATGCATCTCACTTCCTGCCAATGGTAGGAATACAATTTCTAGAAAGTCTTAGTGATCTAATTTAAGGCTATCCGGACTTAATTCAAAGCAGCACCTCATAGTTTCCCATTTGATCAGGGCCCCCCAAAAGGCAGGTAATGTTAAAGGAACTCAAAAGGGTAGGTATGGTAAAAATACTGCTAGAAAAATTAGAGAACACTAGACAGTTCTTTCAGCGCCCATTTCTAATCAGCTTGAATGCATCAGAGCGTTTACTTGAGAATAAAAATCACAAGGTATCAGCAGACTACACTCTCATCATGTGCATTCAGTTCATTTCCAAGACAGGAAAATCTTCTGTGCCATTGTACTGGGCCATCTTTAAAATATTATTGTACAAAGGTGGTGCAGCAAATTGTGCAGGAGCTGCAATTCAGGTCACAATTCAACCCTGAAGCTCTCTGGGCCAAAAACTCAACAGAGAATAAAACAAGACAGATATACCATTCTGAATCCCACCCTGTTAACTCCACCTTTTACCATAAAAATAAGCTCTTTTCATACTGTGTCCCCCTACTACAAAACGGGCATTTCAATGAGCATGAACATACGCATTCTGTACCATGCATAACAGGCTGGCATGCTGACAATGTAGAGGTCAATTTAAATGCCTCTTGTAAAGGTGGCATCTGCATCACTCATAACACAATGGGCCAAATTCAACATGTCAGTGCTGGAAAAGGTCAAAACCAGGACACTTACTAGTGACGAAATTCAAGTATCTGGGTGTCTGGATTATAGTTGATTAGGACGCAACGCTTGATGGCGTTGAGATTAACCTAACGGGAATGTAGCAAAACACTCTATTAGAACCAAGACCTGTACAAGTCCCCCACACAATAGCATTTCAGGCAGATGCCAGACCTCTTCAGCTGGCGACCTCTTCAGCTAGTGAACTCTATGGATTTTTGGCATCTGACATCTGAAACTGAGCTTACCAACTCAGCAGTTCAGCTTTTAGGAAAGCATACTGAACTCTATGCTGATTTGGCGCAGATTCAACCCAGGCATGGAAAGCTGTGATTCATCCTGCTCTTACTTGTTGGTGACAAGTGCAAGGCATTTCTACATACACCCAAAATCAATCAATTTGTACACTCAGTTTTGGTCAATGGATACAGAAACCCTTGCTTGGCCACAAATTTACTGAGCAGTCCTGGACTTGCTCTGTATCAGTTTCCCATTAATAAAATTATACTCTAGAGGCAGAAAAATATCACACATATCAAGAGTTAGTGCTGGACAGCACCAACTCCCAAAACAGACAGCAAGGAGAATCCCAATAAAGGAGCTGAGCATAGATGCATCAGTGCGTTTACTTTAGAAAAGAAGCCACAGAGAATATTCAGCCTGAGATATGCTTTCATCATTTGCATCTGGCCCAGGAGTAGAACTAAGAGTGCAGTCCTAACCCAAGCTGGCACAACTCACTGGTCTTACTGTGATGTAGGGAGGCAAGTGCGGGTCTGTACAGTGGCCTAACCCTCCCTCAGGAATGGCACACAAGTGTCTTGCAGCACTTTTATGCCACTCCCAAGCCAGCATTTACTTCTGGTTGGGCTTTCGTTGGCCTAACTGGGGGCTAAGATAGCAGCCTAACTAGAAATATGGGCCAACTTGGCATTAATATGCTACAAGAGAGGAGAATCAAACAACAGCAATCAAGTAGACTTCCAAACACTTGACACTCGAATTCACTCACCCTGTGGACATTGATGGATGGAAACATGTTCTGGAACATGGTGGCCATAACTTTAATGTGCATGCCCTGAAGACCAAAGTTGTTGAGTATCAGGAGTGGGTAGTGGGTGAACTGCTGCTCATGCATCCGGTGTCGCTTCAGGGATGACACAACATCTTTGATAAGTGAGTACTGAAAAAGAAACAGTTAATAGGAATGAGGCACCTGCAGAGGAAAGCCTGTTTCCTTCCCATCCACCGAGGCATGCCACAGACTATAAACTCTGAAATCTAAGAAGACAGTAGGCAATAGCCACTCTTTTTTAGAGGAGGCCATTGACACATCTGTATATCTGTTATGATTAAATTGAATTACAGAAAAAAATACAGATAAAAAGTTATTTTTTTTAAGCAGAACGTTTGTAGTCCTCTCTGTTTCTAAGATGTCCTTGAAACTACAGGCAGTTCCTGCTGTTTAAGATGGTGTTAAGTTTTAGATGGTGGCTGAGTAAGACACCCTGTGACCAATTGAACAATAGAATAAATTATGCAGAACAGAAAAATTTTGTTTGTTCTGTCAGTGTGAAGTTGACACAGACCACGTTCTACCATTTGCTTGCTTTTTAAGACATGAAGAATTAAGAATTTAAAAATAAAGGCTTTAATAAGAATTAAAAAAAATTTAGATTATGCCCCCAGAGAACACAGAGACCTTGGCAAGGAATCAGAAGCTTGTTTAATCCCAATGAAAATACACACACAGGGTGAGAACCACAGATATGCTCCTAACCTAGACCCATCTAATCATCCTCTCAGAAGACAGCAGCACTGTTCCCAATTGATACCTGAGTGACCCTAAAGGTTAGGGTTGGTCCACCGGGGAGACGAAAGAGTTTCTAAAAAAAGAAAAAGGAACATGTCAAAAGAACACTCAGTGGCAATGGATTATTGCAGTCCCACCCTAGCATGATTGGTAATCATTTCTTCGAATTGTCAGCACAAATCATAATCCTGATGCATCAGTGCGTTTACTTTGAAGTAAAAATCATAGATTTTACTCAGGAATAAACATTGTCATCACTTGCACCAGGTCCATACGCAGAGATAAGCTGAAGTGATTTCAGAATGAACAGTTCTGCTCAGTTCAGAGATTTCTGCTGAGCAAGCAGAAACCATGTAGATACTGGAAGAGTACAGATATCTAGATTTTTCCAAACACATGCTAACCAACAGCAGTAAGAGATTAGAAGTTTACTGGAGCTTTCTCAAGGAAAAGATCAGTGGTGAACAAGCATTCTCAACACAGCTTATCCACCATTTCTTGGCATCCCCTGCAATACACAGAAGTGTTGCCAGAATAGTAGGGGTAGCCAAAGGTTTTTAGGATGTATTCAGTTCACATGGAGCAACAATGAATCCCTACAGGTTTGGCCAGCTGCCTGTGTTAATTGACTATGGCTGCAATCCCAAACACACTTTCCTGGGAGTAAGACCCATTGGACTTACTTCTGAGTAGACATGGTTAGGACTGCAGCTTATGTTAATATGACTTGATTTTCATCACTTTGATTTTTCAACCACTTTAAATTATAACGTCATTTCAATTTTGTCCTTGATCTTTTCTCTTTTGACCCATTTCATCCAACCTTCTACAATGCTTATCAAAATTCTTATATTTAAGTTTCACACATGCATGTAGTGGTTTACAACATAGTTATTTACTTTTCTCAGCAGCCAGAATTAATATGCAAGCTTCACTTTCACTCACACTCTGTTCCCTAAACAGATTGAAGTGCAGTATATGCCCCAGAACTGTCTGTAGTATGAAACCTGATAATGTTTTATGAAAGCAACATAAAGATTTCCTCAATTTTAAAAAGTGATCTAAAAAGTGGCAATGAATTTGAAAACCTACAAGGAAAGGAGTCAAGTTACACTTGGTCTCAGAGATAAGCCATGCAGAGCAATCCCTAGTTGACTGATTGATAACTGAGCAATTTCTCACTACATTTCTTACAAGGTTGATACTTGAAGAGGTTTTTGTGAACACCAAGAAGTGAGTCACACCCAAAGGCCCAGCAACTGTCACAAAGTCTTTCAGGGAGTTCTTCTTTCGCACCTGAAAGAAATAAGCCCATGGTCAGGGAAGATCCATTATCTCATGCAAACAAAATTTCCAAATGGATGAAATTCTTGGTTGAAAGTCTTTAATTTTCATTCATAAAGTGCATTGTTGACACAACACTTTTACAAAAATACCTTGTGTATCTTAATACCTCTCCCCTGAAGTCTTCTCTTTTTACCAGCCTCTCTTCCTTATAACCCCCACTGTACCCTTACAACACATTGCTCTTTTGCAAAAGTCAAAATGTGCACAAACCACATAAATGTTCAAAATATCGCATGATCTGAAACCAGCCCAATCTTGTAAAGCATTTGCATCGACATGTCGTCTTGCATATTAACATATTTTCTGCATCCAGGATTTATTGGTTAGACAGACTTAGAACGCAGAATGCAAGTAGCACCACTGCTTTTGAACACACTTCCCAATTGCACACTTTTGCTCAAAAGAGATGATCCATCAACCGCTTCACAAGAATTGGTGGCAGAACACTAATCCCTCCAATGCTCATAATACAATTACAAGATTCCCCCTACCACCTCTTGAGAAAATGTCTAATCTTTACATACTAATCAGTATGTACATACTTACAGTAGTATGGCTACTTAATAGCCATACTACTCTTGGTCTCAAGATCTGGACCCATTTTTCACATTATAATCTGGTTAAGTTATATATCTCAAATTATCTGATATGGTGGACCAACAGTTTTTCTTAAATTTTGCCAATGTGCAAAGCGCCTGCTGCGTTATATTATCGCTGTTGTCCCTTTCTTTCCTAAATGTTTACTGAAGGCCAACAGCCAATGGTTTGCTGACTATAACCAGTCGCCACCACTTTCAACAGCAATGCACCAGATAACACACTACTGGGTCTCCCATCATCTCTAAGGCTGCAATCCAGAGTAACTACGGGAGCACATAAGAGACATTACATGCACCCGTAGTTACTGCACCACCTAGTGAAAACATATGGGAAATTCATATTGCAATCCAGAGTAAAGTGTTCTTACTCCGGAGCAAGGACTCCCCGTAGTTACTCTGGATTGCGCCCGAAATGTGATTTCCAAACTTTATGCCCTTGGCATGAACCACAACAGGGTACTGTAAAACACAGAAGTTGGCACCTCATATCTTTACCTTCAGGTCAGTGGCTGTGAAAGGCTCCATCACCCGCCGGACATCCAGAATGAGCTGGCGCACTGTCTTCCCAATGCGACCACGGTGAAAGACGAAGGAGTGAGGCACAGAGCCATATTCCTCCTGAGATCGATGCTGAGCGAGTGCTCGTTCCTTCTTCTGGTTTTTAGTCTGCAGTGGAGAAGCTGAGTAAATGGTGATGGCACAGGGTACAAAGAACAGATCACACAGCAAAACAAATTAATCCCTACAATTGATACCATCCTACAATAGCAGGAATCTAATTCAAGCCTACAGATCTCCCATAAATGCTCTCCTCAACACATCCCTGCAAGGGAGACCAAGCTGAGAGGGAGAGACTGGCCAAGGTCTCCCTGCCCTCCTGCTCTCCTCACCACAGCCCTGCGAGGGAGGCCAGGCTGAGAGGGAAAGACTGGCCAAGGTCTCCCTCCCTCCTGCTCTCCTTACCCCAGCCCTGCAAGGGAGGCCAGGCTGAGAGGGAGAGACTGGCCAAGGTCTCCCTCCCTCCTGCTCTCCTCACCACAGCCCTGCAAGGGAGGCCAGGCTGAGAGGGAGAGCCTGGCCAAGGTCTCCCTGCCCTCCTCAAGACAGCCCTGCGAGGGAGGCCAGGCTGAGAGGCAGAGACTGGCCAAGGACTCCCTCCCCTCCTGCTCTCCTCACCCCAGCCCTGCGAGGGAGGCCAGGCTGAGAGGCAGAGACTGGCCAAGGTCTCCCTCCCCTCCTGCTCTCCTCACCACAGCCCTGCGAGGGAGGCCAGGCTGAGAGGCAGAGACTGGCCAAGGTCTCCCTCCCCTCCTGCTCTCCTCACCACAGCCCTGCGAGGGAGGCCAGGCTGAGAGGGAGAGACTGGCCAAGGTCTCCCTCCCCTCCTGCTCTCCTCACGACAGCCCTGCGAGGGAGGCCAGGCTGAGAGGCAGAGACTGGCCAAGGACTCCCTCCCCTCCTGCTCTCCTCACCACAGCCCTGCGAGGGAGGCCAGGCTGAGAGGGAGAGACTGGCCAAGGTCTCCCTCCCTCCTGCTCTCCTCACCACAGCCCTGCAAGGGAGGCCAGGCTGAGAGGGAGAGCCTGGCCAAGGTCTCCCTGCCCTCCTCAAGACAGCCCTGCGAGGGAGGCCAGGCTGAGAGGCAGAGACTGGCCAAGGACTCCCTCCCCTCCTGCTCTCCTCACCCCAGCCCTGCGAGGGAGGCCAGGCTGAGAGGCAGAGACTGGCCAAGGTCTCCCTCCCCTCCTGCTCTCCTCACCACAGCCCTGCGAGGGAGGCCAGGCTGAGAGGCAGAGACTGGCCAAGGTCTCCCTCCCCTCCTGCTCTCCTCACCACAGCCCTGCGAGGGAGGCCAGGCTGAGAGGGAGAGACTGGCCAAGGTCTCCCTCCCCTCCTGCTCTCCTCACGACAGCCCTGCGAGGGAGGCCAGGCTGAGAGGCAGAGACTGGCCAAGGACTCCCTCCCCTCCTGCTCTCCTCACCCCAGCCCTGCGAGGGAGGCCAGGCTGAGAGGCAGAGACTGGCCAAGGACTCCCTCCCCTCCTGCTCTCCTCACCCCAGCCCTGCGAGGGAGGCCAGGCTGAGAGGCAGAGACTGGCCAAGGTCTCCCTCCCTCCTGCTCTCCTCACCACAGCCCTGCGAGGGAGGCCAGGCTGAGAGGGAGAGACTGGCCAAGGTCTCCCTCCCTCCTGCTCTCCTCACCACAGCCCTGCGAGGGAGGCCAGGCTCACATCCCCCCACCGCTTACCTTGCTAGGCCTCCCCATAGCATGCGCCTCCTCGGCCTCCTTTCCTCGCGGCCACCACGCGGAGAGCAACTGCTTCCGGCTTCGTGCTTCCTCCCAAGCAGTCCTAGTCCTAGTCCCAGTCTCTATGGTACTTTCTAAGGGACGCTCTAGGAATCGCAACTCTCTCGTTCGATTGTTAGAATGAGACAGCCCTTGATGACGCTATTGGGCCTCTCCTAAGCCTGTCTCCTCAGAAGTAAGTCCCATTATACTCAATGGGATTTACTCCCAGGAAAGTGTGGAGAGGGTGGCAGCCTTACACAGAGTCAGTAGTTCTCATCATAGTCAGTAGGTCTTACTCCCAGGAAAGTGGATATAATTCCACCCTCTGAGCCCAATCCTATGCATTTTTAACATTCCTAGGCTGCAATCCTAAAGACACTTTCCTGGGAGTAAGACCCATTGAACACAATGGGGCTTACTTCTGAGTAGACATGCTTAGGATTGTGCTCTTAAGTCCTTTTGAGTATCATAGCCAGAAACATATACATAGCCTGTTAAAAGTACAAATATGTAGCATTTCCCCAAATGCAGTCACATAAGCATCAAAAATAAAACAGTGACATTAATGGTGACCCACCTGAAATTGGCTTGTGACCCACCTAGTGGGTCCCAACCCACAGATTAACAAACACTAGTCAATAGTATAGGGACTGTGCCCTCCGCTGTATCTGTTCACCCTGAGTCTGACTTTAATGGAGATTGCTGTTGTTGTCTCCCCCTGTAATCCTAAAGACACTTTCCTGGGAGTAAGACCCATTGAACACAATGGGGCTGACTTTTGAGTAGACATGGTTAGGATTGTGCTCTATGTCTCTTCACCCCAGCACAGTGTCTTTTCTAGTGGCTGTTGCTTACCTTCTTAGAGCACAATCCTAATCATGTCTACTCAAAAGTCAGCCCCATTCAGTGATGGGCTTCAAAGAAATTAAGAACCGGTTATCTGCCCATCTGGCAGCCACTTTTAAATGGATATTTTTAAACTTTATGTGTCCTCTCTCGTTAATAACCGGTTCTGTAGAGTAGGTGCGAACCTGCTGGAGCCCACCACTGGCCCCATTGTGTTCAATGATTCTTCCTCCCAGGAAAGTGCCTTTAGGATTGCAGCCTAGACATGATTAGGATTGTACTCTAATGTCTACAACCCTAAGAACACCTTGCTGGGAGTATGACCCACTGAACTCAATGGAACTTACTTCTGTGTAGACATGAATAGGATTCTTATAATTTTGTTCTTCTAATGTATATAAGACATGTGTAGACATGAATAGGATATATATAAAAAATCCTATTCATGTCTACACATGTCTTATATATATTAGAAGAACAAAATTATAAGAATTACATAAATTATAACAATTTATATATATATGTGTGTATGTATATATGTATTTATTTATATATATATATGTGTGTGTATATATATATACACACACACACATATATACATATACATACATATATACACACACACACATATATATACATATATACATATACATATGTATATATTATATATATATTATATATATATAATTTTTAAAAAATTAATTACAATTAATACTATTACATATAGTTGATTACTTAGAAAAAGGCTCCATACTGCCCACTCACAAGGAAAAAGAGGACATTTGAGTTTTCCCGGACACAGGGCTAAAAAAAGAGGACGTTTCCTGGAAAGGAGGACCTCTGTCTGGTCTATGGCATGCTGAGGCTCTGATGGGGGGGTGTTGGCGCATGCGCGTTGAGCTTGGCTTCCTCCTGCGCCTTCTGCCGAGGCCTGAGGCGAACATGAGGGGCGTTCCCCGGTCTCCCTGGGCAACGGGGACGCCACCTCCCTCAAGCGGCTGGAGCTGGACGGGCAGGCCAGGAACCCGCCTGGAGAGGACGGTGAGAGGCGCACACGGGGCAGCTCCACCCCTGGCTGCAGCTGCTGCCCCAGGCTCTCCCCAGCCCCCACTGCTGGGGCTTGGCTTCTCCCCCAGGTGGACACCATCAGCCCCTTCCTTCCTTCCTTCCTTCCTTCCCCCTTTGCAAGGCTAAGGTGGGCACCACCAGCCCCTCCTCTGTGCCCTCTGGGCTGCCCCTCTTCTACCAGCACCCTTCACCCACCCACCTTTCCCATGCCAGGCTCCTGATGCCATAGCCAAGCTGCCTACACCTGCCACCCACCCACACATGCCACACACCCAACCACTGCCAAGGGGTCTCTGCCACTGTGGGGGGTCCCCATGCTCACCTCCCCACCCCCTTTCTGCCTGCATGCTCATGGTACCCTGTGGCAGGCTGGTGTGAAGATCACTGCCCACTCACCCACTCACTCACTCGCTCGCTCACTCTGCTGCCACCCTCACCTGGTGCACCCTCATCTGTGCCAGCCTCACCTGGCGCAACAACAAAAGACCCCTCTGTCCCTTCCCGTCACTGCCCTGTCACCACTGTGGAGACCCCCATCAAAGGACGGAGCTGAACCCACAGCATCAGGCTCTCTACCTGAGTTGTGTGGTACTACTACTGAAAACCTTCTGCCTGTCCTCATTGCCCCGCTTAGTGGTTCTGGGGAAGAGAGTTTAGCTTTTGTGCCAAGCTGATCCCCTCCTAATATTTATTGCCTCCCTTCTGTATGCAGACACAATTCCTCATTCCCTATACTACTGGGAATTAGTAGTGTAATTATATTATACTACTACTATTACTGTACTACAGACATTGTAGCTACATGTTATCTCCACTTGAAAAATCTCAGATTATCCATTTCTGTAGCACTGATGTTGTGAACTAGTCAGGTATGTTCTGGGCATATGGCTCAGTAAAACAAAGAAATATATTTTTTATTTATTAAAAAATAATTTCCCATCACGGCTGTATCATCTCGATACCAGGTTTAGCTGTGAAACATATGGACAGAGCAAGCCCCCGTTTTACTGCCACATCACCCGATCCTTTCCTCTGGGTCCATCTGTCCACAACCAGGTAGAACTATAGACGACTGTCACCTAGGCCTCTTTGGCCTGGCTCAGCTCTAAGAGCCTTTGTGAGGTCATAGCTGTGTGCCAGGCTTGCCACAGCTTCTTAGAAAACTGCCCCTGGAACTAGTGTGCAGGACACACTATCCCACAAATTCACACGTCAGGGGGGAAAAAATCCTAGATCCTCTACAAGTGCTGATCACTGCCCCAGCAAAGCAAGCAAGGGGGACATCCTGATCTTCTGCCAGGCTTTTCTCTATACTTTTCTGGTGTAACACTGCCTCTGATCCTTCATATTTCTAGTTCTTCCTGAGTGGCATCTTTGGGGACCCACTTCTCTCTAGAACATTTACCAGTTGATGCAGCATCTAATGATTTGTTAGGATCACATCCCCTGCACTGATCTTCCTTTCTAACAAGTTCCCATCATTGTATTTTTCATACTGCCAACCAAAAGACCGCACACGCCCTAAGTCTTAAAGAACACAGCTGCTGCCCCTACAAGTTGCCTTTTATTTTATTTTTGCCACCTTCTTCTTGATGCTCAGATGAACTGAGCAAGAGTCCTGCTTCCTGTGCTGAAATTACCTTGCCTTAGCACTCACCACCACCACAGGGAACCAACTTCAAGTTCATGGGTTTTGGTCATGGCCTCAGAAGCTGTGAAAGTGATTGTGCGTTGCCGCCCTATCAACGAACGTGAAAAACAGCTTGGCTGCAAGGTGGTGATCAACATGGACAGCACCCGTGGCCAGTGCTTCATCCAAAACCCTACAGCCACAGAGGACCCGCCAAAACAGTTCACTTTCGATGGAGCATATTACATGAGTCACAACACAGAGCAGATCTATAATGAAATTGCCTACCCACTTGTAGAGGTGAGTGCAACTGACTGCAGGTATTGGGGATCTACAAACTAGCAATGTAAATGTCAGCATTTATAAAGACATTTAGAGATGGTATAGTGCTTAGAGTTGGACTGAGACTAAGAGCACAATCCTAACTATGTCTACTCAAAAATAAGCCCCATTGAGTTCAATGAGTCTTACTCCCAGGAAAGTGTCATTAGGATTACAGCCTAAGATCTAGAGTCAAACCCCTCCTAGGCCGTGAACTTTCCTGGATGACCTTGGGCCAATCACTCACAGCCTACCTACCTCACAGGGTTGTTGTGAGTACAGCAGGAGGGGAGAAACTAAAGCTTTGTAAGCCACTTTGGGCATTGCATTGGCATGGAAAAAGGAGGGTATAAACCCTTAAATCAATAAAACAAGAGTCACTTGGAGAATGCACTTATAAAGCAACCATTTCTAGGCAGGTGGTCAAGTATCAGGAAGTATAAACCAAGTGATTGTAAAAACAGCCAGAGCTTTGTGGCAGAAACATCAATGTAGTTACAGTTAACCCACAGTTTTATCTTTTAAAATGGTGTTTACACCCTTTCTAACTTCATGGAGTAAGCCCCATGGAACCCAATCACATGAGCTGCTGTCTTGCCCACACATAAATCTTGATGGAAAATGATAACTAGTTGCAAAACTTTCTGTTCCTAATTCCTACGGACCTATGGCTCTTGGACCTATGGTATTCCACATTCCATGTTTCTGCTCTGTTAGCAACTATGCTAGTTCCTGAAATCCAATACTAGGATAGTTGTACCATTTGCATATTGTAATGAAATACTTGATTGAATCTTAATTTGTTCAAGTTTTTTAACTGTTGTGGTTTGGACCTGAAAACAGGATTTTGTTTGTTTGTTTTAAGATGGGATAGATGGAAATGTGCACATTTGAGTCAACTATTATTTTTCTCCCAGGGTGTTACTGAAGGCTATAATGGTACCATCTTTGCCTATGGACAGACAGGCAGTGGGAAGTCTTTCACCATGCAAGGGATTCTGGATCCTCCTTCCCAGAAGGGCATCATTCCCAGAGCTTTTGAGCACTTATTTGAGAGTGTGCAGGTATGAGGTTGATGTGAAAGGATCCTCTGTCTAAGGGCTCTGTACAGTCTCATTGGCCCAGGCATACATCTGATGCAGGAAATATAATCCAAGCAATCCAAACAACTGTACGCAAGCCTGGAGACTTAAGAAGCCTGCTTCTGTTGTTTTTTAATACAGTGTGCAGAAAACTCCAAGTTTTTGGTAAGGGCATCTTTCCTGGAGATCTACAATGAAGACATCAGAGACCTCTTAGGTCCAAACACCAAACAAAAACTGGAGGTGAGGACAACACACTAACAGGGCTTGAAGTTAACAGAGTTTGAAGTGAGTAAAAAAAAAAAGAAATTCCAGAAACCAGAACTCTTGACAGCCCATAAGGTGAATTAGATCAGGAATGTACATTTCTGAGAAAACTGGATATCCAAGGTTTGACAAAATTCAACCTCTTTGCATCCCTCATTATCAGCAGTACATTACCCTGAGTGATTGGGATTTTTCCCTGACACTCAGCTGCTAACCAGTGGGAGCTAGGGTTGCTTTATAGATTGGATAGGGGAGTTACTGGTGGAACTTGGTGAGGATGGGTGATAGTATCTGTTAGACCAGGGAAGGTGGGCTAAGATGCATTCTTAAGAAGATGCTTCATGGACAGGCAATGTAGAACTTATGACAGCAAAAACTCTCAAACCCAAAAATAGTCTTCCCCTTGTGGTTCTGGCACCTCACCCTGGATGTTTATTCTGTCTCTTGGAGATACTGAGAAGAACCCTTCTGAACCTTGAAACTTTGGATCAGACTCTACAGCATAGCAACTCTATGAGCTACCTATGGTAGTTTAGGTGCTCTGTCTTAATTGCTAAATAGCCGAGAGGTAGATATGAAGGAGGAATTGTACTATGAGATGAGACATTAAGGAGCTGGGATCTGTGGAGCCTGAACAAGTCTCTCACAATTGAAAATCTTTGCAGATCTAACTTATCTCTAGAGACTAAGCAATTGGTTGGACTGTTGCAGCAGCTAATTCCCCATTCAGCATGAGGCTGTAGAACACCCAAGAACAAAAACAGTTCTGGTACATACAGCATAAAATTTATTTATGCACATATATACAAATGTGTCTGCCTGTACACTTTCAGTATATAAAAAAACCAGGTGGTGGGAGTTCAATTGCTCTTAATACTATGTGAGCATACTGATCCAATCCACGGATCCACTTAGCCCAGTTCTGTCTGCCCCAGCTGGTTTGACTATCTGAGCTCTCAGAGCAGAGGTCTTTCCTAGCCCTGCAACCTGACATGTAGATGCCAAGAGATGCCAGGGATTGAATGCAAAATATATGCTTTACCACTATTCACAAAGAATGAACATCGCTGATCTTGACAATAGCTGACGGGGAGATATTAAGGCTGCACAATAGCAGACTACTGGCTGCATTTCAGGGCTTCTGTTTCTGTTATTGTGGTAGGTCAAGTGTTTCCGAGTCTCTGCAGCATTTATTGTAACTCTTGCTCCTTGCAGCTGAAGGAGCATCCCGAGAAAGGAGTCTATGTGAAGGGCCTGTCTCTGCACACAGTGCACAACACTGCCCAGTGTGAGCGCATCATGGAGACAGGCTGGAGAAACCGTGCTGTGGGCTTCACCCTGATGAACAAGGACTCCTCACGTTCCCATTCCATCTTTACCATCAATATGGAGATCTATGTCGTCGGTAGGCATTGAATATTGCTGTGTAGGAGCTGCAGGGGGCAGGTTTGCACAAAGCAAACTTTTATACTTTTTAGATAAACGTTTGTGAGAAGCAAATGGGCTTCTCTAGCACTTATGAGAGTCATAATTCTCAAACAAACAGCTCTTCTGGAGTTCTATGGAGTTCTCTACTGGAGTTCTCTTCTGGAGTTCTAGCGGGTTACCATTCTCACACACCTATATCAGTTCTTTGCCGACTGCAGAATCCTACCACTTAATTTGCACTTCAATCTGCTGCTTATATAGGCTTGGCTTCAGGCTTGTGTGTGAAATGAAATAGAATTCAAAGATTATTGATTGATTTGATATATTTGACTGATTGATCGATACCTTTCCTATGCCCAAGGCCATGCAAATACCCAAGGCTGCTTTGAAACCTTTAGTTCTACCCTTCTTCTGTCCTCACAACAACCCTGTGAGGCAGGTGAGGCTGAGAGTGAGTGACAGGTCCAAGGACACCCAGGAAACGTCATCACTCGGGCGGGGGGATTTTGAACCTAGATCTTCCAGGTTCCCTAATTACTAAAAACTGATTCTAATGTTCTCTTTTATGAACTTTGGTCCAAAATGTCTTCCAACAAGCCTTCTTGACCTTGGCTGCTTAGTATCAAGAATCCTAGAGCAAAAGGCGTTCAGGCAAATGAGAATACAAGAAAATATCTCTTCTGAATGAAAGTATTTCTAAACTAGGTGAGAGGGCTGGCCCAAGACCTCCTGACTTGTCAAATGCTGCCCCACCTTACCAGATGATTTGCCAGCCTTTGCTTCTCTTGCTGTCCAATGTTCTAGCTCAGCAAACCTCCTCCCTTCCATTTTTCCTCTTTGTCCCCCCTTCCTTTTCCAATCCAGGGAGTGAATGTAGGAGGGACAGCAGTGGCAAGTAGGCAAGTGGCAAGCAATGTCCCCTCCACTCTGCTACCTGAGGTGGCTGCTTCAGTTAGCCTCATAGATGGTAAGTTCTGATAGGAGAGTTCTGCAATTTTTTTTTTTTGCAAAATATGGACTTCTGACCTGTTCATTGAATCAACAGTGCACAGTGCAGAAGGGGAGGTCTTAGACAGTTAATGATGGTGATTTTGGATTATTTGTCTTAGGGTTGCCATCTACATAGATGCTACATAGGGTTGCCATCTACATAGATGCCATCTATATAGGTGGTCATCTACATAGGGTTGCCATCTACATAGATGCCATCTACATAGGTGGTCATGCTACCAGAGCATCTTTTGAAGAGAGCAAAATAGAGGGAATGGGAATGATGGACAGAGGAAGCACTTCTCAACATATAGAAGGTGTATAGCACTTGTTATGGGTTTAGTAGTTAAACTAATTCAAAGAGCTTCAAAACTCTGCTCAGCCCAGACTCTTTCCTTGCAGATGAAAGAGGCCAAGATCACCTGAGGGCGGCAAAGCTCAATCTGGTGGACCTGGCTGGGAGTGAGAGGCAGTCCAAAACAGGGGCTGTTGGGGAGCGCCTCAAGGAGGCCACCAAAATCAACCTGTCTCTCTCAGCATTGGGCAATGTCATCTCAGCCTTGGCAGATGGAAGGAGTAGACACGTCCCCTACCGAGATTCCAAACTGACACGGGTGCTTCAGGACTCACTTGGAGGCAACACCAAGACACTCATGGTGGCATGCTTGTCTCCCGCGGACAACAACTATGATGAGACTCTTAGCACCTTGCGCTATGCCCACCGAGCTAAGAACATCCGGAACAAGCCCTGCATTAATGAGGATCCTAAAGATGCTTTGTTGAGAGAGTACCAGGAGGAGATCAAGAAGCTGAGGGCCATCTTGTCTCAGCAGATGAACTCAAGCAACTTACAAGGTAGCATCTAGCAGCTGCTTTACCATTCATGGAGGGGAAATGTCAGGAAAAGGCCCTGCCATTTTCCCATCTTATCCAAAGAGGGAGGAGATTGGGAAAGGGATAATCAGCAATTGGGAGACTAGTAGCAACACTCCAAAAAGTAAGTGGAATGCAAACTCCTGGTGGTAACTGCAGGAAGATTATAAGGGCTGTACCCCTTGAGTAATATTTCAGACACTTTTTTGAAATGTGAATTTCACTGTTTTTTTTTTTTTAAACTGTTCCCTCTAAACTTACAGAGATTTGTCAAAGTTCCATTCTATTCATTTGTCTTAGTTAAAGTTACAGAACACTGGCTTTGCATGGAGGCAGTCTGAGGTTAATGCCCTGATTTAAAATATCTAAGATAGTGAGCCTGGGAAAGATTTTTCCCAATATTGCTGGAACAAGGCAGCTTCCTGTTTTGGGAAAATGCATAACTCTGTGGTAAAGCACATACTATGCATGTACAAGATCTCAAATTCCATCCTTGGCATCTCTGGCTAAGAATCTAGGAAAAGCCTGTGTCTGAGACCATGGAGATCCTCCATCAGCCTTACTTGGACTAAAGCAGCTTCCTATATGTTCTGGCAGGTTCTTTTCAGTGTGGGTTGCTCAGTGGGGTAGAGCATGTTTTGCAGGCATACAGGCCAAATCCCTAGAGTTTTACTTTGGGGCCTAAATCTCCTTGTGGGATACAGAGCACACTCTGCTGGTGTCTTCCAAGTTATAAGACTTTTCTTTTCTTCTTTAGTGGAGTTGTCTCAGTTGCCACCTCCTTCTGAAGCTGTTCACCCTGAGATCAAACCAGAGCTCCCCCCTGAATCCCAGGCAGATGTTGAGAAAGAGAAGCAGCTAATCCGAGAAGTAAGTTGACTAGATCCTCTGGAGGTGGAGAGACTTCCTATCCAGTCTTCCTGGCAAGAACATGCCTGTTTCGTTTCAACAGGGACTTAAATTTTACAGCTTTGTAGCTGAATTGGCTTCTCTCCACACCATTTTTGAACCCCTAGCCGCCCCCTTGTGCAGAAGTTTTCAGGCAAAAAAAGTGGAACTGGGTCATAGTTCCCACTTGCATGTGACACATCATTTGGCTGTCAGCAACCTATCTTTATTTGTTCATTTCAAACATTTATAACCTGATTTTCCACTCATAGGATCAAGGCAGCTTACTTAGGGTACAATTCTACCCAACTTTCCAGCACTGGCATAGTTGTGCCAGTGGAGTAGGTGCTGCATCCTTGCTCCACTGCCACAACAATCTGCTCCACTGGCACAACTATGCTGAGGATGGGGGTGGGGAGTCATGGACCTCTCCTCAAGGTAAGGCAGTTTTTGTTTCCTTACCTCAAAGCTGCATCGTCCTCATCATGATGCTGGAAAGTTGAATAGGATTGTGACCTTAGGCATAAAACAATTTATATAGCATCTATATAGTAATAAAAAAGCAGGCCTCCTTCAGTCTTGAAAGACTATGGTATTGTGCTCAGCGCTGCATACGCTGCATGTGAAGCATGAAAGCCTGGGTTAGATTGTTATGGAGGATATGCTGTTACCCAAGCAGCAAATCCCCCCTCTCCACGTCACTGAATTAGTCCAATGGAAAGGCAGAGCCAATACGATTGGATCAGAGCTGGGCTAAGGACAGGAGCTCACCCTGTCTTGTGGGGCCGACCCAGGTCTCGAACCCTGGCCTGCTGGTTAACAGGCACAGTGTCTTAGCCACTTGCGCCACCCACAGCCCATAGTAATACAGTACTAAAAAAGCTTACAAAACCACAGAGGATCAACAATGTAGCAGCAAGAGCTGTAAGAAAAGAAAAAAGAAAAAAACATGATTCAGAAACAGCCCAGGAAAACATAACTTTATTTCCTGACCCCTTTCGTGCCATATCTATGGCGCCAAAGATCTAAGCTTTGGAAAGAAAAACACTTTCCCCCCCCATTTATACAGTACAGGTTTAGAATGTGGATGGTGGAGGGGGCAGTTTTTCTTAGTCTCTCCACCCCAATTTTTTGGACCAGTTGCCATAATTAAGATGTGTTAATCATAAGTCTACATTAGTTATTTAGCACCACCTTAACCTAATGCTGGAAACCCACTGTGGCTTCCTCCGCAGTGATGCACACTGGAGTACACACTATATCCCAGAGGGAAGAATCCCCATAGGGATTGAGGCCCTGACACTTTCCTTATGGTACTTCTGTTCCCTTGCTCATGAACCCACCAGTTTTATCTGGACGTGCACCAGTTATTTAGGCTGCAATCCTATACTCAGTAATTACCTTGGAGTATGCTGAATGGTCTATAATGGTGTTGCAAAGGATTGGGCTCTTAGCTGGTACACATTTAAATAGCTCCGGGTTAGCATTGAGGTTAGGATAGGATATCAGTTGCACTAATACTGCCTCCTCAATCTCCCTTTCTTTCCACCCCATCTCTATCCCATTCCTCCCCTCCATGCCCTGTTCTGCCACCTCATACATTATCTTACTGGTATTGGTGGGCCTGATGTGTGACTAGGCTGTACACTGCCAGAACTTTCATTTTTGGTGGTGTAAAGTATTAATAGGATTGGGCCATTAATTTCTCCCATCAGACCTTGAGCACAATCCATAGCAATCCAAAGCAATCAGTTGCTTCCTGCTTCAGTAGGGGGAATTAGAAAAGCAGTTTTCCTTAAGTTAGACTCTACAAAACTCAAGGATTTAAGACCCCTTAATACTTATGAGCAGAGTCTTTGCCATAACAGAAAATTAGGATCCCAGCCCCAGAACAGGAAACAGGAATCAGGATGTGCCATTCTAGGTTATGTTAACTGACTTTCTTGAGCTTTTCAGGAGTATGAGGAAAGGCTGGCCCGGTTGAAGGCTGATTATGAAGCTGAGCAAGAGTCTCGTGTCCGTCTTGAGGAAGATATCAGTGCCTTAAGAAGTGCCTATGACCAGAAGTTCACTACTTTGGAAGAGACTCTCAGGAAAGAAGCAGGTATGGGCAGCATAACAACTCTGAAATGAACCTTTGAGCCTCATCATGTCCAGGGTTGTGTGTGTACCAGAATTCTCTGTATACTCTAAGAAGCACTGAAGGGGACACAGACTTCAACTGCTTGAGATTGTCATGCCTGTTAAAATCACCAGAGGCATTGCTCAATAATATTCCTAGACAGTGGAGTCACTAGAGTGTCATCTGATGCAGGAGACTAATGTGTAATCCCCATTATCTCCTCCAGTGCAATGGGTGGGAGTATGCCCCAGGTGATGGCTGTGGCAACCCATCATTGCCCCACCTCAGCTGGGTTTTTTTGGCTATAATTTTGCTATAACTTTTGATAGACTAGCAATACAATCCCAAGCATGTCTACTCAGAAGTCCTATTATATTCAATAGGGTCTACTCCCAGGAAAGTGTGTTTAGGATTGCAGCCTAGATATATTGCAGTATGTTTGTTTCATTGCATTCTGCTCTAAATTATCCATTAAGTACAGTGGTAGGCTCCGGTAGGTTCGCACCTACTCTATAGAACCGGTTGTTAACGAGAGATAGGCAATATAAAGTTTAAAAATAGCCATTTAAAAGTGGCTGCCAGATGGGCATAGAACCGGTTGTTAATTTATTTGAAGCCCATCACTGATTAAGTAGTTTATACTGTAGTAACGAATGGCTGCGACAGCTGGACCATAAGGGAGGCTGACCACCAGATGCCTTTGAATAATGGTGCTGGAGAAGACTCTTGAGAGTCCTTTGGACTGCAAGGAGATCAAACCAGTCCATTCCCCAGGAAATCAACCCTGTCTGTTCATTGGAAGGACAAGTAATGAAGCTGAAGCTCAAATATTTTGGCCACATCATGAGTAAGGGTCTTAGAAAAGACCCTGATGCTGGGAAAAACTGAAGGCAGAAAAAGAAATGGACATTGGAAGATGAGGTGGTTAAATAGTGTTACTGAGTGTCACTGGATAAACTTCAGGAGTGGAGGATAGGGGGGCCTGGCATGCTGCAGTTCATGGGGTCACAAAGAGTTGGACATGACTGAACAACTAAACAACAAAAGTATATAACATACTATCCTTCCTGGTGCCTGGAGAAACAGTGGTGCAAAAATGGCAACCCTTATCCTGTGGGCACTGGAAAGCTGCTAAAGGTCATCTCAGGGAAAGGAGAGTTTTGTTCTCCTCCTCCCAAGAAAGTCCCAGGCCCCACAATTAGGGTTGCCATATTTCCCTGAAAACCAAGACTGTCCCAGTTTTCGGAGATTGTGTTCACATACTGGCAAGTTTGACAGGGGGTCTTGTCCCGGTTTTGTGGAAGAGAATCATGGCACACAATGTGTCCCACAATGGGTCTTCTCATATATGTAGTAACTACTTTGTTAGCACAGACTTCAGAACCTTCTCCCAGGCCTCCCAGCCCATCATGGAGGATAGGATGATATATGTGTTAAAGTTAAGAAAAGCTTTGTTTAAAAGTTTAGGGGAAGCTTCTGTCTGAATCTTCTTGTGTTATCACAATTTCCTTTATTTTCTTTAGAAAGCATCTTGCCACTTGAAGCTCCTGCTGATGAAGTATCTTTCCCTCAAGCCCCGATTGCAGAAACAGAAATGATAGCCAAGGTATCTTGGAGGATAAATTGCCTTTAACAGATGAAATCAAGTTAGCATTGACTGTACGCTTAAAAACTGTTCCAACATGGCATGGGTGAGGTGGTGTCATGGTTCATAATTAGCAATCCAAACTCTAAGAAAAGGTGGTGGAGGCCACAGGCCTTACTGAGAAGAGTAGTACCCAGTGATTAGCACTCAGTATACTCCTTGCAGAGGATAAGGTGTTTAGATAGTTTCACCGAGGCAATGAACATAGACTTGGACAAACCGGAAGCTAGTAGATGATAGGGTGGCCTGGTGTGCTGCAGTTCATGGGGTCATGAAGAGTTGGACATGACTGAACAACTAAACAACAACACACTCCTTGCTAGTCTCCACACTTCTTTTTGACTGGGTCAACAACTGAATAGTATAAAACTGATTGATCTATCCGATGCTGTTATTCCAAACTAAGAAGACCAGGCAGAGAGAGTGTATCTAGGGAAAATCTCTCAGGAGAACACAAATCCCCAGAGGTTTTTATTTAAGACCATTTCAGTAGCATTTGCAAGTGATCGGATGTAACAACTTCCATTAAATAACCCCGAATATAGAACAGGCAGACAAAGAGGCAGGCAAAATATAAATGGCCTTTGCACTTAACTGGAGCGTGCAGTGTTCTTTCCTCACACCAGCAGCTGGTTCCAACAGCAGACCTGATAAAACACATCCAAGCATCCCAGTGCTTGAACCAAAAAAATCTAGGTTTCATGGTGCCGTGAGTTTACTTAGAGGAAGTCCCAATTGCTCCACAGCCCAATTGGTAGGTGCATACCAGTTTCAGTAGGAAGCTTGGCTAACCCAAAACTTTATGGTGTTGGACCAAAGCACCAAACATATATCCCAGCATACAGCTGTTTGGAATGGCATTTTCCAACAAAATATGGATCCAGTGTAATAATCAAGAATATAATATTGTTTGTGAATTAAGCTAGTCTGCAGCAGATAAAAAACATATATTGTGAAAAAATCACAGAGATCCTCTTCTTTAAAAATGTCTTCTTAATTTTCTCCTAGTTTTAAGGGGCATTGTGAGGTCAGAAGTTGTGTTCCAACATGCCTAACAACTTCAGGACAGGACTAGGGAGCATGTCCTAAGATTGCTCAGCAGCTACTAATGGTTTTCTCCTCCCTTCCGTTCCTAGAATCTGCTGGTTTGGGGTGAAAGCACTTCATGTTTGCCTAGCAACTTCAAGAAGGACCATGTCCTCAGGTTGCTCGCCAACTATAAATTGTTTTCTCTCCCTTGCTTCTCCCATAACCTGCACAACAGCTGGCTGACAAGGTCTGAAGGATGGCAGCAGCTCAAACAACAGCAGCAATGACAACAGCCCACCATTGGATGCACAATGCTCCAGCAGGCTTTAACCTTGGATCTATGGCTATATCTCAAGGGGATGGGCCAATCCTTCTCCCAGTTCCTCCTAGGAGACTGGGAAAACGCAGGCCTTTATATCACAGAAAGTTGTCTATGATCCCACCCACTATCCTTCAGTCCAACCATTGTTTGTATCCAAAATTCCAGCTTCCAGCTTCCTCTTGCACTCAGGAACCTGATACTACAGAACCTCCTCCTATGGCCCCGAGTGTGGAAAAATCAATCAGACCAGGGACCCCAGGAACTGAAGTGGCTGAGGAAATTCCTGTTACTGTGAATCAGGAGCTAGTGCTTGCCAGGTCAGTGAAGAATATGACATTGAAAAAGGTGAAGCATCTTGCTAATCAAAGCAAGGAAATCAGCCTGTCAAATCACTGTGACTGAGCTTCCACAGGATGTGCAAAAGATATTCTTACAGCACCTCAATTATTATTTAAAGTGTCCAAATTTCATGTAAGTGAAAATGCAAGTGCCAGGATGAAAATAAATTATGCAACTTGGACACAAATTCAGATTTGTGTTCTTAATCTAAACATTCCATGAGTCATCTTGACATATGGTAATTCATTATTTACATTTTGATATTTTTGACCAGGGATAGGGTGATGTGAATCAGTTGGGTAAAGAATACAATTTGAGGTCTTGAGGGACACAAAACATGGCCTACAGAGTACAGAATCTCAGTCAACTGAACAGCAGATCTCTCCACTGACATTTACTCTGATATGGAGGTTCTCCAGCATTGCATGCAGGAGCCGGCTATGCCCCGTTACTCTCTTATGGAATGTTTTGTGGCACTATTTTGAATGAGGTGTATTCCCTTGCACAGAAGATGATGGAGCAGTTGTTCTTGGGCATTTCAGCCTGGGATCCCCTTCTGTGAATGGCAATCTGTCTGGGACACCCACCCCCAGAAGTGATGTCATGGCCGTAACATGGCTATAACTGTATGCCAGATCTCCACCATGCCCACTCGGAAGTAAGTCCCATTGTATTCAATGAGACTTACTCCCAGGAAAGCAGCCTTCAGTGCCATATTCCAATATGGCAGTGCCCAGCACTAGATTCCAAGATGACCACAGCTAGCTTTTTGTGACCCCCCTGAAATGAAGTCGCAACGCATCAGGGGGTCCCAACCCCCACTTTGAAAACCACAGTGACAGAGTGTATATGGAGTTTTGTGTGGAGCTGTGGATCATGTTTGCATGCTTTCTTATACTGCATCCACAATTGTAAGAACTGAAAATCCTTCTTCCAACTTGCTAGCAACGCCTGGTTGCAACTCCTTCTTCCTACTTGCTACAGGGGAAATTTAGCATGTGGATGGGAGAATTTAAAACTGGAAAGTGTCACAGGGCAGGGTTAAAGCCCACCCAAGAAGGTTCCATGATAGATAAATGGTGAAAGAGGTCCCCAAGTGTGGACAGTTTGCAGAACAGCTTCTTGATCTAAGACATGTCCCTGGCCCTTAGGTTACAGATGCTGGAGCAACAGGTGGTGGGAGGAGAACAGGCCAAGAACAAAGATCTGAAGGAAAAGCATAAACGGCGGAAGAAAATTGCGGATGAGCGGAAGAAGCAGCTGCTGGCGGCTCTACAGAAATCGGATGAAGACAGCAGTGACTGGGTCCTGCTCAACGTCTATGACTCCATCCAGGAAGAAGTGCGAGTCAAAAGCAAATTGCTGGAGAAGATGAAGGAAAAGGTGATTCTTCTCTCCTTTGAAACAAACTAGTCTGGTACAGTGCTGGGTAAGGGCAACTTTTCCCTCCACAGGTACATATGAAACCTTTGCAATTCATGTGGTGTGCACCTATTTTACAGGAGGAATATCCACCCAAGTACATGATATTACAGTAGTTGATAGATGCAGGGACTTACAGCCCAATCCTATTCATTCTTTCTTGCCAGTAAGCTCCATTGACTCTAATGGGACTTACCATACTTCTGAGTGTCACACATGCATAGGATTGGGCCTGTGTTCTGACCTGTCCTTATATGTGCAGAGATGATTCCTTTAAATGTTAATGCACTGTTATCGGTTCTGCAGGGTCACAGCTTTATATAGATGTGAATATTGCGCCCCCAATTATTTCAATATTTTATTTTAATAGACTTTATATGCTATGTTACTGCATTTGGGGAAATGTTACAGATATGTTCTTTAATAGACTACTCTGCTTTCAACAATGATAGTCAATGGGGCTTACTCCTAGGTAAGTGTGGATACAATTGCATCCAAGGATTGTTAAAAATTTTCCTGCACAGTGATGCCATTTGTGGCCATTACTTCCATTGGTTCCATTGCTCTCTAAAAAAAAATTACTCCCAGTACTAAAAAGTTTGAGAATCAGTGATCTAGGATAAAGAAATATAGGGCTGTTTGTTAATGGTTAATTTTATTTACCCATTATTATCTCATTGACTTTCTTCTTCTCAGTTGCGGGCAGCTGAGGCTGAAATCAAAGACCTTCAGTCAGAATTTGAGCTGGAGAAGATTGATTACCTGGCTGTCATCCGGCGTCAAGAGCGAGAGCTCTTGCTCCATCAGCAACTGCTGGACCAGGTGCAACCCCTCATACGGCGGGACTGCAATTACAGCAACTTTGATAAAATCAGGCGGGAATCCACCTGGGATGAGGATTTGGGCTGCTGGAAAATTCCAGAGCCAGTCACTCAGAAGACTAGCCTTCCAGCAGGTAAGAACACCACCATCATCATTTCTCCATATTGCCACTCTCCAGTGGCATCCCCAGGAGAGAGCTTCGGGGCCCTGGGGGGCCCTCAGGGGGGTGACACACTGGGTGACATCACAAAAATAGCTAGAAGCTATTGGGTTTGGAATAACCCCATCAAGTCATATAGCATTAGAGGTATATTTTCAAGCAGAATCCAATTAAAAAGAGCTTTTAAATCTCTCCTTCCTATCAAAAGGTATGGCCAAAAAACTAATAAACAAAAATGCATGGAGCCCTGTAGTGAGTGAGTAGGCAAACATGCCTTAGGAAAGGACAGACTGAGAGGAATCCAATGCCCCCAGAATGGTCCTGATGAATGCAGCCCTAACAAATCAACTCAGAAGGAAGTCTCTGATAATTGCATTTAGCACTATGGAAAGCAGAACTGAGCTGCACTGCCGTCCATGTTTACTTGTGAATAAGCAAATGTGCCTTGGCTCGTGTTCAAGTTAGGAACTGAGGAATGCAAGGCCACCAGAGCAGTCTCAGTCCAGTGAAAATGGAGCTCATCCTCATCCCTCCCAAAAAAGAATAAAATAGAAGCTTGATTGGTAAAGTTATGCCTGGGAAAGGGTGTGACTTAAATTTTTATAATGGGGATGGACCCCGTGAAAATAATCTACTCACTTGGCTCTGGTAGGTTGTAACCTGGAGATTAATTTCTTCTCTAGAGATCCTGAGAAAGAGGCTCATAGTATGAACTTTCAGGTCAAATTCTGCAATCTAGAATCATAGGCTGCAATCCTAAAGTCATTTTTCTAGGAGTAAGACCCATTGAACACAGTGGGGCTTACTTTTGAGTAGACATAGTTAGGATTGTGCTCATGGAAAGGAGCTACAACATCATCATGATCAGTTCTTTGCCAAGTCCAACCCTCTGCCAATCTGATAGACTCCAGTCTATATATGTAATTTTATTAAAGGTTACTTCTAATTAAAAGGTTACTAACAGCACAATCCTAACCATGTCTACTCAAAAGTAAGCCCCTTTATGTTCAATGGGTCTTACTCAGTGGTGGGCAGGCCTGGCCCCAACAACCGGTTCTCTGGAAGTGGGCGGGGCCAGGCCAGGTCAGGGGGTGGGGCTGAGGTCAGGGGCGGGGCCAGCAAGAATTTTTTTGATTCAAAAATTCAAAAAAATTAAGCATGTGGCTTACCTCGGATTAGACCTGCATAGGATGTTGCTCTGCGGCTGCTGTCCTTTCCACACTGGCCTGGGAGTAAACCCCATTGACTGGCATGAGGCTTACTTCTGAGTAGACCTGCATAGGATGTTGCTCTGAGGCTGCTGTCCTTTCCACACTGGCTTGGGAGTAAGCCCCATTGACTGGCATGAGGCTTACTTCTGAGTAGACCTGCATAGGATGGTTCTCTGAGGCTGCAGTCCTCTCCACACTGGCCTGGGAGTAAGGCTGGCCGGGGAGAGGCTGCTAAGCGCAGGCGTGCCGCACGATGTCTCCTGAGCCCCCTTGGCCAGCCGGGGAGAGGCTGCTAAGCACGGGCATGCCGCACGATGTCTCCTCAGCCCCCTGCTGAACCGGTTCGGCCAGTTTTGGCCAGCCATCATAACTACCGGTTCGCCAGTGTCGGGCTGAGTAGAACTACTGGTTCGGGCGATCCGGCCCGAACCGGTGTCAGCCCATGACTGGTCTTACTCCCAGGAAAGTGTCTTTAGGATTGCAGCCTAAGTAACCTTTCTTAGTAAAAGGTTACTTCAAATAGAGGGCTGTGGGTGGCACAAGCAGTTAAGACGCTGTGCCTGTTAACCAGGTGAGCTCCTGTCCTTAGCCCAGCTCTGTGAGGCCAGCTGGATCCAATCGTATTGGCTCTGCCTTTCCATTGGACTAATTCAGTGGCGTGGAGAGGGGGGATTTGCTGCTTGGGTAACAGCCTCTCCTCCATAACAATCTAACCCAGGCTTTCATGCTCCACATGCATCGTATGCAGTGCAGAGCACGATACCACAGTTTTTCAAGACTGAAGGAGGCCTGACTTCTAATTTGGAAAGACAGAACAAGAACATGTATGTGGCACACATGTTTCTAAACAGAAATATGAAAACAAGAAAAGCTACGTTTCTTAAAATTAATTGAATCTAACACTCAACAAAGGTCTTTCCACCTCTGAGCATAAGCAAAGGACATCTCTCAGCCTGAATCTTGCATGAAATAAGACGGGCACATATTTGAAAAGGCAGTGGCGCAAGTGGTTAAGACACTGTGCCTGTTAACCAGCAGGCCAGAGTTCAAGACCTGGGTCCCCACAAGACGAGGATCTCCTGCTACAGGCAGGGGGTTGGACTCGATGATCCACACTGGGTCCCTTCCAACTCTATGATTCTATGAAATAGCAGATTCCTTCCTGCCGCATGGAAGATCCCTTTAGATTTACAACATAAATCAACTGCACCTCGCTAAAACTGTCCATGTTGTATGTACCCTGAGTTCATACTATAGTCATTGGGACAAACTTTTAAGATTTTATTGGTCTTTCCCTTGTAGCTGTTTCATCGTTATCTCAGACCAAAGCAGGCAGGAAGAATTCGTCAGCGGAGAATGGGGAGGCTTTGGTGATGGTGAGTGTGGCTTCCATTAGAGGAAGCGCATTTTAGCAGTTGAGGGCTGAGGTGGGTCAATGGTTAAATTCACTGTGCTTGTCAACTTGAAGATCAGCAGGTCTGTGGTCCAACAATCGCACAATGGAATGAGCTTCCATTACCTGCTCAGTTCTTGCGAACCTAGCAGAAGGAAAGCGAGTAAATACAAGTAAATAAATAAGTTCCGCTTTGGTGGGAAGATGACAGCTTTCCATGTCTTTGTTGAACATCTTTGTTGTTCATTGTACATCTTCATAGAGTGCCGGCTCTTGTCTTGTAATGGGGATGACCATTGCCCATAGAGCTGAATATGACTGTGGCTGCAGTTCTAACATCTACTTAGGCCAGCATAAGTCCTGGCATAAATCCTGTGTTGACCTTGGGATGTCACAAAAGTGCCATAGGGCACTTCTACCCCACGTCTTGGGGGATGGGGGTTTGGGCTAGTGCTCAGGCATATGCTGACATCTGTATCCCACCACAGGAAGATATTTCAGGTGAGTTATGCCCATTTGGGTTAGGATTGCACCCTATGCAGAGCAATCTGTGGGAAGACACTTATAAGCTTATTTTGGCAGTACAATCAAGAATTGAGGGTTATGTAGATTCTACAACATTTACAAAATAAATCTGCAAATATGCTTGTAAGGGACAGCAAGGGACTGGCCTTGGTCCCATGTACAACCCAATTAAACGTTTCAAAAATAAAAACCTGTCAACTATGAACAGACTGTCATTATAGCTCTTCAGCTAATTGCCATTCATGACCTTGTTTTCTATGGACTGGTTCTACATATGCATCTCAGTGAGACTAGGGGCAAAATCCAGAGCAGTTATGGGTCCAGAGCAGTTATGGGTCCAGTTATGGGTAACCTTTTAGTGTTATCTTATGGAAAGACACATTAATTGGATGTCTCTGGAGCAACGGGCTTATTTTGACGTTAGGATATGGGCGTAGGATTGGTTCATGCTCGTAGATTATTCTTTCCATTGGCAACTTAATAACATTCTATTTCTGAAGAACAGTAAGTTAGACAAAAACCTGAAGTTAGACCAAAGAGTTAAGCGGGGCCTAAGAGGAAGAGCTAAACTTTAGACTCAGCCATATCCCTTATACAATAAGGGCTAAATGATGATCAATCAAGTGGCAATGTTGTATCTCTGTCACCAGCAGGAAGAAGATCGCTACAAGCTGATGCTAAGCAAGAGTGACAGTGAGAATATTGCTAGTAACTATTTTCGCTCAAAACGAACCAGCCAGATTCTTAATGCTGATCCCATGAAGAGTCTAGGTAAAACTTCTCATTTATTATTGATTTCTTCCAGAGGGTGCACCTTTTTCATCCTCATCCCAAACTCAGATGGTTGACTACCTGTTAGTTTATTCATAAAATGGAACACCTCACAAACAAGGTAGTCAGAATATTTACATACTCAGGATGAAGTACTCAGGATTTGCTAGGTATGCACAAGCATATAAATTTGTAAATTAAAAAAAAACCACCACACCTTCCAAAATATCATGACACAGACTTATAAGAGCCATATAATGTTGTTGGACAAAAGCCAACAGCAGAACCCAAGGGAGGGAGTGTAGGGTGAGAAAATTGGCCTGCATTAGCCAATAGGCATCATGTTTGGTGAAAGCAATATCTTGTTGAAGATTCTTTTTATCATTATAATACCATTTGCAAAGGGCTTTTAGATTATTAAATACGTATCTCAGCATGTTTACAAAAACCTAGCAAGGTTATATTATCTCTCTGTTCGAAGGAAGACCAGGTCCTTTTCTTACAGCTCCAGAGTGAATTCATGGCAGAAGCACTTTTGGATTGAAGTACAACTTGCAACTACACAAGCTCTCTATGTCCCTCAACACATTATCTCTTCCATGCTTGTGAAGATGGGAGCAGGACAAGCACACTGCTAAGCTCATCCTAGCACTGACACACATACAAAGTGTGTGCCTCTCCCTTCCCCTGTTGTTTGTTGCAGCAACAGACATTTATCACAGGAAGGATACTTGTGATACTGGCATACTTGTACAGAAATGCATGGGAATAATGTGTAACGAAGTTTTGTGTCAGTTCTCAGTATTGCTACACCCATTTACATTCCTGTAAAAGGCTAGGGAAGCATTGGAAGGGAATATCTGTCGCTGTTGTCTCAATTAGAGTAGATCAAGCATCTCAACATTCCTTTTCCTGTTCTTTTCTGCAGCTTCCCATGTCTCACCCCCTTTGCTGAATAATACCACCTCCATGCTGTCATCCAGCTTGGGACCTATTTCTTCTGCCCAGTCTGTGGAGATGCCCCAGCCACGTCCCTTCCGCCTTGAATCCCTGGACTTCTCCTCTCCTGCAGCCAAGACAAAACGCAAGAAAAGCCGGAACAACCTGAGCAGTGGTGACCCCCTCTGAAAATTGTCAGCGGTGTTTGGCTTGCTCTTCTTTCTGGTCAACATCTGCTGGCCCTCCTTCACTGGCCCTTGCGTTGGTGGCCGGAGCTGCTTTCCAAAGGGAACCATGGCTATTCTTTCCCTTGTGGGGAGAGTGAAAGCAATTAAATGCTGCTTCCCAGAGACCTGTAGTTTGATCAGCCCTCCCATGTTCAAATTGTGGCTGCCAGAACCCTTTCATCAATTATCCATTTGTGTTCCTTCACCATTTTATAGTGACACTGCCCTTTCACTCTCAATCATTGCTATACACTGCAGCAGAAAAGGAAACTGAACTCAGAAGAGATGGATTCAGAATTTATAGCAGTATGCCTTAAGCTTGGTCACCTCAGACTTGCCTTTCTAGATTCTTACAAGATCAGGGCCAGGTAAGCATTAAAAAGTGCACCTTGAAGCCTGCTGTATGTCTTAGAAGCATTCATTCCCTGATCACTCTGCTCATTTTAAATCCCACCTGCCTCCTTTTAGAAGGAGAGAAAAGTGGCGTCCCTTTGCCAGGTAGCAACCTACTAGTCTCAAAAGTGAAATCTGAAATGTGTCACGGGGAGGGTGTCTTCTCAATAAAGGAGGCCTAGTTTTTGGGTGACTCAAAGTAAAATGGCTCTCTGGAGGGCCTGTGGATTTAGAAGGTTGACACAATACCAGCTGTAAAAATCCACGCTGTGGAGGAAGAGCCAGCATGTGAGCCAATGTCTCCTGGGAGGTGGCCACCAAGCAGAGTCAGAGAGACAGTTGAGGGTTCTGACCAAGACTGAGAACTCCATCGGTACCTCTTGCTGATGCACAGCTGAGAGGTGGGGAAACTGATGGGGCTGTTGCCCCAGCACATATATCTCAGGAAAAAGACTGAACTCCAGAAGCTTGTGCTGATGGTCATCTCCAGTAAAAATGCTTTTTGCTGTTCACCCGCACTCCCACTAGTCAAGAGTCAGCTTCGGTCATCTGACTATGGGTATCATTTGAAGGTGAGAAAGATGCTTCCAGCAGTCTCTTGCAAGGTGGGATGGAATAGGCTGATACTGTACATTGTATTCCTTCCTGAACTATCTCTCAACCTCATAAAGCTAAGGATGCTTTTATACATCCCACCGTGTTTTTTTTTCTATAACTGGTGCTTGTACAAGTAGACTTTTCTTACACCAAACCTTAATGAAGCTTTGCAAAGCTGTCCAGTGTATGCTCTGTGGGACAATCACTTCCTGTTATCTGTATAACCTGCAAAAATTGCCTCTCTCTTCTTATGCGCAAGGAAATATACTCTTGTAACAACCACACCACCACATCTGAGACAATCTTTGCACATTATGTGAGAGGTAGTTTGAAATTCAAGGCCCTCTCAAGATGCGCACGCACTTAGAGCGTACATGGGTTTCTAGTTTGCACACTTATTTACAATTACTATCGTGGAGAGCAGGTGAACAAAAAGTTAGAAATGAGCACGCTGTGGTGGTGTGCTTGTGTGGAATTCATATGCTAATTTAGCAGCTGTCCATGTGTATTCATTGATATATTCATTTTTACCTCTCACATCCACTTAATAAACTGCCTTTTAATGATAACGCAAGCTTGATTGCTTTGTAGGCAACATAGTTCTGCCATTACCCACTATCTAACCCAGGAGTCTCTAAGCTATTTGGCTAGAGGGCCACATCAAATATCACGGATGGTGTTGAGGGCCAGGAAAAACTTTTATTTAATATAAAAGTTAAATAAATTCAAATTTAAATAAAGTTAAATAAACTCAAATTTTGAGGTTTAACTGGACTTCTATTCCCTCAGTCTACAAATAGCTCACTTAAATGTACAGGAATAAATACTTCAGAACTAGCACATCACACAAAACATCTGGGGTATGTTCCGAGGGCTAAGGAGGCATCCCCATACGTCAAAAATCCTTCTAAGGCCTTCAGAGGACACAAAAGGTTTCTTCTGGATTATTGGGAAAACAAGAAAGTGATTTTTTTAGAAGGCATTTTGAGGGCCACAGTCCTGCAACCTCCTTGACCCTCAGAACACAGCTCTGGTCATATTTGGGCCAGAGACTTTCAGGAGATCAGAGGACTGCCATGGACCACATCTAGCCCCTGGCCCAGAGTTTGGAGGCCCCAGATCTAACCCAAAATAACACAGGACATATGGACAGAGAGGATGGGAAGGGACGAATGTGAGTAGACAGAGTAGGAGAAGGTCTCTGCTTATACAAATATAAGACAAACACCTTCAGGATAGGCCTGCCAGACACCTAAAGGATTGAGGATTCTACATGTACATTTTCCTTACGCCACTGGGGAATTTTTCCTTCAAAAAAATTATACCTTGCTCTTCTCACAGTATTCAGGGCATCTTACAACATATTAAAACATGATAAAAATAACCAAATATAAAAGGAATGAAAAGGTAAACCCAAATTGTGTTTTTGGGTTTAAAAACTGTTTTTTTTTTAATCTACATTAAACCATTGAAACTGGTTATCTGAAAATTTATTTGTTGGGTGTTATCAGTATTCTGAGGACGTCCAGGTTCAAATCTTATTGCCTAACTCTGCGGGAGACACTGGATGGGGATAACAATATGAAATTAAAACTGGACAATCTGGTCAGGAAATCAGCGGATACGATAAAAGTAGATTGTCCTATTCAGAGAGGGTTGCACCCTTAAAGGATCAGGTTCATAGGATTGGAACACTGTTGGATTCAGCTTTTATCTTGTATGTCCAGATGATTGCTGTAGCCTGCAGTGCATTTTCTAGCTTTGGCAGGTGCATCAACTCAAGCAAACCAGGCCACAGGTATCCTCCTCCCCTTTAGGTTTGACAACTGTAAGATATTAACAGCACAATTCTAACTATATGTACTCAAAGGTTAGCACCATTGTGTTTAATGGGTCTTACTCAGTGGTGGGATTCAAATAAATTAACAACAGGTTCTATGTCCTAATAACCTAAATGAACAACAGGTTCTGTGTCCCATTAGTAACTGGTTCTCGGAACCAGGTGCTCATTAGCATAGAACCTGTGAGAACCCCTGAAACCTCCCTACTGGTCTTACTCGCAGAAAAGTGTCTTTAGGATTGCAGCCTTTATTGTTGAAGACTGTTCAGAAACTTGATTACACACTACCTTGGTTTTTCAGGTTATACTGGTTACCAGTTTGTGTCTGGTTAAATACGCTGGTTATTGCTTCTAATTAAAGCTATAGGGTCCAAGGGCCTTGAAGGACCACCTTCTTCCAAAAGAATCTGCCTGCCCAATAAGAACCTGAAGAGGTGGATTCCACTGACTTATAAGGGGACCTTCGCAGTGGTGTCTTATAGAACTCCCTTCCTCTGGAATTGGGATCTGTGTTCTTCTTTTATTTCCTGCCTCCATTCAGAGGCCTTGGTTTTTTGTCAGGTCCTCAGATTTAGATATGGTTTTATCAAACTAATTGAATTAGTTTTATTGAATTAATTGGCAGTTGTCTCTTGGCTATAGTAACTGTTATGGTGTGTTTGGCATTTATCGTACTTGGTTTTTAAATATTTATTGGAAGCTGTTTAGAGTTCTTGCTGAGAAAGGGGCAAGGTGACCAGATGCCTGAACCTAAAAAGGAGGACAAGGTCTTGGATTCCTCTCAGCCTGGCCTTTCTGGCAGACAATGGCACGTTTGCCTACTCACAAGTAAAGCCACAATATTGGACACTTTCACTTTCCCATAGAGCTCAATGCATATTTTTGATTTTCAGGTTTTTTTGCCATAACTTTTGATATGAAAGAGATATTTCAAAACAGATTTTGCATTGGATTCTGCTCTTCAATACGAATCCAACAACATAAGACATAATGGGGTACTGCACACCATTGCAAACTATTGCAAATAGTTTGCGGAATGGTGGAGTTACAATAAGTGAGTGAAAAGTGGTGGATGTCTCCACCAAATCAAAGTAGTTGGTTTCAGGACAACTCTAGACTAGTGATGGGTTTCAAAGAAATTAACAACCGGTTCTATGCCCATCTGGCAGCCACTTTTAAATGGCTATTTTTAAACTTTACCGTATATGTCTTATCTCTCGTTAACAACCGGACTCAGTTGATTTCATGGTCAACTTTTTCATGTCAGCCTTTTCATGGATCCCTTCAAGAATCCCACCTCCTCTACTATTAGAGATTATTAAACTATGGGCACAATCCAGAGTAACTACGGGAGCATGTAAGAGACATTGCGTGCACCCATAGTTACTGCACCACCTAGTGAAAACCTATGGGAAATTCATATTGCAACCCAGACTAACTTGTTCTTACTCCGGAGCAAGGACTTCACGTAGTTACTCTGGATTTTGCCCTATTTCTCTTTAGAAAACAGTATCCTTATGTTTAAAAATGCTTTTCAGGGAATTGAAAGTTCAGAAATGGCAGGAGGGGATCTTCCCTTCCATGCCATTTTCTGCATCAAATCCTCTCTTCCATCCCAGCAGCTGTGGATAATGAGTTTTTGTTATACACACTTGTATGTACAATAGCTTCCCCATCCTTTAAACCAAGCCTTTTTAACAGGTTTCCGTTAGAGAAGATAGTTGAGCAAGCAAATCTGCATATTGTCAGGTTTAAAATACACAAACACACTCACATTCGCTCTCAAAATACCCCGATAAGGATGCAGAAAGAGAGCGACAAAAATAGTCTAAGATGATCAGAAGCTACATATCCGTATCAAAATAAGCACTGCTATTGGTCAGATAAATCAGGCTAGAATTTTTATGAGAGATGTGTGTTTAATAATGTTTTGGATACAGAGCAGAAATTGTAACAGGACACAGAATGTGGCATGGACTGAGCAAGCCTCAAAGAGTTTAAAAGAGAAAATAGATTAAAATTGCCTCCTGCACAGATACATTTGCATCATCTCATCTTAACCCTGACAGTTAACAGCATTCACTTATTTCTGAAGGAGGACCCTGTGTTCTGGATACTCTTGGATGCAGGGGCCCAACCCTGCTTTCTTGGCTTGCACCCTGCTCTGTGGAACTATTCCTTGGCCTCCCTACAAAAGAGTTGAAATCAAATGCACATTTTGTCCTTTGGAGCTTTGGAACAAAAGGGTGGAGGGTGCAAAGCCTTCAAAGTCATGTTTTTTCCCATTGCAGTAGCAACAGAGATGTGCGCATAGGCTGCCCGCCAACCTGACTGTGGCCACCTGGTATTTAATCCATCTGGGCCCAATTCTCTGCTTCTTCAACCATCTTGAAGCAATGAGCAACCACCCACCACAATGCTCTTGGTAAATGCCCCATACTGTTGTATGCATTCCCTTTCTGACATATACACATGTTTAAAAGTGCAATCCTGATTGCGCAAATCCCTTGTGTTGGTCCAGGTGAGTTGTGAAAGTTTGCAAAGCACTTTTGCGCCACTCGGAGCGGATATGGGCAATGGTGGGATTTACATAACTTAACAACAGGTTCTATGTCCTAATAACCTAAATTAACAACAGGTTCTGTGTCCCATTAGTAACTGGTTCTCAGAATCAGGGGTTCATTAGCAAAGGGTTCTATAGAACCTGTGAGAACCCCCTGAAGCCCACCACAGATAGGCCTCCCTGTTCTACATCCTCCCCGAGCTGGGCCCCATTGAAAGGTGAGTATGCACCAGCTAAGCTCAGCCCGCATGGATCTGAAGGAGCATGAGGAGGCAAGAGGGAGGTGTTCCAACGTGGCATATGTTCGTAGTGTTAGACAGGCAGGTGGGCAGTGGAAGGTGTGGCCAGGATCTGGCATTTATGCCGGATCCTAGTCCTATTCCTAGGCTGGTCTCAGCCTGCTCAGAATTTTGCTGTGATTTGATTTGAGGTGGTGCAGATCTGAGTAGCGTTGTTGTTACTGAAGTAGCTCTCCCTGAAGTAAAGTTGAAAATTTCCCCTTTTCCCGGGTGAACCACTGGCTTTCTGAAACTTGCACTGAGCCTACCTCTTTTAGCTCAAATTAGGATTGCTTTGTAAGTGGGAGTGGGTCCCAATGAACCCTGTGGGGCTTACTTATGAGTAGACATCCTTAGGATGGTGCTATAAAACCAGCAACATGGAATTTGCAATTATTCAAACTAGTATGCATTTCACTTTTTCTGACATTCCACATCCCTAAATCAGTAAGAAAGATCAAGGAAATAACAGGGTTTAGGTTCTTTTGGATGAGAAAATAAACTGATGGTTTATAATAATATCTTTTTAATATAATTCTGCCTTATTTATTGATACATAAGCAGAGCAGAAATAGAAACAAACCAACATTCTTGACATGACAAGGCTTCTGGTTGAGTCCAAAGATGTTCTGAAGCCTGTAGAGCTGCTTGCTACCTCCCCAGGCCTCAAAAGCCACCCAGGTGCAACTGGAAGCTGCTTCCAGTCACCAAGTTGGGTGAAGCCGTCGGCATAGGTTCAAAACCCATGCTGAGTCAATCTGCAAGATTTAAACCTGTGAATAAAAACAGCCCGCCTATATATGAACTGATTAATGAGTTACTGAATTAAACCTGATGTCTTTTCTGTGCCAGGTGAAGATCTTTTTTTAATTTGCCACTGCCTTCCACTCTATTTCTTAGTTTAACTAACCCCCAAATCCAGAGTACCGATAACTATGGGAGCACATAAAAGACTTACGTGCACCCGTAGTTACTGCACCACCTAGTGAAAAACCTATGGGAATTTCATATTGGAATCCAGAGTAAGTTGTTCTTACATCGGAGCAAGGACTCCCCATAGTTACTCTGGATTTTGCCCTAACAATATTTGTGGGTTGAAGAACTTTTGAATGCTTGATTTGCCTTTTTGTTACTGATGATTGTACTTTTTGGATTTCTCAGTATTGTCTCTCTTTTTTGCCACCCTGACAATCACACTGGGAATGAAAGCTTGCAAATGGGCACCCATCTTTTTCTTTGGTGCCTCCCACAGCCTAGAAGATGTTGCCTTCCCAAACTCTGATGGTTATTTCATTCCAAAGATGAAGAATTTTCCAGCTATGAAGACACTCTAGCATTCTTTGGTAAAATCCCAAACAACCGTTTGAGGAAATAGCAGTTCAAGCATTCAAACTGAAAAGGTTTATCCTTAGAATGAATATTACATCAAGATTCTTATCTATATGCATAATAAGATTTCACCTCTTTTATTGATTAAAAAATCCTTTTCCTGCACTTGCTTTTGATGTGGGATCACATATGTGTTTGATGCATTTTGTGTAAAAGACAAAAGTGGTCTATGAGTGTCGCTCAGTTTTTTTTCTGTGGAAATGCCAGGAATTCAATCTGGCACTTTTACATGAAAAGTATGTCTTCCACCACGTAGCTACTGTCTGTTCTCAGAGTTAAATTTTTGTAGTGTTCAGAAAACCCCAATGTAATCCCATCATGCTACAGCAAACATTACTGGACTCTTACATAGTATGTGAAGTCACTCTCATTAGGTTCTGTCCACTTGGGCAAGGCTGAGAGATTTATTCCTAAGGCTGTAATTTACATTTATTCATCTGGTTCTTATTTAATTTAATTTAAAAATTTATATCCTGCCTTTCTCGGGCAAATTAGCCCGACTCAAGACGGCTGACATTAAACATAATTAAAAACAGAATAATTTGATAAAAACAATTAAAACATACAAGCTAAAAAACATATAGATTAAAAATGATAAAACAAGAGCCCCCAACCCCTGCCCCCTTAAAAAGCTTTTTTGAAATAAAAGGTTTTAAGGCTCCGCCTGGAGCTCTGTATTGAGGGAGCTTTCCTCAGTTCTACGGGGAGGGAGTTCCAAAGTCGTTCTCAAGATGGCAGCTGTGCAAAAATCCCACTGTTAGCAATCTGCATCTCATTTCTGTGTCTTGGAGTTCCTATATTGTTGGCCTATCAGGCAGAGTGGTGGATTTCAGGGGGTTCTCAGTGGTTCTATAGAAACCTCTGCTAATGAGCACCTGGTTCTGAGAACCTGTTACTATTGGAACATAGAACCTATTCTTCTACGGACATAGAACCTGTTAATTTAGGTTATTAGGACATAGAAGCTGTTGTTAATTTATTTGAATCCCACCACTGGGGCAGACCCTTACAAATCTGCTACTTGGCTCCTTCAGGACCAAATCCTAGCCAACTTCCCCACATCGGCACAGCTGTGCCAATAGGACATGTGCTGCTGCATCTTGCAGTTAGGTGGTGGTCATGGAGGCCTCCTTTGATCGCACAATGTTTATTCCTTATCTCAGAGCTGCATTGCCTCTTAGCCTGGAGTTGGAAAGTTGGTTAGACTGCATCCTCAAATGCATAAAAGCATTTTTAGACACTGGTGTAAATGAATACTTGTCATATTTGGCTCCTTTTAAAACATAAGAAAAGCCCCTCTTGATCAAGCCAAAGATGATCCAGCTTCCTGTATCTCAGAGTAGCCCACTGGATGCCTTAGGAGAACACACAAGACACCTCATTCTTGGTGCCCTCTTCTACAGCTGGCATTCTGAAGTAACCTATTGCTAAAATAAGGAGGTGGCACATACCTGTCATGGCTTGTAACCCAGGATGGACTTTTTCTCTAGGAATTTGTGCAATTCCCCTCTTACAGACATCTAGGCTAGATGCCATCAGCACATCCAGTGGCAAGAAGTTCCACAATCGATTGATCAATCAGTCCGTCAACGTGCATACTGTACTGTACACTGTACTGTACACTGTATTGCTTTTCAACAAAAGTGTGCCAAGTAATTTACAGAGAAAATGCAATAAGTAATGGCTCCCTATCCCAAAAGGGCTCACAGTCTAAAAAGATGTCAAAGAATACTAACAGAAGCCAGGAGAGAAGACACTGCTGGAGTGGGGGGAGTGATGATCCTTCCACAGGTTTCAATGGCAGTGCTTGTCCTGAGTATTCCTCCTAGGCTCCTGCTGTCAAGGCATCTTGAAGTTCTCCCCCTTCCCCTCCACTGCACCCAATACCACTTTGGCTGCAATCCTAAAGACACTTTCCTGGGAGTAAGACCCACTGAACACAATAGGACTTACTTTTGAGTAGACATGGATAGGATTGTGCTCTGTGTCACCCAAGGTAGGGACAGTCAGAATCCTGCCCCTAAGAATCCTTCATTCTTGCTGTGCTCTTCTTAGGGGAATGCTCCAAGGTTGGTTCTCCCCAGGATGATCAGATGTCATAACTTCAAAAGGCTCCCCAAAATGTAGGACAAGATAGAAAAATGGACATAAAATAAAAGCTGAAACCCTCATATATATTGCTATCATGTGGTTAATTTAAACACTGCCAGTTAAGGGAAAGTAAGAGTAGTTAAGGGAAACTACAGGTATTCCTTATAACCTACTAGGTTCCCTTCTGGAACTTCCCATGGATAAAAGAAATCAGTGGATTAAAAACAGTGGGAGAAATACTTTCTGGACTTCCTGTGGATAAAAGAAATCAATGGATTAAAAACAGTGGGAAATTTTTTTCACTTCCATGTTTCTTGTGCCCCCATTGAGCCTACAGAATAAGGTTGTGCTTCAGTATCTGCAGGAGTTTGATTCTGAGACCCTCTGCTGGTAACAAAAAATGTATTCAATAAAATCAGTTTTAAAAAATTAAAAAGTGTGTCCCTTTACAAGTGTTTAAAAACAGATTTTCTTCATGTTGCAGAGAAGTTGTAGCAATTAGAAATGCAAAGCACCCCCTGCTTTTGCCTGGTTCAGCCAGGAAAAGAATGAAAAATGGAATGATTGCTTACATGACTTTCTACAACAGTAGAAAAGCAGTTTTTAAACTGTGATTCATTCATATTGAGTCCAATCTGTGTATAAAAATGTGTATAATAAGATAATTTGTGTATAATAATATATATTACCGGTACTTATAATTCATGAATTATAAAGTGGCCACATGGTGCCTGTTCATGAGGACAGTGAAGTTTTTTCCCCCCAGGACACAAGTCTTAAAAAGAAGGCATGTTCTGGAAAAAGAGAATATGTAATCACCCTGGTTCCTACACACACATATATGGCTTGGCTGTGTATGGGGAGCGGAGAGAAGCTGGCTTCAGGCTGGAGAGACTTGGTGGAAAGTTTTAACTGCCAAGTTCTTCTGCCTTGCAGGCAATCAAAGGGAGCCAGCAATCGTGCAGCCTTTCCCTTCCCTTCCCAAGAGGGTTGGAGCCTCCAGAAGCATCTGGCATGAGCGAGATGTAAATATTTAGAGACTTCCAGCTCGAGGTCAAGAAGGAAGTTTAGTTCCCGTCCCAGAATTGGGGCTGCTTTAGTTGGGGGAAAGGCATGGGAAGGTCTCCTATATGGGGAAGACATGATGCTGATGGTCATCATGGAGCTGCCTGCATCACCCCATTAGCACTGGAGGTTGTGGCCTCTCCATCCTTTCCTTGGCTGCTAGACCACTCAGCCCCCTCCAGACCTGGGGGTGACTCAAGGACCTGAGAGGTAAGCCCAGATTTCCATTCATTTCTTTCCTTTCCAATAAGGCTTGAATAGATCAACTGTGTGCTTTGAGCAGAATTGGGTCCAGGAGTTGCATTCTATGCAGGGTGGCCATATGTCATCTCTTTCCAGGACATGTCCTCTTTTTCAGCCTTGTGTCCTGGAAAAAAATCTTCACTGTCCTCCTTTTCCTTTTGAGCAGGCAGCATGGAGCCTTACTGTAATTAATAAATTAGATAATGTATTAAATTATATGTAATAGCTTTGTTTAATAATAAGTAACATAGCATTTAAATTAAGCACATGAAAGCAATATACTGTATTTACTTAAATCTAATGTTCTCCTTTTTCAGCCAAATTTAGTCTCCAAATATCAGTGTGCACATTAGATTTGATTGTTAATTTGATTCAAATAAATACAGTATTTTGACTGTAACTATTATAGGGTGTGCATTAGATTCAATGGCGCTTTATAGTGTAATTTGGGTATATTATTTGGGTATATTAGTGTTTTGGGTATATTATATTTGGGTATATTAGTAAATTTGGGTATATTAGTGCTTTAATAATTTATTTTGTCATGTCCTATATTTTTTACTTGGGTGTCCTACTGTTTGGGGGCTTCTTGTCCTCTTTGGCAATTATAACATATGGTCACCCTGCTTCTGTATCTTTGGTGGGACGCCTGGATGGGGAATGTGGAATCCTTCCACAAGCAGGTGCCCCATTTCTAGCACCAGGAAGGAACTACTTATGAAAGGGTTGCAATTCTCATTGGAAGATGAGCTGAGTGGCATCAGATCAGCCAGATCTCATCTGATCAGCTGAACGACAGTCAGTCAGCAGGTGACACTCTTCAGATGTTCAAGACATTTGATCCGTTCCAGGGGACCCTGGATCTCTTTAAAGTCATTGGATCACTTCCAATAAAAAATGTGAAGCCTCAGTTTTTTAAACCATTTGAACAGAAGCAGTGCGGAAATGGCAAGGAGAGGCATTAGTCCTTCCTTGCAGATAGTCCTTCCTTAGTCTTTCCTTCCCCCCTCAAAATATATGGCATGATTGTGGAGTAGTGACATGTGTACAGTGGCATAGAATGGGGGACATTGCAGGGCAATTGCCCTGGGCACAAAATTCTTCAAGGTAAAGTTAAACCCCACATTGTGTCCTGCAATAGACTCATTGCCTTATGATAGACCCATAAGGTAATGATCATCCCTGTTCCAAGGCCAAAGAGTCAGCATTGTTCAAAGACAATTGAAAGACCTGTTCAAAGACTTGTTGTGGCTGGTATGACCCAAGGCTCACAGAATGCCATTATCTTCCCACTGACGTGGTACCTATTTATCTACTTGCATTTACAAGCTGCTAGTTTGGCAGGAGCTGGGCAAGTAATGAGAACTCACTTCATCCTGTGGTACTTGGGTCTTGAACAGCCAGTCTGTTGACCTTCAAGTTGAACAACACAACATCTAACTTTAACTGATCCACCACAGTCTTCTCACAAAATTCTTATGGGTGCAAGATTTTGTTACGACATTAAGGCTGCAATCCAGAAGGGCACTTGGGTTGCCCTATCTATCACTCGGGGTGGCCCCAGTCCAAAATGGGGTAGCCCAGTTATGCTAGAGAAGGTTTAGGGCAGCCTAAGGCAACAGATGTGTCCCAAACGTTTTTTTTGTTTGTGTCCCAAACTTTCCTGCCGAGTCAAGATAAACATGGTAGCCAGTGAGATGGAGCTGTGCTGCCCTTGCTGGGCCAGCCTAGGCAGTTCAGGAGAGCCATGTTGAAGGCATGTTCAGCATTGCCTAGGGCACAGCAGTTATGCTAGATCCAGAGCCTGTTTTTCAGGCAGAAATGCCTTCTTCCAGCTCTGCAGATTTATACCACATCAGGAGCAGGTATTACGGTAATCTGAGTAGACCCATAGGAGTCCATGATAAGGCAGAGAAAGAATGGCAGTGTTGACAAAAAAAATCTGAGTTCCTGGCCAGCCTAGCTGCAACCCCTGGTTATGGCACAACTACAACGGCCCACTAACCTGGGGACACAGCAGGCCACTCCAAGAAGCCCCTTCCATTAACTATAGACCATACTGGCAGTGTCATCAGGGACTCCTTCTAAGGCAGGCACCACAGCTGTTCCTTGTTCAGTGTGATCTGAGGAGGGTTTCCTTAGGAGCAAGCCCTCCCCAGGTGTTACTGACTTGGTGCCTACTTAGCATGCTCTGCAGCAGCTAGGACAGTTCAGGCTTCCTGACTCTCTGGATGCAGCATAACTTTCTGCTCCAGATTCAGAATAGTTGGGGCAGCCCAGCTAGGGCACTCCTCACTATCCTAACTCTGGATTGTGCCCGTAGAATCTTTAAACTATCACTGTTTCAACTGCCAGTTGTGAAAGAAGTTTCTCAAAATTTAATCAAAACATACCAGGGATCCGCAATGACCCAAGAAAGACTGAGTATACTGGCAATATTGTCAATTGAGAGATGTTTCAATGTAGATTTTAGTACTGTTATTGAAAAATTTGCACAAATTATAAAAGGCAGTTTTAGACAAATTTATGTATACACACACACAAAGGATACACATGGTGTTCATTACTATATGGAATCCATTTTTTTATGAATCACAGCTTTCTTCTACAAAGTACTAATCAGCTGGGTCCAATCCTGGCCTTGACATTCCTGTTCTATATTTTAAAGCTTATATATTTTAACCCTTAGAATCCCACGGTTTTTTTTTTACACGTTTGACCGTACGGGTCCATTGGACCCGTACAACAATTATTAGACGTATTATTATTGTAGACGTATTAGTACAATTATTTTATACTAAATATTGTGAAGTTTTGAATTTTAATTATAATTTTAGCTAGCAAAATGTTGAAATATTGAATGGGTCTAATGGACCCATCCTGGGAACTGGCATTCAAATCTGAATCGGGTCCAATGGACCCATCCTGGGAACTGGGAGGCAAATTCGAATTTCACAATACAGTAAAATTTTGAATACAGAAAACCTGTAAATTCAAAAGTTTTATGCTTTTGGATTTGTAACTATCTAATAAGCAGTAAAAAGTCAGAAAGTCTTGCCAAGTAAAAATAATAAATTCCAGTAAAAAACACAGCACAAATGTCCCAATCGGGTCCAATGGACCCGGATGGGATCCTAAGGGTTAAATTACAGTACCTTTTTTTAAAAAAGGAAATTTTTTGTGTGTAGTTGCTGATAAAAACCAGTTCATGACTACAGAATCTAGTTTACTGTGGGGCTGTTAAAATCTTTCTAAATAACTGTTTCTCCTACTAAGCTTGAGACAGAAATCTTCCTAATGGGAAGAGGAATCAGTCTGTATGGCAGGCAGGGCATTGACATCATTTATAATTGTTTCACAAGCAGCCCAATTCTATCCATCCTGGCACCCAGAGGAACAGCATCACCCAAAAGGAAATTGCTATATCCCATGGGCACTAGGAAGATACCAAAAGACTCCTTGGGGGAAGGAAACTTTTGTCCCATTCCCCTGGTGAAAGCCGCAGAACCCACAGAGAGGTTCTGACATCTACGCCAGCTATTTTGCCAGTGCAGACTTTGGGCTTTGCAGCCTGACGTTTAGGACAGGATCCACCAGAGGAGGTCTAACTGGTCCCTTTTATGAATCTAGTGACACTTGGCTAGAACCCAGTTGGATTGGGCCCATTGTGTATCAGAGGCAAAGTTAAAAATTATGCCTCCCATATCATCCCTAGAAATGACATCACTTTCATGTGCAATATTGTACCCATGGATTTTTTAAAATTAAAAATCTACCACCTTCCCCAATCCCAGCCCCCCTCCTGTGCCGTTTGGTGGTCGGGGAGGGGGACAGGTTGCAGAAGTGCCATTACATGTGCTGGCCACCCTACACCACTGCAGGAACAGGGAGAGATGGCTGAGTTGAGCTGGTCTAAATTGCTTAGGATTGCACCTAAAATATGTTTCGGCTTGTTTATGGTTCTAGGCAAGCCGCTCTTGGAAGTGTCCCAGATAAGAGTTTAAGCTGTTTATTTTTGGAGCTTAGTTGTTCCCAGGCAATTTGTTTTATTCCCACCATACAGAAGCACTTATCTCCCCTACCCGTCCTCAGGACTGGTATACGTTATGGAGTCACTACAGTGCCAAGCTTTTCTCTTGGGACGGTTTCTGGGGAGGATTTTTGTTGGGATTGTGAGGAGAATTTTAATACTCTTATACATTTCATGAACCTATAGAAGAATGAATTTTTGGAAATATGGAGAAATAATTGAGCTCAGGGTGTTGCAAAGGCCCCTTTCATGGAAACTTCCCTGCCGAGTCAAGATAAACACAGTAGCCAGTGAGATACAAAAAATTGCTTCAGTAGACCCTGGATCATGGGAACACTCTTACGCCCAAGTAAATATTAAGCACAGGGCAGCACAGTTCAGTGAGCAGGAAATGCACTCTAAGTGCATGGAAAGGACAAATCTTGTCAGTACATTTACATTTACACCAAACATGGCAATGGAGGAGTTTCAACAAGTGGTGGGATTCAAATAAATTAACAACAGGTTCTATGTCCCATTTGTAACCAGTTCTCAGAACCAGGCGCTCATTAGCAAAGGGTTCTATAGGACCTGTGAGAACCCCCTGATGCCCCACACGGGGTCTAGATCCATCTGGAGCTCTTCACAATCTCTTCTGATCTTCACCACTCAGAAAAGTTTATTGTCATCCACATATTTGGCCACCTTGCTGACTATCCTTCTCCAAGACATTTGCTCTCCTCCAATTCTCCAGTGCTGCCGCCATTTTAAGGGACAAGCTGCATATTTTAGTCACGACATTGGCTCCTTCATTCTTCAGTTCCTGAAGAATTTTTTGGATGGATGCCATCTGAACCCAGTTACTTATTGATCCGCGACTTACTTGTCAGTTAGTCCTGCGGAGCGGACTAATTTGTCAATTAGTGGCAGAGAAGTGCCTTAAGCACCTTTGTGAGACCCCAAGGCCAGTACAGGACGTGTGCCAGGACTTATGCTGGCCTAACTGGGGATTAGGTTTGCAGCCTCAGAGTAGGAAGGCCAGAAGCTGGCACACCATTGAGTAACAGAGGCAATATCTGGCATTAAGAAGTCTTGGGCCAGCCTGAGGGGAAGACTTTCCATATTGACTTGTCAGCCACTGAACTTTGGTGTATTGCAGAGGATTCTAGTGGGGCCCGTTAGGTAGATGTTATATGAATGGAAAGTACTCCAAATGTCCTTGTGGCTGCACGTTACAGGCTGCACGTTATATCTACACTACAGATATAGTAGTGTAGACTTGCTGCCTTTCAGGGAAATTTGTCTTCTGCTACTATTAGTCTTAGTGAGGAGCCCCAAGAAGCTTCTGAAGAACCCTCATGTTCCCCCGAACACCATTTAAAAACCATATTAATTGGAAAACCACAAGAATTTCAAAGTTGTTTCCTTCATCGTTGCAATGAGGCGCTAAGTCACAACACTTCTGCAATAACAAGCCTTGAAAAGTAAGAATCGGACACTGTGGAGCTGGGATGGTTGATGGTAATGGAGAATCCAGCATGAACTGACTTAATTTACCAAATAGTTTTTCCAGCCTATTGCTAAATTTGTCCTGCTCCTGAATTGGCCCCTCTGTGGGCATGAGCACATGCTGCTTTTGTTGGCACTAGGAGGCTGTGATTTACCACATCCAATCCCAACAAATTGTGCCGCAACTTGGGATGGTGCCCAGTGGTTCAGATGGCTACTAGGAGAATTGCAGATTGAATGCCGATGGCCTGGTTTATGCAGGGGAATGTGCACACAGACATGGCCCTACCATAAAGTAGGGCAAAGTGATGAATTACGGGTGTCACGAAGGATGGGTGTTGTACTGAGACAGATCTGATTTGTGTGGTACAATCCACTGGGAATGTCATCCATGCAAGCCCTACTGAAACAAATGGGGGAGGAGAAGGAAGGGTAATGGTGGCAAAAAGGCACACATTCTGATTGCTTCTGTTGGCCTCGTGGACCCGTTGGCCTCATGGTCTCCGGTGATAGCAACTTTGAAAACCACCAAGAGACAAATGAGTCATGATCCAGAACACATAACATGATCCCCAGAACACATAACATTCTTGTTTGGTATCACAGCACACACCTAACTGGAACAAATCCATGCAGAGATTGGGGATGGGGGAGGCTTGAGGATTTTGCCCTTCTTGAAGTACCTGTCCTAATTGTGCCCCCTGCTATTTTAATTAAGGAAAAACAACTTTCAATTGAAATTCACATTTCAGATTTGTCTTGTTTTGGCCCCTTACACCATTTAGTATGAACAAGTGATATTTTCTGGGTCATCATGCCTAATTCTGGTGCACCACACAAGCTCATGCAGCCCTTTCAAAATAAACATGGCAGACATCAGAAGGGATGCTAGAGCTCCTCCACCATGTCAACCAGGAAGTAAGTACCATTGTGTTCAATGAGACTTACTCCTAGGAAAGTATGGATTGCAGCCTGAGTGCCCATTCCACAATGGCAGCACCCAGTGCCAGATTCCAAGATGGTGGCACCCAGCCTTTCACGATCCCTCTGAAATGAAGTTGTGACCCCCACTTTGAGAATCACTGGACTAGTATACTGAAAAACAAGAGTTGCGTAACTTATGGTGCAACTTGGTATTTAATTGTCTACATATTTTCTCGTAGTTAAAGAAAAAGGAGTACATGAAACCATAACATGGAGAGAAGTGTCCTATGATATGCTTGGAAAGAACATGGCCTTTGATAGATTTCCCTTGTGTTTGCTCCTAACCTACGAATATAACCAGGCATGCTTTCTTTAGCCATGCCTGCTTTCTTTGTTGCCAACTACATGCTCCTCATCTCCTGCTTAGGATCTCCTCATGTGCTTTCAAAGTGGCGACCATCAACTTTCACCCCTCCCAAGGATTCAGTCAGGCAGCAGCAAGAGACTTCATTCATTCATTCATTCATTCATTCATTCATTCATTCATTCATTCAAATTCCATCTTCCCCATGTCAAAGCAAAAGCCCATTTGAAAGGTGGCTTAGGAACACAACATTAAATCCTGGGAAAATTATATGTGCTGGATTGTCATGATATTGAGTGATAACTGCTTTCTGAACTTCTTTTGGTTGAAAAGTGATCTGTGCTTTATATTCACAATACTTATAACAGCTGCCAAAATTTGTTTGGGACATGCCAGATGGATTCTACATGATAGCACAAGGAATCATTGTATACAGTGATGGGAGAGGACGGATCACACCCAATGCATTTAATTCTTTTTTATTTTAAACAGTTCAAAAATGTCTTCAGAGGAAGCTGGAAATCATATCCTGATGTGCTGCAGTGTGCAGCTTAAAGAATTTAACACTTTTTCCTGGCAGGGGATTGATGCGTGATGTGAGAGGGTCTAGCAAGCGGGAGAAGAAGCGAAGCTGGGATCCAGGGCTTGGGGGCTTACTTTCTGGATCTCGGAAGGAAGTGGGTTTTTGGGAGGAAGGGACTGGATTCTTGGGTTCTGTCTGGACTCTGGAGCAGTCGGAGGTAATAAGCAACCAGGTAAGATCAGTAATATATTTGATTAGACCAAGAGGATGTACATTTCCAAGTCACACTGAAGTCTTTATTCCATCATTTGGAAAAGTTTCCAAGTCTCACCTATATATAGAACAAAATTACTTATTATGTAGATATTTTTTATTTCATTTTCCTTCTGCTCAGTTGTGTGTGTGTAAGACAGAAAAAGGAATAGTTCTCTCTAAAGTTCTCTCTCTATTTTAGTTCTGTATTTTAGGATAAAATTGTCTCTCCATTTTGGAAGAAAATCCTATGTATTTTAGGAGTTTGGATTCTGTTCCAGCTATGGGATATTAGGAGAAAGGCAGATAGGGAAGGAGCAGTACTTATTAATAATAGAGATGGAAAGCATCCAAAATATGACTCTCATCCTTGAGACAGGACAAATATGTTGTAAATGGTGACGTGCGTATCCCTCTCGCCCTTCCTCCAATGAACTCAGAGTGTTATTTTTATCTTCACAACAATCTCATATAGGGTAGAATAAAGAGAATGACTTGTCTGGTCTTCTCTAAGACCAGCCTAGCTTAGTAGGGAATTGGTTTCCTACATCCTGCATTCGAGCCATCAGTGCTATTGTTCTGGAAAATAGGTGTAGATACTCACCTGCTGGTACTCACATGTATTCACCTGTTTGTGTTGTTGTGTCTCTGTGTGTGTATTCTGGTACTCACTCACAGAGGTGTTGGTATTCACACAGAGGTGCGTACAGGTGTGTACCCAGTGGTGGGCTTCAGGGGGTTTTCAGAGGTTCCTTAGAACCCTTTGCTTATGAGCACCTGGTTCTGAGAACCAGTTATTAATGGGACATAGAACCTGTGGTTAATTTAGGTTATTAGGACATAGAACCTTTTGTTAATTTATTTGAATCCCACCACAGTGCATACCTCCTGAAAAGGTCCCTTCTAGCCAAACAAATTGTTACTGGGATCCTGAAAATGTCTATTTATTTACAGCCCAATTTATGTCTGGGCTGTACAGTCTGCTCTGCAATGGACTGGGGTGGACTGGAATTGAAGCAAAAAGTCTCCCTATTTCAGAGTGTAAATATATATATATATATTTAACGAATGGTCAGATGTTTTGAAGGCCAGCCTTTTTGAGTTCTGGTCTACAGCTTCCAACCAGCCAGAATTTTACATTTAATTTTACAGTTGCATTAAAAGGAGCAATGAACATTTTTTGGGTGGTGCATTGTGAATATTTTTCTGTTATGAATAGTCACATACCTAATCCAGTCTTTTCAGCCAATTATTCTTTAATCTGAAACAGAAGCTGATTTATCTCTGAAGGAAAAGCACACGTACATGCTCAGAAACAATATAATGGTTCATGCTATGCAGTACATCTCATGCTTCAGTTAATGCATTGTTTTTACTGCTGGGTTTAGACTTAAAATATGTAGATGGATTTGAGATTTTCTAAGAGAGAACAAAATTTCTCTCATCTATATATATAAAAGAGAAAAGTCACTGACTGACTGACTGACTCACTGACTGACTGACTCACTGACTGACTCACTGACTTATCAACACCCTGCCAAAACTGCTGGGCGTAGAAGCGTGAAATTAGGGGTGAGTGTTCCTTCTGTGACGGAGGGGTGCAGTAAGAACCGGTTTTTGGAAATTCCAACCGGAAGGGGGTGAAAAGGGGAGCAACGCGTTTTCCTCCCTATACTTTGCATTGGAGAATTGCTGACTCATCAACATTCCGCCCCAACTGCTGGGCCTGAAAGCAGGGAATTCTGGGAGGGATCCTTCTGTCACCTGAACACCCACCAAGAACCACGTAGAGACCTGGGTCTTGAACAGAGACTATATACAGTCTCTATATATCTGTATATAGTCTTTGTTCGAGAACCAGGTCGGCCCCATTATATATAATGACTATATATATATATATATATATATATATATATATATATATATATATATATATATATATATATATATATATATAGTCTCTCTCATTATATATATCTAATATGCTTTATATATATATAAAGCAAGGAATGTTGACAGAGCTTTTTGTCTTTTCTGTGTTCAAATCCATCCATATATGCACTTAATCTGGTCTAGTACTTGGCATAGATTGCTGAGAATCTTAGCTTTTCATGTTTTTATTGAAAGTTCCCGTGTGGTTATGACCTGAGGAATGTGCAGGCAGCATCTACAAAGGTTATGCTTTAAGGAAGAAGAATAGATTCTTCCTATTAAGGAATGTTTTTCTCTTCACAGACCAATCATCATCATCATTAACAACCTTTACTGGCATCAAACAGAGCAAGCATACAGGAAGAACATACCAGCTAGGTCAAACATACAAATTAAAGGTTTGAAGGAAAACCACTTTAAAACAGCATATTAGGGCATACCGCCCCGCCTATTGATGCATTCAGGATTTACTATTATCTACTTTTATTTAAAACACCCATTAGGAATTCTGCTACCAAATCAGTGACTGACCTGGAACTATCTTCAAGGAAGAAGCTTACATGACTTTCAGTAGGACCAGTAAGGTTATATAGGATTGCACAGCCCAATCCATGGCTCAGTGCCTGAGTACCAGTGCTGTTGCTGCGGTACTGGCACTGGGTGTCGTATCTGTGCCATGAGGCACATTTACACCACCCAGAGCAGTATATGTGCTGGCAGGATTAGGGTTAGTTCCTGGTTATAGTTCCTCTTTATTCTGCATTGGTGAGACCTCACCTTGAGTACTGTATTCAGTTCTGGGCACCTCACTTTAAGAAAGATGCAGCCAAACTGGAGCAAGTCCAGAGGAGAGCGACAAGAATGATCAGTGGGATGGATGGGAAGCCCTACCAGGAAAGGTTGGGGGAACTTGGGATGTTCAGCCTGGAGAAGAGGAGGCTGAAGGGAGACATGATTGCCCTCTTCAGATCCCTGAAGGGCTGTCATAGGGAGGAAGGGGCTCATTTGTTCTTAACTGCCTCTGAAAGCAGAACTAGAACCAATGGGTACAAACTGCAAGAGAGGAGATTCCGGTTGGATATCCAGAAAAAATTCCTAACAGTCAGGGCGATTTGGCAGTGGAACAAATTGGGAGGGAGGTGGAGGACTCTCCCTCACTGGGGATCTTCAAGCAGAGGCTTGACAAGCACCTGTCGGGAATGCTCTAGGAGGATTTCCTGCTGCAGGGAGGGGGTTGGAATAGATTACCTACTAGGTCCCGTCCAACTCTGTGATTCTATGATTCTAACCCAGTCCTGGACTCTGAAGTGAGGCTGCAATCCTAAAGACACTTTCCTGGGAGTAAGATCCGATGAACACAACGGGGCTGACTTTGAGTAGACATGGTTAGGGTTGTGCTCTGAGCGCCACTGAAACTTGTTCAGAAAGAGTTGTACAGAATGGGGTGTATAAACAGAATGATGGTTGCAAGGAGGATGATGAACTCCTCCACTTTATCCTTAACCAACTTGCCTGAAGAAAGCTACTTCCAGATGGAGAAATAATGCCTTCAGAATGATAATCTGGTATTTAACTATTTTTGTCCCTGTCCCCCCTCCTTGAAAACCAGCACAGTCTCAGGGGCTGGGGGAGGGGGTTGCTAAAGCATCAACAATAAGCCCCATATGGCCTTGTCTAGGGGCCCTGGGAATCAATGCTCTGTTTATACAAAAACCAGAAACTATCCAATCCGGGGTATACCATTTGCTCTCTTATGTACATATTCTATGTACGTATTACATTCTATGTAATTTAATCATCTTCAGTTCCTCCCAAACCTATGTCTGGAAGCTGTAGGAGTTTCTCTCCCAGAGCTGATGGCAGCAAGCAGGGGGTTATTTTGTTGGAAACCACAGTAAATACCCCCTTGCTGTGCACTGCAGCCCTGCCCCTGATTGCAGGGGTGTCTCCAGGGTTCGCGTCACCTGGTGCAGGAGGCCAGAGAGGCACCCACATGCACTATATGGGTATGTGCCATTGCCCTGTTACCTGAAACCAGTTACTGAGACAAGGACCTGAGAAAGCGGAGTGAGATTCAAAAGGTTTTATTCAGCTGAATGACCAACACTGAGCAACTGGTATCTGGGTGCTGGCCCCGACCTCCTGTTTACACCACAGTCTTATACTCAAGGTTAGCACGGAGGCGGGGTAGTTACACAATAATTGCCACATGTACAATTCCATATAGAACATTCTAGCTATAGCGCGTGATCGCTCCATATATGGTTATATTCTTAGCATGTTCTCTAACCAGTTCCTTATTTTACCCTCTTGACATGCTCCTGGTTCCTGTTGCTCTTGGTTCTTGTTGTGCATGTAATTTTAAAATTTTCCACTATAGTAATTGCTTCTTGCTGCAGTTTGCTTCTCGCAAGTACAAAACAGGAAACTACAGTTGTGGGTAAGCTTCAAAGGATATCTCGCAAGGCCCTGCGGATAGCTCTCTGCCTTACAAACTTGCACTATGAACTTTAACTAAGAAAGCTTCAGTGACACTTTTGATAAGAATCAGCAATCAATACAAATCAATACCTATAGATTTATGTCTTTTACCATTATCTCTCAGCCCCACCTCCGTTTGTTTTTGGCCACACATTTTAATAGTATATATATTTCAAAGTGGTTGTTCCATTACATTCTGCTGTAAATTACGCATCCAATGGTATGTTATATGATAGGATTATTCCTAAAAACCATGATTTTTAGCCATTTTAGTCACTAGTGGTGTCACCCCTTCAAGGGTGTCACCTTTCTAATAACCTATTGCAGGGTCTCAAACCATCTAGTGTGGGACCCACTTTGTAGAGGGACAATCTGTCCAGGATGCACCAGAAGTGATGTCATAGCTGGAAGTGACATCATCAGGCAAATTAAAACATATAAATGTAAATACATTAAAGTAATTCAAGTGAATAACTTCAACCTCCACCTCTGCCAAAAAAAAAAATTCAGTTAAGACTCTGACCATAAGTTATGACCATATGTCATAACTGAACAGAGGAGAAGTCCCCCCCAATGTAGGACACCCAAGAAAAGTGTAGAGAATCACAAAATAAAAGGTCAAAACCCTCATGTATATAACTGGTACTTCCATGTGCTTAAAGACTAACAGTGCAATCCTAAGCATGTCTATTCAAAAGTAAGTCCCACTGACTTCAATAATATTTACTTCCAGGATTGTTTGGTTAGGATTGCAATCTAAATTACTGAATATTGCATTTAAAAATATTTCCTATAATTTAATACATATATCTTATCAGGCCTCCGTCAGTCTTGAAAGACTATGGTATCGTGCTCGGCGCTGCATACGCTGCATGCGAAGCACGAAAGCATGGGTTGGATTGATATGGAGGATAGGCTGTTACCCAAGCAGCAAATCCCCCCTCTCCATGACACATGGCATGAGGGGGTAGAATGTACCTTCATGAACTTAGTTTTCGGTGTCCCACAGGCCCCCCACTGCATGTCACCCCCTGTGTACGTTACCTGGTGTGGACCGCATCCCCCGCACCCTCCTAGTGACGCCACTGCCTGATTGCCCCCAGCCATGCTATAAAAATAAAAAACAATGTAAGTCAGACATTGCACCATTGCATTTTGAATCATTTCCAGTTTTGACCGTCAGTGTTTCGTGTACCGTGTTGACCAGGAATATGCCAGAGTCACAGTGTTAAGTCACAAGTCAAGTCATGAGTCTCCACCCTGACTCAAGTCTGAAAGAAGTCAGAATGGGCAGCTGCTGCAACTCATCCAGAGACATTTTTCAGTCATTTAGTCTGGCATTTGAGCCTTTTTGAAAAGCAAGTCAGCTATGTAGAGCCAAAGAAAATCAGATTGGTCCCAAATGCAAGAACAGTCTAGGTTTCTCAATCTGAAATTCTTCATCCCTCCAGTTCCTGGAAGCCTCAAGATAAATGTCAGATTTCTTGTTGAATTTTAGGTGGTTCAAAAGAGAAATTTTCTTGTAGCCATTTTATACTCTAATCCCACATCCTGCTCTGCTAAACAGATTTTGTAGGTTTATGTATTGCTTCAGCAACTTGCCAAACCTGTTTCACCAATGTGGCAAAAGAATAGTGTATATGATATACATTATGGAAAGTGTATATTGCTCCCAAACCACTTTCAGCATTCTTCAGATCTGATCATCTGTCTCCACACAAAGCGTCTATGTGTCCCTGCTGTGTTATTCCAACTCCACTAATGGGAACCACAAAACAGCAACCCAGAAGCTGGGAAGATTTAATGGGCTCAGCGCTTGAGACTAATGGTTTTGTCCTGAGCCAAACTGGATCTAATTCCCTGTTCATGGCAAAAGCTGCTGGCAATTCTTTGGTACTTAAGCACAAGGCCTTTAGAGCCTGTAAAGCCATACGGTTTGATATGTAATTTACAGCAGAATGCCATGAAACAAACTGCTTTGAATTATCAAAAAGTATGGCCCAAAAATCAGCAGAGGCAGGATAATGGTACATCACCTTGCCCACCACTTGGGCTGTCCAGGGTGCAGGACAGTCCCTGCACACTGCATAGGAAGAGGTCTATCATAGGGGTGATATGCTGGCCTCCCCACACTGTGTGACACAATTCCTAGTGGCACCACTGTAGAGCATATATACATTTTTAAAAATCCTTCTCTTAAAAAAAATTCTGAATTTTTTTAAGTCCATGCAGATGGTGAGATCTTAACTTGTGGCTTGCTTAACTGATACCTAAATTTAGCACTGTTGGCTACACATGGAACAGTGGGGTGGTGGAGGGTTTGAACTGATGGTGTGGATGATACCACTTCAACCTGAATGTGGTGGATGCAGTTTTTAATGCTTCTGTAATTTCCTACACGTTGAAAATCAGCCCATCAGTAGGGTTCAACCCTAGCCTTGTGGCATGGTAGGGGATTTTAAATGGGGGGATTCCAAGTGTAGTTCCAAGCAGTCTGAAGTGATACCATCCATTCTACCAATTTGAGACATTTCTGCCTCATTCTGTTTATACACACTTCCAGGCCCTGAATTTAATGTGATTTACATTCCTTATGTTGCAGTTGGATTTATTCTCACAGGTCAACAGAATTCTCATAAGCATTTAACTTATTTATCATAAAGTGATACGTTCTTTGAATTCTTTGATGCTAAGGCCATCATGCAAATGAAATTATTGTTACTGTACTCTGTAGGTCCTACGGACAGAGAGAGAAGAAATATTCTGGCTGCTGTTCCATCTGTTACCTTGTTCTCAAGAGCATGGGACCTCAGTACATGATGCCACTGCTGTTCCTTGTCCGGCTGGTGGCATCAGGGCCGGAGCCACTGACGGGGCCCAGGTGCACCTACACCTTCATCTTACCCCAGCAGAAGTTCACAGGGGCAGTGTGCTGGAGCAGTGTCCGCCCTCCCCCAGAGCCTCCAGGCCTCAATCGCAGTGAGGTAGAGGAGCTCCGCAGCCAGCTGGGCCGACAGCAGGCTCAGATGGAAGAGTTGCGACGATTAGTAGAGGTGGACGGGGCAGTGGTGAGTGAGGTGAAGGCGCTGCGCAAAGAGAGTCGCAACGTCAATGCCCGCATCACCCAACTCTATACTCAGTTACTTCATGAGATCATCCAACGACGAGAGCGGCCGGTGCAGACCTCCCAGCTTGAAGGGCGGGTGGCCAACGTCTCTGCCGAAGCCTTCCGCGTGGCTGCTAATTACCGCCAACTGGAGGGCAAATACCAGGCATTGGCTGCCGTGGTCAACAACCAGAGTGCCCTTATCAGCAGGTTGGAGAGAGAGTGCCAGCAAGGAACAAGCAGCAGGGGGCGCCCACAGGTACCACTCAGGGGAACTGGGAGACTGGGAGTGGATGGGGACAGTAGCATGGAAAGGGGCATGGGCAAGGAATGCGACAAAAGCAGTGGTAGATTTTGAAGAAGATGACCCAGCCTAGGCCTTCCTGGAAGAATCACCCCTCTCTCATTGTTCCCATAAGGCTTCTAGTACACTTGGGCTGCACTCCTATCCCCAGTTAGGCCTGCCTAAGCTCCAGCATAAGTCCCAGGCTGGACTGGGATGTCACAAAAGTGCTGAAAGACACTTCTGAGCCACTCCTGGGGAAAGGTTAGGCCAGTACACAGACATGTGCTTGCCTTCCTACATCATCACGGGAAAGGGAAGACTGATCAGTTGTGCCGGCATAGGTTAGGATTGCACCCTCAGTGTGCTAGCCACATTTTTGAAAGTTATCTCAGAGCTAGAAGAGATACCATGGTAGTCTTCATTTAGCAATGTTATCCAAAGACTTTACTCCGAGGAAGCAATTGCCAATAGTAAGGAGATGACAGAGGAAGCAAGTAAGGAAGGAAGCAAGTAAGGAGATGACAAAGAAGGAAGAGTTTTTGAACTTGCTAGAAAAGTCACTTCTGCATATTTTCTAGCTATTAAAAGCACACAGAGGAGGCAAATCAATGCCTTATCTTTACCACTACAAACTGTAGGTTTGCAGATTATGTGATGCAACATTTCTTCATTCAGACATTTTCCTGAATACAGAAACCTAGATGTCAGGGGATAGCATTTTAGTCTACAATCCCTTCACTAGTGTTTTCTATGAGGAGGGAATTTTTTGTAATGGCAGAGTATTAAATCAGACAAACCTGTTTGCATGGCCTACAATGATATAGCCTGGATACAGTTTGGTGAAAAGTAGGAGTTAGTGATAAAGATATTTTATATATACTTGGAGTCCCCTTTACATCCCAATCCTATCCTTTTTTGCTATGCAGTTGCACTGAAGCATGCTATGTATCCAGTGGAGAGTGGTGGCAGCAGTCATACAGATGATAAGAGGAAAGTAAAAATAACTTCTGATTGCCTCTCTGTAGGCTGCCTAGACACTAATGAGTTTCCTCAGACCCATTAAATCTGATGAGAGGCCACAAACATGCAGTAGGTATCTCATTCAACTCCCTTCACCATCTTCTGCAAGTCCTGAAAATTCAGGTCGCTTCCCACAGTTGGATCAAACCATGTAGGTATGTAGGACCCACCTAGTCAAAACTCATCCTTTTGGGTGAGGAATAACATTGATCCAAATCTGATATCCATGTTCCCATATGGGCTGTATATTTTTGGGAACAGAAACGTGACCACCCTTGTGAAACTATGGAAGAAACTAATTCCCCTTTCTCCTTTAGCCACCCTTGGTGCCCGTTATACCTCACAACCCGGTGAGCATCACCAATGAGAGCAGGACTCATTTGGATGCTGTCAATGACATCCAGCGAGACCAGACTGCACCTGACCAATCCTGGCCACACAAGTCTTCAATTCTACCAGAAGGCACTATCCAGTCCCCTGCTACTGTGCCCACCAGATCCACAGGTGAGCAAAGGCATGGCTGCTAAGTCACCCATTGGCAGACAGGTGGAGGCTGAGTAGGTCTAGAGCATGTGTGAACACCAGGCTCTACTGCCATGATTGGATCCGTGTGGCTAAGGCACACAACAGATGAGGTGCTAAATCTGTTATTGGACGATATACAACACTGCACATAGAAAAGTTGCTGTCATGAAGAAGAGTACAGTTTAACTGTCTGAGACATCTGCATTGGTGCTTTTGCTGCCCTGGCTGCATTTTACACAGTACATTATTCAGTGGTGCTTTCACTCAGGTGCAATAGCTCAAGAAGTGAATGCTTCAACTTAAGTGCAGACCTCATAGCCTAAACTGTACTTAGGGAGGGGACTTACAGCCTAACCTGTACTTAAGTAAGGGTCTTGCAAACTCACCTCACATCCCACGTAGCACCTGATGAACCCTATGGGGGAGTTATAGCCTTAGGAGGCCTCCTCAGAGGAAGTCCCTGGTGCATTGGTAGGTTTACTCAGATCTGTGCCCCATAAATATCACTACCCAAGTCTACATTGACCCATGAAGATGAACTGAGTTCAGGAATGGGGTCAAGATTTGGCTGCTGCTGGCGAGATCAACTCCTTCACAGATCTGATCAGCACACCTCACTCTCCATTATTTCCCTGTTTGACCCATACCTTGTCCTCTTTCCACTCTCCCTCCCCAAATCCATCCCGCGTATCTACTGTGTCAACCTTCTTCTCACTGTTACATGTGAGGCTGCTCAAACCTCTCTCCCTGTGCTCCAGCAGCGCATGACACCATTGTTGCTGGATGCCTTTTGCAACTGCCATAAGGCAGTTTCTGCTGGTGGAATACTTGTCCTTTGGCCTCTTCCTTTCTCTCCAAAATTGAAACAGCAACTGCTTCAAATGGTTTCTTGACCTTTCCTCCTAGCAGAAGGATTTCCCAAACCTGATAGATGTTATTTCAAAAATGGAGAGATTTCCAACTATCAGAAGAGAATCTCCTATCACTAGCACTCACAGATGAAATGTTAAGTGAGCAAGAAAGAATGGTTTCCCGGCATCTTGACAAAACCAAAAATACCTACAGTATTTTCCTCTGTCAAATATGAGAGCAAATGCCCCTCCAGTATGGTAGCCTAATGATGTCTCCTTTCCCCACTGTTCTTCTGTGTTTGCTGGGGTGGGGTTGGGGGCTCCTACATGTTCTCTGGAACATCTGTAGTCCAGAGTCAAATAAAATGAGTGCAGCCCATACAAACAACAGTTCCCTCCTGTGCTAGTGCATCCAGTCCACCCCACCTCTTGCTGGTGTTTGGCAGGACATCAAAGACCAATTGCTGGGGAAAGATCAGTGATTTATTGAAAACGGTTTTATGGGTTACCAGGACCAGAAAGCAAGAACGAAGCCCTTCCCAAATGCAGAGGAGACTTGGAGTGAAGAAGACTGTGCAGTCCCTGATCTCTGAACCTCTGCACAGAGTCCATGCAGATAGCCACTGACTATGTACAGATGTATCCCTGCCATCAGGGAAAATGCCACAACAGTTTGTGCCGAGCAGAGATAGATTTTAAAAAAATAAGCACTGCTAGCTGTGCTTATAAGGAGTGGTGCTTTTACTTTACCACTAGTATTTGGAAGTGTTGCCAGTGTGATTCAGGAAGAATTCTTTGAAATTCAAAAGTTTCTACACTCCTTTATCAGTCTCAATTAGGACAATAAAAATATTTTTTATCAGCTTTGAGCTCAGTCCTATCCAACCGCCACCCCCACCAATGCAGCCACATCACTGGAGCATGGACTGCATCCTATGGGGTGGAGAGTCCCAGAGGTTTTCTCCAATTAAGGGAACATTTGTTTCCTCATCCAGCGGTAGACATGGTAAAACTTTGGCATCACAGTGATGTCATTTTCTGTTTGATGTCACATATGCCACTGCATCACTTCCAGGTTGATGATATCACTTCTGCCCCCCTTTGTATACTCTCATTCTTGGAAGGGGATCCCAGGCTGAAATGTTTGAGAATTTCAGCTAACAGGTATTTGAACCTGAGACTCAGATACCAAACCTAACAATCTAGCCCAGCAATTTTCAACAAGTGTGCCACCGCACATTGATGTGCTGCAAAGTGTCTGCAGCTGTTGTGCTAGAATTTGATGGAAGGTCTTTTATAAGGGCCATTGGGGGATGTGGGGCCACCAGCAGCAGCTGGTGTTCCTTGACATTTATTTATTTTTTGAAAACCTGATTGGGTGTCTTGACAATAGTAGTGCCTGTTCAGTATGCTGTGATAAAAAGTTGAAAATCACTGCTCTAGCCACTTCACACTGTTTCAAAGCGCCCTCTACCAAGATACTGTGATTCACATACCCCTTGCTGTGGAGGTGAATACTTGGCCTTTGATGCATCATTCAATCCATAATGACTCAGGTTTTCTTTCCCGGCACAGGGCCCTGGTGTGACTGTCAAGCAGCTCAACGAGATGGCCAGGCCAGTGGCATCACCATGCTGCAACCAGCTGGTGCTCGGGGCATCATCCAGGCCTGGTGTGACCAGGATTATGATGGAGGAGGCTGGACTATCTTTCAACGGCGACAGGATGGGTCTGTCAACTTCTTTGTCACGTGGCAGCACTACAAGGTGTGGAGATGTGGCTCTAGATGACCCTTGATGGAAAGAACTATGAAATTAAAGTTGGTAGAGATGGGGGTGGGAAGAGCTAAGGAATGCCAGTTCATGGGGCGAGCTAAGGAATCTCCTAGTTCATGCACTAGGAGATCAGCAGTGAAGAATCACAAATGGTGGTGTGAGGAAGTGAGCTAGTAAATTTCTTCCATAGATGGTTAGCCAGAAATTTCCTGTCTCGGTGTGCCAAGCATTTTGCAAACATTTGACACTGGCTTTGAAATAAAAGTAGTTGTCCATGTGCCATTCCCTTTCACTGTTCTGTTGCCTGCTTAATAGTATACAGACAAATCTGCGAGGCTGTACTCAAGGTTTGACAAGGTTTGAGTAAAGAAAGGTAATGGTGAGCCTGCATAGTGTGTATTTATTGCCCAGAGTTTCCATTGCAAAAGTACTCTGCATCTCCCTGCATTCGCCCCCCAACATCTGCTTATCTTTCAGGGCCAGATTTAGGGCTAGTGTAGGACCTGTAGCATATAATGGGGCTAAAATTTCAAAACTACACAAATACTATTTTTGTCAGGAACTGACTGTAGCCCTCTGTCTGCTGGCGACTGCTCCCTGGAATTTCATAAAAGGCTAAGGTTTCAATTGAGGGTAATGGATGTAAAAGGAAGCAAGGCTGGCGGGGCACATAAAACATCACAAAATGCTTATTCTAGGAAGGCATGACAATTTCTGTGAATTTGTCCCCTCCTCCCTTAAGAGTAAAACACAGAAAAACAGACCAAAGAAGATAGGTCACTTCATTGCCTTGTGCAGAATGTGGACACTTTGTGGGTGCAGAAACTCTCCCTTAATAGCAAAGCCTGTTGCTTGTGATGCCACTGAGTGTGGGGACCCAGGAAATGTTGAGCCTGTAGCATTTGCTACTGTGTTAATACAGCCCTGCACTTGCACTTAATAGTCTTTCTATAAGGAGCTCCTACTCCACCTTTGCTCTTGGCCCTAAGTTCCATTGCCATGGTTGCCTCTCACAAGCTTCTGCTAGCTGTCTTCCCTGTGCCATTCCTGTCCTTGCCCCCTCTTTTGTTCCTCTGCGTTTTAGGAGCAACCTAGCCCTGGCTTCTTCTTGCAAGCCATGCTTGGGTCTCCTGTCTTTCCCTGTGACTTCCTCTTCCATCTCTCTCTGTGCTTCACATTCACTTTCTTGTGCCTATTCGAGCTTCCCTTTTCTGCTGTCTCCTTGTCTTGCTCCTGCTTCCCTTGATTTCCTCTCTCTCTCTCTCTGCTTTCCCTCACAGCTCTTTGTGTATACTATTCCTGGTTCTTTTGCCCTTGTTTCTCTTGGCTTTCTTTCTCAGCCCTCTCTCAATCGTTCTTCCAACTGTCTCCCTTTCACCCCCCTTCACTTTCTTGCTTGTCCTTTCCTCTTCCCTCGTTCCCTTCATATTCCCTCCACATTTCCTTGAATCCCTTCCTACCACTGTTGCTTACAGTAGCTGAGCTACTGGCACTTCTGGTTCCTGAATGTGTTATCATTGAGCATTTGTTCTCTGAAGCACTGTCCTCACTTTGTAGTAGTCCTGGCTGGCTATCATACTCCCCAGCTGCCCTAAATGCCCGTCAAGGAAAGGAGAAGGACCAATTTCTTGCTCTTTCCCTTCAAACAGTGGTTCTTAACCTTTTTGGGCCCCTTTGAAAATCTGATGGACCCCTTCTCTTGTTTTCTTTAAACATGGATTTTTTTTTATCCATGGGAGGTTCTGGAACGGAACCCTAGTGGATAACAAGAGACACCAGGCTGAACCCCATTTTGCACCCACTTCACAGACTCCATGAAACCCACCTACAGACACCTTGGTGCTAATGCCAGCTTGCTAACATCTTGCTTGCTGTCTTCCTAGCATGGCTTTGGAAACCTGGAAGGAGAGCACTGGCTGGGCCTGGAGCCCCTCCACTGGCTTACTTCACAGGGCTCCTATGTACTACGGGTATTGCTGGAGGACTGGAATGGACGCCAGGCGCAGGCTGAATATGACGCCTTTGCTCTGGAGGCAGAGAGCGATTTCTATCGGCTGCGGTTGGGGCGCTACCAGGGCAGTGCTGGTGACTCCCTCTCTTGGCACAACGGCCGACAGTTCAGCACACTCGACAGTGACCATGATGCTTACTCAGGTAAGATGGCACCAAGGAACAGGCAGATGGAAAGGCTTGTTTAAGCCTGCTTAAGTTGCCCTGCTTTGTCCTTCCAGTAGCGCAAATGGGCCTGCTGGATTCTTCCTTTCTTCAGCCTCATAACTAAGACATGACAGAAAGTCAGAAACTCAGATCCAGTTTTGTGGCTCAAGTATGCTGAGTAAGCTCTCTAATTCTTCAGGGATTTGTACCCAAAATTTCCCTGCTTTGAGTCCAAGACTTTGCCCTCCAAACCACAACAGCATTTGGAACATCAGTGGTTGCCACTGCCAGTGCTATTGCTGAGTAAGGATCTCCAGGATCTGCCTCCATTGTATCGAGGACTGAGCTTTTTATGTTTATAATATCATTTTTAGTTCATTTGGGCTGTGATTCTAACTACACTTTCTTAAAAGTTAGTACTATTGAACACAGTGGGACTTACTTCTGTGTAGACATGCTTAGGATTGCACTTTTGGCCTCTTTTAATTCCTCCCAAATGATTTTGAGTGTGAACCCCTTGCGGATAGGACTGCTAACATATAGATAAAGATATTGTCAGCTGTTCTCAGCGCAATGGATATAAACAGAACTAATAATAAAATAAACATCCTCTTGCATTGTTTTGTCTCTCTACTCCTTGCTATGGTAGGGAAGGGCTTCCACGAAGCACTTTTACAACCCCTTGCTATGGGAGGGAAGTGCTTCCAGCCCAGTGGGTGGCAGTGAAATTCCACCAGGCTTCAAGGAGCTGCATCAGAGCTCCTTGAAGGGAAGGGTGTTACACCACTCTTCATCATCCACTGCTTTGTGGGAGTTTTACTCCTTCTTTACGTGGTTATAGGGCTGACCTGATGATAATGCTGCCACTTTCTCACTGGTCCCCAAACTTTCAACCATCTGATTCCTTTTAAGCCCTGGTTAGTCCTCACACTCCTTGCTCCTAGTTACTTCCTCTGCTTGTCCTCAGCTTCCATGGAGAGAGATGGTATATTGTAGTAGTTTGTTGGAGCAAAATTAGTTTGTTGAAGCAAAATTATTTATTATCAGAAATAAATTCTTTACAGTAAAGACGATTTGGCAAAAGTGAATTATCCAACACTGCATATCTTCAGGCAGAGACTCATCAGGAACCTGCTGGAGATGTGCTGCTAATCTAGAAGAATTTCCTGTAGGGGGCTGGACTAGATGACCTTTTGGGAACCTTCCAGCTTTAGGATTCTATGGCTGCAATCCTAACCATGTCTACTCAGAAGCCCCATTGTGCTCAATGGCTCTTACTCCCAGGAAAGTGTGTTTAGGACTGCAGCCTATGATTGTTATGCAGAAATGCTCTGGAAGTCTCACTCAAAAAAGATATATGAGCAAACAGAAGATTGGATGTCACTATAGTGTCACTTTGAGTTTCCCTGCAATATGAAGCTGAATCTTGAAGCATGCTTTAGTAATCAGGTTTCTTGTTCCCTCTCTTCTCTTTCCATAGGGAACTGTGCTCACTACCAGAAGGGTGGCTGGTGGTACAACATGTGCGCCCACTCCAACCTCAATGGTGTCTGGTACAAGGGAGGACACTACCGAAGCCGCTATCAGGATGGAGTCTATTGGGCGGAGTATCGTGGTGGCGCTTATTCACTCCGCAAAGTGGCAATGATGATTCGGCCGAAACTAGGCACTTAATTTCCTTTCCTGGAAGCAGGGGTGGGCACACGTCAAGGGACAGCATCAACATACTTAAAAATGGGCAACACTCAGTTTTGAAAGCACATTTACCGTGTTGCCATTAAACATATGAAGTTCTCCCCACGACTGAACTTAAGGGAAGCTGATTCTGCCAGTTGGTGGTAGGAACTGACTATGCATTGCAAGGATGGGTTGGGGCTTATGGTGTCAACCAGAGGAATTTTCTGACTTAAAAATATTATTGTTTGTTTTTAAGACCCAATGATCTTTTAAAGTACAAGTAGATCCTTAATAAAAAGTTTTTTTTTAAAATGAGGTACCTGAAACATGGGCGAGAGGTTTGTGGAAATCAGTATTCAGTATGGATGCAAGTATATGTGCCATTTATGGTGCAGAAAGGGTGGGGAAGGGCTGGGTTCACACTGTGGGACAAAAAGATCACATTAGCTTCTGGTTTAAGGTACATCTGTGTTCTTCCCAACCAACACACATATACGGAGGCATATTGGGAAGTAGTTATTCCTGAGAGGAATGCGACGTGCTGTGGCAGAAAATAACATTGCAGCAATTCAAGGCTCTTTGTTTTTAAAGATACTAATGAAAGCATGATCAGTGCTGCTAGGGCAAACCTGAAAGGGAGAGGAATTCCCTTTTTGAGCAGGGCAGTTGACCAGCTTCCCTCCATTTCTGAGACCTTATAGCAGCAGGAAATACTATAAATCATTCTACCTGCTGAAATGGTACCTTTTCAGTATTTGGGGCTCTATACTTCCTATAGAAAGTGCTGCAGTTCCTAACTTGTCCTAATCTGGACATGCCCAAGAAGAGAACTACCTTTCAACCTTTTCACAGATTAATCCTGCAATCCTAGACACTTTCCTGGGAGAAAGACCCATTGAACATAGTGGGATTTACTTTTGAGTAGACATGGTTAGGCTTGTGCTCTGTACTAAAAGTCAGATCGATCAAAGCAAGCCTTTCTTTTAGTGTGGAGTCTTGTGTGTTCCCATAAAACCAACCAATAGAATCAACAGCTGGCTCATTTGCAAATGTTTTGCACCAGCCACATGTTTCGAAGGGGTGTTTATGGCAATAGCCTTGACTTGATACTGTTCATATTCTGTACCCTGACTCCCCAATAAAAATTCTGCTTTAAAGAAAATTAAATCCCAAATAAATTATACAGCTCCAAAAATGAAGGCAAATAGATTTATTCTGTATAAACCCATTACTTTTTTTGCTTTTTCAACAAACATTATTTAATTCTCCGGCAAGAAAAGAGACATTCCACCCTCAAAATAAAGTGTGCAAACCTATCATTGATCCACATTTACTTCATTTGCTCAATTTATTTACTTTCTAAATTCCAGCAGAGCATTGCCTAATTGTGGCAGTCCTTTGACTATGCCTATAAAGAAAAGGCATCTGGATCCTTTTAAGCATTTGCAGAACCTTGTCCCAGTCCAGAGCTTCGTTTTCTGTCTGTCTGTATAGCATAAAGAACCAGGCAAACATGAATAGGTGATGAGGGCGCAGTTCCTTCCCTGAGATGGCTCCTGGGAACCTGGTGTGGCAGAAGGATTAAAAGCTCAATATTATCCTCAAGATGAACAATATTATCCTCAAGATGAACCCCAGGGTGCAAAAGTCCATCCATTGATGGATGAGCCACAGATCTGGGTGCAACACTGGGCAATGCTACACTGGTGTAAGTTAGGAACAGATTGGGCTGTAAAATGGGAGGGACATCATCAGGATGAGCAGGCTGCAATGTATGCCATTTCCTAACCTCTTCAGACAACAAAGGCTACAATCCTAGACACTTTCCTGGGAGTAAGACCCTAAAACGTAGGACATCTAAGGAAAATGTAGGACATGACACATAAAGCTAAAGCCACTCCTGTTCATTTGAACACTATATTACTTTATTGTTACGTAACTTATTAATTACCCCGTCCAATAATTAAAAACAAATGATTGATTGATTGATTGTGCTGCCTGCTCACATGAAAAAGGAGGACACTGAAGTTCTTTTCTAGGACACAAGTCTAAAGAAAGAGGACATGTCCTGGAAAAGGGGGTAGGGGGTCCTCCAACACAACCACATGTGCCTTTGTGTTCCTCTCAGGAAGCTGGAGGAGCCTCAGCCTCCCCTCCTCCCACCTTTCCAGACTACTCAGGCAGGGAGGGACAGAGAGAAGTCCTGATGGGGTACTGCACACCATTGCAAAGTGCCAGAATGAAGCCAAAATGGAAGACAATGAAGCCCTTTTGGAGGGCACCCAGACAGAAGGCTGGTCATATTGTCACCCTGGTTTCCTCCCAGGGGTTGCCAGTCCATGCCACAAGTTTAAAACTTTGCATCAGGTGGTAAATTGAGAGAGATTAATTACTACATAACTAAATCCTTACTGTAAATCCTTCCCCTTAGTACCTCTTCTGTTCTTCTAAATCACTACACATCTGTGACGCTCACTTCTTCATATAAAACTGCCCAAAGTTGGGCAGCTGCCCAACTGCCCAAAGTTCTCCCACAGTTAACAAGTGGCCCCATCTCTTCTTCCTCAAAGCCCCCTAAGTCTAGAGATTCCTCCCTGATCACTTCAGGGGTCTTCCTCTCTCTCAGGCTCCCTTCAGATCCCATGTCATCAATCCACCTTTTCCATGGCAGGACCTCCTGGTAGTATCATGGCCTGGTAGTATCGTGGCTTTCCTTTGTATCATGGCCAGGAAAACAAAGTAAATGTTTATGAATAGCACATTCTTCCCTTTCTTTCCCGTTACCATTCCACTTTCTTCCTCTGTGTTCTACCTTGTGCCTGTTTAACATGAGCCCTTTGGGACAGAAAACTCTTTTTCTGTTGTTTTTTTATTAAAGATTAAATGGCTATTAAATAGTTATTAAAGTATTATTAAATGGTTATTTAGAGACATGTGCATCATAGGAATGAGCTTTGTTATGCCTGGATTTACATTTTCTAGAATACTGAAAATTCACATACCCTGCTTTAGTCCTTGATGAAATGTTTGATATAGATGGTGGTGCAATAGGTGCAATTTGTTCATCCAACAAAATGCCAGTGGTTATGCACCTGCAGAGTTTTGAGAAAGAGCCACAGACATGTAGACTGCACTGGTAGGTCCTGACCATTCTTCATCACCATCTTCAGAACACACATGTCCAAACAGCATTGAGATGTACAGCTGATGCAGGAGTCAAGCCCTGACGGGTGGAGGTGTTGCAGACAACAGCATACTATGAATGTAGGACTGTCCACATTTTGACACGTATTCCTGTGCTCCAACCATCACAGGGTACTAGTAGAAAAGAAGTGAGCATCCAATGGCTGTTTCCTAGAGGCAGGGAAGGGATGTGTGTCCTGCACTTGCACCTCCAGATCTAGCTTCCTAGGTGGCGTTTGAGTTCCTGTGCCAGGCATGCCTATCATCACACCGGTGCATTTGGAGACATTGGCAGGTTGGGGTAAGGACTCCGTAAGTCATCTTCTCGGGTTTGATTTGACACAGAGAGGAGTTCCAGTCTCTCCACTAGGTTAACAACAGAGGTTGCCATACAATGTGCCATTAACACCCTCCTGTTAGGCAGTACTGGTCTCTTGGCAAGCTTGACTCACTTGTCTTTCCATTTCCTACAACCAAACATGGAAAAGATGCCTGCAGGCTGTTATGATTACCATGCTGGTAAGACAGCAGAATCACTTGAGTTGCTTTGCAAGTGCACATGGAGACAATGTCATGGTCATGGGTGGATGGATTCCTGTAGGCCAGCTGTCAGCTGCTGTCAGTTGGATTTGACACAGAGAGGAGCTGGGTGTGCCAACGTCTTTACTGGGTTGACAGTAGAAATAACCATGCTGTGTGCCACCAACACTGTCCTGTTAGGCAGTTCTGGTTTTTTGTGCAGCTAACAACCGGTTCTATGCCCATCTGGCAGCCACTTTTCTATGGCTATTTTTAAACTTTTTATGTCCTATCTCTCATTAACAACCGTTATATAGAATAGGTGCGAACCTGCTGGAGCCCTCCACTGGATAGGTGCACCAGCCACTTCTGTGATTACCACACTGGTAAGTCATTTGAGGCACTTGCCAGGCACCTCACCATCACGTCAATGCATGTGGAAAGACTGGTATGATGGTGGTGGACTCCCATGGGCCAGTGTTCAGATTTGGGGAATTGAATTTGACACAAAGAGGAGCTGGACATGCCAAGTCCTCCACTGGATTCACAGTAGAGATAGTCGTCCAGTGTCATCCAGCCATCAACATTGTCCTGTTAGGCAGTCCTGGTTTCTTGGGTAGCTTGGCTCTCTTGTTTTGGGTTACATTTCTTGCAGCCGAACACACGTAGGTGCCCAGAAAGACAGTGATAACTATGCTGGAGTCAGTCAAGTTAGTTGACGCATTTTGAGTTCCTTTGGTAGGAACCAGAACCATCATATTGCTGAATGTGAAGATATTGGATTTGACAGAATAGAGCAAATTCTGCCAGTTGACACACTTGAGCTCTTTGCCAGGCATTGCACCATCTTACCAATACACATGGAGCCACTGGCATGGGACTTCCATGGGCCATTGGTTAGCTTCTGGGAACTGGATTTAACACAGAGAGTAGCTGTGCATGCCATCTTCACTGGGTTGACAGTAGAGGTAGTCATGCCATAGCTTGGCTGTGTGCCGTCAACACTGTCCTGCTAGGCAATTCTGGTTTACTGGGCAACTTTGGATCTCTGTCTTCCCATTTCCTGTAGCCCAACATGGGTTAGTGTCCTCAGGATCACTGTAATTACAATGCTGGTTAGTCAGTTGAGTTTCTTTACCAGGCAGTACACCATCTTACTGGTGTATGCTGAGACATTAGCAGGATGGGGAACAGAGTCCTATAGGTCTGCGATCAGATTCTGGGAGTTGGATTTAACGAGAGAAACCAGGCATGCCAACTTCTCCTTTGGATTGACAGTAGAGGTAGTTATGCTGTATGCCAACAGCAATGTCCTGTTAGGCAATTCTGCTTTCTTGGGCAGCTTGACTCTAGTTGAAGTTGGAGAACATAAGAAGCTTCTCTTTGATTTTCTACACTTCTTGTGGGGCAAGTGGCTCTGTTGTCTTCCCATTTCCTGCAGCCCAACATGGGGTGGGTGCTTGGTGGCTTATGGCTTGGTGGCTACCATGCTGGTAAGTCAGTTTAGGCATGTGTGTTCCTTTATCAGGCCCAACAGTGCACTTGGAGAAACTGGCTTGATGGGAGGACTCCTGTGGGTTAGTTGGCTTCTGGGAGGTGGATTTGACACAGAAAGGAGCTGGGCATGCCAGCCTCTCTCCTGAGTGGATAGAAGAGGTAGCCAGGCTGTAGGCCAACAAAACCAAAATGTAGGACACCCAGGAAGAAATGTAGGGGATGACAGAATAAAAGCTAAGACCATTCATACATATATATTGCTTTCTTGTGATTAATTTAAACACTATATTATTAAATTTAAAAGTATTGTATATAATTTATTACATGCTCCCGGCTCACAAGGAAAAGGAGGATAATGAAGATTGTTTTCCAGGACACAAGGCTAAACAAGAGGATATGTCCTGAAAAAATAAAGCATACCAGGGTGAATAAATGTAATGTATTGCTTGGGATAAAGAAAACACACATCCCCATACATTCCAACAGCAGTCCAGGCCTCTAAACAGACTTACCAGCCCCAAGACACCTACCCCAAGTTTGGCTGCAGGACTCTTGGGCAGCGACTTTTTCTGGATTTAGGAAATGTTTGGAATGGGGAGTTTTCTCGAGTCTCTGTATCTTGAGTGTGCTGAGCCTCCTGCTGCTCCTGGTGTCTTTGGGGCAGTGGTTCTCAAGCATTTCAACCCGGGGGCCCCTTCTGAGAATGACAAATCTGTCCGGGATCCTCCAGAAGTGATGTCATGGACAGAAGAGACATCAAACAGGAAGGGACATCACTGTGACGCCAGAGCTCCTCCTCCATGTCTATACTGAGATCTACATTGTGTTCAATGAGACTTGAACAAAGGAAAGCAGCTTGAGTGCCCCACTGCAAGGTGGTGGCACCCAGTGCCAGATTTTAAAATGGTGACATCCAACTTTGTGCAAAGAAGTGAAAAGAAGTGGAACTCCTGAAAAGAAGTGGAACCCTCCCAGGCTCCCCCCAAGGGGGTCCCATCCCCCAATTTGAGAACCACTGCCTAGGGATGATGACAGAGACCCGGAGCCAGGAAGAGGCTCCCTGAGTCCCGCTCAAGAGGACCCTCCTACCCAGCTCCCCTCACCCCGGGCAGCCCGGGTTCCCTGTCCTACCCGCCTCCAGAGTGTCCAGGCAAACACGACCTATGCAGAACCCACCCGAGTTCCCTGCAACTGTAAGGAGGCCACCCCACTCCGCGTGAGGCTGCAAAGGCAGCAGGGCGGTCCGGCTACCCCGCACCCCAGAGCCTGGCCTGGGTGGGCAGAACTGTGGGCACTGGTCAGAGAAGCGGGTCCAGCCATGAAATCCTGAATGGCCGGCTGAGGCACACTGCGCATGTCCAGGCCTCTGGGCTTGCACAGTCTAGGCATCTGCACAGCCATTCGGCTTCACTCCGGAGGCAGAGGGGCAGCTCCTGGCTGCCACTCCACCTCCCAAGCGAGGGTGAATGGCCAGCCAGAGGCAAGGACTTCCTCCACTCTAAAGAGGATCAGAGGAGACTACACAGGTGTCAGAGTTGGCACCTGCACAGTTGCTTCTGAAGCTGACTGGCTTTTGATACGCCTTTGACAATCCTCTGGTCAGTCCAAGGCCTCAGCAAGCCCGAAAGTCTGGCTAAGGAGCAGTAAACATGTCCAGGCCTCTGTACATGCACAGTTTAGGCCTCTGCGCAGCCATTTGTCTTCGGTCAGCAAGGCTGAATAACTGTGCAGAGGTATACTGCATATGTCCAGAAGCTTGGACATGCGCAGTATGTGCCTCTACTCAGCCATTCAGCCTTGTTCAGGAGGCGTAGTGGCAGCCAGGAGCTGCCGCTCTGCCTCCTGAGCAAAACCGAATGGCTGGGCAGAGGCGTGGACTTTCTTTACTGTAAGGAGTAGCAGACTGCCAAAGGATTCAGAGGAGACTGCACAGGCATCAACGCTGGCGCCTTCACAGTTGCTTCTGAAGCCAACTGGCTTCTGACGCTTCTTTCAGTGGTGGGCTAAGACCGGTTTGGGCTGGATTGCCCTAACTGGTTGTTGATTCTGGCCCCTTGCTACCGATCTGGTAGCTGGGGGGGCCAGAAAACCAGGCGCACTGGTTCGGCGCGCCCGGGGAAGCCCTACACTGCTTGTGCGTCAAGCTTAGTTTGACGCACGTACAGTGCATCTCCTGAAGCCCCGCCTCCTCGCTCCACACACCTGTACCCACAGCATGCTGGAGTGGGTGGAGTGCCCTCCCCAGCCCCAACCCTCCCCGCCCCCTGACCCCGGCCCCACCCCTTGACCCTGGCCTGGCCCACCCATTTCTGGCAAGCCGGTTGGCTTCTTTGACACTTTGATAGGATATGGCTTCTTTGACACTCCTCCAGCCGGCCTTGGGCCTCAGCGCTCCTTGGAGCAGGCCCGAATGGCTGGCTGAGGAGCACTGCGCACTCCAGGCTTCTGGACATGTGCAGTTTAGACCTCTGCGCAGGCATTTGGCTTCATTCAGGAGGCAGAGCAACAGCTCCTGGCTGCTGCTCCGCCTCCTGAGCAAAGCTGAATGGCTGTACAGAGGCACACTGCATATGTCCAGAGGCCTGGACATGCACAGTACGCACCTCTGCCCAGCCATTTGGCCTTGTTTGAGAGGTGTAGTGGCAGCCAGGAGCTGCCACTCCACCTCCCGAGCAAGGCCAAATGACTGGGTAGAGGTGTGGACTTCCTCCACTCTAAAGAGGAGCAGGTTGCTCCTCCTTAGAGAGGAGGAAGTCTCCTCTGAAGCCGTTTGGCTTCGAAGGAGACTGCGCAGGCATCAGAGTTGGTGCCTGTGCAGTCACTTCTGAAGCCGACTGGCTTTTGACACTACTTTGACACTCCATCGGCCAGCCCTGGGCTCCAATGCGCCCATTTGAGCCTGCTCCAAGGCAAAGCAGCAGCCAGGAGCTGCTGCTCCACCTCAGAGCAGGCCCAAATGACTGGGTGAGGAGCACTGCACATGTCCAGGCCTTGCTCGGGAGGCATAGTGGCAGCCAGGAGCTGCTGCTCTGTCTCCTAAGCAAGGCTGAATGACTGGGCAGAGGCTTGGACTTCCTCCACTCTAAGGAGGAACAGGCTGCTCCTCCTTAGAGAGGAGGAAGTCTCCTCTGAAGCCTCCCCTGACCAGCCCCTCAGCCCTGCCCTGCCCAGGCCTGGCTCCGAGGCATGGAGCACTGGACCTCCCTGCTGCCTGCACAGCCTCACGCAGAGCGGGTGGGCCTCTGCACGGGAACGGGGAGCTCGGGGGTGCTGCGTGGGCCGTGCTGCCTGGATGCCCTGGAGGTGGGGAGGGCGGGGAAGCCAGGCGTCCAGAGAAGGGTCCTCTGGAGGGGACTCGGGGAGTCCCTGCCTGGCTGTGGGTCTCCCTCATGGGGGCTCAGCATGCTGAGGAGGCAGAGGCTGGAGAGACAGGCAGGGAGGGTATCCGGGGAGGGTTGAGAGCCACCACCCGGTTGCCTGAGGGGGTCCGCCTGGGAGCGCCTGGCTCCGCTCTGCCTGCCTTGCTGTGGCCAACTTCCAGGCTCAGCGGTTAAGGGTTCTGAACCATTGCCTTGACAGCCACAAGGGGAGGGGCTTTTGTTGCATCATCGCACTGCAAGGACGGGGTGGGGAGGGCACTGCTGATTGGCCTGGAGGCTGCCTTAGAATTCTTTCCTCTACACATGAGTTGACATTAACTCTCTCCCTAATAGGCAGCATCTCACAATCCAGAGGGTTAGCCTGAGGGGGGAGCAAACATGCAGCATCAACACATTATGACTGTGATTCCCTCCCATCCTTGCCACCCTGCATGGGGTGCATTTTCTTTGCATTCCTTGCTGGGTGGCCAAGTAGAGGATGCACTGAGTACATTTTAAGGTCTTACACCCAGGAAAGTGTCTTTAGGATTGCAGCCTTTTTCTGTTTTCTGAAGGGGATAGGATATGGCATACATTGCAGCGTCCTCATCCTGATGATGTTCCTCCCATGTTACAGCCCAATCTGTTCTCAACTTACACCAGTGTAGCACTGTCCAGTGTTGAACCTGGGTCTGTGGCTTATTCATCAGTGGGTGGACTTTTGTACCTGGGGGGGGGTGTGTTGTTGTTGTGCATGTTCATCTTGAGGATAATATTGTGTTTTTAACCTTTCTGCCACCCCAGGTTCCTGGGAGCCATCGCAGGGAAGGAACTGCCCCCTCATCACCTGTTCATGTTTGCCTGGTTCTTTTTGCTATACGGACAAACAGATCTTGAAGCTCTGGACTGGGACAATGTTCTGCAAATGCTTAAAGCAGTAATTTTCAACCTTTTAAATCTCATGGCACATGGACAAGGTGCTCAAATTATCAAGGCACACCATCAATTATTTGACTATTGACAAGGCACACCATGCTGCTTATAAGGTGCTCAAACCTCCCAGTTGCCCTACTCTACAAAGTTTTGTGGCACACCAGTGTGCCACAGAAACAATGGTTGAAAATCACTGGCTTGGGTTTCTGTCAAAGGCATAGTGAAAAGACCTCCACAATTAGGCACTACTCTGCTGGAATTAAGAAAGTAAATAATCTGAGAAAATGAAGAAAATGTGGATCAATTATAGCTTTGCAAACTTTATTTTGGGTGCAGAAAGGCTCTTGTCTTGCCAGACACTTAAATAATGTTTATTGGAAAAGCAAAGAAACGAAGGAAATGGGATTATACAGAATACTGGAACCTTGAGTAAAGAGCGACTTGAATAAAGAGCGTTTTGTGTAAAGAGCAAAATTTTCTCAGAAATTTTGACTTGTGTAAAGAGCACTGTCTTGAGTAAAGAGTACTTCTGAGGAAGTTTGGAATAGGCTTTCATGGCAAGGAACCCATGGGGGGACGAGGGGACCAGTTTGAGCTACAGTGGGGCCCTGGGCAAAGTTTGGAATAGGCTTCCATGGCCAGGAACTCATGGGGGGGTGGGCCGGGGGGAGCAGCATGAGCCAGGTTTGTATGTGGGATCTGTGTGTGGCAGCATGGAAGGTGTGCTTTATCAATGTATATCAATCCCCATCAGCAGCTTGGGAATGTTAAAGTTGCACAAAAAGACAATAGATTCAATTGAGCCTATGGAGAGCAGTGACTCCATTAGTGATTGTGAAAGAACACAATCCTAAGCATGTCTACTGAGTCTTACTCCCAGGAATGTGTCTTTAAGATTGCAGGCAAAGTCATCCCCCTCTCTGTAACCCTCACACCAGCCATGAAGGTTTTCAAAGGTACAGTTCAGTACTGTACAGTATTTTCTTTATTGCAATGGTGTGTGTTACTGTATATTACAGTGTTTTGTACTGTGTTATATTACAGTGTTTTGTAATCATTTTTATAAACAGTTAATATTTTTATATGAATATTTTTGGGGTTGTAGAACCAATCGTCTGAATTTCCATTATTTCCTTTGAGAAAATCTGCTTCACGCTTCAGAGCATTTCATGTAACAAGCATACCTCCGGAACAAATTAAACTTGCTACATGAGGCACCACTGTAGATATAGTTGCCTTCATTTGGTTACAGGCTGAGTGAGCGAAAGAGGGAGATAATTGACCAGTGTAAGCCAAGGTTGCAATCACATCCTCTGTGGTTGCAATCACATCCTCTGTGCAATCACAAACTCCATGACAGTGAACCAACAGCTGCAGCCCGACCTTCCTGGAATATTTTATTTGAGACTTAGTTAGACAACTTGCAACAGCACAACAGCTCTGCTGGGAAATGGTTGACATCACCACGTATGTTCCTCTTTCAAATGTGGCTCTATAGCTGATACACATCAATAAAATCATTGAGGTAATCACACCTGGTGCCTCTTCATTAGCAGACAGGTATTCTGTAACTCCATCTTAGTTGCTTCTTAATTCAGCTGGCCTCAGGGTGGGACTATGAAAACAGAGTGGCATCCTTATTCTCCACTCACTCACAGCAACCTCACTCTATAGCTCCTCTATGATCATGAGCCCCCATTCTTTACTGCCATGGCAGACACTAAACAATTGCACGGGACAAAGAGGACAGCATAAAAGCAGATAGCATTTTGATGGGAAACCATTCACTTTAGTTTTCATTCTGATTTATTTTTAATTCACCAAAATGAGAAAGGAGGCGACATGGTCATACATCTTATACATACATATCTGATAGAAAATACATGTTCATAAAAAAGAAACTGCAATCAAACTAGAACTGAAAGTTTAAAATCTGGAAACCAGGATCTAAGACAGGGGTGGGCACACCTGGCCTGGGGACCATTTGCAGCCCTCAGGAACCCCCAGTTTAGTCTGCTGGGAGCCCCAGTCTCCAAAGAACTTCTGGCTCAACGGAGACTGTTGGAGCCTTAGCTGGCCCACTGGCAATATATTAACCACCCTGTATTGCCTCTGAACAACTTGTATTTCCAGGTTTCTGAATTGGTCCAAACGTTTTCACTGTGTAAGAGGTGTGTGGCAAACAGTCCATAGTTATCATGTGGATCTACAGGTTTTATAGTTCTCATGTGTCTTATAAATAAGTTCAGTATAAGTTCCATTTCTACTGTATTCAGTTATGTAAATTTATTCAAATTTGAATGTAAACTAATTCTTTTTCCCTGCCCCCATCATAATGTGAAAAATGTTTGCCTACCCTGATCTAAGAGATCATGTGTACTCACTAGGCACCATGTATATGCCACGCACTACTTTGACTTCCAAAGGACAATTCTGGATTGCAAAATCTACATGACATAGCTTAGAAAGATTCACATGAAATCTTGTTCAAATGTTCAAAGAGTAAAGGCACTGGATTATCAGAACAAGAATTGTTATCAGAGATTGTATTTATTATAAGGCTCCTCCAATATCCCTACTTGAAATTTTAAATTCCACAAGGTGGTAGGTGACTGGAGGCCTACAAGTCAAATCAGGGTGTGCGCTGTTTTTGGACTGAGTGCCTGTTGGTGACAGGGTACCATTTATTGAATTATTTTGCTGTATAAACTGCTTTGTGAACTACTCCTTGTTTGAAAGTGGTATATAAATATTCTTCATAATTCTTCATAATGACAAGAATTACATTCTTGTCAGATAACATTTCCAATAAAGAACAGATAACATTTCCAATAAAGAACATGCTCTTCATATTCTTTCTACAGCCCCCTGAATTACTCTGTTGTGGGTTGAGGGCTGTCAGCCTTAACCACCCATGGCAGCAACATAATCTTGTTGATACCATGGGTGGTTAAGGCTGAAAGCAGAGACTTGTGCCCTGTCTGACTAGTTAGAGATGAGGCAGTGTGCATACTTCTCAAATCTGAATTTGTCTGTAAGCAGAAACCAGCAAATTGTTCCTTCACTCCTTCGGGCTGTGTCCAACATGTCAAAGAACTGATGGAAGAACATGCTGAATAGGACAGATATGTCATCTTTAAAAAGCTGCTTGATTCCTAGGGGAACAGGTATATTTGACCACTATGGTTAGGAAAATGGCAGGTCCCACAGTTATCTTTTCCAATAACAAGTGCCCAGGAAGGTTGGCTGGACATAAAATGGTCCTATTTACACTCCAAGCAGATACTGGTTTGAATTAGTTTAACTCCCCCCCCCCCAAAAAAAAAATCCAGGAAACTGTAGTTTGATGAAGATACTGTGTGATTATGTTCCTCACATGTACAGATCTCAGGGTTCTCTGAGGAAAGAGAATAACTCTTAACCAGGTTACATCTGGAGGATGATTATAAAAATCAAAGAGTAAATCAAAGATCAGTCCAAGAGCAAAAGGCAAAGTGCAAAGCCAGACAGGCCAGAAAACATCAACAAGTGAGTGATGGCATGAAATAAGGTCATTTATAGACCTAGCTACCATTGTCATGCCTGAAGCCCAGGTAGTATCATGGATCTTCTTGCACCAGCCTCATTGACCAATCTGGAACCTGACTTCCTTCCTCCAGCGAGAGACCAAATTCAGGCAGCAGGTGTCAATTGCTGTTCTCATTATGCTCCCCTTCATTCTCCTCCATGTCCTCCAAGCTGAGCTCCTCAATGTCCTCAAGGATGAGCTCATCAATGTCACCGAACCCCAAACTACCTTGACTTATGCAAGTGTCTACAGTGGAGCCGGTGCTTGCATGCTCTTCACTAGGATAGATTACCTTGGGCAAGCCATTCCTGAGCCGGCTTCGGGGATGCACACAGTGGGTTCCTGGCACATGGGGCTCTGTAAGGGAGAGGCGAACATAAGGTAAGGATGGCAAACACATTTATCACCTACAGTTCTGGTAATGACAGCCTGTTCCCAGATGGTTTTCTCATCCATCCTCATCTTGAATCCACTTTCCTGCACCCCCTTCTCCCATCTTTCTTTTGGTGAGGCTCTCTCATTCCCCCAGTTGTTACTTATGTGCAATGATCAAGCTACCAGTTACAAATTAGGGCAAATGCCATGAGCAAGGCATAAGAAGAAAGTCTCTTTCCTTCTTTTGTATATAATCTTGAAGCCTAATCAACTGGATCTCTTCATACTGTGATACAGCAATGCTGATGTGGGCTCTACTGAATCCCACAAAAGAGTTTTGGCCTTGGGAAGCATCCTTGATAGAAGGGAATTTGCACCAGGGTAAGTCTATGCATATCCAGTGGACAACTCAGACCTCCACCAACTCTATAGCTTGTGCAATGAATGTTGACCCAAGAAGGCAGAGCAGGTTCAGGGAGGGAGGGATGTCAAGATTCACTATGTGCCACCATCACAGAACCTGCCAATCAGCCCTGATCCACAAGCCTGCCCGCCTCATCTCACCATCACATCTTGTAAAAAGTAGAGGACTGTGAGACTAAGGGCACAATGTAAGAGACATTACATGCACCTGTAGTTACTGCATCACTTAGTGAAAACCTATGAGAAATTCATATCTTACTTATGAGCAAGGACTCCCCATAGTTACTCTGAATTTCACCCTACGTCTGCAATTCAGAAATGCACTTGGGATGCCCTATCTATCACTGGGGTGGCCCAAGTCCAAAATGGGGCAGCCCAGTTATGCCAGGAAAGGCTTGTGGCAGCCTAAGGCAACATAGGCTACTCCAAGACAGATGGACCTGGGCTGCCCTAGGTGTGCCAGCCTAAGCAGCTCAGGAGAGGCATGTTGAAGACATTTTCAGCATTGCCTAGGGCACAGCAGTTACGCTAGATACACAGCCTGTTTCCCAGGCAGAAATGCCCTCTTCCAGCTCCTCAGCGTTATACCACCTCAAGAGCAGGTATAAATCTGAGTAGACCCATAAAGGTCCATAATAAGGCAGAGTAAGAATGGCAGTGTTGACAAAAAAATCTGAGTTCTTGGCCAGTTAATTGGCAACCCCTGCCTCTCAACTTCAGGATATGGCAAAACTATGGCAGTCAACTAACCTACAGCAGGCCATTCCAACAAGCCCCTTACGTCTCATGCTGTAGCTGTTACTGGATGTTACGGACTCCTAAAGCAGGCACTACAGATGTTCCTTGTTCAGTGTAATCTATGGGGGTCTCCTTGGGAGCAAGCCCTCCCCTGGTGCCACTGACTTGGTGCCTACTGAGCATGCTCTGGAGCAGTTAGGGAAGCCCAGGCTTGCTGATTCTCTGGATCCAGCATAACTTTCTGCTCTGGATTCAGAAAAGTTGGGGCAGTCCAGGTAGAGCACTCCTCACTGCTCTAATTCTGGACTGCAGGCCTAAGGAGCTTTTCTCCCCAAACAAAGAACACACCCCCATTTTACTAGTCTTCCACAACAATCAGTGATTTCAAGGTCTTTCTATCCTATTCCTTCTGATACCACTAAACATCTAAAAAAATACACATCTGTTACCCTTGACCAGGTGTTTCAGAACAGATGCTGGCCACTAACCACTTGTAAAGTGGCTCACATTCAGTCTCACCTCTCCGGTTGAAGCAATCCTCTGCAAAGCAGGAATGTTGGTTTCTGCTTCGTGGCCCTTCACGCCTGCGTGGTGGAATGATCCTAGTTGGTAGTACAGGGGCATGGCAACCATAGCAGGGAGATGGGGTCCCCATCTGGCCTTGTCCACTGCAGGAAAGAAATGGCTATTTATGTATCAATAAAAGTTCAATTTATTTATGGAGCATACATTATCTACATATGTAAAATTGAAAAGTCACTCACGGACTCATCAACGCCCAGCCAAAACCGCTGGGCCTAGAAGCGTGAAATTTCGGGGAGGGTGATCCTTCTGTGATGGAGGGATCCACTAAGAACCAGTTTTTGGAAATTCCAACCAGAAGGGGGTGAAATGGGTTGCAACACGTTTTCCTCCCGATACTTTACATTGAAGAATTGGTAACTGATCACTGCCCTGCCCCACATTTGGACCTAGAAGCTTGAAATTTGGGGAGATTGAAATGTGACTGATGTTGAGAAATTTAACCCTTCATGGGGTGAAAAGAGGTGCAACATGTTTTTGTCCTATACTTAACATTGAAGACTGGCTTAGAGGAATCATTAGTGGATCCCATGGGTTGATGATCTAATAGGAAAAGGGGCCAAAGATGGGTGGGAGCTCAAGAGGCAGCTTCTGCAAGCACAGTCAGAAAAAAGGGGGAAACCCTCAAAAATCCAGGTTAGCTCCACAAGCAGCTTGGGAATCAGCTGAAATTAAAGAAGGAGATGTATAGGCAATGGAAGACTGGAAAGATCACCAGGGAAGAGTACAGGCAGGTAGACCAATCCTGTAGGGAGGGGGTCAGGAATGCTAAAGCTCAGTATGAGCTGAGGCTGGCCAGGGGAGTCAAGGATAACAAAAAGAGCTTTTTTAGATATGTTCAAAGAAACAGGACAAGAAACAAGGGGGGTGGGTGTTGAATGATGAATTCAAGTCATTTGGACTGGATGAGCTGCATCCTCGAGTTCTTAAGGAACTCACAGATGTCCTTACAGAGCCTCTGTCGATCATCTGATAAATCCTTGAGGCGTGGAGAAGAGCCACTGGACTGGAAGAGGGCTAATGTAGTCCCAATCTTTAAGAAGGGGAAAAAAGAAGACCCAGGAAATTATAGACTAGTCAGTTTGATTTCAGTCCTGGGGAAAATATTAAAACAAATCATAAAACACACAATTTGTGCACATCTAGACAAGTACTTGGTGATCAAAAGAATCCAGCATGGTTTTACTAAGAATAAATCTTGCCAAACAAATCTGATCTCCTTTTCTGATCGGGTTACGAGCTTACTGGACAGTGGCAATGCTGTGGATGTCATTTATCTTAACTTCAGTAAAGCATTCAACAAGGTCTTGCACAATAGCTTAATCGGGAAGTTGGAAAAATATGGGCTAGTCGAGGCAAACATAGGTGGATCTGCAACTGGCTTGACAGCCACACTCAAAAGGATTTTAGTAAATGGCTCTGCAGCAACCTGGAGGTCGGTTTCGAATGGGGTGCCCCAGGGCTCAGTCTTGGGCCCAGTTCTGGGTTGGACCAGATGACCTACTGGGGCCCTTCCAACTCTAGGATTCTATGATTCTATGACTGAGTGATCAACATCCAGCCTGGTGCCTGATACACTGTGCCTAATGTACTGGGAGGGAGGACGCACATGGGGCGTTGATGCTCATGGCGGGCTCATGGCATGGGGGATGATGCGCAAGGGATTTTGATGTGCAAGGGGGGACAATGAGCATGGGAGATATCAGTGTGGATGGGGGGCTATTGATGCCTATGGGGGCCACTGATGCACAAGGGGGGCCGTCGATGTGCAAGGGGGTGATGCGCATGGGGGATGATGCACATAGGGTGAATAATGTGTAATGGGGGGATTACGCATAATTGGGGGATGGCACACGGGGAGATATTTGACTCCCATAACGCAGGTACATTTTGCTAGATTATAAATATGTGCTCCATTTATATATGTATCAATATGGGCTGCAGTTGGCTTAGTGGTTAAAGGCACTATTCCTATCAATCTGAAGATTAGCAGGTCAGCGTTCAAGACCCAAGTACTGCAAGATGGAGTGAGCTCCCATCCTTAGACCAGCTCCTGCCAACCTTCCAGTTCAAAAGCACGCAAATGCAATTAGATATATAGGTACACGTTAGTGGAAAGATAACAGCGTTCTATGCACATGCCACATATCTACAGCAGTGTCTTCTAACAAAACTGGCTCTCTGACTCTAGAAACAGGATGGGATTGCACCCTATAGTTGGTCACAACTAGTAGGGCAATCCGTGGAGGACACATTTACCTTTACTTTTATATGCTCCATATATAAGGTCAGTGTATGGGTCATTCATAGTCCCTATTTCTGATACCCTATTATTTAACAATTTTTGCTCATTGTTTTTACAGCTCACGCAGAAAGATTGTTACACTACAGATAAAATTATTGACATCACTCTAGTTGAAATTACAGGCGTGCCCATGGATATCCGGTTGCTCCAGATGGTCTTCTGAACCCAGGAGACACTACATGTATCTGCCTGCAGCCTCTGCCAGGCTCAGAATGACTGTAAAAGAAAGAGAAAAAAATAACTTTTTTCAAAACAGGAAGCAATGTTTTATGCATTTAAAAGGCATTATGAGGGCCAGGGAAGCCCTGAAGGGCAGCCACCAGTGGCCTCTGCCAGGCTCAGAAGATCAAGGGGGCATTGTGAGGTGTGAGGGGGGAATTAATAAAACCACAAATATGGGATCCATGGATAATGCATTCCTGTATTAATATTCCTATGTCCTTATACTAACACATTTATGTGGTACAGAGTTATGAGGAATAGCATGAGGAATACCTCTCTGAACCTCAGGACACCTCCCAGAGATACTTTGAGAGACACTTCCAGATTTTTGAAAAGCTAGAAGTACACCTTGGAAGCCACTAGAAGGCCTCCTAATGTGCGGAAAGGTCTCATGGGAAGGTACTGCAGAAAGGCTTCCAAAATTTTGGCAGAAAACCAGAAGTGTCTTTTGGAGGCTTACAAAGCGGGGCTACAAAGGTGATGTGAGGCCTCTCCATGCTTCAGATAGCTTGCTGGACACTACTGGAAGACTCTTCTAGGTGTATGTGGGAGGATCAACTTGCAGATTTGATTGTCAGGGGGTTTTAGTATCTGTGTGGAATCTGGGGGTGGATCCCCCTATAGATACTGTTATTCTCCATGTCTGAAGTGGTCAGTCCCAGGAACTTTGTACTACTTTATTTATAAACACATGTATATCTGCCTTTGGTCAACAATATTGCTGATTGAATTCCAGAAGCAAATACTCTTGAACTACTCTTAGAACTCTGGATTTTTCTTGACTTTGACTCATGAGAATCCATTTCTCCTTCCACACAGTAAACAAAACCTCAGATAACAAATACTCCAAGCTTCAGTACATTTATCAAATAAAGGACAGCTGAATTCTCCAGTGATAGATCCATGGTGGGGTCAGCCTCACTTGGGGACGCACTCCCATCAGGAAGGTGGGGCCAGTCAAAGTCTTCCTGGAAGGGGGTGCTCCCTCTGTGCCTGAGACTGGCCTCGCCTTCCAGTGAAAGTGGCCAGAAAGTGTCAGCTCTGCTGACTGTCACCCTTTAGGGGTGACTTCTTGGGGCCCAGGGCCCATATCTTGCTCCCTACCTCTGGGGGAACAAAGGGGGGGCTTTTCAGAACAGTGGAAGAGCATCATACCGCCCTTCTCCTGAGGGACCTGGGGTGAGGTCCACTTGTGGGACCCCTCCCCACTGTTGGCCCGCCTGTCAAGTGCCCCTCCAAGGGCTGGTGGGCCGCTGCTGGTTCGCTGCCAGCAGCAGCCTCGAGCTTTCCCTGTGTGGGGGTGTGCGGGCGGCTTTTTCTCTTGGCACTCTGTCCATGCTTTCCCCACAGAGGGGGCATACGGGAGACCTGGAGGAGCCACACTTCTGAGTGCTCCTTGGTTGGGCACCCGAGCCTTCCCCAGGGGGGGGCAAGTGCAGCGCCCATGAGGGACACCTCCCCGCCCCCTCAATGCTTTTCCAGGGGCGGATCAGGTCTCCTGCCTCTGCACTGGCAGGAAAGACTGGGGAGCTAGTTACGGAGATAAAATAAGCTCCCCAGAAATGGAGGGAAATCTAAGCCCCTCAGAATTGGGGGGAAAATAAAGCATGGGTCAACAGAATTGGGATTTGACCACACCTACCCCTCCGGCTCCAGTGGCCATTTTCAGAGCTTCCAGCTGTTGCCTGGAGTTCCCTGCCTGGAGCTTCCTGCTGCTCAGTTCTCGGTACTCTCTGCTGCTTCTTCAGGTTGGTCATGTCTTCCTCTGAGGATTCTGCCCCCACTGAGGCCTTCCTGGCCAGAATTGAGGCATCTACTGCAGCAGGCATTTCTGCTGCTCTAGCTTCTGCCCATGGCTCTTTGGCTTTTCACCAGCAACCTCAGCCTTCACCGTTCCTGGCCCCAGCCTTCCCTCTGGCACCCATGGAGACCCCCAGGACTTTGGCCCCTCCTACTAAGAAGGTCAAGCTTTCCAGGCCTTGATGCTCCGTGCCTGAACATGGATGAAGGGGGAGGTGGATGATAAAGCATCCCAAGACAAGGTGGAGGAGCAACCTTATAGTGAAGTGGGTGATCGCTCTCCCATGGGACCTCGTCTCATGCATCCGGACCAGTTTTCCCAGGTCCTGGCAGATATTCTTCACATCCTGGAATATCAACAGGGGGCAGTCCCCCCCTTCGGATGAGACCCCTTCCTGGAGAGCAGCTGCCTTTCCACCAGAAGAGAAAGTCCTCCAGGTGTTCCAAATGCACCTTTTTTTCCAAAGGGTCGTTGACAAGGAGTGGGCCAACCCGGCAAGATACAAGGAACCAGGTAGCCCTCTTCACAGTGACTCTCTGCTCAAAGACTCCAAGGACCACATGGTTGAGCTATATGTTAAAAGGGCTTTTGAGGCCTCTTCGGAGGCTCTTCGGGCCTCTATTGCTGCCTCCCTTGGTTCCAGGACATTGATGAATTGGGCTAGACAGTTTGTAGAATTGTGCCAACTCCCACAGGAAGCCACCGAAGAAATTGGTTGTATGGCAGCGGTGGCAGCATTCGCAGCCAATGCAGCTACAGATGCAGTCCAATTCAATGCCAGGGCCAGGGCCAGGGCTGCGAATGTTGTGGTCAGAAGGACCACCTGGTTAAAAAACTGGGACATGGGCCCTTCTACTAATTCAGTAGTTATAGGCTTCCCTTTTCAGGAGGGAAACTCTTTGGGGAGTCTCTGGAGCCTCACTTGGTGGAGCCCAAGGGGAAGAAGAAGGCTCTCCCCGCTAGGGAGCATCCTTCAAAGGCAAAACCTCGCTCACAACAGTGGCCCTTTCGTGCCTCTAAAACGTCCTGGTCAGGACCTGGCCAGCATACCACCGCTGCTGTAGGAGCTCCTACAGACCTCCACGCTCTGCCTGGAGTGGCAAGCCCAGACCCAAACTTCAGTCTGGCCCCCGCTTCCTCCCCAAGGGTAAGCAACAATGACTCCCCCCGAGTGGGGGGCCGGCTCCAGAAATTTGCAGACCTCTGGCCCCTCATAACTTCAGACAGGTGAGTCCTGGACACTGTCCGCAGCGGATATGCCATCGAGTTCCGCAGTCAACCTCCGGACAGATTCCTGTGTGTGCATCACCCTCCAAGTCTAGAGAAGCACCTGGGCCGTCCTGCAAGCCATCGACCATCGACCACCTTCTCCAACTGGGAGCCATAGAACAGGTGCCGGAGTCCCTCTGGTGAATACTCCCACCTGTTCACAGTGCCCAAAAAGAATGGGTCTTTCAGGGCCATACTGGATCTGAAATGGCTCAACCGATGGCTAGTCAAGCACAGGTTCAAGATGGAGACCCTCTGCTCCATCTTTGCAGCCATCAGACACAAGGACTTCCTCTGCTCTCTGGACCTTCAGGATGCCTACCTGCACATAGCCATTCTTCTCTCATACAGAAGTATCCTCTGTTTCTCATATATGGACTCACACTACCAATTTTGCTCTCTGCCTTTCTGGCTCTCTGCCTTTGCTCTCTGCTCCATCCCAAGGGTGTTCACCAGGTCTTCATAGTCACCTTTGGCTCCAGGGTATTGCAGTATACCCATACCTCGATGACCTGCTCCTCAGAGCCCCATCTCGAGACCTCACCCAGGATCCCCTGCAGGTGACTATCAACATCCTTCGCCATCGTGGCTTTCTTCTAAATTGGGGCAAGAGCCACTTGACCCCTTCACAGGAACTCGAGCCCCTGGGGGCGAGGATCGACACCTGCTCCCACATGGCTTTCCTATCAGAGGAACATCAATGGAAGATCTCGCAGCTGCTCCTGCAAGTTCTTCAACTACACTGGTTGGACACCCTCACCCTTTCCAGGCTCCTGGGGATGCTCACATCCTGCCAAGACATCATTCCAAGGGCATAGTTTCGTTGTCGTTCTCTTCAACATCTGCTCCTTCCCTTCCATCTTTCCATAACCTCACACCAATACAGGACTCTTACTCTGGATCCCCTCTCACGCAGGGACTTGGAGTGGTGGTCCAGTCCATTCCGCTTTCTCCAGGGCTCTCCAATCCTGATTCAGAACAGGATCACCATGTATACGGATGCCAGTCTGTTGCGGTGGGGAGCACCCAAGGGTCAGTAATCCAGAGGCATTGGTCGGAGAGATTCCTCAGCATCAACCAACTTGAGCTAAGGACTATCTAGCTTTGAGAGCCTTCCAGACCCAGACTCAGTCAAAACATGTGCTGGTCTATACAGACAACATTGCAGCCAAGGCTTATGTGAACAGACAAGGGGGAACCTAATCAGAATGCCTGAACAATGAGGCCAAATGCCTCTTCCTGTGGGCAGAAAGACAGCTCACCTCCATAAGGTCAAAACACATGCCCAGCGTTCAGAACGTTCTGACAGACTGGTTGAGTAGAAAGGAGATGGAACAGTTGGAGTGGCATCTGCATCAGTCTGTCTTCCATCAGCTGAACCAGTCCTTCGGACCCGACTGTGAACCTGTTTGCCTCCAGAAAAAATCACCTCTTACCAAGGTACTTTACTCAGCAAAAGGACTCCCTAGCAGAGGGGATGGACGCTCTTCACATAAGCTGGCCACAGGGGATTCTCTACACATTCCCTCCTCTCAAGTTGCTGCCGAGGGTTGTCTCACAGATCTTGGCAGAAAGGGCCCAGGTTCTCCTCCTAGCTCCTCACTGGCCCAGGAGACCTTGGTTCTCAGATCTGATGGAACTCTCTCTCTCTTCCATCCTGTTCCTCTTCCTTGCCAGCTGGACCTCCTCTCCCAAGGCCCCATCTTTCACATGCCTCAGTCCCAGTCCCTCAGTCCCTATGCTTGCATGCTAGGAGGTTGAAAGGGACAGGCTAGCCAGTTGTGGTTATTCAGAACCTGAATACCTTATTGGCGGATAGGAGGGGATCTACCAACAGGGTGTACAATGTTTTTTGAACAATATTTTCTTGCTCTGACAAGGGCCTTCGTCAGGAACAAACAAGGATAAGGTTTATTGGACTTCTTGCAGGCTGGTCTGGACAAGGGCTTGAGCATTGTCACTCTTAAGCGGCAGGTCCACAGGTGGCAGGTCCACAGGTGTGCTGATGCCGTTCTGTAGAGGTGGTTGTTTGTTGTTAATTGGGGGCCATCATCTTTGAACTGCATGCAAGTGTGTTTGAATTTCTCTTAAAGGGCCTCTGGGTCTGTCTTCCCAGAGGTTCAGCTCCACTCCCTCCCCTTCTGAGCAGGGCTCTCTCTCCCCTCCCCTTTTAGGTCTCCCCCCTTTCCCCCTTCTCTCACCCCCCCTCCCTAGGTTATCTTTAATTTTAAAATACAAACAGTCTGTTCCCATTACCCTAGTTCAAGACAAAGCATTGCAGTCATTCCAGAGCATATCAAACACTCACAGCTAAGATGGGAGGGGTCTGGAATATTATATATGTCTCAATATAATATTTTTAAGTTAGAGTGAAAAAATTCTTCATGCCCCAAACCTTTATCTGAAGCTATTCAGGAATCCTGTCTTTGCTAAACATCTTATTTTGATTATAAACATTATTTCCAGCAAGTTTTCAGTAGCAATATTTTCAGAAGTTACTTCCTGGTGCAGTTTGCAAAGAATTATGGGTTTCTCAAATGCAAATGAGGCATGGAGAGCTTTACAAAGGGCTCCTTAGATGGGGAAAGAGATGCTCCTTCAGCAGCTGGAGGCAGTTAAAGAGTTAAAGAGGCTGGTCGGGCACTTTTAAGTTTGCTCTAATTGCAGCCGGTAAGCCCCAGAAGCCAGGGAAAAAAAACGGTGGCTGCTGCAAACCTATTCACACTTTCCTGGGGGTAAGCATATTGGCTATAATAGGGCTTACTTCTGAGTAGACCTGCACAAGTCTGGGCTCTGGGATGCTGAAATCCTATCCACACTTTCCTTGTAGTAAGCCCCATTGAATATAATAGGGCTTACTTCTGAGTAGACCTGCACAGGTCTGGGCTCTGGGATGCTGAAATCCTATCCACACTTTCCTTGTAGTAAGCCACTTGTAGTAAGCTTACCTCTGAGTAGACCATGTTTACTCAGCCCAGTGCTGTGCTGCTGCTGCTTCTGCTGCCGATGACTGCCTTCAGTGCAGGGACAGAATGCACTCTTACACAAGGTACTGATAATACACCTACCCCTGGCTGGCTGGCTGGCTGGCTGATCAATCTCCTGTGGCAGGGAGTTCCATAGACCCTCCATTGCAGGCTCTGGTGTGTTTGAGGGGAAAGAGTTCTCTTTCTCTGCCTGCAACCTGTCTTCCCATCTCCTTTGGCAGGGAGTTCCATAGACCTTTTATTGCAGGGGCTGAGCCTGGCTCTGGAAACCTGCTGAAACCCTATCCACACTTTCCTTGGAGTAAGCCCCATTGGCTATAATAGGGCTTACGTCTGAGTAGACCTGCACAGGTCTGGGCTCTGAGGATGCTGCAACCCTAGCCACACTTTCCAGGGAGTAAGCTCCATTGGCTATAATAGGGCTTACTTCTGAGTAGACTTGCACAGGACTGGGCTCTGAGGATGCTGCAACTCTTTCCCAGGAAAGTGGCTGGAGCTGCAGCCTGAGAGCCCAACCTGACTACTCAGAGGTAAGTCCCATGCTGGTCAATGTGGCTTACTCCCAGGGTGGAGTGGAAAGGACTGCAGCTTCAGAGCCCCATCCTATGCAGGTCTGCTCAGAAGTAAGCCGCATGCTTAATTTTTTTAATTTTTTTAAATTAAAAAATTCCCCTTTAAATTCTCCCCGGCCCCGCCCCTGACCTTGGCCCTACCCCCTGACCCAGCCTGGCCCCACCCACTTCCGGAGAACCGGTTGTTAGGGGAAGCTGTGCCCATCACTGGGCAGGTCTCAGCAATTTCGTCTATCGTGGGGTTCCCCAAAGGAAGGGCCCTAACCTCACACCATCATGTGTGAAAGTTCCTCAGGGGAGCGAGTATTCTCAGACCACCCCCTCCTATTCGGGCCTATTCTTGGGATCTTCCTTTAGTGTTACACCAGATGTCTACACCCCAGAATCTTTGGCCACCTGCTCTCTTAAGTTACTTACACTTAAGACAGTGTTCTTGGTGGCGATTACCTCAGCTAGTAGAGTCTCGGGGATAGCAGCCTTTTCTACGGCAAAAGAACTTTGTTCCATCCGGGAGGATAGGATTATTTTGCGTACTAACCCTGCTTTCCTTCCCAAAGTCAACTCGGCCTTTCATAGATCACAAAAAGTGGTTCTGCCTTCGTTCTACCCCAGTCCTTTGCACCTGAGGGAATGGGAGTGGCACGCTTCTGACGTAAAACGTGTGGTTAGTTTCTATCTACAAACAAGTTGCCCTTCAGACGGACGGAGGTCCTGTTTGTCTCCTTCAGGGAGAACATTAAGGGCAAAAGAGTGTCTCCTTCCTCTATTTTTAGATGGGTTAAGGAAGCTATTGTGCTAGGCTATAGAGCAGCAGGTAGAGAACCTTCTCGTGGGATCAGGGTGCATTCTACCAGAAGTGAGGCCACCACCACCGCTTATCGAGCATGCCCCTCATTAGAGGTGGTATGTAAAGCTGCTACTTGGTCCACACCTAGCACATTTTTCAAGCACTACAAGCTTGACCGTTTCGCACTGGAGGACGCTGTCTTCACCAGGCATGTCCTCCAGAGCATGGCTTTGCATCCTCTAGGCAGCTCCCACCCTTAGGGAGTACCACTGCTTGGGTATGTCCCAAGTGAGGCTGACCCCACCATGGATTTACCACTGCAGAATGGGGAGATTTGGTCTTACCTATTTAAGCCCCCTTCTCAGTGGTACATCCATGATGGGGTCAGGCCCACCCTTGCTGCTGGTGGGCTGCGAACCCTGAGGAACATGCGGTTAGTGCAGACAGGGAGGGCAACACTGTTTGCTTGGCTTTGGGGACTTTGGGGGTCCCGGCTGGTTCCTGTTTGTTCTTTTCACATCTCCATGTGTTCATTACCTTTGGTTTGTTACATTTTCCTATTCTTCTTTCAAGTTGTGTTTTATCTTCTTGAATTCACTCTTGAGCATCTGCAGTTCTCCTGCCATGCCAGAGTGGGACCTTGGTGATACTTTCACCATTTATTGTACCTGGAGATTTTGTCTTCTACTTGGACTGACTGGGGGACAGAGGGAGCACCCCCTTCCAGGAAGACTTTGACTGGCCCCGCCTTCCGGATGGGAGTGCATCCCCAAGTGAGGCTGACCCCACCATGGACACAGGTAAGATCAAATCTCCCCATTTTCTGGCCTCCATATATGAATTGCAGTGGCCCATTCAGATGCCACAACACCTCCCCAGTGTGAACACTCCTTGCTTCTCACCTGAAACTGCGATTACATGATGGGCAATGGTACTCTGCTAAGCCCCACATTCTGTCGTATGGCACTGGGTCATAGCGCCTCTTACACCTACGGCAACGGGAAACCTGTGCAGAGGATCAGAAGAGAAGCTCAGTAGGTACTGATTCATTAAATTGGCATAAACTTGCATATGACTAACAGTCCATTCCTAAGGTGTCCTTATGCTACTGGATCTAATGTACCATTTTGGAATACAAGTGGAGAATTAACTGCATACTTGAATCCCCCAACTTACTGCACACAGAAACTAATCTTTTGACACTTCACAGGAGTCACAAGTACAATAGAGCAGCCAGTCTTCTGCCACGAGTGGTAGAAGCAGCCTGCCAGTGGCCCCTGCCACTTGTGTATGTAGTTGGAAGGTGAGGGAGAAAGAGGGAAGAGGCAGGCAGAATGAGGGCTAGAAGGTGACAGTATAAGGGATGACAGAGATGTCCTATCCTACGAGGCCTTGATTTGCCTTCCTGGGTTTTTAATCCAAATATTGGATTGAATATTGAACAGGCAAAATTGAAGACTGACTCACTCACTCACGCCCAGCAAAACCACCAGACGTGGATGCATGAAATTTGAGGAGGGTATTCTATGATGTAGGCACCCACTGAGGACCTTGGACTTTTAGAAATCCAAACCCTAAGAGAGTGAAAAAGGTGCAACATGTTTTACTCCCTATACTTAACATTGAAGACTGTCTGATGTACTGACTCATCAATACCCTGCCCAAATCCCTGGGCCTGGAAGCATGAAATTTGGGTGTCTATTCCTTCCATTATGAAAGCATCCACTAAAAACCAATTTGGTGCTCATCATCCCCAAATACTACATGATACATGGATTTTGAAGCAGATGTAATTCGAACACGTAATTTGAATTTGATGATCTGCTGCCATCATGTGAGTTTGGCCCTTGGCCTCAGCCTTTTTTAAAGATGACTACCCCATGGCACTTTCCTTCTCTTTTACATGGAGATTTAGAAAACAACAGATAGAAGAAAAAATGCGAGAAGCAAATCTAGCAAGGTTATGACACCCATTTCTGATGCAACAAACCTCTGCTTATAACTCGATCAACCCACTAACCTTTATATATACTCACCTGTTTTCTTGCTGGGACACGACGCCACCACATATTGTCACACATTTGGCAGGCAAACTGGCGGTCCTCAGGAGGGATTAGGTTATTTTGGGCATTATCAAACATACGTAAATTTCTCTGAGTCAGAGGAAGGACCTTCAGATTCTGAGCAATCTCCTGTGGAAGAAGAAATGTGAGAGTCGCACCTTGTGGGCAATCTAGTAGCTCCCAGACATACTACTCTCCTCACCCTCACTCAGCTCCCTTATGCCTTCCCAAGTTGTGTTAAGTGGTCAGCCTATGAAAAGGAAGGAAGAGAGTCACATCCCATTTCTAGTGACAGGGCCAAGATAGATGTTAACCATCATGGGAGAGATGGCCAAGCAGGTTTAGCGAGAATTCCTATGGATCTGCTGTGCTAAAACATGTGCACTTGGTGTTTGAAGGGAGGAAACTGATACTTGTCCAAAGAATCTGATTCTAGGAAGAACACCAAGAAGCTGGTTACCGTGTTATTTTCTACAGGTTACTATGTCAGGAGAGAACCTGTAAGCTCTAGCAATAGTCCGCATGTGTCTTGACCAATTTGGGAGCATGATACACTTTCCTCTAACCCCATTTGTTCTAGTCTTAATAATACTTTCTTTTGCTCTCCAATAATTGCTTCAAAATGTTGTGACAAATGGGTAAGGAACGGGGCGGGGGTGTTGGGTAACCCACATCTTAGGAGGTGATGTTCTTATTCAGAATCTTCTTGTGTGCTCTGCCCTTGGGGCAAACATTGCTAAGCTTGTGAAGGAGGACAACACTGATGGCAGCCTAGCGAAGCCAACTCCTGCCAGTGGAAGTTTGTGGTCTGAAATCCAGGAGAGGACAAGGGAACACTAAGCATGCTCATGACAAGAGAAGCAGTAGGGCTTCCTTGTTATTCCAAATTATTAACTCAGAAGCACAATAGTGATCCTATCACTAGTGGGATCAGTAGTGATCCTTTCAAACCTATCTATGTGTAACACTGGTACAAAACATGATTTGCCTGCACAGAGAAAGCTTTGCCATAGAAAAGCTTTGAAATATAAAAGCTTTGCTACTGTCATCCCAACAATGGCACAATGTGCCTGAAACCCTGTAGTGATGCAAACCTGATGCCAGCCAGCCACCAACAGAGCTCCACTGGTGCTAGAAATGTTATCTGAGAATTCCTCAGGTACATCACGGGGATGTCAAAGACAGAGCACCATATCTTAGCTCCTCACCACAAACACACTCCTTCTGGTAAAAAATTGCTATGCCATCCACAGACTAAGTGAAGATTTATAGACTCTCATTGGGGCATATGCACATTACAAGCACAATTAAATTCCACTACAGTTAGGATTTAACTGATCTCCAACAGCTCTCCTTCCATAATCAGAACCCAAATAGCCCATCCTGTTTCTATCCTCACCTGGACTTTCCTGTCATTCCTTGGCATCTGCAAAGAGAAGAGATAAAGTGAAAGAATGGTTTCAAACTACCTGCTGCCTCTTCCCAATCACCTGTCAATATACATGTCTGGAGATAATATGGTATATAAAGCCCTCCAGAATTGTCCAGCAAACATCCAATACTGAAATAGTTGGAAAAGCAGCCAACAATTGCTAAGCTCCTGCCAATTCTTTTTGTTTTACAACTTGACTGACAAGGAGGTAATTTGGGTCTTCTCGGGCCGTCATGGATCTCCTTATCCAAGGAAGAGTGATGGGATAAAAATTGAATAAATAAATAAAATAAAATAAAATAAAATAATTTGAGGCTTTTCCAAGTAATGCTTTCTTTCCTTGCACATGTGTTGGCTTCTCACATGTGTTGGCTATTCCAACACATGCTTTCTTTCATACAAATTTTCAAGCATTTTTGAGAAATACAACTGATCATAGATTGCAATCTTTAAAAACAATGAACCCTGTTGGTTAGGCAGGCAAGATTCCCAACACACTATTCACTTCATCCCTTAATCACCTGGTTCTGCTGTTCCTCTTCTTGTGTCAGTCTACGCACCACTCTCTAAAAGAAGAGGAAAAGTATTGGAAGTGGTTGCTAAATAGTAAAAGCATTGACAGTTTAAGACAACACTGAATCAGAAAATTAAAAAAAAACTTGGCATCCATCAGTCTTGAAAGACTATGGTATCGTGCTCGATGCTGTGTGTGAAGCACAAAGGCCTAGGTAGATTAATATGGAGGATAGGCTGTTACCCAAGCAGCAAATCTCCCCTCTCCACAAATAGTCCAATGGAATGGCAGAGCCGATATGATTGGTTCCAGCTGCATCACAGAGCTGGAGTAGGGACAGGAGCGCACCCTGTCTTGTGGGGATCCGGATTCAGATTATTGGAAAAACCTGGAAGTAATGTTCTAAGGCAGAGATCAGCAAACTGCGGCTCTAGAGCCACATGCGGCTCTTTGGCCCCTTGTGTGTGGCTCTTCCATTGGAGGAGGAGACCAGCTCAGGCTGCCCTCCCAGCCACACTTTCCTGGGAGTATTTTTGTTATCAATTTAAGAATTGTAATTATTTTGTGTTGCTTACACTTTCCTGAGAGTAAGCCCATTGGCTGCAATGGGACTTACTTGTAAAGTAGATCTGCCCAAGAGGGAGTCAGGCAACCAGGAAGGACTAATTCTTTTCTTAAATGAATTAAGAAAATTCTTTTCCTGCTCTTTGGAGGGGAGGGGGTACTAGAGAGGCTTCTTAGCCTGGCACTAGAGGATACAGGCAGAGCTGTGGAACTCCCTGCCACTGGAGGAGGAAAACAGCTCAGGCTGCCCTCCCAGCCACACTTTCCTGGGAGTATTTTTGTTATCAATTTAAGAATTGTAATTATTTTGTGTTGGTGGCTTTTTTATTATAAAATGAAACATTTTTTAGGTGCCCTATTTTACATGGCTGGCTTAGGAGTAACCTAATTAAGTTGATAACAATGTACCAATCTATATAGTTTAAGTTTAAAAAATTTGGCTCTCAAAAGAAATATCAGTTGTTGTACTGTTGATATTTGGCTCCGTTGACGAATGAGTTTGCTGACCACTGTTCTAAGGTATTCCAAAGTCCTTAAAAGGCATTCAAAACATCCTTTGCATGCAAGTAAGCATAACTCCAATTGTGTTCACAGGTTTGGATTTCATAGAATCATAGAATCCTAGAGCTGGAAGGGACCTAGTAGGTCATCTAGTCCAACCCCCTGCCTGTAGCAGGAAATCCTCCTAGAGCATCTCCAACAAGTGCTCGTCGAACCTCTGCTTGAAGATCCCCATTGAAGGAGAGTCCATTACCTCCCTTGGCAATCTGTTCCACTGCTGAACCGCCCTCACTGTCAGGAATTTTTTCCAGATATCCAACCGGATTTCATTATCCACTGATTCCTGCATCCACAGGGACTCCAGGAACCTTGCTGATGCTAAGGAACCAGCTGTATAAGCTCTTCACCTTTACTATGATTCAAGACTATTGTCTTTTGAGCTACAGTACAGTACAGTACAGTCACCTTTACTGGCATAACAACCATAAAAAAACAATACAGTACATTTAACGAATAGATGTTGACACTCAGCAATTGTAATAAAAATTAGGGCTTTTAAAAAAAATTATTCATAACAAATTACATACATAGGTTCAGTAAAAAGCCAAGATTGTCCAAAAAGCCTAGAAAGCCACACTAGCCAAAGAGCATTCCTACCAGACCAATAATGGTCAGCTAAGGCCCACTGTTTCACCCCTAAGAGAAATTACCCTTTTTTAAAAGCGTATTATCTCCCTGACTATGTCAGGACTATTTGAACTGAAAAGGAAGCAGATTATATCCTTTTCAGGTAAACCCCTTATGTTCACTATTAGAGGGTCCAGAATTTGAGTGCGAGGAGCGGCATAAAATGGACAGTATAGACAAATGTGTGAAATAGACTCCACACTGTTCATATAACATGAACAAATCCTATCCTTATATGGAATCTTCTGATATCTACCATATAGAACAGCTGAAGGGATGACATTAAATCGTGCTATAGAAAATACTCTTCGATCCTGTGGTAAATAGACAAATTCAAGGTAGGGAGCTATATGGCCGTAAGACATAGGTAAGGATAAATTCAGGGGTGAACAAGACTTATTTGCAGCACTGAATAGGTTTTGTCTTTCAATATCGGAGATCCTGAGTTGGATACATTTCAAGGCCTCCGATTGTGATAGCATTTTAAGTGCCTCAACAGGTAACCCTATCGATTGAAGTTTATTCTCCCATAGGGTTAAGGCTGCAGGGCGGGGATAATCTGAAAGAAAAAATTGAAATAAGCTATCCAACTCACAATTATAAAGAGCACAGATACAAAATTTGGAGATAATCTGCCATGCTCTAGCTTCAACTTGTCCTTGACCAGTTTCCAAACACAGGGCTGCATAAGGAACACATCGAGGGAGAGCCAGTATCTTACGCAGAAATAAATTCTGCGGACGTTCTAAAATGTTATTTGTTTTCACCATCCAGACCGGTATGGCGTATAATAATTGTGGATACACTTTGGCATTGAAGATCTTTAATGCTGCGGGGATATATTGGTTCCCTTTAGAGTAGAAAAAACTAGAAATCTCCTGAGCCGATACATTAGCTCCCTTAACTGCCGTTTGGCGATGTAAAACCCATGAGCCATTATAACTGAAATGAACTCCCAGATATTTAAAGGCTTTCACTTGTTCTATCTGGTGACCATCTAGTAGCCATTTAGTGGGGTTCCATCTCCTACAAAAAACCATAATTTTAGTTTTCTCAAAATTTAACTGCAGATCGTTTGCCTTCAGGTACTCTAAACATCTAGCAAGTAGACGTTTAAGGCCTACTTTTGTGCGGGATATAACAGAAGCATCATCTGCATATAGCAGAAGAGATACAGCTTTCGAACCTAAGTTTGGGCTATGTCCATTGACCAGGGCAAGAACGGAGGCAAGATCATTTATAAAAAGATTAAATAATGTTGGGGCTAATGAGCAGCCCTGTTTCACGCCTCTGTTTATAGGCAGTTTGAGGATAGGTCCCCATCCCGAGTGCATTTGATCTGGCATGTTGTGTTATAATGCAAGATCTTAATTAGAATTAGGAGTCTCTTATCAAGTTGTAGTTGATCCAGCTTATGCCAAAGCAGGTTTCTATTTACAGAATCGAAAGCCCCTTTTAAATCTAAGAAAGCTACATAAAGTTTACCATTATTATCTATGGAGTATTTCTGAATAAGATGATAAAGAAATAGACAGTTATCGATGGTTGATCTCCCTTTCTGAAAGCCAGCCTGTTCAGGACCAATTATTTTGTGCTTAGAGATCCAATTTAACAATTTACCCAGAATACGTCTTGCGTACAATTTCCCTATGGTGGAAAGCAGGCTGATTGGCCGAAAATTTGAGGGGATGCTAGGGTCACCTTTTTTAAAGATTGGAACCACAACTGCGTTAGTCCAAGCTTCAGGCATTAAGCCTGTTTTGTCCACTATTGTAAACAGGGCTGCCAGAGGTGGAGCCCACCAGTCCAGGTCTATTTTCATAATATCAGCCTGAAAGTCATCAGGCCCTGGTGCTTTTTCTGATTTAATCTGACTGATAAGATCTTTAATCTCTTGCTCGGAGACTGGAGGCCATTCAGCTATTCCACTGAAAGGCATCTCTGGTGGTTCTAAAGTAGGCAGTTCCGCATTGTAAAATACTGTTTGAAGATGGTCAATCCAGTCCTTCGGTGAAATGGTGGCCATGTCTGGACTTTCTGCTGAGGGGGAACTAGTAACTAGCATCCAAAACTGTTTAGAGTTTTTAGTTTGGATTGCTTGTAGAAGTTGTTCCCATACAGAGTCTATTTGACGCTGCCTATTTTCTCTAATTTTGAGATTAACTTGTTTTCGAAGCTCAAAATAAGATGACAACAAAGTTTTGTCATGTGAATCTCTACATTTTTGAAAGATAGAGTGAAGCTGTTTTTTAAGAGTAATACTTGCTCTATCCAGCCCAGAGTTATTCGGCCTTGGCATATTTTGGGCCCTGGGTCTAAGAATTGATGGGAGTGTGGATGTCAAATGACTCAGCAGCCCCTCATATGCACAGATGAGGGTTTTGGGGTTGGTGGCCCCCATGACTGATGATCTAAGGGACATGCATTCGCAGGATCTAAGGATATGTGGAATTCTCATTTTATTTTCAGAATTCCAAAAAATTCTTTTGGACAAGCTGGGATGAGTGGGAGTAATTTTATGAGAAGCTTTTATTTGTAGAGTAAGGATAAGGGGACAATGGTCACTTTCAATTAGATCCCCAATATAGAAATCATCAATAAAATGTAATATGGCAGGAGAAATAAGAACATAATCTATTACGCTACAGCCTTTAGGAGACATGATGGTAAACTCACTAGACCTAGGAAAGGTTAGCAGACCATTCAACCAGATTCTAATTGTTTGTATGCAGAACCTGGCTAGATATAAACCAGCAGAATTAATCTGATCATCTTTAGAAAATCTCTGCACCATGAAGGGAGAATGTGCCAAGGTCTCCAGCTCAGTACCATAAGCCTTGGAGAAAATAGAAGAATCATTTCCAACCCTGGAGTTAAAATCTCCACAAATAATAGACTTAACAGTAGGATGGGCCTTCTCAATATCCTCTATAAATGAGGCAAAGCTATCCCATTTCTGTTTCAAACACCTATGCCCAGGCGGAAAGTAAACATTCACCAGGATAAGGGGAATATCCAAAGTTACTTGCACTGCTAGTGCCATACTGCAATCATCTAGCTTATTGATAAGGGCTTGATATGCTTAGCCACCAAAATGGCAAGTCCGGCTATCGGACGACCCTTGCTATTATGTTTACGGGCGGGCAGCTGGAAGGTGTGGAATCCAGCCAGTAGAATAGGAGATTGGCACCAGGTTTCTTGCAAAATAACAATTTCATATTTTTTAAGAGAACTCAAGAACTCCTGATCTTGTCTCTTATTTTTCCAACCTGCAATATTCCAGGATATAATTTTAACTTGTTTCTTTAGCAAAGGGGGAGCAGTATCGGTTTGACGTCATTTGTCCTGAAGCAGAGAAGATTCCTTGGGCTCTGAAGTCATCAGGAGCTCCGGACAGATCAATTTAGAGAAGCTAGCAAAATTTGGATCGTTGAAAAGAAGTGCACCCAGCCTCATTGCTAGAGATTCCTTAGAGGTATTAGCGATCTGAGGATACTGCTCAACAGAGGACGACGCAAGACTTTTCCGCGTCAGCCCGTCAGTTCCATAGTTCGCAAAAGGATATGTCCCATTAAGGAGTTTGCACAAGCTGGAGGATTGTCCTGATTGAGTGGACGTTCTGAAAGTAGAACTAACTAGATTAAAATCATCAGCTGCAGAGGCATGATCTACCTCTTCGCAAGAGTCCTTAGCATTGTTCTCTAAATCTTTTGAGCTAAATACTTGCATTGCTACCTTACTGAGACCTGGCAAATCTTGAAAATGTTCAAAAAACAGAAGGGCCTGGTCAGGAACCAGACTACAGTGCTTGAGGAGGGACATTTAACCCTTTCCTCTCACTCTGTGAGCTTGATGAAAACACAGGGTGACCATATGACCTGATCTTTCCGGATTTGTCTCCTTTTTTTAGCCTTCTGTGTGGATGTCCTCCAAAAGGGCTTCATTGTCCTCCATTTTGGAACTTTGCAATGGTGCACAATATCCCATCATGTCAAATATTGTTGGATTTGTATTGAAGAGCAGAGTCCAATGCAAAAATTGGTTTTAAAATATCTCCTTCCTATCAAAAGTTATGGCCAAAAACTAAAAAAAAAATTCATTCAGCTCTATGGGAAAGTGAAAGTGCCCAATATTGTGGCTTTACTCGTGAGTAGGCAAACGTGCCACTGTCCGCCAGAAAGGCCAGGCTAAGAGGAATCCAAGACCTTGTCCTCCTTTTGAGGTTCGGGCATCTGGTCACCCTGTGAAAACAGCCCATCCAAAGCTGCTAAAAGCCCCAGGAGGGATATGTTTCTGGGCACTTCCCCCAACCTCCCCTTCTGTTTCTGACTGTAGCTTCCCACAAAAATATAACAGAAAAAATACAATGAAGAAAGGAACATGGATTTCTTAGGCAGCAATCCTAATCCCCAGATAGTTCAGCACAAGTGCCAGCTTCCCTAGAGGTGTCACAAAAAATTGCTGTGCCTCTCCTGGCGGGAAGGTTAGGCACTTCTGTGTCATTCCTGGGAGGAAGATTAGGCCAGTGCACAGGCATGCGCCAGTCTCCCCACACCACCATGGGAATAAGAAAACAGGTGAGTTGGGTTGGTCTAAATTGGTTGTATCCTGTATATTGTACACATTTACCTTCAGTCATGATTGGCAGAAGTTAGGAGAAACTAGTTAGGCTAAAATCTAATCTCCGCTAATTCCGTCTATTACTTTTCCCGTGGCTATTTTTCAATCTTCTCCTCATGGTTCAGTTTTACCAATTTCAGCATTTGCCTAAGATAAACAGGTAGAGTATTACGTACCAAAGCTACAGGATCATCCTGAAGGCTCTGCTCATTTTCTGATTCTGAATCATTCTGGTCCGTACCTAATGAACAACAAAACATATTTATTGCAGGCTAAAAATGAGGAATTACGTTATTTATTTTATTTTTCACATTTTTACTGTCCTTCCTCCAAGGAGCCCAGAGTGATGAGCATGGTTCTTCCCCTCCATTTGTCCCTACAACAACCCTGGGAGGTAGGTGAAGCTGAGAAGTAGTGACTCGCTCAAGATCACCCATGAAGCCTTATGGTGGAGTGGGAATCTGAACCTGGATTCTTCAGGTCAAAGTCCAACTTCTGAACCACTACATCATTCTGGCTCTCCATACATTGGCCTCTTAATATTAACAGGGTTCATTCCATAATAGTACGGAATTGATTGTAATCAGAGAGTAGAAGTAAAGTAGGTGCTCCCATAATACATAGTCATAAGAATAATGCAATGAACAAAGCAAAAATATCACCTTGGTGGCTCAAAGGAAGTACCAGTAAGGTTGCAATCCAGAGTAACTACGTGGAGTCCACGTAGAGGCCTTATGTTTGGAGTCTGGGTTATGCCGACTTAAAACCATCGCGTGGCTTCGTTCAATAAAGTACTGGTTTCGAATTTTATTTAACCCCTCAGGACTAATGCTACATTTGTGTTCGGACTCTGTTTTGCCCTTGGGGATTTCTGACCTTCTAGCCAAACTCAAACTCATAGGTCTGAATCCCTCGGAGTTAGGTATGATTAATTCCAATTCGGCCTACCGGCTGGTTAGAGATCGTCTCCTAGACATAGAACGACAAGAGCTTATTCGTGATGCTGGGTCCACCTGTTCCCCACTTCAATTTTTTATTCCTTCTAGCTTTGGAAAGCCGGCTTTTTATTTTTCCCAACTAATTTGTCCTCAAACTCGCAGGGCCTTCTCCCTTGCAAGGTTTAATGTGCTGCCTTCAGCTTTATTAATAGGGAGGTTTCATAATATTCCCGTTTCGGAGAGACTCTGTACTTGCAATGGTTTTAGTATTGAGACTTTATCTCATACAGTTTTTTATTGCCATCATTATAATGACCTGAGGGCAAAATACTTGAGCTCCTTGTTAATGAAAATGCAGGGTTGGAATGATTCCGACAGGCTCTTGCAGCTTCTATCATCCCAAAATATTGAAACTTTAAATTTGGTCGCTTGTTTTTTTCAGGATGTGGTGGCTAGACACAGACAGACATTGTTTTTGTTATCTGGATTTTAGATACCCCAGGTGTTATAATTTGTTATTATGTCTTATTATTACATCTGTCTTGTTTATATGATGCCAATAAAGGTTATGCTTATGCTATGCTTATGCTTACGTGGAGTCCTTGCTCCGGTGTAAGAACAATTTGCTCTGGATTGCAATATGAATTTCCCATAGGTTTTCACTAGATGGTGCAGTAACTACGGGTACACGTAATGTCTCTTACGTGCTCCCGTAGTCAAGCTACATACTGCAAGGGAAGACAACACTGTCAGGACTGGCAGTCAATTTGATTGAGGTGAGAGATAAGTACAAAGCCCAGATCCAGGGATGCATGCAATTTTTGTGAGAATTAGTATTTTTTAACTCTCTACTTCAGTTTGGTTCAGACACTAATTGTACAATCCTGTTCTAATTTCCAGAGACAATGAAGCTGTGGCAATGCAGTATGCATAGCATCCTGTGGTGGAAAAGCAGTCATGAGGCTTTCTAAAGATAAGGAAACATTTAATCTCTTACCTTGGTATTGGCATTGTGGCTACACTGGTTCTAGAAAATTGGTTAGGATTGCACTGTAACCTGTATTTGGATTTGGCTCCCCCCTAACCTGATTTTACCCCTACCTGTTTCACTGTGACACCTTGAAATGAGCAGGATTGCAGAAAAGTATACATGGCCAGCCAAAAAGACTATTTTGTGAATACAGGCATGCATGTTCCCATATCTGCGGGGGATCCATTCCACAGATCCCTCATGGATATGGAAACTGCAAGTATGGGGAATCCCTTCATGTGCCCATTATACAGTGCATTGTGCACTGTGACATGAATTGCACTGAATCAATGAATCAATAAACTGTGAATCAATGAATCAATAAACTGTGAATCAATGAATCAATAAACTGTATACCAATGGACACACCCTTCTCTCTTCCAAGATGCACTATGCATATTCAACTTACTGTCCTCGTTTTTGCAGAGGATGATGTGCTTGCAGACAAGGTCATGGTTCTTGCTAAATTTCCGCATCAGCAGCACGCCATCTCTGATGCTCACCTTTCCATAGAATTTCTCCCGTAATCGGCGGACACTTTTCTCCAACTAGACCAGAAGAATGAGATTACAGGCAATAAATGAAGAACAGTACAAATATTTTTTAACATAGCTGTGCTTTTTCAACTTTTTCCATTAAATACATCCTTGCCAGAGCAGCATTACTCCTTACTGATGAATTGCATAAAACATCAACTGATTCTTTTCCCTTATATATCTAATTGTAAAATTGTGAGAAAATTCCTTTGGAAGGGGAAAATAGGAGAAAAGGAAAACAAAAAAAATCAAGAAACAGACAAATTTCCAGGGGGATAGAGGCTCCTAATGGCCCTCCATGACTGTTATCCTGGTATTCACTAATGTCCTCATGACATGTCTACTGAAATGTATTTGCTTACAATAACCTGTTCTGTCCCTGACCTCCAGTGACAGCCAAGAGTCATATCCAGAGAGGAAACAGCCAGTAAGATCCCTGCCACCAATCCCAGCTAATGCAGTGCAGGGCCAAAGGTTTTGTGATGGCATGTGAACCAGTGGTTCTTTAACTTTGGGGTTGGAACCCTAAAGGGGTCACAAAGCTTCAGCTGTGGGGTTAGAGCAACTTGAGTAGGTTGTGCAGGGAATCATGAAATGTATAAGAAATGAAAAAGGTTGAAGGCCACTGGACTAGAGCACCACCAGCTTTCCCTGCACTAATTCTCCATATAGATCTTTCGGAATCCAACCATCATCCATTCTCACAACATGCCCAAGCCAGCGTAGACATCGCTGTTTCAGAAGTGTGTACATGCTAGAGATTCCAGCACGTTCCAAGACTGCGTCATTTGAGACTTTGTCATGCCAGGTGCCAAGAATAACAGGCAGAACAGTAAGTCTTTGGGAAGGATTGTGGTGGGTTCCCGAACTGGCCAACAGGGTTTAGAACAGTCATGTCCAACACAGGGCCCCAAGGGCTGCATCTATGGGCTTTCTAACCCAAATGCAGGCCTTGAGTTGGACATGCCTGGTTTAGAATATATTCTAAAACAACAGACTGTGCAAACCCTTGTGGCAGCATGAATCTACACCGGGACAGAGATACAAATATTTAGGTTACAGAAATTACATACAAATATAGCAAATATATTGTTGATCTGTGTGCATGAAAATCTAAGCTGGAGAGGCAGCCCTGAAGTTAATGCATGCCATTCTTTCCAGAAGTGATTTTCAACAGCAGACAGATCAATAGATGGACTGATATAAGTAAATCCTGCTGGGCTAATGATAGTGGTGTTTGTTCAGTGCTATTCCTCTTTTTCAGCTCTGCTACCAAGTGAGAGCAATGTCCAGTGGCTCAAAATGGCAAAGATTACACAAGGGATTTGCCATGTACCTTTGCTCTCTCTCTCCTACAGTTCGGTCAAACTAAACATGAACTGGTGTGATTTCATTATATCAGTCTCACAAAAGAGCAGAGGAGATGAGATGTTTAGAACTTTTCTGTGGAAGCATTAGATTCAAACCTTGCAACAATTCAAACCTGAGTGGGTCTATTTCTATTTTCGCAGTTAATTTTAATGCCTAAGTCTGTAATGCTGTCAACTTTTCAGAGAGTAAGCCCCATTGATTCCAGTGAGCTTGGTTCTGGAATAGACAAGCATAGGACTGGGCTCTGACCAGTATTACCAGTGCCAGGTGTTTCCTACTTTGCTGGTCCTTATTAACCCACCTGCTCAGAAGCAGAAAAACAGTGACTGCTATTTATCATTATTAACAGTAATAAATTAGTTTGGGCTTCATTAGCCCTGTTTGTGTGTAACAGAAAAGACTAGATGTTTTTATAGGCTGCTTTCCTTCCATGACAGTGATATATGTGAGGACTCCAAGGCAGTCTCTGATCCAGGGACTAACAAGACCTCCTTTGCTTCAGCAAGGCAACTTCTACAGCCTTAAACCTAAAAATGAAGATTTTCCAAAAAACTATAAATGATCAGGCCTCCTGGAAGCCTTAGAAGCTTCAGGACATCCTCCAGACACAACCAGAGTGCAACTCCAGTTATGTTCAGACTAGCATGCCAAACTTAGTAATTACAAAGAAATAAGATGGAAAACAAGTGAAAAATGTAAGGAATTGGACAACTCCAGGTACTGATGATTTTGAGGGTTTTTAGCGGAAGTACTTTGACAATAATTCATGAAAGAACTGCTAAGCAATTGAATGTTATACTTCAGGGAGAAAACTTTGAGAATGGTTGACAACTGGCAAAACGTACCACTTTCCCTACAATCTAGAGTAACTACGGGAGCACGCAAGAGACTTTATGTGTACCCATAGTTGCTGCATATGGGTACCCATAGTTATGGGTACCCATAGTACCCATAGTTTCACCTAGTGAAAACCTATGGGAAATTCATATTGCAATCCAGAGCAAATTGTTCTTACACCGGAGCAAGGACTCCACGTAGTTACTCTGGATTGCGCCCATAGTGAAAGATTCTGGAAAAGAGACTGTCCCATTATTTACCTACTATCACATTTAAGCTCTTGGAATAACAGCAGATGTGATGCAAGACAACCTTGAGCTGAATAACTGCCAGACAGAAAGAAAATTGAAGAAATACTCAGAGTACAAAAGATCAGCTTTGATAAACAAGATGAAAGCATTTGACTCATTGCTCCATAGCTGGATGCATGAATGCTTGAAAATAGTTGAAATTAAGATGGTAATTAAAGGATGGAGGACTGAATTAGTGCCAAACATTGAAAAGCTGGAATTACAGACCAATTCACTACAAATGCACAGCAATGGAGCAATACAGGTGTGGGCCCCACAAAGTGTACAATCCTAACCATGTCAACTCAAAGTAAGCCCCATTGTATTCAATGGATCTTACTCCCAAGAAAGTGTCTTTAGGATTGCAGCCTAAATCCCATGGAGGTGTTTTGCAGGGGAAAGCTCCTACAGAACCAGTAGGTCAACTTCGACCTGCTGTATAGTTGGTGCAAGTCCATGTGGATCTGGAAAGATGGATCAGGCCCAGGAAGGGATCAGGATTTGGTGCACACTGGCCACAGCCAAATTAACCCCTCTACCATGCCTGATTTGCCCTCCTCCCCACCCTGTCTTTGCCCCATTCTGTCCACAGAAACATTAGTCTGCACAAATGATTGTTTTGTTTTGACTTATCCAAATGGTCAAACCATAGTTATGGCCAGCATGCTGGTTTCTGCTACATAAGAGAAAGGAGCCAACTGATAAACTTGAGTAATGGGTGGATGGAAAATGGAAGCAGCTGCAAACATGATTTGCCTGTCATACTGGGAGAATCTCAAAGTACAGCTTCAAAATATTTACTCATCTTGAAGATGATGCAAGATGTTGTTTTTGCTGCAAACTCATGCAGGTACCCCTTGAGAATTCCATCTCACAAAAACTTAAAAATAGATTTCTGCTTTGGCATTGGCTTTATTCAAAGACAGACACACCACATGAATGGTATTTGATGCCTGCTGGTCTCTTGTGCTTGCAGAGAGAATCTATCCTGAATCACAGTGTGGATTTCGAGTCAACAGGTCCACCACTGATATGGTATTTTCCCTTCGACAGTTGCAAGAGAAATGTAGGGAACAAAGACAGCCACTCTTTGTAGCCTTCATAGACCTTACAAAGGCTTTTGATTTGGTCAGTAGGGATGGCCTTTTTAAAATCCTCCCCAAGATTGGATGCCCACCTAAGCTCCTCAACATCATCAGGTCCTTTCACGAGGACATGTAGGGCACTGTAGTTTTTGATGGCTTAACATCAGACTCCTTTCACATCCGAAGTGGAGTGAAGCAGGGCTGTGTCCTCGCACCAACTTTATTTGGGATCTTTTTTGCAGTCATGCTGAAGCATGCTTTTGGAAACGCAACAGAGGGAATCTATCTCCGGACCAGATCAGACGGAAAACTCTACAATCCTTCCAGACTAAGAGCAAAGTCCAAAGTCCAGCTGAAATGCTTGCGTGAGTTCCTCTTCGCCGATGACGCTGCTGTTACTGCTCACTCTGCCGAAGACCTTCAACGACTTATGGACCGTTTTAGCAAAGCCTGCCAAGACTTTGGACTTACAATCAGCCTGAAGAAAACACAAGTCATGGGTCAGGGTGTGGATCCACCTCCCTGTATCACAATCTCTGAACATGAACTGGAGGTTGTCCATGACTTTGTGTACCTTGGCTCAACTATCTCTGACACTCTCTCCTTAGACTCTGAGCTGAATAAACGCATTGGTAAAGCGGCTACTACATTCTCCAGGCTTACAAAGAGAGTATGGCTTAATAAGAAGCTGACGGAACATACAAAGAACCAGGTCTATAGAGCTTGCGTCCTGAGCACACTCTTGTACTGCAGTGAGTCTTGGACCCTTTATGCATGGCAGGAGAGGAAGCTGAACACCTTCCATATGCGCTGTCTCCGAAGTATTCTTGACATCACCTGGCGTGACAAAGTCTCAAATGACACAGTATTGGAACATGCTGGAATCTCTAGCATGTTCACACTTCTGAAACAGCGGCGTCTACGCTGGCTTGGGCATGTCGTGAGAATGGCTGATGGTCGGATTCCAAAAGATCTCCTATATGGAGAATTAGTGCAGGGAAAGAGATTAGTGCCCAAGAAGGAGACCACAGCTGCGATACAAGGACATCTGCAAGAGGGATCTAAAGGCCTTGGGAATGGACATCAACAGCTGGGAAACCTTGACCTCTGACCGTTCAGCGTGGAGGCAAAAGACTCAGCATGGCCTTCTCCAACTGGAAGAGACACTTGTTTGGCAGGCTGAAGCAAAAAGACAGACCCGAAAGCAGCGAAACCTGGAGCCTGGGCAGGGGACAGAATTTATTTGTCCTCAGTGTGGAAGGGATTGCCACTCTCAAATTGGCCTCTTTAGTCACACTAGATGTTGTTTCAGGACCTCCACTCAGAGCACGATACCATAGTCTTTCGAGACTGAAGGATGCCAATTATGTGTAGGACTATATGCAGGGTGATTTGGGCTTCCTCAGTCCTGGGTGCCTTTGGGTCAATCACTATTTCTCAATCCATCTTACCTGGTTGTGAAGATTCAGTAAGATAACACTATATTAATCTGTTGTCCTGAGATACTTGGTGAAAGGGCATGTTATGATGTGATTAAGTGGGTTTTAATAAGGTGCTCTGCCCTTGAATGACTCTGATGTTGGTGTCAAAGCCACCACAGCCTAGCAGGAATCAAGGTTTGCCTCCAAGTAATCAAGCAGAGAAGCTTTATAAACACTGGTTTATTTTTCATTTTCTCTAGGGACACAAAAGACTAACAGGTGTTAAGAGGTGATGAAAAAAAATTATCATATAATCACACAGTTCTGTATTTGTCGTGCGACCTGTCTAGACAGATTGGACTGCTATTTCTTCTACCACGGAGATAGAAGGAAGAAAAAATTGTTTGGCTGATTGTAAAGTACATACAGGATTGCAGCCTATCTGTGATTACTCAGATATCCACTGAGGTCAACAGGACTTCCTTCCATGTAAACATGAAAAGAACTGCAGCCCTAGAAAAACATCTTACCTACTGGGTGGCTAAATTTGCAACAATACAGGAAGATAACGATTATGTTGCAATTTGTAAATGATCTTACTCTTGAAATTTTGGATACCAGCTTTTCCTTTCAGAGGGCTTGATAGATCCTCTTTTATTATGGCTTTATATTACTTAACAAAATATTTTGTATGGCATGTTTTCATATATTTTACCCAGATTTCACTGTGTTGCTGTTTAGACAGAAAGCAAGTTCCAAGTAGTAACCATTTTACCAGAAACCATTAACCATTTTATAGGACACATTTTATAGGCTTCTTGCTTTCCAATGGCTTTTGTGATTTCGTTTTCTGGATAATTGGCCAAAACATTTTACAGAATGCAGATATTCCAGTGCAGTTTGTTTCACTGCATTCTGCATTAAATTACCTTTCCAACGTTATATAGCATGATGGTATTATCATTCATAGTTACTCCATTTTTCACAATTTTAGCCACTTGTATCAAGCTCATCTAGTTGCCCCCCTACAGCTTGTAGCCTGGTGCAACTGCACCCCCTGCACCTCCCTAGCTATGCCATTGGCCAGCTGTGTACCACTTGCAAGTCTAAGGGGGAAGGTACGCTACTAAGGTAGGGGATAGGATTTAGCATGAGGCATCGCTGCTGAATCCATTCCCTCTACAGCCTTGCCACCTCCTGTTCCTGCCCCTCTCCACTCAATTTTGCCTCCTTCCCACCTCTGTTATGGCCATATCTGATCTGGCAGATGCAGTGGGTTTAGGTGATGAACGGAGAGTGCAACCATCTCTTGCAGAAGTTCCCAAAATGGCTGCTATAGTGCCACACTGAATACACAGTCAGCAGCCATTTTGCAACAGCAGTACAGTAGTACCTCGCTTAACAAGCACCTCGCTTAACAAGCAAAAATTTCCAAGAAATCTTGCTTCACATAACAAGTTCCACTTCACTTAACAAGCAAGCATGCTATGGGCACGCATGCTATGCAGCCCTGACTCTTTAAAAGGGCTGCCGGCCCTTTAAAAGGGCAGCTGCCCCCAAGTGCCCCCACTGACCACCTTGAACCTCCAGCAGCAGCCCAGATAAGCCTCCCAGGAAAGTGTCTTTAGGACTGCAGCCCTAGTAGACTTCATAGGTTCATACACATTGAATGCATGTTTTGAATTCAATTCCAGTGTTTTGTCTTCATTTTTACATCCAGTTAATTTTTTATATGAATGTTTTGGGGGTTGTGGAACCAATCGTCTGAGTTTTCATTATTTTCTATGGAAAAATCTGCTTCACGTAAAGAGCATGTCTCCAGAACGAATTAAGCTCTTTATGTGAGGCACCACTGTATTCTCCTCCAAAAATCTCCTCCAAAGCTCTCCTGTCAGCAATCCAATTCTGCATAGGATTGGTCTGTTATTCTTGTCACTATATTGACCCCCTTTCTTCTAAGGGTTTCAAAATGTTTTGCTTTCAGATTACAAGGAAAAAACCTACAAAGGGGATGGGAAGCGCGCGCGCGCGCACACACACACACACAATAAATATATATATATATATATATATATATATATATATATATATATATATATATATAAACAGTCTAGGTTTATATATATATAAACAGTCTAGGTTTATATATATATACAAACAGTCTAGGTTAAAAGTGTGACAAGAGAGCAAAACATTTATCTTCCTTCTTAATGAAACCAGATTTTGAGGCAGCTGACAGGCAGCCATTTTGAGAAAAATAAAAGTACTTCCACATACACCTCAACACATACAAGACCTAAAGCACAATCCTAACCATGTCTACTCAAAATTAACCCCCATTGTGTTTCGTAGGTCTTACTTCCAGTCTTTAGAATTGCAGCCCTGTAGAATAAAAATAAAAATAAAGTATTTCCACATATGCCTCAATACATATAAAACAGACAGAATTTGCAAGCACAAGATGTGTTAACGAATACAGTTGAGCTAGTTTCACAGGTGGAATACAGACATCAGTAGATCTATTACACATCATGCAAATAAAACTGCCATGTGCAGAGGCTGCACACCTTGGCATACTAACAGCTGGGAATTCATAAAGACAGGTCACGCTGCCCCTGTTTGCAAGCTTCCGGGACTACTCTCAGAAACAGAACGATGGACTATGAGAGACTGCTTTGAACTGAGAAGGAAGTTCTCAGAAGTTTAAGAGCTCTTTCGATAATGCAGTCACCTGTGTTTTACTTTCTTTCTTCAGTCTTTATATATCAGCCAGAAAGGTGGTATATAAATAAAGGTGGTATATAAATAACTTATTGTATTTATCTTCCTCGCCCACTTTCTTTTATCCTGCTTCTAGAGTTGACTTTTCCTTTCATTTACTTGGCATGCAAATCTTATTTGACTTGTTTTCTTGTTCCTTCAACTTTCTTTTATGACTCATTCCTCTTTGGTTCGGCTTCTTTCTTCTCTTTCCTGACAATCTGTCCTCCATTCTACTCTGTCTACCTCTCTCCTATAACTTAAAGTGAAATCCTAACTTGTGCTGGAACAGGCCGGCCATTTGGACCTTCTTCACAGAGCACAGGGTTGTTGCGAGGACAGGAGTGGAGTCATAGGGTTGTTGTGAGGATACAATGATTAAAGCTTCATAAGCCACTTTGTAAAAGGGCTGTGGTGGCTCAGCGGTTAAGACACCATACCAGGCAATCCGCAGGTGGGGCTTCAAGACCCGGGTGCTACAAGATGGAGTGAGCTCCCTTGCCCTGCCAACCTGCCAAGTTTGAAAGCATGGAAATGAAAGTACCGTAAGTACCACTTCGATGGGAAGGTAACAGTATTCTGCGTTTATCCAAGCTTTGGTGCTTGGTCTTGTCAGCCACATGACTATGGAAATGTCTCTGGACAGCGTTGGCTCTTCAGCTTAGAAACAGGGATGAGCACCGCCCCTGTAGTCAGTCATGACTAGCAAAACTACCTGCAGGGGACACCTTTACCACCTTTAAGCCACCTTGGGCATGTGTTTTGGTATGGGAAAGGTAGGAAATAAATAAATAAGCAAGCAATCTGAGGCTACATTAAGACCTCATCATCAAACCAATATGCTCTGCATTATTTAACCCAGAATTTACTATTGTCAATGGTTGTTAAAAAAACACGATTTCAAATGTCTAATCTACCCATGAGAATAATGCATTGAAAATGGTGGTGGGGAAAGGCGTAAACCCCTTTATCACGCAAATCATATTGGAATAGTCAAAGAACGGGATGGGGACAACAAATCAATGTTAAACTGTTTTAATTATACACTTGTAAGAAAGTGGTAAGAATGAATCTGAAAGAACAACATTTTGTTTATGTTGTCTACTTTTAGGATTGTCTTCCCAAAATTCAAAATGCCCAAGCCAGACATGGACATTTTGAGCAGGCTGATCTCAGTCTTGCATACTCTCCTTTTTAGAAAATAAGAATTCCTGTTGTCCACTGATAAGTTTTTAAATTTACTGAGGAAAATTGCAATTGTTGACTCTTTAACTGGTATGAAATGACCCATCTGCATAAATATTGACTTGAATATTTGCTCCAGCTTATGAATGTAAAAACCTACTTGGGGCAAACTGAAATCACCCATCCAAAATGCTTTGCAAGAATCTCAGATGCTAATAGTTGTCATGTGGGCAACCAGAAACTTGATGGACCATTTAATCTGTCCAGCCTGTTCTTAGATGAGTGTATGAGATCTTCACAACACACACATCTTTTTTGCTTTGACCCTGAAACCTCTCTTCAGAGTTTAAGGAGAGCCAAGTCTTATGCCCTGGAATCCATTATCAATGCCAGGGCAAACCCTTGTGAACCCAGGGAGTAATAACACAGCATCTTAGAGTATATAAGGAGAGCTTTTCGTTGATGCAGATAATTGCAACAAGCTCTCATACGCTTGAGACTGGCGACTGGAAAAAGAATCTAAGCTGACCCAAGCTTCAGCATTTTAAATTAAGGGTTATCTCTCTGTTATTAGTTTGAAAGCATGTAAATGCAATTAGATAAGTAAGTGCCACTTTAGCACATGTTGCAGGCCAAATGATCCCAGTGATGTCTTCAATGTTCTGTTTTGAAACTGGGATGAGCACCTTCCTGATAGTTGGTCATAACTAGCAGGGCAACTTGTGGGGGGACACCTTGGCTAGTACCTCTCTCCTATCCGTTAACAATAGCAACTCTTGGAAACAATAGCAACAAAACAGCAAAAGGGAATAACAGCATCATATAAATCACAGAATTTTAAAACCAAGCTGGAATAAATGTTTTTGAACAGTTATTCTTAAACATCATTAAATAGAACGCTACAGTAGCAAGGAGTACCTGCTCGATGACAACATAGAAAAGACTTACCTCCATGTCTCTCCCCTACCTAACGTAATGATGCAAAGTGAAAAAGAGCTTATAGAAATGATCACCAGGAATTATAAACTACAGTAATATGCCTAGTTAGTTATCAGACCAATTCAGTGGCCCCCAAACTTTTTAGAAGTCCTAGACTCTAGAGCCTCCTGGATGATATATACATGCCAAGAGGTGCGGTTATCATGGTGACTGGCAGCAGTGCTCCCCCCTACAAGTAGCAGCTTGTTTAATTAACTCTTTGATGCACCTAGCCTAATCAGTTGCACACCCCAACAAAAATTGTGTCAGGAGTGGATCTACTAGTGAGTTTGGGTCTGGACCCATATTTTAGGGAACACTGGACTAAGAAAGGGCAGAGGATGGATCTGTCAACAGTTGTTAGGTAAGACAGATGAGACGATCCTGCAGAGTCAAAATCTGGGTAAATCTCAATACTATTGGGGGAAGACAAAGCAGAGGAGGGCTGTTCACACCCTCACCTCTTCCCTCCTCCAATCCAGGGGAGACTTCCCAGGAGGATCACAACAACTGAGGATGCTGGATTGGAAAGATCTAACTAAAATAGTGCACCCAGGACTGCCATGAAACCATCTGCAACTATATTTGGACCAAGGGTGACCCTATGTCCAGAGTGAGCAGTGACCATATATCCTCTTTTTTAGCCTTGTGTCCTAAAAAAACTTCATTGTCCTCCATTTCTTCATGAGCATGCAGAATGTAGCCTTCTTGTAATGAATAAATTATATGTAATAGTTTTACATTTATCAGTAAGTAATATAGTATTTAAATTAATCATAGGAGGAAAGCAATCTAGAGGAGTGTTTTTAGCTTTTATTTTGTCATGTCCTGCATTTTTCTTGGGTGTCCTACACTTCTGTGTCCTTGTCCTCTTTTTTCTGGTTATGATATATGGTCACTCTGCCATATGTCAGAACCAGAAGAAGAGGTCAAGGCTCCCCAAAATGTAGGACACCCAAGAAAAATATAGGACATGACAAAACAAAAGCTAAAAACACTCATCTAGATTGCTTCCATGTGGTTAATGTAAACTCTATTTTGCTTCTTATTAAGTTTAAAACTATTGCATGTGATTTATTGATCACAAAAAGAGTACATGCTGCCTGTGCACAAGGGAAAAAAGGGCAATGAAGTTTTTCCTGGCTATAAAAAGGATAAGTCCTGGAAAAAGAGGACAGATTGATGGTCAGCCAGAGCCCTCTGCAAGTCCCTGCCATGGTGAGTGGATGGGATGGGAGGGGAAGAAGTCAGAGAAGTGGTGCCTACCTCAACCTCATCCAGGCTGTCCTGGTGCATGGCTCTGCAGGCGAGGGGCTCCTCCACAGCCTCTGGGCAAGGCGATCAGGCCACACTGGGCAGGGAGGAGGGCTGGGGAGCAGCCCAGGAGGACCGCCCAGGCTGCCTGCGGATGCTTTCACTTTCGTTCTGGTCCCTGCAGGGAGATCCCCAGGCTCAGATGGACAGCTCTGCAGCTGGATTGCACTGTCTATGACTGCAATCCTAAAGACACTTTCCTGGGAATAAGAAGACCTATTGATCACAGTGGGACTTCCTTTTCAGTAGGCATGGTTAGGATTGTGTTCTATTTCTTATTTTTTATTAATATTATTATTTTTAACATTTTATTTTATAGTCCCCTTTTAGAAACCTTGTGGTCAAAAGGACAAAAATGAAAAATGCAACAGTTTTTAGATGTTGGCTAAAACTGTGAAAATCTTGGTATATAAAAAATGCCATCAGTGGTATTCAGGCATTTTTTAGTGCAGGACCCCCCTTTCAAATTTAAAAATCTGTCCTAGACCCACACTGTCAAACTTACTGGGATGCTTCTCCATGCCTACTTGAAAGTAAGTACCATTGTGTTCAATGAGGCTTATGCCCAGGAAAGCCCAGTGCCAGATTCCAAGATGGCAGATCCCACCCTCTTACGACCCCCCTGCAGTGGTGGGCTTCAGGGGGTTCGCACAGGTTCTATAGAACCCTTTACTAATGAGCACCTGGTTGTGAGTACAAGTTATTAATGGGACACAGAATCTGTTGTTAATATATTTGATTCCCACCATGGCCCCCCTGACATATGGTCATGACCCCCAAAGGGGTCCCAACCCCCACTTTGAAGACCACTGGTCTTCAAAGACCACTTTGAAGACCATTGGGAAGGTAATTTGATGCAGAATTAAGGGCACAATCGTAACAAATTTGTCAGCCTAATTCACCTGGTATATCTTCTCATGGTGGTGTGGGGAGGTCAATGCATGTCTGCCCTCTCCATACAGCCTGCAGGCAAGACTTTTAATCCTCTAGAGGTGATGGGAGCTCTGCTCCACACATCTCAATTTTCTGAGCTCTGAGAAAGCTTCACTCTCTGTGCATGAAAATGCATATGAACTGGTTTGAAGATCACCCCCTCCCTTTATAATGAAACCAGCAAAATGTACCCATGTTGCAGGAGTACAATAATCTCCATATGCCATCCCCCCCATTGTGCAACACCTTCCCATGTGCATCATCCCCCATGCACATCAACCCCCCATTTGCATCAAACCCCCCATGATGGCATTGAAGAGTGAGTCAGTCAGTCAGTCAGTCAGTGACTCTTCAGTTTTATATATACAGAGAATCTGAATTCATTCATTCATTTGCTTGTTCATTCCATCTCTAATGTATTCATTTATGTAAATTTCTTCAAACTTGAAACGTATATGTTCTTTTTGACCAGCCCCTGAGACAGTGTCAGAGACATGATGTGGTCCTCCTTGCCAGAAAGTTTGGACATCCCTGCTCTACAGCAGAGTATCTCTAACCAATTAGGGACACACTTATTATTCATTTACTTAATTAATGAATGAATTTGAATTTGTCATGAGGAGGGTTCTTTGACCCTCGATAGCAGATCAATGCCTTAGCTATGCCACTGGCTGGGAGAGGGAAAAGTGGCAGAGCAAGTGGATGGCAAAATGTTGGGGTGGGGGAGAAAGCATGATGTCACTTCCAATTGTGAGATCAACTCTGGAGCATCATTTTGAGCTCAGCTTCAGCCTACATGATTAGCAATGTCTTTGGTCATGACACGGGTGGCGCAGGTGCTAAGACACTGTGCCTGTTAACCAGCAGGCCAGGGTTCAAGACCTGGGTCGGCCCCACAAGACACGGTGAGCTCCTGGCTTAGCCCAGCTCTGCGACGCCAGTCTGGATCCAATTGTATCAGCTCTGCCTTTCCATTGGACTAATTCAGTGGCGTGGAGAAGGGGGATTTGCTGCTTGGGTAACAGCCTATCCTCCATAACAATCCATCCCAGGCTTTCATGCTTCACATGCAGCGTATGCAGCGCCAAGCACGATACCATAGTCTTTCAAGACTGACGGAGGCCTGGTCATGATAACTGATCATTGGCAGCATTGATTTTAAATGTTCATAGAATTGCATTGTTCATACTGAAAACCTGTTCAATTCACCAGAAGCAGACTGTGCTTTATCTCAAATGGTCACCATTACTTTTAACATAATACTTTTCAATAAGATTCCATATGCATCAATAGGTGTAAAGTGAAATCAACCTAAGGGAATAAAAGACCAATATCCATTTGAGGTCTAGTGGCATTGGCGTTCCAATATAGGATACATTTCTCATATCTTTAACAGTCACATGAAAGCAATTAAGCAGATGCAGGTTCCCTTCCCCCGCTTCCCATACCAAAACTTTCTCCTTTTGATACTTCTATTGCAGTTTTCAACTGGAACAGACCTGACATCCATTCAGATCTGAATCTACTCCACTAGGGAGCAGCACAACCTCACATTTGGATTGTCTTAATATGTTATGTTCACATGATCTAAACATGCACTTTTTTTCTACCAGTAACAGGGAAATTGTCTGACAGAATACCATTCCAGCCCACTTAGTATTCCCTGTGTCATACAAATTTATGGTGGGTTCATTGCCTGTTGTGGGACTTACAGGTGCTAAATAACATACAGAAGAAAAGTCAAAAGGAGGCTTTTATTTGTTTTATGAGACTGGAGATGATATAACCAATGACAAATTGTCCTAATTGAACACTCCCCCAAGGGAGGGTACCAAGGGCATGTATCAATTCATATAACAATAACAGTGTTGTCCAACATGTGATACATAAGTGCGAATGAGCTTGATGCGCTGGTTTTAGTCATCTTCAAAGTTTTTTTTAAGAGAAGGGTGCAGGGCTTGAGGACTGCGCTCAGAGTGGTATGGACTGGTTCTTGGTGGCACAGTGTAACAACATGGGGTTGCCCAGGAAATGGAGAAGCCATATTATCTTGTACTGCACGTGTGTGATATTTTCCTATGGAATACTGAAGAAAAAAGCAAGGTGCAGCCACCTGGTAGTCCACCAGCATACAAGACTGAATGATTAGCTCAAGTCACAGATCTGGCAGGAGGTGGCCACCTCTGTCTGTTCATTCATAGAAACATAGAGTTGGAAGAGACCCAGTGGATCATCTAGTCCAACCCCCTGCCTGTATCAGGAAGTCCTCATCTTGTGGGGACCTGGGTCTCGCTGATTAACAGGCACAGTGTCTTAACCACTTGTGCCACCAGAGTAGGCATCCTCACCACTTCTCTTCCTCAACTACTCCCAAAATTGGAAAAGGAAGTGTAAACCAGAGTGTTATGCCCAAGGAGTGAGCACAATGATTTCATTTAGCCTGTATCATGGCAGCAGAAACCCATCCTGAGGCCAGCTGAGATGAAAACAAAAATACACACAGCTACGATGAAGCAGATAAAGGATCTCTATCTGCTCACAAAGTATTGTAACTAGTAATGATGTACCCGAATCCTCCTGTACAGATGGTCAGTAAAGGATCTGTGTAGCATCCTCCTGCCTCGTTGGTTGCCTCTCCAAGAACCTGGGTAGTGTTCAAGTCCCACCCCATTCAGGTACAATGGTAGTAAAGAGTATTTAGTGAAATTAAAGGCAGAGCAGCTTCTTAAAAAAATTGTAATTACCATTGTAGCTATGTTCTTCTGCCTTTGTTCATGAGATGACAAGGTAAAAGAGGAGCAAATGTCAACAAGGTCTGGCTGCACCAGTGATATCACTGTCTGTGATATAGTTTGCTAAGCTACAAGGGCTTGCCTGAAGCAAACAGATCAACAATCACACAGAGGAACAGAAAGGCTGTGGGATTCCCTTATATCTGCACAGCTGGGGGTGGGGGGATCCTGTGTGCCCTTGTTGTGAAGCTGTTTGTAGAAAGCAAAGAAAAACAATTAGCATGACAAGGAATGAATAGCAGCAACACATGGATGCATATTCAGGGTTTCTATGTTAGGATTGTGCTTCCTAAGCACATATGCAGTAATGTCTAGATGAGGTTAGAGTTCAGTGTCTGAGGCATTAACTTTTCCTCCCCTAGGGGAAGTTGGCAGTAGAACATTGTTGCCCTAGTCCCTAGTCCACTGCTGGACCATCAGATACTCAGTGTAGAATATGCTCATTCATTTGGCTGCTTTGGGTGAGAAGACTAGAAGTCTGAGGGAGGAGGAGTAAACTCAGATAGGAATCATACTAATGGAAAGTTGGAGAGGATTGTACCCAACTTTCACTAAAGGAACTTTTGGAAAATGCATGAAATTGCAAGAAGGAAATAAAATATGCATGAAACAAACACAAAAAGCAACAATAGTTTCTTCTGATTCAAGGCACAGAAAACCACATTTATGAATGTTTATTCAACTCTGCCAGCAAATCACTCAGCACCTCAAGCATGTACCAGTCAACATGATGTGGGAGATGCCAGTCCTTCCACTGGTACACATGATTTTAGCAAACCATTTCCTGCCTACTGAGGCATAGGCAGCAATAGGCCATACCTAGAAAGCTAACTGTCCAGCTCTGGGTTCAAATCTTCTTAGGCTGCAATCCTAAAGACACTTTCCTGGGAGTAAGACCCACTGAACACAGTGGGGCTTAGTTTTGAGTAGACATGGTTAGGATTGTACACAAAGGCAAACATGCACTGTCCAGAAGGACATTTTACAAAACCATTTCACTTAGAGAAGTTGAAAATACTTTGCACCTTTAGCAGGGGTGTCCAAACTTTTTGGCAGGAGGGCCACATCATCTCTCTGACACTCTGTCAGGAGCAGGAAAAATGATTTACATTTCAAATGTAAGTAAATTTACAAATATAAATAAATTTAAATAAATTTACATATAAGATTGTATCAGAGACATTACAAGAGAAACTATTTACTCAACAACAGCAAAAGTATATTATGGGAAATTAGAATTCTGCAGTGCTCCTTCCAGTGACCAAGTCGTACACATGAGGGACAACAGATGAAAGGTTAAGGCAATGGTTCCCAAAGTTTTTTCAACTGATGGCTCCCTTAACCAACTGGGCAATTGGCCACAGGCTACAGCTCTCCACTACAATCCTATATATTGTGTAAGGTGGTGGATTTTTGATGAGGTTTTCATAGCTTCTGATGCCAGATGCTCCTGAGGTGAGGACCTGAAACATCTTGAGAGCAGTGGAGAGGAGGTGCATAATGCTTTTAAACAAAGGTGATTCCATGCCTGGAAGCTCAAGTAAAACCAAAATGTGCAAAGGGTTTGTAAGCAAAGTAGTAGCTTCATGCCATCACCCAGTGCCCAGTCCTTGAAGACCAGATGAAGCCAGTCTTTGTAAACACCAAGTTTTCTTGCAAGAACAGCAAAATGTGTCCAACATTGGGGGTGTGTGTAAAGGGGAACTGAGGTGAAGCAGAGATGGAAATTTACTGAGCTTTAGCCTGTTGAATTGTATTGCTTTGAACTGAACTTTGCACATAATTTGACACACTCACTTGGCCTCCTTGCATTGGTACTAGAAATAAACAATCTGTGTCCTCCCTGCTGAGTGACTGATCAGAAGGTCCTACTGGGGCACAGCACACCACGCAATGAACCCCAAGCTGCCTTTGTGGGATCAAACACAACACTCCCCTGGCTGGTTTCCAAGGTTCCCTGGAGAAGCCATAGATCACAGGTTGGGAATCACTGGGTTATGGGGTATCAAGGACCCACCACAAATGGATTCCTATTCAGAAGGGAGTTCCTATGTATTCTGGGGTTAATACCCAAGAAATTGTGATTGGGTATCCAGTCCTATGCACATCTACTCAGAAGTCAGACTCAGTGGGCTTACTCTCAGGACCATTCCTATGCATATCTTCTCAGAGGTAGGTCTCATTACTGTCCAGACCATGGAAAGCGTGGAGAGGATGGCAGCCTCACAGCCCACTCTTGTGCAGGTCTACTCAGAAGAAAGCCCCATTATAGTCAATGGGTGTTATTCCCAGGAAAGTGTGGCAGCCTCACAGCCCACTCTTGTGCAGGTCTACTCAGAAGAAAGCCCCATTATAGTCAATGGGTGTTACTCTCAGGAAAGTGTGGCAGCCATACAGCCCACTCTTATGCAGGTCTACTCAGTAGAAAGCCCCATTATAGTCAATGGGTGTTACTCTCAGGAAAGTGTGGCAGCCATACAGCCCACTCTTGTGCAGGTCTACTCAGAAGAAAGCCCCATTATAGTCAATGGGTGTTATTCCCAGGAAAGTGTGGCAGCCATACAGCCCACTCTTGTGCAGGTCTACTCAGAAGAAAGCCCCATTATAGTCAATGGGTGTTATTCCCAGGAAAGTGTGGCAGCCTCACAGCCCACTCTTGTGCAGGTCTACTCAGAAGAAAGCCCCATTATAGTCAATGGGTGTTACTCTCAGGAAAGTGTGGCAGCCATACAGCCCACTCTTGTGCAGGTCTACTCAGAAGAAAGCCCCATTATAGTCAATGGGTGTTACTCTCAGGAAAGTGTGGCAGCCATACAGCCCACTCTTGTGCAGGTCTACTCAGAAGAAAGCCCCATTATAGTCAATGGGTGTTACTCTCAGGAAAGTGTGGCAGCCATACAGCCCACTCTTGTGCAGGTCTACTCAGAAGAAAGCCCCATTATAGTCAATGGGAGTTACTCCCAGGAAAGTGTGGACAGTCAACTTCCTATCCCAGCTTAACCCCTGCAGCCCTCAGGATAAGCCTGGAGACAAGGCAGCCCCCGTCTCGCGAGACCTCCTCCCACCTCTCGCGAGAGAACCCACGCATTTCTCCGCCCACTTTTCTTTTTTTAAGGGGCGACGTTGGAACCCCCCATTCAGCGAGGACTTTTAGGCAGTTCTCGCGAGAAGTGCGGCTGCCTGTGCCTGGAGGCGGCGATGGCGGCGGTGGCGGGCTCCCCTTCGGCCAGCCTGACCTCCTTGGCGACGGCGGTGACTCCCAACCCCTCCGCGATGCCCGCGGGCCCTCCCGGGTACCGGCAGTTCGAGCCCGAAGCCCTGGGGCTCAGCCCGGGATGGAAGCTGACCAGCTACGGGGAGCTCCGCGGCTGAGGCTGCAAAGTCCCCCAGGAGACGCTGCTCAGGCTCCTGGAGGGACTCGAAGCTCCCAAAGGAGGGCAGGCCGGGGCCGGGGAGGTGGTGGCCGGGGCCGTACCCGCCGCCGTCGCCGCCCCCACAGCACCCACCCTCGGTGAGCCTCGCTTCGGGGGTCCCAGGGTGGGCAGGGCTCTTCCATTCTGCGTCGTCGGGGGAGGACTCTGAGGTCTGTGTCTGCCCCTTGGTAGAATGAGATGGTACAGTCCTCATGGAAGAGTCCATTATGTGTGACCGGAGGGGGGTCCTGAAATTGGGTCAGCAAATGAGATGGTACATTCCTCGTGGAAGAGTCCATTATGTGTGGCCATGAGGGGGTTCTGAAATTAGGGTCTGGAAGAGTCCCATTAGATGTGGCCGGAGGGGGGTGGGTTCTGAAATTGGGGTCTGCAAATGAGATGGTACAGTTCTCATGGAAGAGTCCATTATGTTTGGCCAGAGGGGGGGTTCTGAAATGTGGGTCTGCACAACAGTAGAATGAGATGGTACCAAGAGTCCATTATGTGAGATCTGGATCTGTACAATGCCAGTCTGAGGTAGTACTGTCCTCAAGGTAGAGTCCATTGTGCTGCCTGGGGGGACTCTGAGATCTGTGTCCCGTGGCAGTATGAGATGGTATAGTCCATTATATGTGTTCTGGGGGAGTGGGGGCTCTGAGATCTGGGTCTCCACAATAGAAGAATGAGATGGTGAAGTTCTGAAGGTAGAGTCCATTGTGCCTGTTTTGAGAGGAGGATCTCTTGAGATGTGGTCTACACAATACCAGTATAAGATGGTACAGTCCAGATGATAGACTCAATTATGCCTGTCCTGGGTGTGGGTGACACTGAAATCTGGGTTTGTCTCATAGCAGTATGAGATGGTACAGTCCTGATGGTATAGTCTGTTATATGTGGCCTGCTGAGGCGGGGGGGGGGGGGAGCTCTGATATAGTAGAATGAGATGGTACAGTCCTGGATGTAAAGGCCATTGTCCCCAGATGGGGCATGGGGGAGGGATCATCTGAAACCTGGGTCTGTACAATGGTAGTATAAGACGATACAGTCCTGATAGTAAAATCCACTGTGCCTGGCCTGAGAGGGGTGTTCTGAGATCTGAGTCTGCAGTACAGCAGTCTGAGATGGTAGAGTCCTGCAGATGGAGTCCATTATGTATGGGGGAAGGCATTGGGTGGAGGAGTCTTTGAGAGCTGGGTCTGCACAATGCCAGTCTGAGATGGTAGAGTCCTGATGATGGAGTACATTGTGTGTGGCTTGGGGACACTTAGAGATATGGATCTGTACATTGGCAGAATGAGATGGCAGAGTTCTGAAGGTGACTGTACCAAGAACACTAAGTTCTAGTTTTCCTATGTATATGAATTTCCTATTGCAGGAGGTGGTCTGTTTTTTGAAACTGTAGGGAGAGGAGCTGCTAATGTTCCAAGCCGCTAACCAGAAAGCGTTGCCTCTGCCTTCAGCCCATTCAGCAATTTAAAATGTGATCCCTGCTTGCACTTTATTCCACCACCTTGTGACTCTGCTGCCTATTTCCCACCTTCCTTCATTGGATATGGACAGCCAGCATTGAAAGTAGGGAGGTTCTTTGTTCCAATCCAAGGAATTGCTTGGGGTGTGACTATTTCTAGGGGTTCTGCAATGCTTGTGGTTCCTCCTCTGTGCAGGCATTGGATTGGATTCCTGTGTGATTCCCTTAAGACATGGAGGACTCTCCCTTGTTCAGACTACGGACTTCTTTTACCCGTTGGTCGAGGACCCTTATATGATGGTGAGCGTGAACTTTTCCTTTAAAAATCAGTATATAAATACTATAGTAGCTTGATTGTTGCACAATTTGTTTGGGGGGTTTTTTGAAGGGGGCGGGGTTTGATTCTCTTTATGGAAATGAACTAGGTGGTGGAACATAGTAAATTTGAGGATGCAGCAGATTTGCAGCTTGAGGTTCATAGAATAATTGTCTTGCTTGTCATAGTTTTTCTTAATTCAATATATGCTGTTGCATGTTTCTGATCTAGGGCCGCATTGCCTGTGCCAATGTGCTGAGTGACCTCTATGCCATGGGTATCACAGAGTGTGACAACATGCTTATGCTGCTGAGTGTGAGTCAGAAAATGACTGAAGAGGTGAGAGGCACGGTATTTCGTTTTACTATAAAACATTTTGTATCAAACTGAATATTTTATGTACACTCAACATTTTGTATGTAATTACAGTATACCGTGTGTTCTGTAATTACAGTATGTAATGACATCCATATAGTAATTACAGTAGAAAAGATTTGTTTATAAGGAAGTGTACTTTATATATGCTTGGAGGCATTAACAATATAGCATGGATTTTGCTGCCAAGCAGGAAGCTAAGTCATGTCAGAGCTGCCTGTCTACATTTTCCATCAGTATTTCTGTGTGGAGAAGTCTCTGCAGGTGGATCAATAACTGAACCAATGGTTTATCAGTTCAAATATGTTGGAAACGAAAGCAAGCACAAAGCCACTTCAGACCATGATTACTTAAATTATGTTTTTACAGGCAGTTTCAACAGCTTCTCTACCTGGGCATCCTCTTAAATCATAGCCAGATACACATAACCCATTATCTGATATGTTGTCTGAACTAAAACGCTGCCACCAAGTCAACTTGTAGTTTCGGGTTTCATATTGTCATAGAGCCACATCCTGTGGGAATAGGCAGACAACTATCTTTAATAGGCTCCATTTTCCATATGATCCCTGGGACTGCAGGTAGCTCCCTGACCCCTTTGCTGTACCCTTCACCTAGGAGCGGGAGAAAGTCATGCCGTTGCTGATCAAAGGCTTTCGAGATGCAGCAGAGGATGGTGGCACTTCAGTAACTGGCGGGCAGACAGTCGTGAATCCTTGGATCATTGTCGGAGGAGTTGCAACAGTTGTGTGTCAGCCCAATGAGTTCATCATGTGAGTATTTAGAATATCATTGGCAAGAGGCAGTTGATTTGAGATAACATGTGACACAAGTTAACAAGAGGTAACAAGTGACAGGGTGAGCTGAATGTGAAGAAGATAAAATGAATCATGTTGTAGTATATGTGATTGTTTAGAGGTGAAAAGGGCATGATTTTAGAGTTTTTTTAAATTCTCCACATGGAAAACCAAACACAGAATTGAACTAGGGATTGCTATTGTCCAGATCATCTTTCCATAAAAAAACTAAGGTAGGGACTGGCGAATTATCTGTTCCAGGCTGTGACAGCATTATGGTCCCCTTATAGTAGGTGGGGCCAAAGAATGATCTGAAGCCCATAATGCACTCTGCTACTTAAGATAAGCAGGTTTGGATGGGGAATGGCAAGAAATCCATACATTAACCGATCAAAACTTGTGCTTCTGTTGCTTTCAATTCCAGGCCAGACAGTGCTGTTCCAGGGGATGTCCTTGTACTGACCAAGCCACTGGGGACTCAGGTGGCTGTGAATGCTCACCAGTGGCTAGATAATGTAAGTGCTAATCTACGGTGAAACCTTTATATCCTTAAAGATTACATTGCAGTACGATGTAGGAAAATAGGTTTGAGAGGAAATTTCTTTAAAAAGAGGGGAAATTGCCAGCTCTGATCCAAGTTCAGTGCTGTACAGAACTCTAAATCCAATCCTATTCATGTCGACCTAGTCAATGGGCCTTGCTCCCTGAAAATTGTAGATAGGAGTGGGCTGCCAGTAAGGCTCCTTTAGAATTGGGCTAAAGTAAGGCAGCCCACCCTCAGAGATTGCTCCTGCTACCCAAGGTGAGAATAGTAAGTTTTCTGTAGATATAAGCCCTTCTTCAGGCTAAACATACCAAGTTCTTTTAACTGTTTCTCATAGTACTTGGTTTCCAAGTTCAGTATTTTATGATCTTGATAAAACAATATTTTAGACCTTCTGTGGCTGGGGAGACATTATAAGGGCTTAAAATACCACTTCTAGTTTCCCCCCCCCCCAAAAAAAAACCCAGAAGTTATCTTCTAAAGCTTCAGAGCACTCGCTGGAAGTGACCAGAATACATCTCCCATTGTTTTCAGTGGGTTACATATTACCCAGAACTGCAGATTTCATTATCTGTGGAAGTTTCAGGAACAAAAGCTCCATACATAATAAGGGGCAACTGTTCTTATTTACTTGGAAGTAAGTTTCATTGGACTAAATGGTACTTGGTCCTGAATAGACCTGCACAGGATTGCACTATTTTCATCCTATCTTTCCAAGTATTAGCTATCCCATGCAGCTTTCTGCCAGTTTGGTTGAACATCCTCTCTATCCCATCAACCAGATCATTTATAAATATGTTAATAGTATGGGCCCTGAAACAACCTTTTTGGAATGCTGTATTCTCCTTCCATGTTGACATAAAGCTATTTAGCACCAGATCCAAAATGGTGGTTATCTTTGAAACCACCCAACAGTAGTATGACTGAGCCATATTTTACTCATTTATCCACAAAGATGTTATTGGAGGTCTTGTCAAATGCTTTGCTGAAATTGAGGCACCCCTGAGGTCTGCTGACAGTGGTTCTCAACCTTTTGACTGGCCCTTGAGCTGTACTGAATCATTAGCATGTGTCCACACTAGAGCTACAACCCTATATATTGTATAGGGTGGCTGGTTTTCTGCAAGGATTCCTTTGCTTCCTTTCCTAGTTTCTGCAGCTTCCCAAAGAGCCACGGCTCACAGTTCAGAAATACTGGTCTACTGGGCTAGCCACTCTGTCCAAGATTTGTCTGGCACGTTGCACTATCCTGGTTTGGTGTAAGACTGAGGGCCCTAGAACTATATGTGAGCAATACAACACCTAGATCTACTTCTTTGACTTTCATTTGTATTCTAGCCTGAGCGGTGGAATAAAATTAAGCTGGTAGTCTCCAAAGAAGATGTCGAACTGGCTTACCAGGAAGCCATGTTTAGTATGGCCATGCTGAACCGAACAGGTAGGAGGAACCTTGAATATGTGACTGACCTATACTATCTCTGTAACAAAAGATTCATACAGCTGTGGCAACAAATGCTATTCATTACTTTTAACACTGTAATTGGGTACAAAGAAGAAAGAATGTAATGGTCTTTATTGTCTGGCGGCATAATCTTGAAATTCCTTCAACATTCATGTTAAGTGCCATATCTTTGTTAAAGGGGAATTATACCACAGCTTCAGTCATAAGCAAAGTTAACCTGAAACTAAGACCTAAAGAACACTGGGACTTCAAGTAGAAATGCATAAGATGCATAATGCATATTTAACTCTTCCTATATGCTACAGCTATCTTTGTACAGACAGTAACTGATTTATATCTCCTGCCAAAAAAGATGCTTTTGAATGACAGTAACCAAGCTGAGATGTCTAAAATCTTTGGTGTCAGGGTGATTAATTGGGATTTTCATTTCCCTGTATAAAAAGTCTATGATGATGAAGAAAAAACACACATGTAACAAGAAATTATTCCTGCCTGAAGTGATTTGCAAAGGCTTTTTGGAAGCATATTTTGTAACCACATTTAACTCTAGTTAGACCATGGATTTAGTTGAACGTAAATTTGCTCCACCTTGTAAGTTAGGTCCAAAGGCTTTATTCCTACTGTCTTCTGCTGTTAGAAGTACAATCTCCAAGTGTCAATTTTTGATGGCCTCCACTGATACAGGAAGCTGACACTATAGTTGGGGTTTTTTTGTCTGATGTGTGTGTATATATAGCTGACTATTGGAGTCAACTGCTGCCTTGCCATCTCTAGTGTCTGTAAGTTTTGTTTCTTCCCACAGCTGCTAGTTTGATGCACACATTCAATGCTCATGCTGCCACAGACATCACAGGCTTTGGTATTCTTGGCCATGCACAGAATTTGGCCAAGCAGCAGCGCAATGAGGTGTCCTTTGTCATCCACAATCTGCCCATTATTGCGAAGATGGCTGCTATAAGCAAAGCATGCGGCAACCGCTCTAGGCTCCTGCAGGGAACATCCCCGGAGACATCTGGTAAACAGGATAGTTCAGCTATAGTTGAGAGGTTTGGAAGGGGGTTTAATTGATAAATGGTCCTAACTTGCTTTATTACATGACAGGAGGATTGCTGATCTGTCTTCCTCGGGAGCAGGCTGCCCGGTTCTGTGCTGAGATAAAATCTCCCAAATATGGAGAAGGACACCAAGCCTGGATCATTGGCATTGTGGAGAAGGGCAACCAAACCGCTCGCATCATTGACAAGCCTCGCATCATTGAAGTGACACCTCGTGGGGCCAGTGCCTCCCCTCAGGATAACAATTCTAATGCCAGCCCTGAAGCTGCCTCATGAGGTGGCAAAACCATTTTCTTTTGTCCATTGTAGCCTTTGGAGCTGAATAGCCCATTAAGATTCTGGATCAACATGCATTTGCCTTCTGTAGCACAAAGATTCTCGGGACTCTCCAACTGGTGGTTGGCAGCTGGTTTCTTCCTCTTGTCTGATAATGTATTTAGTTTTGAAAGCATTTCCTGCAAGCAGGTGAATTGCTGGCACTGTTGATTTGGAGAAGATGGTAACTTGAATTATTTATTGGAATAGTTCTGCCTGTTAAGCTCTCCCAGCTTTTGGTCAGACTGAGCAGCTGGTCCAAAAGAAGGGTGAGTGACTAAAACCAATTGGTTGGGCTGGAGGCCTCTCCTCTCTTCATGAAGCACCTCCTTTAAAACCCATCTATGGGCCTGGAGGAGCAGAGGAACCCTAGAGGAGCAGCACAAAGCTCAGCTATATGGATTGTTCCTTGGGTTGTAAATTATCAGTGATTTGAATAAATAAAAAGTTGATTTCTACAGCTGTAGGACTTGATTGGCAGGGTGGAGTACTTGCAGTGTCAACAATGAGTGGATAGGCCTGGTATAAGTAGAAAAGTCACTATGGTGATCTTAAACTTGGTTTAATTACTTTAGGTAAAAGTAAGAGTCAATGCAATACCTCTTTATGCTGCAGAAAGATTGGTAACTTATCACACTAAGCACTTTCAACTGAGAACAGCTGTTTCAAAGCTGAGGGAACACTCTGTCCCCAAAGTTTGCCTCTTATCACAGCTTGGCTGAGGAAATGTTTTAATATGTGAAGGCACAGAATTTGAGGCAGCCTACAGCATTCTTTATGTGGGAGGTGAGCACTGGCAGTCCTCATACTACCTTTAAGTCAATTTGTGCTTGTTACCCAAAGGAATGGCCTGATGTCCCCCCACATCCCTGACATACAGTAGACTACAACCATTAAGATTGTTTCACACAAACCAGGAACACTGCAACGTTAAGCTGCTAGTATAGCCGGGCCCTGAAGGGCAGCAGGCGGCCAACCACTCTCAGAAGAGGAAAAAAGTTAATCACATACAGGTAGTGAGCAAACCAGTCTTTTTGCTCCAGGGTCTACTCTTAGCAGCTCTTGTTAAGGCAATGTAGCAAAAGCATATCGGATGGAAACTCTCCATTCTTCATCAGTGTCACTGGATACAGTCCATGACGTGAATTTGTAGGGTGTCCATGTCTGGAGCTCTATATTGGCACTTAGGACAACAGTAGTCAGGCTGTTCATCAGCAATGCTCTGCCTTCGTCCCGCTATATGCGGGTGATGGAAGGGTAGGAAAACTGGATGGGAAAGAAAAGGCAGGTGGTTAACAAGCTGAGCCCCCTTCCCCACAAGGATTCTCCAGTAGGCAAAATTAAATATTAACTGTACATACCCTTACTCATTCTAGATGATTAAAAGGTAGGAACATCAAAATATACAATAACAATGTTTTAAATCTACAATAATCACTCAGCTAAAATGACACTTTTTGTACATGTGGTACAGAAATCACAGATGATGATGCTGAGGTTAAGAAGTGAGGTTCCCTAAAGATTTGGAGGAAGATGGGTTTTCATAAATGCTTGAGTGATATCCACCATTGCAGATGATTCCAAATTATTCAGTGTAGTTGCCAGAAGCTGCAAAAAATGTCTTCAGGCTGGGTGTGTGGGCATCAAAATGGCAAATAGTGTTCCAATATAATCACATGCCATTTTAGACAAATGTAAAATATCTGAAAGTGGGTAGAAACACATATTGACCAATAAGAAAACACTCTGAAGGTGTGGTGCATACTTACTCAATTATCTGCAGAAGCCAATGATGGCAAATCCCATGCTAGGACTTACTGAGGATGTGTGGCTGATAATAATATTGGGGTACCTTTTTTAGATAGATACTGTAGCTATATCTGAAATACAGTACAGCACCCCCACACACACACACAATGTTTTATTTGTACAGCACCCCCCCCCCCCACACACACACACACAATTACAGGCATCCCCCACTTTGCTGACAGGTTAGGGACTGGAGCTGCAGATTGGTTCTATGCCCCCTCTGAAGGTGAGAAGAAGGCTGCTTGGCTTACTTCTGGAGGATCCTTGGAGGTAGTGACAATTTTAGGCTGAAACGTCACTCCTGGAAATCTAGAAGGCCATGGGTGGATGTTCACAGTATCTGCTGGAATCCTCTTGAGTGGTGGGGAGGATGTTCCAGCTTTTCTATGGATTCATTTAACCACAGGGAGTTCAAGAGCAGATCCCTTGCAGATACAGGGCTAGTTGCCCTATTTCATTGATCCAGTATATAATTATATGGATGTTTTCTAACTGGGCAAGATGCAGAAGAGTGTAGATGTGGCAGTTAGGTAGTTGGAGCCTCTGTTGTTGGCCATTAGGAATGCAAGCTGTATGCTACTGCATAGAAGGCACATAGAGGCATTTGGAGACAGGTTACTACTGGTAGGTTTTTTTTAGAAGCATCTAGTTGGCATTGGTGGGAAACAAGATGCTGAATTACAGGCATCCCCCACTTTGCTGACAGGTTAGGGACTGGAGCTGCAGTGAAAAGCTGAAAGGGTTGAAAAGATGAATCTGGTCTTCTAACAGTTTACAAATGCTGCTTCTGTTGCTTTTTAAGGTAGCAAATATCAAATGCCCTTTTATCAAAATCCTGCAGTCACACAAAGTTTTCTGCAACTGAACTTTCATTAATGGGTATAGGAATAACCAAGAGCTGAAGTTAGTGTGCATGTACTCTCCTACCCCACTCCAAACACACCCCAAAACAGAATTACCATGTCACATGCAAATCAACATAGAGGGAAGCAATTTTATCAGAAAGACATAGGGCAAAATCCATAGCAGTTACAGGTCCACGCAGTTACGTCACCCTATAGTGTTATGGAAAGTCATCATAACTGCTCTGGAGCAAGGGGCTTAATTCCACTTTAGGATGTAAGCCATAAAAAGAGTAGAGCATATGTTGAATGAATGACTTTAAGTTTAACTAAAAGGTGTTGAAAGAGTGGAACTGTCAGAAAATGAACATCAGAAAGTGCGGGATGCCTATAATTAAATCTCTGTTGTGATCAGGTAGGGTTCTTAATACAGTTCTACCATAAACAATTGTCACAACCTGTATTGCTGCAAATGTAATACAAGAATTATTTCCACTGGCCATCTTGAGTCATTCCTACATCCCTTTGGAATTTTAATTCAACTATGTATATACTGTTGAATAAGAAAGGTAGGCCCCTTTGCTCCTACCCTCGCCAAATCTGGAGTTATTCCTCCCTTTCTAGTCCTGGAAAAGGAAGCTCAGGGTGGGTTACATTTCCACTTGTTTAAGCCTCTAATTTGCCCCTGAAGGCCCAAAATCATCCTCCACAGGTAATAAAACCTCTAACATTCACCTGGCTGAGAAGATGGGGGACGCAATTCTGAATGGCGATTCTTCATCTCTTCCATCCTATTTGGGAAAAGGAAAACACAATCGTGAGTTTGCAATACTAACAGCACATTCTGAACCATGTCTACTCAAAAGTAGGAACCATTTTGTTCAATAAGTCTTACTCCCAGGAAAGTGTCTTTAGGATTGCAGCCTCTGACAGAAATTAATGCAAGATTGGTTGCCTCTGACTGAAGCCCATGTTACATCAAAATTCAAACGCTAAACCATTTTCAGCTGATACTCAATATATAACAATTTTCAGCATAGCTAGAGGATTAGCAATATAGATATATTCCACGTATCTGAGTTTTACTCATCCTCCCAACTAATACTCACCGGCTGGTCCCTTCAGCATCTGCTTTCAGCTTGTCGTATTCTCGCTGCAACTGTGCAAGTTGTTCCTTCAAGGCTTCTTTCTGTTCATTTAGTTTCTCACGAGCCTGACGTTCTGCTAAGAAGTCCGTCTTGTAGATTTCAGCCTGTGCGTGGTGTGATAATCCACTCCTTTAATCTCACCTATATTAGCATTACACAAATGCACGTGCACATGCACACACTACTTCAGCCACCCGACTCACCTGTGCCTTGAGTACAGGCACCGTCTCCAGCATAGTTTTATGTTGTTCAGCTTCCTCCTTCAGTTTATCAATCAGTTCCTGCTTGGCCACCAGGGCCTCCTCAGCCTGCTGTAACTGGTGAGATAATTCAACAGCCTGCTGATCCAAGCCCTGAGAAAGGGACAAGGATAATGCAATCAAGCTAGGGAAAGTGAGGCATTATCTATCTTACCTATCATTTGTAAACAACAGATACCCAAGGTGGCTATCCTATTTTATACTGCTTTTCAACCTAAAAGTTCACAAGTTTACAAAGAACATGAAAAAATTAACAGCTAATGGGTCTAATAATACATGCAAAAATCTTGTGTGCATATTCAACAGCTCTCTACCTCAGTCTAACAACACACAATCCTTCCTCAACACTAAGATGTTCCATCCCAATTTGTATCAATTCTCCTACCTTGCTCCTCTTCTCATTCTCCAAATTGGCTTTGATGTGAGCATCATACTCCTGGAAAAGTTGGTGATATCCCAACTGCAATTGGGCTAGCTTTCTCCTACAACAGAGAAAGAATGGATCAGATGATGGATGCTTGCCTCAGAGTGCCATCTGCCAGGAGTGCCCCCTAACCCCGCCCTCACTTTTCCTCGGTGGCATTCTTCCGCTCCACTCGCAGGGCACTCTCTAGGTTTTGCACGGTCAGCCGCAGATCATCCACCTGTATGCTATGTTGCATGGCACGGGTTTCAGCCTCCCTTTCTAGCTGTTGGAGTCGCTCGCCAGCCCCACGGACCCTGCAGAAAAAGCCATAGAAAGTAAGACTTCTTAACCTAGCCAAAAGAGGATGGGTAGAATCCCCCCTCACCATTTGAGTCCTGAAGTATATACCATCTCAGCACTAGATCCATCATTTTTTGATTCCATAAGTTTTCTGTGTCCCTTCCCATTTTATCTTCCTTGTAGTTCTTGTTGCCATCACCCTCTTCCATGGAGTCACATGAAAAGTGGCCTACTTCAGGGGATGCATTTCTAACTGGAAAGTTCTTTGGCCTTTCCATTACAGCTGCTTACACTCCTGAAGAAGCAATCTACTCAGCTCATCAACAGGAGAAGCAACCAGAATGGACATAGCATAGAAACATTTCCACCTCTTCAGCTCTCATGGACTGCCTGAAAACACACTAAGGAGCATCAGTGGTCCCCTACTCAATTTATGCGTATTTTCTTTAGTACTTTGCCGCTGAGACTGAAACACCCTGCCCTTTGAAAGCTGATTTCTTCTAGCATAAATCAAGCCTGTTTCTCTGCCTTGTGTAGATCAGATGCTTCTCCAAGATCCTTCTGGTTTTGGCATTCAGGACAGTGTTTTCTATAACTTGGATGGGCATAATCAGGCAAATATGCCTGCTCTAGCTTTCAGGCACGAGGCACAAGGTATAATCCTTGGTCTCCAGCTGCCTTGCTAGCAACCAATAAGCGCTATCAGATGGTCTCTTCCAGTTTGTGAAGGCAAGGGGATGGAGAGGGGGAAGGTAGTGGGGCTGATTTCCCTGCCACACAGAGCAGTCCCAACTCATTGTTCCATCACTGCAGGCAAAAGGGTCTGCAGTGATGTCTGCATCACTGCAGGCAAAAGGACCACTGGCCAACAGTACAGCCAAATCACACAAGCCTGCTGCATGGCTCTCACCTCTCCTCCAGCTCTTTCTTCTCCTGTGTACAGGACTCCAGGCAGCTTTGACTCTCACGCAACTCCCCAAGAAGGGAAGTCACCTGGGCCTTTAGTGAGGCCTTGTCCTCCACAACCTGCTGTAGTGGAAGAGGGTCAGGTTAGGACTCCAGTGTGGGTTGGCAGGTGCTCCCTTCTCTTTCCCAATGCTAGAGAAGGCTATTCATGCTAGAAACTCAGTGGATATTCACCTCCAACTGCTTGTGCAGCATTTGCACCTGCTGTTGGGTCTCCTGCTCTTGTGCTGCTAAGTGGGCCAGCTCCCCCTGGGCTGATGCCAGCTGCTGTTGAAGAGCTTCTCTCCTGTAGGTGGAAATGGGACAATGAGTGGCAAACAGCCTGCTGCCCTTCAAAATCCAGTGGGTGTCTTTCACTCTAATTAAACCACTTATGCCCTCTGCAAATTCTGTCACTCAGCATCCAGCCATGGCTCCCTGACCAAATCATAATGGTGATCTTACCCACAATTCTCCTGGAATTCTCCTGGAAATCCTCAATTATGCTCCTTATCTGGCAACTCTCACCTTAGTATTTCTAAAACTGATTGTATGGCTTTGCATGCTCCCAAAACATGCCACATATTTGCTATCCCCCTTTTCTTCTCCTATAACGCGTCTCTTAAAAATGTGTTGTTATAGGGTGGCCATAATTCTCTTCCACAAAATCGGGACAAGACCGTCTGCCCCATTTGCCAGAATGTGAACACAATCCCTCCAAATTTGGATTGTCTGTTTTTTGGGACATCTGGCAACCCTAGTTGTTGTCACTAACTTCTCCACACCTTTCCCCTAGTTTTCTATGTGCAGGAAACTACCCCCACCATGGATGCACATTCCATCATATAAGCTCATTCTTTATCACTTCAGTCTAAATAAGATCTAAGAACTCCTCCCTGTATATGTTCTAGAATCCAGTTACGGTATATTCTCCTCCAGTTATGTTCTGGAATAGTGAGTATACTCAAGATTGCCCTAAAAATTCTTCACTTCTGAAAAATATTGTTTCCTTAAAAATTATGAGATGCAAGTAGGAACTGAGAGAAGAAGCAGCTTCGTTCTGTGATCTTGCACTTTACTCTCAGGGATGTATTTAGCAAGTGGAATGATAGATTGAATTGCCTGCACTATGCAAAGGACTATTTTTATAAGTGTTTTTCCCCCAACTATGTGAAGTTAAATTTGTACAAGACAATCGCACCTTTAAGCTGGCTGTTTGTGGTTTGATGATCACAAGTTGCAGTTTATCTACTGCAATACCTTTCATCACCAGCTAACGGCTCTTGGACTCCAGCTCTGCCCCCAAAACATACAATTTGCTAAAATCCCGAATAGGCTTTCCCTTAGCTTCCCTTGTTGGACCCTACCTGAGGAAGGACCAGCATATAATCATAAACTTACTCATCCTCTGCATCCTTCAGCTTCTTGCACAGCTGCTCAGACTGGTCTGCACCAGAAATCCTTCTGTGAAGACAGTATGATAATGGATGGTGCTTTATGAAATTCACCACAATGTGATTTGAGCATCACAAATCATTTGTGAAATCAGGCCCCAGCAATAGAACACTTGCAGGCCAATGCTTGGCTTTGATACTTAACAACAAGTGAGGGTGGAGGGTTGGGTGGGTATGAGACACTGTGAAGTATGGATATTCTGAAACTTGAGAATGCATGGGCAGAGGGGCTGGCAACTTAAAGGTAGCTGGAAAGCATTAAACAATGCTGATCTTGGAATTAAACCAGAAAGGGGTGGGTACAGGTACAAGAACATAGGTACTGGGCTTCCACCAAATGAATAACCTAAGTTCCTAGATAATTGTTTTAACTAGTAAGGATATTGTGTATATTGCAGATTGTTTCTCCAATTATTTTTCTTCTACTAGCAAAAAATGGATATTAGGTACCATGAAAGATTACAGCCTGCAACCCAAGAAATAAGCTGTGCTGAATAAGGAGAACTGAAATAAGAGCTAACTTACCAGTACATGCACCTAGGCCTCTAAGGGCCATTCTCTCTGCTTCTCCATCCTAGAGGGTCTTACCTGCTGTCTCCTGAGCCCTGAAGGAATTCCATCTCCAAGGGTTGCTCTACTGGAAGCCCATTCTCCTTTAAAGAAACCCACAACAGATCAAGGTTCAACATCACCAGCTCCAATTGCCACTCCCCAGGTCTTAGGACCACTATTCAGAATTCTACATGAGCCTTTCCCATTGTTTGCTCTTGATCCCAACATATATTCTGCTATTCCTTCCCCTATCAACTCTCACTTTTATTTTTACTTCAGACTCCTCTTTGGGTATTGCCATCTTTGCTGCTTTTTGTAGTGTGCATATCTTAGCCTGCAAGGCTAGTTTCTCCTTCAGTAGGGCCTGGTTGGCTTTTTGAAGTGCTTTCAAACTCCCTTCCAGCCCATCATCCTCCTGCTGGGGCATCTCATGGGCCTAGACAAATACAAGAAAAGGAAGAAGAAAGTGTATGATTGGGGATAGAAAATGTAGAATCAACCAATTCCAACAGATTATAGCATCCAACCATTCTACCACAAAAGGCTAAGAACCCATTTTAAGATATGATGGTGGGGCAGGACGATAACTAAGGTTCAGGCTATTTGTTCAGGCCAAGACCCAAAGTTTTCTTCTCTGCTTAAATGGATACAGAACTTTTTGCCTTACCAGATCTGGTATAATATCCTCTTGAATAAGGGTCACAGTGTCCAATTCCTCCTGTTCTCCAGAAATCTCTTTCTTGGTGAGAGATGGTTGAAAACCTGTCTGTGGGCAGGAAATACAAATACAATATATGACACACACACTTAATCCAAGTACTTTAAGAATGCAATCCTATCCAACCATATTTGAGCGTAAACCCCATTGACTATAATTTTACCTGATGTGTTTCCAGGTACTTCAGCTTCTGGGCAGCCTGCTCCAACTCCTTTTTCAGCCTTGCACGTTCATAGTGCAAATTTTCCACTACAGCTCGAGCTTCCTGAAACTTGCACATCAGGAATTCCTTCTCTTCCTTGTGTGAAGTCTGAAATTCCAGGAACTCTTGATAGCGCTCCCGCAACATGCGGTTACTTTGTTGGATGGCTTCTACTCAGAACAGAGAGATGGGGGACATTTGCTCATATCTGTCCTTTATGGAGGTCTAAATAACCACATCCCATATGCTACTGAATTCAAGGTCTCCTTTTATTTGGCAAAAAGTCTGTAGTCTGTTGCTTTGAAAGACTGAGCACTAGGTTGACCCACTGAACCTAGAGGGTCTTACTTTCATGTAAATATACGTAGGATTATGGTTGGAACATGTTTAGGAAGATTAGGGCTGTTTTTACACACAGGGCTTAGACTGAGAGACCATCAGTCTCAATTCGCCCCAACCCAAGCCACAAGACCCTATTTTTTCCTTTATCCAACATATAAACTTTGTGGCACATCTTTCTGGTATTGTAATAGGGGCCAGAAAAAAAGTTAATTTAATTTCAAATTTGAATAAATTTACATAAATGAATATATTAGAGAGAACTTATACAAATTAATTCAAATCAGTTCATAAACACTTTCACACAGAGAAGGGTGATCTTTAAACCAGTTCATAAGTACTTTCACACACAGCAGAAGTGCTTGCAGCCTTCTGGGAACTTTGAAAACCCACCAGCCTCTAGATTACAGGGCTTGCCTGCAGGCCAGATGGAGGGGGCTTGTTACAGACTGCATCTGGCTCCTGAGCAGGAATTTGGGTACCCCTGATCCAGATTAATCCACATAATAAAGATCACAGTATCTTACAGGTAGAGTCCAGAAATGAACATGATGTGGAGAATGACAAAGTTCTATAAATAATAATTTAGGATTGTCATAATTAGAAATGGGAAGTGCTGATTTACTTATCATCACACACAAGTTCTTGCTATGTATAAAATAGTACTTTATGGGTCAGTTCGGCTTCCATAATATCAACACTATTAATCCATTCCTGCCACTTCCAACTGCAGGGTCAGTGGTGATTATTCTGCCTTCAGATTTTTCTTGTTTAACCCTGCATGTTGTAAGTTTAAAAAATAACTACAGTAACTCGCTTATGGAATTACCCTTTCCTAGCATTGCAACTAATTTTCAGGAGTCCAGAAACAATTAGATATCCTTGAATGCCAGCCCCAAACCTAACTTTCAACATTTCTAATTACTAGAGAAAGACTGTCATGGAAGACTAGATGGACATGGTAGCCACTAATTTCTCTCTAGACCCCAGAGTCAGGGCAGAATCCCCTAACTGGAGACTGCTGCATACTGGAAAAGCCTTTCCTGAAGTAAATGAAGTTGCTGTTCCATCAGGGAGCTTTTCCCCCATATCCAGATAAGTACCCTCACCCTCAATCTTTGTATTGGCCAGCCGCATCTCCCAGAAACCCAGTCCCAAAGCTTAATAGGGGAAAGGAACCCAGAAGCATGAGCTGGCATGAAGTTTGGGGTGATTAGAAGCACAGGTTCCATTTACTCTAGTTCCATTTATGCTAGGTTACCAGGGGCACTGCAAGTTGGGGTTTAGCACCCGGTGCTCTACAGCAGGGGTGCCCAAAGCCCATTTCAGGGTCCAGATGCAACCTGCAGCGAACCTCCATGTGGCCCGTAGCAAGTCCCCTCTGTCTGGCCTATAAGTGAGTTCTATAATCCTCTGTTCCCCTCACCTCTCAAGGCTGTTTTGAGAGCTGATGAGATTACATTGCCTACTCTCTCTTTGTGTGAAAGTGCTTATGGTTTGAAGATCACCCTCTTTCTCTAGGTTAGAAAATGTGTATGAACTGATCAAATTCATTCATACAAGTGGTACTATCGCGAATATATTCATTTATGTAAATTTATTCAAATTAGAAATGTAATTTTTTCTGGCCCCAACACAGTGTCAAAAAGATGATGTAGCCCTCCTGCCAAAAGGTTTGTGCACCCCTAGTCTAGGACAACAGTAGCATTTATTTTCTATTGCAGAAGCCACTGCATTTTAGTGTGGATCACTTTATCCCCCATTGTAATGTCAGTGGGGGACCTTTGGATTTCCCAATTGAGGGAATGTAATGTGGGGGGACCTTTGGATTTCCCAATTTAGGTATTAAATAAGGATAGATGAAACTTCACTGGTGTGCAAAACACTTCTATGCATTAGATCATATACCTCCCTATCTAGTTTCAGACTGTGTCTTAGTGGGGCTTGGTAGCTGAACATTCAAACAAGAAGCCAGAAGCTTCCTGTCCAAACCTACAAAGAAACCAAGCTTTCAACTCACTTAACTATCCGAATTACAACACCACTTCCCTGAATTGAGAATGTAGAATGAGAATGTAAAGACACCCAGGAACTCAGACTATGGCTACAATCCAGAGTAACTACGCGACCTTTTACACCAACGTAGGTGCCACCTATTGGAAGCCTATGGGAAATGCATAGAGCAATCCAGAGTAATGGCAAAATCCAGAGTAACTACGGGGAGTCCTTGCTCCGGTGTAAGAACAACTTACTCTGAATTCCAATACGAATTTCCCATAGGTTTTCACTAGGTGGTGCAGTAACTATGGGTGCACATAAAGTCTCTTACGTGCTCCTGTAGTTTCTCTGGATTTGGGGGTCAGTGCCTCATGTCTTCCCATAGTTACTCTGGATTGTAGGGTATAACCCATAGGTAGGTAGGTAACTATAGATTGTAGGTAACTATAACCCATAGTTACTCTGGATTGTAGGGTATAACTAAAGTTCAAAATATCTCAGAACCAATCATGAAAATGCCTTTGGTGGTAATTAGGAATAAAACGAAAATTGACTAGTGGTATTGCAAGAAATGAGCATTTCATTTCCACAAAACTATCCTCTACCCAGAATTACAATTCATAGTCAGCCCTTGCGCCCTCACCTTTGAGATCTTTGTTCTCAGCCAGGAAATGCTGCACAATCTCATGTCCTGCCAGCTCAGCTGGTAGGTGCAGGGTGGCCGCTTTGCCCAGAGAGGAGTCATCCCCCATCATGCCGCAGTCACCGCCTGGGCACCCAGCCGGCTGCACCATGTCACAGCTCCAGCCCCTCTGGGCTGCACTCATTCAGCCAGGTCCTGTGAATGGACAGAGCAGTCAAGACTAGGACTCCAAACAGTTGAACAAACAGAAATTGCTCAAGCTAAATATACAGTACATTCATCATGGGAACTTCAACCTAGTTCTCTCTTATGATGATAAACAGTCTCTATGCAGACTAAGTCACTTTAGTGTTCAAGGGGAGGTTTATGGAACTGAATGCTTTTCCATACAAACGAAACATTTCCAGTGCACAGGCAAGTTGCAAGCCAGGTGATGGCTAGACAAGAACCAGTCCAATTTCTGGGACAGACGCTCAAATTCAGGCTGGCATTGCACCTTTAAAGGTTGAATTGTGGATCTGGGAGACCTTTGAGAAGGTCAAACTCCAGTTTGGCTGCCAAACACAGATGTCACCATCTCTTAGCCCAACCTATTGCTGAAGCATGAGAATAAACTGAGAGAGAAACAATCTCTCTCTTTCATACACACCCGCTCTCTCACACACAATCTCATACACATTCACTTTTACACACACCTCTCTCTCACACACAGGCATTTTCACTCTCATGCATTCATTCACTCCTTCACAAACACACACACTTTCACTCACACACGTTCACTCTCACACTCAAATACACTCACTCTCAAACATACATTCCCTCACTGTCACTCTCAAACATACACTCACTCCCTCAGACACTCATATTCATTCTTATATGCACATATTCACTTTCACATTCTGACTCACTCTCATACACTCAGACACTCTCATTCTTATATACAAACACACTAATATACACACACCCTCACTCTCTCACAGACACTCACTCATATAGGCTACAATCCAGAGTAACTACAGGAACTTTTATACTGATGTAGTTACAGTGCCACCTATGGGAAACCTGTGGGAAATGCATAGAGCAATCCAGAGTAAGTGCCTCTTACGTCTTCCCGTAGTTACTCTAGATTGTAGGGATAGACATACTCACTCTCAGACACTCATTTTTATATACACATTTACTTTCACACTCACCCATACATACTTATACACTCACTTTCACTCACTCTTATACACACACATTTTCACACTCTAACACATCCATAGACACACACACACTTTCACATCTCACTGTCACTCATATACTCAAACACACTCATTCTTATATACACACTCTCTTAATTACACACACACTGTCTCTCAAACACACTCATACACACTCACACTCTTACAGACACTTACTCGTATAGATACACTCTCAGACACTCACTTTTATATACACACTCATACACACTCACACTGTCACTCTCACAGTCATTCAGATATACACACATTTTTACACAGACATAAGCATAGACACACTCACTTTCACACCTGTCACTCTCATACACACACTCACTCTCATACACACACTCATTCTTACACACTCACACACACTCAAACACACTCAGTCTCTCTCAGACACATTTATATAGGCATTCTCACTCTGTCAGACACACTCACTTTTAAATTCACACTCATACACACACACTCACTTTCACTGACACTCTTATACACACTCCTTTTCACACTCACACATCTGTAGACACACACTCACTTTCACACTGTCACATAACACACACTCTCAGGCACTCATAAAGCACAATCCTAACCATGTCTACTCAAAAGTAAGCCCCATTATGTTCAACGGGTCTTACTCCCAGGAAAGTGTCTTTAGGATTGCAGCCATACACACACTCACTTTCAAACTCACACACACACAAACACAAACACACACACACACACACACTCATGTTGGCCACCCAAATTAAACCCCAAAGGAGCCCATGGAAGGCTCCCTTCCTTCCCTATCAGTGGGCGGGGGGCCTTCAAGGGGACCTTCAGCCTGCGGGTCAGTGGTCTTCCTCCAGCCCCCTTTCCCTGCTGAGTGTCTGGGGGGAGAGGCTGCTGCCCTTGAGGGGCTTTGGGGCGACCCAGCCATGCTCTTGGGGTCCCCTTTGCCGGGCTGCTCCTCAGAGGGAAGGAACCCGCCTCAGCCTGGACTCCAGAGTGGGGAGAGGGACTCCTGAGCCCTCTCCAGGCAGCCCCAGAGGGAAACCCAGGGGGGCGTCCATCTTAGGGAAGGGGAACTCACACCAGCCTTTCCCACTCCTGCCGCTTCCTCCTTCCTGGTTTGTTGTTGTGCTGCTTTGGCGGAGGTGACGTTTGGAAAGAGAAAGCAAAGAGGAGGACGAAAGGCCCCCCCCCCACGGAAGTGGGGAGGTGGAGACATGGGGGGGAGTGGAGGGAGGTGGAGATATGTGGGGCTCTCCAGGAGGAGCCTCCCTACCACCAGCACCACCTTCTTGCTTGGGGGATGCAAAGCACCAGGGAGTCTCCATTTTGCTGCCCCCCCATCTGGAATGCCTCCAAAGAGTGGGGAGAACAAGACTTGTGTGGGGAGATGCAACCAATTCCCCAGCACTGTGCATGTGGGGCATGGATGTGCTGCATCTTGCATTTGGGGGCAGCCACAGAGGCCTCCTCAAGGTCTGGCAATGTTTGATCCCTTACCTCAGAGTTGCATTGTCTTTACCCCGGAGTCGGAAACTTGGATAGGATCATGCCCTTAGGTCCCAATCCTATCCAGCTTTCTAGCTCCGGTGTAGCCACAATGTAACCCCATGGGAAGGATGTTCCCATACTTTAAAAAGGCCCCCCCATGACTGTCCCTCACCACCATAGCACACATTCCACTGGCACAACTGCACCAACACTGAAAAATTGGGTAGGATCAAGCCCTAAGTGCTTTGCGCTCCCTCGAGTCACATACTACTGCTCCATGCTTACCAAAGGGCGCTCTGTTGACCACACTCCATCATATCCTCAAACATGACCAAAGAACTGTTTGCCTGGGACTTTCTACGTGAAAGAAGTGGGAAAGGCCACACCAGCTATTTTCATCCACTGTGCCGTGGCACACTGGGGTGTCACAGATGGTCTGCAATGTGCCACAGGACTTTGGGGAGGATCGGTAGTGCTATGGGGTGATTTGATCTCCCTACCGGCAGAGCATAGTGTGTCTTGTCATCGTGTCATTACACATTTTAGCATTTTGTCAGTTGTGCTATGATTGAAAATCACTGGGCTAGATGATGTGCCATGGAACATGGGTGTGCTGCAAGCAGTGGTGGGATTCAAATAAATTATCAACAGGTTCTATGTCCCAATAACCTAACTTAACAACAGGTTCTACGTCCCATTAGTAACTGGTTCTCAGAACCAGGCGCTCATTAGCAAAGGGTTCCATAGAACCTGTGAGAACCCCCTGAAGCCCACCACTGGCCTGCAAGAACAAGCGCACAGGTGTACCACAGGGATTTGAAAGAAAGTCATTTATTAGAAGGGCCTATGGGGAATGTGTGTGCCACACTGGTGGAGTGCCTTGTGAGTGTGCCACGAGGCGGAAAAGGTTAAAAATTGCAGTGCTAGAGTGTCACACACCTAGGGTGACCATATGTCCTCTTTTTCTGGAACATGTCTTCTTTTTAAGTTTTGTATCATGACCAAAAAAAAATTTCATTGTCCTCCTTTTTCTTGTGAGCTAGCAGCATGTAGCCTTCTTGTAATTTCATTCATTCATGCATTCATTCATTCATTCATTCATTCATTATTAGATCTGTATTCTGCCTTTCTCCCCAAAGGGCACCCAAGGCGGCTAACGATAAAACAATAACAATAAAATAGAACTAAAACAATAAAATACTATTGAAAACAATATAAAAAACCACAGTAAAACCAAGCAGTAAAAAAGCAGTAAAATTAAGAAATTAGCAGTGCAATCCTAAGTAAGTACTCATAAGTACATCCCTTTGTGTTCAATTGTGTTTATTCCCAGGAGAGTGTGTTGAGGATTGCAGCCTATAGGTAACAAATAACAGTATATGTAATAGTTATAAATTTAAAAAATAAGCTATGAAGGGTGTAATCCTAACCATGTCTACTGGAAAGTAAGTCCCATTGTGTTCAACGGGTCTTACTCCCGGGAAAGAGTCTTTAGGATTGCAGACATACCCTACAATCCAGAGTAACTACAGGAGCACATAAGAGACATTACATACACCCATAGTTACTGCACCACCTAATGAAAACCTATGGGAATTCATATTGCAATCCGGGTAAATTGTTCTTACACTGGAGCAAGGAGTCCCAGTAGTTAGAGCACAATCCTAACCATGTCTACTCAGATGTAAGCCCCATTGTGTCCAATGGGTCTTACTCCCAGGAAAGTGTCTTTAGGATTGCAGCCTTAGTCTGGATTGTGCCCGTTGTGTTTAAATTAACCACATGAAAGCAGTATGAGTATTTTTAGTTTTTAGTCTGACATGTCCTACATTTTTCATGGGTGTCCTACATTTTGGAAGGCCTTGTCCTCTTTTTTGATTATAATGCAAAGACACATTAGAGGGAAAAACACGAGCCCTACAATCCAGAGTAACTACAGGAGCATGTAAGAGACATTTACATTGACATAGTTATGGCACCACCTAGTGAAAACCTGTGGGAAATTCATATTGCAATCCTGAGTAAATTGTTCTTATGTAAGAACAAGGACTCCCCATAGTTACTCTGGATTGTGCCCAAGGTCAGAATGCTGGCATTTCAGCATTCCTTGGGCATTGGCTTGGTGGGAGGGAGGACTATGCAGGTCACAATAGAGCCAGCCTGACCTGCTGTGATCTGAGATGTGTGTGGGTGAGGCACATTGACGTTTTTTGTTTTGCTGTTTGATATGCTGAAGACCAACCACAGGCGGCAATTCCAATCTTTATAACTGCATTTTTTTAGCAATTCCTGTCCAAAAGAGCAGCCTCAATGAGTTTATTTCATGGTTAAAGATTTGAGTAGGTAACTACAAGTATAGTCTTTATACTTGGAGTAAGTTATTTTCAACCTGTCAGCTGCCATGAAATTGGAAGATCAAGATACAGAGTGGTGTTTCACCACAGTCTAAAACAGGGGTCTTCAAAACCCTAGTCCTGGGGCCAGATGTGACCTGAGTAGAGCCTCTGTCCAGCCTGTGGCCAGTTTCTTGCCTCCTGACTCACATGACCAAATGTGACCAGAGCTTTGCTCCAGTTGTGTCTGAAGGGTGTTCTGAGACATGGGGTGCTGTGTGCAGATTATTCAGCCCTTGGAACACTTTCTTATAGCCTAAAAACAATTTCCTGGTTTTCTAAACTAGATATAACTTTTTGCGTCAGCTGAAGGAATGAGAAAGCTCTTTGAGAGTCAGGAAGGCCTCTGTTTGGGGAACGTGTGCCTTATTTTGTAGTGTGTGTTGGTGCTTGGTGAAATACTACAAATTTAAGCCCCAACAATCAGTCATGCTGAGGTTGTCATTATGAGTTCCTATGCTTCAGCATTTCATGCATACCACACTGCAATGTGGGGATTTTAACAATGGGAATTAACAGTATTGCAGAATTGTTATAAACCTCTCTTGTCAACTTCAGCCTCTATCTCTACATGACGATCGTGGCATCAAAACAAAGATAGGCAAATTACAGATCCGAGTCCTAATTTGGGAACTTTTGAAATTATAGTAGCAGTTTAAGAATAAAATCAGGCCTGGTCTATCCTTCTTAGGCCCAACACTGTCCAAATTTCTAGCACTAATGTAACTACAATGAGGCCCCATTAAGGGAAGAAGTATTCTCTTACCTTGAGGAGGCCTCCATGACTGCCACCCCACAACAGGATGCAGCACATGCCCTGTTGGCATGGCTACATCCATGCTGGAAAGTTAGATAGGATTAGGCCCTTAATCAGTGTTTTAAAATGAACAGATTTTCAATCAAGGGATCTAGACTATCAGTGCAATCCTAAGCATGTCTTACTGAAAAGTAAGTCCTATTGTGGAAAGTGTGGTTAGGATTGCAGCCTTAGTATCACTATACACAAGACATCAAGCAGTGGTATCATCACAGGGGCTAGGGGTGATGGACCACACTGGTCCAATAATTGACACCATTATTGGTCCCAATTCTGTAAACCTTTTGGAAAACCTATATTTATGAATACATAGTTATGAATCATTAGAAAGATGTAATCATTCAGAATGTAATGAAACAACTTTGTTGAAATATCTGTTCTATCAAATGTTATTATTTTTATTATTATTTTAAAAATTTTATCCCGCCTTTCTCAGGCTGTCTAGCCCGACTCAAGGCGGCAGCCAAATGAAAACATAACAGCCTTATGTAACAAAAAGTGGATTTTCTTAATTCAAATTGACCAGTGAGACTGTTCTGAGAGCCAATGAAGTGTTATTATGACACATCATGTAACCAAGAGAGTGTGTTTGAGTCGGAGCTGCTCATACTAGCCATATGTCAGAGCATTTCCATGTCAGAGCAGATGATAGCCATATGTCAAAGCTAATTAGCTCATGCTAATTTCATGCAAATTAAATTATTTTTACATTTATGACATCCATGGGGTTGATGTAAAACCTAGTGATGCCACTGGCATAAATTACAATGAATTATGTATGAATGGCAGCAAGTCAGCACTGAGCCTCATCACTGCGCATCACCACTCATCTTTTGAATCTGAATTCAGATTACCCTAAATCACTCTACATCTAGACCCAGATGGAATTTCAACAAAGCCAATTGGACAGAATTTGCCAAAAGCCTTGACAATATCATGCAATGGATTCCACCAACAACATTACCATAGATTTGTGAGGGCTGTACTTGCTCCAGCTAAAAGACAAGCACTGGACTATCATCAAGAAAGTGCTCTTAACCTTTCAATGGTCGGCCACAAAACAAAGTTGATAGCTTTCACCCAATTACCCTTCTGAGTTCTAGTTACAAACTTCTAGAGAAACTAATCATGAATTGGCCCCATAATAGACAGATTTCTGCCCATGGGACAAGCTGGCTTTTGAAATAACTGTAGCTGTGTTGATCAGGTGCAGAGCCTAACAGGTCATATTGAGGCTGGTTTCCAGCAAGGCTTAAAAACCACAGTTGTGTTCACTGACCTAACTTATGATACCAGCAGCTTATGATACTATGGGCGCAATCCAGAGTAACTACGTGGAGTCCTTGCTCCGGTGTAAGAACAATTTGCTCTGGATTGCAATATGAATTTCCCATAGGTTTTCACTAGGTAGTGCAGTAACTAAGGGTACACATAATGTCTCTTACGTGCTCCCGTAGTTACTCTGGATTGTAGGGTTTGTGGAAGAAGGGACTGCTATACAAACTGAGTTGTATTATCCCATGTAAAATCCTCTATCATCTCATCAACAGCATGCTCAGTGACAGATCCTTTCAGATCATAATGGGGAACAATGAAAGGCTGCAATCCTAAAAACACTTTCCTAGGAGTAAGATTCATTGAACATAAAGGAGCTTACTTTTGAGTAGACATGGTTAGGATTTGGCCCTAAGCAAGGTAAGAAAACTCAAAAACATCCTCTCACAAGGTTCTGTAATGGCACCCAAACAATTCAATCTTTATATCTCAGATATGCCAGCTACAAGGGGATGTAAATTTGGATATGCCAATGACCTGGCTCTTGCAGCACAAGATAAAAACATAGAGGTATTGGACTGCCTCTCACTGAGGACCTCAAGACCTTGAGAAAATTATTTGCTGACTGGAGACTTATACCTACAATCAGCAAAATAGTGACTACTCATTTCCATCTTAACAACAAACTGATCCATGCAGCCCCAAAGATCTACCTGAATAACAAATTACTCCCTTACAGTCATACACAGTCCTGAGAACAGAGTACAAAGAATCACAAGTACAAAGAGACAAGTATGATCCATCCAAAGATTTTGGTTCTGTCAGCAACTGAGCAGCATCTACAAGAGACCTAGGCCTATATCCTAAAGTGAAATTAAGCCCCTTGCTCCAGAGCAGTTAAGATGACTTGCCATAGGATAACACTAGAGGGTGACGTAACTGCGTGGACCTGTAACTGCTGTGGATTTTGCCCATACACAAATGGGGTTCATCTCTTTCCATTAAGCCATTATGCGATTGTATGTTATCCAACAGACAGCAACACAACAGGTGCCTAAGGTCTGCCTTGGATTTTGGAAAACCGCATGGATTTATGACTGAAACGAGTGAGTCAGTAACCTCACTAAGCAGCAGTTAGACTCACACCAGCCATTTCAGATAAACTGTAGGCCTTGCCCATGGAATAGTAATCTGGAGAACAAGGTGAAACACAGAACTAGGGCTTGACAACAGCATCACCTACATTTGTTCTCTGGGTTGAAATGTACAAGCACCCCTCACTTATTGGACAGTTAGGGTCTGGAACCAGTGGTGGTCTTCAGGGGATTCTCACAGGTTCTATAGAACCCTTTGCTAATGAGCGCCTGGTTCTGAGAACAGGTTACTAATGGGACATAGAACCTGTTGTTAATTTAGGTTATTAGGACATAGAACCTGATGTTGATTTGAATCCCACCACTGACTGGAACACCATTCGAAAGTGAAAATGATTGAAAAATGGAACCCAGGCTGCAATCCTAAAGACACTTTCCTGGGAGTAAGACCCTCTGAACATAATGGGGCTTATTTTTGAGTAGACGTGGTTAGGACTGCACTGCGGTCTTTTTCATCCTGCAAATGGAAAATCACCAGCAAAAATCACATAAATTTCACTTGCAAAAGCCTAACTAATGTTTATTAACACATAACCAAAATACATAACAAATTACAGTAACATGAACAAAGGGATGCGTGGGCAATGACTATCTTATGTACTGTATTTGAATGCTGGTTATTTACTGAAGGTAGTCAAAAGGAAATGCAAAAATGGTGTCATCACCATGTCACATGCAAATCAACATCACGGAAAACAATTTTAGCCTTTAGACCAGCAGAGAGAGGTTGAAAGAGTGAAGCCTGTGTTGAATGAATGAGTACTGGTTATAATTGAAAAGTATTGAAAAAGCAGAACCATCAGAAAGTGTGGGAGGCCAGTATCTTCTTCATGAGAGGCTGTGGTGCCACCAAATTGGACATTCAATGCTGCCCTGTAAGGATGGGCTATTACTGTGGTTTGAAACATTACCTTTTCCCCTCTTGAGGGAGAGGGCAAACGGTGAAACTCAGCAGAAGCTCAGCCCTGAAAATAAGGATTCAGAGGGGCATTTTATTAGCATTAGCAATGGTTGGAGCCAGTGGTGGGCTTCAGGGAGTTCTCACAGGTTCTATAGAACCCTTTGCTAATGAGTGCCTGGTTCTGAGGGTTATTAATGGGACATAGAACCTGTTGTTAATTTAGATTATTAGGACATAGAACCTGTTGTTAATTTATTTGAATCCTACTGCTGCTTGGAGCATTGGCATCTGCCTAAAAAGGGAGCGGATGGACACTGTGACCTGTTAGCTGTTGCAAAAAGATGGTTAGGCAAAACATAATGATGGTAAAATGTTACCTCGAGAACTTTACCTCAGGAACATGTATGCTTCAGGGACATGTGGTGTGAGAGTGGCAGGTGAGGAAGAACCACCCCATTGGAGACCTCCAAAAATGTTGCCATCACTCAACATCCATATCACTCATCACACCACTCACAACTTGAGCACTTTGAAGCAATGACTGAAGCATTTACGTAATGCTTAGAATGTTTAGGATAATTGCTAGTTAGTGGAACCCATACTCACATTAACAGTATACTGTAGTTTTGTTGATCTGCCAAGGAACAGCCAGTATGTGGTGACATGGAGAAGATCTGACACCTAATATCAACACAAAGGTTATCAGGACATGCCATATCTCCTTCCCCAACTCCAGCTGTGTGTTTGGCCCCTTCCAGCCACAACAATCTGGGCATATCCTGGTAGATCGACCCCCCCCCCCATTCCTCAAGTATTTATTTTAAAGGTTCATTTTCCCTTTTGTCTTGACACCATCTTTATACTTTATTTTCCCCCACCTCTTTCATAATGACTTAAGGCTGCAAACAATTCAATTTAAAATACAATATCCACACAATAAGCAGCAATAAAACAGCACTAGAAAAAAACCAGCAAGAAATAGTAATAGCTTTGAACACAACTGGAGAAGGCCTGAGGAAACCCCAAAGTCTTAAATTACAGTATCTATATATATAAAAGAGAAAAGTCACTGACTGACTGACTGACTGACTCATCACTGCCCTGCCAAAACCAGTGGGCCTAGAAGCATGAAATTTGGGGTGGGTGTTCCTTCCGTGACGGAGGGGTGCACTAAGAACCGGTTTTCGGAAATACCAACTGGAAGGGGGTGAAAAGGGGCGCAACGCATTTTCCTCCCTATACTTTGCATTGAGAATTGCTGACTCATCAACATTCCTCCCCAACTGCTGGGCCTGAAGCATGGAATTCTGGGAGTTCCTTCTGTCACCTGAACTCCCACCAAGAACCATCTGGAGACATTTAACCCTTCAGGGGCTGAAAAGGGGTCAACGTGTTTTTGTCCTATACTTAACATGGGAGACTGACCAACATCAGCCAATATGGTGCTCAGACCCTGGTGCACTGGGAGATGTTGTTTGGAGGAAGAGGTTACACTGGCGCATGAGGGGAAATTGCGCATGAGGGGATGATGCACACGGAGGAAAGTTGCGCACGGGGGAAAGTTGCACATGGGGAAAGTTGCATATGGGAGGAAAATTGCACATGGGAGGAAGTTGCGCATGGGAGGAAGTTGCGCAGGGGGAAAGTTGTGCATGGGAGGAAGTTGTGCATGGGGGAAGTTGCTCATGGGGGAAGTTGCGCATGGGAGGTCGATACGCATGGAGGAAAGTTGCGCATGGGGAAAGTTGTGCATGGGGGAAGTTGCGCATGGGAGAAGTTGCACATGGGGAGAAGTTGCACAGGGGGAGAAGTTGCACATGGGGAAAGTTGCGCATGGGGAAAGTTGCACATGGGGTTTGATGCATATGGGGGAAGTTGCGCATGGGGGTTGATGCGCATGGGGGAAGTTGTGCATTGGGGGTTGATGTGCAGAGGGGGAAGTTGCGCATGGGCTAACTTGTGCATGTGGGGTTGATGCGCATGGGTGAAGTTGCGCATGGGGGGTTGATGTGTATGGGAGAAGTTGCGCATGGGGGGTTGTTACGCCTGGGGGAAAGTTATCCATGGGGGGTTGATGCATATGGGGGGATAGCATATGGGGGAATTTTACTCCCGCAATGCGGGTACACCTTTCGCTAGTGTTGGAATAAAAAAGGATTGTTGAAAAAAATAGAGAAAATGTGCAACAGACCTCCAATTTATTGTTATACAAGTGAAAGATTTTAAGGATTATCTGAAGAATTGCTAGTACTGTCCTAGGTTAGTTTACTCAGAAGTAAGTCCCACTGTGTTGACACTGTTAATGGACACTCTACATAGGACTGCACTGAGAGAGACCTTGCTCCAGTCCAAGAAGCAAAAATGATCAAATTATTGCACTATCGAAAGGTGAAGAAGAAAAAGGCAACATAGTTGACATCTTCCTCCTTTTTCACATACAGATACATATGTTTCCTGGGTCACTTTGCATGAATGAAACATTGTACATCTTGGAAAGTCTGCAAATTTTGTGCATATTTTATTTGACTATTTGGCAAAGCTGTAATTAGATGCTTTGTTAAGTTATGAATAACTGTCAGGTTGATTTACAGCTTCTAAGTAATTTTTTTTCCTCCACAAAATATTAGTGTTAAATGTTTTCTGTACACCTGTTTATAATATATAGTGGAGTCATGGCTGGCTTGGAATATCACTTCAATCAATCAGTCAGTCAACAGTATTTATATATTGCTTTGAAACAAAAAGTTCACAAAGTGGTTTACAAAGAAAATGAAATAACTTACTGCTAATTGCTTCCCCAAAAGGGCTCACAATCTAAAAAAATGCAAAGAACACCAGCAGAAGCCACCAGAAAAGACATTGCTGGGGTGAGAAGGGCCAGTTATTCTCCCCCAGCTACATAAAAGAGGAACACCCTACTTGAAAAGAGTGGCTCTTGCCCAGTTAGCAGGGAAATCTTCATTGAGGAATCTGCACCTTACTGTATATGCTGAACAGCTACATGATAAGACATGTACGACATCAAGTTGTGCAAACCGTGCGTTGTGTCTTTCAGGGTTTGAAAAGTTCTTTGTTACAGAATATGTCTCAACATGCTGTATCGCAATGTTGAACATGGGGAAGTCACACAACTGTATTGGCACTGTATCTATATGGACTGTGAAATCTTTGCACCCAAGTTTTCCCTTAGAGAGAAAAAAATTATGTAATGCTGAACTGCATGTATAATGCACATCCTGTTGGTATGGTTGCATTGGTACTGGAAAGTTGGATAGGATTGGGCCCTTTTTTAGTTGTACATAAGTACCTAGAGAACTTTGGAGGGGAAACATAATTTAAATGGAGGGGGGATTTGACAGTTCTTTAATTTAATTGACAGGAACTGATCCATGTTTGTGTTTTGTAGTTGGTGAGAGAATGAAATGGTTGGTTGGATGCCACATCATCAAAAGTTTGCAGTGCCCTGATAGATGGTTGTGTCACAGGCAGAAATCCAGCAGGTGCAGCATTTACTTGCAGCACAAATGCAAGCCAACTGTAGTTCACCAGTAGAATTTCTGCCTGCAAGGAAAATATTTTATATGTGCTGATCAAGCAACTGCTTTAAATAGGCAGAACTTCTGACAACCCTGAGGCAGGTTTCTAAATATTTATTAGTACTGGAAACAACTGCTTGAGCAGTCTGGTTAGGGAACAGAGTTTTCATTCTGTTGTGGCCCAAAATAAGCAATGCTGGGGTATGTCCTATAGTATCCCCATCTCCAGGAGTCCAAAAAACTCTGGGTGATCAGAAGTCATAACCACAAAAGAGGACAAGGCCCCCAAAAATGTAGGACACCCAAAATAAATGTTAAAACACCAATGTATATTACTTCCATGTGGTTAATTTAAACATTATAGTTGCAATCCTAAAGACTCTTTCCTGGGAGTAAGACCTATTGAACACAATGGGGCTTACTTTTGAATAGACATGGTTAGGATTGTGCTCTATATTACTTATTATTATTAAATTTTTAATTATTACATTTAGGCTGCAATCCTAGACACACTTTCCTGGGAATAAGTTAATTGAACACAGTGGGGCTTACTTTTGAGTAGACATGGATAAGATTGCACTCATACAGCCCAATCCAGAGCAACTAATCTGTCCACATAAGAGCCCTTAGGTTGCCCTATCTAACACTAGGTTGGAGCAACTGCAAGATGCTCCAGCCCAGTTACTCTGAAGGAGGCTTAGGGCAGAGCAAGGCAAGATAGGGTGCCCTAAGAGAGGTGGACCTGCTCTGCCCTAACTGGGGCAGCCTAAGCAGCTCAGGAGAGGCAAGTTGAGGGCATGTTTAGCATTGCCTAGGGCAGAGCAGTTACTCTGTATCCAAAGCCTGTTTCCAAGGCAGAAATGCCCTCTTCCAGCCCTCAGAGTTATACCACCTCAGGAGCAGGTATAGTAATGAGTAGACCCATAGGGGTCCATGATAAGGCCCGAGTAAGAATGGCAGTGCTGACCAAAAATCTGAGTTCTTGGCCAGCCTAGCTGCAACCCCTGCCTCTCAACCTCAGGATATGGAACAAACTACGGCTGCCCACAAACCTCAGGATACAGCAGGCCACTCCAAGAAGCCCCTTGTATTCACTGTAGAATGTACTGGCATCTCATCAGGGACTCCTTAGAAGGCAGGCACCCAGTGGCGTCACCAGACTGGTGCGGCTGGTGTGGGCTGCATTGGGGATGTGCTCCGTATGGGGTGATGTGCCGGAGGAGTTTGACTGTCCTTCGGCAGGCCCCGGGCGTCAGCACCCCCATTCAGGCCTGCTCCAAGGCGGAGAATCAGCCAGAAGCTGACACTTGTATGAGGAGCTGGCCTGAACGGCCATCTGAGGTGCACTGCACAGAAACACACTGAGCATGCCGAACAGCTTCAGAGGAGACTTCCTTAGAGCAGAGAAAGTCCGCGCCTCTGCACAGCCATTCGGCCTCACTCAGGAGGCGGAGTGGCAGCCAAATGGCTTCAGAAAGAGTACTGCACAGGCACCAACTCTGACGCCTGCACAGTCTCCCCCGAAGCCAAAAGGCTTCAGAAAAGTACTGCGCAGGTGTCAGAGATGGTGCCTGCGCAGTACTCTTTCTGAAGCCAGTTGGCTTCAGAAACAACTGCGCAGGCACCAACTTTGGTGACTGTGCAGTCCAGGTGGGAGGGGCGCGCATCCCAGGGATGACGCACAGACTTCCGCACCAGGTGATGTGCAGAGTCATGTCACCACTGTAGGCACCACAGCTGTTCCTTGTTCAGTGTGATCTGAGGGGTGTCTCCTCAGGAGCAAGTCTTCCCCTTGTGTCAATTACTTAGCATGCTCTGGAGCAGTTAGGGCAGCCCAGGCTTCCTGACTCTCTGAATTCAGCATAACTTTCTGCTCTGGATACAGAATAGTTAGGAGAGTGCAGTTAGGTCAGAGCAGGCTGAATTTGCTCTGGATTGCAGCCATAATTTGTTAAGTACAAGAAGGCTACATGCGGCCTGGTCACAGAAAAAATGAAGACACTGGACTTCTTTTCCAGGACACAAGACTAAAAAAGGGGCACGTTCTGGAGAAAAACGACATCTGGTCACCCTGCCAAAATTGTACAAACCTAATTGTGATATTCTGGAGGGAATACAACAGAAGTAAAGAAACCTGGGGCCCAATCCTATCCAAATTTCCAGTGCTAGTGATGTTGTGCCAGTGGGCTGTGCCCTGCATCTTGTGCTGGAGGGGAGTCCCTAGCATTCTAAGGTAGTGATTTGTCAATGTACCGGTCAGGACTCCCTTGTGAGTGCCACCATCTTGTAAAAGATCACTCAGGCTGCAATCCATACTTTCCTGGGAACAAGTCTCCTTGCAGACAATAGAACTTACTTCCATGTAGACATGGAGGAACTCTGGCATCACAGTGATGCCACTTTTTGTTTGATGTCACTGCTGTCCATGATATCATCTCTAGCTTGATGACATCACTTCCAAGGAAGGTTTCCCAGACAGTCACTCTGAGAAGGGAGTCCTGGGCTGAAATGCTGGAGAACCATGTGTGTATGGTGAACACCTGTTTCTTTATCACAATAATGCTTTGTGGCTTCACCACAACTGGAAAGCACATTTGTTTAGGAGTGGGCACTGAGGTCTCAATCCTCTGCTAGCTTACTTGGGAGTAAGACCCACTGAACACAGTGAGGCTTGCTTCTGAGTAGTCATGCATAGTGCTGCAAGAGGCCAATCTTATGCATGCCTACTCAGAAATAAATCCCATTAGAGTCAATGGAGCTTACTTCCACGAAAGTGTGGACAGGATGGCAGCCTCGCAGCCCAATCCTATGCAGGTCTACTCTGAAGTAAATCCTATAGTCAATGGAGCTTCCCCCAGGAAAGTGTGGTTAGGATTGCAGCCTCGCAGCCCAAGCCTATGTATGCCTACTTGGAAGTAAGTCCCATTGAGTTCAATGGGGCTTACTCCCAGGTAAGGGTGCATAGGATCGCCAGGCGATCCTGTGCACCCTTACCTGGGAGTAAGCCCCATTGAACTCAATGGGACTTACTTCCAAGTAGGCATACTTAGGCTTAGGCGAGCTTGCCACTTCCTGGGCACAGCAGAGCCGGATCACTCAACAGCAACTTCTCCTTGAAGGTGATGGAACGCGGCGTTGTGTAAGCAACGTTCGGACTCCTCCCATTGGCTTATCGGTTTCCTCGAGACGACAGCGCCGCCTGTGATTGGTCAAAGCGCGCGTCTGGGGGCGAGTTGTTTGCGAACCCCGCCGGGTAGCAGGGGCGGGGAATGGGGAGCCGAGCGAGTGTGCGGGGAGAGAGCCTGGGGCGGCAGCGAGTCCAGGAATCGGGACCAGGTAAGGGGAGCGCAAGAGGGCTGCGATGGACGCCAGCTTGGAAGGGCAAGAGGAGGGGTGGGGGCGCTGGGGAGGTGGAGGGCCCAAGGAGAAGGGGCAGGAGGAGAGGAGATCTGGGTGCAGGGAGCAAGGGGGGTGGGTGCAGGACAGGGTGACCACATGTCCTCTTTTTCCATGACATGTCCTCTTTTTCACCCTATGTCCTGGGAAAAAAATCTTCTTTGCCCCCCTTTTCCTTATGAACATGTAAACTTCTCTTAATTAGTAAATTAAATGTTTAATTAGGGTGATCTTATGTCCACTTTTTCCAGGACATGTCCTCTTTTTGAGCCTTTTGTCCTGGAAAAAAAACTTTCTTGGTCTCCTTTTCCATACATGGTGACCAGATGTCCTCTTTTTCCAGTCCATGTCCTCTTTTTCAGCCTTGTGTCCTGGAAAAAAACTTCCTTGTCCCCCTTTGCCTTGTGAGCAGGCAGCATAGAGCCTTCTTGGGATTCATAAATTAGATGTAATCAGAATGACCAGATGTCCTCTTTTTCCCAGGACATGTCCTCTTTTTGAGCCTTTTGTCCTGGAAAAAACTTCCTTGGCCTCCTTTTCCATTCATGTTGACCAGGTGTCCCCTTTTTCCAGGACATGTCCTCTTTTTTAGCCTTGTATCCTGGAAAAAAAAATCTGCTTTGTCCTTCTTTTCCTTGTGAGCAGGCAGCATGAAGCCTTCTTGTAATTAATAAATTATATGTAATAGTTAATTTAATAATAATTAATATAGTCTTTAAATGAACCACATGAAGGCAATATATAAGTGTTTTCAGCATGTCATATTCTATATTTTTGGGGGGTGCCCTACATTTTGTCCCCTTTTGTGGTTATGATAGCTGGTCACCCTGGTGCAGAAGGAGGCATGCCTCTCCCTTTTTTTCCTGGAATGCATAGCCACCTACACTCCAGTGCAGAGACTGGCTGATCTGAGAGAGAGATAAAGAGGGAGGTGTGGAAAAGAGTGAGGTGTGGTAATAAAGCATACCTGCCTTGGGTGGGATCAGGGTGAAGAGGTGATGATCCTGGAGTGCAGGCCCAAAAGTGACAAAAACAGCAACTTTGGATGTAGTCCTGTCCACACTTTCCTGAACTATAAAGGGGCTTACTTCTGAGTAGACATGCATAGGATGCACTTCTTTCTACACTTCCTTGGGAATAAACCCCAATAACTACATAACAGGGCTTACTTTTGAGTAGACGCTGCAATCCTATCCAAACTTACTTGGGAGTAAGCCCCAGTAACTACAATGGGACTTTTCTGAGTAAACAGGCATAGGATTGGACTGTGTGGCTGCAGTCCTATCCACACCTACCTTTGACTATAAAGGGGCTTACCTCTGAGTGGACTTGTATAGGATCCACTCCTGTCTATATTTTCCTGGGAGTAAACCCCATTGATTACTACTTCTGAGAAGACTTAAATCAGTGCTTTTTTTCCCCTTCCCTCTTTTCATTCCTCTTAAGTTTTGGGATTTCTTCTCCCCATGCATGTCTGCTCAGAAATAACTCATTTTAGAATCAACTGGGCTTACTCACAGATAAATGTGGATAGGATTGTAGCCTTAGTGATAGTGACATATTTTACATCATACAATATCTTCTAAGATCAACATGTTTGACAGCAGACCTTTTGCAAATAGACAAGAAACAATAACCATCTGTTGAGGAACCTGTTTGATGGACCTTCTATTGAAGGACCTTCTATTGAATAGATCTTCATCAGTAGATAAGAAATAGTATCTTCCCCTGTCCCCCTCCTCCAGGACCATTTCAGCATCTTCTTTTCTTTCACAGGACTTTTCTTAGTATGATATCCTCATAGTTCTGGATATATCTGGTAGCAAGGAATCTGACTGGATGGAGCCTGGCCATGCCTGTCCCATCTTCAGAGAGGTCATCTCTAGGAGGTCTCCTGCAGAAGGAGAAGACCTGTTCTGTTGACACTTCACTGAGCAAACTATCAATAACTTGCCTGAAACAAGTTAAGACTTGTATCCTGGAGATTAGTTTGTAGCAAACATGCTAACTGACCTAATATCTGCAATGGGTAGGAAGGAAAGGGTGCTCACCTGGGGAACACCTGGTGGGTGGGAGGAGCCAAATATTCCAGCCCACAAATCCTCACCTGACCAATTACTTCTCTCCTCAGGTAATAATATTGCCATCATGAGTCGCAGACAACCACAAGAAGAGTTGACCCGTACAGACATCTGTGGGATGCTCCGTGAAGAACTTAGCAAAGGGAATGACTTCCATCAGTCAGATACCCACATCTTCATTATTTTGGGGGCTTCGGTGAGTTTCTTCCTTCTGGGCTAGATTGGGATTCATATTAGATGTGAATATCAGACTATCTGACTTTTGGGAAGAAAAAAATTTAGCTGAATCAGTTTTCTATGATTATAAAATTTAGCTGGTGCAGTTTATCATGGTGCAAAGGTGGCAGATGTGATGTCTTGGAAGGAGAGAACTTGTATGGCAAAGAGAGGCTGTACAATGGAGAAGATTACCATCTAGCTGAAAATATATGAGACAATTTAGGTACTAAACATTTTTATATGGGAAGTGTGGTGATAGCATAGAGGTAAAAAGTACTAACGTGGCAAACTATGTATTCTCATGCACTTCATTTAAGTTGATAATATGTATCCAGTAGGTGTTAAAAACTATTTATCATCCATAAATATTAAAGCTACTTCGGGTCAGTTAATGTAATAATTGAATATAATAATTGAGGCTTGAAATAATATAAATTAATTGAAAAATAATAGAAAGGGTAGGTAAATAAAGATGAGTCTAAAACTGACCAAATAGATACAGAATGAGTGTTTTGAAAAGGAATACAAGCATTCAAGTTGCTATTCGTGTCCTGAAAGCATCTATTTTCTCTCTCATTTCTTTTCTTATACAGCAGGTTTGGGAAAGAGTTTTATATGATCTGGAAAACTGCATTTTGCATTTTAAACAGTACTTGGCCAAAATTGAAATATTTTTCTTGTTTCTTTTGTAGCTATTGGTTTTAGTGATGGAAACTGAACTGTCTTCCAGATAGTGTTAAGAGTCAGTGATTGATTAGATAAGATACTTTATTGTCATTGTACTAAGACATGCAGTGAAATTCAGATGCACTGTCACAATACAGACTCAATATAGATAGAAGAAATAAAAATTTATACTTTTATCATGCATCAACACTCAACTCTTTTAACACTCAGTCCTTTCACAGAAGGATTGCCAAAGGAAGTGTCATTTTTTTTCTTGAGAAGTGGGTTAATTTTACAATGCAGAAAAGGCAAAACTATACATCTACTTAAAACATCTCCTTTTCAAGATTTTCTGTCCTCTCCTTAAACATCATCACTTGCCTCATTTAGTTTCATCACATTATTTCTTGTTCTGCCAGTTACAGGGGATGGGGAAATCTGAGTGTGATCCTCCATATCGTTGGAGAGAACTCAATACAGAGGTATACTTTTCAGTGGCAGTCCTACATAATGTGCAGTTCCATACCAATAAACTTTTTGTTACTACTGCACTGAGTTGACTGAATGGGGTGGGAGTATTTGTACTTTTTCCCATATTGAATGCAATCTGCAATTCAGGGGTTTATCTCCTGCACTTCCTCTACTGCTTTTGTTGCAACTGTTTACCATGACTAGAGTGTTTTTTGTTAAATCTTCTTTGTTCTGCTTCTGCATCCCATATTAGTATCAGTGGTTAGCATCATCCCTGTCTAGCATCCTCTCTTACAGGTTTGAGACATGCAGTAATACAGTCTACATATGATACAATATACATACGGTCACAGGTTGCTGGTATACCCAAATACCAATGAAAGGTGGAGCAGGAAGGCAGACAGAGGTTTGCTTTCCTGCCAGTTGTATAAGCATCTCTTGGAGCTGAGGTGCAGTTGTGTAACTAGGCACAGTGATTACTGAATGGTGTGTAATCAGCATCCCTTATGTGATTGTATTTGTGAGCATGCTTGTGAAAGGATCCGTAGCTAATCCAGGCAGGGGGCAGGTAGCTAATCCAGGCATATCTTGGCTTTAGCAGTGCATTGATAATCAGATGCCAGTAAAGATCAGCTTACAGCAGCTTGGCTTCCTGTGGAGACTTGTCCATTGCTGTCTCTCAGTTGTGCTTGCAAAAGTTTCTCTGCATTCAGTACAAGGAATTGTTTAGGTGGAGAGCTAAGACAGTAGCTAAAATCTGGTACCCTCAGAAACGTAAATGTATGTGGAATTCTTTCCTGCATAGATTCAGGCATACGGAAATGTACATTCATATACTGTACAATGTTAGGTGTTTGTTTTTAAATGTGTGAATTGGTGGTCATAATCAGAAGGTAAGTTCAGGTGACGGTGAATTCACAAAAGGTTTAGCACTGCTAGGGGAACACTGCCATAAACAATTTTATTCTTAGAAATATGTGGATTGCGTCCCGAGACTGCTTAATGAGTCAGTCTGAGCCCTATTTAATTTATAAAGAGCGGTGCTAGGGTTGAAAGGAAGCCTGCCATGTCTTCAGGGAGGAAATCCGGCTCTTCCGTTCTGCTAGACTAGGTTGCAGCTTCTCTGTGGCAAGGCAAATAATTAAAATTATAAAATTAGTATATTATTGTGTCATCAGAATGTTTCATGAAAGTTTACCCCAAAGCCAGAAGACACCTTGCTATAAGTGAGAAAGATTAAAGGAGGGAGGTGAGGGAGGTTGAGACAAAAATCTGTATGCCTCTATGCATTTGCTGGGCCAATATAAATCCATGGGTGGGTGGTGCAAGTGGTTAAGACACTGTGCTTGTTAACCAGAGGGCCAGGGTTCAAGACCCAGGTCCCCACAAGACAGGGTGAACTCCTGTCCTTAGCCCAGCTCTGCGACGCAGCTGGAACCAATCGTATCGGCTCTGCCATTCCATTGGACTAATTCAGTGGCGTGGAGAGGGGGGATTTGCTGCTTGGGTAACAGCCAATTCTCCATATCAATCTACCCAAGTCTCCGTGCTTTGCATGCAGCATCGAGCACCATACCATAGTCTTTCAAGACTGATGGATGCCAAGTTTTTAGTTTTATAAATCCACGACATTGCAGGAATTTGTCTACTTGTTACAAAGCACCCCAGCTTTCAGGGGAATATTTGTTCCCTGCCCGATATTTATGCATACTAGTTTTTCTCAGACCTTATACTTTGATGACTTGCACTGTGCTGTTAAAATTATTTCTTTGTGTTTTCTTTGATCTCTCTTGGTTAGTGTGCAGTCAAGAGTTTTCCTATTGCAAAGGGGTGGCCAGAGGCTGTTTGAGCTGCCTGTTGAATGGTTGCAGTTAGTCACAGAGGAGAAGAAAAGGTGCTCACTGTATGTTCAAAGGGATGAGGATTACAGCCTTAGCAAAGGGGAAGTGCTAGCTCTTGCTGAGTCACCAGGGATTAAGGGGTGGTCCTCTTCTCTAGTTTTAAAAAAGGAAGTCAACTTTCTTGTAAAAAGGGAAAGCAACAGTTCTTCCTGGCTGTTTGTTCCCCTAATGCATGATCATGTTTCTAATTTGGAGGTGCAGTGTGAACCTTGAAGCACAGCCAGTGTCTTTGGAGAAAAGCAGGGACCATTTCTACCAGGCCACCTCTGTTTTTCTTAACCATCTGCACCCTAATTATGTGTCATTTTTCTTCCAACATACAGATCAGTAGAGGATGATGTATACACAGGCACACACAAGTTCCACTTGAAAGCACCTAGTATGCTGAGTCATCTAGGTGACAATAGAGCCACCTGATGCATTATGATTGTCAGGGCACTTCCATATGCCAGCTTTTTCTGACAAAGCACTGAAGGAAACAATTGCCTGGTTAATTCAGAGTGCAGCCCTAAGCAACTTTCCAGCAGTGGCATAGTGAGCCAGTGAAGCATGTGCTACATGCTGGTGGTGGGGGGCATTCATGGAGTCCTTCTCACGTAAGGTAATGTTTGTTCCCTTATCTTTGAGTTGCATTGTCCTTATCCTGGTGCTGGAAAATTGGTTAGGATTGCACCCATTGAATACTGACTGATAATAAGCTACACATTGAAGGTAACTGAAATTCACATTTGTATTCCCATCAAACTCGTGGACTCCCATGATTAGAAGGGAAGAAGAAAAAGGCATATTCCTACATGTCAACCGCAGTTAATAGTATCCAACTTGGCAACAGAAAACACATGGTGAATGAGGTCCTAACTCATTTTGGCTGCAATCCGAAAGACACTTTCATAGGAGTAAGACCTGTTGAAAACAATGAGTAGACATGGTTAGGTTTGCGCTCTTTGTGGGCTATCATCCTGCTGCTCTCACTCCTAGCAGTTGTGGTCTAGTTACAACACTTACCATTTAAGATCTGTGTTATATTTCTGTGGGGCTGTGAGTGGCACAAGCGGGTAAGACGCTGTGCCTGTTAACCAGCAGGCCAGGGTTTGAGACCCGGGTCAGCCCCACAAGACAGGGTGAGTTCCTGTCCTTAGCCCAGCTCTGCAATGCCAGCTGGATCCAATCGTATTGGCTCTGCCTTTCCATTGGACTCATTCAGTGGCGTGGAGAGGGGGGATTTGCTGCTTGGGTAACTGCCTATCCTCCATAACAATCCAACCCAGGCTTTCCTGCTTCGGATGCAGCGTATGCAGTGCCGAGCACAATACCATAGTCTCTCAAGACTGACGGAGGCCTGCTATATTACTTCAGCCTGCAAGTGTCAACTCACATGATTGAATGTAAATGTAAAAAAAGATAAATTATCTGCCTATGTTGTATTTGACTGGATTTTGTTTATAACCACCTATCAAGTCCTTTTCAAGGACCATGTTACTGGAGTATATTATTAATAGTATTTATGGCACCAAATCTGTTTATAGAGAAAACCAAATACCATATTTACTCGATTCTAATGTGCACTTTTCCAGCCAATTTTGGTCTCCAAAATTGGCCAACACATTAGATTTGTGGGCATATTACAGTCGAGTAAATATGTATGGGCTGGTCAGGCAGGATTGCAGCTTGCCTCCCATAAAGTTTACGGGATTGTAGCCATGCTTGGTGACAAGGTGGCGGCAGCAGCTCCCTCTGGACCAGGGAGGGAGGCGCAGGAAGAGCAGGGGCACCCTTCTCTCCCTATCCCATGGGACAGACAGATAGATAATTATCACCTTTATATTGATTATCACCTTTTATTGATTAAATGTTGTAAAGGTAATTGATTAGTTGTTGATTATTCAATTATCTCTATCACATTTAATTTAAAAAAGGTGCTGCCCATTGTTAACCAGGAAAGACATCTTTTGTATTGCTGTTTTCATTCCTATGTCATTAACAAGTGAAGACAAAAATAACCCTTTCTTGATATATAGGTGTGTGCTCTCATCACTGCATCGCTTACTGAAATTGTTCTCCACCCTTTAATTAGTTAAAACAATTAAAGCTTGCAGCCCTTATATTCAGCCCCAGTTTTCCCAGACTAGATTGTCTCTGACCAAGAAGCAATGTGGAGACAATGACAACTTGCAGGCTAAGCGACTGCAAACTAAGCTGTCTGGGAAGTTCATAACAAAGGAATTAGAGCGTTATTCTGATTTTTTTTATAGGCAGCAAATATACCTAGAAGGAGAAGCCTATATACACCCTACCCACCTGCAAGCCTCATGTGCTCTGAATGTTTCACACCTTTTTGGCCTGGGTACTTAGCTTATCAGTGTTTGTATTAGATAAAGAGCTTCCAATGTTGAGTGGATACAGAGTGAGCTGGAGGCTTCTACGAGGTACTGCATCACCAGAGAGACTAAGTAGGAGTTTACCGTAGTTTGTGGCCAAAGCAAAAAAAAAAGCCATGCAGATCTGGGATGCTGTGTGAGTAAAGAAACGACACAAGGCAATGAACTTTTGTGTTGCTTCACACAATTAGGCCAAAGCCTGCAAATACAAGGAATGTAGGTTCTTACCTTGAGTCCTGGGAACCTTTAATAATAATAGTTAATCTTAATAATAGTGGTCCCATGACCACGGAAATGTCTTTGGACACCGCCGGCTCTAAAGGCTTGTAAACATTGATGAGCACCGCACCCTATTGTCAGAAACGACTGGCAGTTAACCTGCAGGAGGGGGGTTTACTATTATTACTATTGTAAGTACTATTATTACTACTAATAATAGTAGAGTGTTTGCATCATTCCATGCTCTCCAACAAATACTTACAGAAAACTGCCTTTTTCCTGTTTACAGGCATTCCCCACTTATTGGACGGGTTAGGGACTGGAGCAAGTGAAAAATGTTGAAAAGTGGAACCCAGTCTTTTTCAGCTTATAGATGCAAAATGGCCACAAAAAACCCATAAATATCACTTGCAGAAGCCTAAATAACACATACTGTATCTCTTCACATATAGCAAAATACATAACAAGTTACAGTTCAGTGAACAAAAGCATGTGTGGGAAATGAATATATGTACTTGAAAGATGGTTATTTACTGAAGAAAGTCATAAGGAAATGCAAGAACAGTTTGATCACCGTGTTACATCCAAATCAACATTAGGAGGACAATTTTAGCCTTTAGACCAGCAAAGAGAGGTTGAAAGAGTGGAGTATGAGTTAAATGAATGAATGAGTCCTGGGTATAATTGAAAATGTTGAAAGAGTAGAACCGTCAGAAAGTGGGGGATGCATGTACTTTTGCAACAATAGTGGAGCTTGTCTGATATTTGCAGTGCACAATAGATTGTGCAAGAACTCTGGGTTGGTGGTCTTGTATTAGGGATCCAGATGAGATGCTAAAGCCTTTATTGCCTATATGTGTGTGTTATGCCAGAACTCCTTATGAAGATGTTGAGTAACAAAGGAGGGTGGAAGTAATTCATACTCTTCTTACATAAACTTTATGGGTGGGTTCAGCATTAGGTGATTAAAAGGAGAGTAATCTGTAAGAGCCACAAGGGTGCAATTGATCCATCTGTATTTTTAACTGGTAGTTTTGCTAGTGGTGATTTTGGTGCCAGTGATCTTGCTTTCCCCATGGATGATCAGAGACTTCTGGCTGTTAGGGTAGATAATGTGGACCATGAGATGTTATATTAAGCATCTTTAGATACAGATTTCTTAGTGTAAATAAAGTTGGATTACAGCAGTGCTTCCCAAGGGAAACTCCTTCCTACAAGGGAGTTTGGAGCAGTATGTGTAGGAAGGTATGTGCAATCCCAAGGATCACTCTTCTGCAGGGGGATTCCTAAGAGTGTGTGAGCTTGGTGGGAATGTGTGCTCGGGGTCTAGAGAGTCCAGGAGCAGCTTTTAACCCTTTTTGGGTACATAAGTACTCCCTGCCCCACCTCCGCTACCTGTGGCAGTCTGGAAAAAATTTCAAATTTGAAATTTTAATTATTTTTCTGGCCCCCAACACAATATCAGAGATATGATGTGGTGCTTCTGCCAAAAATTTTTGGACAGCCCTGATTAAAGGTGTCCCCACAGTATTTCACTGTCAGTGAAGTAACAACTACGTGAGGTGCGTCCTCAATTATTACTGTATTGCCAAATTGCAGATAAAAGATTGCAGTTCAGCCAAGGCCTATTGAGGTGTGCTTTTATAAGGCCGTTTTGTGAGTTCATGTTGAAATTCTTACTGAGAAGGGACGTTGCAATTTATGGTTCAGTCTCTGGACATCTAGTCGTTCCTAACCATTGGTTGGTCAAACCACCAAAAGGTAAAATTACCTTATTGAAAACCTAAACAGAAAGTTTTAAATTGGTCCTTAATTTTATGCACACAGATTTTCCTAGTTCTGTTCCTAGAAACGGAGTTCTAGAGAGGAAGAGATGGAGAAGATCCTGAATCTTAGGGCTGTTGTTTGTTCAGCTTCAGGCAGTGGTACACTTGAGAGAACTTCTTTGGCAAATTGTAAGGGAAATCCTCTCCTTGGATTCAGGTGTTTGAAATGGAGTGTTACCAAGTTTGAAACCTGCACTGTGTATGGTCTTAGTCTGCCTTCTCGGAGCAGGAGAAACATATTATTATATTTGCTCCTATGACTCCAAGTCTTCTGGGGAGAGCCTTTTTATAGTCCCTTGCTTTAAGGCTTTGTGCCAATTCCTTTGTAACTGGGTGCAGTTACATATTTCAGAGGGAGAAGGATTCATTAGCAATTAATTAGCTATTAATTTTTTCATTTTCTTTGTAAACCGCTTTGTGAACTTTTTAGTTGAAAAGCGGTATATAAATACTGTAGATAGATAGATAGATCCATCTACCTGGTGGAAACACAGGTATTTCCTCTGAACTGTATGTCCTCTCTTTTGTCAACCAGTACAAGCGGTTTCATTCTTTCTGATTCTCAAGCACTGCTGGTGGTCACTTGATCTATAGCAACCACATGCTTGCGTGATCATCTGCTTGCGTGATCAGCTTCCTGTCACCTCAGTGTGGTGAATTTATGTAGAGGAATTATTGTTTATTATTATTCCTGTTTGTCCTTGCATAGCAAGGTTGATGGTAGCTACTTTTACTTTTTGCAGTACAAATCCATTATAGTTTTACCCTTGTTTGTCTTAATTCATGCTTAAACCTGGCCATACAACTCTTTGGTGCTTCTTTTGTCTTCCTTTGCTTTCTTTTGGCTTTGCAGCCGTTTAATGTTTCTAAATCCTCAACATCAGTCTGAGTAATGACTGACAGTACATTTTTGCAACCTAATGCCATCATAGGATTCCATCCATGTCTAATATTTGTGTGACAACTATACTGTCATGAGTGGTGAATTTGCTTCTTTCCTATACTAAAGAAACATCTGGCATGGTATTTTAAAATAAGATTGAGAAATTCTGAATTATTATTCTTGCAGTACTTGTATAGTTTTAATACAGACTTTCTCTTTCCTAACGTGTATCCCTCACAGGCACAAGGTCTGCTTTTTGGCATGCCACTCTCCCTCTTGTAATATAGACAATACAGAATATATACAAATCCAAGGAGTAATTTGTAGTCCTGTAAGAAACATTTTTGTGTGATCATGTGTCGGCAGCATTACTGTTTTATTTAAGGGTAGTCTGTCATCATTCTTTTATTCCACTAATTTTTAAGCCATGATTTTCAAACTTTTTCATCTCGCAGCACTCTGAGAAGGTGCTAAAATTGTCAAGGCACACCTTGATGGCCGACAAGGCGCATGATGCTGCTGATGGTGGGCCCTATATCCCCAAATGGCCCTACTCATAAATGGCCTTCTCCCCCCCCCCCCAAAAAAAAACATCTTATGGACTATTTGTGGCACATGAATAGGCCATGGCACATTGGTTGAGAAGTGGTGGTATAATTTTTAAGATGACTTTCCTTTTTAAAGATGGTTTATTAGTGAATTATATCAGCCAAAAAAGTGAATCTTAGGTCATGGGATGGACCCTATTACAACCAGTGAATGAACAGAGGGTACTTCTTTATGTTTTATATTGCTACCCCTTCTTGCCCAATACCCCCTGCTTGGTCTTAGTGACTGCTACGGACAGTCTCCATGTGTGAACCTTCGGCCAGCCTCATCTGGCCCCGTCAGTAGCAGGATCAGGCTGGGCATCATTCCATCTCCTCTCTGAGTCATCATATTCTGCTGCTTAGCAATTGGGCAGCTGAGTCACTCCTGCCTCCCACTTGCCTAGTGGTGTGAGGAGTTGGGCTGCAGTCCCACAGGTGTGGCTGCTGGCTGGCTTAATGCTTCATGACCTGGCCATGGACCAGTGACAACAAATCCTACTGCTGGTTACCCAGTGAGGCGGTGCAGGCAAGTGCCTGGTGCCTTTCATGCAGCACGACACTGCCAGGCACAGCTGCAGGAAGGAAAAAAACCATGTCAGGGAATCATTGGGCAATGAAAGGCAGGCCTTGCTCCAATTCAGATAAGCTGACAACTGCAGATTTCATTTGCACGAGAACAGGACTCAGCTAGAGAAAGAGGGGATGATCATCCCAACCAGTGGCACCCCAAATGCTGTCTACGCACTCAGAGTACAATCAAGGAAGACTATAGGGGCAAGCATATTTGGAGGTCTGTAGAATGTGGATCATAAATAGGAGTGCAGAGATCAACGCAGAGTATTTATATACAGCTTTTAATCAAAAAGTTGAAAAGAGATGAACTCTTTTGTACTCTGCTCCCATTGTTTCTATGCGAGATTGTGGGGCCAGGCATATCTGCAATGGAAAGCCTAGTGTTCCCTCCTATCCCCCTCCCAGGATTTGAGAAAGCAAGAAAATTTTGGTTGGAGCACAGGTTCATGTCCGTGATGGAAGAGAAATTAACTGAACTGATGGTAGTAATCTAAGTGTAGTTGTTGATTGACAAGTGTTAATATATAGCTGTTGAGCATCACCATAAGCATAGATATATAATTCTAGCATTCAGGTAGATCAGAGGTCCCCAAACTGTGCATCATGATGAACTTAACAGGAACGCCACAAAATGTCCCTGGTAGCCTTTTCCTGCATCTCCTTGGTTCAGATCCAATGTAATAGCACTTGGGAGGGCCAGGAAGACAAGACTGCTGCAAAAGAAGGAGGCTAAGACCATGGTAAGTTTGGAAACCTCTGGTGTATTAAGGGCCCAATCTAGAACATTAGTGCACTTGCTGAGCTCCAGTGTTGGCACTCGGTGTTGCAAACAGGCCATAAGACATGTCTGTAGTACCTTGTTAGGACAAGCTGCCAGTGCTGGGCAAGCACCTGTTGATGCTCTGCTCAGCACTGCATGGAAGGCCAGTTGTCACCCCTGCAGCACCAGCTACCTAAGTGGTTTCAGAGTAGGGGGTGTGGGGAATGGATGGAAAAGGATGGAGGAGGGCAAGGTGGAAGAAGGAACTGGCGCATGAGACTGGAGTGGCCCTGTTCTGCGGTATTCTGTCCTTCATACTGTATTAAAAAATCTAACAGAGTCTCCCTTGGTAGGGAGACTATATGTATCTATCTATATGTGTCTCTCTGTGTGTGTGTGTGTGTATGTATCTATATATACATATCTATACATACATATAATCTATACATACATATAATCTCAAAACAGCTACTACTGCATCTACTGGTATACATACATATAATCATACAGTATATGTTTTGAGATTATATAATCTTTTGTAAGATTATATGTGGCTCTAGAGTAGTAATTCTGTGACCACAAGGCTTGCCCATAAAACAGCAAGCACCATTCATGAAGGAAAGGGATTAGGCTGAGTCAATGGAGAGTCCTGCTCTAGAGAATTTGAGGTTGACACAGGGGGTATTTTCTGTCCTTGTGCGCTAAGGAATCCAACCCAAACTTTGATCTGAACTGGTTGGTTCTGAGAGGGGGCATTTCTTACTTGGCTGCCTGGATTAAGCACATATTCTCCTTTGTTGGAAGTAACGGATAGCTTTTTACCCTTTCTGTTTTTTGCAGGGTGATCTAGCCAAGAAGAAGATCTACCCAACCATCTGGTAAGTCCTATTTGCTGCTTAAGAAGCTTCCAATCTTCACATCTGTATCCCATCTGCCTCTCCACATGACAGTTTGATATTTTTATACAGGTGGCTGTACCGAGATGGGCTGCTTCCCGATGACACTTATGTGGTGGGTTACGCACGGTCCCAGCTCACTGTTGCTGACATCAGGAAACAGAGCGAGCCGTATCTCAAGGTGAGCTCTTTATCAGAACCAGCTACACTGGCAGTCCAAGGCCACTCCAGGACTTTGTTCTTGAGTTTATTGTGATGCGACCAGATAAGAAACCGATAAGGTGGCTGATTCACTTGGTGGGAGGCAACTGTGGATGACAGTGGAAAGGTAGCTGTCCTTTTCTCAGGATAATGGATATATGTATTGTTCCAGGCAACCCCTGAAGAAAAACAGAAGTTGGATGATTTCTTTGCTCGCAACTCTTATGTCTCAGGAAAGTATGACGACCAGGCCTCCTTTAAACGTCTCAATGCTCACCTGAACTCTCTTCACAATGGTGAGAAGGCCAACCGGCTCTTCTACCTGGCTCTGCCACCCAGCGTTTATGAGCATGTCACTGCCAACATCCGGGGAACCTGCATGAGTGCTGTGTAAGGACTAAGGTCTGAGAAAGAAAATTGGGGCATGGAGGAGGAATGCATATTGGAACTAGTGGTTGGTAACTGTGTCTATACTGACCAAGCATAACCATGGTCTTGAGGGAAACAAAAGTTGTAGTTGAAAAAAAAAACAAATTGAAAAAACCCAAAGCACCCAGGTAATGGAGAATGACTTAAGACTGCACTCTTGGGCTGATTCAATTCCCTTGCGCCAGCCTGTTTATAAGGCACTTTTGCACCACTGTGGGAGTCTGGAGGCCAAATCCAGTCCAGCTGTGCAGGCAGAATGAGGAGTTCATGCTGGTTGAGTCATGCTGGTGCAAGTGTCTGGGAGGGGCAGACACTTGCACGGGGGACTGATGGGAGGCTGGTAAGACAGGGAGGCTGGTGAGTGGATCAGCCTTGTAGGATGATTTGGCATTTAAATCATATCCAACACTCATCTCAGATGGCTTGGTCTTACTCCAGGCTTCTTGGATCTCCGCCACCAGGGCGGTTGCCACATGACACAAGGTAATGGGAATGAATTGAATGAATTCCCTTTACTGCAACCCAGCCCAACTCTAAATCCAGTATAGGCCAGCTGTCATGTCTGTTCCAGGGTAGGTTTGGATTGGGCTGTAAGATTGATAGCAGTACATCCCTGAAATATGCACAGGAAAAGCACACAAAGGTGTTGTGAGAATGAAGGATGTCATCCTTTTTAAAGATGTGATCCGTAAACTGCTGCTGGAGGACAACAAACCTTACCTCCTGATGCCTCATCCAACTTCAAAAGAAGCTTGTGGGTTATCCTGAGCATGTCAGTGTGGGTGGAGGGAGGGAGGAGAGAGAAGAAATAAAACAAAGAGATAACGAAATAAAACAAAATAATTGTTACAAATGGGTAAACTGCCTCTCCAGTCCACCATTCCTTCTTCACTTAACTCAAGTAGGTTAGCAGTCTGAGACATCAGGAGTCCCACAAGGGAGGAAACGTGCTTCCCTGCTGAGTGGATTCCTTACTCAGAGGCAAAGCTTAGGTTTACCTCCTTATAATATGTAAAATAGCCCTTAATAGAAGGCTAACCTTAAGTAAGACATCAAGGGTGCAATCCTAACCAATTTAGGTCAGCACAACTTGCCCATCTTCTCGTTCCTGCAGTAGTGGGAAGGCCGGTGCTTGTCTGTGGAATAGCCTAACCTTTTCAGGAGTAGTGCAGAAGTACTTTACTGCACACCCCCAGTCAGCACAGGATTTGTGCTGGCCTAACCTGGGCTTAAGATTGTACTCCCATGGAGTTACTAAGCACAATCCTATTCTTTTCTACTCAAAAGTAAGCCCCATTATATTTGATGGGGCTTACTCCCAGAAAAGTGTGTGATTTCAGCCTAAGTATTTTGTGGCTATTTCCTGTTTTGGTTCAGGAGATCACATGCAACACCATTTATCCTCCTAGTAGCTCACATTCTTTAACCAGGAGCCAGACCTCAGTTTTGGATACCTTGTAGTATCCTTGTGGTAAGCTCTTCTCCCTTCCCTTTTATTTTGAACTGCCTATGCCGTAGGCATGGGCAAGTCCTGCCAATTAAGCTTTTGTCCTCTTCTATTAAGGAACAGTAGTTGAAATATAGTAGTATTGAAAAACAGTAGTTGCCCTTAAGCAAACTCAAGTGGTGGTGTGTGGGTGAAGGACAGCTTGGGTCTGACTCAAGACTTGTGGATTGGCTGTGATATGTGTAATTGAATTCATTCACGTGTATGGACCAATGGCAAAAATGTTGTGTGTTATGAAAGTGTACATTTTGAAGACACAGCTGCGAGGTATTGTTAAGGTGGCAGTGCAGAAATCCAGATTCATGGAAGGGGCCATTACATATTCCAGGAGTAGACTTCTCTCACATTGCTTTGCTCATGCAAGTAGGTTGCGCAGTGAGCTGAGATTCATGTGTATCAAGACCCATTTTTAAAATGAGGCCTCCAAAATGGCAGTTTGAAACTTCTCAGTGGAAAGACGCCCATGGAGAGCACTGACTTTGAGCACCCACTAGAATCACAGATGACGGGTGTGATGCAGGGCACAAAACTCTCCTTTCTGAGAATGGCAGCTTCCATTTAAAAATGAAAAAGTGGGCGAGTTAGTGGTGCTGTTATTCCTTATGTCTGAAAACCTGCCTGCAGTTCTTGGTAACCTTATAAATGATGGATCTGCTGGCCTGATTTGGGAGTAATCATAGTGTAGGATTTCAATACTCTACAAAACAACAATTCATAAAACATAATGCAGTTATGGAAATCGGTTTAATTTTCAGGATTTTTTGTGTGTATTAGAGCACAATCTTAACCATGTCTACTCAAAAGTAGGCCCTATTGTATTCGATGGGTCTTACTCCCAGAAAAGTGTCTTTAGGATTGCAGCTATAGTCTCATAAACATTTTGTCCACACTTGGGGCATAACAACCACTTTTTAAAACTTTGCATTTCCTTCTCCCAACCCTCCAGTGGTTGGAATCGCATCATCGTGGAGAAGCCTTTTGGCAAGGACTTGGAGAGCTCCAACAAATTGTCAAATCACATCTCAGCCCTGTTTACCGAAGACCAGATTTACCGCATTGACCACTACTTGGGCAAGGAGATGGTGCAGAATCTGATGGTGCTCAGGTAAGGGCTTGATGAATGGTGTGATAATACCCTGGTGTTAGGCCCCTGTTGGCCTCTGACCATGGAACCAAAATCTACATGAGCTGGACCCTACTCCCTTCTCTGTCTAGTAGGTGGCTTCAGGATGGAGTTTTCCCATGTAAATTCAAAATCACCTTTAAACTTGGTGCTAACCAAAAAGTTTTTCACTAAGTGGGAATGAAGCCTCAACTGGAGCACTACTGGGAGGGGAAGAACGTAGGAAAAGAAAACCCCTTCAATCTACTATCCATCTGCCCTCCAGCACGTTGCTCAGGCCATGTCCCATTTACTCTGCAGGTTTGGAAACAGGATCTTCAGCCCCATCTGGAATCGTGACAATGTGGCCTGTGTCATATTAACCTTCAAAGAGCCATTTGGCACTGAAGGCCGTGGTGGTTACTTTGACGAGTTTGGCATTATCCGGTAAGAACTTGCTTGGGGTTAGGGTGGAGTTTGTCCATTTCCTGACATGTTTGGGATGTGCATGTAGGCCATTGGGACAACACAGTGAAAAACAAGTGTGAGATTAAGAAGCTTAGCTCACACACCCACCCACCTGACTAAGAGCCCAATACTATGAATGCCTACTCAGATGTAAGTCCCATTATAGCCAGTGGGGCTTACTCTCAGGTAAATGTGGATAGGATTGTGGCCTAAGTGTTGTGTCTGGATTTAATCTGGATTTTACCTTTGCAGATTGCAAGTGGAGGATCACAAAACACAAGCAAAGGGTTCTTGCACTTGATGGCTGCTAATGCAGTGACCCCTCTCTCATGCTTTGTGAAACTGCTGGGGGCCCAGTTTTACCACTCATATCCTTGTGATATGTACACACATCTTACAAAACATGGCAGTTAGCACTAGGTTGCTGGTTACTAGGAACAACACAGAGAAGGTGATGACCCTTAGCTAGAATGGCATTGGCATGGCTGCTTCATTTTGAGTAACTCTTTCCATCTCTCTGCAGGGATGTAATGCAGAATCACCTGCTGCAGATGCTATGCCTGGTGGCCATGGAAAAACCAACATCTACCAATTCTGATGATGTGCGTGATGAGAAGGTAAGAAGAGCAAGTCTGGCTTAATCGACACCTTGTCAAACTGACCACTAGACTTCGTACACGGTACTCTTCGTCACCACTTCTGCACTCAGTTCCACGTCTGTAAAATAGGGGTGATTTGCTGCCTAGAACTGCTGTAAATAAGAAGAAAAACTTCTCCTTCCCATCCCTGCCTTAGGAAGGTCCAACCTCTCTTTTCTGAGTACAAATGGAAAAGGTGCTGGTCACAGGGAGCAAGAAGAAACGCCAGTGGCCCTTAGTGCACGGCTCCTATGCTTTCACGGTTGGACCAGCTCCTTATTTTCCCTACTGCTTCTAAGAGCTTCTTCAGCCAATAGTCAAGATGGTTGTCACAGTCCCATATGATCATAGCACGTACACATCACAAGAACTTGGGATCAAAGGAAATGTATCTTTGTGGATAATGTGTGGTAGTTATTATATATGGTAGTCAGTATAGTTATTATATTATATATTATAATTTCTACTTAGGAAATTGAGAGACGTGTGAGACATCTGTAGTTGTCCAGAAGTAAGCAATTCCACCTCTCATCCTAGCCAGCTCATCTTGAACTGAAGATGGTCCACATGCTCTGTTCCCATCCCACCTTTCATTTCCCTCCTCTTGGTGTGCAAGGATCTCAGACCCTTTCTGTGTTTTGTACTAGGTGAAGGTACTGAAGTGCATCAAAGAGGTGAATCCTGAGCATGTGGTCCTTGGTCAGTATGTGGGGGATCCAGCAGGCACAGGGGAAGCTCAAAAGGGCTATCTGGATGATCCCACAGTTCCTGTCGGCTCTACCACTCCTACCTTTGCTGCAGCTGTGCTCTACGTGGGCAATGAAAGATGGGATGGTGAGTATAAAGGGAAGGAGATTAACTTCTTAGTTTGAGATGCCAAGCCTGCTATGTTGGGGATCGCTGTTTCATTTTCTCTATTCCCTTCCTCTCTTCTCCCTATCCAGGAGTGCCATTCGTCTTGCGTTGTGGCAAGGCACTGAATGAACGCAAGGCGGAGGTTCGACTCCAGTTCCGAGAGGTACCGGGAGACATCTTTCAACAGCAGTGCAAACGTAATGAACTGGTGATCCGGGTGCAGCCCAATGAAGCAGTCTACACCAAAATGATGACTAAGAAACCTGGCATGTTTTTCAATCCAGAAGAGTCTGAGCTGGACCTCACTTATGGCAACCGCTACAAGGTACCACTGTTAAAAGAATGAGCATTGGACTCGGAATGGGCAATGCTATTCTGTTTCACAGAACTTTGCTAAGAGGCGCACCTAGTTCATAAGTTGAAACTGAGGCAGAATTATTTGTTTCAAGTACTGGCTTGGCGGTATGGGTTTGTAGAGGTAGGAGATAAACAGTAGTTTAGAGAAGCACACAGACTCATAGGCACAGTGAGGAAAGGTCTGGAAATTTGAAGGGATATGTTCTCCCATATCCTTTCTGGGTTGTGGAAAATGGAACGGCACTTTTACAGAGATGTGTCTGCATTCACACATGCCTGTACTTCAGTTATAATATAGTGTTAAATATATTTGACGCTTTTATATTGGCCTCACTGAAGGAGTGAATTGAATCCAATAAAGTTGTAAGAGATTAAAACTTGTGGTTGTTCACATGCCATGACTCTGACACATTGCAATTTGTGCCATTAATACCTATTTACATGTGACTAGCACCTTAAATTAGTGGGCACCAAACCCTAACCCGTGGGCCTGACCTGGCACCTGTGATAATCGCTCTCCTATATTAACAGAGCTTATCTTTCTGCAGGAGCCTGATATTTTCATTGCTCATCTCCCCCAAAATTTGCCCCACAAACCTGCATCTCCCTAGAAATCTGGGTGCAGAGCCTTCTGGTATGAACTTTGAGGGAGACAGGCAGTGATGGTATAAGCTGAGCCCTGTGGTTTGGAGACTTCTGCCTTAGAAACGCCATACGTATGGCCAGATCCTTTCCAAAGATGCTCATTCTGCCATTTAGAAGTTTGTTTTTAAAATAGTTTCATACCACTGTTCACATGACATCTTACAGCAATGCCATGATGGTTGTGAGTTGTGGAGGGCTGATTCATCTCTTTGGGCCTAAGGCCTCAGTCTCATGATGCAGTCCACTCACCCTTGTACCCATATCCTTTTTGCAGGATGTGAAACTCCCAGATGCCTATGAACGTCTCATTTTGGATGTTTTCTGTGGAAGCCAGATGCACTTTGTACGCAGGTGAGTGTTGACATCCTTGCCTACCACCTGGGGAAAACAATTTTTTAAACCTGTAAAGTGCTATTTTGGGAAGAAGGGAGTCATTCCTGATCCTTCCAGAGTGCATCATTCATTGCCAGCAGGCAGGGCAAGCCAAAGTTGTTGTTCCTCTTTCTGAAGGCATCCAACCCATGGACATCCCACCTCCAAGTGTCCTATGTTGGGACTGAACAGTAATACATATGCTCCCCCCAAATTATTTTTGGGGGGGTTGATTAGTAGGATTTGGTGAGGTGGCTTCAACTTTAGGGCTTTACAGTTCCCAGGCTGATATTGTTCTCCTTTCAGTGATGAGCTGCGAGAGGCCTGGCGTATTTTCACTCCACTGCTCCACAAGATTGAGGCAGAGAAGACCAAACCTGTTCCTTATCGCTATGGCAGGTGAGTTTGAAAGATGCTCCACTTCTAAAGTCAGTGTGTTATGGGGGGAGCATGGCAGAAATGTCCCTGAAAAGCAGACTGGAAAGCTGTTACATTATTCCACAGAAAAATTGCAGTTTGCTTTGTTGCAGTTAGCAGTCATCCCCTACAATCCAGAGTAACTACAGGAACACCTAAGAGACATTACATGCACTTGTAGTTATGGCACCACCTACTGAAAACCTATGGGAAATTCATATTGCAATTCAGAGTAAATTGTTCTTGTACACTGTATTCAAATTCAAAATCCAAAATCCAAATCATTTTTCTGGTCCCCAACACAATGTCAGAGATGTGGCCCTCCTGTTAAAAAGTTTGAGCAACCCTGACCTACTTGCTGGATTGCAAGTAGGATGTAGCAAACACCACCAGTTATGTGGTTTTAGCCATCTTTTAATATGTTGGTAACTCAGCCAAAAAATTTTCAAGGAGCAGTTGACCCAGCTTAACTCTCACATTGTTATACTCCATAGCAGCTTCAGTTTTTGAATTGAAGATAAACATAAATATCCTGGTTAACTCTTGATCAAGTATTTTACTGTTTGGCTGCTCAGCATATGAAAGTTGAAAGCAAGAAAATTATGAGCACAATCTTAACCATGTCTACTCAAAAGTAAGCCCCATTGTGTTCAATGGTCTTCCATCCAGGAGAGTGTCTTTAGGATTGCAGCCTATATCTGCTCTCAGATCTGACTCCTTATCAGGGTCAGTGGAATGTTGGTGCTTCAGAACTGCTCCTAGTGAGGAACCTTTTTATTTTCTAGCCGTGGCCCTGCAGAGGCAGATGAATTGATGAAGAAAGTGGGATTCCAGTATGAAGGCACCTACCGGTGGGTGAACCCGCACAAGCTGTGAATGATGTTTCAGTTGGAGTGGTAGCACCTGCTCTGCTATACTCCATCCTACAGAAGCTGAGCTGCCCAAGGGGCTTCTGGTGCCTCCCTTTGGAAACTGCAGGAGTACTTTGTTCCTTCAACTTAGAGGCTGCTACTTGGGTGTAGGTGTTGGTACTCTTACAGCTTCATCTAATCTCAAGCATAGGACACTAGCAAGCTTCTCCATGACCCCGCTGGTGGGCTTTGTCTAGCAGGTACCCTAATTTGCTCTGGTGAGAGTATTATCAGGGGATGCGCTGTATCTCCCATTCCAATTGCTCTAAGGGCAAAACCTCTTGGATGGGGTGCACATGCAATACATGTACACACATAAGGGGTTGGAGAGGTTGCTGTGGGGCTTAAGGCCCCTTCTGTTTACCCATCTACGTTTGCTGCTCCATGAATTGCACTAGCTCTGCTCTTGCTGCATTACTTGTTAAACATTCCTGTCCAAGCTGCTTCCAAGTTTTGTACATGCTATTCTGTAAATAAAGTTATAAAAAATTCCCTAATCCTTGTGTTTCTTTAGAACAGCATAAGGAGGAGACGATTTCTCGCTCTGAAAATCAACAGCAGCAGCCAGGATAAGCTCTTCATTTATTTTGTCATGATTGTAGGTGATGCAAAGGTCAAAATAGGTAACATTGGGGTATGGAACCTGCATAGCAGGTATAATTCCCCCTATGGGCCCTTGTGGTCTAACAACCACTGCCTGTGTATTTTGCTCTTTAGGGTGCAGTTAGACCTCTGTGATGTTCCCTTGAAGACAGGGTTGCAGCAGTCTGTGTCTCTTAAGAATTTTTCCATTCAATGCTCCAGTAGTATCTGTTCTGCATCCAAAGCATTGTCAGCAGCCACACCTCTCTACTGCCTTTCCACTTTAGTCTCTCATCCTATCACATGCCAGGCAGTTGCTCAATACCTCGGGCAAAAAGATGGATGAGCTGTCCGTGTACTCTGAGAATAGAATGAGGAAGAGTGGGTTAGCAGGATCACAAAAAGATGAAGCAGTGACAGCACTGAACTCTGGTACACAACTTCCCTTTGGACCGACTGCCTTGACCAATCCTACTCCTACATTGTAGCTCCCACGGTTTTTGCTAGCACTAGATCATAGAAGTAGAGGTGCCAAACAGCAGTAGAGCCAGAGTGCAAACAGTAGCAGGAGATTGTTTTCAGTGATCCTATTTCTGACTGTCTGCATTCTACCTGCTGCTGAAGGAAAGAAATATTGGTATAATCATGGCAAAAATAAGCCAGATGGGATAGGACAGGATGTATCACTGGAAACACCTGTTGGTGTGTTTCCCCCACCACTCCCATACAAGAGGGACAGGTTGTCAGATGAAGTCCCCTTCCACCCTTGGGGATGCTCAGCTTTGGTAGATATTTTGCACATATGCGCATTCCCTGTGCATGGATGTCAGTTTCCCCTCGAGCTTGGCATTCTAGTCTTCCCGAAAATAAAGGGAGGCGCACTCTGCCTGTTCTAAAAAGTCTAAATTTCCTAAGTAAAAGGGATTTTGTTTTATCATTAGTTAAAGGATTACCAAGAACTCTGCTTCAAAACTTTCACTGCCCATGTGCCCAGAAGACTTACAAGATTTCATTGACAAGCAGGCAACCTACAGGCCTCAGCAATGCCTTTTAGATAATGGCTGGGCATGAGCAGGTATCCCTATGATACTTTAAGGGGAACTGGAGTGTAGAATCTTGGCCCAGTTCAGTGAGACAACCGACCTGATGCTGACGTTGGCATGATGCAGGATCTCACCATCGCAGGTCCAGCAGCTGACAGGGGGCTCTTGCTGGCATATTCCCCCACAGAGCCCTTTCTGTTTGGATGCAGCTGACTCTCCATCCTCGCTATCCTCTAATTTTGAGGCAGTGAAGCGGACAGCCCGGACACGGTACACACTCACAAAGGGCAGGTCAAACTGAGGAGCACATCATAATTTTGTTTAGTGGTCATCCTGGTCTGAAGCTCATGCACATATTTGTAAACAAAATCTTTCTCTGAACCTCTCCCTTGTCACTAGAGGAAATGATCTATGAAACAGCCTTATACTGAATCAGACCATGGTGGACCTGGCACAGTACTATTGGATCTACTTAGCCACTGGGAAAGATGCTAGATCTTTGATCTGGAACAGTGTCATATTGAGTGGTGACACCTCAAAACTGGGAAGCACTTCTCTGTGTGCCTGGGGATCACAGTTTGCATGGAGGGGATATGTTCAAGTCTCTTGAGCTGAGACTGTATCAGAGATGGAGGATGCAAGGCTGGAAGTGCAGGTCCCTGCATTCAAGTGTCTCTTCCCATTTTGCTTCCGATTGCCCTGTAGCATAATGGAAGAGCTTGCCTAAGCTTTACATTCCAGCAAGGCTGTAAACTACCTGCTGCTGAAGTGATGTCAGAGCCTTTTGTTCACTGCCCAGTAGTTCAAACCTGTTCGGTGCCTGAAATTTTGTATCCAAAAAATTTCTGTAATAAGAGGTCTGCTGGCCAGTTGGGGCCCCTCACTACTGCAGCAATGAATCAAATACAGCTGAAACCGAATTATCAGTGTTTTATTTATCCACATTTCTGAGTCAACCCAACTGACTGAACAGCTCATTAAGTGTCCTTTAATTGTTTGTGAGCAGGCAGATGTGTGTGCACGTGTGGTGCATTGCTTTTGCTTACCTTATGGGCCCACCAGGTCTCCCTCTCTGATTGCACTCCATTGCAAAAGGCACATTACAGACAGCCTCAGTGACCCCCCCCTCTCTCTCTCACACACAGGGCTGAGTGTACCTTTTTCCAGCCTGATGATCCCAGTGCACTCGGCAAGGAGAGGGAACCTCTTAAAGGGAGATTGTCAAAATCAGTGAGCTGGGAAAGGGAGATGTCTGTCTTTTTTAATTACTGTTTTGTTCAGCTTGCATGCATATTTTGAGGTTTTTAAGAACTGCACACATTCAGAATATGGTCTCATCCATTGCCTAAAAACACCTCTCAAATCCTCTACTTGGTGACTTGGCTTTTAGAATTAGCTCTACTGAATAGTGAACTGGTTGGAAAGCCCATTCTGGAGTGCTTTGCATACCTGGTCTGAACAGTTTGTATGCCGCTTCAAGTGCTGCAGGAAGGACAAAGCTGAACATTCATGCACTAGGATCAAGTCAGCAGTTCCATCAGCCAGATGAGCACAAGGTGAGAGACCCTCTGGACTCTTGGGGCAAGCACTACTCATGGAGGTCACATTAATGGCAAGAAAACGGCCCTGAACCTGCTGCCATTCCCCGTCTGCAGGAAAACAGGAGTGCAGTAAGGTAATTTTAAATGACATCATCTTTCATAGAAACATGTGATTGGTAGGAGTTCACAGGACAGCCTGAAAAATGTTTTAAGCACACAAGCGCATGTATCCACACATCAGCAGTCTTCCAGCCTAAGCAGAAGCAAGGCTGTGATTATTCTGGAATGAGCTAAGGAGCTCTCCTATTACTACTACATATGCCAAGCCCTGGCATTTAAAAGCTATTTTCAGAGTTAAGCCCTGGCTCATTAATAAACCCTTGTGGTGGGAGATTCAAACATACACACAACCTAGAATAGGCAATTTTTCTCTGAAGTTGGCTCCCGATGGTCCTCACATCACCCATAAATTAGTGGTGTGGACCAGGTCTTTTTCCTGGGTGTATTCACTGGCACTCAGCACCGGCAACTTTTCCACCTGCCCCCTGTAGCTAAGAAGTAGTAGTAGTAGTAGTAGTAGTAGTAGTAGTAATAATAATAATAATAATAATAATAATAATAATAATAATAATAATAATAATAATAATAAGTGAGTATCGGCATCCTTTTTTTAAAAAAAGCAATGGTCAGGACCATCTGGTTTCATTAACCAGTATGGCCCTTGTAGGGACAGACAGCAATCAAAGGACAGAAGGTTACAATGCTGTCCTGAGTCTGCTTCTGAAGTCTCAAAGAAAAGGACCTCAAAAGTTTAAAAAATTATATATAAAAAGTATTTTACACAGGGGTGAGGAAGATAATGCTTGGAACAATCTTGGGTTGGAATTTAGCACAATAGGTAAGCCAAGCCTAGGTTGTCTTTATTGATGAACTCATATGTACTTCTTGAAGTAGAAATAGCAAGCGTTTCTATACTAATTTAACAGTGAAGTGCTTTCAACATCGATTCGCTCAGGTATCTTTCCAGTACTCCTGTAATGTAGGCCAGCAACATTACAAGTGTGAGGAACAAAGCTGAGAGGCTGAGTAATTCAACTCACTTAAAGGCCACCTAGCAAGTTTGTAACAGGTGATGTCAGAACCAAAGATTTCTGGGCTCCCATTCCAAGCACTATACATGAGCTCATGCATGAAAACAGCAAGACAGGCAGATGTTGGTGACTGGTGCAGCTTCTACTTTAGCCATGGAAGGAACAGCTACAAGCAGGTTTGCCCTACTTCCACTCTCTGAATCCTGTACTGAATCCTGAAATGAATAGGATCTTGTCATCCCTGACTTGGGCTGAGAGTTATCAAGCATGCGTTCCATGCTAAAATTTTAAAAATCTCTAATTTTTTAAAATTACAGATAATTAATTTATCTAAATTAAATTATCTAATTTATCTAAATTAATTTAGAGATATTTAATTTTTTAATAAACACATTTGAGCAATTGCCATCCAAAAGGCCCTTTGAGCCTCCAATGGAAGAGGCACAGCACATGCAAGGTGGCCTCTCGATAAGAAATTGAGATACAAGTAGATTCACAAGGGGGAAGGCAGACAGGTCACGTATTCTGGTCCCAAACCATTTAGGGCTTTCGACAGCAATTGTATCCTGAAAGACTGGCAGCCAAAGTAAGTGGCAAAACTTATATGAGACCATATGGCGGATGTGAACATCGTATCTCATATCTGTCAATATTCCTGTGGCTACTTCAGAGTCACCTTAGCAGTAGTCGCATGTGAAGTGAATTGCAAGAGGTGCCTAAGACAGGTCCGACCAAGTAAAAAATGGGTGCTGCCGGCAAACCAGCTGGGCACTGACATCCAGGAGAGCCCCCAGATTCAAGTTTTACTTGTTTTGAAAATAAGACAGCCCTTCTAGTTGCTGAACCTTATCCTACCTAGCTGAGAAGCACAAAAATTTCAGTCTTGATCCAAGTTCTCTTTAAGGGGACTGTACTCTCCATAGAACCACAGCACCACTTCTGAATATTCAGCGATGAAATCTTGATGTCATTGCCAGACTCCCAGGTTGCCAGGCTTGGCAATGCATGGAGTTCATGGAGGGAACAGCTGTCTTACCTGTACACCCATCCAATTCTGACAGTTGTCCATCGTCTGTTTCCAACAGATGTTTGCTGGATTCTGAACAAACCATGCAACTGCAAACAGAGACACGGTGTTATGGTGTTGCACCTTCTTTTCCCACCCAGCCAGGCTTCATTTATTTCACAATTACCCTGACCAGCAGCGTGTTTCATCCCGTGGATTGGCCTTCCCTGTCCCTGCCAGCTGGAACTCCACTGTGCCTTCATAGCTACGGTTGCTCAACAGTGCCAGAGCCCCTGGGAAGGGAAAAAGAAGAAAGAGCTATAAAAATCAGCAATACACTAGAAAGTGTGAATTTGAGAAGAATCCTACATCATCACAGAATTATACGAACTGCAGCTTTTAATGAACATAAAGCTTTTCTCTGATGAATCCCCAAAGTCCTTTATTCATGTCTGTGCATTTTCAGTCTGCTGTCCCATGTTTGGAGCAAGTTTGATTCACCAGCAGCCGTGCGGTGGGGTGGGGGAATTCGCATCCCTTGGATCATGAATGACTCTGCCAATTAGTTCATGTTCCTACCAGTTCTTCACGAGGAAGAGAGCTTTCCCAGGTAAATCATTATAAATGTAACCGTGTCCCCGTAGGTTGACCTACTTGTTGTGACTAAATCTAAGGGTGGTGCTCATCCCTTTACAAGGCCAAAGAGCTAGCGCTGTCCGAAGACATCTCCATGGTCATGTGGCTGGCATGATGAAATGCCAAAGGTGCACAGAATGCTATTCCCACTGGAGTGGTAGCTATTTATTTGCTTGCAGTTACATGTTTTGAACTGTTAGGTTGGCAGGAGCTGGGCAATTAACACGAGCTATCATGAGGTACTTGGGTCTCAAACTCCTGACCTGCCAACCTTCAGATTGATAGGCACAGCGTCTTTCACCACCGAGTCATCATAGCCCTTGTTGACCATGCAAAAATTCAAGCCCACCTAAATGAGAGGGGAGAACAGGACTTCGTTTTCAGCTGCCCAAGACCCCACATTTGGGAGCCTTCTGGAGAAGCCTCCACACATTAGTTTAATGAAAAAGAGCTGAAGATGCTGCTTTGCAGCTTGTGCAGAAAGAGACAGGATAGATAAAATTATGTTCATTTTGTGTTATTTTTTTCTGCCACACTTCCCAATGGCAGCAAATTGGCAACTGGAGCGCCATCTACTGACCAGTCACAGTCATTGTCACCCCATAGCAGTTTATGCATTAACTCTTTGCATCCCATATTTTTTCAATGTGCGTTGTAATTTTTCTATTTTTTTAATCCTTTTTTAACCATTTCGATAAAATGGGTTCTGTTTTAATGCTTGATGTGCCTGGTCCCTGGTACAGAGGACTGTCATGCCTCCTTGCTCTGCAGATGAGAGTGATTTTGATAGATCCATTTATTGAGGATCCTTTTATTGATTATAGATCCTTTTATTATAGACCCTTTTATTATTATAGATCATTTTATTATTGAAAGATCCTTTTATTTATTTTATTGAATATAAAATTATTATTTTTTTAAATACATAAATTGGCAGTTAGGCCCAACACTGTGGCTGCAATTCTAATCTCCAATTATGCCAGCCTAAGGTCCAGTATAAATCCACTGCTAACCTAAGAGTGTGACAAAAGTGCCAGAAGACACTTTTGCGCCATTCCTGGAGAAAGGTTTGACCAGCGCACAAACCTGCTGGGGGAAGGTTTGACCAGTATAGGGAGGTGCTTGCCTCCCTACATCATCACAATAAAGGAAAGAGCAATGGAGAGCCAGCCTGGGTTAGAATTGCACCCTGTATATATGAAACAGGGACCGTCACCAAATGGGTTCACCTGTGGGCCAGGCAGAAATGAGTTTATGGCCCTTATTTTCAAAAAGATACTACCAGAACCCTAAAGGTTATAATTCTGATTAACTTAGCAAAGACTACTAGTAAAACAGACTTTACAAAACAATATCATTCATCCTACTTTGATCCCCAGGCCTATCTTTGATCCCTGTGCCCCACCTGAAGCCTAACAGAATGAATATAGTATGTCTAAATATGGTATGCTCCACCGGGCTGGCCTCCCATCCTGCTTGATGCAACTTATCTCAACTGATTCCACCTCAAATACCTGCATAGGTGTATCGTACTGGCCCCATCCAGCGATGCTTCTCACTGGCATGCACCACATCAGCATAGAAGCCATAACCAACCAGGGAGACTGAATAGCGGAGGAGTGTCCTCTCATGCCAAATGCTGCAGACATCCAGAGGCTGACTGTCCCCTGAGAAGCACAGAAAGCATCTGCTATAGGACCCACTGAAAAAGGAACATTTTCTCTCTGCCAGGAAGAGAGAGGCAACATCTCGTCCATGGAGAAGATTGCTATGTGTGTCCATTCATTGGGAGGAGACAGCCAATGCCATTATGCCATTGTATATCTAGATGGCAAGGCCACATCTGTGTAGCGTGTCCAGTTCTTGTCACTGGATCTCTAAAAGGATTTACGGTTGCTCTGTATCTGCATATAGTACTTTCAGTTATCTGTGGTTCACCAATTTTCCCCCATTGCATTAATGATATCATAATGGCTCTGCCGTTCCATTGGACTATTTCAGTGGCGTGGAGAGGGGGGATTTGCTGCTTGGGTAACAGCCTATCCTCCATATCAATCTACCCAGGCCTTTGTGCTTCGCATACAGCATCGAGCATGATGCCATAGTCTTTTAAGATTGATGGATGCCAATGCTATTAATGACTCATCACCTGTTTTCAGTTATTTTACCCTCCTGTTCTGTCTGCTTCTAGCTTCATTCATGTCTGCTATTATTGCTGACAGAAGATATAGTATTGTACCTCTCCAAACTTTTGAGGGTGTTTTCACCTTCCTCTTCACACCTGCTTGTTAGCATTTCTTAGTGCTTGTCCTCTAAGTGTGAAGAGGAAACAGTTTGGAAGCTTACGTGGAACAACTATAAGTACAGTATGGGGTTCACAGTGATCTGCAATTTTTCATATCCATGGTAGAAGCAGGATTGTATTCCCTGCAGATATGGAAGACACACAAATGTAGTGAACTGGAAGAGGTGCAGAAGAGAGCAACCAACTTATGGGTGTGCTGGGTCACATCCCTTATAAGAAAGGCTATAGCATTCAGGACTAGGTCTTGAGAAAATGTGCTTGTGGGGTGGGGGGAAGACATGACTGAGATAAATTTTTTTCCCTCTAGTACAACACCAGAAATGGATGATATCCACTAAAATTGAAAGGCAGGTGAGTTAGAACAGCCAAAAGAAAAATATTTCTTTGCCCAGTACAGAACAAATTTGTGGATTCCTTGTCACAGGAGCCTGTGATGGTACCTGGCCTAGTTGCCTTTGAAGAGGGTTGGTCAGATTTATGAAGGAGTCATGTCATAATGACTACCTGCAATGCAAATGTATCTACATTGCACTTTTACATTCAAAGTATACAAATGTCCCTCGTTATTCACTAGGGTTCTGTTCGAGAAGCTCCCGTGAATTAAAAAAAATCTGTGTATAAAGAAAACAATTGTAAAATAGGTTTAAAGACACACTTCTTGGGTTCTTACTCCTCTATTGTGCCTAATTGAAAAGGTAGTCCCTCAATTTCTGGGTTTGATTCTGGGACTGAAAAATGGAATGATTGCTTGCATGATTACCTATCTTTTCTACCTTTGCTTTTCTACTGTTGCAGAAAACTGTGATTGAGTTAAAAAAATCAGTGTATAACAAGGTTGGACCTGTACTATAATTGATACAACATTAAATGAGTCTATAGGTTATAGAAAAATATGGTTATGGTTATCTTGTTGTCTTGAGTGTGTCTGAGGAATGTGATGGATGGGCCACTGTGAGATACATAAAGATGAACTAGATTGGCCCTGATCCAGTGGGGGTCTTCTTATGTTCTTACCTTACAAGCTTAATCTGTTCTGAACTTGCAGATGCATCATTCACATTTTTAGAAAAGGAAGCGGGACACGAAAAGCACGTGTGAAAAGAAGCACACGAGACTCTCAGTGCTCTTTTTGTCAGCCCAAGAGATGCTTCTCCTGATCTAGCCCAAGCGGGAAGGCCTCTCAGTTCTTGAACATTAGGAGACACAGGAAGAAATGCAATTCTCCACCTTCCAGGAAGAATCTTCAACTTCTTCCTTCATCTTGAATTTTCTCCCACGTTCCTTGACACAGCACATTTTGATTTGCCCTATTCGTTCAAGAGCTTAAGGGTTTGAGATAACTGAAGAGAAAGCAAATACCTATAACGATGTGCAGAGCAGAGGTGACGGGATCATTTATTCCCACAGTTGCAAAGCAGACACAGTCCGTAGAACCTGAGGTAGTTATGAAAGAAAATACTGTTTGCGTCCACTCAAAAACCAGCTGGGATTCCTTCATATTTATGTCCTGCCATTTTTCTGAGAAGCTCAGAACAGCATACTGTGTATCTTTTTTGCTTTTCCAGTTTAATCTTCACAAAGTAGGCTAGACTAGGAGTATGCAATTGCCCCAAATTATTCAGTCAACTTAATGGCTGAGTGGGGGATTCTGAATCCAGGCCCCCCCAGTTCTAACCCATGACCCCTCTCCTGAACTAAAAGTCTTCAGCTTTCTTGGGCTTCACAACCAGTTTGGTCTATAGTTTTCAAAGGAATCCCTTTCTTCCCAGCATTCAAGACCTTTATTCCCACCTGCTGGTATGATGCCGATGCGGAGCCTGGGGGACAGGAGCTCCCCATCAGTGACATTCTTCGAGGCTCCTGCCTTTTCCTGTGCCCGTTCAATCAAGGCATGCATCAACTCATTGAAGGTACCATCACCTCCTACGCTCACCAGCCTGGGCAGTTTGGAAAAATGGGGCAAATTAATTGAGAACTGTCAATCTCCTTTGCTGTTTCTTGGGGTTAAAAAAACCTCCCCATTACATAAACACAGGTGTCTCCCTTTCACCCTCACTTCATTTGGATGCACTGTTTGTTGCAACAGCTGTTAGGATGGTGAGTAGTATGAAGGTGTACTCTACATAGTATTAGGTGGCGATGTATAAGATAACAATGGTTGAAGACTTTTAAGTCTATTTCCCATGAACCACAATGTCGTGGTTCAATATGTGGGATCAACTTTTCCACGTTACTTTTTGCCCATCCTAATTTTTGGTCCTGACTAATCAAGCAGTAGTTGACTGCATAAACTGATTCTTAGAGGATGAGGTTAGAGCACCAAATTTCCATTCAGGCAGATGGTTTTCTCCAGGTTCTGCTAGAAAGAGAAACTAGATGGATTTTTTTCTCCTTTCCTTTTCAATAAACAGCTTGCTCACTTGCTTGAGGGCCCAGCCCTATGCAACTACAGCATTCGTGCAGCAGTGTCAATGGGGTCTGGTGGGAGGGCAGTTGCGGAGGTCTTCTTAAGGTATGTTTGTTCTCACCAGTGCTAAAAAGATGATTGGGCCATTACTCACTGAATATTATTAGCTTTACAAGCAATTTTTGTACTGTTCCCTCCTGGTACCTGTCTGCAGCAAACTGGATTTTGTGGATAGGACTGGGAGGTGGAAGGCAAGCAATCAAAGAAAGAGGTCTGAAGGCCATTAGAATGAGGGTCTCCACATATCCTGAAAACCCAGGGACAGTCCCTATTTTGGGGGATTATGTTAACATACTGGCAAGTGTGACAGAGAGTCCTTTCTGATTTTGTGGAAAAGAATTATGGCAACCCTAATTAGAAGGTAAGGGACACAGAGGCAGGCAAAGATCCATTCAAGACATCCTTACCCATCAAAACTGCAGAGGTCTTGTTGCAGGATGTAGTCACGAGCCTCATTTGCTTGGGAAGTCTCTGATGTGGAAGAGAAAATCAGAGGTCAATTATTATAGAGCTGAAGAAATAGAGAGACCAAGCAGAGAGACAGGTTAGGGTCATGCCAAAATTTCCCCTTTGTAGGGAACGAAACTCACCCACAACTTGAACATGAATGCCAGCCAGAGCAAAGAGTGGCGCCACCTGACCTTGGTAGATTTCTACTGCCCGCTTCCGTCCCCCAGCTGGGTTGATGAAGACAAGGAGGCTCTTTGGCCGTGTGATACCTGGAGGAGCAAGAGGGAAGACATAAGAGGGAAGAACTCTGCCAAATCAAAGACCCTCAAATCCGGCAGCGTTTTCCCAGAGCGGGCAGCCTGAAGCTCAGGTTATTAGCAATAGTCAGTTAAACAAGATATAGTTTCACAGTGTGTGGAAGCAGGGATAAGGTTGCCAATTCTGACTGAAACTATTTATGGAAGTTCCATTATGTAAGGCTGGAAATTTCTAGGAAGCCCTGTTAAAAATCCAAGATCACCTCAGCAGATGCCTGCAGATTGACGTTCATTCCTGGAGACTCCTCAACAATCCTGGGAGTGGGGAAGAGGTGGGGTTCAATTCAAACTACTGCAGTGACCTAAGATGCATTTACAATATCAGGGCTCTTCATTGCTAATTTACAAACAGCACTAAAGAATACTTCTGAGCCATTTTCCTTAACAAATTCTAGCCAAACACAAAGAATTAGGAAGGTCCTGATGGAAGCCCATTATGATGTTGACTTCCATAACTGCAGCAACTCAAGTCTTGAGGCACTAGCCTAATAAAAACACCTTCTTCCATACAGCTCCATTGGTTTCCCAGAAATTTCCCACATAGCCATCCTAGGAACTGACCATGGTGACATATCCAGGCCTGTAGGGCATTCACCCAGTGTACTGCCTGCCGAGAGTTGGGTGGAACAGTAAACTCCAGTGACCCCAGGTGCCAGCATTTCTTTTCCCGCTGTACAAAGAACACTGTGGAAGAAGAGAGGAAAAATTAAAGAGAATAACAGAAGATGGATTGGTTGCTGTCCTCTGAGGTGGTCCCTACAGTGGTCACACCCCATGTCCACAGTTAACTGACGTTGTTGTGACTCCAGGGCATGTTGATCCTGGAAAAGGTATAGTGATGGTTTCAGACATGGCTGAGGAGGATGACACCCCATGTTCTCCTCCCAAGCTTCAGTTTGTTGGCAATTTGTCTGGATCAGAACCTTCCCTAAACTGAGCTCTCCTCATTGACCAAGATAGTGTGTTTAAATACAGGCAGTCAGTCCCCGGTCAGTTCCCACCTCTTCCTTCCCCTCGCCCAGCCCAAAAAGGTGGTCCACTAAAGCTGTCCCATTTATTACTCGCATCTATAATCCTGGTTCTGTTATCCAAACCCCAATGGTGGGTCTTGTGGGTTCCCACAGATATGATATGAGCTGTGCAGTTTGCCGGTGGTGCATCTGTGGTCCACCACAGCCATCACCACCAGGCACACTGCCCTGGCCTAAGAGCCTCTGTGCCAGTCAGGCTGGCTGCAAGCTTTGCTCGGGATACCTGGGCAACTACATATCCTGGCAGGCATGATTGGTCTCCAAAGAGGCCTGCAGGCTGTGAAAGGCAGCCTTCTGTGGCAGTGTTTTCCTGGTCCTCAATTGAAGAAGGAAGATTGGTTAAGGGGCAATGTTCAGATTCTCAATCTCTGCTTGCAGAGATAAGGATATGAAACATTATGGCAAGAAAGACAACATGCATAGAGTGAGGAAGTTAAAAGTTCACAATAAATTGAAACCTTGCAGAAAAACATGTTTATTTGTTGTCACCACTACAGGTCACCACTACAAGGTCAGGTGGCTGGCCATCATAGCTACTATTCTAATCAAACCAGACAGCTAGGAGATCTAGAGGGTGTCCACTAAATTCTAAGTCAGAAAAGGTACATCCAGAGGTGGGATTCAAATAAATTAACAACAGGTTCTATGTCCTAATAACCTAAATCAACAACAGGTTCTATGTCCCATCAGTAACCAGTTCTCAGAACCAAGGCGCACATTAGCAAAGGGTTCTATAGAACCTGTGAGAACCCCCTGAAGCCCACTACTGGGTATATCCCATATTCAAACATTCAAATAATCTTTCCAAAGAATATCCCATATTTAAAGAATCACCAACAGCTGCCTGACCCACCTTATTTTGATTGCTACCAACCTGCACCTGAAAAAGTATCTCACTTGGAAATTCTGCCCAACATTTCCAGTTCTTCCTAGTCAATTTTTGAACCGGCATTTCAAATTCTGCAACTGGTCCTGCAGGTTCCTGTAACATTTCCTGGTTTGGCAAATATCCTCACCTGTGAAACAGTTTTCATCCTCTGGAGGACCCAAGCTTTCCTTTGCACTACTGGCTGTTCCAAGTTTCACAGCAACCATCTCCTGGACAGGAATGCAGAAACCCTGGTCTGAGAAGAAGATAAATCAATTATTCTAAAATCTTAAAAGTTTTCACCGGCAGTCAGGCTTGAATGGGGTCAACTGAGCAAAACCACAGACCTCTTTAATCATACACACAACAGAAGATTTGTCAACATCCTGCCCCTTGCATCTCTCATCTCTCTGCTCCTCCATTGATCTGGGTCTTAGCTTTCAGTTGTGAACTGTGGCATCAGTGGTCCCCATTGCTGAAGAAGCTGCTGATGCACTAAGTTTTTGGCCACATCATCTTTCTGATATGTTGTTGAGGGCTGGAAAACTAATTTACATTTCAAATTTGAATAAATTTACATAAATGTACATATAAGAATGTATTAGCGTGGATTACAAGAATTGCCCAAGGGCCAGAAAGAGGGGTCTTGCAGGAGGCCACATTGAAGCCGGGTTTGGAGACCCCTGCAATAGACACCACTCAAGATAATCCGGGATTAATACTAGTAATCATGAAGCACCCACCTATCTGAGCTCCCTCCTATCAGTCTGGCCCTGGAAAGACCTTGAGTATGTTCCTATACTTTGGAGGTGAGCGGGTTTCTTAAGGAACACTGTAAACCAGAAACCTGCTAAGGCTGAATGGCTTAATTTTCTCAGCTAGGAAAAGCTGAAGTTGACCCAAATGAGGCTGCTCAAGCAAAGAAAAACCAGGTACTGATTGTTTTTTTCTTGAACAAGAAAGTAATCTTTTAGATTCCTACAAGAGCAAATTATTTTTTAAAGATAGGTGACTGTGAGCCCCATCCTAACCACATCTATTCAAAAGTACCCATCCTTTCAATATTATGTTCAATATGTTCATTATGTTCAATAGGTCTTACTCACAGTGTCTTCAGGACTGCAGCCTTCATTAAGAGCAAGTTGTGTCCACTGCAATGTAACATGCAAGGGAACACAAATGCATGATTTGGAATTATAGAAACTGAAATGGGGGAAAAGCAACAAAATATAGAATGAGAGTGAAACAGAGGGAAAGGATGGGTGCAATTCTAACTTAGGCTAGCACAACTCATCAGTCTTCCCTTTCCCGTGGTGATGTAGGGAGGTAAGCACATGTCGGTGTACTGGCCTAACCTGCCCCAGAAGTGGCACGGAATGGTATTTGATGACATCCCCAGATCAGCACAGGACTTATGCTGGAGCTTAGGCTGGCCTAAGTGGAGTTAGGATTGCAGCCAATATAAGATAATAAGCACAAAAAGGGAAATAAATGAGAGTGTTTTGTTTACTTCTTCCTCTTTTACTTTTACTTCTTTTACTTCATTAATTTTGCTATTAATCGTGGCACTTTCCTGCTTCCCCCCCCCCCAAAAAAAAACCCCAAAAAACAACAACAATGGAAACACTTTCATTTGTTCTTTTGGTAAATCCCTCAATGAAGCAATTATTCTTAGATATTTTTTCTCTTTTATTACATCGGGCTTTCCTGTTCTCAAATATCCACTGAATATGTTTGCTTGATTAATAATCTGTTTTCTAAAGGATTTTTCCATACCTCCACCAGTCAGCCATGAGGAAATCAAGCAAGTCAGGTTGCTATGAACTGTTTTCCTTTAACCTAGCAGAGGTTATGAAAATGTAGTGCAGTTTTCACAGGATTGCTCAGGGCCAAATCTCTCAATAGTCAGTGCGCTTGTTTTCCAGAGAACATGTTTGGAACTTTAGGCTTAAACTAATCTAATAGGCTTTTGGTTGTAAGTAAGGGATAGAAGTTTAGGTGGGCTTTTTGTAGAGCAGTATTATTTGGCCACATTGTATTGTACATTTGAGTTATATTTATTTTTCTGATAATCCAACGTTCAGGTATCCTCTCATTTATTGTATTTCAGAGTGGTTTGTTTTACTCCCTTCTGCTGTAAATTACACATCCAAAGATATATAACACGATGGGATTATTTCTACAAACCATGATTTTAGTCATTTTGGTCACTGAGGTGTCACCTCCCTTTCCAACACTCTCATGACATCCCTGATCAGAACCATTTTGGAAGCCTTGCACTCCCCTGGTCTGACCTTCCACACTAGTCAAGGAATGTTTGTTTACTTACTAGTAAGCACAGCTGTGCAGTCTACATCCATTTTCAATGCATTTCAATCATCAGGGACCTCCTTTTGGGGTGATTTGTGGGGACTGGGTTCATTGGATTATGACAATTCTGATGCCCTTGGATTCCCCTCAGCTAGCCCTTTCCAATGGACTATGGCATGTTTGCCTACTCGTGAGTAAGTGAACAATATAGGTCACTTTCACTTTCCATAGCGTTCAATGCAGATTTTTGTTAAGTTTTTTGGCCATCACTTTTGACAGGAAGGTGCTATTTCAAAATACATTGCTCTTCAATAAGAATCCATTCATATATGACATGATGGGCTTTTCCGCAACATCGCAAAGTTACATTTTTTGGGTCCCCCAGTGCGCGTCACCTTCCAGGTGCATCACCTGGTGCGGGCTGCACCTCCCACACACCCCTCGCAACACCCAACTTTGTGATCCCAACTTTCACGATCCATCAAGACAAACAGCCAGACCACTTCCTTTTGCTCTATTCTGTGCCAGCTTCAAAGGCAGTATGTGCTAATGGTACGTGAGTTTCAGGTTAACTCGGGTCTCGCCTTAGGCACCAGGCAAATTCAAGCTGGTGGCCAAAGCAGAATTTTTACCACAGCTTGTAAATTAGCATCACCTCATTGCCCTTCCCCTGCTTCTGAGAAAAGAAAGGAGAGATGGCTTATGTGTCAGAGAGGCCAAAACTATCAAAGCTGCGGGTAAAGACTGCAACTTAGTTGCCAAATGAGAGACACAAGCTGGACCAGCCCAGCAGCCTCTTTGGATGCCAGGGGTTTCTAACAGTATTGATGGCTATTTCTTTCAACAGACAAAAATTTTCCATCTTCAGAGGCAGTATAGCCATGTTAAAAATATGCCATGTGAAAAGAAGAATAGGCCTGGTTGTTTCCATCATGGTTTTCTTGTGAGCTTCACAGGGACCTGTGCTGCCCTCAAATGAATGAACAGTGGCATGTCGGCATCAAGATCAGTATTGCTTATCAGCTGCTGATCCTCAAAATCACTTCTATGGGGTGATGTTCAAAGCAATACATGACCATTGCAAGTTGAAGCAGACTACAACACCAATAGTGCTTTTCCTTTGGCTGCAGCTTCAGGCCCAGTTCCCTATCAGCACATGGACCTCGGTCATATGAGCAAGCATCAGTACTCCAGCATTGTCAGTGAAGTGGTTAAAAAAATTTACACTGGCTCCTCAAGCCACTGTCATTACCCTATTGTAGGAGTTCTGTTCTAAGGACACCTCCAGTACAGCTTCAACTTGCACTACACAAAAAACAGTGCAGTTACTATGTTACTAGATTGTACAGTTACAAATAAGATCAGAAGATAAAAGGCACAAGCTTGAAGTCACGTTTACTGGATTCCAGAGCGTAGATAGAAGAGATGCATGAAAATGTCAGGTTTGTCAGTCCCAGCTACATTTTATGTTGCGTAACTGCATTTAGGAGCCTTCCCCCTCAACGTGGACTTGGGTTTCCAAAATAACTTAAAAAAACCTATTTCATAATTCAGTACGCAATATCCAGCAGCCACCCCAGACAGAGAACACAGTTCATCAGCCAAAGCTTCAGGTACAATCTGCACATGGAACTAAGCACTATGAACACAATCCTAACCAATTTACCAGCTGTAGAGTAAAGGCAACGTAACTCTCAAGTAAAGGGGAAAAATATCCTTATCCTGAGGAGGCCTCCATAACTGCAACCCAACTGAAGGATGCAGCACCATCTCCCACTGGCACAGCTGTACCAGAGTGGAAAGTTGGTTAGTTAAGTGTCAGTAAGAGCACATCCTGTATATTCCAGGTGTAATGTGTTCCTTAAAACTGCACACTGAACCCCTCCATGGGAACTCTGTGGGCAGTAATCTCCACCCAATGCAAGTACACAGAACTTGCATTATTTCCCATGGGAGAGAACAGCAGCTAGGAAAAGAGAAATAAAAATATTTATTTACCCAGCTTGTAATTAGCCTGTGGAACTCCTTGCCATAGGACGTGGTGATGGCATTTTGCCTCAATGCCTTTAAGAAGGGATTGGACAAATTTGAAAGGACTACCACAGGTTATAAGCCATGATGGGTCTGTGTGCGCGCGCATAGAATAGATAGCTGTAGATGTAGTCAATCTCTAAATGCCAGATGCAGGGGAGGACGCCTGAATCCAGGTGTATCCTTGTCTTGTGTGTTTCCTGAAACATCTGGTGGGCCGTGTAAGATATAGGAAGGTGGACTAGATGGGCCTTTGTCCTGATCCAGAAGAAGCTCTTCTTTTATTAGGAGCTCACCACCAGTTCTTAGACAAGCCACCAGGCCTCAGCCATCTCTATCTACTCCCTGACCTTAACGACACAAAAACAACTCATCAGACAACATCTGCATAAATCTACGGGGGGGGGGGGAAAGGAAGAATCAATGAGGTTAACAGAAAAAGAATTTCAAAGGATGTCAAAAATGCCATTGTTTCTTGCTTGGATGCCAGAAGCACAACTACAGCGAGTAGAACTGGCTACTCCAACTTTCAACCTTGTTAGGTCAGTTAAATTCATTTGGTCTGCTTGCTCAAAGACTGACCTATTGCTCTACCCAGAGGTGAAGAAATATTAATGCCAGGAGGTGGTGGGACTCTTCATGCAGGCCATGTTATAGTAACCTAACCCACATTCTGTGCAATGAGCCCTGTGTGGCTTGTTTCTTTGCTACACTAGGAGGAGGGCACCAGGGGGTGAGAAATTGGGGAGAGAAGAGAAGATGGATCAAGGGTCACCAGACAAACAAATGGTTCAACAAAACAAAAGAGAAGCGCAAAGTTAAACCTGGAAGTGACATCAAGCAGGAAAATCTTTAACATCCCCAGGCCTATACAACAAAATCAAATCAATCAAGTTTACAATAAGTACCATATAGCTTTAGAAATGTATTGAAAATGAAGAATCGCCTACCTAACCCTCCCAAGTGGTTGCTGATAAAACATCCCAAAGGCTGCAATCCTATCTCCACGTACTCAGGATAAGCCCTTTGACTATACAGTATTGTTAAAAGCATATACATAGTAGCCTGCTAAGAAGTGTAACATTTCCCAAACTGCCATCACATACAACTGTAGCATCAGATGTAATACCTATAAATAAAATACACATTGGAATGCATGGGTATCGACCTACACAACACTTGATCTTAGCCAAACACAGTCATTTCTGAATCCACTTGAAATTGACTCATGACCCACCTAGTGGGTCCTGAACTTCAGTTTGAAAAGCACTGACATAAAGAAATATTCTTTATAAAAAGAGGCGAAATATTCAATCCACCTACAAGTTCTCCTACACGAGCCAAACTGAAATTAACCAGCCATCCACTAATCACTTCAAAAAGGGGCCTTGGTAGCTTTTCACATTCACAAAGTAAATATTAATACTGTGCATTTAGTCAGAGGTAAACGCCATGTGAGTGATTCCATTGGCTGTGTGCATTTATTCTCCGGTGCAGCCTATTTAGGTTAAATGATTAACCCTCGTGAGGAAGTTCTCTCTCCATTCTTGAGACTGGTCTATCAAGCATGTTTACAGCAAAGGCAGTCAAATATTTATCCCAAGCCTGACAGGATCCTGAGGATGAGACAAGTCACTAGTGACGTACAAGCAAAACTACAACCAGTGACTAATTATCACTGTTATTATAAAGGCTGCACCTGCTAAGATTGATTGTCTCTCCCCCAGGCACTCTGCCAAGAGATTTCATCTGGGCAAACTAGAAAACTGCCAGGCTGGTGCAGAAATAGGAATGTGGGTTTAGATAGCATCAGTTTGTCCTTTGTGAGGCACAGAATCAATTAAGAAGGTCTGACCAAAATTATGCTAAGATCATGAAGAGAGTGTGGTCTAGAGACCACACTAGAATCATAGAATAGAATCATAGAATCCTAGAGCTGGAAGGGTAATCTAGACCAACCCCCAGCCTGTAGCAGGAAATCCTCCTAGAGCAGAGGTCTCCAAACTCCAGCCCTGGGGCCAGATGCAGCCCTCAGAAAGCCTCAAGATCCCTCTCTCCAACACCTGTAATCCACTCCAATACATTCTTTTATGTAAATTTATTCAAATTTGAAATGTAAATTAGTTTTTTTTTGGCCCCTGACACAGTGTCAGAGAGATGATGTGGCCCTCCTGCCAAAAAGTTTGGAAACCCTATCCTAGAGCATCTCCAATAGGTGCTCATCGAGCCGCTGCTTGAAGATCCCCAGTGAGGGAGAGTCCACCACCTCCCTTGGCAATCTGTTCCACTGCCGAACCACCCTCACTGTCAATAAATTTTTCCTGATATCCCACCAGAATCTCCTTTCTTGCAGTTTGTACCCATTGGTTCTAGTTCTGTTTTCAGTAGCAGCTATGAACAAATGAGCCCCTTCCTCCACATGATAGCCCTTCAGGTATCTGAAGAGGGCGATCAGGTCTCCTCTCAGCCTTCTCTTCTCCAGGCTGAACATCCCAAGTTCCCCCAACCTTTCCTCGTGGTGCTTCCCTTCCATTGCCCTGATCATTCTTGTCTCTCTCCTCTGGACTTGCTCCAGTTTGGCTGCATCTTTCTTAAAGTGAGGTGCCCAGAACTGAACACAGTACTCAAGGTGAGGTCTGACCAATGCTGAATAAAGAGGAACTAGAACTTCTCACGATTTGGAAGCTCCAGTCCTCTTAATGCAGCCTTTTGAGGACCAGGGCCTGGGTCTGTGGGAAAAAAATTTCCCACGGCCCAGGAGGATGTGCATACACAGTTCCATATGGAACTGCACATGCACATCAGCGCAGCTGGGCTGTGCCTGTGCAGTCCTTTCAGGATACCAGGAGAACTGCCCAGGTGCAGCCGAGCACCACACCTGCACAATTCTCCTGGTAGCCTGAAGGAACTGTGCAGGCGCAGCCCAGTACTCAATTGCATCTGTATAGTTCTCCCCACAACTGGGGAGAACCACTCAGGTGCAGCCAAGCACTCCATGGTGGGATAACTGCACAGGCTGCTCCCAAGCTACCGGGAGAATTGTGCAGGTGCAGCAGAGTGCCAGGCTGCACCTGTGCAGTTCTCCCCAGTTGTGGGGAGAACTACACAGACACAGCTGAGTGCTGGGCCGTGCCTGCACAGTTCTCCAGATAGCCTAGGAGAACTATGCAGTTGCAGCTGTGCTTTGAGCTGCACCTGCCCAGTTGGGGCCTGGGTGGGGCTGAGCACAGCCCTGGCTCTTGTCCCTGGTCCAAACTTGTGGCCTGGCAGCTGACACGCCACGGATGGGCATCTGGACGTGGATGGGGGTTGTTGAGGACCCCTGAATTAAGGCAGTAAACCCTACTAAATACAATGGGATTTTCTTCAAAGAAACATATAAGGTTGCTCACATCTCAGGGCAGACATGAAGTGCAACATTAGTCCCAGAAGAGCCTCCACTCTAGCCCTGAGATCTTTCTTCTTGGTCTATGCACACATAAATCCATGCTGCTGGTTTGCACTGCCAGGCCATCCATCAATGCATATACCTGAAGGCGTTTCATCAGTGGCAGACAGTGAGAGATCAGTGTGTTCAGGGTACCATGAGCCTACTGCTGCCTCAACTCCCATGCAAGCTGCTACAGTCTGTTTCCCACTCACTCAAAGAAGAAGCAAATCATTCCTCATGGCAGAAAGGGTAAACTGGGGTAAAAGCAGTGTAGGACTCTGCCTGAAGCCAAGCAGGCATGTTCTTTGTTAGCCAAGAGAAAGCTGCTCATTAGAGCATATTAAAATAACTTGCAGCTCTGAAATCAAACCCTCATCTTAGTAGATGGGAGTGCCCAGATAGAGTAGTTATGTGGCCAAGGCCATCTTGATTACAAACTCACTGCAGCTGCAGCCAAGATGCAACACATTGGGTGCAATCCTAACCCAGGTAGGCACAACTCATTGGTCTTCCCATTCCCATGGTAGGGAGGCAAGTGCAGGTCTGCACACTGGCCTAATCTCCCCAGTGTCACAGAAGCTATCCTACAGTTATCAACACAGGAGTTACGCCTGGACTTGAAGTTAAGAAAACAAATCATATACAGTACAAGGTACTTTGAAGGCAATTATCCAAGTTCTCACTGCCTTTGGCTGCAATCCTAAAGACACTTTCCTGGGAGTAAGACTCATTGAACACAATGAGGCTTACTTTTGAGTAGATATGGTTAGGATTGTGCTCCTTATCTGTTTTCCATATCCTGATCTATAACCAAGAACAGGTGTAACAGAACAGCTATCAGCACTCTGGGTCATTGTAGTTGATTTTCTTGAAGAAACATTTAAGTAGATACTTTTCCCAAGCCACTATCTTCAGAGCTGATCATTTCTTTGACTTAAAAGTGTATTGAACAAGTTACCTAAGATACCATTTTCCTTGGAACCATTTTTCTTGCTGACTTTTTTTAATACAACTACAACAATCTCCCATAAACTTTACTCCTCTTTAAGGGTCAGTCTTCAGGGGTCAGTTTTCTACCCAGTTCTAGACCTTTTGTCAGTTATGCTGCACTCCCCTCCTTTTAAAACAAGTGAGCTCTGTTTAGATGCTATAATGCAGGCTTCCCCATTTCTTATAGAAAAATGGGCTGCACAGAGCGTGAAGACATGTCATCCTTTTAGGCTTATGTCCTGGAAAAAAGTCACTGCCTTCCTTTTCTCTGTGAGCAAGCATAACATATAGCGTTCTTGTAAGAAATAAATTATAAGTATTTAAATGTGTTAAATTGTTTTTATATACATTATTATTTTGTTTGTTGGCCGTCTTGAGTTGGCCTTGCTGAAAAACGCGGGATACAAATCCAGTAAAAAAAATGTAATAGGATAATAATAATAATAATAATAATAATAATAATAATAATAATAATAATGTTTACTTCATGAAATCCATATACAGTACATATTTTTATTGCTATACCCTATTTTTTTGCTATACCCTATACTTTTCTTGGGTGCCCTACATTTGGGGAGGCCGTCCCCTCTTTTGCAGTTATGATGTTTGGTCACATTGGCTGCAGACTTATATTATCTTGACATACATTCAAATTGTGTCCTCCCACATTTCAGACAAAAGGGCATGCACTAGACCTCTTTTTAAAAAACCCATTTCTTTTTCCCATGTTCTGCATCTACACAATATTGCAAAGAAGCAAGTTTCTTAAAAGCCTCCAGGTTAATTTTACTTCTTTTTTCTTTTTTAAATAACCAGCACTAGAAAATTACAATCATTCCATAGCATGTCCCTCCTAAGTGCACAAGAGGCACTTCTCTAATGGGTTTGCCTCTTTTATTTAGCAGGGGGAGAGTAACTGTCCCTCCTACTCCAGTAGCATCTTTTCTAAAGGCTCTTTTTTGACTGAGGTTTTATAGTGAGCCCTTTTGGGTCAGGGAGCAATTACCGGTAGTTATCGGTATTTTTATTTCTCTGTAAATTATTTTGTGAATTTTTAATTAAAAAGCAGTATATCAAACATATATAAATAATGACATTAATAATAATGGGCCACCATGGTAGCCCCAGTGCAGGCAGGGTGACCAGATGTCACAACAGCAAAAGAAGACAAGGCCCCCCAAAATGCAGGATGTCTTAAAAAAAAGCATTCCAAAATAAAAGCTGAAAACGCATATGTCTACAGAATTAAATGTGGTTAACTGAAACACTATCAGCACAATCCTATTCATGTCTACTCAGAAGTAAATCTCATTGTATTTAATGAGGCTTCCTCCCAGGAAAGTGTTGCAGCTTCAGTTTCTTATTACATTTAGAACTATTGCATATAATTGATACTATTGCATATAATTGATTCCAAGAAAGCTGTGTGCTGCCTGCTCACAGGGAAAAGAAGGACATTGATGTTCTTTTGCAAGTCACAAGACTAAAAAAAGAGAACATATCCTGGAAAAAGAGGACATCTAATTACCCTATGAACAGGAGAAAGCACTGGTGCCCAATGCATGCAGGGTGACCAGATGTTGTAGTGGCAAAAGAGAATAAGGCACCCCAAAATGTAGGACAGTCATTAAAAAATGTAGGATACAGCAAAATAAAAACTCAAGCCACTTGTATACATATTAATTTTATGTGGTTAATTGAAACACTAAATGATAAATTTAAACTATATTACTTGGAGTTTATTGATTTCAAGAAGGCTACCTGCTGTCTGCTCACAGAGAAAAGGAGGACATGTGAGTTATATAGGCTAAAAAAGAGGACATGTTCTGGAAAATCAGGACATCCAGTCACCCCATCTTCACTGAGCATTCACAAGTGTGCCAAATCATGACATCACCAGATCACATAAGTACAAAAGTGGACAAGGAAGCTGCATAATGTAGAGAAAAATGTAGGACATGAAAAAATGACATGACATGACACTCAAGAAAAATGTAGGACATGACAGAAATAAAACTAAATACACTTATGTGATTATGATTGCAATCCTAAATACACTTTTCTATGAGCACAGTCCTAACCACGTCTACTCAAAAGCAAGTCCCATTGTGTTCAATGGGTCTTACTCCCAGGAAAGTGTCTTTAGGATTGCAGCCTTCCATAGAACAGAATGGGACTTACTTCTGAGTGGACATGCTTAGGATTGCATCTGAAATCAAACATTATATTACTTAATATTATTAAATTTAAAGCTATTGCATCCAATATTTTCCATATAGTATGGAATTCTATATAATTTATTCCACATAATTTATTAATTACCTGAATTTCTATATGAACAAAAGATTCCCCCCCTAAAAGCCTAAAAAAGAGGACATGTCCTGGATAAAGGGATGTGTGTCACCCAGCTTGGGGGGCAACTCCTTCCTCCACTCTGGTTCCCTGAGTGGGACCAGGACTTGCGGGGGAAGAGCGCAGGCGCAACCCACCTTGCCAGCCCCGCGACTCACCGTGACTGGCGCGACCCACCAGCTCTGGAGTGCCCAGGAGGAAGTCTCCCCCCGGGGGCAGCGTGACCAAGAAGCGGCCCCTTGGAGTGCGCAGAGAGGAGCGCAGGAAGGTCTCTCCCATGGCGGCTTCTCTGCAGGGACTGCCCTGCCTCTCACCTGTCGCAGGTGCGCCTCCCCGGGCAGAGAGAGCAGTCCCACCTCCTGCAGGCTCCACTCCCTTCCCTTCCTCTCCACCCTCACCAGCACCTGGGACAGGGAAGCTGGTGGCATAGCCAGGGGGTCCATATGGCTTCAGGGTGACCATATGTCCTCTTTTTCAGGACACGTCCTCTTTTTCAGACATGGAAAAAAAATCTTCACTGCCCTCCTTATACTATAACTTAGTACCTGGTGGTGCCAGGTGCTAACTAAGAATGCTTGGTGCTTACTGCCACCCACTGATGTCCTGTTTTCACTGGTGGTGTCCAGTACAGTGCTGCTGGTGCCTGTTGGTGCCCAGCTGTGCCTAGTGCCCACTGCTGCCTACCACCTGCTCACTGATGCCCACCACCTGGTGCAGTGCCCAAAATGATAGGTTAATTCCACTAGTTCTTAAAATATGCCAAAACATTGAGCCATGCCATTGGCTCATACCTGTGTTCTCATATTATAAGTGTATTAAAAGGTGCTTCTGGTAAGAGTACTGCCAGCAGAAACATCCCAGGGAAAGGTCTTTCCAAGACTTGCTGCTTGACATTGTTCTTTATGCTAATGAAAGAAACTGAACTGAAACTGAACCTGTGTCATAGACACATTGTATTCATTGGGAGGGACTGCATATTGATCATTCACTGCAAAGGAAGTCTTAATGTTCACTGCATGAATAAAGGTATTGTGATTGGGTAGATGGAGGGAAGTCATCACGCTTGTGGTCTGCTCCTTTGCCACAGATGTGACAGAACAGCTGGGACATAAGAATATAAGAAGAGCCTCCACTGGATCAGGCCAAGGGCCCATCTAGTCCAGCTTCCTGTATCACACCGCGGCCCACCAGATACTTCAGGAATCACATTTGACACCTGCATCCGGGTGCATCTGCTGATGAGAACACAGGTATGAGCCAATGGCATGGCTCAATGCTTTGGCATATATTAAGAACTAGTGGAATTAACCTATCTACAGTATTTATATACCGCTTTTCAACTGAAAAGTTCACAAAGCGGTTTACAAGAAAATGAAAAAAATTAATAGCTAATTATTAGCTAATGGGTGCCTGTCCCAAAAGGGCTCACAATCTAAAATGCAAAAAGAACACCAGCAGAAGCCACTAGAACAGACATTGCTGGGGTGCTATCATTTTGGGCACTGCACCAGGTGGTGGGCAGCAGTGAGCAGGTGGATGCATCCACCCGCAACTGGCATTTTGAGTTTGTCCACCTCTACACACCCCAGTGTACAGTGTAGTTATTAGGGAGTTGGACTGGGACCTGGAAGGGACTGGGACTAGGTTCAAATCCCCCTTCTGCCATGAAGCTTCCTGGATGACCTCGGGTCAGTCACTCACTCTTAGCATTGCCTACCCCACAAGGTTGCTATGAGTACAAAAGGATAAAAGTTTTGTAAGCCACCTTGGACATTTTCATTGGCATGGAAAAGGTAGGGTATAAATCCCTTAAATAAGTAAAATAAATAAATAAATAAATACTGTAAATAAATAAATATGCAATGACCACAATCAATAGACTATGTGGCTACCATAAGGGCAAAGTTAGTTACTGCTCTTAACAGCTTCCTTCGCAGTTATGTGGCAAGACTCTGGCAAAATTCAACAAACAAGGAATTATTTATTGAAAGAGCCAGATCAAAATAAACATGAATATCCTTGGGTTTAAAGATTTCCTTGAGTGCTAGATCTTTCAGAAATGGATAAATGAAATAATTCATCCAGTTTGATGGTTTATGACCACCTGATAGATAGATCTCTATCTTACACCTGACCTGAACAGGTGGGTTTGGGTGCTCCTTTGGCAGGTGAATTCCAGCAGGCTAGGAAGATGACCAGGTGTTATTGCAGGAGGTGGTAGTGGTAGAAGACAATGAAAATAGACTATCCACACATAAATCAATAACAGTCACAATAACCAGTCTGCTTGCTCAAGCAGTCTTTCTGCAATTTTGAGCTGTTTCGGGGAAGCCTCTTTCCTGTTAAACCATATGTTGAAGGTTTCCTTAAGGGAAACCTATGAACAGGGGAAGGGAGCAAGGAGAGCTCAATCATTGCACAAAGCGAGAAGCTTAATAGCTTTGTTTTCTGCTGGGAAATGAGCAGATAAGCAGGTTGCATTTGAGAACTGATCCCAACACCAAAATCTGATAAGGCAATAAACCCATCCAAACTGTAGATTAGGGCTAGATTAAGACTAGATTTAATAGCAGGAAACAAGATGAGGGAGGAATAAAGAAACTCCAATTCAAGCACTGGAGGCAATGTACCTGAGGCATTGTGACCTCCACAAAAGCTGTATCTGGGCCTGAGAAGAAACCAGGGACTGATCTCTGATCTGAGCCAGCCAGACAAATGAAGGAGCATCTGTCATGGATTTCAGTTGAAGACCCCCTTGGCAGATCATGCTCTCACCCCTCCTCAGTTTTCAAATAAAAATAAAAAATTGGGAGTGCAGGAGTACCCTTTTCAAAAGTGCCATGGGAGGAATGGAGAATTGGAAATACATCTTAAGCATACTCCTGACTAATAGCCCTAGAGCATAATCCTAACCTTGTCTACTCAGAAGTAGGTCCCGTTGTGTTCAAGAGTACTTACTCTCAGGAAAGCATGTTTGGGATTGCTGCCATAGGCAGTTTAAAGGGAGCCCATGATGTGAGAGTGTAAAGGTTAAAAGCCTGTATTTTTTAGGTATATAATTAAATACACTTTATTTTAATCAGGTGTATAATTACTGTATTAATTAGACTGTTCTATTCATTCAAGAGTTTTGTATATTTTAAATAAATAGGTATATAAATATAAATAAGCATATATATATATATATATATATATATATAAGTATAAAATTCTTTAAAAATATTTTTAAAGTATGTAATACTTGATGTATTTTGGGTGCAGTCCTAAGAAATTTAGGCTGGCCTAACTTGTGATGGTGTGGGGAAGTTGGCATATGCCTGTGTATTGGCCTAACCTCCCCAGGAGTGGGACAGAAGTGGCATTTCAGGGGTGGGAGAGGGTGTTCTGCGGTTGGATGGAAAGTGAAACCCGGCACTTGTGAAAGTCCCTTGTGTTGTGAAAATGCGCATTATTTAACAATTTGTGGACTCATGAGTTGCAAATGTGGATGACTCAGACAAACATTCGAGTCAAGTATCACCTCATCTCCACATGTGCCAGGATCCCCATTTCTATCCCTGCTTTCTCACAGTTTGTCCCACTCCCTCCCGGTAATAACTAATGAACAGAACAGAAGAAAAGGGGATTGTAAGTAGAAAAAAAGAAAGAAAAACACAAGACAAAAAACAACAGGCTGGTAGCTAGTATGATGATAACCAAGCAACACATATATGAGAACTACCATAGATACATTTTAAGCAAAGCCAGCAGTTCTCATACCAGAGGAAGGCCAGATAACAGATAGGCAGGCCAGAAGAATTCAGAAAAACCAGCCAAAAAGAGAGGGGTGTATTGTGGATAGCAGATCAAAAACTGAATGGGTCCGAAAGGTTTCCCACCTAAAGGCCCAGCTTGGCCAAGGATGAAGTGCAGTTGTGGTCAGGCTGCTGGCTGATGAGGAAACTAGTTAGCCTGTAAGCCAAACCTCAAGAAGTAACAGGGTGGCTCAGCCCTCCCCCTCCACAATCTAACTAAAAGGTGACCATATGTCCTCTTTTTCTAGGGCATGTCCTCATTTTTTAACCTTGTGTCCTGGAAAAAAAATATTCATTGTTCTCCTTTTCCTTGTGACCAGGCAGTATATAGCCTCCTTTTAATTAATAAATTACCGTATATGTAATAGTTTTAAATTTAATAATAATATAGTATTTAAGCACATGTATTTAAATTATAGTATTTAAATTAAGACTATATGTAACTGTTTTACTCCTTTATTTTGTCCTGTCCATCATTTTTCTTGAGTGTCCTACATTCTGGAGGGGACTTGACCTCTTTTGCAATTATGGCATATGGTCACCAAGAGATTCTACAGATTGATTACCCCCAAAATCCAGAGTAACTATGGGAGCATGTAAGAGACTTTACGTGCACCCATAGTTACTGCACCACCTAGTGAAAACCCATGGGAAATTCGTATTGGAATCCAGAGTAAGTTGTTCTAACACCAGAGCAAGGACTCCCCATAGTTACTCTGGATTTTGCCCTACATTGTTTTAATTTTGACAGGCTGTACTGCAGCTTTGGAGAAATGTTATTCATTCACCAATTGGAATTACAGCTGGGCAATTAATTAGTAACAAATTAATAACAATAACAATTCAACAGCTGCTGGCAGAAAATCAACACCATCAGACTCTTGGGGCTGATTCACACATACATGTTCATCACCGGATGACTTTCAAGGCTCAGAATATGCTTCTCAAATGGTCAGAAAATCTTAAATATTAGTTAAGGTATCCTTAGATTTGCAAATTGTTTTTGCACATGCTCAGAGGTATTTTTGCTACTATTTCTTATGCCTTATCCTTGCAAATTGTTCTGGAGCTATGCCTAAAACCTAAAATAAGCCGAGAAAGATGTGGGCTGCATATGGGGCATACTTTACAATGGGGCTTACATTTGAGTAGACATGGTTAGGATTGTGCTGGTAGTTTGTTTTTTTCTGGTGCTGAGGCCATTTCTCTGTTACTACATCTGCAGCATCCCCAGAGTTTTACATCTCACCAGCACATGAGGCACTATTGAACTGGCAGATGAGAACGATGGAATTATTTAGAGGAGGGAGTGTTACAAAATTATCTGCCCCGGGTATCGATCATAAATTATGTCACTGCCGGATGCCTCTCTGACCTGTTTGTCAATTGCCATTTCCTCAACAGTCTCAGCTTCTTTTACAAAACACAGAAAACCCCAGGCTGTTTCTCGTTTCCTTGTTTATGTCACTACGGGTGCAATCCAGAGTAATTACGGGGAGTCCTTGCTCTGGTGTAAGAACAACTTACTCTGGATTGCAATATGAATTTCCCATGGGTTTTCACTAGGAGGTGCCGTAACTACAGGTGCACGTAATGTCTCTTATGTGCTCCTGTAGTTACTCTGGATTGTAGGGTATGCCTGCTAACAGCAACAAAACAGGTCCAAGGCTTGATCACACCCTATGAATGAATTTGGCCCTACCTCCAAAGAAGAAAGATCCTTCCATTCAGGGTAATCATATGACTGTAAATTTCCAGATTTGTCCTCTTTTTTAGCCTCCTGTCCACGTGTCCTCCAAAAGGGCTTCATTGTCCTCAATTTTGGCTTCATTTTGGAACTTTGCAATGGTGTGCAGTACCCCATCATGTCTTATGCCGTTGGATTTGTACTGAAGAGCAGAATCCAATGCAAAAATTGGTTTTGAATTATCTCCTTCGTAGCAAAAGTTATAGCCTAAAAAATAAAAAAATATACATTGAGCTCTATGGGAAAGGGAAAGTGCCCAATATCACAGCTTTACTCATGAATAGGCAAACGTGCCATTGTCCGCCAGAAAGGCCAGGCTGAGAGGAATCCAAGAGCTTGTCATCCTTTTGAGGTCACCCTACTTCCACTGTGCTGCCATCCTGTATTAGAGTTGCCAGAATACTCTTCCACAAAATCAGGACAGGATTTTGTCCCGTTTGCCAAAATGTAAACACAGGCTGCAATCCTAAAGACACTTTATTTTATTTTTATTTATTTAATTTATATCCTGCCTTTCCTCTCCTGCAAGAGGGAGCTCAAGGCGGCCAACATTAAGAATACAATAAAACACCATTTAAAAGTATACCATTAAAACTTTGCTGGGAGTAAGACCCACTGAACACAATGGGGCTTCCTTTTGAGTAGACATGATTAGGATTGCACCTCAAATCCCCCAAAATCGGGAATGTACCTTTTTCAGAACATATGGCAACCCTATCCTGTATCCACACTGATAAGTTGGAGAGTCCAAAGAGTTGCAAATCAAGAAAATATGTCACAGGAGTAAATGTGTGTGTTTCCTCATTTTCATATGTAATTTGAGAAATGGAATGAGGACTGTGTCCATCAGAGATTTAGACAAATGGAAAGGCGAGTGAGACCATGTTACATATAGTATCCTTTTCTAAATGGAAGTGGTAAATACTTAAACATTTTCAGATGAAGGAGAAATTCAATTCTGTTAACTAAATAGAAAATCCAAATGTATCAACATTTGGAAACTCAGCTAGACTGACACTGAGGGAGAAGGATAAAAGAATGGATAACAGTCTATGAAAAATTGGTAAACAGAAGCCCTGAGTATGCCAGCTCTAGAGAAAAAAATAGCCACCTGATCTTTTGGCAGGTTTGAGGTGAAAAAAATAAATTGCTACACATTCCTTGTGCAATTTGGTGCTTTATAAGTAATGATGAAGTTATGATTGAATAATGTTGAGAAATCAGCAGATAAAACTATGTTTAGTCAGGGAGGAGAAGTGATCTGGAGTGTGTGTGATGAGTGATCCTGATCTAGACTGAGTACCTTTGCACTTCTATCTACTCCAAGTACCAAAGCTCCATTGGTGCTGATAAGATACTACTCAAAGTGCTAAGCTAAATAATTATCTTCAATAAAGTTTATTTGAAGAATTGCTTATATCTACACTGAGAGCTTTCCCACCCTTCAGCTCCCTCCATCATCTCAAGTCTGCAATTCACAGGTTTGGCATCCATCAGTCTTGAAAGACTATGGTATTGTGCTTGATGCTGTATGCGAAGCACGAAGGCCTGGGTAGATTGATATGGAGGACAGGCTGTTACCCAAGCAGCAAATGTCCCTCTCCATGCCACTGAAATAGTCCAATGGAATGGCAGAGCCAATACGATTGGTTCCAGCTGCGTCGCAGAGCTGGGCTAAGGACAGGAGCTCACCCTGTCTTGCGGGGACCTGGGTCTAATAGGCACAGTGTCTTAACCACTTGCGCCACCCACAGCCCATTCACAGGTTAAAAGGTTTTTTAACAGTATAGTGTAAAAACCAGAAAAGAATGGCTACAATAGACACTTAACAAATGAAATGTATGCAAAATGTGTGATATTTACACAAGAACAATACTTTAGAACTGAAGCTATTCCAAAAGTAAGCTTTTATTAACCTCTTCTTAGCCAAAACCTATCCAAAGAAAGACAAAATGACATTTGATGACTCATAATTTTCCAAAAACAATGAATAGTGTTACATATATAAGAATAATATTTTGGAAATAACATCTCCAATGATATTATTATGAACACTTTTCTAACCCAAAAGGATTTATTTATAATAAACAATGGATATAATTATTGATCCTAAGGAAACAAAGTCAGACTTACAAACAAGAAAATCTAGGTGGCAGTAAAGGAATGAGCCACCTAGAATCCTAGATTTGGAAGGGACCCAGGAGGTCATCTAGACCCACCCTCTGCCTGTAGCAGGAAACCCTCCTAGAGCATCTCTGACAGGTGCTCATCGAGCCTCTTCTTGAAGATCCCCAGTGAGGGAGAGTCCACCACCTCCCTTGGCAATCTGTTCCACTGCTGAACCACCTGCATCGTCAATAAATTTTTCCTGATATCCCACCAGAATCTCCTTTCTTGCAGTTTTTACCCATTGGATCTAGTTCTGCTTTCAGAGGCAGCTAAGAACAAATTAGCCCCTTCCTCCATATGATAGCCCTTCAGATATCTGAAGAGGGCAATCATGTCTCCTCTTAGCTTTCTCTTCTCCATTCTGAACCAGCCAAGTACCCCCAATCTTTCCGAAGAAGAAGGACCCCTTACATGCCTCTCTCTGCTCCTCAGCCCCCTCTAGCTATGCCACTGACCCTCCACCTGGAATGGTTCCAAAGGGAAGAACCCATTGCATGCCTCCCCCCCATTGCAGTGCCTGTGCAATGCACTGACTTCTAAGAAAGAATTTTTCAGCAGATTCCTAACATGTTGACTAAGGATTAAACTTTAATTACTTTAATGGCAATTCCTACTGCATGTATAAGTGTACAGGATCAAAGCTTTAGTAAGTGACCAGAGTAATTGCCTTTTTATTGTTAGTATTGGCACAACAGAAGGTAGGCAAATTGTACCTTAAATCCTAGATTAAAGGCACTCCCTAACCAGCCAGCCATCCTCTCAGTCTCAAAAACAAAATGAGGCCTGTGATTTGGCAGGGACCAATAACAATAAATGGGGACAGAAAAAAACCTGCTGGATCAGGCCAAGGGCCCATATAATCCAGCTTCCTATACTAAAAAAGGCCTATCAGATGCCTCAGGATGCATTCAACAAAATTGCTGCCTGCTGGAGTAGTGCTGAAGAAGTTGAATTGAGTCACAGAAGACCAAGGTTCAAATCAGACATGTACGTTCTAGGGTGACCTTGGACCATTGTCTCAGTCTTGCCTGCCTCACAAGGTTATTGCGAGGAGAGCAGGAGGGGAGGGAGACTGCTAGACCAGTCGCTCCCTCTCAGCCTGGCCACCCTTGCAGGGCTGTAGTGAGGAGAGCAAGAGGGGAGGGAGACCTTGGTCACTCTCTCCCTCTCAGCCTGGCCTCCCTCGCAGGGCTGTGGTGAGGAGAGCAGGAAGGGTGGGAGACCTTGGCCAGTCTCTCCCACTCTCAGCCTGGCCTCCCTCACAGGGCTGTGGTGAGGAGAGCAGGAGGGGAGGGAGACCTTGGCCAGTCTTTCCCTCTCAGCCTGGCCTCCCTTACAGGGTTGTTGTGAGGAGAGCAGGAGGGGAGGGGAGGGAGTCTTGCTCTCTTTCTTGCCCTATTGTGAGGAAAAGGAATAAAAGGTTTGTAAACCGCTTTGGGCATTTGCCTTGGCATGGGGAAAAAGAAGGGTATAAATAAATAAAATCAAATCTATATATCTTTAAGTATATCATCATTGGCATCCTTCAGTCTCGAAAGACTATGGTATCGTGCTCTGATTGGAGGTCCTGAAACAACATCTAGTGTGACTAAAGTGGCCTATTCGAGAGTGTCCATCCCTTCCACACTGAGGACAAATAAATTCTGTCCCCTGCCCAGGTCTCAGGTTTCGCTGCTTTCGGGTCTGTCTCTTTGCTTCAGCCTGCCGAACAAGTATCTCTTCCAGCTGGAGAAGGCCATGCTGGGTCTTTTGCCTCCACGCTGAACAATCAGAGGTCAAGATTTCTCAGCTGTTGATGTCCATTCCCAAGGCCTTTAGATACCTCCTGCAGATGTCCTTGTATCGCAGCTGTGGTCTCCTTCTTGGGCACTTTCCCTGCACTAATTCTCCATATAGAAGATCTTTTGGAATCTGACCATCAGCCATTCTCACAACATGCCCAAGCCACCGTAGACACCGCTGTTTCAGAAGTGTGAACATGCTAGAGATTCCAGCACGTTCCAAGACTGCGTCATTTGAGACTTTGTCACGCCAGGTGATGTCAAGAATACGTCGGAGACAGCGCATATGGAAGGTGTTCAGCTTTCTCTCCTGTCATGCATAAAGGGTCCAAGACTCGCTGCAGTACAAGAGTGTCCTCAGGATGCAAGCTCTATAGACCTGGATCTTTGTATGTTCCGTCAGCTTCTTATTAAGCCATACTCTCTTTGTAAGCTTGGAGAATGTGGAAGCCGCTATACCAATACGTTTATTCAGCTCAGTATCTAAGGAGAGAGTGGAGATAGTTGAGCCAAGGTACACAAAGTCATGGACAACCTCCAGTTCATGTTCAGAGATTGTGATACAGGGAGGTGGATCCACACCCTGACCCATGACTTGTGTTTTCTTCAAGCTGATTGTTAGTCCAAAGTCTTGGCAGGCTTTGCTAAAACGGTCCATAAGTTGTGGAAGGTCTTCGGCAGGGTGAGCAGTAACAGCAGCGTCATCGGCGAAGAGGAACCCCACAAGCATTTCAGCTGGACTGTGGACTATGCTCTTAGTCTGGAAGGATTGTGGAGTTTTCCATCGGATCTGGTCCGGAGATAGATTCCCTCTGTTGCATTTCCAAAACCATGCTTCAGCATGACTGCAAAAAAAGATCCCAAATAAAGTTGGTGCGAGGACGCAGCCCTGCTTCACTCCACTTCGGATGTGAAAGGAGTGTGATGTTAAGCCATCAAAAACTACAGTGTCCTTCATGTCCTCGTGAAAGGACCTGATGATGTTGAGGAGCTTAGGTGGGCATCCAATCTTGGGGAGGACTTTAAAAAGGCCGTCTCTACTAGTGACTATATATCAAGTGACTTTTGATATATATATCAAAAGTATATATATACTGTATATAAAAGAGAAAAGTCACTGACTGACTCACTCACTCATCAATGCCTTGCCAAAACTGGTGGGCCTAGAAGCGTGAAATTTGGGGTGGGTGTTCCTTCCGTGACTGAGGGGTGCACTAAGAACCGGTTTTCGGAAATTCCAACCGGAAGGGGGTGAAAAGGGGCGCAACGCGTTTTTTCCCTATACTTTGCATTGAAAATTGCTGACTCATCAACATTCCGCCCCAACTGCTGGGCCTGAAGCATGGAATTCTGGGAGTTCCTTCTGTCACCTGAACACCCACCAAGAACCATCTGGAGAAATTTAACCCCTGAGGGGCTGAAAAGGGGGCAATGTGTTTTTGTCCTACACTTAACATGGAAGACTGACCAACATCCAGACAATTTGGTGCTCAGTGCCTGGTGCAGTTAGGGAGATGTTGTTTGGAGAAAGGGGTTGCACTGGGAAGGATGCTGTGCATGGGGGGGGGGTTGTGCATGGGGAGATGATGCACAATGGGGGGGGGGTTGATGCGCATTGGGGATAGTTGCACTTGGGGTGTTGATGCACATGGTGGGATGTTGTGCATGGAGGGTTGATGCTCATGGGGAACTGATGCGCATGGGGGGATGTTGCGCATGGGGAGTTGATGCGCTGTGGAGAGATGGCATATGGGGGAATTTTACTCCGGCAACACAGGTACGCTTTTCACAAGTAAATAAATAATACTGTTGCCACTAAGAGGTAGGCTATCTCTAAATTTTGGGACTTGCATACAGTTAATATGGGAGTGTAACTTGTGATAGACCCTTCCCCCATTTATCTGTCCCATCCAGGCGCCTTTTTGAGGGGGTACATACTCTTACGAAATTCCAGCACCTTTGTGTGGCGAGTACAGGCACACTCACACACAAAGGTGAGTACCTGTGATTACCCACCGGTGAGTACTGCCACCTCTTTTTCCAGAAAAATAGCACTGGTCCCATCTCTTCAATTAAAGATAATGGATAATTTATCTGTGGAACTCCTTGCTGCAGGGTGCGTGATGACTGTGCACAGACTGAGACTGTGACACCTTTCAGTAAATACAGATATTTACTATGGTGATTTTATTCCTCCTTTCCTTGCAAGTCAGTTTTACAGTGCAATCCTAAGCATCTCTACTCAAAAAAATAAGTCCCATTGAGTTCTATAGTACTTACTCCCAGGAAAGTATGGTTAGGATTGCAGACTGTGGCTGCAATCCTAAGGACACTTTCCTGGGGGTAAAACCATGGAACACAGTGGGTCTTACTTTTGAGTAGACATGGTTAGAAATTGTGCTATTAGTGGCTGAAGTGGTTGGCCTGACTGTAAATTTAACTACTGCAGGTGCTATGGAGCTGGGTTGACAGTAGCTGGGTAATTAAGAGAAAATCCCATCTCGGGTCTCGAACCCTTCACCAGCTGTCCTTCAAACTGACAAGCACTGCGTCTTTAACTACTGAGCCACCACGACACACTTCGTTTAGAGTGCGTTCTATGGACCTACATTCGAACCCATTGCCATTCTCTCCCTCCTCTCATTTGATTGGTGGCCTGAGCTGACCAATGAACGTTGGTTCCGCCCCAAAGCCGCCTCTTCTCCAATAGAACCTTGCCCGTAAGTTGATTGACAGAACAGCTGACCTATAGAAACAGTCCATGCAAAAGACGGTGACCAATAGGGTGCTGAGCGCAGGGGGCGGGATTTGCAGGGTGAGGCGTGAAGGCGGTCGTTGCCAGACCGCGGTAAAGGTCCCTGAGGTGAGGAGGTCGCCGTTGGGTTTGTCTGTGGAGGGGGAGACGGAGGGGGAGGCGGCTCAGGGACCGGGGTGGGTCCGACGGGGCTGGCCCGTGGAGGGCGGGCGTGAGCGGTGCTGAGGGCCTCTGACGCTCATTGGGTCCCTTTGTCTCCCAGGGAAGGTCTCCCGGCCATGGACACCCTCATCCCCGTCATCAACAAGCTCCAAGAGATCTTCCACACCGTCGGGGCAGAGATCATCCAGCTCCCCCAGATAGTGGTCGTCGGTTCACAGGTGGGGCCCCCTCCCCCAACACACACTTTCCTGGGAGTAGGACCCATTGACTCTGATGGGACTTACTTCTGAGGAGACATGCACAGGATGGGGCTGTGAAGGTGCTGCCCTTTCCTGGGAGTAGGACCCATTGGCTCTGATGGGACTTACTTCTGAGGAGACATGCACAGGATGGGGCTGTGAAGGTGCCGCCCTTTCCTGGGAGTAGGACCCATTGACTCTGATGGGACTTACTTCTGAGGAGACATGCACAGGATGGGGCTGTGAAGGTGCTGCCCTTTCCTGGGAGTAGGACCCATTGGCTCTGATGGGACTTACTTCTGAGGAGACATGCACAGGATGGGGCTGTGAAGGTGCTGTCCTTTCCTGGGAGTAGGACCCATTGACTCTGATGGGACTTACTTATGAGGAGACATGCACAGGATGCGGCTCTGAAGCTGCCACCCTGTCCTGGGAGGAAGACCCATTGACTCTGATGGGACTGACTCCTGAGGAGACGTGCATAGCATTAAGTTCTGATGCTGAAGCCTCAGGCATGCTTTCCTGAGAGTAAACCCCATTAAATGCAATGAGGATTACCTCTGAGTAGACAAGCAGAGGGTCAGGCTCTGAAGCTGAAGTCTGAAGCATGCTTTCCTAAGAGTAAGTCCTATTGAAGGCACTGATGCTTACTTCTGTGTAGATAAGCATATGTTCTGGCCCTCATACAGTTGATGAAGAGCTTTGAGAGCTGAAGTATTCCTGTTCCAGCAAATTGAATTGTGAAAAAATTGGTTTCCAGGGTTGCAGTGAGACTGAGGGGGCTTGACTGGCGTTTGCTCATCCCTCTTACTAGGCCAAAGAGCCAGCATTGTCCAAAGATCTAGCAAACAGGACCTCAAATGGCATACCGTTTGAGGTTCAGGGTGATAAACACAGCTTCTTTAACGACTGAGCCACAACTGACTGAGACACAACTGACACAACTTTAACGACTGAGCCACAATAGCCCTTTCTTATCATAACATCACCCCAGTCCTTTCTTGTTATAAATTTGAAAAATGGGAAGAGCCATTGATTCAGAGCACACAGAGAAACATAATTTTCTCCTGCAATTGCCATAAGTAGTAGTGTGGGCTGATAGTTTTACTATTGGAGAATGTGGGCCCAATCCTGTCCAACTTTTCAGGGCTGATGTAGCTGAAATACCTTCTCCAAAGTAAGGGAAGAAACCTGCCCTTACCTTGAAGAGGCCCACATGTCTGCACTCCCTCAGCAAGATGTAGCACATACCCTGTTGGCACAAGTGCCTCAGTGTTGGAAAGTTGGATGGGATCGGGCCCTTACAAAAGGTACAGGTACTGAGAACTCTATTCCAGTGATTCTCAGAGTAGGGGTTGGAATCCACTCCGGTGGTTTTGATTTCATTTTAGGGGAGTCATGAAAAGCTGGGCACTTCCATCTTGGAATCTATAGCTGGGAGCTGCCATCTTGGGCTGGGACCCTTGTGCTTCAGTCCATACTTTCCTGAAAGCAAAGGCACAATCCAGAGTTACTACAGGGAGTCCTTGCTCCGGTGTAAGAACAATTTCCTCTGGATTGCAATATGAATTTCCCATAGGTTTTCACTAGGTGGTGCAGTAACTAATAGGTGCAGTAACTAATTTCCTCTGGATTGCAATATGAATTTCCCATAGGTTTTCACTAGGTGGTGCAGTAACTATAGGTGCATTGTCTGTTGCGAACTCCCGTAGTTGCTCTGGATTGTAGGGTCAGTCTCATTGAACACAACAGCACTTACTTCTGAGTAGATATGGAGAAGCTCTGGCATCAGTGATGTCACTTCCTTACTTCTGACCATGACTTCACTTTCAGGTTGATGACATCACTTTTGGAGTGTCATGAATAGATTGTCATTCTCAGAAGGAGATCCTGGGCAGAAATTCTCAACAACCAGTGCTCTATTGGATATCTTTAGCATACCTATTTTTTGGTCCACCACCCCCACCCTGGTCTCTGATATTTTAACATTGATCAGTAGGCTTACTCTTGAGTCTTGAACTGTGTGTGATCTGCAAAAATCAATAGATGAAGCATTTTGTAGAATGGAGTTTATTTCCCTGATGTTTGCTCTTAAAGGTAGAAAAGGACAGGCTGGAATAAAATTTGAAAATGTATGACTGCCACAAGACAGTGATAATATAAGATTTGTATTGGAGGATAGTCAGGATCCTTCATACTGTATAATATATCCTTCCTTTACTATTGTCTTAAGAGACTTGCAATGTAGCCCTAGCCATGGTAGTCAGAATTCATAGTTCTGTTGTGTTCAGTGGGGCTTACTCCAATGTATGTTTGTATAGGATTTCTGCTTAAAACTTTCTGGAATGGAATTGGATTTCTTTATTTTCCTTTAGAGTTTACCATGTTCTTTGCTTTCTTCCCTGCCCGTGGCTGCCTGTCTCCACAGAGTAGTGGGAAGAGCTCAGTGTTGGAGAGCATTGTGGGCCGGGACTTCTTGCCACGTGGCTCTGGAATCGTCACACGTCGGCCACTTATCTTACAGTTAGTGCATGTCTCATCACTGGAGGAGAGGAGACGAACAACCAGTGGAGAAAATGGTAGGGAACAAACTGGACTTTGGGGGTCCTTATCCAAGCAAGCACGAAAGTTGAGGTAGCAATGACTCCTGGATCTTGGCTGTGTTATGTGGAAATTTGGAATCCTTCTGTCTTATATAAAAACAAGCAAAATTTACCTGTTGTAGCAGGTGTAAAATTTAAAGATATGAATGGGCACAGCAGACACAGGGACCCAATGAGCACCAGGCAGTAGACTCTAGCGGATTGATTTTTAAGAAATAATTTATATAAATAAACATATTTATTTATGTTCCTTGTGTGCTAATAACAATTCCTTGCAATGTTTGGAGGTAAGCTAGCCTCTTGTATCTCAGGATGTTTGCAGGAAGTTACTGTCTTTAGCTTATAGGTACACTTTTTGGATTATGGGGAAATGTATTTCAGTAGATGCTGAAATGTCAAACTGTTTTTGGTATGTTTTTCTTGGATGTAGGAGTACAGGCTGAGGAATGGGCCACCTTTCTGCACTGCAAGAACAAGGTACAGATTAGGTGATACAATAATTGTCTAAGATGGCAACATTCCTAGGGTTTCAGGGTAACTGGGATAATTCCTCCATATGAGAGAAATACAGTTGTTCATCATACTCCTCTCCAAAGCCTTGGGATCATGGGGTCTGAGGTGTGGGGACAATTCTGTCTCTGTTTCCGTGTATTTTCTCACTGAAAGTCTCTTCTGTCCTTCTGTACAAAAAGCAGCCATTTGAGCAGCCCTCAAGGAGCCAGTGCAATCCCTTCCAGCTGTCCCTGGTACTACCAGGTAGGACTGGGAAACACCTTTACCTGCCTAGAGAGTCCAGTACTGAACTCAATGGACCAATGGCCTGACAAGGTATAAGGCTGCTTCCTCTGCTTAGCATACAGTAAGATGCAAGGTGCAGTTATTTTGGTTGACAAAATAAGCACATCCTGGGTCATAAAATGATTTGAATCTGTCCTGTAAAGCAGGTACAAGGAAAAAAGGAGTCCCAGCACTGCACACTGCCTTGGCTTGTGAGATTTGTCCTTTGACAAATTGTTTACTTGTGAGTAAGCAGTTATGCCTTTGCTCTCTTGGATGGTCAGGCAAAACGACATTTAAGGCCATCAGAATGATCCCAGTTTGAGAAAAGTGGAGCTCAACAATTGCTCCAGAAGGTACCCCCACACTGAAAAGGGCATAAAAGAGGCTTAAGCTGATGTGATTTTATTTTCTTTAGACTTGTACAGTTAGATGGGTCTTGAGAGTGAGTCACTTTAAGTAGTGGATTCTGGTGCTAATAGGTTTGGAGGCTTTTATTAGAAAGGGTTGTTGTCTTTTCCAGATTTTCCTCCCCCCCCCCCCCCCCCCCCCCACTGGAGCTTCATTTCTTTTCCCCGTCACTCTGGGGTTTTAATTCTACTGAATTTCATTAAATTCTGTTTGAATCTCAGTTTAGCTTCCCCTCCCACATAAGCTGAGTTTATTGCAGGCGGCCTACAGAGAGAATTCATTTAGTAGAAAAGGGATGGCTTCCTTGTCTCATCTTCCCTAACTTTATCTTACTTTTATTATTTTAATTTGTTTGATGTCATTTTCAGTGGGTCCCAGATAAATAAGCATTCTAAAATGAGGGACTTAGTGCTAAAAATTTTGATAAGCTTTGCTGGTTCTGTTTCTGCCTGTTATAGCGAACAGGACTCTGATTCTACCACTTAGAAGGCAGGGAAGAACGGGTGTAGTAGGAGACTAGTGGAAGAGCCTGGCAAGCCTTCACAGCTTTTAAGGAAATGTAACATCTTTGGGTATCAGTCTGACAGTCTTGCCCTGTGTCAATTTATCTTTCCTTAGACCTTTATGGACTTTGCTGAGATTCGGCAGGAGATTGAAAGCGAGACGGAACGGATGACTGGGACCAATAAGGTACTGCTCCAGAGCTGCTCCTCACCTTCATGAAACCTGGTGTCCTCACTTGTTCCCAGTCTGTTTCTCTAACTGGTTTTTTTGCTTTCAGGGAATCAGCCCAGAGCCCCTGTATCTGAAGATCTACTCTCCACAGGTGCTCAGCTTGACACTTGTTGATCTGCCAGGAATCACCAAGGTGAGAAGCCTTGGAAGTCTGATGACATCCAGCGTTTAAAAAGACATCTGGGAAATAGAAAACTTTTTTTATTTTAATTAAGTGAAATCCGAATTTCCTGGAACAGTAAAACTCAAGCTATGGGATTGTGACCCCCCCCCCCAATCATAGAAACATGGTTCCTAGGATTGTGTCATAAAGGGGTGCTTTCACTATAACTCAGCAGGGCTGCTGTTGAGTATAGAAGGTGCAGGGAGCCCTGCACAAGCCTGGACAGTAATCCCCAAGGCTTAGAAACTTGGTCTGGAACTATCTTGAAGCACTTCATTTGCTTGTTCTGTTACACTTTTTAGAACTTCATTAGGGAAATGAGGCATAGGCCTAAATTCTAAAGTGAAATTAAGCCCTTTGCTCCGGAGCAGTTAAGATGACTTTCCATAAGATAACACTAAAGGGTGATGTAACTGCGTGGACCCATAACTGCTGTGGATTTAGCCCTTAGTTTGAGGTTCTGAAGAGATTACTGAATGAAATATAGGACTTTATCAATAGCGTCTTTTGACATAATCAAGGAATTCACCCAGATACAGTTTTGCCTCTAGATAGATGTTCCTTTGTTCTCCTTCCATGAGAGCTAGAACTTTTATTGACTTTAAAAGAAAGTGAATATTCCTGGCTGAAAGACATTGCCCTCACTAGCAACAAGCTTAGGGTACATGTGCATCAAGTTCACACTTGGTTACTCGGAGTATTAAATCAGAACCACTTTTACACTTGCTCATTAAACATTGCTCCCCTTCCTAGAATTGGGGATAGAAAGCAAGAATTACATCTTGCTTGGATTTGGTTACAGCCCTTCCTCCCTAAGTCTGAAACAGACAAATTAGAAAATGTTATTCAGTGTAGGGGCTGTCTGATATGATTTTATGTGCCACAAACCCCTTCTCTACCTACCTTTCAGGCTGGAAATAAAACCCAACTTTTCTCTGGCTTTTTGTAATTTAATAAATTACTTGCAGGTGCCTGTTGGAGATCAGCCTCATGATATTGAGGTACAAGTCAGGGATATGATCCTGTCCTACATCTCCAACCCAAACTGCTTAATCCTGGCTGTGACTGCTGCCAACACAGATATGGCTACCTCGGAGGCACTCAAGCTAGCACGAGATGTTGATCCTGATGGTATAGTTTGCATACGCATGCATGTGATACAGTATGATGAACTTTTTCGTTGAAAAGCAGAATATAGATATTGAAGATCAGAATGTCAGATCTCAGTGAAGAGATGTATGATATTAATTCATAATTCCAACAGATAGATGTACCTCCTGGGAGCAGCCCTCTGTATGGGTATTGGACAGTGTTAAATGAAAGAAGGCAGGAGCATGGCTTAGTGGTTAGATTGTGATAGAAGTAATTAGGTGCATGTACTGCTAGACTTTGAGCTCTGGACTAATAATAGGCTTATGAAGAGAATAAATGCGGAAGCAAGGCCTTGGAGGAATGGATGAGCAGACTGGAATAGAAGAGAATGAGGATGCTATAAAGGTCCTCCTTTCTAGACAACAGCAGATGCTGAGAGATCTGAGGAAGCTGTTGTTCTCTTCAGGGCGAAGGACACTGGCTGTGATCACCAAGCTGGACTTGATGGATGCTGGGACAGATGCCATGGATGTGCTTCTGGGCCGTGTGATCCCTGTCAAGCTGGGCATTATTGGGGTGGTCAACAGGTTAGTGGTATTGGGTGAGAAGGGAAGAGGATATTGGAATAATTTTGGAACCCTAAGAACACTCTTGGAGGAATGTAATGCATGTAATATGTACTGCATGGGGTGGCAGGATTGTACATATAAACCTGAGGATCTTCTTCCTGATTTGAATTTAATGATATATTTGCAGTTTAATTCCTCACTTCCTTTGCCAGGAGCCAACAAGATATCTACAGCAACAAGAGCATCAGTGAGTCCCTCCAAGATGAGCAGGGCTTCCTGCAGAAGAGGTATCCATCACTTGCCAACCGAAATGGCACACGCTACCTTGCCAAGACTCTCAATAGGTGAGAGGGGAACTATGACATTGCCTTATGTACAAAAGACTTTCTGTGATACTGACTACCTATGTTTTCAGAAAGTTCACAAGGACCAGCAACTGTTATTAATTTCAAACAAATATTGAAATTTGAATTTTTGTTTCAAATGAATTGTTTTTAAAATTTCAAACAGTATTTGATTTGATTTCAAACATTCCAGTTGAGGCACCAGACTTTGCAGGTGCAGAATTCTCTTTAGACAAAGCACCTTGGCTAGCACTAAAATAACAGAAGTGGTATCTAGGCAGGCATCTTGATACAATTGTAGGGCATAGTGAAGCTAGTAATTCCCTGCAGGCTCCTCACTTCAGGCTCTTAACAAAAGCAGAGAATCTCAAAGGGGTTCTTTAAGCTTGAACTGCAGCTCCCTAAGGTAAAAGGTAGCCAGCAAGAAATGCCCTCCACGTCAGCCTGCTTTCAACTGTAGAACTCAAGATTGCGCTGCCCAGCAAGAATCCTACCCACACTTTCCTGAGAGTAATCTCCATTACTATAATGGGATTTATTTCTGAGTAGACAGGCATAGTATTGGTCCCTATGTCAAGGGCAGATTGTGTAATTATGTTGAGAAAGCATGAGCACTATCTTAAATCCAGAGTGCAGGTCAAGCAAATGAGTAGACCGGACCCATTGTTGTATGGGAGTGTAAAAATGTATGGGCCCCTGGTGTCAGATGACCCAGCTGTACCACTGAAAGGAGCCAAGTCAAATGGACTAGTGGCTTCCCCTGCTTGTTTGAAAGAGGAGCTGGTGGAGATTGGTGTGGGATAGTACCTGTGGGGGGCAGGCAGTGGCAAAAAAGTGGACTGGAAGAACCTCCATCCTTCAGTTTTGACAGTGATGTCCAAGAATGAACCTTCACCATGCAGAGTGAAGATTCAACTGCTGCCTCTCTTCCAGGGCAGGTCCTCAAAGGCTTTACTTTCAGAGATGGGCTGGGTGTTTGAGTGTCTCATGCTTACTGAGTCGCAGTGGTTGACACTTTTCCTTGTCTCCAAGGCTGCTAATGCACCATATACGCGACTGCTTACCTGAATTGAAGACCCGGGTGAATGTGCTGACAGCCCAGTACCAGTCTGTGTTGCAGAGCTATGGAGAGCCTATTGAGGACAAGAATGCTACCTTGCTTCAAATCATCACCAAGTTTGCCACAGAGTATTGTAACACAATTGAGGGCACTGCTCGTAATATTGAGACATCTGAACTGTGAGTGACAGTCTGGGAAGAGATGTTCGCTTAGCAGAGAGGGCTGTGGGTTTTCTGACGCTGACCTCTCACCATCTGTGCTAGATGCGGTGGTGCTCGAATGTGCTACATCTTCCATGAGACCTTTGGCCGCACCCTGGAGTCCATTGATCCACTGGCTGGCCTTACAATGCTGGATATTTTAACAGCCATCCGAAATGCTACGGTAAGCCATATTAAAGGCTACAGAGACCAACTCTGATCCAAAAACAAAACCATATATATATGCGTGTGTGTATCTGCCTCCCCACCTGCTCTCCCTCTTCAAACTGCAGTTCTGCCCACATAAAGAGAGCAAATGCAGATGTTTGCAGATGTCACGTAGTGACTTGGATGGACCTGTGAATCAGGAAGTAGAAATTGGATAATCCATATAATACCATATGAACTTTTGTTTTTCCCACGGTACAGATTTTTTTGGGGAGGGGTGGAGGTGGGGAATATATTCATTTTGTGAATTTAGGCTTGAGAGATTTTGTTCACTACTGCCACAAACTGACTAGGTCAATTCAGGCAAAGTGCTGTTTTGCAATCTTGGCTCTCCATACACAAAGGGAGGGGTATAATAATCTCTGTAACTGGTGTGTTGTCATAAGAGCTTTTGAACATTCAATCCAAATGCTTTTGGGTGTCTTCAAGTGACTCCTCATATCAAGAAGGCAAAAATATTCTTTCCAGCCTATATGATTTCTGGGTAGGGGGAGGTGGCAGCATTGTGATGGGTCATCCCTGAGCCTCAGTAACCCAGCTGAGTTTTCAGATTATGTCTGGGAGGCCGTGAAATAAATCTAAGGAGAGTGGCACATGCAGGAACTTCTTGATAGGGTCTTACAGAAGACACTTTTAAATAGTGTCTTCCAGCATAATGCTATGGGACTATTACGATTATGGATCCAGAAGCTTTCTACTGTATATATTCTGACTGCATGGAATATAAGGCTTCTCTTTAGAAAATATTTTTGGGTCAGTAGGTTGTGGCCATCAGAATCAAACTGTTCTTGAAACAGGTTTTTTCTTTGAAGATTTGTCATGATTTGTCGTGATCATATGTCTTGATTGTTTTGTGGCTTCAGAACTGGATCTGATCTGATGGTTGGTAGTCTTGGTAATTCTTCAGATGGTGCCTCTACTGCATTACAGCGCTACTGGCACAGGATCTTATTTTTTTCTTTCTCCCAGTCTCCCATTTGCAATATTGTGATATCTGCATGGCATCTCCTCTTTCCATCTATCATAGTCCTGGATGCTCATATTCCTGGCTTTGCTTTAGTATTCTCCTTTACCAGAATAACTTCATTGGCCTATAACCTATCATCTCACCATGTGGAAGTAATCTGCTCTTCCTGCTTTGTCTGGTGCAGGAATTTTCAACATTTTTTTTTCATCTCATGACACTGACATTGAACTAATATTGTAAATGAACATCAGTTTTTTTTAGGATTTTTATCATTTAAAAATAAGTACAGTATTCAGATTGTTTGAAGTTCAATAATTAAAAATTTTAAAGCAACAAAGTCAAAAAACATACTTTGGGGCATAATCCAGGCAAGAAGATTTGGCCAGGTGGCAAATAAAACATCCCCACATTTTGACAATCCGTACTAAAAAATAACTTGTCCCCCTTTCTCAGTACATCAAAAAAACTTAACTGCTTCTAAAAAACTACAACCACATCTCTTTTGGGGTTTTGATTGGCCTGCTTGATTGCCACTCAATAGCATTGCAGCAGGTGGGTCCACCCATGGAACCAGCCATAAGGTGGTGCTGGAGGGGTGGTGGTGCCAGTGTTAGAGTTGTGTTCATTTTGTGTTGCTACCTCCTGTTCCATACAATCTTGCCTGTTAGTGGATCAAGAAGCTGGGACAAAGGAAAAGAACAAGCTCTTTCAACCCACCAGTATGTAAGATATTAGTTCAAACTCCACTTTGTGTGCTGGCTGGAGGAAATGAGTGCATCTAGACCACCTATCTGGTGGTCTACCTTTCCCCATCCCACGTGATGCCATCAGAGCCTGAAGTGAGATGATGGGAAAGGGGCTGCCTTCTTGAGCAAATTTCAGGACAGAAAAAATGATGAGATTTCTGCACACACACACACACCCGCTTTTCTTTTCAAGGGGAAACTGGGAAGTACAGCAGTCTGGGAATTGGGTCAAAAAGGTGAGAGGACAGCAGAGGGCTGTTGCACCTGCCCAAGTTGTGATATGCTGTAGCTATGCCACTGCTTCCCCACATGGCATTTTCTGACTTTGTTTGGTGTATAATTAAATAGCTCTGCCTCCCTCTTTGGACAGGAAGCATGGCTCTTCTGAGCCACCTGGAGCTTGAGCTTGAAAACAGTGAGGCAATGAAGCCACACAAGTCAAAACACAACGGTATTCTTGTTCTAGGAAAGGTCACAGAATGTCTTACCCAGAAGAAAAATAACATTTAAGCTTTTGGCAAAGGAAAGCAGCTCTTGCAATCCCCCAAATGCCCACAACACACCAGTGTGTTGCAGCACAGCAGTTGAAAATAGCTGGTCTGGTATATAAAACACTTTCAGTTTCAATCCACCTACACATTCCTTACTGAAAGTCTTTGTCCGCATTCTGTCTGGATAAGGCTGTCAGGGTTCCATTGCCTAACTATGCACTTTTATCAGCCTTTGAGCTATGGGATGATCCAAACACAGATAGTAAAACAGTACCTTTTATTGGGCCTGAGCAAAGATCACAAACTAGTCTGTAAGCTTAAGTTTATTGGAACTCTTTAGATAGCAATTGACTCTTAAGTGCACTCTCAGAAAAAGGGTGTAGTGGGAGAAGATGTTGTGGGGCTCAATGGGTGATTCAGCCTGCTGTTAATAGTTGTGTTACATAATAGTTGTGTCAATAATAGTGTCTTAAAATGGAATAGAGAAGGTGATTTGCAGATTTACATTGCAATCTTGTGTTCGCTTACTTAGAAATATGTTCCACTGAATTAAGTGGGTTTTACTCCTCTGTAGGTTAGGCTCCACCTGGTTCAAACATGGTCCGTGGTACACCAGAGATATTAAACTTTTTAAAATCTTGCGGCACACTAACAAGGTGCTAAAATTGTCAAGGCACACCATCTATTGTGTAACCATTGACCATTGATCAGTCAGTCTTATTTATATACCACTTTGATCAGCCCCAACTGTTTGTATTTATTGTTGGCATTTTATATTATAAGCTCCTTTGTTGTTGTTTTTTAAACTTGTAAGCCACCTTGGGCATTTGCCTTGGAATGGTGGGATATACATTTCTTAAAATAAGCATATTATACCAGTAGTTCTTGTCCTGGCAAAACTGAAGATTGTTCAGTTGAGGTGAAGATGGGGGTTTTGGCGCACCAGTTTGTGCTAGATGATCTCGGAACTTGGTATAATGCTTTGATTCTTTTTCACACTCACCATGAATACTTGGTGTGGTAGCTCATATTGATTAGGCTTCTTCATTGTCCTGCAGGGGCCCCGTCCTGCCCTATTTGTCCCTGAAGTCTCTTTTGAACTATTGGTGAAACGTCAGATCAAGCGCTTAGAGGAGCCAAGCCTACGCTGTGTAGAACTGGTGCATGAGGAACTGCAGCGCATCATCCAGCACTGCTCTACTTACAACACTCAGGTGTGACCAGTGCTTCTTTTTTTAAAGCTGGCAGTTTTCATGTAATGGCATTGACCTACCTAACGGCATTGCTAGAGAGATTCCATCCAGAGGGAATTTCATCTGTACAGACAGTCTGCATTTTGTAGATCTCCCATTCATTTTCATGGGGCTTCTGTAAGAGCCTCTCCTGAAGGTTTGTGCCCTGTGTGTTTGATTTGACTTTGCCTTGGCAGTCTTTAACAATTGGTGGAGACAACAGTCACCCATTGAAGCTCCTGCTCTGATTGCCACCACCCCTATGCCTGCCACCACCTTTTTGTTTTGTGGAAACATTTATGAGCGCGTGTGGTGAGATGTAAGAGGGTCAACAATTCTTGGCATGTTGTGGATAACTTTCCTTGGCCACATACCATGTGAATGGGCTGTGGATGGCGCAAGTAGTTAGGTCACTGTGCCTGTTAACCAGCAGGCCAGGGTTCGAGACCCGGGTCGGACCCACAAGACAGAGTGAGCTCCTGTCCTTAGCCCAGTTCTGCGATGCCAGCTGGATCCAATCTTATTGGCTCTGCCTTTCCATTGGACTAATTCAGTGGCGTGGAGAGTTTCATGTTAGGCTTTCATGCTTCGCATGCAGCGCCGAGCACAATACCAGTCTTTCAAGACTGATGGAGGCCTGCTTTACTAGTAGCAGAGTGACTACTGAGGTCAGATGTGACTTTTGACAAAATCTTTGGAGGATTTTCCTTTTGTTGCCACTGCCACTACTATCAGCTTATTGGAAATCTGTTTAAGATGCATTGATATATGCATGGAGTAAATGAAGACTGTAGCTGTTAGTCATGTGAAGCATCATAACTGGAGTTTTCCATCAGGCATAAAATTCAGATGGCATTCAAATCTAAACTCTTTAATGGCTGCACACAGCATTGCAGTTCCTTAGGAGTTCACAGGCTGCATATCAAAGAAAGGATAAGAACGTTTTATGACACCATTAACAACTTATAAATAGTCCTGTGTTATTTTAGGCTGCCATTTGTGGGAAGCATATGGTGACTTAACTGAGTTCTTGTAACCTGCCTTGGATAACTTGTTTTAGCATTAAAAGTCTAGTTTAAACTTCTGAACGTGTTGGCTCTCAACTTTTTCACCCTCAGGAGTTGCTGCGTTTCCCTAAGTTGCACGAGGCCATTGTAGAAGTAGTGACAGGGGTCCTTCGAAGAAGGTTGCCTATCACAAATGAAATGGTAATGAAGGCTTTTTTTGTTTTTCACTGAGAATGGAGGAATAAAGTCTGTTTCCTGGTTCTCACTACTAAAAGATGAGTGTCCAATTGCTCCCTTTTCCTTAGGTGCACAACCTGGTTGCAATAGAGCTGGCCTACATAAATACGAAGCACCCAGACTTTATTGACACAGCTGTGGTCTCTGCCTCGGTGAACAGTTCTAAGGTACACCCCTCAGCAGCCTTTCTTATTGGCTTTGATGTGTAGATACCAAAGCCCTTCTTACAGTTCTCTCCACTTATATAGAATGAAGCTGTTCCAGATGGTGCCCGGCGATGGAAAAGTGAAAAAGCAGAGGAACCATGCACTGATGACAAGCCAAAGGGGTCTTCCCAAAATCCTGTCTATTCTAGCCCCAGCCGGTCCCATGCAGTCAATCTGCTAGACACGGTTAGTTAAGTTGGGTGGGGAGGGAGAAGAGTGGGGTTGAGTTGTCTGCCATAGGAGTGACCAGAGCTTGATGGTGCCATCTGGGCCTTGATAGAAGGAGGGCCAGTCTCTGTTCCTGTAGGTTTTGAAGTGTCCTAATCCTGGCATATCTATAGATGGTGGCAATAATGCTGTTGCTGTATGTGGCATGTCAGAGTGATATAGAAATGACAGATTTCGCTTGGAGGTTACAGTCTAAATTTCAGGAAGGGGGAGTCGCAGCTAGGAGTTTTCAGTCTAATATGCCAAACAAATTTGGCTGCAGTACCATCTCTTCTTGAAAGGGGTGCCTGAGAACTTAGGAGAGGAGGTAGAGCCCAAATAACATGTTGGATCTTGAAGCTAGCAGAAACAGCAAGAGTGCAGTGCTGCTGGTTTTTTCTCTTTTGAAGCTCATAGGAAGAGGGCTGTCTCCCGGTGCTGCATGTAATAATGGAGATTGTCCTGACTCAAGAAGTAGAGGGGAAGAAAAGAGAATGAGGAACACTTACCAGTTATGCCTGGAGGACTTACCATCTCTGGAGAGTTGCTTACATCAGCCTTCCTTGCCTCTTCACAGCCCATGCCAGCAGCACGGAAACTGAGCCAGCGCGAACAGAGAGACTGTGAAGTCATCAGGCGCCTTATCAAGTCCTATTTCCTCATTGTGCGCAAAAGCATTCAGGACAGGTAACTGTGGTTGGCAGGGTGTTTATTTTGGGAGAGCAGCTGGATTTAGTACCCTTTCCTAAAATGTTAAGCTTGGTTTGGATAACAGAGTTACTGGGGAGTGGTGAAACTGGATAATATCCATATGAGCATAGTAGGTTTAGATCCTAGAGGCAAGGATTAATGCAACTTTGGGGATGATGTCAAATGACTGGTGGGAGGACATAGGTAGGACCTCAGAACAGAAGTCCAAAATGCCTCCTAAACAGGTTTTGGATTTCTTTTCCTAGGCTTCTGGTAATGGAGGGAAAAAAGACTGTGGTGGGATATAATGGAGTTGAGCTTAGCAGAATAGCTATGACACCTGTCCTGTTCAAGGTCTATTTTTTTTTAATGACTTGCTTCACCCATGTAGTGTTCCAAAGACAGTGATGCATTTCCTCGTGAATTATGTCAAAGACCATCTTCAGAGTGAACTCGTGGGTCAGTTGTACAAGCCTCAACTCCTTGACATGCTGCTCACAGAGTCCGAGGACATGGCCCAGCAACGGAATGAAGCTGCCAATATGCTCAAGGTGATGGGAGAGGAATGGTGGTCTGGAATTTGGCAGTAGACTGTGCTAGTGGTAGAAGATTTTCCTCTCTGGTGTAGCAACAGGAAAACCAGTTTACTCCGAAGCACAGGTTATCAGTTTGCAGGAGCAGTTCAAAGTGCTGCCATGGGTCTTAAATTCCAAATGGCCTGCATGTCAGTGCTATACCTGCTTTCCCCATGCCCTTATAGCCCTTTCCATGATCTCAAGGACCTGAACTTGCTAGTGGGAGATAATGACACCTTTGTGACCTGCTTTGCCCCCTTTAAAAATGCTTGTTCAGATTTCTTACTTTGCAAGCCTTCTACGTTGGCTTTCTTTTAAAATCCTTTGCTGTTTTAAAATTGGTTATATTTTAATAACACTTCCCATAGCTTATATGAGAGATCATAGAGTATATTAAGGGGTGTCAAATAGTACGGCTAAAAATTCAGCAAATCAATGAGTTTTTTTATCTTCTTGCAGGCATTGCATAAAGCTAGCCAGACGATCTCAGAGATTCGTGAGACTCAACTCTGGTGAGAGGCTCCCAGGACTTCTGAAGTCTCCACGTGGTGGTGCTCTTCACCCAGAGCCACACAGCCATCTGTTTCTGAAGCCCATCTGAGTCTTAGCTGGTGCCTAGTTGAAAGGGTAAGAGGCTGTAAGCTGGTTTGTCTTGTGTTCCAGCTTTGGTATCCAGTATCTAATCATACTTGGTGACCTGACTTCTAAGCAATGTTTGAAACCAACAGCCTGGACTGAACAAAAGTCTGGCCTTCCTCTACTCGAATTGATCATACATTTCATCCTTATGAGTCTCTCTATTAAATTGCTGTTATCCACACTGTGAATTCCTTTTTCCTGCAGCTGCATCCTTCAGTAACTGCTGACGGGGCCAGTCTTAATTTATGGCAGCTACTTTCTCTAGTAGGAACTTCATGTGGGCCTCTGTCCTGCCCCCTTCAAATCTTGGTTCATGTAGTAGAAGTACAAAGTGAACAATTTGTTTCCCTTCTATGTCTGCCCAAGTATCTGAATGTGCTGTTTATACCTATAGCTGAATGTCTTGATGTGCCCTACAGATGAATCCTGAAAAGCCTTTGGTTGGGTGGAAAATAAGCACAGGTCACTTTAAATTCAGTCAAGGTTAATCTCAGTAGGAGACTTATAGGCGCTTACAATGCTGGCTGGCTCTTACCTGAAAGCATATCTTAACTCATGTTTTTATCCAGGAGTAATGTGCAATAGTGCCACTTATTTGGGGTCTCCACCATCCTGTGTGCTGGTGGAGGAGATCTGCACAATCCCCAAAGTTTGCATGCACCTCTGAGCCATGCCAAGGGCCAGGCTTGGCTTGTAAATTGAGTGGAATAATATTTTTGTTGGATTGTGGACGTTTAGCATATGCTGTTTGTGTGTATGGAAATCATGTTTGAAAATGCATGATAAAACCTACACCTGTTTGCTGTGTAGCCACAAAGGCCCATTAAAAATGTGCTTCATAGATAGCTTGTACTTCACTTTCTGCTTGAGGCAGTCCTGCCAGGTATCTACCCATTTCTGCACACTGCCTACAAATGGATTTATCCTCTCAAAACTGCCTGGAGTTTAGGGGTGTTTTGAAAAGGCTGTGCCATTTCAGACTGCATACAAGGATATTTATCCTTGGATACAATGTGGGAAACATAGTATTCTGGTAATGTGAGCCTTTCCAGCTGAATTTTTCTTTGTGCTGCTAATTTGATGGAGATCAATTTGATAAGGAGAGGCCTTCAATCAGGCATTTCTCTGCCTATGGCTTGATGCTAGACTCTGCTGTCCAACGTGTTGCAAACAAGAGAAACTCTGGGTAGATCATGGGCTCTTACGCAAAATAGGCAAATAACACACAAGACACCCCCTTCTTCACACAGCAAGGACATTTGTTCAGTTTATGAAGCATCAAATATACAGGTTTTTTTATGTACAACATGGACCAGAGTTGGGGAAAAAGGAAAGGAACCAAAAATACATTTTGAGTTGGGAGACTTCCAGCCATGAGCTCTCAAAGGAAGAGGGCACCCATGTCAAGAAAACACATGGGCCAGAGGCTGTTCACCCCTCCTTTGTAGAGACTGATATTTATAATATATAGTATATACACCAGAATCTCTGTACAGCAACAAACCTGACACAGGAAGTGCAGTGTAAGGTTAGGGACAAAGTGCATGCTGGGGGAATGGGGTGCAGGGTGGGAAGACCTGACATGGAAGGATGGGGGGAGAGGGAAGCCCAGGACATTGCAGGGTGCAACTAAGAGCAACTACAGCAAGGAAGGCCTAAACTACTACCTGCTTGCAGTTGCAGGCAGGACTCCCTGGGTTGCCTCACAGGCTGTGGAGTCCAGTCAGTAGAGGGTGATGAAAACGAGGCTCTCGGGCTCTGCCTAGAATCAGAAACCCCTTAGCCTCCTGCAACCCTCAACTAACTGGCCCTTTTTCTCTTCCCCCTCCCCCAAGGAACTAGGAGCCAGAACCATTACCTCTCAGAGCCTGCTTACTCCACCAGCAGTAGTTCCTCAACTGTGGGGTGGTACACACTCCTGTGGCATGAAAAAATTGCTGGGGCACAATGAAAGATGTCTATGTGCCTGTGATGGCAACCAGCCTCTTCAGAAGGCAGGTTACCTGTCTGAAGAGGTTCTATGGAAAATGCATGACCTACTTTCAGCAGAGATCAGCCATTACTTCCTTTATAAGAGTTACTACTCTGGGGGTTCCTTTCCATTTTAATTTAGAAAAATACTGTGCCCCTGCTACCAGAGGACTAGCGGGCACGGCTTTAAAATTTAAGCATTAAAAGAATATCTATTCTGTTCAAAACTAACATCTTCCTACAAATATACAACCAGGTACCATAGCGCAGGCACCCCTTCCTTTGAGTTAAAAAATAAAATTAAAAACATCACACGCAGGCAGCCTTAAGGCAATACCATGTCCCTCTACTAAAGTGCCACAGTCTGGGATGTCCCTATGCTGCCCTTACAGAGAGAGGCATGAGTGACTGGCCCAGGTAACACCCTTGGAGAAAGGAGGGAAATGGAGGGTAGGTAGGTCAGGGTGAGCCCATAGGTTTGGTTCAGGGCAGGGAAAATCAGATCTTATCTTTTTCTAGAAGGAAAGGAATTGGGAAGTAGGGGTTAAAGTGCATCTGAGCTCCCAAGGAACCAACATTGGTGTATGTAGCTTCACTGCCTTTCTTCTATTGGTAGGCAGACACACACTGATAAGCTAAAAGCAGTTTGGGTCAGCGGAAACAACTGCATCCCACTCTCCACTCCAATTTCCCCCACTCTAGTTTGGGGAGAGGACTGTGTTCATCCGAGGTCAGGGAATATATAAGCCCCTTTTGAAAATGTGTTCAGTGCAAACCCCATGGGTGGGATGGGGAGGGAATAAGAATAGCCCTTTACGAGTAAGAACTGAGGGGGCAAGACACGTTCCCTCCCTCCATTCCCAAAAGATCTCAAGAATACTTATGGTCTGCTTTTTCTCCACATATCTACAGCCCCTGCATTCCTTCATGTAAACAGCAGCAATTCTGTGCAAATTATAAAGAGCCTCTCTTCCTTCCTTAAAATGGAAGGGAACATTGGTGCTCCCCTTCCCATCCTCCCACTTTCTCTTGCCAAGAAAGAAAGCATCCAGCAGAAGGAAGAAATAACTTTCCAGGAATATAAGCAAGTGCTTCCCAAACTGTAGATTGGGACGCATCAGTACATCATGAAAAGTTTTTGAAACATTGAAACAACCTTTCCAAGCACCTTTGCCCAGTTTGCAGAAGAAAAATCATTAGCTGGCATGAAGAAACCTTCATTTTCCCAAGTTAAAATGTCATGTTTTCCAATTTTCTCTAGAAATTGACTTGCCATAGATCACATAATTTTTTTTTCCAAATCTCATTTTATGTAGTGGATAGACTGTCATAATTATGACTAGGTACTGGTGCTAAAAGTTTAGGAAAGCACTCATCTAAGCCACTCTTGGGAGTTCTTGCAGAAAAGTGGGTGAGTAAATTATACTACAGCCATTTTGGGAACCACACCGGGTTGGGGCTTGTCCAAGTGGAGTGTATAATGCACCGCGGTGAGCACCTTCTGCCATATTGAATCACATAGGGACTCAGTACCTATGCTACCTCCCCATAAAATCTGAGGCTGGGGGGGGGGGGAAGCATCTGTACAATGAGCGAGTTTCCCAGCTCCTATATTCTGCATAAGGCCAAACAAACCGGAACTAAAAGTGGGCAAGAGCAACATTAGTCCAGAAAGCACATGGAACAGTCACATCTGACTGATTAAAGAGGTCCCGCATTTTATTAAAAAAACTTTGCTGCTGTTGCTACTAAAAGGTGAAGAAACAGCAGCTCCTTTGTTGATTATGTCTGATGAAGACTACAGTGTAGAACTAACATTTGCCTCCCCTCTGTCCTGGCATCAGAGTCCAAATGTAAAAGTTGTGCCAACTTTTAGTGCTGCTTGGAGGAGGGACCCACATCTTATCTAGTGTGCTGGTTCAAACATTCACATGGCCGTTTGGTACTTGGAGTTGTTAAAAATGTTAAAAGCCAACCCCACCCACTGTTGCTTTGGGTTATATAAAAGTTGGTCTGGCTTGTTCACTGTAAAACAGTGTAAATGTCTGAAAACGGTCTCCTAAATTGGTACAAGATAGGCATACAATATCTTAAAGGACTCTGAGTAGTGGAATAGCATTGAGAAAGGCTTGTGTTGAGGACCCACAGGAATTGAGAGTAGCTAAGCAGAGGTTTCCCATCTTTTTACCGAGTGACCACTTTGGGACTTGGAAATCCTGAAGTAAATGCCTGGTTCAGCTGCCATTCATGGTCTATATGTTCAAAAAGGTGCTAGAAGATTCCAAACTCATGGTATAATAGAGAAATAAAAACCCCATTCATGTCCTTGGGACCAAAGCCAGGGAAAGAGGTGTCTATATACTGCGCTGCTTTTGGCCTAATGCTGTGGTCTCCAACTTTTTTGGCCCCAGGGCCCCTATCATGGTGACCCACGGACTGGGGTTTGGAGACACCTGGCTTAATGGACTGATGCCCTGCTTTGTTTTATTACTGCCTGTTTTATGCAATTGTATCTGTTTATGCTTATTCTACGGTGTGCCCCTTCCTTTAATAAATTCTTTGTTGTGTTAACATTGCTCCTGTCTGGTGTCATCTCATTTTGCCTGTCAACAAAATGCACTCCGGACATGAACCATCCAAGGGCACTGACCTTATATTTGGGCAACAGAGGGAAAGAGAATTATATTCTGAAATGCTGTAAACTGGGCAAATAGATACCTGGAAAAAAAGCTGTTTTATCATTACTAATAGAAAGTAATACTAATTGGGTAGGACTGCCACTGGTTAAAAGACACAAGGAAAGTAGTCTTTGGGACAACCCACCACTTGATTAATGTTTCAGAGAGAAGGCTCTTAATTTTGGTCCAGGTGGGGCCAATGTATGCAAAATAGTGAACAACATAGTGGCAGCCACCCTGGCTTTGTTTGCAGTGATGCCTTGCAGGAAAGTACAAGCGTACAAATGTGCAAAATCAATTCAATGGCTCATTCTACATGTTTTGAACCTTCACATGGAACAAACTGCAGATGAGTGCTGGGATGTATGGCCTACGTCATGCAAACAGCAGAGGGAACTGAAACTCTTCCTGGACTGTACCGATCCAGACAGCTGGGGAAGGAGAGACTGCACAAATAAAGGCATTGCTATAAAGGGAAAAAAATTCCCTGCAAACATAGAATATTTCCCTAATATTTCTGGGAGGCCAAGCTAGGCCTTTGTCAGTTGGCTTTATATGCAGGAATATGGAGGCGCATTTGGCCATGCAAATCCATCTCTACCTTCAGTCTGACGCAGTACAATTCAGGAACAATTTTAACACCTTACGTGCCATTCATGTGAACTAGGTATGCGCATATGCTAGGATTATCTCCCTTCTGTGGAACATTTAGAGAAAAAACAACACTGGAAATTTTGCATATGTGGCAATATTCCACTCACCAGCCCAAACAGAAATGAGTCTGGCCTTCACTGTACCACAACTTATTTTTTCCAGCACCCGCTTTCCCAAAGGTCTTCATACCATGGCAGGCGGCTCTTTTCAAACTAGTAGGTGAGCCAGCCACAGGGGGGAGGAAAGAGGTGGAGCCCCTAGCATCGTAGCCAAGTGAAGCTGGTGCCACCCTCAGTCCATGAGCAGTGTCGCAGGTCCCGATTTCTTCCTTCTGGTGTTGGTCCAAGGGTTTCCCTCTCTCAGTATTGATTCTGGGAAAAGAGGGAGGGGGTACGGAGTGGGGAGGAGGAAGGGGGAATGGCCGTAAAAGTCTAGACAACCTCCTGACCTCTGCCTGTGCCCCACCACTTCAGCTGGGATGCTGGAGACCCCGAGCTCTGTTATTTATATATTTATATCTACCAATTGGTCCCATTGCAGTGGTGTTCTTCACACAACGGTACTAATTCTGTTGACTGGCTTCGGTTTGGGGTTCGGGGGTCCTTGAGAAGACATGGCTTGAGGCCCACCCTGGTGCATGGGGATGTGCTGGGGTATGGGGGACGTTGGTGCGGCTGGAGAGTGAGGGCTGAGGGGCGTGTGGGGTGATGGAGGTGGGAGAGGTGGGTAGGAAGGGTGAGGGGGGATAGGGGAATGAGGCGGGGGCATTGAGGGCTGACCATGATGTTGCTGAGGAGCATGGCCATGATGAATGGGATATGGCCCCACCCCAGAGGGTGGAGGAGGCCGCTGTAAGAGCTGTGGGGGGTGATGGCTGAAGATAAAGTGCTTTGGCGCCTGCTGCCTGTGCAAGGTATGCTGCCCGCTGCCCCCTGTTTGATGAAGCTGCTGAGGGTATGTATGTGCCAGGGCGTGCTGAGGGGCAGGGCTGTAGAGGGGCAGTGGGGAGGTGGGCTGGCGCCCATGAGGGAAGAGGGGGTGTTGGGCAGCAGCAGCAGCCGCCATCTGGTGAGCACGTTTCTGCTGGCTGGGCCGGCCTAGAGTATAGTGGTGGTGAGGCTGTGGAGTGGGGAAGGCTGGAGCAGCCTGCTTTTGAGGGGGGGCTGAGAGAGGGGGCTGCTGGGAGTGATGGAAGCGCTGGATGTGGGGTGGCAATGGGTTGGAAGGTAGGGCAAGTGGAGGTGGTGGCGGGGCCGGCTGCTGTGGCGGAGGGGGCTGTTGAGGGTAGGGAGGTGGAGGCTGGGCAGAGGAGCCATGGCAGTACTGAGCGTGTAAGGCCTGCAACTTGGACTGACCTGCGTCAGGCAGAGATGGGTGGCTGTGATGAGGGTGATGCTGGGGAAGGTGGTGATGGGATGAAGATGCTGAAGAGGAGGAAACCGAAGCCTGACTGGGGGGTGTCTGAAAGGGGCCCTTCCCACGCTTGCTGCCAAAAAGGGAACCCAGGAAAGATGAGGAGTTTGAAGGGGGACGAGGTTGAGGCTTGTATTCCTCAGGAGGAGGTGGTGGTGGCGGCACTCTCTGGTGGGGCCGTGGGCTGCTAATAATAGACCCCTGGAGAGGACATAAAGAAGGAGGGGGAAAGGAAAAACAGAAAAGAAATCAGAAAAAAGACAGAAAGAAAGGAAGGAAGATGGGGCATTAGACATCTGGCTTCTGTAATCCTTCTTTTCCTCTTGGGTTAGGTCTCTTCTTAAAAGTTATTATTTCAGAAAAGACCAGAATTACTGCCTGGCTGAAGAAGGACTGAGTTAAAACAAATACATGCTGGAAGGTTGGTCAACCCTCTCACTAGGGGAATCAATCCCATGCCCTTTGGACCTCTGTGCCTCCTGCTGGGCATAGGGGTGGAGGCAGACATAGTAGAAGAGAAAGAAGAGGCTGCAAGGCAGACAGCAGGAAGGGATGGAGCAACCCCATCTGTGTCCCTCCCTGCCTCCCCCCATACCTAGCTCCCTCTCCTCCAACCCACTTACTTCAATTGTGCTGTCCAAGGATCCCACGCTGTTACGGCGGCCCCGCTTGCCTGCAACAGAGCAGGGATTAGCGAGACCTGAATCCCCCTCCCCTTTTAGTCAACACTCCCAACTTTGACAGGGGGGAAAGGGGGACCCCAGATCAAGTGCCCCATCCCCACCCCAATCCTATGAAGCATAGCAACAGAGCAGAGGCAAAGTTCACAGTTCACAGAAGACAGAGTAAAAAGAGAGAGTGCCTTGCCCCTGTTCCACTTCAGTTTGATACAATGCAAGCAATATGTTAGGTAGCCACATGGATAAGGGTCTCCTCCTCTGCCATGAAATTATCTGGGTCAGAGCTTGCAAATGCCCTGCCCTCTGTACACCATCCCAAGCACCACTGCATTTCTTCTTCACATGGTCAAAGAGGGCTCCATAGAATGAGAGAGACTTCCATCCACCAGCAAACACCAGCCCTGCACCCACGCCAATAAACTCATGCAACCCCAAATCCCACAGCTCCATATTCTGGTTGGGGAATGAGAATTTAAAAGGAGGGGAGAAACTAGGAAGTAGAGAATTATTCAGATTTCAGCCACTGAAAGGACCAAAAATAATTATATTCTAGAAATTAGTAGATAACCTGGCTTTGGTTCCACTTCAAAAATGTTTTAGTAGAACTGGTCTTTTAAAATCTGGATTCCACCAAAACGCACCAAAAGGTTAACTTATACATTCAGCAGACTCAAGTGGAAAAGCTTTTTCTAGATTACAATTTGGATTACAAGAGATGGTAAGTGTTTTATCTTTGAATCCCATTAAAAAAACTCATACAATTGGAAACCTAGCATGTCAGGAAAGTTCAGCCTAACATGCTACATTTCTATGTACTGGAATTTCTCCCTACCCTATCTCAGCACAGCATTCAAATAGGCATCCTCACCTCACCAGCAAAAGTGAGAGTCTAGACAAGCTTTTCAAAATTTTGTTGAATAAATAAAGTGGTCCAAATTCTGAAATCCAGAGGATTCTGGAATAGTTTTGTTGGGCTTCAAAATGGTGCCCAGAATGGCAGCTAAGCACATAGTGCAAGTCATCACTTACAAGCTACATTATAAGCTTCCTGGCATGCCGAACTCAGCCTGGCACAGGCTGTGAATCCTAAACTCTATGAAAATTCCAGTTCATGCAAAAGACAGACTCGTTCTTTTACAAATCTCACCATACATTCTTATCATCAAAAATCCAGAAATGAGGGTCCTTCCACACCTACACCCCCACTTCAAGCCTACCAGGCTTTCTCCTGCCCTGCTTCCCAGTCCTGGAGCCATGGAAAGAACCCAGAGTCCTGAACCCTAGTCCCTCACCAGCATCAGAGAGATCACGGAGGGAGCTGCTGAGGGCACTGCGCTTTAGTCCTTCTCCCATGGTGTAGGCATCCTCCAGGCTGGTGCGAGTCAGTGTCCCATTCACTGTATCCTTGGGGCCAGAGGAGGGGGAGGCATTGGGGCGCATCACCCCTTTCTGTTTCTCCAATTCCGCTGCATGGGTAAGAGAAAGAGGGGCAGAAACTTAGGACTATGGAGTGCACCTTAGTCCTGTCAAACTCAAAGGCAGGACCTACATATATTTGCACCGGAATTTATTATTTCTATGTGCAGAAATAATAAATTCAGCAAACATTGCAAAGCTATATCTAAAATATTTGAGTGTAAAGCTCTACAAATTCATTTCTAGCTGACCAATGAAGGAATACCCACAACTTTATCTGAGCTAATACACTACTGATGAAGCCTAAAATCATAAGTACTATAAACTATGTAGTTAAATATGTAGAGTATACACAGCAGTGCTCAGAAATGATTTCTTCGTTTCTTACAACCTTCAGGACAGCCATTCAGTTACCTGGATTTAGAGTTCTCTTTCAAAACTTAGTAATCTTCAGCTTACTCAAGAACCTACTGGCTTAGCTGTGTTGTATACCAATTATACTGTCTCCATTGCAATGTATATCAGCATTCTCCACCCTTTATTTCAGCCCCAACCTACATTTCTGCTTCTCTCCCCCTTATCTTTAGACTCCCCTCCCTCCAATAGCTCACATTCCACACGGTATTTCTCCATCTCCTGTACTTCAGCAATGGATTCCCTCAGGTCGCTGGTGAAGCGCAACCGATCTTGTAGGCTGGGAGCATTGAAGATGATCAAGACTTTCCTTTCTCCTCCAGGAACAGCCGAGAGCAGCTTGATCCCAAACTGGTAATCTGGAGAGAAGAGAGAATCACTTGCTGGGAGAATGCAGGTCCATTCAGGGTGGACAACTTAACGTTGTAAAATATAGCACTGGAGGGATGGCACCAAAAGATCTCTGACCACAGACAGATAGAAATAGTGGAAGGGTAATGGCATTTATCTAGTTTGATGTAGGAATGGAATTAGTTAATTCTAATTCAGTTGAAGGCAGAATATCAGAAAGTGAATGTATCTGTGGAACAAATACTGAGAGGAAATGTGAAAATGCCAATTACTAGGTAGGTAGGTAGGTAGGTAGGTAGGTAGGTAGGTAGGTCTGATCTGCAGTGGTACAGTGTTTGTAGACTGTAGGCTTTAAAACCCAGCAGCAACTGACCAGCAACTGACTATATCTGCCTACCAGCCTACCAGCAAACAAGGGGTACAAGAGAAGCGGTAGGGAAAGGCAGAGAAGCCAGCCAGAAGATAAAATTGCATAAGGTGAGCTGGGGAGTAGGCATTTAATTCTGGTAATCTGCAGATTAAAAATCAATTGATGACAAGTCCAACCTGAATTTATATAGTACTAAACATGTACATGGTGCATTACATAGAATGAGATGACAGGTCCATGGCGCAAAGGGCTTACAATCTAAATGTTGACATTCTAACAGAGGCAATACAGAAAGGAAGTGTGTCATATTGCTCAAGGCCACACCAGGGGCAACAATAATCCCACTAGGTTTCTGCATCAACATCAATAATGATACTCACAGGAATTTTGGAAAAGCTGCAACTGCATCTCAACAAGAGGAAAGCTTTGGCGAAAACTGTAGGTCACAAGTATCTTCTTCTTCTGGAATATCTTTGTTACCTAAACATTGTGTAAGGTGTAGGGAAACAGAAGAGGATCAATAATAATAATAAACAATAAACTTTTATTTATATTGCACCTTTCTCTCAGAGGGACTCAAGGACACTTACAAAACAATAAAAACACCAACAATAAAATCCAATACACCAAAATAGTTAAAACCGGCATCTTAAAACAATATAAAACATCTACCTTAAAACACTGATTAAAACCATAGTAAAAGAGTTGTGCAGTAGAAGTGGCCAAACTAAAAACAAAAATCAGCAGACTAAAAAGCTCAGAAGGCTGTTCTAAAGAGAAACTTTTTTAGGCTAAGCTGAAAAGTTTCAAGGGAGGGAGCGCTTTTTAGATCAAGAGGGAGGGAATTCCAGAGGGTTGTTATGATTATGATTTTACTTCCTCAATGTTGCACTTTCAATTCCATAGCCATTTCAGGACTCGCACTCCTCCTACTAATTTGGAGCATCCTCAGTTGTATAACTAGGGAGGTGCAGGCTCAGAGGTCCACACTCAGAGGATGACATCATTGCACAGCAAAATTTCAATAATATTGGCTGTTTCAAGCAATACTATTTATTTATCTGTTATCTATTATCTATCTATCTATCTATCTATCTATCTATCTATTTATCTATTATTATCTACTATTTACAGTGGCGCCTCACGTAACAAATTTAATTTGTTCCGGAGGCATGTTCTTTACGTGAAACATTCTTTATGTGAAGCAGATTTTCCCATAGGAAATAATGGAAACTCAGACAATTGGTTCCACAACCCCAAAAATATTCATATAAAAATATTAACTGGATGTAAAAATGATGACAGAACTGGGATTGAATTCAAAACATGCATTCAATGTGCATGATCTTATGAAGTCTACTTAGGCTGCACTCCTAAAGACACTTTCCTCGGCGTAAGAGCCATTTAACACAATGGGGCTTACTTCTGGGTAGACATGGTTAGGAGGCTGCAATCCAAGACACCTTCAAAGTGTCTGGTAGCATCTGAGATGCTCCATCCTGAGCCTCTCTCCCCTGCTCCCTTCTGGCTAGCCCTGAGCAGCTTCCCTCTTCTCCACTGCTCTTCTCTCCCTCTGCCCAGCAGACACCCAGCCACAGGAGGAACAGCATGAAAGTGTTGCTTTCGCTATGGGCAGGTGTGCTAGGCAGCCTTGACACTTTTTAAACAGGCTGCCGGCTAGCACGTCTGTTGGGAGAATAAGCCAATGAATGTGTTCTTTACGTGAAGCAGAATCCTAGAGAAATTTTTGTTTGTTACGTGAAATATACTTTACGTGAGGCGTTCTTTATGTGAGGCACCACTGTATTTATTTATTTATCTATCAATATGTAATGTAATGCAGAATGAGATGAAACAAACCACATAGAAACATCTCTAATATTAAAAATTATAGTAAAAAGCCAGTGGGGTGATAGTACATCACCACACACACTACTTAAGGCACTGACCCATTTACTGAATGGGAGGAAGTCCATAATAGGAGTGACGTGCTGAGTGCTTCGGGTGACACAAACCCTAGTGATGCCACTGATCATCCTAACTCTACTTAAGACATTATTTTATCATATTTCATGTTCAAAGAACCACAGAATAAAAACAATAAAACATAAGAGGACTAATTTTCTACTACTATAAAAGCAGGCCTCCGTCAGTCTTGGAAGACTATGGTATCGTGCTCGGCGCTGCATACACTGCATGCAAAGCACGAAAGCCTGGGTTAGATTGTTATGGAGGATAGACTGTTACCCAAGCAGCAAATCCCCCCTCTCCATGCCACTGAATTAGTCCAATGGAAAGGCAGAGCCAATATGATTGGATCCAGCTGCGTCGCAGAGCTGGGCTAAGGACAGGAGCTCACCCTGTCTTGTGGGGCCGACCCGGGTCTCGAACCCTGGCCTGCTGGTTAACAGGCACAGTGTCTTAGTATTTGCATGCCTGGATGCTACTGCATTAGTACTCCCACAGGTTGGGAAAATGACACAATTCCTTCTTTGTCCGTTCCCAGGGCAAGAGAAATATTGCCCTCAACTTACCTGACCCATACCATTCTCTCCTATAGACTTTTGAAAAGAATGAGAACTTAGCCATACAGAAGCAACTTCAGTTCTGCTATGTAAAAATCACACCTGAAAACACTATTCCTACAATCTAGAGTAACTACAGGAAGATGTAGGAGGCACTTACTCTGGATTGGTCTATGAATTTCCCATAGGTGGCACCATAACTACGTCGATGTAAAAGGTCCCATAGTTACTCTGGATTGTAGCCTAAATCAAGTGTTCTGGGAACTATGTTTCTTTAAATGATACATTTATCTGAGTTTCCACTGTATTGGCACTTACAAGCAAACAGAATGTGTTCACAGAATTTCATTATTCTTCACAGCATGGTTACACTGGCACACACAAAAATTTATTAGGTGTTAAGAAGCCAAGAAGCAATCCTGTCCCCAGTTAGGGTGGCACAAGTTCAATGCTGGCCTGTGGGTATCAAAAAGTGCTGTAAAACACTTCTACTCCACTCCTAAGAGGGATAGGCCAGTGCACAGATATCCGCTAGCCTCCCTACACCACCACAAACAGGGAGGCAAATAAGATGTGCAGTTCTAAATTGCGCCCTAAATTAGGATTGCACCCTCAGTTTCATAAATAAATCGGTCTTGTGCATCTAGAAGTTGAAAATCTCCTGTTCTCAACATCAAGACCATCAAGTAACATTCAGTGAACTGTAGGTCAGAGCCAAGTGTGCTAGGGAGGCAAACAAGGGGTACTCTGGAAAGGGGTACTCTGGTATGGAAAACTTCAGGTTTAGGTGTAATGATCATCTCCAACCTCCAAGGAATCCTGGGAATTGTACTTTGGCAAAGGTGCTGAAAATGTCTATGTCCAGGCTTCTTAAAACAAGTTTATGATCAAAGCCATATATGCTAGGAAGAGATACCTTTATATTCTGTCTCACCCTTAAGAAACCCAGGTGCCCCAATTTCCTTCCCTAACATCTCCTTACCACTAAAAGGTCATTGAAGAGAAAGACCTCCCTTTGATGCAGCCCAAGCCTCTGAGGTCGGTTGGGGTCAGGTACTTCATAGAGTTGACAGCAGCAAACCAGGCGCCTGTGGGGCAGTGAGAGGACCTGAGTGGAGTCAATAGAAAGAGTGTATTAGGAGCAGAACTGAAAGAGGACAAAGCCCTTAGCAAGTTCCAAATCCTCCCATGAAGGCCTCTTTGTCTCACCGGTTTTTTGCCCACTATCATGCGCTCAACTGCCTGGACCTGAGATACGTGATCATCATTAGTACGCAACTCTCGATTCTGAATCCGCTGGTAAATCCCAACTAGGAGGTCACGGGGGATGTCCTCACCATTATCCACTCCTGATCAGGAAATGAAAAAAATGAGTGGAAACAGATTGTAGACAAACTGGGTCAGATTTAACCTAGCAAGAAACCAACAACAATAGTACTATTTAAAATTTATATAGTGATTTAATAGAATAGAACAGAATAAACACGTGTGTTTTCTTTCATGTTAAAAGTGCTTGTGACACTCACTCTTATATTTTAATATGTTTGTCCCTCTATGAATTTTTGCTTCCATAATCCTTTGCATTTCAGAATTGTTGTTTTTTATAAAGAGAATTTTTTGTTCACCTCGCAAGTTCTTGATGAAGTCATCCAGTTTCATCTTTCTTTCTGCCTTGACACTGGGGCTATACATGTCAGTGTTAAGAAGAATGATGGCAAAAGCCAGGATGAAGATGGTATCTGGGTTTCGGAACTGGCGCACCAATGGAGCATTGCATACACAATAACGTTGGCTGGAACAAGTGTGGTAGATATAAAAACAAAGGTAAGGTTGTTGTCAATGCAAAGGGTCAGAGGAGGGAAGACAAATTCTAAAAGTACCCTTCTTCTGAAGTCTCACTAGAATTTAAAACTGAGAACAATCTAGTACCGTGGTTCCCAAGCCTGATTTTTGGTGGATCACAAAACTAACAAACTGATTGCTGACAAGGGAAATCTATTGAGCCCTATGGAAAATGAAATTGGGGACACAGTCCTAGGCCAGTACAACTCACCCATCTCCCCACTGCCACAGTGGTGTGGGGAGACCAGTGTATTTTTGTACACTAGCCTAACCACCCCTAGGAGTAGCATGAAGCACCTTATGGCACTTTTGTGACACCCCCAGTACAGCATAGGACTTGCCAGCACATATGCTAGCCTAACTGGGGCTTAGGACTATAGCCTGACCCACACACATACATTTATGCCCTAGTACAAGGCAACCATGAGAACCATATCAGTTCTTAAGAAAAAATGAGGCAAAAGGGAATTTCAGGCCACCACATCATTCCCAATCTGATGAACATGGAGCTAAACAAATGCTCCACAACATGGTGTCAACCCCAATAATTAAAAGAATAAAAACAGAAGCTTATGCAGCTGGTCTTATGTTAGGTGGATCTTGATAAAGTGTTATTTGAAATGTGGGTCTCTGTGCTAAAACGTTTCAGAACCACCTATCTAATCCACACGCAACCACTACTTCATCTTGACTCATGGCAAAGCTATCTAAGAAGTTGGCAGGGAAGCAAAACATTTAGGCCTCACTGTCACAAGGCAATCTTGCTGGATCAGCTTAAGCTGCAATCCTAAAGACACTCTCCTGGGAGTAAGACCCATTGAACACGATGGGGCTTACTTTTGAGTAGACATGGTTAGGATTGTGTTCTTAATGTGATAAGCACTTTTTTGGAGCACAGTCTCCTGTAGCAAGAATTGGTACTGTTCTGGAACCCCCTGGTTCAGTGGTTCTCAATCTTCCTAATGCTGTGACCCCTTTATAAGTTCCTCATGCTGTAGGGACCCCAACCATAAAATTATTTTCATTGCTACTTAATAACTGTAATTTTGCTACTGCCCCCTCCCACATGATCTGGGCGGGCAGCACGTGCGCCTGCAGGGAAGCCCCCCACAGAATCTGGGCGGGTGGCGCGCATGCCTAGGGGAAGTCCCCCCCAGCAGTTAGAAGTCCCTGAGGCAGCCTTTAAGGAAGCCCCAGTGCGCTTGCATCTACAGCTGGAGGCCTGGCAAGCCTGACCTGGCCCCCTGCACCAGGGGTCTTTAGGTGACCCCCAGGAAAGCTCAAGGTGACCCCCAATGGGGTCCTGACCCCACTTTGAGAAACGCTGCCCTAGTTACTTGGAACAGAAGATATATGGGATGATCCACCCCTACCCTCTCTAGAAGGAAGAGAAACTGGGCTCAGAAGAGCCCAGCAGAGATAGTGCATGTCCACTCTTGTCCTCAGAAAAGCCATTACATTGAAAAAGTCTAGGTTTTTTTGCAAAACTGTAAATGATATTTTTATACCTTTAAAAGGAATTATGAGAGCCAGGAAACCCAGAATCAGATTCATTATGTACTGCAGCAGCACACTCAAGCTCTTATTGCAGTGATTAACCAAAGAAATTCTCTGAAAGAATGATATGCTACCTATTGCCAATAATGTTTCTCTGAACAAGTCCCCCTGCAGTGTCCATAAATAAACCTTGAAAGGTGGCAGTGTCTCCAACATACCTGAAGGCCTCAATGAGACGTTCCACCTTCTGTGCCTCTCCTTGCACCCGGATGTGAGACTGGAACTTCCGCAAAGCGTCATCTAGGTCCATGTTGGAGAAGTCCATCTCGTCTACCACACAGCTGCATGGCAGTAAAAGATCAGTGAGATAACTGGTAGCAAGTGGAAGGGATTTTAGCCTGACATATTTAACCACATCCTTTTCAATCCTGATTTCAAAACTGAGCATGTCTGACTGTGCACATGAACGAGGATGCATTTTTCTACCTTATAATGGAAGTGCACACTTAGCATAAACCTATGTGTCCCCTATACACAATATGTTCCAATTTTAATCTAGAGATCTATGGAAGTCAAAATGTACATAGCTCAAAACAGTTAGCTCTTGCTGGTCCAGCAATATAGCGCCTGGACAAATTGTGTAAAAGTGCCAATGCAATATTATGCAGAAGGAACATGATGAATCATCTAACTACTGATCTCTCATAAATCCTTAACTATTGGTCTTGGAAAATGGGAAAATATTATCTAAGACCTTCTGGAAATCCTCCACAGAAAGGTTGCACAATCTTCCAAGAAATTTATTCCACCAGTCATTACAGTCAGAAATGGCTCCCAAATATTTGACATCTACTTTAATGATGTAATGACATCTTTCTACACTCTATTCCTTTTTCCCCCAAAATAAATCTTCTTAAATATTTGAGAACTATTAGTGTAATTGTCTTCTATTCAGACCAAACATTTATTTAAACTCCATGTGCACTACCAGTTTCCTGGTCTTCATCCAATAGGACATAATACTACGTAGGGTAACATAATACCATTTGTGAAGCATCTTTAAGTCTTCAAATAATCTCAAATACATCATTATGGTAATTCTAAAAATAGCCCTGTAAGGCAGCTAATTATTATAAGTGAACAGGTCCAAGCCTGAAGGAACAGTAGCTTACCAACAACTGTCCAGTGAACTCGAGGATAAGATTTTATACCAGGAACTTCTTATAGCTTATATCTCTAACAGCTCTGATCACAAACATAAGCCCTCGCTTTGCATTTTTAAAAGAAATATAGCAGATCACTGGGGATAGGGTGAGCTATAAAACCACAGTCATAGTGGAGAATGAACTCCTTACTCAAGTACATCCCGGTTGAATTGCTTTTGTCGGTTGCCAAGAAATTCTCCAATCATCTGCCGGCTGAGACCTTTCCGTTCCAGAATAAAGCGTGCTACGCCAACGGGTGTGTCTGATAGGAAGCCTCTTTCAATCAAATACTGGATCCCTTTCTCCGGTTTCCTGCCAGTGGGACAAGAAGGAGTCAATGTGTGTTTGAAACCATTTCCAGCCAAAACCCTCTTCCCTCCATCGTCTGTCATAATTGGGCAGGAATTGACCTCAACCTGAAAAGGTTTAGTGATGCTACTGTACTCCAAAACCAATCCTTTAATGGACAAGATAGTCCCCACCGAAAGGTTTCTACTCAGCTATGTTATGGTTTCAACATACACTTATTTGGTTTAAAATCCAGAAATGAGGGACAAGTCCTTAATTATTAATAGCATGGTGGTCTAACGTTTGTCTCTTGAGGGTTTTGTGCAGACTTCAATTTGGGACCCAGAGGCCACATAATGAATTACATTTGCATATCATAAAGTGTTTGTCATATATTTATTTAATATACATAATTAATATATTAAATTAACTAGTAAATGAGAGAGAAAACCAATAGCACTTCTTCTTCAAACCAGGAAACTTAAGAATCATTATCACAAAACTAAAGTTAGCATCAATATTTTGTGCCAGTAAATGTGAAAATGAAAGCTTACAGGCCTCTAGAGCTTATGAACTCCTGCAGGAATCAGGGCCGGTGGTTAATTTTCACCTGGTTGTAGTATTAATTGCATGATCGTTGCAAAAGTTCTAATTACCAAACTGGAAAAAAAAATCCAAATCAAAACTAGCCCTTCTGACTGACAAAACCTGAAACGGAAACTTCTCTTTCAGAAAGGGGAAGTGTGCACCAGTACTGTATTTTGTACCAATAATAGAACGAAAGCTTAAGAGTGAATGAATGAAAAATAAATGTTTTGGGGGGCCTGTGATCTTTGAGATTTCTGAGCACAGGCAGTTCCTTCTCTGACCACTATCAAAGTACAATATATTTTGCCATAATATCTGACAGACTTGAGATCGATTTCCCCCATTTCTTTGGCAGATGTGATAGACAAATTGCACATGCATAAGTTTTTGAGTTTCTTTAGGGAGGGAAACTTCTTTTGAGTTTCATGCATAACTTCTTTTGAGTTTCTTTACATGAACAATTTCTCCTTGAATTGCTGGCTGGGGATGTCACTTGGGTTTCTGTTATTGGGAGTGGGGAGGCAAGATTGCAAAGCTCATGCTTCAAATTTAATTTTTATTGGTATGTAAGGAGGCAGGAGAGAAAGAAAAAAGATTGGTTGCCCAAAATGGAGAGAATCTTAATATATATTGCAGCGAGGAGAACACTCCTAGCCCAGCCCGAAGAAAATTATTTTCCAGTGGGAGTGAATTGGCTTGCAGTATGGAGAAGAGATCCCAAGTTTGGACTGAAGTGGCAGTAGCAGAGTCAATTAGCAGCTTGGATTGTGGAGATCAATACACCTTTGATGATCCAAACTCATGCCTCCTGGGGCAGTGGTGGTGTCTCTACTGAGATGTCAAGTATGAACCTAGAGAGGCAGACTGACTGCTCTTGCTCTCAATTTCTTCTGAGTGCACTGAATTGGGCTTGGTGGCTGTGCCACACGGGTTCCCTGCAAGCAAGCCATTCCAAGCACCTCCATCTGTAGCTCCAAGGTGATACTGCTCTGCTCACCATCATCATCTATGGGAGGCTGGCATTGGGGAAAGGAGTTCTCACAAGGCCAGATGGCTATTGTAAGAATTCCTTTCCCCAGCCTCAAGCAGCCAAGGGATAAGGCCCATCTGTTCAAGTGGGGTGGGGAAAGGGAAGTGAGTTTTGAAAGAGCTCACTTCCCCAGCCTTGCCGCACAGTAGAGGGTGAAGGCTGCAGCTTTAACTCTCACCTGCTGGAGACCAGAACAGAAAGGCTGGGAGAGGATTATTGGTCAGGGCAGCCAAGGGGGCTGCCAAACCTTCAGGGACCACCAAGATGGACAGAATTAAACCTTCTTGATCTAATTGATCAGAACTTGGCATCAATCAGTCTTGAAAGCCTATGGTATTGTGCTCTATACTGCATGCCAAGCATGAAGGCCTGGGTAGATTAATATGGAGAGTAGGCGGTTACCCAAGCAGCAAATCCCCCTCTCCATACTACTGAAATAGTCCAATGGAATGGCAGAGCCAATACGATTGGTTCCAGCTGCGTCACAGAGCTGGGCTAAGGACAGGAGCTCACCCTGTCTTGTCGGGACCTGGGTCTCGAACCCTGGCCTACTGGTTAACAGGCACAGTGTTTTAACCACTTGTGCCACTCATAGCCCTGAAACCATCTGGATCAAAGCATCTCTTGTTCTTTGTGACCTCATATCAGACTCTGAATTTCTTTTTTGTCACGCAAGACAATCTAATGCTGAAGAGCTTTCTACTATACATGATAGGGTAAATAAATCCCCAAATGAGACTCGCTCAAGGAATTTAACTTCCTGAGTAATAGCATCACACAACACAACATGCATGCCTTTAATGTTACAAACAGTGATGGGCTAGAAAAAAATTAACAACCGGTTCTATGCCCATCTGGCAGCCACTTTTAAATGGCTATTTTTAAACTTTATATGTCCTGTCTCTCATTAACAACTGGTTCTATAGAGTAGGTGCAAACCTGCTGGAGCCCACCACTGGTTACAAAGCACCATAGGTTTTTATGTCAAGTCCCGGTGCAAAAAATTTAGGCGAGCCTAAGTGACCTGGCATATCTGAGAGGCTTTCAAGGTTGCAGCTTGCCTGAGAAAGGTTCATAAAGGGTTAGGCTTGGTTTCTGTTTCAGCTGGGAGACCCCCTCCTTTCCCCCATGTGATTTTCACATCAATACAAAGTGGAAAAGCACAATCCTAATCATGTCTATTCAAAAGCACAGTAAACCCCATTGTGTTCAATGGGTCTTACTCCCAGGAAAATGACTTTATGATGGCAGCCATAATCAGTTCTGAATTACTTTGTAAGGGGAAGCTGAGCTGCCCCTGAGCTGAAATTAAGCTTTAAGCCGCTTGAAAGGGAATTGGATTCATCTTGATTCATTGCCTGCCTTGTACCATGTTGTATAACACAAAAATAGGTCGTCACGGAGGTTCCTGGAACCAAACAACACAGACGTGAGGTTCAATCGGTATCAAGAAAATCACATGGTGGAAATGGTTTCTTCCACTAACATGTTGCTAGATGAGGTGGGGCGTGTTATTTGTCTGAAAATTAAATTCCAGGCTTTTGTTAGGGACACGGGAAATTGAGAATGTAGGAGCTGAAGTTCAGGTCATAACAGGACTGGAACATAGCATAATGGAGCAGCACCATAGCAGGATGAAAAACATTCAAACAAGAGCTGGATTAAAGAATAAGCAGATAGAGAAAGGTAACACTGGGAAGAAAGCAGGCAGGCAGAAACTTCATGGGCAGGTCTAGGGAGCCATACAAGCAATACCTAGACCAAGCAATATCTAACTATTGTACAGGTTAATAAGTAAAATCCTTTGGTTTTGGCTCTTCTGTGTACTTTATGATGAGTACAGTATTTCTTCTGAAAACTAAACCATATGTTAATTGATAGCAAAAATTTAGCCAGGAGGTGGATTTTAATACTGGAAAAGGGTCCTGCTGATTCCTCCACCTCTGCCTTTTCCAATAATTTTAAGATGCACTCCCATGTAAGAAACAACAGTTTGAAAATGAGGAGGAAAAAAATCTAGCCTTTTGCTTGTTATGTGTATTTTTAGCTTGCAGGGAGGTGTTCATATTTATTTCTGTGAAAACTAGAACATTAAAAATTATTCCTTCCACCTGCAGTCATAAGCAGCATGGTCCATCCTACTACATCATTCTGCCATATGTCTAGTTCAGGGGTGTCCAAACCTTTTGGCAGGAGGACCACACCATCTCTCTGACACCATGTTGTGGGCCAGAAAAATGATTTATATTTCAAATTTGAATAAATTTACATAAATTTGCATATAAGTGTATTAGATACAGATCTGGAAGATTGTAAGGTTTGCCTGTGGGTCATATGGGTCTTGCCACCTGCACTGAGGCTTGTTGCAGGCTGAATCTGGCCCCTGGGCCGAGGTTTGGACACCCCTTAGTTCAAGATCTCCCTGCTGACATTTTGCCAGTGGCCACAAGATGTCAGCAACAACTTTTCTATTTAAATACTGTCAAAATACCATACTGCAGGGTTTTTCAACCCCCACCCCATCCAGGGACCACTGGAGGTTTAATTCTTTAAATTAAACCAGGGACCACTTTAATTCTTGGACGTTAAATCCAGAGCACAAGTTGCTCAACAGATAAAGGAGACATGAGGTGATCTTGAACGGGAATGGTTGCAAAACATGGGAGATGATATATGTGACAGAGCGGCCCTGGATTGACGGAGCAATGGCACTACCTTCGGTCAGATCAGGCAGTGGATTTTGGCTAGCATTCACAGGCAACCAAAAATGAAGCAGGCATCTTGGACAAATGAGGCATAATCCATAGATCTTTTTGGTAGCTCATGCTTTTATCAATGGAGCTTACACAAGATAACTTTCCTATTTCAACCCACAAATGTCAGGAGTGTGTACGTTTTGTGTGACTGACTGTGCGCGTGCATGCCAGAGACCGAGAAGGGAAAACAATTTGGATGTTTTGCTTAGGGCCCCCCAAAAGTCATGTGCCAACCCCTTTCTGGAAAAGTTCACTACAGGCAAGGCATCTGTGATGGGGTAAATGAGCAAGGATCATCTCCTGGTGAGGCAGGGTACTGAACTCTCCCAACCTGGCGCTTTGCCCAGAGGACTCAACATGAGTCATGATTCTAGCTGGTTGATGTGATGTGATGGCTGATGTGATGGCTGCCTCCCAGCCCCCCAAAGCCTGCCTGCTGCATCCTGCCAGCAAAACAGATGCTGCTTTGCTCAGTAGCAATTAAATCACTCAGAGCAACAGGAAGCCAAAGGGGATGGAGCCCTTCCTCCATCCCTTTTCTTGGCCCGGATGTCTTGCGTTGGGCTGGCAGGAGGAAGTGGTCAGGCTGGATAGCTAGAAGTACATGGAGCTGGTTGCAGTTAAGACCTAGAGGAACATTTTTTCCTACTAACTATGCTCCTGTGCCTTTAATAGCAACTGGATATGCAGAATGTTACAAGTAGTGGAGCTTCTCCCACCACTAATCCCCATGCTACAAAGAAAAAAAACTTCACCTGCTAAAATTTCTGCACCTCAGATGCTGTTAAAGGAACAGGAGCAAGGTCAATAAAAATGGCTAGCCTAGACAGAAACAGGAGAAGCAAAGCAAAAGACCCATTCCTTCACAGAGGTGTCAGTTAATTGGGGAGATAAAGGTAATCTCACAACTATGCCAAGTGAAAAGAGATATTAGAACATTCGAATTCCTACTAAAATGTAGTATTTTGATGCCTGACCTCCAAAATCCTCCCTTTAAGCAAATTTGTTCCTGAATTCCCTGGAAGGAGAAAGGGAGTGGGAATTGCAAAATACAAAATCAAACCATCCTTGAGTGGATGAACAGTGTCACGATGGTTGTCCATTGTGTTTGCCCAGCAACTGCAACCTGCCTAGAAAACAGCTTTGTTTAAAATTCCGAAGAAAAGTTCAGAATATTCCGTTAGTTTCCTATAGAAAACGTTGTGCGGTGCAACACCCTCCTTGCTCCCCCGTGCAGACACACAGTCTACAGTCCTGGTTATTCCCCATACTATAAGACCTAGCAAAAGGACTGGGTCATCATTTGGAGACTGCAGCAACAGTTGTCTTTGGAAACAGAAACAGTGGCATATATACCTAGAGTAAATGCCATACTTGCTCAGTGTGTGGAGCAACTTAAAAGCAGTTCTTTGATGAAGAAGATATGACAGAAAATGGAAACCCCTAAACTCTTTGGAGAGGACAAAGACTACAAGGACGAAGACTACAAAGACTACAAGTAGTCTTTACATATAGTCATAGGCCAAACATGCCTAGTTAAGAGATGGCTCAAGCTTGTCTGGGTCTTATTATCTTACAGCTTCAGTTGGGTTCTTTATGCTGATTGGGTCAGGTTGAGTCTACTCAGCCATCAAAAGTAGATTTGGTACTTGTGGGGCCAATAAATACTAAGCTCTGCTGATGCCATTTTTGTATACCTGACACTGCTCCCCCCACACCAATCTATTTTCTCCCCAAACCAAGACCTCCCCTCCAAAATCACTATCTTTTTTCATTAGCCCCTCCCCGTACACTGCTCGTGCGTCCCATACTTGTTGAAGAGATTGAGGCCGATGCGGTACTGGCGACGCTGCACAATGTCGTTGTTGAATGCTGGAGAATCCCAACTGTGCCGTGTCTCCCGCTGGTAAGTCTGTTTGCAGGGTCCACCAGGGGCTGAGGTGGTAGTTGGGGCGGGTGGGGGAGGGTCACGCAGGCTGTCACGGGAGGAGGAACCTGAGCTGCAGTTGATGGTTTCATTGGAGTTAGTAGTGCTGTTGAGGCTATCGTTGTCACCATCAGAATTGTCAGGGGGAGGGGGAGGAGGAAGACGGCCAGGGGCTGGAGGGGGTGGCATTGGTAGTGGCGGAGGTGGCTGGTTTTGTTCGGGGTGATAATGCCGATGCGGGTGTGGGGAACGGGTGGGTCCAGCAGCATGCTTCAAAGTGCCATGGGGGCTACAGCCATCTTGCTCGTATATTAAGCCTCGATTTAGAGAGCCTCGGTCAGAGCGATCACTGAGATCCACTGAGCTGTCACTGGGAGGCTCAATGGTGAGCAGGGGGAGGTGAGCGCCACGCAGGCGAAAGTCCCGGCATTCCATACAAGGCGTACTGCGTCGGCTGCCAGCCCCGTTCTCCCGACTGTCCTCACGCTGGGGCCCACCCCAGTACTCTGGCCGTGGGGGTGGTGGGATTGGCACTCCTCCAGTGGGTTCAGGTGGCTCAGTGCTGGGTGGACGCTCCAACGAGAGAGGAGAAGTGGGAGCACCTTCATCCAGGTATAGTGTTACATCACTGAAAGAAGTGGCTGCACTGTCTCCCTGCTGCTCCTTGGACTCGCTCTTCTCCAGAGAGGGCCCACCTGGCCCTCCATCCTGACCCAGTGGATGACAATTTAAAGCTTCATCTATTGACTCTGCCAAAGATTTCACCTGTTGGAAAGCACAAAAAAGTCACCCAGGATGGATCCATGCAGGGCCGTTAGTACAATGTGTTAAAAAAAGAAAAAAATAATATGGAACCAAAATGCTACACCATGTAAATCAGTGTCCTGTGAAGCCAAAACTGCAACAAGGCAAACCTGAAACAAGGCAAAATTGGATACCTGTTTGAGAAATCAAAGTTTGAACAATCTGTCTGAGAAATCAAACAAACTTTCACAGAGAGGTATTGAATTTTCACATGAGGTATTGAATTGAAACATATGACTATATAGAATTGCAGGAAAAAACTGTATATTGGCAAAATCACTATTAAAATCAAAAGCCAACACAGTTTTTTTTTTAATTTGCAGATTGCTTGATGTTTTTGAGATCTCTACAGCTATGCCTTTTGTTTCAGAATACTGAAATAAATGAGGGGGAACACAGAATTTTTTTAAAAAAATTATACATCCAGGAATTGACCCAGATCTTCATATTCTTCTTATTTTACAACACTTTTATTTGCTTATAGTAAAACAGCAACTTGCCTATGGAAAGGGGGAATTATATTATGTTAAGAAAGAGAGAGGTCTTTATGCAGTGGATGAGAAGGACTCTCTTGAGGATATTGTTATGCTCCTACTTCATCACTGGAGCATCTGCCTCCCCACCACTTCTACTTCCCTCTCAGCCCTTATGAGCTCTCATTCCCCCCCCCCTTTTCAATATTCTTCTAATGCAAACTGAAAAACTGCAAATTCTGACACTTTAAAGGAAAGTGCTTAAGGGACTGGTATCTGAATTTGCCCTATTACAGTCATGGTCTGTAAAATGAGCAGCTTTAGTGTACTGAGATCAGAAGGGTAGGTGCCTTAAATAAATATAATATAGCAAAAATCTAAACAGAAAACGGTCTTTAAACCTATTTAGATTATGATCTTCTTAAAATTTCAAGAAAACCAAATTTTAAGAGAATTAAAATAAAGACACTAAAAGTGAACTAGGTTGTCAATCATTTCCAGTGCTCCCACATTAGACTTTTGCACAATAGTACCATTTTGTAGCATCACTATGGAGCTCTAGGGTGTGTCACATACATAATCTTGTTGCAATTATAACAAGAAGAATTGGGATGGGGAGAGAGCATGATGATGGCTGAGAGAGAGACAGAGGGCTTGCCTAAGCTCTTCCAGGGAATTCTTAACAGCAATCATAACCGAACAAGGGAATTTATGATTCATAACTCAGATTCTTGCTTACTACCCTACATCAATGTACTCCTAATAACAATAAATGTCATCTGTAAAACCTCTGAAAGAAAATTAGGCATTGTACAGTGATAGAAATCTTAGCTTAATTCTATATTGGTTATAAATTCTTTTGCTTGTTGCCTTGGTATTTTTAGTTTGTTTTAATGAAAGAGAGGATGCAAGTCTTAATAAAGCAAACATGCAAAACAAATGTGGACTGTTTGAAGACTGACAGAGCAGAAGTGCCGTGGAAGTCAAGATTCTTCTTTGAGCAATCAGTTAGTGTATGCCCTACAAACCCCATGCATTTCCCTGGAATATTTTGTCATAAATAAAAAAAGATTAAGAGATTTTTCTTTTTCAAAATGAAACTACAAAGAGACTTGATATCAGATCATGGGGGACTCGGCATCAACACTGTAGAAATTTAACAATGAAATGAGTCAGAGGAAAATTGTCTGGGAGTTAGGCTAAGATGAGGATGTTGAAGTCACAATGGTGGTACTGAAAACAGATGGAGATTGGGGAAAGCCAAAGGGAAACCTTGAGGGAACAGCTGGAGATCATGACAATTATGGCAATGACCAAAAGGAGCAATCAGATGGGTAGTGAAAATATTTAAACAGAGCAGATTAAAAAAGCAGACTGCTTTCAGTTGACCACAAGAGGAAGGCATGGATCAGGGCCACTCAGTAGAGCCTACCTGCTTGGAGAAGGAGTCCTCTAGCTCAGTGATATCATTGCAGAAGCCTCCAGAAGAAGAATGGAGGGAGCCACTGTCCAAGCCAGCCCGACAGGAGCCACCATAGGGTATACCACGGTCCAACAAGTGAGGACGAGTGACAGCCATAGTTCCGTCATCCAGCGATGCAGGCTTGCCTTCAAAATAAGGGGCATTCTGGGCTTTGTCAAACTCTTCAAAGGAATACTGCATCCGCATGTTAGAGAGAATAATGCGCCGAGACATGCGACTCTCAGATGCTGAGCTGCGCAGGCGCTCAAACTTCTTGTTCATGCGGTACTGGCGAAAGGCTGTTTGGATGGTACGAGCTGCCCGCCGGCTCAGGAAATAGCCCCCATACTTCCGCTCCAGCATCTCCACCTGCAACAGGCAGCAAAGGTTCAATGGAGGGTGATGGCAAAGGTTCAGGCCAGAAAGTAAGGAAATCAGTTGCTGCAATCGTAAATATACTTTTCTGGAAGTAAGACCCACTGAACACACAATGAGACATACTGTTGAGTAGATATGGTTAGGATTGTGCTTAATGTAGTTCACTATGGACAACACTGATGTGGAAATCAAGAGGGAGGTGGCTTGAGGAAAACCCTACTAATACAGAAACCAAAAGAGGTGACACATCCTTTGGACTATTCTTGTGCACAGAATGTCCCCAAATAGTAAAGAGCAGGGTTGAATAAGTTGAATATGCCCACAGAGTTCAACCTCACTTGGTCTCCACCCAGGGTTTTCACATACTCCTGGCACACATTCACCCAGTTACAGAGGGCTGAGGTGGGACAAGGATTTCTCATTTTATACCATGGTTTTTGGTAGCCCAACCAACAAGCCAAAAAGGATCTCATGATAGCCCAGCCAACAAGACAACACGTATCTCTCCAAGCCATAAAGTATCTCATGAACCATCCTTGTGCAAGGAGCTGCATTACTAAGGCTGCAATCCTAACGTCCACTAAGTCTGGCCTAAGCCCCAGCATAAGTCCTGTGCTGACCTAGGGTTGTCAAAAAAGCGCAGTAAGATACTTCTGCGCTACTCCTGGGGGAGGATTAAACCAGTGCACAGACATGTGCTTACTTGCCTTCCTACATCAACATGGGAATGGGAAGACCTAACAGTTGTGCCAGCCTAGTTAGGATTGCACCCTTTGACTCTTATCACTCTGTAAAAACACAGAGACAGAGAGAGAGAGAGAGAGAAAGAGAAAGAGAGAGAGAGACATTTCTGCTGTGGTACCCAGACTGAGGTGTGCCTAGTGCCTTGACACTGCCTCTTGAGATTAGTGTTACATCTGCTATGTACTGCATTTTCTGCATTGGCTTGTACATTTTTAATTTTATTTATTACCAGCTTCCTTTAATGGATCACATGTAGAAAGTCAAGATATAAATTAATAAACTAAACCCGTGGCCAGCAAACTCATTCGTCAACAGATCCAAATATCAACAGTACAACGATTTAAATTTCTTTTGAGTGCTGAATTTTTTAAACTTAAACTATATAGGTAGGTACATTGTTATTAACTTAATTACAGTACTTCTAAGCTGGCCATGTCAAACAGGGCACCTAAAAAGTTTCATTTTATAATAATAAAGCCACCAACACAAAATAATTACAATTCTTAAATTGATAACAAAAATACTCCCAGGAAATTGTGGCTGGGAGGGCAGCCTGAGCTGTTCTCCTCCTCCAGTGGTAGGGAATTCCACAGCCCTGCCTGTATGTATCCTCCAGTGCCAAGAAGCCTCTCCAGTCCCTCATCCCCCACAAAGAGCAGGGTCCCTTTAAGAAAAAGATTAGTCCTTCCTGTTTGCCGGGCAGATCTACTTTACAAGTAAGTCCCTTCCTTTCGGGCAGATCTACTTTACAAGTAAGTCCCATTACAGCCAATGGGCTTGCTTCCAGGAAAGTGTGGCTGGGAGAACCGCCTGAGCTGGTCTCTTCCTCCAATGGAAGAGCCACATTCAAGGGGCCAAAGAGCCGCATGTGGCTCTAGAGCTGCACTTTGCTGACCTCTGAACTAAACCAAGGGCCAAATCCTATCCACCTATCCAGCTCCAGTGTAGCCACAATGCAGCCAGTTGGTGGAAAATCTGACATGATTGGGCTCTATGTCTCTGCTATGCTGTTCCAACTTTTAGAAAAGACCAATATAGTGAGGACATTCCCTTTACCTGCAGAATCATACAATGGGATGGGTTGCTGAGAAGATTGAAGCTATATGAGAGATAGTTTAGTTGGCTCAGTGGACCCTCAAAAAGCCTCTGGGCATCCATATTTGTACAGTTGTGCAAGCATTACAGAGGTAAGTTGGACACATTAGATGAGATATGGCACTTGGTTATGTATATATATTTGGTTTCCTGACTCTAAATATACACCTGCCTAAAAGATACAGTAGTACCTTTTTGTCCTGAAGGTCGGTTGAGAGTTCATAGCTGTCCGACAATGCTTTGGAACGCTTGCTCTCCTCCTCCTCCTGCTTCCTCAGCGCCACACTGGCAGGTTGAAGCCGAGCCCGCTGAGCCCACGGGAGTCCTGATGATGGAGTGTGACATACAGAGGAGGATGATGACGACGGTGCCAAATCGTAATGCTCAACCGGGGTCACTTCAGGGGCACAGCGGTATGGAGGCTGACTGCCCAGATTGTCCACTATAGTACCTGCCTCGCTTCCTGGTGGGTCTCCTTCCACGCTGGAGAAAGAAAAAAGAAAGGTTGAAAACAAATGCTGAAGAATAAAGGCTGAAAAACTGCACTGGATCTCAATTGTTGTCCTTTTGTCTTACGGCAAAGACTGATTAATTAATTGCACCTAGTAAGAGCTAAAACAAACCTGGTTTGATCTATAAATAATCAAGGACATACATATTTACTCAAAACTAATTTCCAGCTGAATTTAGTCTCCAAAATTGGGGTGTACATTAGATTCAATGGCGCATTAGATTCAAGAAAATACGGTTTGATTTTAAGTATAGGTCAGTATTTTGATGTACAGGTCAGTATTTTATTCCCTGATGTTAGCCGCCTTGGGCTCCCCCAAGGAGGAAAGGCGGGATATAAATTGATATAAATTGATTAAATAAATAAATAAATATTTAACAGTTTGCTATATTGTAATAAAAAAGTAACATAAACCCATTGTTGTATAAAGTAGCGCAATTAGGTAAAAATCATAACATAAACCCATTGTCATAATATTATTGTCATATAACTAATTGTTATATGCAGTAAAATTAAATTTTGCACTGGCTTTTCAACTGCGCATGATAATTGCCAGAAAATGTTTTTAAAATCTCAAGTCTTTTAAAATCGAGGTGCACATTAGATTCTATGGTGCATTTGATTCAAATAAATACAGTACTTTAACATAGCTTAGAGAGGTACAAACTGGATCAAATTAGTAGGGCTGGAGAAGCACCACAGGAAGACCCCTTCGCTTTAATAGAGTACAAGCGTATCTCTGTATCCTCTACTTCCTGTAGCTTTCTCACTATTGCCTCCTCTGGTGGCTACAAGTCTACATTCTCACTGTTTGCTTCCATTTCCAAGGCTAAAGGAAGAAAAAGCTTCCTTTTGCAAAGTATGACCAGTTGTGAACACAACAGGAAGGGGACTTGAAAACCATGGCTATGGGACCTGCAGAAGGGGAAGGGGAGTTACTAGAAAAGCCCATTTGTCTGCCTCACCTTTGGCTTCCACTGTACAACGGCACGTTCTTTGTGTGACTGGTCTTTGTTTTATACTTGATATGTTTTTTAAGTTTTTTTTTTACGTGTTAATAGCTTTGGGACCATGTGTTAAGACAGTACAGAACTGAAAAGAATTAATACACCATCCCCTCTGCCCCTTCCTGGTACCACTACTCAACTAAAGTGACTCAGAGAAGCTTACATTTTCCTAAGGAATTTTTTTGTAACTAAAATTCCTACTAACTCCTACTAAGTGTGGTTAGGATTGCAGCATTGGTTTCCTTCAGAAATCTGTCCCATCCTTTAGGTCATCCTCTAGGTCTCTAGGTCAGACACCACCAACACATCCTATGGCAAGAATATCCCACCTGGCACTTCTCCACTTTTCTACCTTTGATTCTTATTCTTGCTCACTGAACACTAATTCAGTTAAATGTCATACTCCAGAAACTGCTGCCCAAGTGAATCTCACCAACTCAACCAGGCTACTATTTTTTGGTGGGCTTCTGACAAACTTCTTGCACATTATGTGACTAGTGAAATGTACCCATGCTGCGTGACTACAATAACCTCTGTACACCATCCCCCCATTGCGCAACAACCTCCCATGCACATCAAACCTCCCATGTGCAACATTCCCCCATGTGCATCAACACCCATGTGCAAAATCCCCCCATGCACAACATTCCACCATGTGCATCAACATCCATGCACAACTCCCCCATGCGCATCAACCCCTCATGTGCATTAACTCCCCATGCGCATCAATCTCCCCCATGCACATCAATCTCCCATGCACATCAAACGGCAACGTACAACTTCCCCCATGTGCACCATCTTCCCCAGAGCACCCTCCCTCCCAGTGCATCAGGCACCAAATTGCTGGATGTTAATCTTCAATGTTAAGTATCGGACAAAAACATGTTGCACCCCTTTTCAGCCCCTTAAGGGTTAAATTTCTCAACATTGGTTCTTGGTGGGTATTGATGTCACAGAAGAAACATCCTCCCCAAATTTCAAGCTTCTAGGTCCAGGGGTTGGGGCAGAGCATCCCTCAGTCATGGATTCTTCAATGGAAAGTATAGGGAGGAAAACATGTTGTGCCCCCATTTCACCCTCTTCCAGTTGAAATTTCCAAAAACTGATTCTTAGTGGTTGCCTCAGTCATGGAAGGAACACCCTCCCCAAATTTCACACTTCTAGGCCCAGCAGTTTTGGCTGGGCGTTGATGAGTGAGTGAGTGAGTGAATGAGTCAAGTCAGTGACTTTTCATTTTTATATACAGTATATAGATTATCCAGGATAGCTAGATAATCTAGTGGGCAGAGATCTTTATCCCAGGAAGAAAAAAATTGTGTTGGATATCATGGGCACTATCCAAGAGGTGTCCATGACATTCCTACAATCACGTTCCAGTTTATACAACAAGCACAAGAGCTATGTAGGAAGCCTGATAATTGCACCATGAAACTGTAGAATTGGAAGGTTCTCTGTCATAAGGAGTAATACTTGTGAAAATCCCATTTGAAAAAAATAATGGGATTCGTCATCTGCCTATGGAGACCATCCTGAGTCTCAAGAAAGAGTCTGAAAAAAATACTGAAATAAATAAAATCACACCAGCCCCATGGTTGGGAGAATAATTGTATTTTCCCAGCAAAAATATTTTATAACTTGAAAATGAGGAAAATATATGTTTGAAGGAGGACCATTTCTTTCAGTGAAACAGTATCTGGATTCCACAAAATGAACGAGTGATGATTGCATGCTTTCACAGTATAAGTTGACTATGGGCACAATCCTAACCACGTCTACTCAAAAGTAAGCCCCACTGTGTTCAATGAGCCTTACTCCCAGGAAAATGTCTTTAGGATTGCAGCCTATGTGAAAATGCTTGGACATAGGAATTTTATGGTGATGAATGAGTTACAGAAAAATTGTTACCCATTCTAAGATACACGTATCAAGAAGCCTGCAAAAGTTCTTGATCTGCCCACGACACCATGATTATTCAGAGTGAACTCTTAACCAATTTAGGTCAGCGCAACTCACTTCTCTCCCCATTCCTTCAGTGGTGTGGGCAGGCTGGCGCACATCTGTGCACTGGCCTAACCCCTCCACCCCCCAGCAGTGGGGCAGAAGTGCCTTATGGCATTTTTGCAATACCACCCGCAGCAGGCAGGCCAGCACAGAACTTGTGCCGGCCTAAGTACAGTTTAGGATTGCACTGTTATGCATGGGCGTAATTAATTAATTAATTAAAGTTCCAATGTACAAGTGGTAAAAGCGCCAATGTACAAGTGGTCGGTGAAGCTGGGGAACAAAAATGCCAATTGCTTATATTTGCCCCAGATGTATGATGTTAGGGATGTATTGTGTTAGATTAGTTGGAGTCTGATCTTTTATCTGTGTGTTTACCTGGGGCTCATCTCATTACCATGAGGCAAACTGAAGTTATTGTTTTGTAAATCCCTAGAAGGATTTTTAATCCACAATATGAAAAAAATCAAATACATTAATTCTTCTGTTGTTTCTGTAGACACCATTTCAGTGGTATTCTTTTCAATTATTTTGAGGTTTTATATAGTTTGTTTGTTTTGGCTCTGCTGGATTCAACAAATTTATGGCTGTAATTCCTTTTGTACAGATTTTGTGCTGACTTTTAATTACATTAAAATGTCTTAATTTTAATTGTATGCCACCCTCAGAGTTTAATACGAAAGGCTTTAAACAATAAAATAAAAAACAGCTGATATAAATTGAAGAGTAAACTTAAGCCTGATGGAATTCAATAGCCTCTATTTTTAACACCACGTTACCTCTTTTATAGTGCTATTCTGTGCATATTTAATTGTAAGTATATTCAATGGTAGAATTTGAAAATGTTGAGTAAGTGTGTTTAGGACAGAAGCCTATATTGATCATGATCCTATCCTTCCTCCAAGCAAGCCCGTGGAGCAGTGGTGGGATTCAAATAAATTTTAACCACAGGTTCTATGTCCCATTAGTAACCGTTCTCAGAACCAGGCGCTCATTAGCAAAGGGTTCTATAGAACCTGTGAGAACCCCCGGAAGCCCACCACTGCAGTGTGGAGATACAGCACATCAATACATCTGACTCGTTCATCCATACATCTGTCTGAAATACGACTATATGACTTGGGTGGTCACAGTTCTTGGCTCAATTCCAAAACAAAGCCTACAAGCAATGTACTGTGGCTTGGCAACACTGTCTTCTCTTGACAACCCTTTGCCGTACCAGATAGGCAATAAAAAGAGGTTTACCAAGACCACGTGAGTCACCATACAAAGCTAGTAGGTACTGGTTGTGCATACTTCCTCTAAAACAGACAAAAGGCTGGTGATATACCATATTTACCCAAATCTAACATGGACCTTTCTCAGCCAAATGTAGTCTCCAAAATCAGGGTGTACACTAGATTCTATGGCACATTAGATTTGAATACAGTACCTTGATTAAAACAACAGGTCAGTATTTAGTTTAACAGTTCACTGCATTGTAACAACAATCTAACATATATCCATTGTTTTATAAAGTAAAAAATGTATAAATCACAATATAAACCAATTGTCGTATTATTATTGTCATATTACTCTTTGTTGTATGTGGTAAAATTTAATTTTACTCTTGCCTTGCAGCTGTGCGTTACAATCGCCAATAAATATTTTTAAATCTAAAGTCTTTTAGTATGCATTAGTTTCAATGGTGCATTTGTTTTGAGGAAATGCAGTACTTTGAGTAGGGTTGCCATATGTCCTGAAAAACAGGGACAATCCTGATTTGGGGGGATTGCATTCACATACTGGCAAATGGGACTGAGGATCCTATTGGGTCATTCCATGTCAAGTGGTCTGGTTTTGGAAAAGTGGCCCGTGTGACCATCACAGATTTTTGATAAAATTTTGTATGCAGAGTCCCAGATTTGTCAAACAAACTTTTATTAAGTTATAGCTTCACATGTGGAATGGTTATTGAGATATAGTATGTGGTATGCTTGACCCCATACCACATTGATGTACAGTACGACTATAAGATTTTGGCAACTTTGTGATATAATATTTCCTCTGCTGTGTTTTTTTTTCCCTAAACAAATGAAACTGAGCTAGCTTGTACAACTTTTTCCACTCTGTTCAGTGGAACTAATAACAATTTTGGCTTCTTTCTTAAAGAGAGGGTAAACTGTAGCAAAGTTGACCAAAAAATCATTTTAAAAAATTCAAAGTTTAATGATGTATAGCTCCCACTATAGCCAAATAATAAATATGAAATTTAACACATAACCTCTCAATATAACATTGTTTCTGAATGTATAATTTCAACCTCCTACCTCTTTTCATCAGTGTACAAACTGAGTGTAAAGTTGATGATTTTAAAAAAAGAGCACAAATAGGAAATTTTAAATTTGATTTTGCAAAAAAGTACTTTCTAGAAATACTTTCAAACCAACCTCATAAAAAGAGCATGTTTCAAACTTTCAAAAAAGTGGGTTTGATTTTCTAATGCAGACATACAATGCCCAAAATTTAGAGACAAAGTTCATGATTTTTGTAAAATGAACCTTGGTATCAAACCCCAACCTGTATTGCAGATGGCTGGCTAAAGATGGAAGAGAGTGCTCAAGAACAGCTACAGAATTCATGCAGGCATCCATCAGTCTTGAGAAACTATGGTATCGTGCTTGGTGTGCTTGGTGCTGCATATGCTGCATGCGAAGCATGAAGGCCAGGATTAGATTGATATGGAGAATAGGCTGTTACCCAAGCAGCAAATCCCCCCTCTCCACGCCACTGAATTAGTCCAATGGAAAGGCAGAGCCAATACGATTGGATCCAGCTGGCGTCGCAGAGCTGGGCTAAGGACAGGATGGGCTCACCCCATCTTGTGGGGACCAACCTGGGTCTCGAACCCTGGCCTGCTGGTTAACAGGCACAGTGTCTTAACCACTTGTGCCACCCACAGAATTCATGACAGAAGCACCATTCAAGCTGGGGACTTCGCAAGCTTTGCTGTCACATAACCTCAGTCATTGAATAAATGTAACCCACACACAGAATGCTTTCCCTTCAACTAGTCCTGTGGCAAAATAGTCCACAGTAACTTCAGGTACTTTTACACCGATGTAGTTACAGTGTCACCTGTGGGAAATGCATAGAGCAATCCAGAGTAAGTGCCTTTTACGTCTTCCTGTAGTTACTCTAGATTGTAGGGATAGTAACAGGTGCTGGGTCTATGGTTCCCAAAAGAATAATGAGCCAGTTGATTTCACAGAGAATACAAGGAGAAACCAAACTGTTCCCTGGGGTCTTCTTATACTTTGAGAGGCTAGAGAGCTGTTGGAATAAAGGTGAATGTGCACCACGTGGTAGAGGAAGGAAAGCCAAGACTGAGATATTACCTTAGAATGGAACTGCTCTTTCTTGTACACCAGCGGTTTGGATCCATAGCACTTTACAAGCCTGTGTAAATATAGAGAAATCTCCACATTTTTCTCCCCAGGTCTATCAATGACATGTCAAGGCAGGCTGCACAATACTGAGTTGTGATGGAGCAGCCAGCCTGACATACCTGCACTGCATCCAGTGTTTCACTGGGGCTATTGCTGTACTACTGCAGTGCAAGGGCAAGGTTTTCCCCTTCCCCTGGGAAAGGTGAGAGCTGCCCCCCATACGCATAACTGAGTAGATGACGAAGAGACACAACTGAGTAGAAGGAAGAAGCAAGAGGTTCTCCTTGCTGCCAAGGGAACAGGATCCAGCATAATTGCTGGTCCAAACTTGCCTCCTGTTCCCCACACACCCACAGTCCCACCCTCCGTGCAACAGCACAGCTTAACACCAAGGAGGTATTTTATGTTTGTGACACTCATGGGCTGGAACAAGAGACTTGCGCTGACCCAGAGCAATCCTAGATTGCACATTAAGGTTGCAATTCAAAACAATTTAGGCTGGCATAACTCACCTACTCCTCATTCCCATGGTGGTTTGGGGAGGTTAGAGCATTACTATGCGGTGACCTAAACCCCCCACAAGTGTCACAGAAGTGGCTTATAGCACTTTTGCAACACCCCCAAGCCAAAATGGGACTTGTGCTGGGACTTGCACCAGTCTAACTGAGGGTTAGAGTTCCAGTCTCCAATTGAGCTAATGAATGAACAAATGAACAAACAAACCAATCCTAGAACACCTTTTTAAAATAAAGGCTTGCAAAGTTAGGTGTAAGTTTTTAAAAAGTGGGTCGTAGTTCTAAAAACTAAAAGTGCTAAATCACTATTTTACAATAAAACCTGGTGAATGAGCAGTACACAATGGGAAACAAAGATCCGGTACTTGAGAGCTATAAGGAAATCTCAGTCTTGAGCATGCAACACTGTCAAGAGACACAGCAGCAAATACTAAATGTGAAAAAATTCTAAGCATGCTGGGCAAGCATCGTTATTAAAAACACCGCTGGGTATGTTATAATTTATTAAAAAGTAAGGACAATGGGACAAAATGCATTGCTTTAGTAAGCAGTAAATCTCTCCCATCCAGCCTGATTCTCCCTCCTAGGTTTCAGTCTGAAACAGAATGTTCCTTTCCTTCCTGCCTCCAAATGTTATGGGGCTGAGAGACAGCAGCTGCTGCAGCCCACCCCAGCGGCGGCTACATCTTGCAAAATATAGAAATTCCATATGGCCAGGATCCAGGCATGTTAAGTTCCCGCTGAGCAGAGATGTGACGCTTGGGGCCATGTGTCAAGCTGACTTCCTGGTTCTACTGCTGCGGGATTGAAGGAGAAGCGGGGAACCTTGGCTCCCTATATTGCTCCAGGATATTCTGAACTCAGGCTCACACCTGCTAGAACTAGGGTACCAAACTCACTTCATGCAGAGGGTCGGATAATATTAATGGTGCCTGCCGAGCTTAGGAAGCGGTGTGTTATTAAGCTAATGACAGCCAAAAATAAGCACTTTATTCTCATGGAGGAATTCATTAGCAACAAATGACAGAAGAGAAAACGTGCAGATCTTGATCATATCTTGATTGCAGGACACCCCACCTGCAGGACCACTTTTGCTGACATGTCACTTGGCAGCTCAGATGGTTTGCAAAGTGATGCCTCAGCGAAAACCATACTGAAGAGTGGCTCGGGTGATAATTAGGCTCTCCCAGAACCTCAGCAGCATCTCTCACTCTCCCCCTTCTTGGTCTGCTCCTTTCCTTGCAGCATCCTTGCCTTTTGAGGCCTCCTTCCATCCATCCCATTCAGAGCCTTGACAGGCTCAGCACTACAGAAAGGGCAGAAGTGGGAGAACCCACTTACGGTACCACATGAGGTTAATAAAAAGCTACCATGGGCTGAATCTGGCCCACAGCCTTATGTTTGACATCCCAATGCTAGAAATATGGTATCATCATGAAGATAACAAAATACTGCCAGTGTTACCCTTTTCAAAATATATGGTCTCTTTCAGGGCCTTCCCAGATAGCTGCAAAACTCAGATTTTATTACCCTATTTTAGGTCCAATATCAGGTTTAGACCTCACGATGCATGGTACTAGGAGAGATTTTTAAAAGCTTTGGTATATGAGAAAATAACATTTGCTGATGGTTTTTAACCTAAAAACAAATTCATCAAAGTGATAAATATCTGCTAAAAGAGAATGAAGTAGCTTTTGAGAACGTAGTTCATCATTTTTGCTGCTTTAAAAGATTATCATGAAATAAGGAATACTTTGCCACAATTATTTTTTTAACACTCTAGAAAAAATAATAGAGATATCTGGAACAGATCAGAATGATACATGAGGACACTGGGGGATGTTCTCATGTATATTCCTCTTATCTGGAATATAAAAAGAAAATCCTAACCAATTTAGGGCAGCAAAACCTACCCATCTTCCTGTTCCCACAGCAGTGTGGGGAGGCCGGCTCATGGCCATATGGCATTTTTGTGACACTCTAAGGACAACCCAGGACTTTTGCCAGGACTTATGGTGGCATAACCAGGGTTAGGATTCTGCTGTGGATCACTTAGGGTACAATCCTAACCTAACAGCACAACTCATCCGTCTTCCCATTCTCATGTTGATGTGGTGAGGCAAGTGTATGGCTGTGCAAGAATGGCACAGATGTGTCTTGCTGCACTCTTGTGACATTCCCAGGTCAGCACAGGACATATGCCGGGACTCAGGCCATCCTAACTTAAACTCCAGTTAGGATGGCCTTAGGCTGCAGTTGTACCCCTCTTATCTGGAATTACACTGTGAATTCAGTGAGACTTCCCTTAGCGGACTTGTATGGGATTGCACTGTTAGTTAAGCATTGTCAGACACTTGATGATAACGTTGTTTCTCTGTTATTTCTTAACCTAAGTTCCCTTTGGTAGCCTGCAGCAAGAAAGGTGGTACATAAACACTTCAAGATTAATAAAATAAATGATGAAAAAGAAAATCCAGGAAAGCACATTTCACACCTCATTCACCATCACTGTAGATCTATTTGCTATGCAAAAATAAAATCTCATTTACTCAGCAATTAAATATTGTGGGAAAATGTGACTGACCTGCAAAAGAAGCCTTGCCAATACATGCCTGGATTTCATGCAAAAATTGAATAACTTACTGCCTTCAAAAATATTGCTGAGAAAGCTCCTATACTCCAGGCAACATGCCGGGAACAAAAAGACAGAGTGAAATACACACACAGCCTTCTCTTCCCTACCCTAGAGTGAGACAGAATTGCTGGAGAAGGATAAGAGCAGAGCAGAGATAAGAATGATTCTGAGAAAAACCCACCCACAAGAATTTACCGTATGCCAGTTCAGAAAATTTTGCACATATATTTATTTTACTTTCTTAGTTTCAATTTACAAGGTTTTATTTGAATCTGTTGCAAATTAACAGGCTTAATCTTATTTTATAAAAATAAAAGTCACCATTAAACACACACACACAATTTTTAAAAAATCTATAAAATGTTGGCACCAAAAGACTAAATTAAGCACGCCAGCAAGGGCAGAAAAGCAAAATACTACATCTGGACAGTTTAATCCAGTTAGATGGCTGTGAATGGCACAGAAATTCCATGTCTGAACGCTGGAGCCTACATGCCATTTTGGAATACATCTTGTCTAGCATGAGAGGTAAAAATTCCTTTATGAGAAAATACAAGAGGAAGTCTTCAACATGCAAATCCCATGCTAAAGCACAAAATTATAGAAAACACATGCCCCACATTACTGCACTCCTGTCAAGCCCCCATTCTGCTCCCAAAACCAAATCTTGCCAAATTGAGAGCTGCTGGGTTTCAGAGAAACTCAAAGGACAAAATCCAGAGTAATTATGGGGAGTCCTTGAACTGGTGTAAGAACAATTTACTCTGGATTCCAATATGAATTTCCTATAGGTTTTCACTAGGAAAACTTACGTCTCTTGTCTCTTACATCATAATGTCTCTTACGTGCTCCTGTACTTACTCTGGATTTGGGGGGAAAAGTTTCTAAAAGACAGAAGATATTGCACAAATACCCTACACAGGAATGTGTCTGTTACATACATCAGGAAATCATTACTAAGAAATGATTTGCTATCTATATATGCATGCTTATCACACACAGCTACACATTGGATTCATACAGCTGCTTGATATGAAGCAACCTTACAGAATTCCTGGCTGATAGCTTACTGCTCAACAACCCAAAAGTTCTGAAGTTTTAACTCTTATGTCTACTCCAGTCCACAATATCTCCTCTCCTGGTAAACTCAGAATCACTCAATACTTGCATATTATGTACTTCAGTGGAAAACAGGCCTTACCCCAACCAAGAAATTGGACAACTTTTCCATAACCACAAAAGGCTTAAACTGCAATCCTAAACACACTTTCCTGGGAATAAAACCCATTGAACACAATGGAGCTAAGCAGGCATAGTTAGGATTGTGCGCTTAGTTTTTTTTCAGATTTTTTATTCAGCCTTGCTTTTAACAGTCTTGCCATCCCCACTCAATGCTCCTCCTCTGAATAGGTACTTCATATTGTGTGTACTTTGTTCACAAAGGTAACCATAATACTGAACATCTTATGCTAGTTTTGGTTTTTAATATCTTTAAAGATTTTTACCTTGCCTTTCTTGACCAAACTCCCACACTGACTTTCAAAATGTAAATCAATACTAAATTAGCACCATAAATTCAAAATAAATTATCACAGCAATCAAAGCAGCCAAGTCACTCATGAAACAATAAAAATAATCCCACCAAAATAATTCACAGCCCAATCCTATCCTTTTCAGGCCTCCTGGGTACAATGATGCCAAAATGGTGACTGCTGTATCCAGCTGCCCCATGGATTCTTTCCCTTTCCGCAAAGTAAGCCCCAGGTCCCACAATAGGGCTTCTCAAATCTACACTGGCTATTTTGTGAACAGAGACAAGAAAATCTCTGTGCCAGGATTTTCAATCTGACATGGAGGAAAGGATGCAGTGCAACATCTCCACCAAGGCCTCCACCAGTCTCACCCACCTCTTGGGCCAGTTTCTCCCCCTCTTGGGCCAGTTTCTCCCCGGGCGAGGTACCCCGGGATACCTGCTCCTTCCCCCAAAACCTACCCAGCCACTCAATGGTGCATCTTACCACTGGGTATTCCTATGGCATCCTCCATCTGGCACGGAACCCAGTGCTGACTGACACAGACCTGGTGTCACACTCCTTCCTTATAAGGTGCCATAAATGTGCTTTACAACACGTTTACAACACCCAGTGCTGGTGCTGGAGGCCCATTGGATCGGGCCGTCCATCAGTGAAAGCCTTCCTTAAACAAAATTAAAATTTTTACAACATTAAATCTCAACAGATAAGGAGTTCCACAGATGGCACCACAACTGAGAAGGTCTAGTCACAGCTAGCTGCTACTTGTGGCAGGGCTAACTACTTGTAATTACTACTACTACCATCACAACACCCACAACAGAATCTCCCTTGGTGATCTCATATCTAGAGTTCATAGGAAGCTGCATCCAGTACAACATTTTCTGATTTTTTCCCCCCACACTTCCATCAAAACCTGGCATAACCATAACTCTGTTTATGAGTGACTACACACAACTGTACTTTGACACTGGGGAGGGAGGGAGGGCAGGGAGGAACAATAACCATGTGGAAAGCTAGGCAGTCTGTCAGTCCGGCTTTGGGGAGAAGTAAATTCTTCCCCACCAATAACCACAAAAGCAGAGAAGGAGGAATGTTGTTCATTTCTGCTACAAGAAATGATACGACAAGACACTTGTAGATACTCCAAAATATATACTACAAGACATATTTGTAGATACTCCAAGATATGGTGGATACTACAAGATGACTGGGTCCCCATGCAACTGAAGTTATCTTGTGGCAAGTTTTAAAAAGTGGCAGAATGGCTCAGATGGGCAGGTGGAGGCCAAGGCGGTGGAGTTACAGTGCTCAGCCCCACAGGATTCCCCCCCATCCCCTAGCCTGCCACTGGTCATAAGGAAACTCTAAAGGAATTAGAACCTAGGAAAAGGTATAAAAGGTATATTGAGGTGTCTGGTGGATAGGTATATATACCTATAAAAGGTATAGGTATAGGTATATATACCTATAAAAGGTATATATACCTATAAAATATATACCTATAAAAGGTATAGGTATATATACCTATAAAAGGTATATTGAGGTGTCTGGTGGACTGACAGAAGGACGGTCAGCACAGGATATCAGAAAGTTCCATTTGGCTGATAAAATGTTGTCTACATAGGAAGTGATCATTGGAGATTCTTTATTAAGCAAAATGTATGTGAAATGTAAGTGAAATGTAAAATGTGAAATGTATGCGAAATGTAAGTGAAATGTACGGTATGTACTGTATTGCATCTACTGGTATATCCCACCTTTTCTTCCATCATGGACCTCAAGATGGCAGACACTGGGGGTGCAATCCTAACCAATTCAAGCCAGCACAACTCATTCATCACACTGTTCCCACTGTGGCATAGAGAGGCCAGCACATGTCTGTGCAGTGGCATAACCCTGATCCCCAGAAGTGATGCCAAAGGGCCTTTTGGCACTTTTGCGACCCTCCCGCAGACCAACATGGGACTTGTGCCGGCCTAACCAGGGTTTAAGATTGCACTGTGAGTTTCCAGGCAGTCACCCACACGGGAACTAACCAGTCTTAAACCTGCTTAGCTTTAACAAAGCAGTCATGAGCTTTGTGAGACAATAAGACAGGGAAAACGTTGGGAGACATTCAGCGTTATTGGAGGCCTATTTGGCGGGGTTGATTATTTTAGTTTCTTGGCAGGATTCCTGCTGAGGTGATAGATACAAGGTGGCTTTGCTGTTACTTGCCCAGCAGCAGTAGCATTTCAGGACTATTACACAGTCAACACAGAGAAGGCTAAGCCTGGTGGTGTTGTGTGTGTGAGATTAACTGTACAGTATCTGATGATTGTACCACAATGAGGCAACTCCCAACTGTGGAGGGGTCTTGACTAGCTGATATAAAGAACATAAGAAGAGCTCCACTGGATCAGGCCAAAGGCCCATCTAGTCCAGCAGCTTCCAGTATCACACAGTGGCCCATCAGATGCCTCAGGGCCCACATATGACACCTGCATACATGTGTCCTCCCCTGCATCTGGTATTTTGAGGTTGTCTATACACACCCCTCATGAGATGCACAGCAGTATATATTGCGGTGGCCGAATGAGTATGGTATGGTTGGCTACAGGGAGTATTGTGGTAATCATTATTGCTGGGGGTAAATACAAAGCTATTCAGTCGAGTGCTTGGGAGCACCTAGAGAATCATGCAAAGACAAGGAGAGGGGGAGGATCCAAAGGGGAAATTATTTGGAGAAACTCAGAAGTGTGAGATTGGATGGGATGCATCGATTAAAGTAACTCAAATGGTGAAGGCACCTACTTTGCAGGTGATGATCTAAATGAATGTTAACCAGTAGGGTCCTTTACTAACCAATAAAGTATTTTGTGCCATGAAAGAGTGGAAAGTGGAAAGCCAAGGCAGTGGCTTGGGGGTCCCAAACAGTTTGTAGGTGCTTTTACTGGGTCTTACCAGTAGCATAGCTGGGGCAACAAGCCAGACTCCTGAAAAGGTTCCACATCTCATACATGCTTCTATCCCACAGGGTCTTACCAGTGGCGTAGCTAGAGGGGGTCAAAGCAGTCAGCCAGTGATGGGCTTCAAAGAAATTAAGAACTGGTTCTCTGTCCATCTGGCAGCCACTTTTAAATGGCTATTTTTAAACTTTATATGTACTATCTCTTGTTAAGAATCGGTTCCATAGAGTAGGTGCGAACCTGCTGGTGCCCACCAGTGGCCTCACCTCTCTGAAGAGAACGGCTGGAATATCTCCAAAGGGGTGAGGCTCCCTCCAAGACTGACTGCTCCAACACCCCCCTGGCCACGCCACTACAGCCTCCCAATCAGAACATTCAGGCCATCCCCGGTTGGGTTCCATCCATAGAACGTTCAGCCCCCCAACGTTCCATCGAGAGAATGTTCAGACCCCTAACGTTCCATCCATGGAATGTTCAGCCATCCAACGTTCCATCGACCCCCCTCTAGCTATGCCACCGGATCTTACACTTCTGTGATCTTACAATCCATCCCTATTACACCCTGTCTAAGGCATCCGAAGTGCTGGAAGAGGAAGAGGAGGAAGAAGAGAAACAGATGGGGTGGGGGATTTCTTTGCAAGGAGTGGGGGGGGGCCGCACTCACCAGTGCAGGAGCTTGTGCTGCAGCTGCCCCGGACGGCGCTCGGATGAGCATTGGAGGCACCACATTGTAGGCAGGCTGCACCCTCGACCCACCCAGGGGTTGGGGGAATCCCGATCAGATTCGGCTATCAGCCAAGGAAGCTTCTTGGAGACCCTAAGTTGCTCAGCCGCCGCCTCGGCTCCTCCATCCCTGCGTAAAGAGCAGAGGAGGAGCCGGGAGTGGGCAAGGACCGCCCCCCCCACCAGAGATGCCTCCATCAGCACCAATCCTTCCAACCTCCTCTAAAAGATTAGAAACCCCAATGCCTGGGCACCCCCCCCCCCCAATTTCCATCATGGGGGTTGGAGAGCCTTGTGGATCCTTGTCTGTGTCCTGGTTTTGAAGTCCCCAGCTGGTGATGTAAAAGGAGAATGCCAGGGCTCTGAGCCAGACTGCTTGCCCGCCTGCCAACGACAGTAGTTGCCCCCCCACCTTTAGATTTTGGAAAGTGACTTCTAAGTCCTGGCACATCAAGCCTTGTGCCAAGTGCTTACTACACCTCTGGTCAGTGGGATGTGCCAAGACCATCCTCCATCACCACCTGGTGATCATGTGCCACAAGGTAACCATATCTCCATCTTCTCCAGGACATGTCCTCTTTTTTTAGCTTTGTGTCCTGGAAAAAAAGCTTCAATGTCCTCCTTGCGAGCAGGCAACACGAAGCCTTCTTGTAATTAATAAATTATATGTAGTTGTTTTATTTTAGCTTTATATGTAATTAGTTTTATTTACATATACGCATATGCAATAAATATGTAATAGTTTTATTTACTACTAGCAAAATGTACATGCATTGCACGAGTAAACTACCCCCCCGTGTGCCATCCCCCATTACGCATCCTCCCTCATTACGCATCCTCCACCAATGTTTATCATCCCCCATGCACTTCACCCCAATGAACATTATCCCTTCAGTGTGCATCACCCCCATGCGCATCATCCCTCCATGCACATTGACCCTCCCATGCACATCAACCCTGTCATGCACAACTTTCCCCCATGCACGCATTCCCCCCCTGCGCATCAACACCCCCATGCTTTCCATGCTGGATATTCCTACTTGGCCCTCATGGTGAGCGACAAGCTAATCTCAGACTCTACATACTCATCATGGCTTGTAAATCATGACTGACTGCAATCCTAAGCATGTCTATTCAGAAGTAAATCTAACTACGTTCAATAGTACTTATTCCCAAGGAAGTGTGGTTAGGATTGCAGCATTGGTTTCCTATAGAAATCTGTCCCTTCCTCTCTAGGTCAGACACCACCAACACATCCTATGGCAAATCATAGGCACTTCTCCACTTTTCTACCTTTGATTCTTATTCTTGCTCACTGAATACTAATTCAGTTAAACGTCATACTCCAGAAACTGCTGCCCAAGTGAATTTCACCAACCCAACCAGGCTTTGGTGGGCTACTGACAAACTTCTTGCACATTCAACCAGTCAAACCCCAATGTCTTTCCAGCTACTTACCTTTCCCCTTACCCACCTATCTACCTACCTCTCCCCTACCTACCCACCTACCTTTCCTCCCACTAACCCTTCCCACCACCTACCCACCCATCTGCATGGCTTGTATTGCTGTAAACTGCTTTGGGGGTAACTTACATGCTGGGTCAGAATAATGTACAGTGGCACCTCCACGTAATAAATGCCTCACGTAAAGTATGTTCTACGTAACAAACAAAAATTTCTCTAGGATTCTGCATAACGTAACAAACTGTGCTTCATGTAACAAACACACTTGTTGGTAGTTGGGCAGACGCACTGGCCAGCAGCCCTTTTAAAAAGTGTCAGGGCTGCCTAGCGCACCTGCCAATAGTAACACTTCTGCACTGTTCCTCCTGTGGCTGGGCGTCCGCTGGGCAGAGGGAGAGAAGAGCAGTGGAGAAGAGGGAAGCAGCTCAGGGCTAGCCAGAAGGGAGTAGGGGAGAGAGAGGCTCAGGATGAAGAGAAGGAGAAAGTGGGGAGACACTTGGAAAGTATATTGGAAGTGTCTTGAAAGTGTCTACGTAGAATAAGCCCCATTGTGGTAAATGGGGCTTTCTCCCAGGAAAGTGTCTTTAGAACTGCAGCTTAAGTAGATTTCATAGGATCATGCACACTGAATGCATGTTTTGAATTCAATCCCAGTGTTTTGTCATCATTTTTACATCTAGTTAATATTTTTATATGAATATTTTTTGGGTTCTGGAACCAATAGTCAGTGTTTCCATTATTTCCTATGGAAAAATCTGCTTCATGTAAAGAACATTTCACGTAACAAACACGCCTCCAGAACGAATTAAATTTGTGATGTGAGGCATCACTGTATGTTGAAGTCACTTGCATGTGTTTTGTTGCTGTAAACTGCTTTGAGGGTGTCTTATGTGTATGTGTCAGAAACACACATGTTGAATTCACTTGTGCGGGTTGTGTTGCTGCAAACTGCTTTGAGAGTGTTTACATGTCTGAGTTAAAATCATGTATGTTAAAAGGTTTTCAATTTTAAAAGTTTTGAAATTAAGTACAGGCAAGCAATATGAGTACTTCTGCTTTATTTAACATGGCCTACATTTGTCCTACATTTTTGGTGGTGTCCTACATTTTTTAACCAGGTAGGAATTTTGGCTTGGGGGACAGGAATTTTGGGGTGCTTGGGGGGATTTGGGGTTTGGCATCTGTTCACCCTGACATGGAGATTTATATGCAAATAGCTTTATATGTAAATAGTTAAATTTTAAACTTAATGGGTTAAAATGCAATCCTAATCTCCAGTTAGGCAAGCTTAAGCTCCAGCATAAGTCGTGTGCTGACCTGTGGTGTCACAAAAGTGCTGTGAGGCACTTCTGTCACCAGTGCACAGACTTCTGCTTGCCTCCCTACATCGGGAAAGGGAACATCCATCCATCCATCTTGGAAAGGAGACTAAATTGTTTCCAACCAACAGGGTTGTAAAGCAAGGATGCATTCCAGCATGAACACTTTAATCTCTTCCTCAATAATTTTGCAGCCCATCTAATTAGGGTGGAAGGACAACAGCCCAAACTTGGATTGCATCATGTCCCATTACTTCTTTGTGCAGAAGATGCAGTAAGACACACCTAGATTTGAACTGTCTGATTAACAGCTGTGTAGAATACCTAGATAATAATCAATTCCCAACAGCTTGGCTGAACTCTATCAGGTTCTGACTATGTATATATTATAAGGCAAATAATGACTGCTTGATTCATTACCATCCAGCTGATTCCATACCAATAAAAAGAGATGATCCCTCATGCCAAAAGATCAAAACAATAGGGAACAGATCGTGACTTAATTGGTTAATTGGCTTAACTAAATAGATAAAAGTCAAGAGCAAGCCTTCCAGGTAATCACAATGAGAATCTTAGATATAGAATTCCAGGAGTTGCTGAGTGATACCAACAAAACATGTTCACCATTGTAGTTGCTCATACCAATTAAGATAGGAGAAATGGCTGCCCTTTTGCCATTCTTAAAAAATCAGAAAAATTCATGGCATACCCCTTAGTAAGGTGCCATGCCATGCCATTTGTCCTAATATCTTGGGCTACCATACTATGAAAGGCATTGCCAAAGTGGACAGGGTGTGGAAACAATTATCATATATATTTCTAGATACTAGTGGTATTTGAGCATTTCAGCCCAGGACTCCCTTCTGGGAATGACTGTCCAAGACTCCCTGTAAGTGATGTCATGGCTGGAAGTGACATTAAAGGTGACCAGTACCAGATTCCAAGATGGCTGCATCCAGCTTTTTGTGACTCCCCTGAAACAAAGTTGCAACCTCCAAGGGGATCCTGACCCCCACTTCGATGACCACTTTTAGACTGTTTGCTCTATCTATGAAGTTTCTAAGCTTGATCTGGGTAAATGTGGGGGTCAGAGGAGGTTCGATTTGTTCTTTCCCCAAAAGAAGTTGATGTAGTGGAGCAGCCTTTTAATGGAAGATTGTCAAGAGTTGGGTGAATGAGCAACAATGATGCTATTGCTGTAGGGATACCTGTAGATTATGCTGTACTGTATTTGCATTATGCCAATAAAGGTTCCTTGTATCTTGATAAGTTGGCCCAGGAATTAATATTTTAAATTTCTTTTCTGTTTAACAAGGGCTGCAATCCTAAAGATGCTTTCCTGGGAGTAAGACCCACTGAATACAATAGGTCTTACTCTTGAGTAGACATGGTTAGGATTGTGCACTAGGACTCAATTTCTAAAGAAGACTCAAGTAATGGCTGGCTGACAGCTGCCATGCCTTCTGACCTACTTAAACCCCCATATAAAATTCCTAGAGATCTGGCTGAATTGCAGGGATGTATTTGAAGAGACCCACTGGACACAACACTTTTAGGAAGCTCTCCTGAAGAAGTCACAGTGAAATAAATGGGAATCTTTGAGAGCACTGCTTGCCCTAATAAGCTCCTGTTCATAGAGTTTATATTTGTATATGGGTGGATGCTATTTGGATTTTCTGCCTCACGCACCAAATAAGCTTTAGGCAGCATACAGATCATAAATTATCAAGGAACACAAACAATTTTGGCTCAAGAATAAGATGGGGCTGCAGGTCACACTTCAGCTCACATCTTTCCAAGACAATGCCAAGTCGGTGCCTCCACACCTCATCATGTTTTTCACTAAATAGGAATGTATTGATTGCAAGATAGAGAAAAAAAGATAGTCCAAAGGATAGTCTGGTATATGGAAAGATTCTGTCTCTCTCAACAGAATGCAACCAGAGCTGTGCTTCGTTTGCATCCACAAGGTGCTCTGAGGGCCCCAAATTGCCTTTTAAAGACCTAAAAACACCATTTTTTGGTTTCCCAAAAACCTAAATTAAGTTTTTGTGCCCTCTGAAATATTTAGAATGCTTTTGGAAGATAAGGTAGGCCTATGAAGCACTCAGCACACTCTCCAGATATTTCCTGTGCTGTGCTGTTTCTGAGATATTTACTCCTATACATGTAGGTAAGTTGCTTGTAGAGTTGGGGAATGGGACTCCACTTAAGCATGTGCTTTATTTTTATTATGTCTCTTGGCGCTTGAAGGAATCTTGGAACTGAGCATCAAGTATCACTGAGCATCAAGAATCTTCAAATTGAGCACCAAGTATCATTCAAGTATCAATATTCCTAATGTATTTATTTAAATTTTATATTTAATTTTTTTTGGCTCTTGACAACCTTCCAGATATGAGATGCGGACCTTTGGGCAAAATGGTCCTCACCCTCCCTCACTGGGGATCTTCAAACAGAGGCTCTACAAGCACCTTTTGGAGATGCTATAGGAGAATTTCCTGCTACAGGCAGGAGGTTGGACTAGATGACCTACTAGGTCCCTTCCAACTCTAGGATTCTATGCTAAGGGACCCCTGTATTTGTCATTATATCTCTCTTCCATGAATTCATCTCAACACATTTAAGCCATCTTCTATCACTGCACTTTGTGAGTTCTGTAAATTACGGTATGTCCTGTGATGGACAGAAGTGTTCTTTCTGTCCATCCTGAATCTACTGTCCATCACTTCCATTGTTGGCCCCAAGTTCTAATGTTATAAGAAAGGGTGTTAAATTTATTTCTATCTATTCTTATAACACAGTTAATATTTTTAATGATTGCTATCACAGTGGAATTAACAGTGGAATTAACACAACTGAAACACTTGCTGATTTATGGGGTAACATAAGAAAAAGACAAGCAGAATCTAACAGACCTGTAGACTCATGTATGCCCCTTCAGAAGGATGCATCCATATCTGATGCATTCAAAATACTTTATTTACTGAAGACACACTGTATACGCACACTGACAAAAATAGCAGTGTATGTGCATCCGTGCATATACTAACATATGCATACTTTTATGGCAGCACCCACACAGCGCATGAAGGGCACTCATGCAACCTTCAAACTGAAGGTGAAGTAATTTTGAAGTCTGAATCAAAAATGTTGTGTGCATTTGTGAGCATGGAAATTTGCTCATGTCCACAACTCTCCATGCCCACCAACATTAATGGGAAAAAAATGAAGGGTTATATCTTTTGCACACACAAACCTTCACTTAGCCATCACATAGCACTGGTGTGAAAATCCAAAGAATGCACTTGACACAACCATCTACATTTGACTCATTAACATTCACAGAAATACTGATCCATGACTACAAGGAGTAATGTTAGGAAAAATATAAAGGTAAACAGGAAAATTTATGAATATGCACATGCTAGTGATAGAAAATCAGGCATATACTAAGTTCAACCTTACAGCAGTATGTACTTAACATCATACATACTTAAACTGGTACACCCAAGCCCCTTTTTATAACGTTTCTGGAAAAAACAGATTGTTTTAGAATTATTTGTCTCTTTCAGCTATGTGACAGCAGTGATATGGGTTAAGATAGGGACCCATCTATCTACAATATTTGTATAAAATTGTTGATAAATAGCAATGATTTTCAACCAGTGGGCCTTGACCCACTGATGTGCCATGGGTAATCCTCATGTATCCCACAGGAGTTTGGGGAAAGTCACTTATTAATAGGAAAATGAGGGGATTTGAACAGCTTGGTGTGCCCTGTCAATGGCAAAAACCACTGATGCTGTGCCTTGACAATAAGCAATTTGTGCCTTGTTAGTGTGCCAAGAGATGAAAAAGATTGGAAATCACCTTTTTCATAAATAGCACTTAACTCTTTGGAAAAGGCATGCCACAAATCCCTATAAACAATCCTTCCATAAACAATCTGTAACACAAGCTCAAAAAAAAAAAGCAGGCCTCTGTCAGTCTTCAAAGACTATGGTATCGTGCTCGGCGCTGCATACGCTGCAAGCGAGCACAAAAGCCTGGGTTGGATTGTTATGGAGGAGAGGCTGTTACCCAAGCAGCAAATCCCCCCTCTCCACGCCACTGAATTAATCCAGTGGAAAGGCAGAGCCAAAACGATTGGTTGCAAAGCTGGGCTAAGGACAGGAGCTCACCCTGTCTTGTGGGGCCTGTCTTGTGGTTAACAGGCACAGCGTCTTAACCGCTTGTGCCACCCACAGCCCTATGTACAAGCTCATATGTAATGTAAACCCATATGTAAATACTCTCATGTACGGCCTGTGCACGCAATGGCAAAACAACGATAAATTATATGCATGTACAGACAGTGCTCTCTTTCTCTTACACAAATACATGAAACAGTACGTGGAGTACATCCTCAATTTAATGTCACTCCTTTCCATCTTTGTGGCTGTGGGTGGCGCAAGTGGTTAAGGCGCTGTGCCTGTTAACCAGCAGGCCAGGGTTCGAGACCTGGGTTGGCCCCACAAGACAGGATGAGCTCCTGTCCTTAGCCCAGCTCTGCGACACCAGCTGGATCAAATCGTATTGGCTCTGCCTTTCCATGGGACTAATTCAGTGGTGTGGAGAGGGGGGATCTGCTGCTTGGGTCACAGCCTATCCTCCATAACAATCCAACCCAGGCTTTCGTGCTTCGCATGCAGCGTATGCAGCGCTGAGCACGATACTATAGTCTTGCAAGACTGACGGAGGCCTGCTTTTCCATCTTCACACGACCCTCGCAACCTGCAAACCGGCAGCGCTGAGATCTTCCCCTCCTTCCTGTGACTGAACTGCAGCTGCTCCCCCACTGGGTCCCCCATCCTCAAACAACGACAACAACACAGCAAGGAAATTATTGATGAAGCAAAGCAGGCCTCGGATGTGGTTGCCATGGGGATGAGATACTTGGTTGCTAAGGAACCTGCAAGAGGGAGGATGGTACCATCATCACCAGAGTGATGCCAAGAGACCCGAGAAGAGACTCCCAGGCGCTTAAGAGGGAGGGTGCGCAGCAACTATTTGTGGGTAGGGTATTCCATAAATAAGGAAGACCCCTCCCACTGGACTGGCCTATGGGAGGATGAGTATGTTTTCTAAAAGCTGGGAGCAATAATAATAAAATAATAATAAAAAGAAGAAAGCAGAAATGCTCTCCGTACAAAAGACATTTTTTTTAATTTTCTGCATAATATAAATGAAAATGTGGTCCTTACCCAGCAGCTGAACATAGTATATTTCACCCCATCCACACACCATCTGCAGCTGTCATAAGCCAAATTCCGGGTATGGAGATCATACTTGGCCAATAAACAAATCAATCAATCAATCAATCAATCAATCAATCAATCAATCAATCAATCAATCAATCTATCTATCTATCTATCTATCTATCTATCTGTCTATCTATCAAGAGATGGTAGGTCCAAAGGCTTGAGCCAAGTGGCAGGAATCTATATGCCGTATTTACTCAAATCTAATGCGCCATCGAATTAATGTACACTCTATACTCATAATCAAAATACCACATTTACTCAAATCTAATTAACTCAAATCTAATTAACCATTGCATCTAATGTGAATCCTGATTTTGGAGACTAACAGCCCAATCCAGAGCAACTAATCTGTCCACATAAGAGCCCTTAGGTTGCCCTATCTAACACTAGGTTGGAGCAACTGCAAGATGCTCCAGCCCAGTTACTCTGAAGGAGGCTTAGGGCAGAGCAAGGCAAGATAGGGTGCCCTAAGAGAGGTGGACCTGCTCTGCCCTAACTGGGGCAGCCTAAGCAGCTCAGGAGAGGCAAGTTGAGGGCATGTTGAGCATTGCCTAGGGCAGAGCAGTTACTCTGTATCCAGAGCCTGTTTCCAAGGCAGAAATGCCCTCTTCCAGCCCTCAGAGTTATACCACCTCAGGAGCAGGTATAGTAATGAGTAGACCCATAGGGGTCCATGATAAGGCCCGAGTAAGAATGGCAGTGCTGACCAAAAATCTGAGTTCTTGGCCATCCTAGCTGCAACCCCTGCCTCTCAACCTCAGGATATGGAACAAACTACGGCTGCCCACAAACCTCAGGATACAGCAGGCCACTCCAAGAAGCCCCTTGTATTCACTGTAGAATGTACTGGCATCTCATCAGGGACTCCTTATAAGGCAGGCACCCAGTGGCGTCACCAGACTGGTGCAGCTGGTGTGGGCTGCATTGGGTGATGCACTCCGTATGGGGTGATGTGCCGGAGGAGTTTGACTGTCCTTTGGCAGGCCCCGGGCGTCAGCACCCCCATTCAGGCCTGCTCCAAGGCGGAGAATCAGCCAGAAGCTGCCACTTGTCTGAGGAGCTGGCCTGAACGGCCATCTGAGGTGCACTGCGCAGAAACACACTGAGCATGCCGAACAGCTTCAGAGGAGACTTCCTTAGAGCAGAGAAAGTCCGCGCCTCTGCACAGCCATTCGGCCTCACTTAGGAGGCGGAGCGGCAGCCAAATGGCTTCAGAAAGAGTACTGCACAGGCACCAACTCTGACGCCTGCACATTCTCCCCCGAAGCCAAAAGGCTTCAGAAAAGTACTGCGCAGGTGTCAGAGATGGTGCCTGCGCAGTACTCTTTCTGAAGCCAGTTGGCTTCAGAAACAACTGCGCAGGCGCCAACTTTGGTGACTGCGCAGTCCAGGTGGGGGGGGGCGCATCCCAGGCATGACGCACAGACTTCCGCACCAGGTGATGTGCAGAGTCATGTCACCACTGTAGGCCCCACAGCTGTTCCTTGTTCAGTGTGATCTGAGGGGTGTCTCCTCAGGAGCAAGTCTTCCCCTTGTGTCAATTACTTAGCATGCTCTGGAGCAGTTAGGGCAGCCCAGGCTTCCTGACTCTCTGGATTCAGCATAACTTTCTGCTCTGGATACAGAATAGTTAGGAGAGTGCAGTTAGGTCAGAGCAGGCTGAATTTGCTCTGGATTGCAGCCATAATTTGGCTAAAAAACATGAGCATTAGATTCGAGAAAAACACAGTATATAAAATCAAAGAGACACTCACTCACTAATGCCCAGCCGCCGCCACCGGACCCAGAAGTGTGAAATTCGGGGAGAATATTCCTTCTATGATGTAGGCACCCAGTAAGAAACTATTTTTAGAAATTTGTACCAGATGGGGATGAAAAGAAATGCAATGTGCTTTTGTCCTTAACACTGAAGACTGACTGATCAAAACTCAGCTCTGAGCCATGGACCTAGAAGCATGAAATTTGAGGTGTCTATTCCTTCTGTAATGTAAGGCCCTACAAAGAACCAATCTGACGCCTAATGGTGCCTGCTGCCAGATGTGGTCTGCTGGTTCCCAGTGGTGTTCGATGTCTAGTGTCCGGCAGGGATGCCCAGTGCCTGCTGCTCACTGGTGCCTAATGCTGGGTAGTACCCAATGCTCAGTAGGAATGCATGAAACATGGTAGTCCCTATGCCTGAAACATGGTAGGGAATCCCAGTCCTTCTCACTGGTGCCCAGCAGGGATGTCTGGTGCCTGCTGGTGTCCAGTGGTGTCCGCTGCATGTCTGCTGCCATTGTCCCCAGGTACCCAACAGTACCCACCACCCAGTGCCAGTGCCCACCAGTGCCCAGGAAATATTCTGAAAATTTTACTCCCAGAACTGCAGCTTCATTTTGCTTGTCAGTAAATATACAGCTGGGCCCCTGAGAGAAGAAGGAAGAGTGCTGGAGAAAGGAGCCCTTATAGCGTGAACTGAGGATGCAATCCTATCCATACTTTCCTTGGAGGAATTTTCATTGAACACGATGGAATTGACTTCAGAGTAGATATGCATAGGATTGGGCTGTAAATCTGTAATCCTACCTCTAGTTAGGCCAGCCTAAGCCCCGCCATAAGTCCTATGCTGACCTGGGGGTGCCATATCTGCACCACTCCTGGGGGTGGGAGAGGCCAGTGCACAGTCATGTACTGGCCTCCCTACATCATCACAGGAAAGGAAAGACTGATGAGTTGTGCCGTCCTAAGTTAGGACTGCCACCTTACCCTACAATCCAGAGTAACTACGGGAGCACATAAGAGACTTTATGTGTACCCATAGTTGCTGCACTACCTAGTGAAAACCTATGGGAAATTCATATTGCAACCCAGAGCAAATTGTTCTTACACCGGAGCAAGGACTCCACGTTGTTACTCTGGATTGCGCCCTTAGTCTCTTATTTTAAACAACCAAAAATATTCTTGTGCTCCCTGCTGAAAGGCGAGGCTGACAACAAGAAGAGGATGATCCTGATTCAAAATTTGGGATTTTGATTTGTGTCTTTCATCAAGCATAATCGGTGTCATACTGCCCCCTGTGCACCCCTAAGTAGAACAACAATCTTGAATCACCTTTAATGTGGCATTCATGCCCACTGTCATGGCAACACCTCCAAAATAGCTATCTCACAGAAGGACTTCAAGAAGGGTGGTGGGGTTGGTGTCAGGCTGCTCAATAAATAACTATCCAATGCCAACCAACTCTCTTGCCATTTCAGTTGCTGCTGGCGTTGCGATGATCATCATTATTCCTTCACAAGTCACATTGACTACGGGGGTGTGCACACGTTGGGGATAGTCAGCCCTAGTGTATCGAGGAATCTCATCCACCAAGCACACACACATACGAGCACATTCTGATGCCAACACAAACACTGACACATGCACACCAGCAATGACAAAGACACATGCCTTCTGACATATGCATAACATCGGCAAAGATGCGAACACACTGACTCAGTCATCAGCAGGGCCTTACCAACAAAACCACATACTGTACATTCACAACACTGCACATTCCACAGAAAATCAAGGCTACAACATAATTACCAATGTACATCGCACATTGACAGTAAATAATACATTGAAAGTAAATAATAAAACACATACAGTAAATAATACGTTGTGGAACACAGATCTACCCTTCCCCATTAGTTACATGCAGAACCTCCATGTTCATTGCTAGTTGCCAGAGGAGCAAACAACAGGGAAAGCCAAGTACATAAGTGACAATTCTGCTTGTTGAGTTCCTGAAAACATCTGATTGGGCAGTCTTTGGCCTACTGAGTAGGGTTTTTCTTAATGCACAATCCTAACCAATTTAGGCCAGCATAACTCACACGCTCCCCATTCCTGTGGTGGTGTGGGGAGGCCAGCACATGTCTGTGCACTGGCCTAACCCTCCCAGGAATGGTGCAAGTGTCTTACAGCACTTTTGCAACATCCCCTGGCTAGCATGGGACTTGTGCCAGGACTTACACTGGCCTTACTGGGGATTAGGATTGCAGCCTTAGAGCACAATCCTAACCATGTCTACTCAAAAGTAAGCCCCATTGTGTTCAATGGGTCTTACTCCCAGGAAAGTGTCTTTAGGATTGCAGCCTTAGATTCTAGTTGTGTGAGTTAATAATAATATTGAGCATTGCTCTATCACTTTTTTGAGGACTCAAAATGCTTCATGTATATCATCTTAGCAGTCCTTACAAAAGCCCTACAAGTCAAGCCTTCAGCGTTATATCCATATTATAATTGGGGACCCACGACTAGGAGAAGAACAGCTTGCCTAGCGAGTTCACAACAGAGTTGATAAAGAGATGTCCTCTCCTGGCCCACATAAGCATTTGTGCTACACCTTTTTTCAAAAGGTAGACTGAAAGCATACAAGGCAACAACAAGTTTGGACTCAATGCTTCTCAGAGAAAAGCAATAACAGAATAGCGACAGGAGCACTTTTCAATGTTTTTTCATCTCAAGGCACACTGGCAAGGTGCTAAAATTGTCAAGGTTGCTAATCCAACCTCTATACTAGAGCAAAAGAGAGGAGATGCTTCCCTTTTGCCCTCGCGCCCAGGTTGATTCTGTGAACTGTGCAAAATGTAGTGCTTTGCATCCCCTCTAGTTATGCTACTGCTATACAGGGATCTTCACCGTAGTGCCACAGGGTGTTAGAGCCTTTGTAGGATGGGACTCTGTTTTGAAAAACAGGTTGTTGGGTAGGAAGACAAAACAGTATTGTGAAAGAGCTGCTTTTTACCCAGTGCTTTTGTTGGAGTTCAAACAACTACCCATGTACTATATCAGGTGTGCTCAGAGTATATAGCTACAGCTCATGATAGCACAGGGTTTAGCATGGTGTTTGTTGTGATAACAGGAACTTAAGTTCTCCTTTCCTGGCAGTGTACAAAGGAGAAGGAGGCTCTGACCTTCTACCTTCAGCGATCAAGGACACTGTCTTTTAGATTACAGGAAAACAGGGTCATCCACTTTTTTCTTCTCCTGTATCTTTGTCTGATAGGCAGACATTCCACATGGATGTGTTGCTCAAGTGCATCTTTTAAAGTTACAGGAGCTCTGGTAGAAAAGAAAACCCTTTGAATCAGGATACCATAAGGTCTATCCACTAGTAGGGTCAGAAAATTTTTTTCTGCTTCATGGCTTTAACAACGTCCTAGCATGCAAAAATCCAGGACATTGAGTTACCATCACATATCTCTATGACAGCAAAATGCTTTGCTCAGCTAAACATCTGTGTGGCAGGCTGCTGTTAAGGAGCAGGGCCTTCTTTTGTATTTGTTTAAAGTGACAATCTATCCCTAGGCCTCTTTGTTTGGATGGCAGGTGGTGTGGATGTTGGTTGAAAGTCACATAGCCTCCAGTAGTTAACATCTTGAACTTGAAACTCTTAATTTCAAAATTCAGTTCAGCCCACTGGGGCACCATGAGCAAGTCATGTCCTTTCCAGCCTACCCTGATGAGGTCCAAAAAAGAGCCACAATAAATGTGCTTAAAACAGCTGTTCCCAAACTTTTTAGAATTGGGATCCATTTTTAAAAACAACACTGTATCAGGATATACTTTGTTTTTAAATAAAAGATCTAGGAAGAAATATTTTATTGACAAGTGATAGCCACCAATAGACGCTCAAACATTTATCTCCCTTCATGCACATGTAAACTGGAGGAGCTGAGCTCTTTGCAGGACCATTAGCAGTTACTCATTTATTTTCTTTCTATCACACAGTTTTAATTGGAGCCTCTGCAGGGCACTATACCAAAATCAGGTGGCAACCTACCAATGGACCCCAACCCCCCGTTTGGGAACTATGTCTTAAAGCATATTGCTTTTTGATGCAATTTCATTTTGAATGTATCCAAATGAATATGGTATATCCACTTTCAATCTTGTCCCCTCCATAGGGCCAGATTTCGGTTTGATGAGGCCCTCAGCTACTGAAGGTAATGGGGCCCTTTATATGTCCAGCTGTCCTTTGTCAACAACAAAGTGTCGCTATTTTTTGTGTTGAATATATGCTATATGTTCATTTATGGACCTTATAGGTATCTAAAGCCATTTGCACATAACAAAACATGTATGTAGGTTTTATTTTATTTGTTTTTGATCTTATATTTTGGAAATGTACATCCAGGGTTTTTTTCCTTTAAATTTTTTGGGGGCCCCCTAGAGAGTATTTTGGGGCCAGAAGGTATAGCTTATTTAGCTTATACATGAATCCGGCACTGCCTCTCCCCAAGTCTGTAACCCATGGACTTTGTCTCCTCCAGTCCCTTTCCCAACACAGTACATAAGCACAAGACTCCCACCCTGGAGCAGTTCTCCTGCACAAACCCCACTGAAGTTTCCTTTCATTTCTGCAGGCTTGCAAAGGGGCTCTTCTGGATCAGAAATCATGAATCAAAACTGAACAGCCTCCACTTCCAACCATGCCCCAGTCGGAAGCAGAGACCACCCTGCCTTTTGGTTAGAGTGCCTTGGGTCTAAGCAGTCTCAGTAACACATACCATTTTACGTTTATCCAAGCTCACCTTGCCACCTCCCCAACGCCCATTTTTCTCATTTAATTAATTAAATGTTCTCTGCAGAGCGTGGCTGGAAGTTCAGTGCGTTGACTTTAACAACAGCAAAACTGATCAAGTAGTTAACACTGCCCGGCTGGTTGTGTGACCGAAAGCCAAGGTGTGTGAGCCACTGTGACACTGAAAATACAAACATCAGAAAGTCCCAGTCGGAGCCAGGACATTCTGAATTATTCAGTCCTACGCTGGCCACACCGCAGCTCCAATGTGGCAGCCAAGACAGCCACAATTCTCTTGCAATTCAGCATATGAGAAATCCCTGACTAGGTATGTCTGAGAGCTGGGAAAGAGATTTTCAAAGGAAATAGGAGTAAAGTAAGTACTTTATGTTAAAGTAATGTAAAATACAATACTTTTATGTAATGTAGGGGCATGAGTGGAGTGTACACAGACATGCACTGGGCATGTGGGAAGCAATACAAGTATGTCAGTGAGCTTCACTTAAGTGCATTATGTCCCAGAAGCAACTCCTCTGGTGAGCCACTTGGAGGCCTTCCTTTCTCTCATTGTGCTTAAGGAAAGACATGGGACAAGCTTAAAGGAAAACACTGAAATGCGATTCACATACACAGTACATAGTAAGTACTTCTTCCACCCTATATATCAGAGGTCTCCAAATCCTGGCCAGATATGGCCCTTGGCAAGCCGCAATGTGGCCCCCGGCGAGACCCTGTATCCAGCCCTTGGGCAAGCCTTGTAATCCACTCCAATACATTCTTATATGTAAATTTATTCTAATTTGAAATGTAAATTAGCTTTCCGGCCCTCGAAACAGTGTCAGAGAGCTGATGTGGATCTCCCTCCAGTCAAAAACTTTGGAGGCCCCTGCTATTTACAGACAGATGCTCCATAGCCTCCTTCTGATAGCTGCCTCTGGACCTGTACTTAAATATTAGGCTTGTGACAACTTTCCCCTGCTCTCGGTAGTCCTGGAAATAATAGTTGTTTGCTTGTGTTATTTAGGCTGCTATCCTAATATCCAGTTAGGCCAGCCTAAATCCCAGCACAAGTCCTGTGCTGACCCAGGGTTGTCACAAAAATGCCGTAAGACACTTCTGTGCCACTCCAGGGGGAAAGTTAGGCCAGTGCACAAACATGCGCTTGCTTCCCTACATCACCACAGGAACAGGAAGACCAATGAGTTGTGGCAGCCTAGGTTAGGATTGTACCCTTCATTAGTTAAAGAATTTAAATCTGACCTTTCTCTCAGTCAGGCAATCAAGGCAGCTTACAATATTAACACAGTCATAAAACATTAAAACAAAACATTAAATAAAACATTTAAATAACTAAAGCAAGAACTTACTGCTCTTCTCTTTTAACAGCACCACACCAAACAGGAAGATGTCATTTATGTATCACCTCTGTTAATCAAGCCCACCTAATTTACTCCAAATTGTGATCAGCCTTCTCAGCACAAGCCATTTCCTCCACCATCACCCCCAACATCTTCACCCTCATATCTTTCTCACCTCCACAGTGGACACAGTTGTGCTACAAGCTTCAATAAGGCACAGGAAGACCAAAGTTTCCAGCTGGGACTCCTTACTCAAGATGTGGCTGAGTGTGCTGTCCTCAACTGACCACTTCCTCTTTTTTGTTCCTCTCCAGCTCACCCTCATCACCCAACACCCTTGGATACATAATCATCACATAGCCCAACTTCCTACCTCATTCTTCCACATAGCCATGATGAACACCATACGATTACCAGCTGATTTGGCTGGTGTTGCGGGTTGGCCCAAGACATGTTGGTACAAAGTTCAGAAAGCACCTTTCTTGTACCGTCAGTTAACATCCAAGCACAGTCTATTACAATGTTCTCTTGCAGAATTAAAATTTCAGTGGTATTCCTGTAAGAGATCTTCCTGGATCCAGAGGTCTGATCTGTTTCCTCTCCCAGCCTACTGCCCTTAATGCCAAATTATCCCAAACAAATTATCATCTTTTCTCATGGATAGGCCTGCTCTATAACCCAGAAATCCCTCTACACAGTGACTGGAATAGCCTGTAAAACCAGTAGACAATAAGAGTGATGGCCAGCCAGGCTGCCTGCATTCCTGCCATTGCTGTGGAGAAACCAGATTCCCCACCCCACACCAAATCTACTACTCGTAACTCCTGATTCTTGCTTCAGAGATTATAAATGACTTGATCTCTGCTGTCCTTGTATTTAGCACATCTTCCTTTCACACTCTTCATCCTCTTAGATGGGCAGCATCCACCAACTCTTGCCTCAGCGGAATAAAGCTGTAATAAGGACTAGGCTGGGACAACCCCAATTTGGGGGGATTGTGTTCACATACTGGCAAATGAGACAGAGGGTCCTGTCCCAATTTTGTGGAAGAGAATTCTGGCAATCCTAGACTAATGGCTTCCTTCTTTGCCACCAGCACCACCCCATCACACACGGGTGGCCTGTGTGTGAACAATTGTGATTTTGTGCAACTCCTGATCATTTCAATTAGGCCTGCACAAGAGGTCATCCTTGTTGATTATGTCCATTCTTTGGCCAATTTCTCTGACTTCCTTTCAGCCACTCTAACTAGTAACAGCCTGTTACTAGTACAATATAATAACTTTCATCCATTAAAAAAACCACTCTTTCCACTATCTCAACTGTCCTTTTCCCACCTTTCTTCTCAGTAGCTCTCCTCAATTGCCCCCTTAGCCTATTCTTAGCTTGTCCTGTTATCTCTCCCAGAGACATTTACAAATGACAGTTGAAATATGAATGAAATATGAATATGATTTTGACTGTTTTTCTCCTCAGCCTTCTTGCCACAAAAACACATCGGACTAGAACCCTCAGCCTGTGTGATCAACACCGAACATGCAGACATCCACCCAGGTGAAGGCTTTTACACAGAGATGGGATTCAAAGAAATTAAGAACCAGTTCTATGCCTATCTGGCAGCCACTTTTAAATGGCTATTTTTAAACTTTGTATGTCCTATCTTTCGTTAATAACCGGTTCTATAGAGTAGGTGCGAACCTGCTGGAGCCCACCACTGCTTTTATGTAGCCAGGAATCCACCCCTGATGTAGCTTCCTGTATTTGCCTCGTTGCAAGTCTGCCGCCTTTGCCCCTAAAACATTTCATTAATATGAAAGTGTAGCTGCCTCTGGGTTGGGATGAACGAACAGGAGCTGCACAAGAGGAAATCAGTATGGGTCTGGGACTCAAATTCAGATCCAACTTGAACTCACTGGTTGGCCTTGGATCAATCAACGTCAGTATGCAAATCACTTGCCCAGTATGCAAAATCAAAAAGCAGCAACCTTGCTTCATCATTATACTGGGAAGATGAAATGGATGACAAAAGTGCTCAACACCAACCTTGAAAGGAGAACAGGCTAGATGCGCCACAAATCAAATACAGTACTCTCATTAGGCAAGTTGCAAGTTCTCTCATTAAGCAAAGTGGCCAGAGGTGACAGTGAGAGAGGTGTGCCCCCTAAGGTTCCTGCTTCATCCTTGTGATCACAGTGCCTCTTGCTGAGCTCTATCCCACCTCCCCGCCTGTGAACAGCATTGTAGTTGATTCCAACTTCATTTCTTTTAAGAAAGTGCTCCCTTTTCTCCCCGCAAACCATGCATCTGGCATGCATCTGTGAAGGATAAATACCTCAGGGTCCTCACTGAGATGCAGTATCGCCACATTCAGAGTCCAGTATTCAGGTGGATGCTAGCTTACAGGGAGTAAACCACTCTGAAGTGGCATAAAAGGAGTGAAGGATGTCTTTCCTTCCCTAGGTCAAGAGAGATCATTCCCACCGCACTCCCATCCTGAACCCAGCAGGCATAATAACAGGGTCAGGTCTCAGCCACGCAGTTAGCATCAGCTCCCAGACTCCTTTGGAGCAGGACAATTTCCCGAGAATAGCCAAACTCCCAGAGACTCTTGCTGCTGTGCCTGAGCTCTCCAGAGCCCCAGCTGTTCCCCTAGATTTCCAGCCCGTGTGGGAGAGCAGCGATCCAGAGACACCCTGCGGCAGCCACTGTCCTGAATGGTGACTCTGCCGGCTGATGGAGGGAGTCGTCGGTCCCCCTCCCCCCAACACGTACACTCAGGCTGCAGCTCAGCTCCCCAGGGCCTCGCAACACAGAACAAACAGCCTTCGCTCTATTTCCAAATGGCTTCCTCTGGATTCCAGCAGTTAACAGCTTCCATCTCAAGCTAACCTTAGAATGAACCTGAGCAAGGGGGCCTAGTCGACTCAAGATAAGGACTTCCAATCTTCTGCTTCAGTCAAGGGCTCCTTTTAATTCTTGCCTTTGAATGTATCACAGAAACAACACAAAGCAAGCAAATCTCCCAACCTCCTGATGTTCCCAAACCCATCTCATCGTCCTCCCCAGTAAGTCCCAGCTACGGATGTCCTTCCATGTGGTTGATTTTTCCAAAACAAAAGAGCATTTCCAGCCTCTTTAAAATGTGTTTGACTGCGCATAGTTTAAGCTGATCCTCAGTTCTATATATGCTCCACTGTTGGACAGTACCTTTTCGTGGTTGTGGGATTGCGTAGGGCTATTCTGGCAGTAGTGTAGCTATTGGCAAAGACTTCCACGCCACACAGGGCTTTGTTGAGAAGCCAGATTAAATCTATCCAAGTCCCACTAATGTAGGTTGGACTTTTGCCGAAAGGCTGTCAAATTATTCAAGAACTAGATGAACAAACCATTGGTACTTACAGTAGCGTACTGGTTCCAGGACTTGTTCCATCCATGTGACTGCTAACAGGACTCAAGAAGAAGTTCCACATTCAAAAATTGTGACTCCACTTTCAACTAGTGCCTAACATTCATTTTATAATTCAAATAATCATCAAGGACCAAACATCCCTACATTTCTTAGACCGGTGTTTCCAAAACTGTTTCCCAAACTATGGGCCAGGATCCACCAGTGGGTTGTGAGCTAGTTTTGAGTTACTCACAAAAATGTTTTTGAAACAAAAAACTTTGCAAACACTGTTGTCCTATTTACAAAAGAAAATTATTAGTTAGTATGTGTTAATATTCATTTCCCCAAATTAAAATGTCACATTTTCCTATTTTCTCTATTTGACATGCTATAGATCACAGGTGAACCCTGTTTCAAGAGGAAATTTCTGCTCTCATTTTATTGTTAAAAACAGTCCTCTCCCTACAGCTTCTTTCTACATATCTGGGGTAGAAACATGTTTAATAACAGGAAAACTCGCCATCGTGTCTAATTTGGCCCTTGATTAAAATATTCCCTTTCCATGAACACACTAAGTGCACAATCCTAACCAAATTTCCAACACTGAGGTCAGAACAAATATTGCCTTACCTACCTTGGAGGTGTTTGTGTTACCCTGGAGGCCTTTGTGACTGCCTCCCAATTGCAGGATATATCATGTACCCCACTGGCACAGCTATACGAATGCTGGAAAGTTAGTTAGGATTGCACTTAAACTGGTTTAGGCAAGCCACTGCCTTCTATTCACAAGGCCTAATCCTATCCAATTTTAAACAGGTGATACAGTAGTGCCAATGGAGTGTGTGCTGCATCCTGTGGTGGAAGGGCAGTCACTGGGGCCTTCTCAAAGAATGGGGACATACCTTTTCCTACTATGGGGGTGCATTGTGGTGATGGAAAGTTGGATAGGATTGGGCCAATAGTTATTATCTGCAGAGTGTGGACAATACTGAGATTACTTAAAGACTTCTCATATAATGCTTGTGATGAACTGCAAACACTTGCAAAAGTGCTCTGTAGAGAACTTCATTATTAATAATTATTAATAAATAAAGCAGAAATGGTGGGTAGGGGAAGTATTGCACAGCATGCAAGTTGGGTGCCACTTGTTGCTGTTTTTGCACTACAGTTGCCATGCCTCTGTTGTTTTAGGACCTCCATTCAGAGCACGATACCATAGTCTTACGAGACTGAAAGATGCCAATGATGCCATGCCATCCACAACAGTTCTGTTCTGCTGCTGGGAACAGCTGCAATCACCATGGGGATTGAGATAGGACCTCTGTAGATTACAGGTTCAACCTTGTGATACACAGATTTTTTCCATACATGAACTTGATTCAACAAAAAAATGGCCATCGCAAATCAGTTTTAAAAACTGCTTTTCTACTGTTGTATAGAGGTAGTCGTGCAGCAATCATTCCATTCTTCACTCACAGAATCAAACCTCTGCAGATACTGATGCATGACCTTATTTCATTAGGTGCAATGTAGGAGCAAGAAACCTGGAAGTGAGTCTTTAAATCTATTTTTCCATTGTCTTTTTATCCACTTTTTAAAAACCACGTGGTTCTGGAGCGGAACCCTAGTGGATAATGAGGGACACCTGTATTTCTAATCTTTGTGCTTAAACAGCTACAAAATGGGTGGCTTTGTTGTCCCAAACCAACTGAGCCCTCAGAGAGTCTCATGAGGATTTTTCTTTTTTTCTTACAGTGAAGAAGTTGCTTGTCAGGCATGCAGGCAGGACTGAGCAGTGGGTGGAGAATGCTATAATGGTCTGTAGGTGCCACCCTAGAATAAGTGTAAAGGGCTACTTGCAAACCAAAAGATAGCTGTACATAGCAATATTGCCTACCCTACACTCTCAGCTTTCCATCATCACTTCTCCCACCTGGATTCAGACAGGAGGTAGACAGCCTTGCAAACAAACAGAGACGATAGTTCTGAAAGAACATTCAGAGAATGCTGTCCAATATTAAGATAATATTATGATGGAAAGCTGCCACAATAAATCCAGAAACCAACTCGGCTAGAATTCCTCAGATGCTGTAGGAAAATTAAATTAAAATTAAATTTAGTTAAATGTACTTAATTTTCCAACCATTTAATCCTTTAGGGTGGATCTTTTCATTGACATGCATCTACTCCAGGTGTCTAAAAAGCGTCCCGATTGTTGGTTGGTCATCAAATTGAAACAGGCAAGCTGATAGCTGGAAACTGTTTTGAGCCCTATAGAGAGTGAAACTGAGCCACGTGTCTGCATTTATTATCAGATAAATGAATCTAGGCTCCTATCAAAGGCCAGGCAAAGGGGAATGCAAGCCACAGGTTCACAGGGAATGCAAGCCACATGCAAGCCACAGGTTCGAGCTGATGAATGAATGCTCGACAAGCAGTGGTGGGCTGCAGCAGGTTCGCACCTACTCTATAGAACCAGTTGTTAACAAGAGATAGGGCACATAAAGTTTAAAAATAGCCATTTAAAAGCAGCTGCCAGATGGGCAGAGAACCGGTTGTTCATTTCTTTGAATCCCATCACTGTCCACAAGGCAGTTCTCCCACCATAGTTTAAAAATGGATTAAAACAGAGGTTTGAGTGGCTGGTAAAGTCAAAATTTTATGGGCACACTTTTCTGGGAATAAGTACTATTGATCACAATGGGACTTGCTTCTGGGTAGACATGTTGAGGATTGCACTGTAAGGTTGCAATCTGAAAGACACTTTCCTGGGAGTAAGATCCATTGAACAGAAGGGGGCTAACTTTTGAGTTAGGATTGGTTAGGATTGTGCTTGAAGGCTGCAATCTTAAAGACACTTTCCTGGGAGTAAGACCCATTGAACACAAGGGGGCTTACGTTTTCAGTAGAAGTGGTTAGGATTCTGCTCGAAGTCTTATAAGGTTAGGTGGGTACCAACAGAGTATTGTTTAAAAAATTGGGTCGTCATGCTCAAACGTTGTTCCACACATGTGGAACATGCATGTTTCCCATACTGCCCCACCTCCTACACCTTTGTGAAGCAGAAGGTCCCCACACATCCAAGGCGGACTTCACCAGCAAGCGCGCCTGCTGTTTCCTTCAGCAGTCACGGGGCAGGGTTGCTTGGCAACAGCAGCGCAGTATTTCCCCCATCACCGGGAATCTTTTTATAACAAGGCCCTTGGGAAGTGGGTCGAGATGGGAGACCAGGAGGGAGGCACCTCAGTGTCAACTGAGGAAGGGGACTCGCTATCGGTCACGGATCAGATCCTTCTTATACCTCTTGCACCATAAGGGCTGAGAGCTGAAACTAGAAGGCTGGAGTGCTTCCCATACAGTACTTCTATATCAAATTTTATTTCCGTCACGGACACATTAAAGAATATGCATCTGTGATTGAAGCCTAGACATGACAGAAGCAATCACATATGCTCAGGCTGACTGGGGCAGGCATGTGCACAGAGGATGCCTGACTAATTTTAACATTAAAGGTTTCATGGGCAAGATGATCTGAACCCTCCCGTACCCCAGGGCTGTTTCCTTGGCATTCATTACCGCAGGCATCCTTCTCCTTGCCTGGTTCACTTCTGCAATAAGAGCTGGGAAGGCAGGAATAATGTCTGGGCTGACATACCATGTGGACATTACCAGTGGGTTCTCACAGGTTCTATAGAACCCTTTGCTAATGAGCGCCTGGTTCTGAGAACCGTTACTAATGGGACATAGAACCTGTTGTTAATTTAGGTTATTAGGACATAGAACCTGTTGTTAATTTAGGTTATTAGGACATAGAACCTGTTGTTAATTTAGGTTATTAGGACACAGAACCTGTTGTTAATCCCACCACTGGACATAACCCCAGGATAAAACCTAGGGTAATGCAGGGTTATAAGAGTTTAGCCCTTCTCACTCTTATTTTGACATTCACATAAAGCTTATTATTATACCACATTTCAATAGAAAAGTTTAAATAGAAACTTATTATTATATCACTTGTAAATAGAAAAAGTCAAAGTGCTTCATGTTGCTAACGAAAGCTGTAATCCTAATCTCAAATTAGGACAGCCTAACCTTCAGCATAAGTATTTGTGCTGACCTGCGGGGTGTCACCAAAATGCCATAAGACACTTTTGCGCCACTCGTGGGGGAAGGGTTAGGCCAGTGCCCAGACAGGAATGGAAAGATCGTTGAGTTGTGCAGCCTAAGTTAGGATTGCATATATAAATAAATATATGAAAATAGTCCCATGTCCCAAAGTAGATCACAATTCAAGAAACAAGTAAACCATTGTCACCAGGAGAGATGCTATTCTGGGATGCCCCTGGTAAGTGTAAAGTCCTCACCTGCTCCATACTATGCATTGGAAGGGACACATAACAAAAGTGCCTGCCATCATTACAGCTAGTTTGAGAACAAGGCTTCTTTACCTCTCGTTGCATAGTAAGGAGAGTTTTGGCAGGTACAGCCTGTCATGCAAAGTGAGAAAAACTACATATGCAAGAATTCTCCCCTTGGCATCTGGGATAGGAGTGGCTTTCCATTGAGTGGCAATACCAATGTTTATTCAGTGGAAAATCAACTCAAAAGTAAAGAGAGGAGAATGATTTAGGATGGCAAAGGCAGGAAGTTCTTGTTCACTGGCTACCTATTCTAACCACAACATATTTTTGTATTTGCAACACAACCCACTGCACCCCAAGAATTATGTATCCAAGTTCTCATCCCATCTCTCTCACAAAGAGAAAGCTCAAGAGTTTGTTCTCCCTCTTTCAGTATTGGTATCCATCCATTTCCAAATCACTCAGGCCGTAACAGGTAAGAGGAAGAGGAAGAGAAATTACTATATTGCAAATCCAAAATTTGGATTGGATGTGGGAGGCAAGAGGGAATGGAATTGTGGTTTTGCTGCCATCTGGTGTTCAACCTTCAAAAGATGCATCTGGAACAATGTACATTTAAGGCTTGGCTGGGGAGGGGGGGTCTTATTCTAGGCCTCCCCAAAAGGTGATTTCAATTAATTCAGAGGAAAACCATAATTCAACAGGAGTGCCTTTTCCAGAAAAAGAGGCATGATGACAGTAATGCAGGTCTTAATGGAACAAGAGCCCTGCCAAGATAAAAGCTGGCAATCTTTAGAGGGACTTCTTCAGCCACGCACTTCACAAAGAATAAAGAAGGAGATTACATCCTGTCTTATGACAAACAAGAACTGTGATTAAAAGATGATGAAGTTCCTAGGATGTGGTTTAAATCAGTCTTTTTCTTCCAAGAAGTTACCAAAACTGTGATAGCAGCTCAGCAGCAGGGAAAAATTGAATCAGAGGAAATCACTTACCTGGAATTATTTCACTTTGCACCTTCACATGAGTGCATCACATACACAGAACATTCCCACTAGCACCAATGCACTTGCAACCCGCAGAGTTATATTGCTTAGCCTTAGAACAAAGAATTTTACTGCAAAAAAAAATAAAATAAAACTGTGATACTGGATGAACTGGCTCTGTTCTGCCCAGGAGCTGTGGCTTTACTTTGACAATCTCTGCCTCATCATAAATATTCCCTTTGTACCAAATAAGACTCACCAGTTTCTAAAGCAAAAATCAACCATCTTGGGACCAATCCCATTATAGATTCCTTAGCACAGACCTGCAGTTCTCCTGCCAACAAGGACAGCAGGTTATGAATTAATCAATACAAAATGGTTAAATTCATTGTCTTGGAGAGTCAAAGGGCTTAAACCCTAATTGAACTACAAAGGTGAGAGATGGACTAGGCAATGCAGCTTAGTGCCAGTTCAGATGAATAGTCCTCTGGAAAATTTGCATGCATAGAAATACAAAAGCGAGGCTCAGAGTATGTAATGACCATCTAAAAAATAGCCTAATATGCATAAATTATAATTGCCGGTCAATGGATCCGGTTGGTCATCTAATTGTTACGAGGACTTTGAAATAGCCAGCATTCCATTGAGCATCTTGATAGCTTCCAGTTGTCCAGAGACTTGGTAGTTGAGACTTGGTAGTTCCTTGGTAGGAAAAATTGAGGACCATTTTTCCTTTACATGACAGACTTTATTTACGAAACCCATTCCTTGTACCCAATCTTTTGCATGACAAATTGATGCATGATAAGAAATGTTGGTAATCATTAATTCCCTTGACCAAAAATTGTTCACATTATTTTGCTACTTTGAGACTGCAAATTGTTATGTCCATCTCACTATGGTTTCTTTGCATGGAAAAACATTTTCTTGCCACATTGCTCTTAAAGATAAGAAAATAAAATCCACATTTATGGTGATTTGGACTGATTTGGTAAAGTCCCTGTGACTTGCCAACTTTTTGAGTTTGTAGTGGTTGGCTTTTGGAGTTTTAAAATAAATTATAATTGTTTTTAAAGTCCCTGTGACATGATTTGATAAATCAGCATAAAACTATCCAAAGTTCATTGAGCATAGAGAGGGGAACTGCAACTAGCCCTTAATTCAGTGGGTCTCAATCTTCCTAATGCCGTGACCCCTTTATAAGTTCCTCATGTTGTGGGGACCCCCAACTATAAAATTATTTTTGTTGCTACTGCTGCAGTGCTATGCACACTTTCCTGGGAGTAAACCTCACTGAACTCAATGGGAATGACTTCTGAGGACACATGCATAGAATTGGGCTCTAAGGCTGCAATCCTAGCACTTTCCTGGGAGTCCCATTCACTTATCATGAACAACAATTGAGGGGGCTTACTTTTGAGTAGAGCACAAGGAGCAGGGCACAACGGTCAGTGCACAAGCGGGGTGCCCACCAAACAGCCCACCCGCCAGAGCTCTGGCGCCATGCACACACCTCAGAGCACTTATCACTCTCAGCTGGCAGGCACACTGAGGATCTGGGGGGGAGGAGAAGGCTGCCATCTCTAGTGAGTGTGTTGGGTGCCTCCTCCCCAAGGCTCCACATCGGTCTCACACCAGCTCAGAGGCTCCTTCTGAGCCACTTCTCAGCAGCTTCTTCCAGCTGCATATATATAAGTTCCTATATATATAAGTTCTGGAGTGTCTGTGAATCACTTCTTTTGCATATCTACTAGGGATCAGGTAAGCAGGCCTCCGTCAGTCTTGCAAGACTATGGTATCGTGCTCTGCGCTGCATACACTGCATGCAAAGCACGAAAGCCTGGGTTAGATTGTTATGGAGGATAGGCTGTTACCCAAGCAGCAAATGCCCCCTCTCCACACCACTGAATTAGTCCAATGGAAAGGCAGAGCCAATACGATTGGATTCAGCTGCGTCACAGAGCTGGGCTAAGGACAGGAGCTCACCCTGTCTTGTGGAGCCGACCCGGGTCTCAAACCCTGACCTGCTGGTTAACAGGCACAGCGTCTTAACCACTTGCGCCACCTACAGCCTGGGGAGCAGGTAAGCACGTGATACACCGTTTTCACCCATTTTTAGTTTATATAGCTTTAAGTTATGTTTAGTCCTTAAATCACATAGGAAGTCTTAAGTAGGAAACAGGACACGACCACACTCCAAACAGACCCTATGAAACAAGGCAGGGAGGTCTATTCAAAATCCATGGGGGCAGGGAAAATAGGAAAACAGTAACATTTGGCTAGGATGAGGCAGCTCACACCCTAATTTGGGCAAAAATGAAAGAGAGATTAGCTTCAGGCTTCAGCACAGTAAAACAGAGCCAACATAATGGGTTAGTAAAGGCCAGAGCAGCCTGCATATCTGGTTCCTTCTCCGTTTTCCTCTTTAGCACACTCTGCATACTGCCTGTGGCCTCGAAGGCTGTTCAAGCCATAGATCCATTTGTGTACCTTGAAGGGAATACGATAATGGTATGAAGAAGAGAGGCAGCAGAAGTCAGGAGGATACATTTAATTATTCTTTTCTTTATTGTTTGATTCAGAGAAGACAGAAGCCTTTGATTTATTGACGGAAATCGTTTTTATACACAAGAGCATTTGTTATAAAGACTCTTTTGTTTATTTACAGAGACAATTGGGATGGGTTTGGGGAGACATGGAGCTATGGGCTTCCTCAAGCAGCACGCATCAATATGGTACAGCCCACACCTGGCAGGGGCATCAGAATAGCTGAGCAAAGAGGGGACAGGGGATCACCCCAGAGGTGAATCAGCATGCATTCCTGACACGCTCCATTGGGGAAGGGCTTTTTCTCCCCAGCCTTGCTCTGCAGCACCTATTTGCACCACTATGGCCAAGCACTTTTCCACAACTGGTTGGTAAATGGCTATTCTGTGGGCAGTGCAGGACTAGACAGTTACTCCATCTGTTAAGACTGTATGCCCATTTCACTAGACACAACTCTCCTTTGGTGTGCAAGGCACACTTGTTTTACACGCTAGGACTGTGCAAAGTCTAATCTTGCATGCCCAATGTACAACACGGAGTGGAAAATCACTCATTTTGTACACCTGCCACTGAATGAGGGGGGGGGGGGAGAAGAGAGAAAGGCAGGTTTACACAAAGAACATACATAGCAATACACACCCATTTTGCATACCTGTAAACTGGCATAACATTCGCTTTGCACAGTCAAGACACATGAGATCAGAGAAGTCATCCCCACTTTTGCATACCTGAAGAGATGCAGTTCATTAAGTTTGCACCCATTTTGCACAGCTGCTGTATGGCAGGTAGTGCTAGCTACATTCCTTTTGCACACCAACAGCACAGGGAGGAAAAGATCAGTGTGGTTTATTCAATTAGCAAAGCATGTCATATTTTTGTGAAGGGGTAGAGAAAGTATGGGTTATTGTGGTTCTAGAAATCTGCCAAGATCTACAGTTGCACAGCAGAGTGTGCTGTATGGCTTACCAGAATCTGATACATGTGAAATCCTGAGAATCCAAGCTTTCATTAAAAAAAATCATAGCCAAGCATCTAGCCCTCATAGCTGTGAAGAAACATATTTTCAAAGTATATAAATCCTATATGTAAAAAAAATAGAAGCAAGACATGGATGGAGATCCTCCTTCATGCAGCACAGAGCCTGATCTCTTTTTATCTCCATCCCTCATTCTAGACATGCAGTGCAATCCTAAGCATGTCTACTCAAAAGTAAGTCTTATTGTATTCAATGGGGCCTACGCCCAGGAAAGTGCATTTAGGATTGCAGCTATATATTGTTGTATGCACCACTAACAGTGCAAGCCTAAGCAGGTCTACTCAAAAGTAAGTCCCACTGTGTTCAATAGTACTTACTCCCAAGAAAGTGTGGTTAGGATTGCAGCCTAAAATTCCTTTCTCGGGCATGAGATGAATGATGAATTATGATATTATGATGATGAATGCCTGGGTGCGGCTGAACCATATCTCCTTCTCATGCCTCCTCAATGACGTCTAATTAAATAGGACATCATAATGTTGTACCTTATTCTATTTCATTGGCTGCTGCTTCCAGAGGGTGGAACAGGGAAAACAAGCACGATGGTGACCTTGTCATTAATCAAGTGTTATTAGGAAATACAGAAGGAGGAAATACAGGTCAGTGGCAGCCATGCATTGCTTGTAATATGTTGGTTTCAGTCTGTGAAAAGATCTAGTAAAGATACAATGCTCCTGATATCATAACGATGGCTAAGAGCAGGCCAGCTGATCACATCCTTACCCCAGCAAATTTTACCAAGGTTTAGAGCAGCATCAATCTTAACCAAACATAAGGCTAACCAGGATTTCCATCTTAACCAGGATTAGAACCAATTTGCTCTGGGAACTCGTTAGATTAACTGTTATTAGGAGCCAAGTATATCATCAAATGTTTACCGTGTTGCTACAGGCATATTTACTCTTGTGCAGGACTTTAATTTGGTCTGTCTTTACCTCTACAAACGGGCCTTCAATTTAAATAATGGCATTTTTGGAATTAAATAGTTGCAAAGGGGATTTTCAGCAGAAAAACACAGAATTAATATGTTAAGTACATCCTACTTCTATGCTGTGGTCCAAATAAACTTGCAGCCCATAGCAATGGCTACGCAGCATTAAAACAACACCTGTAATTACACACTTTTTAGCATCACATGTACTTTGGATCCAAGTTCAGTGCAGATACAAAGATGTGGGCAAAGAACGTGTGATCCATGGCCTCCTCCCAATTACTTAAGCATGGTTAGGAGATTGGGGCTTTATGGCTTCACAGACAAACTGAAAGATTGAAGGGAACTCCAAATCTGAGGCAGGAAAAGGCACAAACAAAATAAGTGTACAGCAAAAGAAGTCAATAAGCTGCAAACCTACAGATTTTGGAATACTTCAAACTTGATCGGTTCCCACAAAGAAATCACATTTGTGTCGTAACCATCACAAAAGCCATGTGCAAAAGAATCGCACACGACCACTGCAGACATTCATTTTGACACAGTATGCAACAAAATACAGATATGCACAGTCATCACTGACACATGGGCTGCACAGGACTGTTTTCCACAGGAAATTCTGTTTCACTTGCAGTAGCTCTTAGTCCAACTGTGGGATCTTTCTGGTCACCAGATTCATACTGTTACTCTGGTGACACAGTAGTCATCAAACACACACTTTCATGTGGTCCAACTCCATCCTGAGCCTTCAAAACAGGAGGTGTAGGGTTTGCACAGCAACTGACCATGTTTTCTCTTCCTGAATATGTTATGGCTGTAGCTTTTGAGCCCCAACTGCACAGAAGTAGTTTTTGTCAGCGTGGTAAGCAAGGTACCATAGCAACATAGGAATCAGGACCTACCTTTCCAGATAAGCAGTTATTTTGCCCACATTATCTTCAGTTATTAATTTCACTTCAGTACGGTTCACATACTGGTGCCTCAATGAGGATTAAACTACTGCTTGCCTCTGCTTTGCCCAAGGGGCAGAGTTGATAAAGTTATAGTAACTATCCCATAGTCACTTGCAGCAGAAAACAGCATACTGATGGTTGTTGCCTCTTGAAGACACCCTACTCAACTCTTACTAGCCAGGAGTAGTATAAATCACTTTATCTCAAGTTCATTGGTCCATTTGACCCAGTATCAAATGGTTACTGCTATCCTGGTTGTCTCAAAAACAAAACAGGCAAAGGTATTTCTTAGTTACCCATAACAGGAAAGGAAGTTTTGCACCTTTTGCATACACCAACATTGAAATATAATCTTTCCCCCGGTTACTATAACTCTTGGAGACCATCTAGTGATTGCTGTTTTCCCAGAAAAGCATACAGGATTTATTGTCATGCAGAATTCCACAAGCCCCATCAACTTGCATTTATCTAACCCCTTCAACTGAGAGTAGGTTAACATTTGTGGTCACTCTAGGAACAAGTGGAAATTGCACACTGGGGTCATGCCAGGACTTGCTTGGTTAGTGCTTATCACAGTTCATACTTATTTTTTTCATGTTTTCAATATGGAGAAGAAATCAGAAACATTCATCCTACTTCATCCCAGTGGAAAGCAAATCCAACACATGTCAAACATAGGACAATACAATCTCCTTGTAGATAATGCCTCCTGTGCCACCCCTCCAGTGGTATCCTCAGGCTGACCACAGGAACACCATGTCCTATGGGTTGCTAGCACAGGCCAACTTTCAAAATAGCAGGTGAACACAATCCATGATGCAAAAGAGGGCCGTTTGCACAGCACAGCCTACAAAATCCACAAAAGGGTCTGAGATTGAGGACTCTCAGCCCAAACCCCATCTGTGACGCTGGAGCAGTTTGCTTCATTAAGCAGAGTTGTGTCCAACGTGCCTCCTGGGGAGTTGGGGAGCAGATCCTGGAGCCCAAGGGATAGGCCGCGTGAAAAGAGAGACAGAGAAAAGAGACAGAGAGACTATCCCGAGGAAATATATAGTCCTGCAGGGTGGAGTCCAGCACAAAGTTTGGGCAAAGTCCCACAAGGAACAAGCAATCGAAGCTGCTTCCAAAGAGGGTTTCTTTTTGGTTGGTTTCAATGTTCTTTTGAACAGCATCCTGAAAGCGAGGAAGGCTGACGGCGGAGCAGCGAAAAGGCAGGAAAAGTGCATGTGGGGGGACCCCTAGAGGTCAGTGCAAGAACTGCAGACAAGAGTGGGGAGGCAGCAAAAGTTGTTGTTCAGAAATACTCTTACCCTCCCACCCCCAGTGGGGCAGGGATGGTGCTAAAGCAGGAAAGGGAGGGGTAAGATTTAAGGCTTATGTGTCTGCATAGAAAAATGTGTAAACTGTGATCGGAGCAGGAGGTGAAGGGGGAGGGAGGGATATTTGGTCGAGGCCATTCCAGAGATACACAGAGGGCTATTTTGCGCATTATGCAATGGGAAGCCTGTGTCTGCCACATCACGTGCGCTCAACAGGGAGCCACCAAGCCAATCCTAGCTTCCTGATGAGTGTGCTTATCTAGTGAACGTATTAGTCACATTCAGGGTTTACAATTTTAGGTGCTTGTGAAAAGTTTCAAAGATGACGGAAAGATTATGAAAGCCTTAAAAGCACAAGCAAATGGTGCGAGTTGGGAAATTCTGTCTTTCCAAAATCCCATAAATAAATCAGGAAGCATTTCCTAAAGTGCAAAGCACTCAGACTGGTGCTAGAACCGTTTTGTTGATGGGGGAAAATGACATGGTCAGCAATTGTAGGTTTTAATACAAAATCCCAAAGACCAGGATACCAAGTCAGCATTTACAAATGCCAGTAGTACTAACGGGGAACTGACAAGATAAATCAAGATTTAGTTCCCAGGTTAGAAAGCAAATAAGATTCTAGCCACTGTTTATTTTGAACGAGGCCATGGCTGCAATCTGGCTCTGTTTCTTCAGCTCTCAGATGGAAGCCTCCCACATAATGCGTCAGGCAGGACTTTTTCCCCCACTTCTGAACCTGAGAAGGCAGCTCTGGAGGACTGTTAGGAAGGGGTCTCTGCACAATTGGTTATTTACGGCAGTTCCCTCATATTTCACATTTTTGAAAACGACTCTTCTTTGCTTTGACAACAGAGCCAGCTATGCAGAAATGCATCACATGAAGCTGTATCTCTCTTTGTTTTATTGTCATGCCAGAAATGTTTCACCAGCTTCAGTGTCTGCCAGACTGCGGGCAAAGCCAGCGATGAAGTTGGCAATCCAACATTGCTGGAGTTGGAAAGTGAAGATTCTGGGCCATGGAGCTCAGCTTCAAAGAAAGGCCAAGTCCAAGCTACAATCCTTTGTAGCATATTTAGAGGGATGGCAAAAAGCAGCTTGAACGTGACAAGAATATCAAATGTTAACACAGTGGTCTTTTGCCTTTTCGGCCTGGGACCCCCTTTTAAACTTTAGAATCTGTCCAGGACCCCCCGTCAAACTTGCCCAAACCACGGTGACCAAATGTCATAACCAAAAAAGACAAGACACCCCCAAAATTTGGGACACCCAAGAAAAATGTAGGACATGACAAAATAAAAGCTAAAACCACTCATAGGCATTGCTTTCATGTGGCCAGTTTAAACACCATATTGCTTATATTACATTTTAAACTATTACATATAATTTACCAATTACAAGAAAGCTACATGCTGCTTGACCAGAAGGAAAAGGAGGACAATGAAGATTTTTCCCAGGACACAAGGCTTAAAAAGAAGACATGCCCTGGACAAAGACATATGGTCACTCTGGATAAGAGGGAGATTGGAGGCAGGGGTAAGAGAGGGCCTGGAGGGTTGGGGCAGGGTGACCATAGGTCCTGTTTTCCAAGACATGTCCTCTTTTTTGCATTGTGTCCTGGAAAAAAAATCTTAATTGTCCTCTTTTTCCTTGTGAGCAGGAAGCATGTAGCCTGCTTGTAATTAATAAATAATACACAATAAATTACATGTGATAGTATTAAATTTAATAAAAAGCAATGTGGTGTTTAAATTAATCACTTGAAATTCATAATACCCTATATACCCAAGTATAAGCTGACCTGTGTATAAGCCGAGGCAACTAATGTTACCACAGAAAACTTATTGACTCGAGTATAAGCATAGAGGGGGAAATGCAGCCGCTACTGCTGTTTTAATGAGGAGAAAACAGCCAATGTGGTGAGCCATCAAGCTCCTACACGCAGGGAGGAGAGGGATCAATCAGCTGACTTAATTTTTGGTTGTTTTTTTTAAAAAGGTAGCAAAGCAGCCATTTCTGCTTTTTAAAAAGGCTGTCCTAAGCTGAGCTGCTTGTGCAGAAATCCAGAAAGCCGAGGGGGGCTTTTTCCGCTTAAAAAATGTGCTGAAAACTAGGCTTATACTCTAGTATACAGGCATATGTTTTTGGTTTTTATTTTGTCATGTACACATTTTTCTTGGGTGTCCTACATTTTGGGGGTGTCTTGTCTTTTTTTGGCCTTATTCTCTTTTTGTGTTTGACATATGATCTAACCCCCCCCCCCACACTTCCCCTTAGCTCCCAGACTCTCTCCCACCCCCCAGTACTGCAGGCCAGTCGGCTCTCAACTTCTGCAGCTGCTGGGCTAGCATGTTGGGGGCCAGGGGGACACCCAACATTTCACAACTCCCCTTAAGAGGTCCCAACACCCATTTGAAGACCACTGCATTAACACGAGAAGGGCAGAGGTTAGCTAAAGATGAAAAACTTAACAATGTGATAGCAAGGTTGAATGGCTGGACCAGTGGTTTTCAAGCATGTTGGTCCGGGATCCCCTTGAAGTGATATTCTGGACAAAATGACATCAAACAGGTAGTGACATAGACCATGATGCCAGAGCTCCTCCATGTCTACTCAGAATATGTTCCCAAGAAAATATGAATTGATACCTGAGTGCCTCATTCCAAGATGACAGCAGCCAGTGTCAGATTCCAAGATGGTGGTACAAGGTTTTTATGACCCTCAAGGGGGTTCCAACCCCCACTTTGAAAACCACTGGACTAAAACTATACAAAGAAGAAGTAGTTAAAGGGTTCCCTACACAATCAGCAATCACAATGCTAAATAAGGTTGCCACTTTTATACCGGCCCAACTCCTATGACTTTAACAAGAAGCCCAGCAGACAGAAGAGCAAACATTTCCTGGCATCAAAATATAGCAACAGGAAATCTATACATCTGATAGATTTCTACTGTTAAAGGCACAAGTTTGGGCCTAGGGAAATAAAGTTTGAAAGCAAGGAAAGAAAGTATGAGGTGGAAGAGGAAGAGTACAAATTTCAAGTCCAAAAGAAGAGAATCGGAAAATAAGTACCAATGGTAGGCAGCAGGCAAACTCTGGAGGGGAACGTGAAGGGAGGGAACATGGGGAGGTGGCTGAATGCAGCAAAGGGCAACAATTTAATTTTTGCTGGTTCTGCTCCTGATCCAGGGCAATCAAGCACATGAAATTTTCCCCATCATTTGCTCCATGTAAGTCCCTACTTTTAAAAGGCACAGAAGCAGGAAGAAAGATGGATCAATAAGCACGTGACGCACTAGAAGCATGAGAACAAGAGTCTTAAAAGGCCACAAACTCAAAGGCAATGCATAAGATGAAGACAGAGAAAGATTTACAGGTTCCAGGTGGAACAGAAGCAGCATCGGTGTGATGCGTACTCCTGCTTAGCTGTGTGGGAAGAGAGTGTGTCTCTGGAAAGGCCTCTGACCCTATCCCCAGGTTGCCATGGGGTGAAGCTGGTGCAGTGGGATTTCAGGGCCTGGGTTAGAAGTGCAAGGCGTGAAGGGGATGGTGGCGCCCCCTCCAGGTTACCTAGAGGAGGGGCTGCTGCACTCAGAGGCAGGGCAACAAAACTGGTGGACGTCCTCAGCCTCCTCGTCATCATCCCTAGAAAATGAGGAGGGGACAGACAAACAGAGACCGATTATAAGTCTGTGGCCACATCCACCGTTGGCTGGGGTAGGAAGCAGGGATAGCATGCAAGTGAGAAAATGGAAATGTGATGGGGTTCACAGGGAGTGGTGAACAAGGCAAGGAAACCTAAACACATACCTGAGCTATCTTCTAGTTCCCTTCCCATTTCCTAGATCCACATTGGGTTGCAAATCTGCACCCAAAGGACACATCCATTCTTTAATGGATCCTACCTCCACAAAGAAGTTTCAGCTATAACTTTTCTATTCTGCTCTTTCCCCTGGTGCTCAATTGCTCATTTTTAACTCCTCCTGTCCACTACATTGGGGCAAGGAAGAGACACCATGACCTTGAATCGCTGAAATGTTCTTAAAGGGACACAATCCCATGGTTAACCAGGGAAAATTCAACTTGACTTCCTCCTGTGCCTTTATTAACAGCTGTTAAAGGCACTGGTGCACCAGCATCAGGCATTTAAATTCCCTTTATTAGTCTACTAACCTCACTTTCACTCACTCTTCCACAAGATCAAAGACACATCCTTAGTACAATACTTCATTGGTGGCTTCCATCTGTATGTGTCCATATGTGTATATAAGTACACACTGACACATATACTCTGATCACCATTTTCCTTCTTTATCAGAAATCAGAAATTCAGTCTATGAATCAGTTAGTGATATAGTGATGGGTAATGCTTCACGTACTGTGCAACTATAAAAGGCATAGGACTTAAAAAAATTGGCAACTTTGCTTTGTTTGAGTATTCTACCTCTACTCTACAGCCCAATCGGTGTGCCCAATTCTGCCGCTACTCTACAGCCCAATCAGAAGGAAGTTCTTCTAAGTTTAATAAAACTTATGCCCAAACATAGAACTGCAGCCTCAGTTTTCTTTTTGCATGTTTGTATGGTGTTTTATATCAGTTCTATTCTTGTTTTGTGTGTCACACTGAGAGCTTCCATTTTGTGGGTTTTATACAAGAGTGCAAGAACTGGGAAAGGATGGGCCAAATTCATAGCTTTGTCACACAACCCTGTATGGTCAAATCAATATAAATCATTGTATAGTCAATCAGTATATCAATGTTCCTCATGCTTTCCGCACAATTCCCTGTCACTGTTGCTTACAAAACAGCAACAAGTGGGGTCAGCCAGGAAAGGACCACTTTTGTACTCGCTTTGGTCAAAGCAAGTCAAAACTTTGTGGCTGCTCAGAGTGCCTGGCTGTTATTGGAAAAAAATTAACTTTGTGGAATGCAATTCCAAGGTTTCAGCTCTACCAATTTTCATACTAATGCACAATTTCCAAGCATTTAATCTTGCATGAACTTGTTATGGCTGATAGCGGAAACAACTACATTTTAACCAGCTCCGAGCTTCACTCACAACCTTTTACAATCAAATCCCACCAGAGATGCACTATACTACATTTCCCCATTATTTCTTTCAAGCTGTCAGTGACCGTATTCAAAAAATACACACCAGAACTTTATCCTCCAGGTGTCCATTCTAGGGCAACTGAGGAAGAGAAGAAGATGGTGGTGTGGGATTTTCTTTTTTGGAGGGGAATACATTTTTGTTTAAACAATACGTTCAGTACGTCTTCATTTTAGGAATTAAGCTGGATTTCCATTCATTCCTTTGTTTCACATATCCTGGAAAATTTATTCTGTGAAGGAGGCTAACAAAATCTAACAGAGCTCTCAACCCTTCACCAAATAAATCCAGAATGCTTTGTGAAAGTCCTGACAATAAATGCAGTGTAAAACAGATTTTAAATTTGTGGCATCGTTGACAGGTCTAAAATCCTTCTCCAAATGAGACTGGAGCAATGATCAAAACATGAGTAATCTGTTAAACTAACAATTCTGTTCATAAGAAAAAAGACTTACTACATATTTACTTTATTATGTAAATTATAGCATTATTATGCTAATAAAGCAGACAGCATTTGTGGTTTGACTATGTTGGGATCATGACTGCTATTGCACAGCTGGCTGCCAGTTCATTTCATGGCAAAATTCAAAATGCTGGTTTTAATCTTTAAAGTTCTTATCATCTTGCAAACAGGGTAAAGGACCCCTATACTAACTTGTCACCTGAAGACATCCTCCTTCAAATGTTGCACTGAACATTTGGGCTAAAGTAAGGCTGGCTGCAACAAGCATAGGAACTTCTCATCAATATGTTGGAACTTTCCCTTGCTGAATTGAGAACTATGCTTTTGCAGGCAATCTTCTGATTTAAAAAAAACCTATAAAATCTTCTGTTATGAGGTGATCTTCCTGTCTTTATTTTGGATTAATCACTGCTGTTTTTAGATGCTTTTTTAAAAAATGCTGGGTTTTTTTGTTTGTTTCTTTGCTCTTGAAAACTCAGTTTCACCCTTCTCTTGTGTACAACTTACCACTGTGATTGTGTGTGCTACTACTACTACTATAATTTAGTTTTCACAGTACCTTTCTGTCCACAAAGCATGCAGGGCTGGCCATCCCCAGCTGCACACTTGCAGAAAGAGCTATGATATGTAATAAAATTCAGCAGTAAAATATGCTTCTTTGTGGCAGTTAGAGGAGCGGGTAATAAAAATATGACAGATGCTACTGACCAGCTCTGTTGTTCTCTCAGTTCTGTTTCTCCAAGTAAGCTCATGTAAGCTGAGAGCTGCTCACCTGGGAGAAATAAAACTGCACCGGATCCACCAACACACAGTGGCCATATATGACCTTCCAAGTTGAACATAGCCCACCACTGCCAGTCAGAAAAGATGTCCTGCCAAAAACTTAACCTTGTTCTTTACATATCTACGCAGGTAGCAAGAATGGGAGGATTATCAGGCCCTGGTTAGGTTGGTATACATGACTTGGTGGCCTGTGCTAGCTTGAGTGGACCACAAATTCTGCAGGTCGGATAAATAATTTTGCAGCTTCTCACTGATACTCCTATGCGCATCAGCTGTCAAGGTCATTTTGTACATTCATTCTTCTCTGCTAACACTGTCACCAGGTTTTACTGACCAAGCTCCTATATCTTTAACAGCTGTAAGTCTAACAGAAATCAAAGGTGCAATCCTAACCTAGGTCAGCACAAGATTCATGTGGTGATGTAGGGAGGCAAGCGCACGTCTGTACATTGGCTAACCTTCCCCAGCACAGAAGTGTCTTACCTACAGCACTTTTGTGACAGCCCCAGATCAGCATAGGACTTATGCTTGGGGCTTAGGCCAGCCTAAGTGGTAGTTAGGATTGCAGCCTAAGTTGGTCAAGAAATCAGAAGTTAGGTTTTGTTTATCACTAAGCTGTTAAAGGCATAAGACGCCTGGCAGAAGGAAGGAAAGGTTAGCACCAGGAAACACATGATACTTATAGAAATGATCCAATTAGGCTTGCCTCTCCACCCAAATTTTTTTTACTCCACACAAATGTGGTAATAAGGAAAGGCATTTTTTAGGGTGATACAAGTTTCTGCAAATGTTTCTGGAGCCTTTTACTGCTGTCAGTAGTCTTTTTTCTCCCTCTTTGCAATTTTTTGTGTGCTTGTATGCATGTGTGTGAGTGCATATCCTTCTTGGCAGTAGTTCAGTTTTTTCTCAGAAGCTTGCTTTCTCTGGCCACTATGTTTTTAACTCTAGAATGCTCCAGGAAAGACATTATCTAACAAAATAAAGTTACAACAAAACAAAGCATCATTCCTGGTATATTGCCAGGAGGGGGAAAACCACAGTGATTGTGAGCACTGAAACCCAAATAGTTTTACAGCCATTGTGGGTGCCTAATGGGGAAAATCACAGTTAAAGGACAAAAAAGGCCAACACTAGTCAGTCTAAAGTAGGTGGCATCTGATAATGGCAAAGAATTTCTCAGGGTCCTCCAAATTCATTTGGTTTTGTGTATCTTCAAAACCTTTCTTGCATCCAAAGCTGAAAGTTTTCCGGTGAGAAATTTCAGATCGGCAGTAGTTAAATTTAAGATATGAAAATGAAATACGTCTCTCTCTTCCACCTCCAATGTTAATGGAGGGAGATTGCTGTAATGTGGAAATGTAGGAAATTGTCTCCCACCTACATGCAGTAAGAGTTGTCAACTTTGAAAAAAACCCAGATCTTAATAGATCATCAAAACAGGTGAAGTATTACACATCACTTATCCTAATGGTTGTCAGCTTTTGAAATGGCCTTCATCGTAGTTGAAATGTAGAAATGGCCTTTAACAGTAGTTTAATCTGCAGAACTAAACTAAACAGTAGTTTAGTCTGCAGTCTGCACATGAAGCTTTTCACCACATGAAAATGATCATGTTTAGCAACTACAGTATTTAACTGTAGTGCTAAAACTGAACAGGCTGAAGGAACATTTGTTCTCTTACCCTGTGTGAAGCTCCAGCCTGTCCACCAGGACTACTTAGATCTGCACTAGCTGGAACAGGATTAAAGTACCCCACCTAAGGCCAGCAGATCCAATAGGAGGGTTAGGATGTGGTGAAAACCTATTCTGCTATCCATACCTGGGTGCAATCCACCCCATTTCACCCTCCCTTTTCCTGAAACATGTCCTTCCATCACCTGGCACCACATTCACCTGCTCCAATGGTAGTTGGGTGGAATGTGGTGCTCACAAGGCATGAAGGGCTTTCTACCAGCATGGCTTATTTTCTGGGTGGCGTAAAGTGCACAGCACAGGCACCCATAGGACTTGGAACCTACTGGCTTACATTTCCATATATCACTCTGCTACTGTAGACATGGAAGCTGGTACAGTCAACTCCAGACAATTGTATTGAAACTTTTGATATCTATGTCCAGCTGCCTGATATACTTACTATCAGCTTGCTACTTAATTGTCCCTCTTTTAATGCCTACCTTTGTTCATAGAGCAGCTATCTGGCACACGCACTTGACACGGCTGCAAAAGTCCAAATGACACACCAGGACAGCTGAAGTGCATGTGCTCACATATGCATGGTGTCTAACTGGACTGGAATCCCTTGACCAAACATGAAATTGATCCCTGTCCCAAAATTTTATCGTAGTAGAGAAGAAATTATCATTCTCCTCAAATCTTAAGGCTAGAGGGAAGGAAGAGAGGTGGGAAAAAGTGGACAGTCAAATGACGTTGATTTGAAATCAGCAGGGTTTGGAGAAGCTGTGGGTTGAGCAGTGGTAAAGATGACAGCAAATGCAAAGGAATGTTGTGAGCATGAAAAAAGTGAAATCCAGTATTCCCATGTACTGGGATAAAACCCCACCTGTTCACTATTGCTGAAGTTTCTGCCCAGAAGTGGGGATTGAACCTGAGAATCCTGGCCCCTAAGGACCAGAGGCTGCAATCCTAATCCTCAATTAGGCTGGCACAAGTCCCATGCTGGCACTTCTGTGTCACTACTAGGGGGGGTTAGACCAGTGCACAAATATGTGCTGGCCTCCCCACACCACCACAGGGATGGGAAGCGGGCAAGTTATGCTAGCCTAAATTGGTTAGGATTGCACCCTGAATTGTCTAAATGTCCTGGGGAAAAGAACCCAGAAATCCTGCAATTTATTTTGCTGTAAAGACCAGCTCAGTTCCAGGGAGGTAAGCTCCTGACCCAGAAACTGTTGTAGAAGTTAGAAATCCTTAGGGATGCTGGATTTGCAGATAAAGTGGCATATCTCAAGATGGGGATGGGTTGGAGTGAGCGAGTCAGGGTGGGTGTGAGTGGCTTACCTGCAGCCTGTGTGCCTGGCAGGGGAAGCTAGCTGCGAGTGAAGAAGCGACTGAGCAGAGCAGCAGTACTGGTGCAGAGTGGGGCACGTGGACGACCTATAGAAGGCAGCAGAGAGACAGAGCAACAGAGAGAGAGAGAGAGAGAGAGAGAGAGAGAGAGAGAGAGAGAGAGAGAGGAGAACAGGAACAGAGAGAAAGAGAAGATGGATGGGGAAGGAAGGGTAATAAAAGGGGAAATAATGTTCGTGGAGAGAAATGGATATTGTATGCCAAAATGAGTAGATGGAAGGGTAGAGAAAGGGGGAGGAAGAGAAGAAAAAACACAAAGTCAAGAAAAAGGAGGACAGCACTGAACAAACAGAAAAAAACATAGCAAATGCCCCCAGGCCAAACAGAGAGACTCAGCCACACACTGGGCTACGGAAAGAAGAAAGAGAGAAAGAGAGCGAGAGAAACAGACAGCAGTGTCCCCTCCCTGAGGACAAGATTGCCAGGCCATATGGGCTGGATGGAGGGAAAGGCAGCAGGACAAGTTGGGCCACAGAATCACAAGAAGCCTGATATTTAAGAACCAGAAACTCCAGGGGGCCAAGGGACCACACAGCTACAAATAGAGACATAAAAGAGAACAGGGAGCCATCCTAGGGAGAGCCAAAAAACACAGACAAGGAGCAAGGGCAGAGTTACTCATGCCAAAGGAAGAGTTGAGGGCTTCAGGCAGGGGGCGCACCAGAGATGGGGTGGGAAGAGTCTTTTAAACGTGGCTTGGCCAGTGGGAAGGTTAGCCTGCAACCCAAGATGCTACATGGGTTGACAAGGCTATTAAAGATTATTAAAGCAGAACACACTCCTAGACACGTTCCCAGGCTCCTGCAGTCTGCAGAAAGATGCAGAGATGTGGTTCTTGTTTCAAACACCAGTTATGTATGCCCACCAGCATCTTCTTCTATACGGAAATGAACACTATAGCACATCTCTGGGACTGTGGCTGCAACCTAACCTCCATTTAAGCCAGCCTAAGCCTCAGTATAAGTCCTGTGCTGACAGGAGTGTCACAAAATTGCCATAAGACACTTCTATACCACTCCAGGGGGAAGGTTAGGCCGGGGCACAAACATGCACTTGCCTCCCTACATCACCACAGGAATGGGAAGACTGATGAGTTGTGCTGGCCTAGGTTAGGATTGCACATTGTGTCACTCAAGGCACAGTCCTATGTAAACATAAGAGAGTCCCCCTCTTTTTGGCCAAATTTGAACCATCCTATCACTCATAAGGCTTCTGTATAGAGGTTCAGCACCCTGAAAGGGTTTCCAAGCCAGTTAGCCATAGTGCTCTATTGCTGTTGAACTTTATTTTTCCCCCCAACCAACTACTAAAATAAATTAGTAGACTAACTTTGAGCCATTACCCTGGACTGTGAGGCCCATCAGATGCTCAACATTGTCAAGAGCGGGCATATCAAGAGATCAGATGACCCCCTCCCTCCAGTATCCAGTCCCACAGGTAAAATAAGGGTAACACCAACAGGTTAAAAACAGCAGAGTCACATATACATACCTGTGTGCATTTGTCCTGAGCATGAGCATCTAATACATCACAGGGCTCACGCGCCTGCCCAGCTAACTGTGGGTGCAAAGACCTCAAACCTGGTGAGGCACTGAATATAGACAGTAGTAAAGGTACTCAGAGAAGTCAGATTATACTTTTATTTTCCACATATTTTCTAAGCTCCATGCCACATTTTTCCCAGTCCATCCACTCTTAATTTCTTTTACCATTCCATAATTCCTCAGGTGCCATTAGATTTTGTTTTTTCAGTCTACCCCTTCTTGTCAGGATGCTTTTAGTTCTTGTATTAAATACTACTGGTATTAAATACTACTGGTACTGGTCACACTAGAGGGAGTTGGCTGCTCTGTCTCCCTAGATTGTAACCTTCATTTACTGTCCAGTCCTTAAGGAGACCCCCAAGGGATTTGCTATAGACCCCCAGCTGAAAAACCATAGTACAGAGTAGCTGGCAGGACTCTGATTCAAAATATTCCAAAAGCAAATACTAGGAGATATACACTTGATAATGTAAGAAAGTGGTGTGCATATGGGTAACATGCAGAATTAGCTGCGTGAGTCATACAAATCAGAAATAAGGATATGAGCCTCTCCTTCCCCTAAATAAATACAGGACTCAACATTTTCTCTCTCAACCAGAGAAAACCACAATGTTATCCTCCCAGCAAACAGGCTTGGGGTAAATCAGTCTGGAGAAAGAAGGGAAATAGTAGCTTAAGAGGGTCACAGTTAGGGAAAATCATGCTTCTTCATCCCAAGTGAATGGGATCCCAAAATCAGTTTCCTGGGGAACATAGTAAAAGACTTTGGAGAAGGAAAGCAGTTGCTGCAAAGGACAACTGTCCACACAATCCTAACCCCTGGTTAGGCTGGTACAAGTCATGTTCTGGCCTGGAGGTGTCAAAAAAGTGTTGGAAGGCACTTCTGCACTACAGAAGACATGCACCAGCCTCCCCACACCACCGCAGAAATGGGGAGATGAGAGAGTTGTGCTGACCTAAATTGGTTAGGATTGCACCCTGTAGGAGACACAACAAAAGGCAAGTCAACTTCTAAACACTATTCAAAGTGATACTGCTTCTGTTCACAGAGGAATCCCAGCCAAAAATAAGAGCAGGGACTTGGATCCCAACTTCTGCCCCCCGCTTTTCTTCCTCCCAAAACCATTGCTCCTCAAAGTCCCCAAGAATAAGGAGCAACATCCTCTCCCCCAGGTGTCTAGCAGCTTGATCTCAATTTTCCTACCCCACTCCACTCTATCTTGAATCCAGGACTATGTGCTCAAACTTTTTTCCCTCTTCTTACTTAAGAAGAGCCTTCGTGGATCAGGTCAAAGGCCCATCTAGTCCAGCTTCCTGTATTGCTCAATGGCCCTCCAAGTGCTTCAGGGAGCACACAAAAAGAAGAGGCCAGCATCTTGGTGCCTTTCCCCATATCTGCCATTCTGTGGTTGCCTACAAATAAGGAGCTTGAAAATGCATAGCATAACGTGTAAGCCATGGTGGACTTTTCATCTAGAAATTTGTCCAATTCCCTCTTAAAGTCATCTAGGCTGGATGACGTCACCACATCCTGTGGCAAGGAGTTCCACAGATTATTTTAAACCTACTCCAGGTAAATACCCAGATTATTTACCTAATGGTATTTACCTAATGGTAAATAAATATTTTCTTTTGTCTGTCTTAACTTCCCAACACTCAATTTTAGCGGATGTCTCCTAGATTTGGTATTGTGTGAGCATCTCTCTATCCACTCTATTCATCTCTTGAATAATTTTGTATGTCACAATTATGTTTCCCTTCAGGATCCTCTTCCCTTCTACTACTGGAGTTCCCTGTGTTTGTAGGAATAGCATTTGAATGTAAAAAAAAGTTTTCCTGTTTACTACAATGCACATCATTAAAAAGTTAAAAATTAAATTAATTTCAGGAACTGAATTGTGTAAGGAAAACAGTGGAAGAAATGGACTTTGAGGTGAGTCTGTATATGAACACAACTTCTGAAAGCAATTCAAGATTGCTATATAGATTCAGAAAAGCAATCCCTATGGATGCAGTTCAGCCACACTGAGCAAACACAGCTAAGCATCACACACTAATATTAGGGACTGACGGGGTAGCAAGTGAGGCAAACCGTCCTGTCATTGTCTGAAGAAAAACACATCAGCTGCCCCACCTGCTTACACCCAAGAAAGTTTTCCTTACACCAAAGGAGAAGCTCCTTACACCCACTTTCTTGGGTGTAAGGAGAGCCTCCTCAGATGTAAGCAGTTGGGGTGGCTCTATGGTGCTTTTCTACAGGCCAAAATGGGCAGTTCTGCCTTACCTGCTGCCCCAACTCATATGTCTCTGGGACTGACATCTCTAATTTTTCAGGCAGGCAAAAGTCCAGCAAAAGATCTCTTTTTAATATTAAATACAGAATCTACAGATTTGAGGGTGGTAATCAGCCTAAAGATTTCCAATCCACCATGACCATTTCCACTTGTAGAGTTCAACACCATTTCAAATCCAGAAGGAAAATGATCCTTCCCAACCAAATACATTGGGGTGCTAAAAGAGTTCTGAAAACCTACACTTCCCCACAGCACATTGTTCCTGAAGGACTTCCTGCAGTTGCCCTAGAGAGCCCGTGCAGACCAGTGGCTATTAATAACACTGCTATACATTTAAAAGACATTCTTTATGCTATCCTTTCAACAACCCTATAAAACAAGGTTGAAATCCTTTGTATTGGACCCTTACATTACAATGGGGTCATTTTACCAGGGTCCCTCTGCAGTTGTTTTTTGGGCACAGGAAAGCTGTGCCCACAGATCACAGTGCCCACAGCTGCAGAGCTGTGCCCACAGAGCTGAGCCTCTTACCATGTTTTGTTGTGTCATGTTCCAGGTCTCTCTCCCAAGTGGCTGATGTCAAGGAGTTTACAAGTACCCCCAGACACCACCTCGAGTACCACTGGTAGAACCTGTAACACCAGTTGAGAAATACTAACCTAGGGAGAATTCACAGCAGAGGTGACATTCGACCAGGGAGATCCCAATTTCCAGGTTAGCCACTGGACCAGCTTTTGAGAACTGGAGAAGGACCACTCAGCCACAAAAGTGACCTTAACCCAGCCAAACTCTGACTCAGCCATAAAACCCAGTCACCTGCTCTAAACATTGAAGTTGAAGAAAGCCGTGCATGAGTCCCAGATATCATTGGAAAAAGGCTGGGACAAAATTTGAATAAGCAGAAATGTGAACTCAAGTCAGGTGATTCAGACTCAAGTCGCTGACAATTCACAATTACTCAGCAACTCATGAGTCATGCATGTGAAAGTCACGTGTCTAAAAAACACTTGAGTCAGGACCTTCCTGACTTGATTATCATATTTAAGTCACAAAGTTAAATCACAACAGTGAACACAGATGTTGCTCTGCCTCCATCTCGCCCGCTAAAATTTTTTCAAACAATTGTTTTTGGCACACAGCAGCAGGGTAAGCGCAGCGATGGGCTGGGAGAAATGGAGGAAAGGGTTAACTTTTTGTTTGCACCCTCCACCCAAATAATTTGCGGAGTCTCATGATATGACAGAGTCATGATATGGCGGATTGCAGAGTCTCATGATATACTTGTTTTGGATTCTGCCACATGTATCCGTATTACCTCTATTTTGCACAAAACCCAGATATTGAAGTGCTACTGTTGGTCCTCATCCATCCAACATCCATCATCATCCATCAGACAGAGGACACTTGTCCACTGTATCCATTGGCCAAAAGATGCATTTTCAGTGGAAGGAGGGGGCAAGAGCTTTTTCCACATTGGGTCAAGTGGGCTTTGCTTTGCAACTTTTGCAAGCAGGCAGCAGGAGGGGTGCCCCCTGCTGCTCCATATGCCTCACCCCTCATATTGTTTGCACCGGCCGAAGCAAGTGGTTTTGCAGCATGCATTCTCAGTCGTGTTCCCAGCTTGCTGCTGCCTGACATTTGGGGTGGAGGGAGTAAGGGAGGGGGATGTTGAAAGGGAACACTGAGATAGGCATTCAGACCAGCATATCCCCGTTTATTTCCTTCTGTGGAGCCAAAGCAGGCTTCTTCTCAGTAATTCAGCTTACGTAGCCCTGGCTTGCCCTCCTGACCCTTGCCCCTGCCATACCTGTGGCATGAGGTTGTGGGATTTTATTTCTCACAGCAGGGTTGGGATTGCACAGGGATGGAAGGGAAAGATTCTGCATTGCTGCCAGTATATAAATACTGAAGATAGAGAGACATAGATGATTGGGAGAGCTGAAAGGGAACCTCCAAACATGCGCATCACCTGACAGCAACCCCATTTCTCCACAGGGAGCTGCAGCACAGTCTTTTTTTGGGGGGGGGGGAGGGTGACAAACCATATCAAATTGCAAAGGGGTGACTCAGCTACTTGGAAACTGCCCCATTATGACTTGTTTTCAAGTAGAGTTGCAGAGGGTGGTGACTCTAACTCAGGTTTGCCATATGTCACAGGAAACTGTGACAGTCCTGGTTTTCGGAGATTGCATTCACATACTGGCAAGTTTGACAGGGGTTCTGTCCTAGTTTTGTGGAAGAGAATTATAGCAATCCTACTCTGACTCAGGTAAAGTCCTGCTGGATCAGACCCAAGAGCCCCTTATCCAGTGCTCTGTGCAAGAAACCAGGCATTCTCCACCACTCTTCTACCCATCCTGAACCTAACTGTATAGTATCAAGTCACCACCATCTTTCCTGGCTACAAACATCCTGGCACATGATCTCCAATCATCTGTATACATTTTGAATGCATTACGCTCTCTCATCCCACTTATGATGGACGCCTTGGAGTCTGCCTTCACATGAAACAGCAGGAAAGGGTCACTCACAGATCAGACTCCATCACTGTGTCTCTCTCTCTCCCTCCCTCTGCTTGCAAACTTCTTTCAGATTTCTTCAAAGGGAGGGGGACATGGCACCTCTATGGCCTCAGGGAGAGGAAACAGAGGGCGTAACTTCTCCCAGCTGATCACCTTAGACGGAAATCAAGGGGACAAGGCGGGTTGGACATAAGAAAGAGGGCAGGGAAAGTCTGAGTTAACTGGTTACATGCCAATTTACCATTAAACACCTTGAAGTTTGTGGTAATAACCAGGAAATTCATGATGAGAGGATGAAATAGGTACAGGCACTTGAGTTCCTAGCACTTCTTTTGAAATAATTCCTCTTAAAACATTTTAATAAACAATTTGAGAAAGTGGATTTTTCCACATCTATCAAATTTTACTTTGGAAAACATGAAAGCACAGAAACATAATATGTGGCATGACACTTGAGCAAGCAGAAAACATTAATTATTAATCAAGAAAGACAAATACAGAAATCAACTATTTTCCCTATCACAGTTGGTGTTGTTGATAGTAATGTAATGCACAATCCATAAATAAAATCTTTGCAAAGATTCCCATACATTTCTGACATAGGGCAAAATCCAGAGCCCTTACAGGTCACGCAGTTACGACACCCTCTAGTGTTATCTTATGGAAAGTCACTTTAACTGCTCCAGAGCAAAGGGCTTAATTTGACTTTAGGATATGGGCCATATAGTAATTCATATCATGGCTATCTGCATATAAAAAGACAGGCAGCCAACATTCAAAGCTTTGATTTCTCCGGATCAAGTCTTGTTGCCTTTTGGGCTTGCTTGGTAAATTTATGCATAATTGCAAAATTTATGTGGTGGGAGGAAAGTGAGAGAGGAACAGCATCCAGAAATCCTGCCCTCCTCCTCAACTGGCCAAACAAACAATAACACAGCTTGCTGTTGTGCCTTTAACAGCAGCTGAGCTGCAGAAATCAGTAGGGAATGCTTTTCATCAGAGAGAGAAACCTTATCAGCGTTAATGTCTGTAGAATGAGCTGTGGTTCCAGGCACAGGAACAGAAGCAGGCAGAAAGACTGGCAATTCATCCCGCTAGATCTAGCAGGCAAGGTAAAAGAGAGAAATTCTGACTCAACTTCTACCTGGCTCACTTCATATCCAATTCAGAAAAACATACACCGCTTTGAGAACACATACTCAAACAAGGAATCCAGGGAATAGTTTTTTACCCAACCCCCCCTCCTTCAATCTAAGAGACTACAAGCACAATCCTAACCAATTTAGGCCAGCAAAACTCACCCATCACCCCATTCCCGCAATGTCATAGGAGGTTGGTGCATGTGTGTGTCCTGGCCTAACCCCTCTAGGAGTGGCACAGAAGTGCCTATAGCAATTTTATGACACTCCTAGGCCAGCACAGGATTTGGGCCAACCTAAACAGGGGTTTGGAATGCGCAGTAGCTTCCAAGCCATCCTACAAGTTGAGCTGAATCCTTAGTGCAGTTTGGTTTCACTACAGGGATCTGACAGAAGCCTGGATCTTGGGATTACAAAAGGGGGTGGTGGGGAAAGGGAATGAATGGCTTCAACTGGAAACTGTCTACAAGGAAAAGGTGCCAAAATACAGAATGCAGATTCTGTAGGACTCATACTCAGAGCAAATAAGTGTACAGGTTTTTGCTGTCGCCTGAAATTTGCACCTACATCACAACCTGGCTAATAGCATCATCTAGGCGGTTCTCAGGCACAAGTCTGATTGAAATGGATTGCCCAGAAACTCATAGTGGATTACCATGCAGTTATTATTCTAAATGTGTCAAAATCTAAATGTCTTTCCTTACACTAACCCTCTGTTGTATGGAAATCATGTTTTTCCCCAGAACATACCAATTATGTTCAGATGTGAAGAAAATGTACAGTACAGCACTTTTACCTTTTATCTACTACTCTCGCTGCTTTGCAAGACGGACTCCAAGTATTACAGACTCCTACTGTCATCTGGAAAAGCCTCGATTATCTTTAATACTTGCTAACATTTTTAAGGATTTTTTTCCCCCGCCAACATCAGATCATGTGTCATATGAAACTGAATATAACAGATGGTGCAAACTTGTCCTATGGAAATATGCTGAGGTGCTTCCTAGCTTGTAGGAAAATGTATGTATATCTTGAAGATAAATCATTTTAAAACTTTTTCACAAGGAGCCACAGACCACATGGAAACCACTGGCTCGTTTGGTATTACCATACTATGAACCCATTGAGGATGCAACACATTTGAATTCCCCCCTTTTTTATTGGGTCATAGTTTTGATGTTATTGAGGATTGGAGGAAACAGCAAGACATACCAAATCAGTGATGAAAGGAGAAATGGTACATCATTCATGGGGCACATATTTGTAGAAGGAGTCAGTAATGATATACCTACCTTTGAGAAGGAAGCTGTAGCTAGTATTTTGCAGTAAGAACCAGGATTCTTTGTATTCTTGGGAGAGCCAGGATTCTACTAGGTAACTTCAAGGAAAACATCAAATTCACACTGCCCAATTCAATTGAATCGATGTATCCTTGTGAGACGTTCCTCCATTTAAAACTGAGCACACACTAGAGGGCAGTGCCCACTGCTCAGAATAGTGACACATTTATAGACTGCATTTCTGTGCCTTCCCCAAGTCTAATTTAAACCAGAATAGACATGGCCAAGTATCTAAATGGCTCTACCCCTAGGAACCTCTCCCCCCTTTCCCCAACCCATTTTGGAATGGGTTGCTGCGAGTGTCAGGGGGATTGGTTTGCACATGTTGACCCACATCAATCATTGACTTTGACTATAAGTGTTTGATGGTGCTATTTACCTTACTCTAAAGGGGCTGCAGTGGCTCAGTGGTCAGAACACTGTGCTTGACCAGAAGATCAGCAAGTTCAAGACCTGAGTACTGCAAGAAGGGGCAAGCTCCCATCCTTAGCCCAGCTCCTGCCAACCTAGCAGTTCGAAACCACGTAAATGCAGGTAGATAAATAGGCACAACTTCGGTGAGAAGGAAAATAGTGTTTCACAAACCATCCCAGCCACATGACCATGGAGGTGTCTTCGGCAACACTGGCTTTTCGGCTCCTGAAATGGAGATGAGCACCGCATCCTATAGCCATGGCTACATTGGTTGGCTGGCTGGCAGGCAACTTGTGAGGGATTCTTTAGTCTGATGTGAGCCCACTGTGCTAAGTAAGACCATGGGCGCAATCCAGAGTAACTACGGGGAGTCCTTGCTCCGACGTAAGAACAATTTACTCGGGATTGCAATAGGAATTTCCCATAGGTTTTCACTAGGTGGTGCTGTAATTACGTTGTATCTCTTACATGCTCCCGTAGTTACTCTGAATTGTAGGATCTGGCTGCAATCCTAAAGACACTTTCCTGGGAGTAAGACTCATTCAACACAATTGGGCTTCTGAGAAGATATGGTTAGGACTGTGTTCTTAGGCAGTAATCCTCTCCTACTCACTCATCTCTACCTATGTCATATAGGGCACTACTTCTCTGTTCTTATTTCTTAGGCAAATCAAACCAAGATGGGCTGACCAAGATGGGCAAACCAAGAGCAGAGTTGTTCTTAGTAGTATGCAGTGGTGGGCTTCATGGGTTCTCACAGGTTCTATAGATCCCTTTGCTAATGAGCGCCTGGTTCTGAGAACTGGTTACTAATGCGACATAGAACCTGTTGTTAATTCAGGTTATTAGGACATAAAAGCTGTTGTTAATTTATTTGAATCCCACCACTGATAGTATGACTTAGTGTAGACAGAGTCCTACACCAATCACAGGATTTTTTTCTTTCTTTTCACCCACCTGTAATAATATGGCCAAAAACTTCCCTCTTAGGATGAGCAGCTCTTGAAGAACTTAAACTTTTCACCAGTCTGCCTCCCTGTTTTTGACTAACGGGAAGGGCAAGATTTCTAGCTGTGTCTTGTTTTGGAGTTTCTTAAGCTTTACTGCCTCCTGCTGGCAGAATGACAAATTTGTCCCTAGAAAGATAGGGAGGAAAGAGGACAGAAAAGTATCATACTATACTCATGCAACTACTCTGTGACTGGAATACCGTAACTTATTTTTTATCCAGAACTGCACATGCAAGTGTGATTTTTCTCCACAGTACATCCTGCTAAGTTGGCACAGCTACAGTCACAGAAACTATTTTTGTGCAAGCAGAAAAGGTTTATGAAATGATCGTTTTGCGCCACTTCAGCATGAGTGCACAGTTGAGAGAACAGTGGTTAGCCTAAGGGGGCACCACGATTTGAGTGCTGAGCTGAGATGTGACCCTGCTCACACATGAGCCAAAGGGAATGTCATGTGTCATGTTTTGTACAGCATTTAGCAAGCAAGGGAAATGCATTCTTTTCACTTTCTGTTGATTTTTTTTTGTAACTGAGAAGAGACAGTATATTACAGTGAGATACCTGGATCATATTCCAGACAGAGTTAGTACCCTTAACTTTTAGGTAAATATGTCCCCTATAATTGTGACCAACTCTAGGAGTGGCTGGCATCACTAAACACCAAAGTGCACGGAATGCTGTCACCTTCCCACCAAAATGATACCTATTTATCTTCTTGCATTTACATGCTTCTTGTACATGCTTTCAAACTGCTAGGGTGGCAGGAACCGGGTGCTCTCTCTGTTTTGCAGAACAGTACAGTGTGTGTGAAAACAGCTGCCCCACAATTGCACAAATCCACTTGTACCCTCTCTTTCTCACTCATGCACGCACATTTTCATACACCACAGACAAGGTCATGACATCCTCAGCATTACGCAGTATTTCCCACATCTGTAACATTATGTTGTGTTCACATTTACAGAAAATCTTAAGATGATGCATTAGTTAACACACCCTCTATAATTCCATTTATATCTGACCTACTGAGGAGCTAAGAACAGCATTACAGCTGCAATCCTAACCCCCTGTTAGGCTGGCATAAGTCCTAGCGCAAGTCCCATGCAGGCCTAGGATTGTTGCAAAAGTGCCATAAAGCAATAAGGCAACACTCTTGGGGAGGTTTGGCCAGTGCATAGACATGAACTGGCCTCACCATACCACCATGGGAATGGGAAGACAGTTGAGTTGTGCTAGCCTAAATTGGTTATGATTGCACCCACAGTTTTACAACAACCTCGTGGAGAAGAATCAACTGAAAGGAGATATATGACTGACACACACACACACACACACACACACACACACACACACATATATATATATATATATATATATATATATATATATATATATATATATATATATATTCTAATTATATATATATAATTTTTTTAAATTGGGAGTTGGCAACCCTTTTTACAAAAGATGCTGCAATATATAACCAGTTGGCACAGCTCTGGTGACCAAGGGAGGCTTTACAATGAAGTTGCAGGTGCTGATATATTAAAGCCAGCAGGAACCATATGGTCTGGTCCACCAAGCACCAGAGGCCATTTGCTTTATCCTCAGTTATTTTGGAAATGAGCCCAGGATCCCAGAATGGCTATTCAAAATGACTAAGGCAGCTTTTGTTCTAAAAACCTGAGGAAGGCTAGGTGTTACCATGGGACCACTGATCCTAAAGTCTTCATATAGTTTCAAACACCCTGATCTTGCCAAATTGCATTCAAGGACATCTAAGTTAAATGCCCAAGACGAGGAAAAACAAGTTTCATAGAATCATAGGGTTGGAAGGGACCTAGTAGGTCATCTAGTCCAACCCCCTCCCTGCATCAGGAAATCCCCCTAGAGCATCCCCGACAGGTGCTCGTCTAGCCTCTGCTTGAAGATCCCCAGCGAGGGAGAGTCCACCACCTCCCTTGGCAGTCTGTTCCACTGCCGAACCACCCTCTCTCTCAACCTTCTCTCAGCCTTCTCTCTCAACCTTCTCTTCTCTAACATACCAAGTTCCCCCCACCTGTTCTTTTCTGATTGGGCTTATTCTTAGCCGCCTGATCATCCGTATTGCTCTTAAATGAACCTACATCTTTCTTTAAATGAGATGCTCAAGACTTGGACACAGTACTCCAGGTGAAGTCTGGAAGGAAAGCAGAACCACAATTTCTTGCAACTTGGAAGTCCACTAGGATAGAAAGCGATGCCAATTATATTTTATTAGTTGAGCCAATAAATCAAATCCATATTTTCAAAAGCCACCTAAACAAGTGGCCAATTAGTATACAATTTATTTCTACAAGTCTAGATACACTTCTGTGTACCTTATAACAGAGTAAAAACTCAAGACCCTCTTTCAAAACCTAAGCATGGATGAGACTCCAGAAATCAGGAAAGGGACAGAAATGCAGAGTATGTGCAGTTATGTTGTATAATTTATAAAGCATAATAGTGCTCATTAGTAGCTGATGGAAAGTTTCTGTCTTGTCTTAATGAAAAATATCTAAAGATGCAGTATCTAAAGAGGCTGTTGGTGCAGGTGACAATTCACAATCCTCCAGGTGGTCTGCAATCTCCCTTCTCCGCTCGTCATATAATCCAAGCTCCAGTTCCCAGGGGAAGAGATAGAGCCGCAGATGGACTCTGGGACTGGTTGATGGCACAAATGTCAATCCACAGGCGTAGCCCTTTAGTCATTAGATATGTGTGGGCAAGTTGGCTATTAAGCCTTGCTGTGCAAAATTTCATGTATTTGATCTCGTTTGCAAGACTGTTGCCAAAGCTAAACCTGCTTTGAATATAGATGCTCTGCTATTTCACAATTAGAATTTGTTATATAACAAGGATGCGCGCATCATGGAATCCATGGTTATTTTTGCTCTTGCAAGTGGCCAAAATTAGAGTGAACACTTGATAATACTGTTTGAGTTGAAAACGTATAGTTTCTATTGAGCTTACAATAATCCTTTCTTTTATACCATTTATTGTTTTAAGGTTAGTAGATCTGCTTTATTCGAACACAGTTTATTGTACTTTTAAAATATGTTATCTGGTTTTTTATAATTACTAAGATTTTATTCTTATGCATTATTGTTCTTTTGTATTGTTATTGTACTTGCTCCTCTTAAGGATCTCATTAAAGCTAACATACTATCATTAATTCATTCACACAAATATCACACCAGGACTACTTAAATATATTAATCAACACAGAATGTATAAAATAGTCACACTGGAGCAGTCATATCCCCAAATCCAGAGTAACGATGGGAGCACGTAAGAGACTTTACGTGCACTCATAGTTACTGAACCACCTAGTGAAAACCTATGGGAAATTCATATTGGAATCCAGAGTAAGTTCTTCTTACACCCAAGCAAGCACTCCCCGTAGTTACTCTGGATTTTGCTCATAATGCCTTCTACCCAGAATGTTGCTCTTAAGGGTTGCTACACGCATCCTGGATTTTCTAAATGCTGTTTGGGGGAAATCCATATAGGAGAAACAGCTCTCAGGTGTTTCCCGTCTTTTGTGATGATTCCTGGATGCATACTGAAGCAACTTGGATTAAAGACAACAATCCAACTGTTAGGGGCTCCAGAGGTGGGCTTCAGGGGGTTCTCACATGTTCTATAGAACCCTTTGCTAATGAGCACCTGGTTCTGAGAACCGGTTACAAATGGGACATAGAACCTGTTGTTAATTTAGGTTATTAGGACATAGAACCAGTGGTGAGATTCACATAAGAACAACTGATTCTATAGAGTAGGTGAGGATTTTGCCCCCACTGAACTCAATGGAACCAGTGGGATTAACAACAGGTTCGATAGAGTAGGTGAGAACCTGCTGAAGCCCACCGCTGCATAGAACCTGTTGTTAATTTATTTGAATCCCACCACTGCTTGTAACTCACTGATCTTTCATTCAGGGAAAAAAAAGATCATGTCAAGTCAGAATAAACAAGTGGAAGATGGGGGTTCAATCCAGACTTAGAAGATTTCCCACCTGCCTCCCAATGCAAGTGTCAGTTTCAAGAATGCCCTTCTTTATGAGGTATCTTAGCAAACCTATATGTATATTTTACACTTACACACATACACACACACACACGGACGCACACACAAATAATGCAAAAAATTACGGCTGCAATCCTAAAGATACTTTCTTGGAGTAAGACCCATTGAACACAATGGTGCTTACTTTTGAGTAGACATGTTTAGGATTGTGCTCCATATGTAAGTTTTTAATTTAATAATACATAATATAGTGTTTAAATTAAAGCAATATCAATGAGTGTTTTACCTTTAATTTTTCCATATCCTACATTTTTTGGGGGTGTCCTACATTTGGTGGGGGGTGTCTTATTCTGGTTTCTTGTCTTGTTTTGTGGTTATGACATCTGGTCACCCTGGAATGACCCCAGCCAGCCAGCAGCTGAAATTAAGCTTGGGTTATATCATTTCAGAAGGAAGGAATAGCATCATATAGGAAAGGAATAGTATGGCACAGGGATGCCCAAACATTTTTGCAGGAGGGTCACATCATCTCTCTTACACCATGTTGGGGGGCTGGAAAAATGATTTACTTTTCAAATTTGAATAAATTTACATATAAGACTGAATTAGAGACTGATCCAGAGGTTTACAAGGCTTGCTTGTGGGCCACATGGGTGGATGTACGGGCTATATTGAGGCTTGCCACAGGCCACATCTGATATAGCTGGTTGATATAGCTAGAGATGTTTATTTCTGGTGAGTAAGATAGGATTATATTTGAAGTCTTAATGAGAACAATAGGTATATTTCTAAATAAAATTAACATTTTCAAACAGCTATACAGTATAGCTCAGCAATATTCAACCTTTTTTCATCTCACAGCACCCTGACTAGGTGCTAAAATTATCCAGGTACAGCATCTGTTTTTTGATAATGGACAAAGCACACCACACTGCCCACGAGAGGCTCACATCCCTTAATGACCCTCTCCCAAACTCCCCTGGCTGACTATTTGGGGCACAACTATGTGACGCAGAACAGTGGTAAAAAATTGCTGGTGTAGCTGAATTAAATGGGGAAAACCTGTACACATAGACTTCTTGTGACATGTTAGATGCTTTCTTTCTAGTAGTGAGTTTTCTATGAGGAGGGTTTTTTCTCTCTCTTTTGAAGGAGCACCCAATCATGTGTGTCGTAGTCCCCAATCTAAAGAGACATATAACCTCTGCAGTATGATCTCACAAGCAAGTCAGTTCTCCCAACAATGCTTCGTTTTCAGGGATAAAATGTAGGAACAGCAGCATTTAAGCTTTGGGGGGAAAGATCCATCCTTGTTTAATATAACTACTTGTGCACATGGGAAAGAGACTCTTTATAAGCGCTCACATGTTAAGACTCCAATCAGAACTCCATGAAAAAGTAACTAGAAAATCAAATTGCCAATAATATATAGGCACTTATTATTATTATAGGCACTTATTATTACTGCCTATCAGTGACTATAATCACCAGGTAGGTTCCTTTGCCAGATTTGGGGGGAGAGAGTCACAGTGTGTTGAGAAAAAGGTAGCACTCCTGCTAAAATCATCTTTTTTCGGTTGCCTTAATCCATATGCAGCAACAGAAGGGTCCACAGTTCTGCGTGTGAACTTCTAAATATAATCTCATCAAGTAAATGATTGGCATGAGAGTGAAAGTGTGTGTGTTTTTGTGTTCAGGATGCTAGTACAGAAGTAGGGGGCCAAGCTCAAAAAATGGAAAAATACTGACTGCCTTATGGGCAGGAATTAGGCTGCTTCATTCTGCAAGAGGTACTGCAGTGCAAATCAAATTGCCTGTGACTTGCCTCTCCACGCTTGAATATTAAGTCCAATTGAGCTGAGATTTGCTCATAAGCACAACTAGATGTGTGTGCATGTGTGTGTGTATTTATTTGCAGGAAATAGTTTATTTGCTGACTGACTATATTTATTAGTAATTTCTTCACAAATAATCAAAACAGTATACAACAATAATAACATTATAAATTACAAATCAAACAGCAAACAATGATCCAAATAAAACCAACTCAATCCTAAAAATCCACCAAAACAGAAAAAATCAACAGCAGCACCAGACCTCAACATGCCATGATGGGTTTGTGTGTATGTGTGTGCAGGGTTGCCAGACCCTGGAATTTCCAGGAGGCCTCCAGAAAACAAGCCCCTTCTCCAGGGCAGTGAAAAAAGGCAGGCAGCCTCCGGGAAAACAGCTTCCTGATGGCCGCCATTTAAATTTGGGGTGCTGCAGCTATGCGCAATTCTGTTTGGTTGTATCTGGGGCATGCGCTATCCTTGGTCCTGATCATCAGGCAGACCATCAAACGGGAGAAAGAGTGAGCAGGAGAAGGAAACTCCTCCCCCTCACCGCCTTGCTGTGACTCCGTTGCAAGCTAGCAACGGCCTCTGGTGTGCTCTCCTCACAGCACCACAGTTGCAGCTGCCTGCCACCTTTGCCGCAGCCACCCGCCCCGTGAGTCTGCTGCCTGCCTACCTCTACCTGCTGCTCCCCGATAGCCTATCTACTGCTGCCTCGCTCCGTCGCCGCAGCTTCAGCCTCCCGGCTGCCTCATTGACCTCCAGATGAGGTGGAGGAATTGGAAAGTGTGTGAGCCCCATGCTAGGTGTGTTGTGTCTACCCATAAGTAAACTCCATTATACAATGGGACTTCCTCCCAGGAAAGTGTGCCAGTATAATGGAGTTTGTGTCTCTCTCACAGCCACAGTGAGTAGAGAGTTTCATCATTTTTCAATTTTAAAAGAGGTAATATACTACTGAAATTAAATAAGGAGAGAAACATGAGTGTTTTTTGGCTTATTTTAACATGTCCTACATTTTGTTCTACTTTTTGGGGTGTTCTACAATTTTTTTAATTGCAGGAATTTATGCAGGAATTTTGGCTTGGGGGTAGGAATTTTGGCCTTCAGGGATTTTGCATCTGGCATCTGGTCACCCTCTCTGTCTGTCTGTCTGTCTGTCTGTCTGTCTGTCTGTCTGTCTCTCTCTCTCTCTGTGTCTGTCCGTCCGTCCGTCGGCCTGATCCAGTGGAGTCTTTTAACATCTTAACATTAGTGGAGGCTCTTAACATCTTATCAATGCTCCCAAAGGCCTTACAGAAAAAGGTTAGTTTCAAGCCACATTTTAAAGGCAAGCAAATAAAATGATCTATGGAGGGCATTATTGAAGTACCACATAAAATCAAACATGCTCAAACATAAAATGTTTCTTATTTCTGTGTCATCATTCGTGTTTAGGACACGGTCACTCCTTCCTATCCAGGTTTTCTATTAAAACTTTGCAAAAGGTGCCAGGGAAGAGTAAGGGAGAATTGCAAATTTGATTCAGATCTGAAATGCAAATTATAACCAGCCAAACTGGTTGATCAGGTTTCAAAGCGACTGGACTAAGTGACCGTGCTGGCAGTTCTCCAATTAGATATCAGGATGACATCATTTTAGGTGGTCAATAAAATAGTCCTGGCTGGAAGCTTCTTCCTCCAGCAGGGATGCCCACCAGCCACATTCACAGAGAAGGTGAGAGGCAGAGTTGGTGGTCCTTGTGGTTTAGTTTATTTTTTATTGTTTGGAGTATAAAGTCTTCTTTATATCATGCAACACATACGCATTATTATAGGACCATTCAAACCTCATGGTAAAAGCTCAAAGGGGAACACTGCATACCCAAGAGCCCCCAGCATCTCATCGCCATCTGCTGGCCATCTGTATTATTTTTCACTAATCTGTGGGTTTGTGGAAATTAAACCCTCTTTCTGCCAAATTCAATGCTTCTTGCTTTATTCTTTCCTTCACTTGGTTCTGTTATCTATTTTTCCCTTTTATTAGCATTTTAATAAACCTTTACATTTCATGCTGCATCTCCCTGATAATGAAGGCTCAGTACTGTTCTATGAAGGGATTCTTCCCAGGTTTTCTGGGCTAATGGCAGCAGATTCAGGTAGGGTTGCCATAATTTTTTTCCACAAAACCAAGACAGGATCCCCATCTAACTTACCAATATGTGAATACAATCACCCAAAACTGGGATTGTCCCAGTTTTCCGGACAAATGGCAATCCTAGACAGGGCATAATCCTAAACAATTGAGGCCAGCACAACTCACCATATTCTTGTGTTGGTGTGGGGAGGTTAGCACACATCGGTGGTGGGTTCACACCTACTCTATAGAACCGGTTGTTAATGAGGGATATGACATATAAAGTTTAAAAATAGCCATTTAAAAGTGGCTGCCAGATGGGCACAGAACCAGTTGTTAATTTCTTTGAATCCCATCACTGGCACATATCTGTGCACAGGCTTAATCCTCCTAGGAGTGGCACAGAAGTGCCTTATGACACTATTGCGATACCTCCAGGCCAACATGGGACTTATGCTGACCTAACCAGAGTTAGGATTCCAGTGTCTGTTTACCAAGGCTTTTCCCTAGTAAACTGTCGAAACATGGAAGAAAGAGGAAGGGTAACGGAGCATGCTAACCACTAGCCACCACTGCTCTGGATCAGTGTGCAATCACTGGCAACTGCTCTCTTAATCCTGGCACCTGCATTATCACTGTACATGCTTCTCTCACTTGGAGCAAAACCACTTCTGACAATCTCAAATGCCAGCAGCTTTATTTGGAGAAGTTGCTCTCTGAAGCACACTGATTCCATGTTTTCAGCATAGGTTAACTTTTTCCATTGATCAAACAACTTAAACACCTAGGGCCTTTGAGAGGAAAACATCACACATATTCTACAACATCAGCAATATAAATTTCAAGTGCCTGCTAAACCCATTCTGATGAGAAAATACAAGAAAAAGAACAGACAAGCATAGGAAAATCCCCACCATTTTGAACATATATCCCAAAAATTTACACACCATGCTGGTTAAACATTGTTCTCAAAACAATAAGTCAACAACTTTTTAAAGCAAGATTCCAAGTATTTCCTTCTAAGCATGTTTGTATGCTTTTTGATTTTTAAAGAACGCATGCTTCTAGCTCTCATGTTTGCAGAGACAACTTTAGACAGAGTAACAGCTGCACAAGTCCACAGAATAATGCTGAAGCAAATGTATATCCAAGGCTCAGGAAATGAGTGGCACAGAGCAAGGTTCTGGGGCGGTCTCCTTGTGAAGTATAGAGTTCAGTTCTGAGCATCACAACCAAAAAAAAAGGATGCTGATCAATTTAAAAGGATTCAGAGAAGAGCTGCACAGATGACAACTGTCTAGAAGACAAATCACATGAGGATAGGCTGGAGTAAATTGGCATGTTTAGCCCAGAGGAAAGACTTAAAGGGGATCTGTTGAGACTTTTTGAGTATGTGGAAGCACGACAAGTAGAAGAGGAAGGACTGTTCTCACGATATCCACTAAGAACAGGACACAAAGCAACAGACTTAAGTGTGGCCCAACAGACGCTGAATCTTGCGCGCACGACTGCTATGGCCTTTTATTCTAGGGCCTTGGGAAAATCACTCTCTGCCAGACTCAGTTCCCCATCTGCAAAATGAGAACAGCAATGATCTTGTTGTGAGGGTAAATATCAAGTACTTAGCAATTTTTTAAAAGTTATATCTAATCTTCCTATAAAGTAGCCAAAACCCACCATTCTTTCTGTCACATTCTGAGCTATCATTTTCTAGTCATGTTGAGGACATAGAATACAGTGGGAAGGGGAATAGAATACAATACAGTTGGACAGTGAGAAGGAGCTGAGACAAGGTAGCTGGGAGGAGTTAGGGGAAGAAACATGTAGTTGGAAGGAGAAGGGCTAGAACCCCCTCCCAACACCTACCCTGCTTTGTGAACTCAGAAGATGTGTTAACACGTGTGTGCATGTGCACACATATGAACATTTATCTATTCAGACTAGTAGCTGTAATGCATAACTCTTGCAAAATTAGAAAAAAATAACCTCCAAAAATGTTTGTTTAAAATCAAATTAGGAATGGGATGAGTTGCCTGGAGAGATAGTGAAATGTCCTTTCACTAGGTGTGATGCTAGTTCACCTCCTCATGGTGCACTCTGGATAGCACAAAAGTGTGAAGTAAATGACTAGCAACAATTGGCAGCCAGACTACACTGAAGAATATTGCAGTTGGCGACAGCTGGCAGCAAGACACCAATGTAAAACACTCCTGACTCTCAAAATACATGGCTCTTTCATACTGAAATTTTCTCTACCCTGTAGTAGTCACACTTGGCAGCACATGCTGAGCAAAAACCCAATTTCAGGTACAGTAGTTGAGAATAATCTTGAATCAGGGCTACCAGTAGCCAGATGCTGCAGTCTGCCCATACAATGGTCAGAAATCAGACTACTCTTCATAAACCCAGTCAGAACCAGAGAACTGATAGGGACCTGGCTGGTTCCATGTAACTATTTGCTTCAAACTGGGTTCTTCCAACTGAGCAACTCATCTCAGATTCCTGTGCCTCCAAAATCCAACCATCCGCTGACCTGACTAGATACTTGCACCTCCGCCTTTCTTCCTTGAAACTCTACCTGCAATCTCTGAACCTGGCTGAGGTTCCTGCAGTGGGGGTGTAAATACTGATCACAGGGCATGAGGATTGCCACTTTCTCCACCCAGATACCAGGCACTGCCCATGGAAGCTTAAGAGGGAGAAAAGGAAGGTGTGGTTCCTCCTCCTTCTGCCCTATCCTTTTTTTCCTGTTGTGGTGGTGAGGTCTACAGGTGGATCGCACATGTTTCATGAGGGATCTGAGCGGACGACAGGATTGTGGATGAAACTGGCAGTAGAAGAGAACTACCCTGAGTAACCTCCATGACGTTACTTGGTGGTGCGGCACTCTGATGTTCCTATCCTCTCCACATCCACTTCTTGGTATGCATTCCTAGTACCCATAACAATTCTCATTCAGTGTGCAACACTAGAGAGCTGGCCAAGAATATAGAAGGCTGTATGTCATGTGGAAAGATGGAGTATGGTGTCCTCCTCCCTGCCCTTCATAAATGACATACCTGAAAGGGGTACTCCATCTTGTTTATACAAAACAGCCATCCAGAGACAGAGTTTCTTATGCTTCTCTGCTTTTTGGGAGGTGGAAAAATATGTTTTTGCAGATAGACGGTGCACAGTTTAGAATGTCCTCTGCTATTAATTCCCTTACTTTTAAAGTACATGAGGCTTTGTAAGTGAGCAGCAAACTGTAACAGTGTTACTTAGCAACCTGTGCGGGCTTTTGAAACAGAGTTGTTGGTGGATAAATAGCACGGTGTTCATGTTCTTGCGTGCCCAAAAGAAAGCACGTGTATATTTCACGGGAGGGGATTTCTAGGCATCTTGTAGGGTACTGCTGGGTACAGTCTGGAAGATCTCCCATGTAAACCATATTATAGTGAAGGACACCTGTACAGAAGACATGCATGATGTACTGCATTCATTATGCAAGCACACAAAGTATGCATTTTGGAGCAAGAAATTGAGTGAAGTATGGCATTTATAGCCTATTATGCAGACAATCTCTGTGGGTGTGAAACCGAATCTAGTCTGAAAGGCACAACAATATTCCTTGTCTTGAACATTAAGCTCATAAAAGTTGCTAGCCTGTAGAAATTTCACTGGCCTACCTGACTAAGGGTGTAATCCTAACCTAGGCCGGCATAACTCATCAGTCCTCCATTTCCCATGCTGATACAGGGAGGCAAGCACATGTCTGTGCACTGGCCTAACACACCCCCAGGTGTGTATCATTTTATCCAAATGATAAAATATTCCCTGCTTGATGACTTTCAGATTGCTATCATTTGCCATTAGAATAGGGTCTTATATTCAAAGACACATATATATAGAAGACAGAGCCAACACGATTGGATCCAGCCGGTGTCGCAGAGCTGGGCTAAGGACAGGAGCTCACCCTGTCTTGCAGGGAAGCCCCGAGTCACGAACCCTGGCCTGCTGGTTAACAAGCACAGTGTCTTAGCCACTTGTGCCACCCACAGCCCATATTTATACACACACACATACATACACACACACACATCATATATACTCGCGTATAAGCCTAGTTTTTTGGGCCCAAAAATGAGCCCAAAAACCCACCTCAGCTTATACATGGGTCAGTAAAAAAAATTAAGAAAAATGGCAGGCGCGTCCTCCAGCTCGTGCCCTCAGAGGCTCTGCACCCTCTCCAGCTGCTGGCGCCAGCTCTCCCAGCTGCGGAAGAGGCACATGGCAGCAAGACATGGAGCCCACTGCAGCCAAGCCCCTCCTCAGACTCAGGTACTTCTTTGTGGGCCTTATTTCTGAGTAGACATGCCCAGGATTAGTCCCTGAGGTTACAAGACCAGCCACACTTTCCTGCTGTTGCTGCATTTCCCACCCTCGGCTTATATTCGGGTCAATAAGTTTTCCCAGTATTTGTGGTAAAATTAGGTGCCTCGGCTTATGCGCGGTTCGGCTTATACATGAGTATATACTGTATACAGACTTATATTCAAAATGTGATATAATTCAGTTTTACAAGATGTAAGCAAAAAGAGTTTCCACACTGAACCCAATCCACACTCTTACCACACTTTGACAGCTGATGGCATAGTAAAAAAATGTCCATCAGCCTGGGGTAGTGTTGACGACTATATGAGTTCACTATATTAATTGACTATTGCAGCTTAGGTCACCTAAGGGTGAGTTTTATAGTAACGTTTTACAGGAAAACACCATTTCACTGTAAAATTTCCCTATAACTCTTCTGTTTCCACCCTCTTATAAGTGTGCTTCTGCATGTTCAAAACAAGTTATAACGTTTAAAGTTAATAACAGAAAATGAATATTTGTGTGTAGATTACATATTTTGTAAGAAGCAGCAGCTAAGAAACAATTAGGGGAAATCCAGAAAAGCCATTTTCCACTATAGAAAATTGCCTGCGGAACTGGTGTGGTTCAGATTGCATCATGTGATTGATGTTTGTAGTCCAATGTGGGCTTTTTCTCCGTTTTTCCCCCACACAAAAGACTGCATATTATTAAACTTTACAGCTCCTGTCATCGGTTATATTGAACTGTGCATTTTTTGTTGTTTTTAACATGCTTTTAAAATGCATTTTAATTTGCATTTTTTTTGTTTTTTAATGTTGCTTTTTAACTGCAAATTTACATTGGGTACGATCAGTGATGGGCTTCAAAGAAATTAAGAACCGGTTCTCTGCCCATCTGGCAGCCACTTTTAAATGGCTATTTTTAAACTTTATATGTACTATCTCTTGTTAAGAACCGGTTCTATAGCGTAGGTGCGAACCTGCTGCTGCCCACCACTGGGTACGATCCTAATCAAATTTCCAGCTTTGAGGTAAGAGAATGTCAATGGGGAATCCTGCTGGCGGGAAGGAGTTGGAGGGTACCCTCTATTTTATCTGCTAGTTCTTATCCAGGGCACTTCATCAGCCCAGCTTAACCTCCTCTTTTTTTGCCTCTGTGCAAACAAAGCAAATGAGAACATTTAGCATGATGTCCTAGTGCTATATTTTATTTTAACTTATAGAACATTAATGCAGCCACACTAATGTGTAGAGTAGTTTCAGGCTGCAAAGGCCTTCTGAAGGTAAAAGAACATTTGGTCACACCTCCCCACATCACCAATCCCACTGTGTCTACTCTGACCTATGCGCCAGCTACACAGCTGATGAAAGTCTAGGGCTACATTATTTTTTTAAAGGGAAATAAGCAGAATGAAATTTCCAGCGAAGGAAATAAGCAGAATGTTTCCAGCATACTGCTAACATGCTTCCAATGCAGTTTTTAAAAACAGAATGGTGATTCATCATTAAAATGAATTGTCCACTGATTGGTTTCACCTTATTGTCCATATTCCATGGAGGCCACTATGTTTCTAACAGGTTCCTACATTCAGTTTGATTGAGAATAAGTAGAAATGACACAAGCATGGTGATGGCCACTTGCTTAGCAAAGTTCTAGCATGGCTAGCATGCTATGATAGAATCTTTGAGAAAATGTGTCCTGGAAGCAAGCAATCTGTGGTTCAGCTTGGAAGACTTTGACCCAAGTTGCCAAATATGCACTTTGTTGACTTGTGCAGAATGGAGTTATGCATTTTTGGAAGTGTTTCAGGAGTTTTTCTTGAGCACTAATAGCGACACAGACTTGGACTCAAGTCTTTTGGCCCACCACTCCACTTAGTATTGCAATGTGTGCCCTTTCTTGCTTGTTCATGGATTCCAAAGGACCTTTGGAATCTAGAAGCCACGTGCAAACTGGTGTAAGCAAGAGACTTGGAGAGACTAATAAGTTGACTCCAGGAGGCAAAGCAGGGGTGGAGAAGAGAAGGGAGGCTTGTTTTGGGGACCCACCCATCTTTTGCTTCTGTCCCTTTGCTCATGATGCCCTCCCACCTTGCCAAGCAAGGATGCCTTCTCCCCTCCCAGCCTTGGTCCATCCATGATGTGCCTTTGGCCTGATCCAGTAGAGCAGTGGTTCTCAATCTTCCTAATGCCGTGACCCGTTTATAAGTTCCTCATGTTGTGGGGACCCCCAACCACAAAATTATTTTTGTTGCTACTTTATAACTGTAATTTTGCTACTGTTATGAATCGTAATGTAAATATCCGATATGCAGGATGTATTTTCATTGTTACAAATGAAATGTGTATTCTATGCACACATTGAACACAATGGGATTTATTTCAGAGTAGGCGTGCATAGGATTGGGCCCTGAGGTTGCAGTCCTATCCACATTTACATGGGAGTGAAGGCCCCCCTGACTATAATGGGATTTATTTCAGAGTAGGCATGCATAGAATTGGGCCTTGAGGCTGCAATCCTATCCACATTTACATGGGAGTAAAGGCCCCTCTGACTATAATGGGATTTATTTCAGAGTAGGCATGCATAGGGTTGGGCCCTGAAGCTGTCAGTCAGCCCCAGTGCGTGCGCAGCTACAGCCAGAGGTCTGGCAAGCCTAACCTGGCCCCCTGCACCTGGGTTCTTTAGGCGACCTCCTTCTGAGGGCAAAGTCAGAGACACTGTGTGGGGTTTGTGGCTGGGATTCATCAGTGTATTATGTGCTGCTGCCCTCACTGAAAGAACAGCAGAGTGTTTATTTACAAATGAAATAGGGACATCAAAAGACTGTTAAATGAGAATTCTGAAACACAGACACACCCCACCATCAACTATTTTTTTCCCCTGTGGAGTCGCACCTGACTCATTTGCTGAAAAGACTCAGACTTGAGACAAACCAAATCCCAAAAACACCCTGGATTTGTTTCTACAACCTCCCATTAAGACTTCACCACAAAAAAGTGGGAATTTGTTGAGCCACATCCTGCTGGAAGCTTTTAAAAAATAGCACTCTTGTGCTTCTGGTTCTAGAAGCTAAAAAAAAAAAAGAACACAGTCCAAGTGGATGCAGGAGGGTGGAACGAGGCCAGGAAGAAAGATAGGATATCTGCAGCACCATCCTAGACTCTTGGGAAGTGTCCAACTGGTGAAGTGAATGAAACCAGCACGAAATTGTTTGCTGTGCATTTATGTTTGATTTTCAATAATAATAATAATAATAATAATAATAATAATAATAATAATAATAATAATAATAAGCAGCAGCAGCTGCTCTCAAGTTGTTGGTGATATTTCAACAACTCTTGGGTCCTTGGTTAGGATTTTAACTGTTAAGTTTTTACCAGTTATTGGCTTTGTTTCAAATTAAAGCTTAACCAATAAATAAATAAGATGCAAATTTATTCAAAATTGAAATGTAAATCATTTTTCCAACCCCGACACAGAATCAGAGAGATTATGTGGCCCTCCTGCCAAGATGTTTGGACACCCCTGTGTTTGAACATGCATCCAGACACAGGTCCTAGCCTGTGTAATTCCTCCCAGATAGAAAAATAAAGGCACTGGTGTTCCAAAGGAGGGGGATGCTAAGTTTTTTTAGGCACTTAAAGTGCAACCCTCACCCACCACCTGCAAAGTCAGTTGCACTGCTGAAAGCAAAGGAGATATTTATGTGCACGGAAAAACTTGGAGTCTCTCCCCTACACCAAAAAAGGGGGTTGAAGGAGTTCTCCTTCAGCAATTTCTGCTGTGTTCTGAGGAAATACTTGTATAAAAGCAGGATGTGTGAAATTATCAGCGTTTACATTGATGGAAGCCCTCCAGTGAAGAAATTAATAAGGCCATCTCACAGAATTTACCTTGACTTTACCTGCTCCTTTAACATCCCTATGATAGGTCCAGCCCCCTCCATCCCAAAGAGTTGTGGAACAAATATTAACTAATATTGTAACAAGTAAAAAAAAGCAGGCCTCTGTCAGTCTTGAAAGACTATGGTATCGTGCTCAGCACTGCATACACTGGACGCGAAGCACGAAAGCCTGGGTTGGATTGTTATGGAGGATAGGCTGATACCCAAGCAGCAAATCCCCCCTCTCCACGCCACTGAATTAGTCCAATGGAAAGGCAAAGCCATTACGATTGGATCCAGCTGCGTCGCAGAGATGGGCTAAGGACAGGAGCTCACCCTGTCTTGTGGGGTCAACCGCGGTCTTGAACCCTGGCCTGCTGGTTAACAGGCACAGCATCTTAACCGCCTGCGCCACCCACAGCCCACTAACACCAAGTACATGTATGCGAAATAATTGCATATTGTTTCATGCTTCCAGTTCCTTCCTCTGTTGTTTCTCTTGCATCTATTTTTAGATTGGTAGCACCTTGGAGCAGGGAACTATATTTTCAATTTTTGTGAAGCATCAGGCGCATGGATTGCAGTATATATTACAATATATAAAGCATAATGGTGTACAGGTTTACTGGTGAAATCTGTGTGTGGGCTTGCACAAAAACTCCCTCATTAGACAAATGTGTGTATCAGTCCTGAACATGACACATTAAAAGATTCACAAAATATTTCATGACACATACACACATAATATAATCAATGATACACACAACAACCAAATTCTTACACAAGCTTGGAGACAAATGAAACAATGACATAAGCAAACATTCTGAACATAGAGCCAATAATACTACAGTACATCATCTAAGGGCCCAGTTGTATCCAACCTTCCATCACTAACTCAGGCTGCAATCCTAAAGACACTTTCCTGGGAGTAAGATCCATTGAAAACAATAAGACTTACTTTTGAGTAGACGTGGTTAGGATTGGGTTCTCCGTTGCAATGCAACTCTGAAGGTAAGGGAACAAATCTTCCCTTGCCTTGAGGAAACCTCTGCCCTTCCCCACTACTTTGCTCTCCCCAACCACAGCAGGATGCAGCACATGTCCTGTTGGCACAGGTGTATCCATGCTGTGGAAGGTTGGGTATGACTGGGCCATAAAATGGGTTATGGACACCTCAGCTTCATTATGATCTTTGGTGATTTTAGCTGCAATCCTATTCACACTTACCTGGGAGTAAACCCCATTACTATAAAAGGACTTTTTCTGATATGCATAGGATTGAGCTCTCACAGAGCATATGTTTTCATAGGAATATAGGAAGCTACCCTGTACTCAGTCTGACCACTGAACAAACTAGCCCAAGTATTTGTCTTCACTAACTGGTTTCAGATGCATGAACTGTGACCCAGCCCAGTTACCCAAGAACCATTAACTGGAGATGCCAGGGACATGCAAAATATGAGTGCTCGCTTGCTCTCGCTCTGCAGGGCATGTGCTACATCTTATGGTGAGAGAGCAGCTACAAAGATCTCAAAGTAAAGGAAGATTTGTTCCCTTACTTCAAGATAGCTTTGGGGCTGCATCAGTGCTGGAAAACTGGATAGGATTGAAAGATAATTCATGGAATATATATCAAGAGATACACCTAAATTGATGGAAAGTATATCAAGAGATATTCATCATAAGAGGCCCTCACAGTGAAGAGGCATCACACCTCTGAATGCTTAGGGACAAATCACAAGGCATGGCAGTTAACATCACACCCTGCCTGGAAACTATGGTACGTAAGAGGCCCATCACTTCGGAATGTGGGACTGGACGAACCTCTGATCTGATCTGGAAAGGCAATGTTTACATTCATATTATTCTTTTAAATTAAATCTCTTTTGGGTTGAATGTTAAACACATTTGACAACACAAATGTTAAAGATCCATCTTAAAACCCCAACGTTTGAAACTCTTGTACTTGAGTTTATCACACATACGCCTAAATACAGTACAGTGGCGCCTCACGTAACAAATTTAATTCATTCTGGAGGCATGTTTGTTACATGAAACATTCTTTACGTGAAGCGGATTTTCCCATAGGAAATAATGGAAACTCACACGATTGGTTCCACAACCCCCAAAATATTCATATAAAAATATTAACTGGATGTAAAAGCGATGACAGAACACTGGGATTGAATCCAAAACATGCATTCAATGTGCATGATCTTAGGAAGTCAACTTAGGCTGCAGTTCTAAAGACACTTTCTTGGGAGTAAGACCCATTTTACACAATGGGGCTTACTTCTGGGTAGACATGGTTAGGAGGCTGCAATCCAAGACACCTTCAAAGTGTCTCCCCACTTTCTCCTTCTCTCCATCCTGACTCCTGAGCCTCTCTCCCCTGCTCCCTTCTGGCTAGCCCTGAGCTGCTTCCCTCTTCTCCACTGCTCTTCTCTCCCTCTGCCCAGTGGACACCCGGCCACAGGAGGAACAGCATGGAAGTGTTGCTTTCACTATGGGCAGGTGCGCTAGGCAGCCCTGATGCTTTTTAATAAACAGGCTGCTGGCCAGCGCGTCTGCCCCAACTGCCAACGAATGTGTTCTTTATGTGAAGCACTTTCTTTACATGAAGCAAAATCCTAGATAAATTTTTGTTTGTTACGTGAAACATACTTTACGTGAGGCACCACTGTACTTAATTGTTCATAAGTGCACTTTTTAATCAAACACGCATTGTGTGATTGCTAACTGGGCACGAGGCACTCTTTCAAGCGGATGTTCTTCTTTTATTTAGCAGGGGAAGAGTAACTGGTCCTCCTCACCCTCACCCCAGCAACGTCTGTTCTAGTGGCTTCTGCTGGTGTTCTTTTGCATTTTAGATTGTGAGCCCTTTTGGGACAGGGACCCATTAGCTATGATTAGCTATTAATTTTTTTCATATTCTTTGTAAACCGCTTTGTGAACTTTTTGATTGAAAAGTGGTATATAAATACTATAAATAGATATACAATGCCAAACATGTCATATTCGAGTCCCAAGTGTGAAAACGACAGTAGCAGCCTGTTTCTAGTCTCACCCACACATGCAGCCACACTCACACGCCAAGAGATGCATGCGCCACGCTCTCATGCAGTCTTCCACCACAAGATCTGGTTGATGTTGCACCCTGTGCACCCAGGCTGTGTGTGTTCGTGAGGAGGGAGCCCCCCAGACCCATTGTTTCTCCTGATTACACCCTTTCCCTCCAGTTCTCCATGACTCACGCACCAGCTACTAATTAAAACCAGGAAACAAGCAGGGGGGAGAAGGCAGGATTATTTTAGAAATGATGCTGACTTTGGAGGGCACCAGTCTCTCATCACCATAGAAACAAGGGCTTTTTGAAAAACCCCAATATCCCCCACCCCGTCTGCATTTTCCCATCCTTTTTGTTCCCTGTGCCTCAAAAACCCTCCCTACCTGCCTCCTTTCCACTCCCTGAATTCACCTTCTGCTAGTCTGACATAACAGGAACATGACAAGAATAGAAGCCTTATAAGGCAGTGAGTATGACAGCTCTCCTCTGCAACCATGAACCTCAAATTATGTAATGGGGGAGGAATGACAGAAATTAAGAGCTTCTGCGGACATTTAACTTGATGCAGATACTCTGGCATGCACTGCATGCATTAAGATTATCGCAGAAGTGTTGGACAAACTTCAGAAGTTGGCGGAAGCTGGGGGGGCTTGGTGTGATGCAGTCCATGGGGTCAAGAAGAGTCAAACATAATTTAATGACTGAACAACAACATCACAAACACCACAAAAAAAATCAAGATCATCCAATCCACAATTTCTTCACAGCTTCATGTATAGAATTTCTCAGCTTTAACAGAATTTATACTGTGTGTGTATGTGCGTTTGTGTGTTGAAGCTGCTTTCTGCCAAGTGCACATTGCCCAGTATTGCTGACACAACCAGCAACAGCTCCCTCCACTTTCGGAAAGGAATCTATCCCAGCTCTACATGGACTTGCCAGAAATTGAACCTAAGACCATCAGCACACAACTCTTGTGTTCTACCATTGAGATATAGCATCTCCCATTTACCAGAACTGGATTGTAGGGGAATAAGATTTGGGACACTGAATATCTGTGGGGACATATCCAGAAGAGAAGATTCTGGTAAAAGACTGGTAGCTTTTGCACTAGCAACCTGAGATGAGTGTGGAAAAGCTTGGGAGCCCTTAAAGTGATTCACCTGGAAACTCCCAACGATTTGAAGTCACCCTCTCACTTCTCCAACCTCTATCTTCTGCAATTCTACCGCTCACATCAGTCTAGGGCCAGTGATGGTGGTATACGGCACATCTAACATCACCCAGAACCTATTTATTAACAGTCCTCCTCATGGCATTTCCTTATGATCTTGAGTTGTTTTTGCTTTCACCCTTCCTCTGAGGTCTCAGTGATGAGTGTGACAGAAAGAGGGTTTTGTGTGGGGCAGACCAATAGTAAAGTATTTTAAAAAATCATGTTACCAATTTCAGTCGTAATTGAATGGGGCTTCCCAATGGGCTATTCCCTCTGCAGTGCTTCCCAAGGTAAGGGAAAAGCTTCCCCTTGCCTCAGGCTTGCACAGCAACAACCCAAAACATGAACTGGATACAGTGTAAGCAAGCCAGTCTGCCTGTTCTAGCACAACTCAGGACTGTATTGTCCCTGTAGGTAGAAAACTAGCCTGCAATTACAGATGAAAGCTAGAACCTTTCTTTCTAATATGTTCATTTTGTAATTGCAAGAATTTTTTATGTGGCAGAGCATTCAAAAATAAACACACTGGTTATTATACACACTGTCATTCATGATAATATGAAGTTTTGAAAACAAATAATGCACTGGTACTTTTAAAAAACATGTTCCATGTAAAATGAGAAGTCTCTTGATGCAGTCTTTTATCAGCAGTATCTTCTATTAGCAGTAAGAAGTAGTACAATCCATTCTATTACCTCTTTTTGCAACTTTTGCAGACCAGCTAATGCTTATATGTGCTCTGACTAATAGCACAATCCTAACCATGTCTACTCAGAAGTAAGCCCCATTGTGTTCAGTGGGTCTTACTCCCAGGAAAGTGTCTTTAGGATTGCAGCCAAAGGCCAAGTTTATATGTGAAGCAAAATTAGGTGGCCAAATGCTATGCCAGCAGAATAATCAACTTGGGGTGCAATTCAGAGTAACTTCAGGAAGTCCTTGCTCTGGTGGAAGAACAATTTACTCTGGATTGCAATATAAATTTCCCATAGGTTTTCACTAGGTGGTGCAGTAACTATGGGTGCACATAATGTCTCTTATGTACTCCCGCAGTTACTCTGGATTGCAGGGCTGGTTAATTTTTGGCAAAAGCAAGCTTATGGCGATGAGTTGGACTAAGTAGTCATGAGCTCTCCTTCTGGACTTTGGTGAAACCTGGGTTTCAAAGGTGAAGAAAGATATTCAACAGAGTGATGGGAAGGGTCTAAACACACACGTACTGCATTCCAAGACAGCTGTTTACTGAGCCAAGACAGGTGGGTTCACGCACCTCCACAACAGAGAACACACACTAATGTTCACCCTTAGAGGAACACTTGCTGCCAGGTCTCTTTGTTGTTTAAATATCAACTTCAATAAGGTCTCTGTTGCTTAATATACCCTTGGTACCCTCTTAAACAAGTATTTCCTTCCTGTCCCTTTAGCAACCATATTCGCTGCTGCTGCTGCAGACATCTCTTCATGTGCAGCCAGGTAAGTGGAAATTGGAGGGGGGAAGAGAGACAATGGAGCAGTACTGCAGGGAACACAAGTTTTCCTAGCAGCCCTGTTTTCCTGGACAGCCCATGGCCTTTCAAAACCCAGCAGGTTTTCTTCTGCTACCCAGCTGGGCAGCTGACAACCCGCAATCAGTGCTAATTGGCCTCCACACAGGTACCTGACTCAATCTTGCCTCCCTATTTATGGAGCCATGGAGGTGCTGCACAGTGGAAAGGGGTCAGGGGGAAGGATGAAGCCCAAACCCACAGGAGGAAGGACAGATCTCTGTGGGAAACGCTTTGAAATGCTTTTGAGTGGAGAATGTGAGAATTAGTGATGGGGTCAAGAATTAGTGATGGGGTGAAGAAACGGAGTGAGGGTGCAGTCCTGGGCCAGCATAATTCATACATCTTCCAGTTTCTATGTAGCATGGGGAGGCTGTTGCGCACCTGTGCATTGGCCTAACCCCCAGGGGAGGTGCAGAAGTGTCTTGCGGCACTTTTGTGACACCCTCCAGGCCAACATGGGACTTGTGATGGCCTAACAGGGAGTTAGGATTGTAGATTGAGTGCAAGATGTACCCTGGTGTTTCATTTTTTGAAAAGCATTCCACGTCTTTGAAATATCTACCTGTTGTGCATTATAAAGAAGGAAAAGAGAAGCTCTAGAGAAGAAGATGGTTATACCAGGATAAGACTCCACAGTCTGAGGGAAACCTATCTTCAGGAGATGAAACATCTGACCCTTGCTTAGTCATGCTTATTTAAGAGCTTCCTCTCCTCACCGTTACTGGGGTGTGAGACATATCTCCAGCCACAAGCGAGTATTCAGGCCTCACCAAGTCTTATGCAGTTTTTGGGGATGCCACAAATAAGCAGGCCTCCGTCAGTCTTGAAAGACTATGGCATCGTGCTTGGCGCTGCATATGCTGCATGCGAAGCATGAAAGCCTGGGTTGGGTTGTTATGGAGGATAGGCTGATAGGCTGTTACCCAAGCAGCAAATCCCTCCTCTCCACGCCACTGAATTAGTCCAATGGAAAGGCAGAGCCGATACGATTGGATCCAGCTGGCGTCGCAGAGCTGAGCTAAGGACAGGAGCTCACCCTGTCTTGTGGGGCCGACCCGGGAATCGAACCCTGGCCTGCTGGTTAACAGGCACAGCGTCTTTACCGCTTGCGCCACCCACAGCCCATATGCCACAAATATGGCTGGATGATCAAGTGTGGTCCTCCCCACAAGCAGCTATTGGGCCTAGGGTGAAGACAGCTCCCCACACATCTCCAGGGTGGCTGGTCTGCGCCACCTGAGTCAGGAATGTGGCGCTTGCCATGGAAACAGCTGTTGGAAAGTTGCTGCTGTGTATGTTTCGGGTTGCTATAGCAATGTTTCCTGGCACCGCACGTTGTCTCTCCCCCTCCTCCAAACTGTCATCTCCCGACACCCCCTCCCATCCACCCCAACAATATCCTAGCAACCTGCTGCTACATTAGCCTTGCGGTTGGCATACCCAAGCACTCACTTAGCAACACCAGTCATGTGTCTGACTGAGGGTGCGATCCAGGTGTCCTGGCACCCGGCACTGCGTTGGCTCCCAGCTGGAGAATCATACGCTTGAACACTGGGGCTTGGGGGCATTTGGAATTGACTCTGGGGCTCGTGACCCGGTCATGCATCTTTCCCCAGACTATCCAAGGATTCTTGTCTCCCAGCTTAGCTACTGACGCTGATGATGGTGGCACCAGAAGTTGGGAATCCACATTTGTGGCAGCAGATGGGGTGGAGACAATGACAACAAAGGTAGTGGCAACAGCTCCCTCCCTCCTCCACTTAGCATCACGGGGATCTTATGTAACTGCAGGAGACATCAGCTTCACACACACATACACAACATGCGGTGGGAGAGAGACTGAAGGTTGTAGAGCTAGCTGCACAGGAAAAATGGGATCTAAAGAGATGGACAGTGTAGACGGCAGTGCTATGACTTTTCTATGATACCGCTAGTCTTCCTACAACAACAAATTGTTGTGGGTCCAACAAAGTTTGCTAGGTGAGAATTCTCTGTGACCCCAGACAATGTGCGACTAACTTAATGCCATGGTACTTAATCTACCTCCTCTTGCTTCCGAACACCGAACAGCTTTAAGAAGGGGTTGATTAAGAAATCAAGTCAGGTCCTACAGACGGGCTTGGCAGGCTCTTGCAATTTTCACTGGGCCTGGGAAGTTGCTTGGCTCTGCTGGGTTTTGGCATCAGTCATAAGCCCTTCAAAAACTCAAACTCTGGTCCTGACCCTCACTACTCAGAGACACTGACTCCTGCCCCTGCTGGGTTGTAGATGGGCAAACTCCATCCAACTTCCCCTACTAAAGTATTCTCCTACTCCAAGTCCTTGGCAAAGATCCCAGCACGAACAGGCTTTTAGCTAATGATGCCGGCTCAGGCATGTTGGCAGCCCATTAAACTGCTGTTCAAACATGCGCCGCTGGCACTCAGCTGATGCTGGTGCAGTGATAGCCAAGATAGACTGATTTCTTTTTCTCCAGCATCAATGTACTGGCCCTGATCCTTTCAGTACCAGTACTAGGAATCTCCTTAAAGCTCATGTTCTGCAGTCAAATCACGTTGTGCAGCAGTGTTCTCACCAAACACCATCACAGGCACAAGATGCTACTCTTCCTTTCTCACAACCTCATCAGGCAGGGCACAAGGACAGACAAATCTGATGACGACAGTCCAGATAAATCACTATCTCACCCCCAACTGCTGTCACAATGAAACAGTCCCTCAATGCAGCATTGCTGCAATTGAACTTCTGAACCTCGGTTATGCTGCTGCAAATTTGCCATTATATCCAGCCATCAAGATAGACACCCTCAAAGGAGACAAAGGTGAAGAAGCTGCCCCAAACAGATTTTGGGCGCAATCCCCACCAAATTTCCAGCACCAAGGAAAGGGCAAAGCAATTCCAAGGCAAGGGAACAAACATTGCCTTACCTAGAGAAAGCCTCCGTGAATCCTCAACTGCAGGATGCAGAAAAAGACCCATTGCCACAATTATGTCAGTGCTGGAAAATGGTTATGACTGTGCCCTTTGTGTCCTATTAAAAGTAGAAGAGTGGTAGACAGATAGGTGTAACCTGTGGGTGGTATTCACTAGGTGTAACCTGTGGGTGGATGAAACCCCCACCTCAGACAGCAAATGAGTGAGGGTGACAAAGAAAAAATGCTCACATGGATTCTCACACTGCTACGTCTCCAGAGGTTAGGCAACAGCAGCATTCCTTGAGGAAGAGGATGGGCCTTGCCAGCTACACTGGAATCATGTATTAACAGCTGAGTAGGGGAAGGGCCTAAACCAGTGGTGGGATTCAACTAAATTAACAAGTTCTATGTCCTAATAACCTAAATTAACAACAGGTTCTACGTCCCATTAGTAACTGGTTCTCAGAGCCAGGCACTCATTAGCAAAGGGTTCTATAGAAGCAGTGAGAACCCCCTGAAGCTCACCACTGGTCTAAACCACCCACTGGTACAACAGAAGCTCTGCTGACCACTTTCTTCCTAGGAAATAGGCTGCCTGAAATTTAATCTCCACCAAACAGAGAAATCTTTGTACTCTTCAAAGTAAGCATGGCTTTTTTGGTCCCCTGATTATATCTGTGCAAAGGTAAATGTCACTGCAGTCCTCCTCTGCCACCCCCAGTCTCTGCAGCAATAGGCAGGTGTCACATGCAACACAAAAGGATAGTTTCATTGGGGTGGATTTGCTTATCTCTTCCCCCAGGTGGTAGCAGGGAAGGGCAAAAAATGGCACAGGCCTGGGTCAGCCCTGCCTCTGATAATGAAAAAGGTAAGGAAGATGTGGGGCAACACCCGGGAAGCAAGATCACGCACAACTTTTGAAACGTTTTTGTACCTGTTCTACAAGATACAACACCTGTAGTAAGAAAAACAACCAGGAAGCAGGGTGTTACACTGAGGTAGATCATGGAATGCAGGTGTGGACACTGAAAAGAGTCTCATAAAATTCTCTGCAACCAATTGTTTGAATAACCGTTGAACAAAAGATGGTTCTGTCACACTATAGAAGCTTTCCAATACTGTCACAAAGCCGAAACTTTTTTGGATGAGATGAAGTAATGTGTCAGTTCGATCATGCTCTCCTGCCATCACAACAGGATCAGGAATGACTGTGACTTTGCAATAAAGCCAGCCACAGATGGGAAAAAATTATTTGATACAACACAGCAGGGCAAGCTCTTTGCAGTCACCTTGATGAGAAGGAAAAGTGGCACAATCTCATCCTCAATCCTTTTTTCCCTTTCCCTCCAAACTGAACTTTATTTCAGAAAGAAAAAGGCTGTTTTCAAAGGGGAAAGGAAGGAGTGCAACACTCATCCCAATTTTTCCCTTTGAAAAAGCTTTGCAGGTTCTTGTATTGTTTCATAATACAAAACCAGAGACAACAGCAGGTTGAAAGAAATGAGTGCGCATAGCCAGGTATCAATGCCTCTTAAATTATCTTCACTCAAGAGCTTACATACTGTGTTTACAGGTGTCTTGACACATGTACAGTTCTGTGTGAAGGGCTGGGCATATATTCATTTCATAGGTCAACAAAGGGAGCACTGATAACATCTACTGCTGTTTGCATATTGAACAAATATGAATAACTGTACACATGTGTAGATCAACAAGCATGTGTACACTGTACACAAATTGCATGAATGAGGAAGTACTCTTGGGAACAGTTAAAAACTACAGGCCTGACCTTGTTATCCTCTGATCTTTTTATACACAGATTTGACTCAACACAAATGGCCACTACAAATCACACATTTAAAAACTGCTTTTCTACTGTTGTAGAAAGGCATTCATGCAAGTAATCCTTCCAGTCTACAGCTGAGCCAGGCAAAGGCAGTGATCCTTTGCATTTTTAATTGCTACCTCCTCCTCTCCAATAGGAAGAAAAACTGTTGTAAAGCTGAGAGTGGGTCTTCATTTTTCCAGTTTTTTATCCACTAATTTTCTTTATTCATAGGAGATTACAGAACCCTAGTAGATAACCCTAGTGCAGCGTTTCTCAAAATGGGGGTTGGGACCCCTTTGGGGGTTGCCTACAGGTTTCCTGGGGGTCGCCTAAAGACCCCTGGTGCAGGGGGCCAGGTCAGGCTTGCCAGACCCCTGGCTGTAGCTGCACACGTACTGGGGCTGACTAACAGTCTCAGGGCCCAATCCTATGCATGACTACTCTGAAATAAATCCCATTGTGTTCAATGTGTGCATAGAACACACATTTCATTTGTAACAATGAAAATACATCCTGCATATCGGGTATTTACATTATGATTCATAACAGCAGGAAAATTACAGTTATAATGTAGCAATGAAAATAATTTTATGGTTGGGGGTCCCCACAACATGAGGAACTTATACAGGGGTCACAGTGTTAGGAAGATTGAGAACCACTGCCCTAGTGGATAGTGAGGGACACTTCTATTGTGGATGGAAGATAGAACAATCTTGTACAGCAGTGATCTAGAAGAGACATCACTGAGTTCAAACAGATATTCCAATATAGATTAGAACTCTGAACAAATCTACAAGTTTGTTGCAGAACCTAACTGTGCACAGTGCTGATTAGTTAATCTTCATCAAGAAACAACCCTCCCCCCAAAAAACCTATAGCATTTTCCCTCAAAACATATTACGTAAATTAATAAGGCAACTAACAGAAAAAGGGAAGAAAGTTAGGTAGGTAACCCACCCGTAACATGGAGAAGGGCATGATAGCTGAGAACATTGATAGCTGAGAATATTCAGTTTCCTGGTGTGTACACATCTGTCATTTCAGCTGCAAAGCTGGGCATGCCCTGCAGCTCAGAGACCCCTTATGGCTTTTCATGTCTGTCTCCAGCTTGTCTCCTCTCCAGCCTTAAAAGTGTTATGAGGTCCAATTTCTGCTAAGATATGAAACTCATTAGGGTGGCTCTTGGGCAAGTCTCCCTCTGGCAGAGTCAAAGCATATCTCTCACCTCCTGTGCAAAACATAAGGTGAGGGTATACTGTCCCATCATGGCCTCATGGAACAGATAAATCTAGATAATGAATTAATTCAGGGAGTGGGCAAGATCTGGAGGATATACACACATGGCTGTAGTCAAACAAACTCCAGTAACATCCATGCTAAACAGGATGCAGGGAAGATGGAGGCCATCACTCTGGATGCTGAGTGGGAGACAAAAGATCTGATCCTTGATTTTGCACAATTCTCTTGGAGGTTCACTCACACAAACCCCATCTGAAAGGACAGAAACTATTCAAACTGCTATGAAGCTACTCTTAATGATCATGGCACACCATCAGTTTTTGGACAACTGACAAAGCACACCAACATGCTGATGGACACCTGCAGACAATTTGTGGAACGCCACTGTGCCATGGAACAGTGGTTGAAAAACAGTGCCCTATGGCAACTCACAACACAGTCCTGTGCCTCCCCCCTATGGGTGGCACACCCAATGCCACTTCGTCTGTCTGTCTGTCTTAGAGAGCAGACGAATTTCAGAACAGATAAGAATAGACTATACCCAAGACTGAAGTAAAGCAAACGTTGTTCCTGGATCCTCTGTTTTCCCCTTTGAAAGATAAAAACAGAGGATCCAAGAAGTTACAGATTGGTCAGTTTGATATCAATACATGAAAACCCAGGAGCAGGGTCTAAGGTGAACAGCATAGAGCTTGGCACCCTAGACATTTGGTGACGATCTATGATGTTATCACCAAGTGACTACAAACATTATTGTGATGCAATTGCAGCACTGCCCAGCAAAAGATGCCTGCTCACCTCTGTGGACCTTTGTAGTGTTCTGCTTTTCAGCATATTTTAAATTACCTTTTATGTCAGGGTACAGAGAACGCCTATCAAATATGCAGAAGACACAAAGCTGTGGGGGATAGCTAACACACTGGAAAATCAAAATCGGGATTCACAGTGATCTTGGCAGGCACAACCAATGGCCCGATGCCAACAAGGTGTTCAGTGGAGACAAAGTGTTGCACAGAAAAACAAAGCATCAAGTAAAGGATGGAGAGACTTGGCTTGGCAATAGCATGTGTAAAATGATCCAGGTGTCCACAAGGTGAGTGTGAGCCAGCAGTATAGTGCAGTTCCAAAAACAAAGAAAAAAGCTAATGCAATACTGGGCTGCATTTAAAGCAACAGAAAGTCCAGATCATAATAAGTAACAATTATATTCTATTCTGCCAAAGTCAGGAAATTTTAAGCTGGATTGAGTGGATTCTAAAGAAGGCTAGTAGATTCTAAGAAAAAATGGTTTGAAAACTGAGGGCCCAATCCTAAGGGCATGCTATACTGGCAGAACACTTTCTGGCAGTCACAGATATGATTCCATTGTAGAGAGCAGTATGGCTGCCACTGGAAGGAGCAAGTGGGTGGATCTAGGCAGTGATAAACCACAAGCACTTACTGGGTGTTTTTCCAAGGATTAAATCTTTGGAAACCTCTGGAGGCCAAACGAACCCACAGGAGTCAGCAGACAGCAGACTGGTGCTGTTGCCTCCCCACAGGAGGAATAGTGATAGAATGGGCTGCAGGACCTATGAGCAACATATAAAAGAGTGTGGTATGTTTAGCCTGGCAAAGACTACCAGGCGATACAAACAGCATCTTCAAACATCTGAAGGAATGGCACATAGAAAATGAAGGGACTTGCAAGGTCTTTGTGCCTTCCAAGGTCAGGATCAGAACCAAGGGTGAAATAACAGGGAAGTAGATTTAGGGTTCACATGAGAATGCAAATTATCATGATTTCTTAACTATAGGAGTTGTCACTGAAACAACCTATTTTGTGCAACAGTGGGCTCTCCTTTATTAGATGATTTGCAGAGGATTGATAGACATCTGTCAGGGATCTATAGTGATCTAGATGGGACAGGATGACCTTCAAGTTACCGTGAAATTCTAACATTCCCTGATTCTATAGCTTGTGGACAGCGGGTGTCGTTACACTGACTCACTGCATCTGTCACATGGAAAGGCCTCTATCTGAAAGGAGCTTAATAATATAGAACAGGTGACTGGGAGGGACTCTGCCATCACTCCAGATTTGGGTGCTGATTATTCTATTAGAAATTTCTAACACTGCCCTCCACACAGACAACCTCTACAATACCACCATTTCCATCAATAAACCACTCTAAAATGTGCCATTTGGATATGCCATCTAGAGCCGCCTATAAGAGAACCCCTTACTATTCTGGTCCCATCAGTTGTTAGACACACTGTTGTTAGTAAGGAAACTGGTTACCAGGCCTCACGCAAATTTTTTATTCTTTCCAGGAATTCCTAAATGGGGTCATATAGGCAGAATAAGAGTGCAAGCCTTTGTTTACTCAGAAGTAGGTTCAATTTTGTTGAATGCCACTTTTATATGATTGTGCTATAAGTCTACGGTAAATGTCATCAAAACAAAAAAACAAAGGTATATTTCTTTGCTGTAAGATGCAACCTCCTTACAGCTCATGGTTCTACAGTACATTTCTACCAGAACAGAGAAAAGCAGCCCCAGTCATTGTGGCTCAAATCTGCCCTCCCCCCCTATACAAATCCACTCCAACTCCACATGCTAGGTAATGATGAAAATAGCAACACAGACACACATCCCAGTTCCTACTAACATTCACAAAACTTCAGTTTCTTATCTGACCTTGGAATAGAAATAGATATTTTCTTAGCTAATCAGCAATAAATTATTGCTTATGCATGTACATATGTACCAGTCTGCCAGCAAACAGACACAGACACTCACGCAGAGGGTCTCTATCTGCTACGTGGATGCTGCTAATTGGCACTAGACTTCACAGATGTATTTTCCTCTTTACAAAATAGCAGCTGAAAATTTAAGAGCACGAAGACACTTCTTAGGGAAAATTCTGTATAGATATGCAATGAATGATAGTTTCTCTCTAAAATTCTTGTGGGAGGGGAGAGAGAGAGAGAAATATAGACACCCCCACCCCCACCCCCCCGTACAAATATTCAATCACAAAATGATGACGTTAACTGCATGACTAAGTCAGCAGCAAAGTGAAAAATTGGATCCTGGTATTTGAGTGCCGGAAGACCCTTTAGCTTTCATGCTGATAGCTCAAAAAGCCTCCTCAGTACTACAAGCAAACCACAAAACAGGCAACTCAAAATTGTCACCTTCCATACAAAGCTCCACCTGCAAACCCCCAAGGGAATACAGTATTCTCTTTTATCAGCACTAGCCGACACAAAAAAAGCTTTTATGAAACCAAACCGCAGCTGGGAAAATATAGACATAATCTGAAAGCCACAGGGATAATGTTACCAAAACCCTTTATGGCACAAAAGAATTCCATGTCACTGGAAGCGCAAACAAAGGCGAGTTTGATAAAAATACACTGTGGAATGGCTACAGACCACAGCGTTTTAATTCTTCATATTGTGCTTTCCTTCTTCCATTGGCTCCGCTAGTACCTAGCGGTTACAGTCAGCATTTGTGCTCTTCTCCCAACAATAATATCTGGTATTACAGGAATAGTCAGCAAGGTCTTTGAGTCCCAGGGCCATTCAGTTGGCATGGCTCGTTTCCAACTGAACATGGCCAGATTAGTGGTGAAAAATTCTCAGCACATGTGGCTTGCCCCACAAAGTTGCTGAGAAGGTAACCCACCATAAAGCTTGCCTAGAATAATGGTTATATTAGTGGTGGATTGAAGAGATCTGGGTTCAGATCACCATTACCAGGACATTGGAAAACTCTCCATCTTTCAGCTTAATAGCACAGTCCTGGCTTAGACAGCCAGTTTTGAACTGCCAGTTGTTTGTCCAGAGGCAAAAGGAAACTTTTCCCCTTACCTTGGGGCAACCACTGCAGTCCCAATCGGGCTATTCAGCTCTGAAACATCTCAATCAGCAGTACAAATCTGAGCAACTGAAGAGTGGCCCAGGATGCCTGGTAATGGGTTTAGAACATGACACAAGTGCCAGATTGTGACCCTGCCTCACACTCCCCAGAAACCCACCCATATTCTAGCCTCTCCTCTTCTGCCCATCTCACAGAGCGCACCATTTACCACAGACCACAAAAGGATGTGGAAAGTCCATTCTCCACCCTCTCTGGTAATCAGTGTGGGTGTGCTCTCTCGGGTGATAATAACCCATGAATAAACAGAGAGGGCACTTTCCACAGTCAACAACCTACAAAACTATTCGACAAATAATAAATCTAATGCATGGTCTGCAGGCTTCTAAAGGTTGAGAACCACTAAAGTAGGCAGAGAATGAAGCAGGTATTTGCAGAGGCAAGGTGGCAGAGTGGCTATCGTGGACAGTTTCACCACTGATTGTTGGTGAGGGGACCTTTCCTACAAATGATGGAGAGGGACCATGTGTTCCAGGGTGGTCAGAGTTTTCAGCAGTTATGGACAGTATCCGCCAGCACTTCATCCTAGTCACTGGTCCCATATGTAGATAATGAGGGGGTCTCCAGAAAGATTTTTGATCTTTCAGTCCAGGACACACAAAAACCACAGCACAACTTGTGATCTTGGCCCATGGGGTGCCCAAGTCCATGTGCTATCTGGGGCCAGGAGCACAGAATTCCCCCACCCCAAAGATTGCCATTCTCCTCCTTACCAGTTAGTCCAGAGTCTTGCGCAGTGTCCTCTAGCCCTCTGAAAGCTTTCTGAAGTCTCTGGAATGTCTTTAAGTTTTCTATTTTCATTGGAAAACCAGAAGCAATGTTTAATGTAAGTAAAGCTTTATGTCCTGGAGGTCTCACAAAGTTTTTGGAGGGCCAGAGGATGCTGCGTGAGGCTGCCCCAGATCCAGAGGGCAGGTGTACAGGGGGGAGATATGGATGACAGTGCCACCTCCACAGACCTCACAATATCTTCCATAAGGCATTCCCCCCAGGCCCCCAGGAACACACGCAGGAATGAACAGCAGCCTATCAGGGTCTCACCCAACCTATTTTCTTATTTGCCTCTGAGAGCGGAAACAGAATGATTGTCAAACACCTGACAGGCCACAATGGCTGGTGGCCTTGGTTTACTTTGGTGAGTCACAAACTGCCTCTGCTCTGCTAGGACCAACATATTAAGGTCCCCCCTTACCCCTACTCCAGCTCAGCCACTTGTCCCTTCACCAACCTAACTTTGGTTGGTTGCTTGTACAGTAGCATGTATATAATGTATAGCACCATGTATATTTGATGATGATGATGATGATAATAATAATAAGTGATAATATCTCCATGATTAAACATCCTTTCTTACCATCCGACATCCTATACTACCCCAACCCATAACCCAATCCTCTGGTTCTCAGGTTCCCCATTCCCCCTCCCATGGGCAATGGCACACCTCTTTGTCCTGTCCATTTGTTTACAAAGTCATGAGTTTTAGCCAGGCCACATCCAAGGATTACAGTAAATCTTTCTCAATGGAAGAAGAAACCCAAACTTGGAAACCAATCCAGGGGAGAGTACATCTAGCAACCACGTAAGGCTGTGGGTGGGATGGGGACAGTAGGGGATGGGTTGGGGCACAGAGTTAGAAACTCATTTCAAGAGCTATAGGGAAAGGGCAAAAGACAATAAGATTTTATTTTAAAAAACATATTATTAAAAACGTTACTGACCTCACAGTTCTTGAGTTTTCCCCATCTGACCTGCAAAGCAAAGAAACAGAAAATCAGGACAGAATTCAGATCAGAATTGTGGCTTGAGCTTGGGGTGAAGACAGAAGACACTGAGTTAGCAAAACAGGACATGTTTGTTCCATCCTAAGCAGTAACACAAAATTAACACTCAGTTACAGGCCTGTCACTGGAAATTTTGTGATGGTGGGGCCCTTAGACTATCAACAGGCATCCATGTACGTGTGCTGAATGAAGGCCAGATTCTTAGTCAATATGGAAGGGAGAGGTAAATAGAATTTCCAAAATTGTTGTTACCTGGTTCAGTACATGAATTCACCCAATTTATAGGACTTTGCTGATTATAATTCAAAGGCCTCCCCTCCCAAAAAAGTCCTTCTCCAGCTCAGAATGCTAAAAAAAAGATCTGAGCATGCTCAGTCAGCATTCAGCAAGCCAAGGACCTGAATATATTATCTTTGTAGGTGCATACACATAAATTAAGATTAACTGCTTACTTTTTATGAAATTCTCAGTGATTGCTATGAAGCATCTGATCAGACAACCCAGCCAAGGAACCTTTTATTTGGCAACTATCTTCTCTATTTGGGCCAATCAATTACCTTGATTATTTCTTGCAAATATTTTATGACGTGATTCTTGTCCACCATCCAGATCATCTCTTATTTCTGCATATGTTGGATTGAGGACAGAGAACTAAATGACTATGTAGATCGCTGCCTTGGCTGGTACTATGAGATGACTGAAAGGTAAAACTTGTGATCCTGTCCCCTGTACTGCCTCATGCGAGGACCACGGAATGCATCCCTCAGAGTTTGTCCCCCACACTCACCCTCACCATCACATCTGCAGCCTTCCAAGGGCCAGACAGCATGTGGCCTCAGATGGCCTAAAATACAATTTTTTTAGTTTTTGGACAAAGAAGAAGTCCTTAGAAGTCTTTTGAAGGGTCAGGGAGACCCTCCAAATTGTTTTCTCTCAGCAGGGCAAATAACTGTTGTGAGGAGCTAATTTACAACTGGAAAACTTCAACTTTTCTTTGTACACCTATAGATAAGAGGAAAATTTTGCTTTTCAGAGGAGCATGCACAAACATATGTTCCTAACAAGGTTGTGGTCCCAGTTCTCACTTACAAATTAAGCCACATGCCTTGGAAGAACATCTTTGAATTCCTGCAGTGTCCAGGAGGAGACATTCAAAGCCATTGCAAAAAAACCAAAGCAACTATTATGTCAAGGCATTTAAAAATCAGGAAATGCTTCTGGCTGTATGTTGGGGTTTTTTCTCTTAAAACCCGTTCTGCCTCCCAGAAACCAAGCCTTGTCTTTGCCAAAACTGAAAGAACTTCAACCAATAATGATAAAATTTTATGCTGAACCAGGGTCCAACATGTCAATTTGTAAGGAAATAGCTCCCTTGGAAATGGGAAGTGCTAACCTATGACCATGTGCAGAGTACTTCTCACCACTGAATAATACCACCAGATGCCATATTTTGAGATTGGGGAGAATAACTTCCAGGTGTGTGTATGTGAACAGGTTGACAGAATGTCATCCAAACAAGGTTAAAAATTTACACTTTTCATTTTGGAATTTTATCTGCCAAACTGATCCTCATAATAACCACAAGAAAGCCAGGCAGTGCAAAATGGAGTTGCAAAGTCAGTTCTGGCTTGTCATCAGAATTCACTACCTGGCTCAATGTCTTGCATAAGCAGGAGGAAGTTTACATCTCCCATCCCAAACCCTACACTTAACTTCCTTCAAATTTTAAAAAACTGTGGTTCTCAAACCCTTGGCACCAGGACTCAGTTTTAGAATGAGAATCTTTCAGGATCCACCAGAGGCTATGTAATGACTGAAAGTGACATCATCAAGCAGGAAAATAATCACAATTCTAGGCTGCAGTTCAACCCACTCTTACCTTCCATACCAGTAGGAAGTCCATTTACTATAATTGTTAAAAAGCAAATACATAGTAGTCTGTTAAAAGCACAGATCTATAATATCTCCCCAAAATACGGTAACATACCATGGTAGCAACACAGCTAATATATTAAAAATATTGAAATCAATAAGGATCCACCTGAAATTGGCCTGCAACCAATTTTGGGAAACACTGTTTTAAATAATTTAAATTACCTAGAAAAGCACATAAGAAAATGAAATTCCATATAGGATAATTTACTGTTTCTTAAGACTCTCATTTAAATTTGAAAGGTATTAGAAAGGCAATGTGAACTCAAAATATTGCATTGGGCTGGGAATAGGGGTCTGTCTGCTCAATGTGCAGCACAAAGTAGTGGTGGGCTTCACAGGGTTTTCACAGGTTCTATAGAACTCTTTGCTAATGAGCTCCAGGTTCTGAGAACTGTGACTAATGGGACATAGAACCTGTTGTTCATTTAGGTTATTAGGACATAGAACATGCTGTTAATTTATTTAAATCCCACAATGAAGGTAGGGAACAAGATTCAAAAACAAGAGGATGAGAAGTACAGGGAGAAAAAGTATGATCATGGGCTATGAAGAGGGAGAAGAGTATGATAGTGCAAATCTGAAAAGTAAGTTCTATATAATAAAGTTTATAGGACTGCAGTTTGAGTGAGCCATGCAATGACTTCCAATTGCCTTGTCTGTCTTTGTAATACAGCGAGAAAACAAGTCCCACAGAGCGGATGATAAGCTGGTTTCTCTCAGCCCAGGAAGCCTTTACCTTTGGTGGGGTGGGGTGGGGTGGGGTGGGGTGGGGGGGACAATGGACCGAACTTATAATCAGCAAACAGGCAGGTAGGATTTTAGCCAAAAATCTTATCTGGGATTAAATATCCCTACTCGGTTTGTCTGACTGCATTCCAAAGAGAAAGGCAGTCTGAGTTATCACCTGACATTTTACAGGCTTCCCTCCCTAGTTTGGAGAGCTCAAAAAAAAAAAAACACAACAAGGTTATGGAGTTGTTTTTAATCTCAATTCTTCCTCCCACACCTCTTTCATTTGGGAAGTCTGACAAGCCAATCCTAAACTGCGTGGAGCTGCAGTTCCAAAATGGGTGGTTCTGTATCCAAAGCACACTGGGAAGCCATTAGTGGCTCAACATAAGAAAGGAACCAGGTAAGAAAAGTGTATCCACAATGAGCCTATTAGATTCTGCTGCAGTCCTTGGACTGGAGGAGAATGAAGAGCCCCTGTGTCAAGCTGTGAGGCTCCAGACACAGGAATCTGGATCCAGCACAGCTGAGTTGGATCCTAGCTCCCTCTCGTTGACATGCCTCCTTTCCATGCTCTCCCCATCTTCCCCCTTTCCAGAATGCCTTCCATGCAATGATTCACATCTCCATCATCTGGTGGTCCTAGAAGTCACCAACTGGTGGAGCACCAGCTGATGCTGGGCTAGCTCTGGCAGTTGGCTGGTGCTAAGGGCTCACAAATGTGCCTCATGAGCATACCAGCTATAAACCAGTGGGCCAAGCTCAGGAATGGGCTCTCAATTATTCAGCCCAGAATGTACTCCTTTCGTGCAGAAGCAACAGCCCACTATTGGGTCATTTCCTAAACCCATCACCAAATACACTGTAACTCAAATTATCTCCGCGTTGTTCTTTACAGATGTCAAGCCACTTACAGTATATCCTGTCTACTTGTATATCCATACACACATCTCCAGTATATCCACACAAACATAGATGTTTCTTTAAACTGAAACAATCTTTCCAATTACAAGGAATATCAAGCAGTAACATATTTACATTCTTCTTGACTTATTTTGAACAAACAGAACAGGCCAAGCAACACAGTTGGTAAAGCCACATGGTGCAGCTTTTGATGTACCGTGCCTCAAAACTTGTCTGAATTGGCGATGTCGTACTAAATTTAAAAAACGTGACTCCCTGTACAAAAAAGCTAGCAAGTCTTCCAGGCACAAGGACCAGAGCAGCTTATTTTTCTTGGGAGCAAAACCAATTCAATTCAACTTTATTATGATCTCAAACCAGAATAAAAAGTAGCATATAAGCTTAGGGAACAAAACCAACAACTAATGACAGGGACAGATCAGATCCAACTGATCGCCACATCAGTCTGCCTGCATTCCCAGTTGAGGAATGCAGCAGATGGAACCCAGCCATGCTCTTGCTCTTGGGTTGGTCTCTCACACACGTGCAGGCCTAGTTGGAAAGAACAATTAAGCTGAGCCTGCTGTGTCCCAAATGATGGTTTACAGGAGGGCAGCAGACTGGTTCCCTGAAAACAGGTGCTGGATTGGCAGGGGGAAAAGGTTCTCATTGCATCCCTTGACTACCTGGCTCATGCCTGCTGCTCTGACACATGCCAGCTTCACCATCTGCTGCTGGCTGCCAGCCTCGGAGAGGGCAGGAAAAAAGGGGAAAAAAACTAGCCAACCTGTTAAGCAACTTGAACGCAGCAGAACTTCCTTACCTAGATTAGGCCAAAGGACTCAACCTGCTTTGCAGTTTGCCTTCAGGCCAGGCATGTCAGAGATGGCATCAAGAAAGGGGAAAGGCCTGAACGGAAACTGAACAATCCAGGCTGGCGTTGCTACCATTTGCTGGATGCTGTAGCAGTGCTGCAAAGGGCACACGAGGTTCCAGCCTGCCTTGTACGTTCCCAAGGGCCATGTTCGCTTCCACTCCACAGGCCAATTATGCAGTCAGATAGTGATCTCTGCTAGGGGCTCTGTCAGGGAGAAAATTGATAAAGTGTACCCTGGGGGGCAGAGAGACACAGTATCATCTATTAAGGGTCTTTCCAATCAAGAGCCACTTGCACCATCACCACCACTCCAAATCAAGTACCCTGCTCTTTCTTATCTTACCCTTCCTTTCAACTCTGCTGCTTCATCTGATTGAATTCACTTCTTTCCCTCATCTCTGCTCCCTTCCCTTCTTTTTCCCTGTCCTACTGGAAAGCTGTCCCTGACTAGACAAAAATGCCTCATTCCACAAAGCATGAGATGACTGCTCCGTTTCCAAAAGCTGCAACCTCTACCCAGGTGGGTGAAGGAAAACAAATCCAGCTGCCATGTGCAAGGGCTGAATCGACTCTCTGTGATGGTCAGAGCAGGCAGTCGGTTGTGGTGAAATCTCCCGTCTGTGCACACTCGTGCACACAAGCGCACTCTCACATCCCAACTGTTAGATCTGGGCTGATCAGGTTGGTCAAAGCCGATGACATTTCACGCTGCCCCCAGCAGCAAACAGTAGCCTCCCAGTTGTCAGCAAACTGGGGTTTCCTGGCAACCTTCCAAGTCACAGAAGGGGGCTGGCTGCTGAAAAACTACAGCTGAAAAAAAGACTGCTCAGAGCCAGGCAGCTGCCCAATCTGGGACAGAGTTAGATAATTAAATTTCCCCTAAAGTGTCACAGCCTTATCCACAGTCCCCGAGGCAGCTGATCTGTAGTCCTCAGGTCTAGCTTGGCTCAGTCTCCTTCCTCTTGCTTGCCTTAGCCAATTAGTCATCACCTTTATGCAAATTTGGACTGGAACTGATAGCTCTTAAATTCAACCCTAAATTCGTTTTTCCCACCAAAGCAAAATCTTCATCCTCAAGAACAAGTGCAGTGTAGAGGCTAAGAAACAGACAGAGCAATCCTAAGCATGTCTACTCAAAAGTCCCATTGAGTTCAATTGTACTTCCACCCAGGAAGGTGTGGTTAGGATTGCAGCCAGAGCCAATACCAGGCTTGAGCCAAGTTCCAGGTATGAATGTCACCTCTGTGAACTTACTGAATGACCTGAGCCAAGCCTCTCCTTTATAGACCTTCTCCCTATTTTAAAAGCAAAATAATAATAAAATCACTGGAGACCTTCAATACAGGCACCTACTGGAGATATTCTAAAGATAGCCTTTCCCAAACGGTAAGTCAGGAACCACTGGCGGGTCATACAGCAGCCAAGCAGAGCTTCCAAAGAAAACACAGGAAGGTTAACAGGAGTATAAAAAATGTCAATTTTAGGGGTCCTGGACTTTATAACATTTGTGAAGAGGAGGGAATTTCAGCAGGTGCAGCTTGGCATTACATGGATCACACAAGATCACATCTACACAATTGTTAAAGATCCAGGAGCCCTAAATTAGAAAATTTGGACCCCTCTTCCTAGATAATTAACTGCCTTAAGGCTTTTCAAAAATCAGATAGCTGCTAACTATCCTCCAGATAGCCACTGCCATTTACAAGGATCTTAAATACAGGAAAAAGGCTGCAATTTTAACGCAATGGGGCTTACTTGTGAGTGGACATGGTTAGGATTGTGCTCTGAATATTGAAACACCCTTTTCTAGTTATTACCTGTAAATAAAAAGATCACTTTTTCAAGTTTTTTTAAGTCTTGCAAACCTAGATGGGTCTCAATAGAGTGTCATTTTCAAAGTGGGTCCTGGTGCTAAAAGTATGGAAACTATTGCTCTAGGAGGGTTTCCTACTACATGCAGTGGGCCGACCTTGTGGATCCCTTCCAATTCTATGTTTCAATGAATATTCACTTACCTGCAGGGTAACCAGATGCCCAAACTGCAAAAGGAAAACAAGGTCTTGGATTGCTCTCTGGCCTTTACAGCAGACAATGGCACATTTGCATACTCACGCGTAAAGCCACGATATTGGGCACTTTCACTTTCCCATAGAGCTCAATGCATATTTTTTATTTTTAGTTTTTTGGCCATAACCTTTGATAGGCAGGAGATATTTCAAAACCGATTTTTTTTCATTGGATTCTGCTCTTCAATATGAATCCAACAACATATGACATGATGGGACATATGAAACCATTGCAAAGTTCCAAAATGAAGCCCTTTTGGAGGACACCCAGACAGAAGACAAAAAAGAGGACAAATCTGGAAATTTCTGGTCATATGATCACCCTGCTAACCTGGCAAGTATTTCATCAAGATAATACTTGTTAAATGCACATAAGTGCTTCACTAACAGCAAGTATTATTAAATCAAAATTAGCGCTTTTGATTTTAAGACTGCATACTCAAAATCATAGCATAGGGATTGCCTGGTTCATAATACCTACTGTACTAGCCACCAGCCTGAGTAAAGAGTAGTAAAAACAAAAACCAGGTTTTTTAGAAGCAGGTCAAAGAATGTAAATAGTAAACTGGGTTCAAGTACAGCCTGCTCTCAACATCATTCTGTATGCTTCCACATAACTAAGAATAAAAGTTACAGACTTAATAAACTGTCAACAGAATCTGAATTCTAGGTTAAGCTAGCAAAAGTCCCATACTGACCAGAGCTATTGCTTGCTATTGCTAACCAGAGCTTCTGCCTTGTGCTCCTGTGCATGGACATGCATCCACCTCCCCACACCTCTGCAGGAATGGGAAGATAAGTGAGTTGTGTTGGCCTAAACTAGGATTGCACCCTGTGTTGGACAGACGTACTACGCATCATTGTGTAAACCAACCAACAGCATGTCTACTCACAGGTAAATGCCAATGGGTCTTGCTGCCTGGCAACTCTACAGGATTGTAGCCAGAAATAATGTGTGTGGGGGGGGACGACGACTTGAAATACATGCTTGTTTGTGGAATGAGAATTCTAATGGACACAAGTAATTGCACAGATGGGAAGCAACGAGTTCCACTTAGCACAAGTATAGATGAATTAACACTGAGTAAAAGATTGCAGAGTAAAAGATTGTGCGCATAGCTCAAGCCACTGTGTTGATTGTTCTCCAGAGCTAGGCTTCCCATGTGCCAAGGGCTCTGCCAACTGCATCACAGTTCTGTCCTGCTGCGGCCCAGCACTCCCCTGCTGCAAATCAAACCTTACTGTCCATGTCGCAGCCAGTCAGCCAGCTGTAATGGAGGGACTCTCCGATTGAAAGTGACAGGATGGATGCATCTAGCAGTAGCAAAAGGAGCAGTAACAGTGCTGGAAAACCTAATATACTCATATTTACTCGAATCTAACATGCCATCGAATCTAATGTGCATCTTACACGTTTGATCAAAACATCATATTTACTCAAATCTAATTAGCCATCAAATCTAATGTGCACCCTGATTTTGGAGTCTGCATTCGGCTGAAAAAGGTGAGTATTAGATTCGAGTAAATACAGTATATATATATTGGAAAGTCTATCTGCATAATAGTTCTCTATGGCCGATGTGCCTTAAAACTGCAAGCTACCTTTCCTTCTTAAACCAATTATCTTTGCCAACAAGCCGTGGTACTTTTCCCATCAGACAGCAGAGCATGGGACAGCACACACTTGAGACCTGAGAGTACAAGCTCTCATAATATCACAGCCGTTGCTAGATGAGTCAACACCACCCTGTGGTTTGCCTCCTGGGATCACACTCAGCCCCATACACCTGTTCCTTCTTTCACCTGCCAGCTCTCTGGTTTGGTTGTCTTATTTCCTTGCATTACTGCATGTTCAGGTAGCATTTAAAAATCCTGATTGCTTTCACCTGGAAGCAGAGGTGGCCTCTATGGAAAAGGTTCAGTGGTAGAGCCCATCTTTAAAGAACAAAAGTCATCTTTAAAGTCATCAAGTACACCTAGGAAAGATCCCTGTCTAAGACCAGGAAGAACTGCTGTCATTCAATGCAAGCAATACTGGACTAGGTAGCTCAAAAGTCTGACTCAGCAGAAGACAGTTTTCTATATGCATCTATGCCTGCACACAGCTATTAATTACAATAAGAACAGAGAGTCCAGTACTGGAAGCAGGTGATCACCAAAAAGACAAGGGAGGATCTAGAGGGAATATTAAGAGGAAATGGAATTCTCCTTTAAGACAGGTTCTACTTTAAGACAAGGCAGCCCTGCACAACTTGAAATACCTACAGCTTGGACACACCAAGATGAATACAGCCCATCAGCTACACCAGCGTATCTCAACCTGTGGTTTGGGGACCACTGGAGGTCCTTGGCAACTGCTCCCACCGGTCAGCAAGAGGAGCCTCTGCCCTCCTCCCAGCAGGGTACCAAAGGCTTTTCTCATGTGTAGAGTTTACCCACCAGACCCTAGATGCAGGAGGATCGCCAGTGAGGAGCCAGCTTGCAAGAGAGGGGGGGAATGTGATCCTCCCTCATCCCAGCCAGAAAGACGTGAAGAGGAGAGGGAGAAGGAGAAAGAGGGAATGACAGAGACGCCCATTCTAGACAGGGGGTGAAGAGATGAGAGAGACTGATGATACCCTGATCCAAGCAAAAGGGTTTGGGGGGAGAGAGAGAGAAAGAGAAACCCCAATGATTCTAGCCAAGATTTTTTTGGGAGAGGGGTAGCTGAAGAGGAAGGGGTAGGAGGCAGACAGACTGATAGAAACCCCAATGATCCTAGCCTTCGGTAACCATCTATTCTCTTTTTCCAGGACATGTCCTCTATTTTAGCCATGTGTCCCAGAAAATAAATCTTCATTTTTCTCCTATTTCTTGTGAGCAGGCACCATGCAGCCTTCTTGTAATTGATAAATTATATGTAAGAAATTATGGCTGAAATCCTGAGAACACTTTCCTGGGAGTAAGCCTCTTTGAATTCAGCAGGGCTTACTTAAAAAGTAGACATACATAGGATTACAGAGTAAATGCAACAATTTTAAATTTACTAATAACATAGTGCTTAAAGTAATCACATACAAGCAATATGCATTTGTGTTTTTTGCTTTTATTTTGTGAGGGATTTGCTGCTTGGGTAACAGCCTCTCCTCCATAACAATCCAACCCAGGCTTTCGTGCTTCGCATGCAGCGTATGAGCACGATACCATAGTCTTCCAAGACTGACGGAGGCCTGCTTTGTTATGTCCTACATTTTTCTTGGGTGTCTTATATTGGTGGGGTGTAGACCTCTTTTTAGGTTGTGACTTATGGGTGCCCTGTCCTCTGCCAAGATACTTCTTGTCACTCACTCTCAAACTTGTCTATTTCACAGGGTTGTTCAGATTGGAGAGATATGGCTGGATGGTGCAGTGGTTAGGGATTGGATGGGGACCTGGAAAATCCAGATACCGAACTCAAAATTCCCCCCCCCCCAAGTTCCCCAAAATCCCTGTCCTCCAAGCCAAAATTCCTACCTGGTTAAAAAATGCAGAACACCTCCCAAAAATGTACGATAAATATAGGACATGTTAAAATAAAGCTAAAAACACTCATATTGCATTCCTGTACTTAATATAGCCTAGACACCAACCCAAGGCACATGTTTAAGTGATCCAGAGAGGGATGTAGAGGCTTGGTCTTCTGGCCTCCTTACCTTCGCTCCCTTACACAATATAAGCTCCACCGACTATAATGCTTTTGAGTGGACACAACTGGGCTTGGAGACTTAAAACTTAAGAAGCCAGGAATTATCTCCACCATCCTTATCCTGAGACAGTTGCCAACTTTACACCCAGCCCCTGCTCCTCTGCTTTGACAATAGCAGGATGAAAGGCCCCAAACCTGAACTCCTCAAGCCTTTGTTGTAAATTACATGCTCTTTTGTGCAAAGTATATATTGGTGGATCCATCTACAAAGGCATAGGAGTAGGAGAGGCTGGGATTTCTCTGGTCAGTTGGCAACCCTGCTTTAATAAAATTAATTCACCCCCCTTTCTCTCCAAAACCAAACTCACTGCAAGGTTTTGGAGCAGCTCCACTTGCAGGCTGCATCCTTCCCCTGCTCTGCTCTGCTCTGCTCTCCTCTCCAGCAGCCTCAGCTCAGCTCAGCTCAGCTCCCTCCTTCCTTCCTTCCTTTACACAACAAGCAGAGTCCCCCCCCCCCTCTTTTCCTCTGCGGGGACTGGAACCACTGCCAGGCACAGACATTTGGGAATGGCTACTCACAGGCTCATTTAGAGGCCTACATGGGCCTCTGGGAGGTAGGCTGCATAATGAGAATCTGGCACGATGCATGCTGGGAGATGTAGTTCTATTGATGGCTTGGAAAAGTGCTTTAGCATGGGGAGGGGGGAGAAAGATTACAGTTCCCTTTCCTCCCTCCACAGAATGTGAATCATCTGTCTGTCTACTCAGTAGTAAGTCCCATTGTAGTCAGTGGCGATTACTCCCAGAAAAGTGTGAATAGGATTCCAACCTCCTGTGCCTGTCTACTCACTAGTAAGTCCTTTTGTAGTCAGTGGAGCTTACTCCCAAGAAAGTATAGATAAGATTGCAGCCTCAGAGTCCAATCCAATGACTCTCTACTCAGAAATTAGTACCATTATAGCCAATGATGCTTACTCTACAGCAAGAGAGAATAGGATGGCTTTGTGCATTTTCAATGCATCATGCATCAAAAAAGTTGAAAATCCCTGCTCTCTGAGTAGACATGCATTAAGACATTGGGCTATCACCTGCAATGCTATCCACAGTAATCTAGTACTAGCTCCATTTATTAATTTATTATAATGGGATTTATAACTGGAGGCAGCAGTACTCTGAGTAGGGAAGCCCTCCCTACCACAGGACCAGTCACTGGAGCCAAAGAGAATGAGAACCACTGAGCTCCACACTGCAGTCTCCCTTCGCTCAAATACATTTCAGCCATTTAGAGCACAATCCTAACCATGTCTACTCAAAAGTAAGCCCCATTGTGTTCAATGGGTCTTACTCTCAGGAAAGTGTCTTTAGGATT